>CM073506.1:12880000-14275500 GCA_037074495.1 Acacia confusa
TGAGGTAATTTATATACCAAAGATACAAAAATTACTCTCTCTTTACTTTAGAAATAAGACGAAAGGAGTATGTATTATTAGCATCAGCTTCGCATTCCATATATACAATACATATGGCTCAATATACATAGATTAATAATAATTTTATTCATTATTAAGAATTCAAATAAGAATACAAGATACAAATAGAATATCAAATTAAGAAATTAATTTGTTAACAATGTGATGAAAATATTTTACCTTATATATGAATACATTGAACCTATACGGTACTAGCTACATATAAATTTCACAAAATCATGAGGAATATTTGGGCCCTCATGTAGCGTTGTGAATTTGATTAAGAAAATCAACTTTATTACTAATAATATAGTATGGCAACAATTATAACTTATTAAAAAAAACCATAAAACATCTATTATCTAAAAGAAATACATTTGTGTCATATGCATATATTATACTGTTTTTGTCATGCTCCAGCTACATATCTTTCATGATTGCATACTTTCCAATTATTGATCGAATCTCTTTGGATGAAAAGTGCCCCTGTGTGGTTTATGAAAATTCTGAGTTGTGATGTGAAAATTATTAAAACAAAAAGAAAAATGGGTTAGCTAGATCAGATGTACATGTACGTAGCCTTTTTTTCCTAATCCCTTCAGTTAATATAACTAATTATATTTAATTCGTACGTCCATTACTATTTGCCGTTGAACTTCTAAAGTATTCGATTCTTTTTTGTCACTAAAAGAAAGAAGATGTGGTCAAGCATTTTTGTATGCACATTCACGTGTTGTGGAGATGTTGTGGCCATTATTTTAGTCACGCATGTATTATATATACAGCAATATATATATATATATATATATATATATATATATATATATATAGAGAGAGAGAGGGGGGGGGGGATCAATCACACACTGTTTTAACGATTATAAATAAAGATATCGAAAGGGTAATAAAAGCCCAACTCATGAGCATGCATCTTTCTAACATATCTGTAAGATTTGATTAATAAATATGATGTTTATATTTAATAATATAATTATTTTTAGTATGAATAAACATGCATTTTAATTTTTTTTTCATACATACATACATGCATAAAAAATAATAATAATAATAGTAAAAGTACACATGTGCTTTTAGATTTTTATAAAGTTTTACTTTAGTCTCTTAATTTTAAAATGCATATTTCCGATCTTTTAAATGGTTAGTTTCAAATGATGGTTTTTTTTTTTATAACAATTATTGTTATTATGAAAATTAAACTCAGTATGTTAGTAATTTTAATTTTTTTTTAACAATTAAGATCTTGATATATCATTATTTTTTATTAACGACGTTAGGGTTAAAAAATTAAACAGACACTTTATAAAATTATAAAATCAAAATGAAACTTTCAGTAAAATTAAATTACTAAATGTGTATTTTTGTCAAAATTAAAATATATACTGATTCCTCTGTTTCCGAAAGTGTGATGATTGCAATTTATTAATCAAATTCTATGTGTTGAAAAGAAATAAGTCTATTATTAAATTATATCCAATGAAATCAATATAGTTATGGAAATTGGAATCACTTCCCTTTTCTCCAAACAAAAGCTATCATGAGTCGCTTTTCTTTAAATGGTGATCATCACCAACACACATATTAAAAGTAATTTTGGCATATTGGTTGGATGTCACATCACTCTTTTTTTTTAAAAAAAAAAAAATCTCTTTTCCTGGAGATAAGGAGGATTCCTTCAAATTATGTCAACTAATTATACTATTATACACTCGCTATTCCGTAGTTGTAACATAAATGTAATTGGATAATAATTTTATTCTATGAGAATAATTGTGATAAGTTTTTAATATAAACTATATATCAATTCTATGCATTGTAGGCAGTCTAGAAAATTAATCATATTGATCATAGCTTATGAACATGAAAAAAATGTAGATTTAGTTATTTAACTTTATACAAAATTTTAATTAGCGCCCTTAATTTTATAAATATATATTATTTATTTAACAATAATATCATTATTATAAAGCGATATATTATATTCCAATCCTTATTAATTTTTAAAAAAAAATTAAATTGAATATGTAGACATTTGTAGATGTTGTGTTGATATTTAAAATTTTAGTGTCGATATTTTTTTGGTTAATGAAACTTACAGTGTTAGGGTTAGAGAATTTAAAAGACATTTTATAATTTTAAAGGGTCAAAATAAAATATTGTGTGAAGTTATAAATAAATTGTTGGTTAAAGTGATAAGCGGTATTTTCTGTAAGTGAAGAACACAAATTTAAATCCTAAAAAATACAATTATTGAGAGAGATGAAACCTTATTATGCTTTAAACTTCAAAATGGGTTACACATTTGACCAAATATATATTAAAAAAAAAAGTTGCCTAAAGTTAAGAGACTAGAGGGCATTTTTATTCTTATAAATAATATAAACTAGTAAAATTCCTTAAAAGATTTTAAATGACCGAAGAAATGTGAATCTTTAAACTTTAAACATAATTAGTATAATGAATAGTTTTTATCATTCTTTTATGCATATAACTCCTTAGTGAACACCCACCTAACTCTCTTGAAAATTCGACAAAGTTAAGTTTGTTTTTTTTTTTCCCCTGAAAAAAATGTTAGGCTTTATCGTTATCAATAGCAAAATATAAAATTAAATTTGTGACATCCTAAATTTTGGGATTTAGAAATTTGAAATATTATATGAAATTGATTATGAAAAATTTGGCCTAAATAATTTTAAAACTCATATTTGACATTTAAGGCATATTTTTCCAAAAATTAAGGACAAATAGTTAGAGGATAGTTTTTGGCATAGAAATTTTAGATGCAATATTCTATGGCATAAAGAATTTAATTGAAAAATAAAAATCTTTAAATGGAAATAAGGATTAATTTCTATCATCTAACTAATGTTTGCAATTAAATTGGTAAGGGACTAAATTGCAAACAAGAGCTTTGTAGGGAGCAGAGACGGAGGTTGCAATAAATTTTTTTTTTGGGGGGGGGGGGCAAATGCAATGGTAGATTCATAAAATTTATAAAGGGTTGGTGGGGGGATTCGGGGGTTCGAGGGCAGTGCCCCTGAAATGTTTTTTTTAGGAAAAGTTTTAAATGCATTAAAAAATAAAAGAATATGAACAAGAAAATAAAAAAATATCAAAAAAATATTCATGAAATCAAGTGAATACTAATGATGTAATAAGAGTGGCTATTATTTTACAAACCTGTCATTTAGAAAAGCAAGGCTAAGTGCTATTAGAAATGTAGCTACATAAATTACAATGAAAGGTGGGCACTCAATAAGTTCAAGTACATATATTTTAATAACAAAAGTATATTACAATAAAAATAATTACAATGTCATCCTTCTAGGCCTTATTTTGAATAGTATTATTAATGCTATCAAATACTATCAAATACATCTGGCTAAATGTATACTCATGAACTAAAAAAATATTTGCAAGGGCCAAATATATTAGATAAAATATATTTTTACATTATATTAAATTTCAAAAAAGAAATCTAAAACAAATTTTGGAACACCAAAAAATTTGCGAGGGCCTAGTCCCTTCTATGTTTCGTCTCTGCTAGGGAGTCAAATGGATTTTTTAGTGGGCCCCATACTCCTTGCATGTGAAACATCACAACACTACCTCCTCCTCTTTAGAGCTGGCTTTCCTTCTATGCTTTTAATATGCGCTGCCCTCTTTTGCTTGGAACGTTGTGTTTTGGGGTGAAAAATAGCTACCGCCTCTTCTTCTTCTTCTTCTTTTTTCTTTTTTCTTAAAATATTTCAAGGTACTGACTGGTATTAAAAGGATATTTAATGATAATCACTAATACTGAAATAATACTTCATGATCTTAAAAAAATTATTTTGGGGTCTTAAAAAAATATTTCAGGGTACTGAGTGGTATTAAAAAGGGATATTTCATGATACTCGCTAGTACCGAAAAAATACTTCATGATCTTGAAAAATTATGGATACTTAAAGGATACTTACTAGTACTGAGAAAAAACTTCATGATGTTGAAAAAATATTTTAGGATCTTGAGAAAATATTTCAGGATACTCACTGGTACTAAAAATAAACCTTAAAGATATTTTCTTAAGATCCCAAAATAATTTTTCAGTACAGTGAGTATCATGAAATATCCTTTTAATACTAATCAGTACCCTGATATATATATATATATATATATATATATATATATATATATATATATATATATATATATTTAAAAAAAAGAAAGAGGCAGTAGCTGTTTTTCACGCCAAAACGCAGCATTCCAGCATAGGAGGGTAGCTGATATTAAATGCACAGGAGGAAAGCCAGCTCCCTCCTTTTTATGCCACATTCTCACTTTCCTTCATCTAAATCCATCACCTACACACATACACTCAACCCTTAATATTCATTTCCATTTGGCCCTACACTCATAAAATACTCTATCAATGCCTATTTCTTATTCGGTCAAACTTGAGAGGAGAGAGAGAGAGCTTTGCATGCTTGCCCTTTGTACTCCCTATTTGTCATCCATTTCTTTCAGCCAAATACATCTTCCCTACCCCTAATTAGTCATTTACCATTCTTCATTCCAGTTTGGCCTGGAAGAACAGACCAAGAGAGTGTCCATGAGAGTAAGGGAGAGTTAGAGAAGAAGGAAAGGACTAATCATTGCATCAACTTGGGATTGCAATTAAGCTGAGTCTCTTGAGCCTCTTTCCCTCTAGCTTTTGTGATTTCTGCATGTTTGTTTTCTGTTGTTTAGGTTAAGGGAAATGGCAAAAATTTGAGTTTGAAATAGGAAACCTATTAAGGGTTGTAATGATATTGGATGCATGTCAATTTTTAGGTCGTTTTTGGAATTCTTTGGCTTTGTAATTGAGCTTAAAAATCGTGCATGCCATGTATAAGTGAATGGTGTTAATTTTCTAGAAGTTTTGAGCCATGGATTGAAGTTGCATGTGCTTTATTTCATCTATATTTTTCGGACCAAAGACAGAGCAAGCTTATGGGCTTCTGTTTCATAGGCAAATCTTTCAGTTTTTCGGTGAAACTTGATCAGAATATAGTAGACATATTAAGATTTATAATGAGCTAAAGAACACCCAAATCGGACATATAGAAAGGGAGATATGATTTTCCAAAGTTTGACATAAAATCTAGAATGCCACTATACTTCCAGAAAATAGCCAATTTTCTAGCTCAAGCAAATGACCATATTTTTCTGTGAAATTTGATTAGAACATAGTAGACTCAATAAGAATTAAAATGAACCAAATAACACCTTGATCAGATGTGTATAATAGGAGCCATATATGATTTTTCAAAGTTGAACCATGAACAATGAAGAGTTTATGTTCCCAAAAATGAGTGACAATTTTCGGGCTCGATATTGAAATAGTAAACATTCAAGTTTTTATACGAAACTTTGTGTGTAGATAGTAAACATCCTAAAATTTAAAATGAGTCCAAGAACACATTATATGGATTTGTATAAATGGAAGTATGAGTTTCTAAAGATTGACAGAAAATATGGACAACTTCTGTGGTTTTAGTAATGATATCCATTTTCGGGTAGAGTTTTGACTATGTAAATAGTGTCCAATTACCATGATTGTTTTTAGAATCAAATTAGACATAATAAGCTTTACTTTGGTAAGATCACATGCCTAATTTGGATATGTATTTAAAAAGATATGAATTTTTGAATCTGACCTATGAATCTGGAACAAAATTTTGGACAATATGTGATTATTGTTGATTCTAGATTTGTATGTGTGGGAATGACTTCTATAAGTATTTTTTCTTGAAAATAAACTCAACAATGATCACATAGGCTCTAGAACCACTCCATTTGGACATTTTTAAAATTACTTATGATTTTTCAAAATTTGGTTATGAAATTCTGGAAAATCCTATATCCAAATTCAAGATGTACCTACATCTCAAAAGTCTAGGATTTATATAGCTATAAATGAATCTTGTGATTATTTTTACTCTAAAATAGACTTACAGAGCTTTACATAAGAACTAGAACCACTTGATTTGGAGTTTTCTTAACCAAGATATAATTTTTCCAAGTTCCTAGAGAAATTGAAAGTTGGATTTCTATTAAGTCTATAAATAATAATGTTTTTAAGCAAGTTCCTACTAGCCTTAAATTGGAAATTTTCGAGTAAAATTTGAAGGGCTAGATGGTTATGTGTAGGAAGAATACAAAGTTCATAACATATGATAACCAATTAATGAAAATAAAAAGAATAAGTTCTATTATTGGGTCTTGTAGGACATAATCTTAACATTGTTATTAATATTAGATTAAATAATGACCCATCTCTATATATTATAGTATTTGACATTTGTCTTGGTCTAAAAGATAAGTAGAGCAAGAAGAACTCTGGTGAGGATATGAAGTCGGCAAAGCATTCAAGCAGTAACTCTACTTTCATATACTTTATATGACTATAAATACTTGTTTAAACCATATTTGTGAGTCTCATCTGTATGAGGCCAATACCACTCATTAGCCGTTTGGCTGGAAGGGTTGACCATAGGGCCAGCTTCCCGGTGGCTAGGCAAGATCTAGTGCATTTAATTATTTTTGGGCGGTTAATTAAATTGTATTTTCCTGGTGCTAAGGTATTGAATCTTACGATTATGTTTGTAGTACATGTTGCACGTGAATTGTGATACATGTTGTATGATTTTTTTTAATGTTGTTATGCTGTTGTGGGTTGATTTTATTATGATTGACTGTCATATATTGTCTATGCCTTTGTCTGTGAAATTAATCAATTACTCTAAGAACTTGTGGGATTATTGCATTTGTTGCTACATGTGATTTGTATAGCGTATTGGACATAGCTACTATGGCAAGGCAGTGGATGTCGGCAAATGGAGACACCGGACCTAGTTCAGTTTGGTCGGGAATAGTATGTTGAGAATTATGTAATTATGTATTAGAGCTTGTAGAAAATATGATCGAACCTTGTGGGTATTATTTTTGTAATGAAACCAAGAATTTTATATTAGTAAATAACGCTACTTTTGTTTTGCCCATTGAACTGTGCGCTATGATTTATGATTCCGATAAATGTTGATATACCTATATGGTATTATGATTTTTTTTTTAAAAAAAACCGTATAACCCTTTCTTACTTCCTTGTTTTGATTCCAAGTTAACCGACAAGCTATTGAAGCAACAGAAATTTGAATGAGCATTTAAACATGCATTTAATTTCTTTTGACCATAATATGGGCATTTAAATATGTAGTAAATGAACATAAAGTCTAGCATCTTCTAAAATGAACCATTTTTTTAAATTGAAAAACAGAAATGAATCCTCCGTTTGGTGTTGATAAGACCGTTTAGCATAAAATATTTGAAATTGGTTATCTCAACTTACTCCACCCAATGCACCTTTGCTTGATATGCAAATTCCATCTTATTGCAATTTGCAAACTTTGCGGTTTAATTAACCCCATGATGATTAACCTTCTTCAGATTCCCCAAAATCCAAAAAACAAAAAGATTTTTTTTCTCTCCCCCATAGAAAAGGAAGAATAAACAAAAGGAAGAATTTGATAATGAAACTAGTTGACCAAAATCATCTCGCCCTGTCGTCTCTCCCATTCATTGGAGTTGTTCCTTCGTGAGGAATTACGTGTACTGTCCTCTCTCTCTCTCTCTCTCATCTTTTTTCTGTGATGGCACAATTCTGTGGAGTCGTTGTCCTCCAAATTGTTGGTTTAGCCCATCTTTGTGTAAAGCTCCGCTCAGACCAATTTCTTTTTCACACAATCTCACATTATATATAGATATATAAAGCCTGAGATTATCACCCATTTACAGCTAAAACAAAAGGCAGTTTAGGCCATTGAAATGCATCAAAATCAATCACTCCCACTATCTTCGCCTTCTTTCCTTTTTTTTTTTTTGGGCCTGGAAAAAAGTAATGAAGTAATTGTCTTTCTTCTTTGTTCTTTCTGCTTTCTGGGTTTCTTCTCAGCTTCTTTTCAGTTAATTGGCGTTCCAAGCTATCGTCTTTCTCATAAGGGCTTTTAAAAAACAGAGTATATATTCACTAAAGAAGATGCGTGGTTTGAAGCTCACTGAACGGTTTAAGAGCACACAAGTTCACGCCCTTAATTCTTCAGACACCAGTGAAATTAGTGAAATCTCTAAGCGAAGTAGATATCGAATCCAATCATATGGATCAAAACCTAAATCCAGAATCAACTCATTCTCAGAAATTGACAAGAATCTTCCTTTCCCACTACCTTCCTCCGACTCAATCGAACCCTCCATTGACCCTTACCTTAAACCCATCAATCTCACCGAGACTTTGTCTGACCTCTATTCCCGCCTAGAAAATTGCCCACAGTTCCAGAAATCATTGCTCTGTATCGAACAGTACTCTCTTCTCCGCGGCCTCGGTGACCAGAAGCTGCTTCGTCGATGTCTCCGGACAGCCCGACAGAACGCCGACGATATTCCGACAAAGATTGTGCTTTCGGCTTGGCTAAGGTTCGAAAGGAGGGAGGATGAATTCGTTGGTGTCTCTTCGATGGATTGTAATGGGTACATTCTAGAATGCCCAAAGGCCAATTTAGTATCTGGGTATAGTCCCTGTTTGGTTACAAGTCGTTGCCAGTGTCTCCATCAGCCAAATCAGGACTTTATTACCATTTCAGAGGAAAGTGTGAGTTTACTTGATGAAGAAAGTGATGTTTCGTTTTGTATTGGCAACGAGGAAATTAACTGCGTTCGTTACAAAATGGCAGCTTTATCAGAACCCTTTAAGGCTATGCTTTATGGTGGTTTTGCAGAGTCCCAAATGAGAAAGATTGAATTTTCACTAAATGGGATAAGTCCAGAGGCGATGAGAGCAGTGGAAATTTACACCAGAACTAAAAGGTTGGACCTTTTCTGTATTGAGACTGTTTTGAAGCTATTAACTTTCTCTAATAGGTTCTGTTGCGAGGAAATGAAGTCTGATTGTGATGTCTATTTGGCCTCAAGTTTTGGAAATCTTGAAGATGCATTAATACTCATTCACCATGGATTAGAAGAGAGAGCTTCCCTTCTTGTGGGGTCATGTTTACAGGTATTACTTAGAGAATTGCCAAATTCTTTGTATAATTCTAGAGTTAGCAAACTCTTTTGTAGCTCTGAGGCTAAGGAAAGTTTGGCTTCAGTTGGGTATGCTTCTTTCTTGTTGTACTATTTCCTAAGCCAAGTAGCTATGGAAGAAAGCATGGCATCTAAAACAACACTCATGTTACTAGAAAGATTAGGAGAATTTGCTGTGGAAAAATGGCAGAAGGCTCTTGCATTTCATCAGTTAGGCTGTGTGTTGCATGAGAGGAAAGAATATAAGGAGGCACAACATTACTTCGAAGCATCGGCTGAGGTGGGTCATGTTTATTCTATGGCTGGTGTGGCTAGAACAAAGAACAAGCAAGGTCAACCATATTCAGCTTACAAGTTGATAAGCTCTATCATATTTGAGTATAAACCAGCTGGGTGGATGTATCAGGAAAGGGCTTTGTATAATATAGGAAAGGAGAAGAGTTTTGATTTGGATTTCGCTACTGAATTGGATCCTTCACTTTCATTTCCTTATAAATACAGAGCTCTGGCTAAGGTGGAGGAGAAGCAGATAAAGGCAGGGATTTCAGAACTGGACAGGATTATTGGATTTAAACTCTCCCCGGGTTGCCTTGAATTGAGGTGTTGGTTGTTTATTTCGGTCAGGGATTATAAAAGTGCCATGAGAGATGTTCGAGCATTGTTAACTTTAGAACCAAATTTTGTAACATCACATGGGAAGATCAAAGCAGAATACTTGCTTGTGCTTCTCACCCGAAAGGTTCAGTCAAAGAGTCTAGCAGACCTCTGGATGCAGCTATATGAACAATGGTCAGCTGTTGATGATATCGGTTCGCTGGCTATTATACATCAGATGCTGGAAAATGAACCGGGAAACAGCCTTCTACAGTTTCGTCAGTCTCTACTCCTTTTAAGGTGAGAATATAGTTATCTTTCTTCAACTTTAAATTGATGGTGTTGACTTGAGTTATTGCCTGACTTGGACTTTCTGAGCATGACTGAATCAAGAGGAGAATTGAAACAAATGAAATGTTTCATTAAAATCAAAATGGAACCTTCTGTTCCCTTCATTTGACTTCCTTTTTTATCAGTTCAAAAGCATCCTTAAGCTTTAGTACTGCTGATATCATTGTTGTTGTATCTAGATACTTTGTTCATCTGAGTGCTTGTTGATATCTCTGTACAATGGAGCTATTGTCTACATTAACATTAGTTTCTTGCCTCTGAAACTTTTAAGGTTAAACTGTCAAAAGGCTGCAATGCGTTGTCTTCGGTTGGCTAGAAACCATTCTAGTTCCATGCAAGAGAGGCTAATATATGAAGGTTGGATTATCTATGATACTGGCTATCGAGAAGAAGCTCTGGCTCGGGCTGAGAGGTCCATTTCTATTCAAAGATCATTTGAAGCCTTTTTTCTTAAAGCATATGTATTGGCGGATGCTAATCCCGACCCCATATCTTCTTCAAACATCATCCAACATCTAGAGGAAGCTCTTAAATGTCCTTCAGATGGGCTTCGTAAAGGACAAGTTAGTGATCTCTGGCCCGCTTCTAACTACTTTTTATTGCTCATCAAGCGTTTGTTCTAATATGTATCTAATTGGTTACTGCCATGTTTTGCAGGCGTTGAATAATCTTGGTAGTATTTTAGTTGATTGTGGTAAGCTAGACCTCGCGAAAGAATGCTACACAAATGCCCTTGCTATTACACACACAAGAGCTCATCAAGGCCTGGCACGCATTTATCATCAGAAAAATCAGCGTAAATCAGCATTTGATGAAATGACAAAGCTGATTGAGAAGGCGGTGAACAATGCCTCAGCATATGAGAAACGATCAGAATACTCGGATCGTGAGATGGCAAAGTCTGATCTTGATGTAGCGACACAACTAGATCCTTTAAGGACATATCCGTACAGATACAGAGCTGCAGGTACTTTTTGCCTTCTATCTCATCTGCCATTTACTTTGGAGTATGCAAAATTTTGCGCATTTATCAGTTTTGCTGTGGAACAAGGAAAGTGGGTAATATCAAATGCTATGAACCCAATGTTTTAAATACTACTTTTGGTCCTCAATATAAGATCCATTCAACTAATTTGGATAGATTAAAGAAATTAGTTAAATTAGTTGTTTGTTAAAAATGTATATTTCTTTCCCTAAGATATCCTATTAAATCAATACATTGGTGTATATATGATAAATATGGGGGCCAAAGGGGATTGAGATAATATAATTAGGACCAAATCTAAACCTCCTAACTAGTTCTTATATTAAGAATTGGAGTTAATGCATTAGGATATGTATGCCGAGGTTCCCTCAGTTGTTTGGTTATTACGCTCAGCGCTGTCACAATCAGACACAATCATACTGCTGCCCTCATTTTTAACATGAATTGAGATTTCTTACTATTTATGAAAGGCTAAATTTTCAGTGGATAATAATAAATTTGCATTAAATATTGATGATGCCTTTTGCTTGACTCTGGTTATTCTGTAGACAATATAGTGAGGATTCAACTTCCTTTGACAGACTTATAATACAATGAAGTTTTTGAACAGTAAGTAAGGAGTTTCCGAGAGTGGTAATGAAATTTATGGCTGTATGTGAACTTTTCCTCTTCTGTATTGTGGTTGAATTTCTCATTGTAAACCAGTAAATGCAATTGAATTCTATTATTTTTTGTTTTGAGTAAAGCCATTGAATAATATTCATTTGTTGTAAAGCCACTTAAACTATATTACTTGGCAATAGCTTTTTCTATCAATATGTGTCACCTGTTTCTTTATGATGATTAATCTTGTTAACTCTTTGGGCCACTTGTTTCTATTGAGTATTCCTTTTGGTCCTTTTTATAAGTAACTTTTTTCTTGATTGCACAAAACAAACTGACAGTTAAGCTTAGGTACAAATATCCCTATTTATGAATAGAGCATAGGAGAGAGAATGAATACAAAAATGAGAGAGAATTGGTAATAAATGATTAAATGAAAGAGAATTAGTGGTGAGTTGGGGATACTTAATATAAAGATATGTATTTAATAGGGGAAGAAAAAGAAAAAGTAGTTTAAATTTTGAGATGCAAGAAAAAAGTTGTTTATATTAAGGACTAGTCCCGAGAGAGAGAAAGTTGCTTATAAAAAGGACCGGAATGAGTAGTTTGTTAAAATGGAAAAAGATTAGTAAATGCATTACTGCGAAATTTTATTCTGCTTACCCATTAGAAACAGGATCAGAATACATGTGCATGTGGTGCTTCAAAAGGATAATTAGGGAATAAAAGAATGGCTGATGCGATGCTATGATATCCTCATATACAATCTGTACCTCAACCTTATTTTATGTTCAATCCAGAAGCACACACATGCCCTTTTATATAAGGTATTGTACTTAACATGCAATGTCCTATATGACCAGTTATGATGGATGAGCAAAAAGAAACTGAAGCTGTGGATGAACTCACCAAGGCTATAAACTTCAAGCCTGATCTGCAAATGCTTCATCTGAGAGCAGCATTTTATGAGTCCATGGGCGATCTGGCATCGGCTCTTCAAGATTGCCAAGCAGCTCTTTGCTTGGATCCAAATCATACGGACACGCTTAATCTGTACCGGAGGACACAAAAGTCGAGCTAGTAATATAATATCTCAACACAAAACAGTCAAACCATTAGAAGATTACGGCATGAGAATGGATAGATGAAAGTGATGATTCAAGTGAAAATCAGATTTTCATAGAAGAAACTCCACGGATATGTATTCTTGTGAGCCATGGCTCACCAATTACACCCTCTTGTACAGTGATATATTTATGAGCAGATTCAAATATCTTTTCCCCCCACATATTTTACTTTATTTTGGGAGCTCATGCTCTAGTTTTTGCCAAAGAGAATCTTTCATTCAGGACATAGACATCAAGCACAAGTGGAAATAATACAATATCTCCAGATGAGTTTTAAGGAAAAGATTTGGTGGAGACCGATTTTATTTTAAGGAAAGGTAAAAGACTAAGAGGATACAAATTAAAAGGATAAATATTTATTAGATTATGAAATTAGAATCTAATATCATAATATGATAAAAATCATTAATAGAAATATGAGCCAGAATCTGTAATTCATTGAACTATTCAAAGCCAAGGAGAATCTCCCATAATCAGAGAAATAATTCTTTAATAATTTTTCATATCTATTCTATACTTTATTGAATAGGACAAAAGCCAATTTATAGAAATAGTTTACAGGGTGACATTCTAATTCAAAATCCAAATTCAAAATTCAAATTACTAACAATCTGTGATTATAGTAACTAACTTCTACTTCGTGGATTTTTTACTTGTTTCTCAACTACTAAAACATAATTAACAATTAATTTCTAAATCTCTAACTAATCTGGTACTCTATCAAGATTCTATTCATCATAAGATCTATTTAGTTTGTCACTTAATCTTGGTCCATTGAAATCACAATATTTAGCTGTTCAATACTAAAAATCCGAATCTTTGCTGTAAGAGAAGAGATATAAAGGTACTTTGACCAGGGGAAAAAAAAACCAAGAGTGATAAAGAATAAATTAGTAAGCAAATACACAACAAATCTCAAGTATCTACAAAAGTCATCAATTACAAGCAAAGGCAAGCTGTCTCTTCTATCCACATTAGTCTTGTTAACCTCCGCAGAAATTGTTAATATAATGATTAGTTCTTATAGTTTACCTTCAATTTAATTTTGGTCCCTATAATTTCAAACCATGGGTTTGGTCCCTCAAGAGACAAAATACTTCATTTTCTTATAAAAATGAGGGTAAAATATTAGGATCAAATATTGCATTAATCCAAAAATCTTGAACAGATTTAAGACAAATCAAAAAATGACCCATCACAAGAATTTGAGTAAATGCTCAATTTAGAGACTTTAATTCTCAACTTAAATCCTCTTACATAATTTCTAGCTCTGCCCACCAAAGAGGAGATGATTTTGGTGTAGCTTCACCAGGCTCCATTGCTGTAACTTCCTTCAAAGCAGCAGTAACCTCTCTCATAGTAGGCCTTTTCTCGGGGTCAGAATTCACACATTCTTTCACAACTTGGAACCACTTCTCAATCTCTTCTTCTATCAGATTGATTAGAGTGGGGTCCACCACATCAATAAAGGGCTTCTTACCCCATCTTGGATACTCAGCTGCCCAATCTGTGAGAATCCCATTGTCCCCTATAAATGGAATCTTACCTGTTATCAGTTCAAAAAGAATTAATACAAAGCCATAAACATTGCCCTTTGTGTATGCCAATGGTGTCCCCAAGAGCCGCGTGGCCGTGGAAGAACCCCGTTTCATGGAAGCAACAATGTCATTCCAAAAACTAAGATCTGTTATTTTTGCAGCACAGTCTTCAGTTTGGCATATAGATGAAGATTGTAGGTTTGTGTGAGCAATAGGAGGGGTTGGTTGATGATGCATGTACTCAAGGCAATAAGCTAATCCCATAGCTATCCTCACTCATACCCCAGTCAAGTTGCTCTGCTTCTGTAACTGCAAATGGATAAGGAGAAATAAGGAAGAAAAATCTTTATTAAATCATGAAACGAGAATCTAATTTCACAAATAAATGAAGATGAAGGGAATTGTTCATTAGATATATGAGTAAGAATTTTAAACTCATAACTAATAAAGCCTTGGGAGAATCTTCACTCATGAAACAAATACTAATTTTATTTTCTGATGATTTCTAAATGAGGTAAAACTTAATATTTATAGCCAGAAAAAAACCTAATGACTCCTACAAATGCTCCTAAAACTACCACATTAATCAACTACTCAGATAATAGGAATAGCTACCTAAAAATAAATAAGTAACTAACATTATGGACTTGATATGCAAGTGTCATAATCCACTACTCCTAAACTTGAGGTACTCAAAAAATCAGAAAAATAATATGAACAAAATAGAAAATATCTAAAATAAGTTGAATAAACATTCATTTCTAATATTTCGCTAAACCCCCAAATCAGTCATTATCCCACAATAATCAGTACTCTATCAACTCATAACTCTATTTACCAAAAAAGGACATGTTAGAGCTGAGGAAAGCAAATAAAAATTTGAACATTTAATACTCACAGTGCAGGTGTTCATATAGTGTTCCATTTGGGGCATATTCAAAAACCTTCATTCTTGTGAAGGGCTGCTTCTCCTCACAGAACCCTATTAGATTCGCAAAATTCTTGCGGTTTACTCTGGATAATGTTCGTAACTGAAATCAGGAGACTGAAAAAAATGTTATAGGACCTATTTATTAGAATTTGGAGAGATTAAATAGAGAATTTAAATTAGTTAATTATATTTATTTTTCTAAAATACCCTTGCTTAAAATTAAAAATGACATCAAGGAAAAGTTTATTAAATCGATAGCCCCGCGCATGTTGGTACTCCCTGTGACTTCTCTGATATTTTAGTCAAGTAGCGATAAAGTATCGGGTGTGGGGTCTGTCCCTTGTCCCTTCCAGTTATATATGATTTAATAAAAATTCCTTGTAATTAAGTTGATTTTTTATGTCATTCTTCCCACGTCTTTCATGCGTGCTTAGGATTAATTTACCTAAATCGATCAATTACCCTGTAGGGAAAATCAACTTATGGAAAATTGATTTACTCTCCGCGATCTCTCTGATATTTAATAAAAATTCCTTGCATGTCATTTTTTTTTTTTTGTAAGTTGCTTTTGTATGTCATTTTGTGGGATCAATTTACCTAATTCCTTGTAACTTGAATGATAGATCATGATATTTTATTAGGTTATTTTAAGGAAAAAAAAATCAATTACTTTAGGCAGATAGTTATACGAAAATATTTTTAAAGAAATATTAAAATTATTTTATTTAAAAATGAAAAAGAAAGTAGAATCTCTCACTTGATATAATATCAACATGTTGTCAAATTAATTATTGACGAGGTAATATTAATAGAGGTGATATGAGAAAAATATGAAAAGAAAAATCAATTAAAATTATTTTATTAAAAAACAAACAAACAAAGTATAATTGAGGTGTATATGGCATTGATGAGTTGCAAGCATTATTTATTTTATAGAATACATATATACATTATTAAATTATTACTGTGTTTAATTATTATTGAGAAAATATCAATAGGATATTTTAGGAATAAATTGACAAAAATTAAAATTTAGTCATATAACTAGAACCAAAACCAACTCTAGAATGTGTTCCTAGAAAGGAAATAATTAGGACTTAATAGGAAGTATGTATGTATGTATATGTGTGTATATATATATATGCGCGCGCGTGTGTTGTGGTATACCTTCTTTTTAAATTGGTCTTCCATATATGTTTTGACCAGTTTTGAGGTGAGATTACTGTTGTGGATACTACAGCTATCTCAACTCCACTGGAGAGAGTTCCCTTATAAATAGTACCCTCTGGAAGAGATCCAATAACGTTACTGAAATCTTCACATGCTGCTTCAAGTTTTGCTCGTTTGAGACTTGGCACACCTAAATCACACATGTTTAATAAGTGTGCATATTCCAAATCATTGTTAATAAAAAGTACTCTCAGCTTGAAATGTAGATTATGAGGAAAAAACATATTAATCATATCTATAATTCAATCCTTGTGAGTATCTGTTCTTCTTTTCAACGCAAGTTCTGATCAGTTTGTATACTTAAGTTCAAAGAACTTTCTCTTAAGAGAAAATGTTAAATATTTATAACAAAATTAAAGGTTGAGGGTCATTTTGCCCTTAAAGTATCGATAAAGTAGTTGTGAGTATCCTTCTTTTAAAAAAAAAAAAACAATGAGATATATTTCCTGTGTTATGAATATACTTATTATGTGGATGTCCATTGACTTCCGGTTTCCAAATATTAAAAGATGATATGGGACCCACGCATAGTGATTTACTATTTGCATAGTACCACGCATAGTAGTTTACTATTTGGTGGGACCCGCACACAATTATACAATCACTCACGGGAAGGAAATCCGTGAGTGAATAGTTTAGGTTTTTGGGGAAAACTACACCAAATGACCCAGAGGTAGAAATTACACTAAAGTCCCATTTTTCTTCTATAAATAGAGGTTTTCTGTAACTGTTCATTGATTGAATGAAATGAGAATCTATCTCTCTACTTTATCTCTCTAGAACCTCTGCTCTTCTTCTTATTATTTTTATCAGTTTTATAACACGTTATCAGCACGAAGACTCTACCAAGGTAAGTTTTTCTCACCATCTATTTCATATTTCCATTTTATTTATCTGGGATGATCTTAACCATTATATGGAATTAAATATCTATTCTTACCGATTATTTTAACATCGGGTTCCATGGTTAAGATTTGAGATTATTTACTATTTTACTACGGTAAATAGTAATTTACTATTCACAGTAAATTTACCCCTTTTTCAGTAATTTTTACATTTTATTCATTTGACTCCTACATGGAAGTCTAGATTAATCTTTCTGTAATTTTACTTTATTCACTATTTATAGTGAATAGTAATTTTACTATTCACGGTAAATTTATATTTTATTATTTACAGTAATTTATTTATGTTTATATATTCTTCCCACTTCCTATTCATTTATTTCATGGTGGCGTCATTAAGCTCCATTTGTAATTCTTTACTTACTGCTTTATTTATTTATCTCATGGTGGCTATACTAAGCTCTATACTGACTTTACTAATATTTAGTTTTATGTCACTAACATTTATTTTATTGTTACTAACATTTATTTATCTTTTATGATAGCACATTAGTATATTTACTAGTGGGTTCTATTTATTTATTTTAACATTTATTTATTTTTTATGGCGGCAACATTATTTATTAGTGGGCTCCATTTATTTATTTTATTTTACATTTATTTATTCTTCATGGAGGCACACTGGTATCTATTAGTGGGCTCTATTTATTTATTTTATTTAGAGTTTATTTATCTTTTATGGTGGTGACATTTTGTGGGCCCCATTTATTTTATTTTAATTCTTTACTGCTTTATTTATCTTTCATGGTAGCAACACTAGTATAGTGGGCACCATTTATTATTTACTGCTTTATTTTTCATGGTGGTAACACTTGTATAGTGGACTCCATTTATTTATTATTTATTTACTGCTTTAAATCCCCTTCCCTTTTTATTTTACCGTTTTCTATATTATATATATATATATATATATATTTACATTTGCATATGCATCTTCTTTCTTATCTTTGGATGAGATAGGTCTCGCTGTGAGTTTACTACCATTTCTATCTCATCTTCTTTTTATTAATCTAGCATGTTTATTTCCAGTCATTTATTTTATTTTATTTATTTATTGCTATATATATATATATATATCCCTCTCCCTTCTTATTATTTATGGCAACCACACTATTAGTGGGTTCCATCTATTTATTTTATTATGCTTATATTTTATTTATCTTGAAGATAAACTGTTAAAAGATCATATATATTATTATGAGATCAAAATGCCATAGAGATATGAGGCATAGATTGGCTTGAGAGATGAGGCATAAATTGGCTTGAGCCTAAGAGGCAAGATAGCCTTAATTTCAGAGGCAAGATTGCCTGAAGCCAAGAGGCAAGTTAGCCTGATAACAAGAGACAAATTATGAAACAATATTTGATCCATAAATTTTGTATGTTATCAGTTGTATAAAGGCCTCAAAATTGTATATTTGGCATTAAATATTCCCTTAAATTATGAGACAAGGGATTGTATGATCATGATTGATATTATAAATAAATATATTCAATTTGCTATTGTAGTAGCAATATTGTGGATTAATTTCTTGCCATGATCAAACAAATCAGTGAATTATGGATCATGAATTTTTATCCAACTTCATTCCCAGAAGTGAATGAAGCAAATATATTATTATAGTTGTTATGTGATTTCTATGATTATAACAATTTTTATAAATACGAGAAAAGAATATTCATAAACAAAATAATTAAGCAAAAGGAAATATTATTTCAACAAAGTTTAATTGCGAGTGGCTCAACATCATTACAAACTTTAATCATCTCATTCTGAAGATATTTAATGTCTTCTTCTTTTGCTTCTCTTGAGATGGGATCCAGATGAGGCAAAGCTCTTCGTAATATCGAGATTTGCGTCATAAGTTTCTTGAGCTTCTTGTGTGGCCACTCAGTTAACCCTCCTTTTTGATAGATTTTTTGTATGGTGTGAGTAGACATATTTAATTGTTTACTCGCTTCATCAAGGGTTAAGTGAAAATAATTTCTTAAATCATGGAGCGTTGTTTTCTTTATTCTTTCTCTTTGCTCCATAGATAACCTATATAATTCACCCTGGTTAAGGGATGAAGTATCATAGGGTATACTTACTGCAGGTTGTTTTCCTTTGCCTAATGAGTGTTCAATGTTGGTTTGAAATGAACTCCCGCGGGGTTCATTTGGATTATTTGTCCATTCTGAACCAACACAAAGGATCTCATAAAAGGTTAATACAGGATCACGCATCAAGTTATATCTTGATGCTTGTAAATCTATACAATACTGTGTCAGAAAATGTTTGATTTCTCCAAAATTTTTGTTAGTAAAATCAAACATTGGAAGCCTGTCAATATTGTAAGATTTATCTTGTACATTTTCAAATAAAACAGCGTAGGAAATCATACCTGTTCTCCTTCCGTGAACTTCAAGTTTATGACACTGAAGTCCATTGGTATGTATGATCTCCCGTAAAACATCACAACAACTACATTCCAATAAGGAAGTAGTTGCTAACTGACCAGTAGTCACTAGCTGACTGGTTGTAGCTGGCTGGCTGGTTATTGTTGGTTCAATGATTATTGCTGGCTGACTAGACATTGTTTGCTGGCTGGTCATTACGGGCTGGCTGGTTGTCGTCACTATTGGCTGAACTAGAATGGTAGACTCCATCAATTCTGCCATAGTTCTACACCTTTTAACAGGCCTCCTTGATGAACCTGCTTCAGTCTCTATTTATAGAAGGATGCAAATAGTAGATTACTATGTGTATATACCATGTCATCCTGTATTTGATGATAAATCATATGGAAAGTTGGCATGACTTGTTTGATCATCCGAGTCATATATTATATGCTGCTTGTTCTCAGATAGAAATATTATTGGAAATGGATCTCTGGAAATATATCAAATTGAAAGTTTACATATGAGATTATAAATCTGTAAAGTTTGTAGTGATGTTTGCAACCAGAAGTTTGCAATATATTATGCGCGCAATTTCCAGATTGAATGATCCAGAAATCATGTATTAAAGTATCCATGAATGGATAGATCAATGATTATGAGAACAAAATTTATATGTTGTGTATATTTGCAGTAATTATATAAGCCAACAGAATTCTCCCCGTATAATTGGCTTTTGGTCAGGAGCCAGATTAATTCCATCTTGAAATGTTTTAAATGTGTAATGATTATTAATCTATTACAATGCACATAGATGGATATACAAAGAAAATTCATGATTTGATGAGGGGGAGAAAAATAAGCAGATTGGGGTAAAGATAAAGTGAAATGAATTATCATTGGCTCTTATTGATCCTCGTACAAAGAAATGTGCACTAAAAAATTCAAAATGATAATTCAGTTGCTGAGTTTAGTTAATCGAATGCCAGAAGCATTTACTGACCTAAAGAAAGTGACAAAGTCACATGTCCCAACTGCAAATGCTCCTATATGAATTGTTATAAAGCACTCCAAAAGTGTTGTAAGTCCATCGATTTTAAAGATAAAAATCATCAAAAGAAAAAAATGAGCTATAAGAATATAGATGATCATGTTGAGGATAATTAAGAAAAGCTCTAGAAGAGCCATCTCCTGAAGAGATGTTATCTCCAGAAGAGATATTACAAGTAAAGTGTATTGTGGTCCAAGAAGAGACCCAGGTATTTACATTATGAGATCTCAATAAATTATGAATGAAATCCGATGGGACTGAAAATGAAGTCGACGTTAATAATATCTATGATAGCATATGCTGCAATGAATGATAATGAGGATCATGAGCCACAATATATTTGTATGTGCTAGAAGCACATAAGGCGCCAGAAACACATATGTCCCAAAAGGACTCAAGATGATAGTGCATATAGCATCATTATCTGAATAAACATTTATTGAATTTCTATATGCACATATATATTTATGAAAAGATTATTATGACTTTACTTGACAGATTTAGATCTTGCAGGTATATAATGAACAATCAAATTGGGCGTTTCTAACAGAATATTTGATGACAGAAAGTATAATATGCTCAGAAAGACATTGAAGCAATATAGTCATCGGGGGGAGCAACACTGATGTAATCAAGAGGGGGAGACGATACACGCTGTACTCTTTTTCCCTTATCTGGGTTTTATCCCACTGGGTTTTTCCTAGAAAGGTTTTTAATGAGGCAGCACTAGAAAGTGTATCAATGGATGATGTACTCTTTTCTTTGGCTAGGTTTTTATCCCACTGGGTTTTTCCTAGTTAAAGTTTTTAACGAGGCACATTCATAAATGGACATCCAAGGGGGAGTGTTATGAATATACTTATTATGTGGATGTCCATTGACTTCCGGTTTCCAAATATTAAAAGATGATATGGGACCCACGCATAGTGATTTACTATTTGCATAGTACCACGCATAGTAGTTTACTATTTGGTGGGACCCGCACACAATTATACAATCACTCACGGGAAGGAAATCCGTGAGTGAATAGTTTAGGTTTTTGGGGAAAACTACACCAAATGACCCAGAGGTAGAAATTACACTAAAGTCCCATTTTTCTTCTATAAATAGAGGTTTTCTGTAACTGTTCATTGATTGAATGAAATGAGAATCTATCTCTCTACTTTATCTCTCTAGAACCTCTGCTCTTCTTCTTATTATTTTTATCAGTTTTATAACATCCTGTACATTACACGGGATTCATTAATATGTTATGATTAAAATCCATTAGAACATTCAAACGATTAGTTTATTGGCTAATCTAAAGGTTTTCCTTTTTTTTCATATTGGATTAAGGAGCAATTTGGCTAATAAACTATTATCTCAGGAGCGGCCAGCACAAATAACTTTCAAGTGGACCAAAAATACCAAAAAACTTTTAAAAACATGCAGTCGATCAACACAACGCCATTAAAAAAAGATAACGTCCATTATCTAAGGTGTAGATTGGTCAACGAACTTTTACTCCAGGAGCACCCAGTACAAAAAAAGTTTTACTCCAGAAGCACTTAGCACAAAAAAGTTCATGTGCAATCTACCCAAAATCTAATTGTTGTAAATCATTGCTTGGACCCCCAACCATGTGCATTGGGGTTAGAAAAATCACAAATTATATTAATTATCTTATATTAATTATTATTATTAGTTATCTTATGCAATTATTGACTATATATTTACTCTTTAAATTAATTTTTTCTTGTTGTAATTCTTTTTAATCTTTTAGAAATATCAAATATTTATGTGCATATAAGATGCGTACAAATTGATATACGACTGATGAGATTTTTTTTTTGTTGCATTTGTTCTTTCTAACCCCCAATGCACATGGTTGGAGGTTCGGGCCAGGATTTACAACAATAAGATTTTGGGTGAATTGCACATGGACTTTTTTGTGCTGAGTGCTCCTGGAGTAAAACTTTTTTGTGTTGGGTGCTCCTAGAATATAAGTTTATTGGTCAATTTGTACCTTAAATAACGGATATTATCTTTTTCTAATAACGTTGTGTTGATTTCACGTTTTTAAAAGTTTTTCAATATTTTTGGTTCACTTGAAAGTTATTTGTGCTGGGCGCTCTTAAGGTAATAGTTTATTGGCCAATTTACTCCTTAACCCTTTTATATTATATGTAGATGTTGTCAATTCATTCATATTTTTTGTGTTTTATTTTAATCGTGACTTTCAGAATTGAATTGAAATTTGATATAAAAATAAGACGACTTCAATCTTCATAGATAATCATTCTAACGTATTCAAACAAAATAAATAACCTATAAGCCTAAAATGTAAACATGCATAAACAAAAATGAATCATGATGTAATAGATATTCTACTCCGCATTGCTCTTCTACCCATACGCACAAATATGAATATGCATACGACTTTATTTTTTAAACAGGTTCTGAAACCAGTTGTATGAACAGTAAATAGTCGAAATTAATAATTTTATTAATTATTGCAATTATAATTTAGGAAAAATCCCATTTAAATACCCATTAGGATTTCAAAACCTCAAAATGTCTGTTAACATTTAGAAAGAACATAAAGGTGAGAGAGATTAAAATGAGATTTTAAAATGTTCATAAATTCACCATTAAGTCATTAGTTTTTAAATATAAATGTGACAGGGTTCAAAACTCTACGATATTTGTCAAAATCATCACGATTTTTGTCAAAACCATTATTCAATTAGTCAC
Organism: Acacia confusa; assembly: GCA_037074495.1. Taxonomy (NCBI): domain Eukaryota; kingdom Viridiplantae; phylum Streptophyta; class Magnoliopsida; order Fabales; family Fabaceae; genus Acacia; species Acacia confusa. The sequence continues at coordinate 12,903,599 of CM073506.1, forward strand.
AACCCAAAAACTATTTGTCAATATTTTTAGACATATTATTAGTACTTATGAATTTTGTTAAAGCTATTACGAATTTTGTCAAAATCATTACTTTTTCAGTAAACTAGAAAAGATTGTTGGAAAATTTATAAGTTTGTCGGAAAACTCATGAGCTTGTCGGAAACTATAGAACTTCACTGGAAATTGGTTTCTCGGTGTTGTGATGGTGAAAGTGAAGAGAAAGAATGAAGTTGAATGAAAAAGAAAAAGATAACAGTGAATAAAAATATAACAGTGAGATGTGACTTTTACTCTAAAATGATAACCATGTGTGTGCTTTTGCTCCCAAAAAAAACATATGGTGTTGGGCGCTCCTGGAGGTAAAGCACATGTATATTTTTGCTCCTTTACCCTTTAATATATTCATAACACTCCATTTTGGATGTCCATTATGAATATGCCTCATTAAAAACTTTAACTATGAAAAACCCAGTGGGATAAAAACCTAGTTAAAGAAAATAGTACATCATTCATTGATACACTTTTCATTGCTACCTCATTAAAAACTTTTTTTTTTAAGGAAAAACTAGAGCAATAAAACCTAGATAAGTGAAAAAAAAGTACATCATGTATTGACTTCCTCTACTGACAACATTACTTGAGATCTTTGAATCTCTAAAGATCGATGCCATGTATAAGTTTTTCAAAGATTGTACTTGGAAGTGACTTAGTGAATAAATTTACTAGATTTTCACTTGAATTGATTTACAGGATATCTATTTCACCATGTTTTTTAAGGTCATGAGTGAAGAAGAATTTTGGTGAAATATACTTCATTCTAACACCTTTGATATATGTAACCTTTTTTAAGTTGGACAATACATGCAGTATCATCCTCATATAGAACTATTAAGACCATTTTACTTGAAGATAGATGACAAGTTATTCATATGTGATGTATTACTGACCTCAATCATACACATTCTCAATTTTGTTTATGTATTGCTAGAATTTCTGCATGGTTAGATAATATGGTCTGTTTCATACATCGCCATGAAAAAACTACACTTCTACATGTAAACAAATAGCCTGTTTGTGATTTAACGTCATGTGGATTAGACAAAAATCCAACATTTGCATAACCAACCAGTTCACGTTTGGATACATTTGAGTGGTATAACCACATATCAATAGTGCCTTTGAGGTAACGGAGAATGTGTGTTACTCCATTCCAATGCCTTCGTTTTGGTGAAGAACTTTATCTTGCTAATAAATTAACAATAAATGATATATCAGGTCATGTGTGATTAGCAGGATACATTAATGCTCCAATAGCATTAAGGTATGGTACTTCTATTTTAAGTAGTTCTTCTTTACTTTCTTCACTAATTACTTGAGGTTGGAATAGATCTTTATCCACCTGCAAAGACCTTACAATTATTGGAATACATAATGGATTGATTTATCCATATAAAATCGCTCTATGACCTTCGTTATATAAGCTTCTTGATATACAAAGATCTCATTCTTTAGATACTTGATTTGTAATCCAAGACATTTTGTTCTTCCCAAGTCCACCATTTCAAATTTTTTCTTCAAACAATTAATTGTCTTTTGAAGCTCTTCAAGAATTCCAATGATGTTGATATCATCAACATAAATAGAAATGATAGCAAATTCATGTCTAAATCTTTTTCATAAAGATGTATGGGTATATTAGGTCTTTTTTTTTTACCCTTCTTTCAACAGATATCCTTTGAGACAATTATACCACATACGCCTTGATTACTTCAAGCATACAAAGACTTATTTAACTTAATTAAGTATTGTTCTCAAGAACTTGAATTAGATGCTTATGGCATTTTGAGTCCTTTAGAGACTTTCATATAAATATTACTGTCAAGTGAGCCATACAAATAACTTAGTCACCACATCCATTAGGTGCAAATCAAGTCCTTCATTTACTGCTAGGCTAATTAAATAACGAAAAGTAGTTGCATCCACTGCTGGTGAATCAGTTTTTTCAAAATTAATGTCAGGCCTTTGTGTAAAGCCTTGGGCTACAACACGTGCCTTATATCTTATAATTTCATTATTTTTTATTTCTCTTTTGTACAAACCCATTTGTATCCAACTAACTTTACATCTTTAGCTATATGGATTACAAGTCCAGATACTTTTCGTTTTGCCAATGATTTTAATTATGCATTAATTGCATCTTTCCATAGTGGCCAATACTTTCTTTGTTGACACTCCCTAATAGATTTTGGCTCATGATCCTCATTATTATTCATCACATCACATGCTATATGATAAGTAAAAATGTCGTCAATGTTAACTTCATTTTGATCCTATCAGATACCATTAATTTATTGAGATCTCATTATTTTCACATATAGCAGGTACCTAGGTCTCTTATGGCGCTACAACATTCTCTTTTGGAGATATCTCTTTTGGAGACAATAAATGTTCATGAGATGGCTCTTCTGGAGCTATTAACTTTTCTTGATTATCCTTGACTAGACCATCTATATTCTTAACTAACTTTACATCTTCAGCTTCAAGCGTACTTTAAATTCATTTATAATAAGTTGTCCTTTAAGGACATCAATTTTGATTGGAGCATTAGCAACTAGGACTTGTGATTTTGTCACTTTCTTTGGGTTAGTAAATGCTTTTGGCATTTGATTAGGTAAATTCTATAAATGAATTTTCTTTTGAACTTCTAATTTACATTGTTTTGTACAAGCATCAAAATGAGCTAATGACAATTCATTCCAACTAATCTCTTTATCCAATTGCTTATTTTCTTCCTTTAATGTTGGGAAAATTGATTCATCAAAATGGTAATCAGCAAATCATGTCGTAAATAAATCTCCTGTAGATAATTCTAAATATTTTATGGTTGAAGGAGATTCATACCCAACATATATTTTCATCCTTCTTTAAGGACCCATTTTGGTGCATTGTGGTGGTGCTATTGACACAAAACTGCACACCCAAAAATCCTTATATGAGAAATATTAGGTTTTCGACCAAAAACCATTTGTAAGAGGGAAACTTTTAGGTAACTTGTTGGCCTACTGCGAATTAACATCGTGCATGCAAAATGGTATGGCCCCAAGCAGAAATTAGGAGATTATATTTCATAAGTAAAGGTCATGCAATAAGTTGCAATCGTTTAACCAATGATTTTGCTAGTCCATTTTGCATATGAACATTATCTATAGGATGTTCAACATCAATTCCAAGTGACATACAATATTCCATTAAAATCTTGTGAAGTAAATTCACTAGCATTACCAAGATGTATTTTCTTGGTAGGATAATCAAGGTAATGTGCTCTTACTTTAATCAATTGAGCTAGTAATTGTTAGGATCCGGCTGAACCCAAGAGGGGGCTGAATTGGGTTAAGATGAAATTTTCAACATTTAACAATCTTTTCGCAACTTAGTAAAATCAATTTGTAAAACAGGAAAGAGTTATAAAAGTGTTGACAATCATTAAACCATATATGCTGGAAGTAAAGGAGTTTAAGGGAAGAGGATTGCAAACTCGGGTTTATACTGGTTCAGTCCAACCGTAACCTACATCCAATCCTTAGGCACCCTGAGCTTTTCACTATTCTCCTTGTTTAACCAGGCATAAGAGACAAGCTTTTACACCCACAAGTTTATCCAGGTACTTGTGCAACCCTCACAATCTCTCATAGAGACTCCCCCTTACTTCCCGTAAGGTTACAATCAAATTCCCAACTCAAGGTCACCCAACCTTGAGTAACTCTCAAATAGAGATTGATTTACAGTAAAACTTCTCTCTAAGAAGTGGATAAATGATCACTGAAGCACATAGGAATTCATCTCAATCTCTAAATGGTAAACTCATAAAACATTGAAAAACAGAGAGTGTGGGCAGTTCTGAATTTCGGCATTATAACATTGTAAGCTCACTCCACCACCTTCTTGTGATTTGAATCTCATTCTATTTATAGATGAAGGTGTTTTGAACGTTGGAGAATTCGACCGTTGTGAATAGAGAAGTTGAGAGAATGAGGCAGTTGGAAATATAGCCGTTATTTTGCTTTTTGGGGCTTGACAGGTCAGCAACTTGAACTTCATGGAATCCTTCGTTTGATCATCCGAAATATGCCCATAAATGATTTAAATGATGTTAAGAAATATTATGAATCATTTGGGAAAACTTCTGGTTGATCTAGATCAAATTCATGATTTTCGAAATCTTAAATTTTCTGAAGTTCCGGTGTAAACTCGAGTATTGTCTTGAATACTGCATTATTGAGCTTATTTCAAAACTTCAGATTCGTCTCCGTCTGCCCAAAACTCGAGTTTTGCTTCCCATACTCGAGTATTGAGGATCCATTAACATTCATAGCTCTCTGTCTGAGCTATACTTGAGTTTTTGCTCATAAACTTGAGTTTTCAACTTGTTCGGTACTTTGGTTGCTTTCTGACTTGATAAAGCTTTAATTTAGCAAACCAATAATCCTCATACAACTCATTGGTTCTTCTTTCCAATGCAACAAGAATCAGATCTTAACTTATTAGAATTCGTCCGTTATGATCCGTTGAAAGAAGATTGCTCTCTAACCATCATTTTTTTGCAGCGTTCTGAAATATCATTCAACTTTCGAAGACCATATCTCTCTGGTCTAATCTTTATTTTAGTTGAATCAGTATTGATGGAAAGCCCTATGAGTCTTCTTTCGAACGCCACCAATTTCAGCTTATTTCGATTTGTAGATTATGAGTTATACTCAAAACACTGAAGCTCGCTCTGAAGTGTGGCGTGAATACTTTATCCAACTTTAGAAATTCATAGCTCTTTGATCTGATCTTATTTGGACTTGAAACTTTGTCAAGATGCCACATTGGATGTCTAGTTTCAACAAAATTTAATTTCATCTCAATCCGATCTCTGGTTTAGGAGATATCATCAAATTACCAGAGCTCGCCCAAAGCTGAGCTAAAGCAGAGGTGAACAAAGTTGCTGAAGAACACTGGAAACTCGAGTTTTCATTTGGAAACTCGAGTTTTGTCGAGTCCTGAAGCGCCAGAAAAGCTGAAAACTCCCGATACTTGATTATTTAAGTTCCATACTTGAGTTTTGACCTTCATAGCCCAAACGGTGGTTTCCAAAACTGTGGTTTTCAAAACCTCAGTTTTCTCTGTACATAAGCAAATTTTTCCAGTAAGCTTGCATACTCGAGTTTTGACCTGGAAACTTGAGTATTGACTTCCAGAACCCGATTTTCACTGTCTTTAGCTCTGAATTGCCCTACTCCAACATCCATTTAATCATGGTCACTTCTATAACAAATCTTGGAACTTGTGTAATGATATTTTCATCAATTTCTTCCATGTTCCATCTTCCATCTTGACCAAACTTCATCATTTTGTCTTCACTCATCATCTTCTTTAATATTTCCTCTTCATTTTCTTCTTTTTTGAAATCTCCTCTCTCTCATGATCATTTTCCGTAATTCCTTTCTTCTTCCATAGAGTATTCTTTATAGAGAGACTTCATTCAATAAATTCTTTCTTCTTTCTTCTTTTTCTTCTCTTCCTTTTCCTTATCCTCATCTACATTAAATTCAAGAATTAATCAATGGATGAGATAAATATATTACTCAACCTTTTTGCTTTTAAGAAAGGTATATATAAGACATCATCAAAACTAATCATATCTAACAGTAATATCGCAGACGCCAAGTTGTGAGAAGTTAATGACAAAACATGCAACTATTTGGTTGATACATCAATTAAAACCATATAGTACCTAAATGGTCTGTATGGTGGATGTAGGGGTACAAAAAAAGCTTTTAAGACAGACAAAAGAGGCATCGTAAGATCGGATTCACAACCGGTCTTGTTCCAAGCGGTATTAAAAGTCTAGCTTTTAAGACCACACTTGAACCGGTCTTAAATAGACTCTTTTAGACTGGACATTTAAAACATCAGGTCTTAAAAAGTGGTACTAAATAGATCTAAAATATTTTTTGCTCTATCCTAAAACTTAATTTTTAAGACCGGACAAAAAATAGGCTGCTCTTGGAAGTTTGAAATTTTAAGATCGGACAAAAATGAATCTGCTCTAAAAAAATAGCAACTTGTAAGACCAAACGACTAATTATACGTGATCTTAAAAGACTTACTTTTAAGACTAGATGATAAATACATTTGATCTTAAATTGAATTTTTAGACTGGACGTATTAAACCATCGGTCTTGAAAGACCAACTTTTAAAACCGGACTAAAATCAAATATGTTCACCTGATCTTTAAGACCGGACATATAAGAATATCCAAATACATCCGATCTTAAAAGTTGTGTTTTTATTTGCGGTCTAAATTTTCCCAAAATTTTTCCCTATTCTACTCTTCCTGATCATATCTACACAAATCCACCACCCAATCTAACACATAAAAGTCAATACTTTAAGCTACAAGCTATGAACAATTATGAAAAAAATTGAATTGGGAAAAACATAAGACAAATATTATTCACCATGAGTTATGTGGCCTCTTAATTAATGATTATAACTATGACTACAACACCTAAATTAATTTATATAATAAGATAACTTACTTATAAATACAACAAGTTACAAATACAACATTTAAATCAACATACATACCCAATATTCACCATACCTTCATCTGATTCCTACCCAACAAAAATAAAACAAGAACAAACTTCATAGAGTCTATGACATTGTTTAAGAACATAGAAGGAATACAATATAGGTAAAACCTTAAAGTTTTCAAAGAATTGTGCAGATGAATATTACCTTATGAATTGACAGTTTTATAAAGGGATATCCTCCCATATCCCTTCTTGATGATCATTTCTTATGCCGAGTTCATTATCCGCTTCATCTTCTTCGTTCATATCCGGTAGACCCCTTGAAAAAGGAGTACTCTCAGGAAGACCATAATTTGCATGACTTTCCTCGTTAATATCAATGGCACTTTTTCCTTGGAGAGCTACAGACCACATTTTATTTTCTTGATCAGTGATATAGGAAATTTGTTTCGCTTGGTTTGCCATAATAAAAGGATCATCTCCAAAACTTCTACTATTGACATCAACTAATGTAAATCCTAGTCGATCGATCTGAATACCATTATTGACATTAACCCACTTGCATTTGAAAATGAGAAATCTAATTAAGACGTAGTCTACCTCCCAAATCTCTTAAATAACCCCATAATATGGCATGATTGCCAATTTAGGCCTGTTGTCTTTCGAACCGAAGAGGTGCATAGATTCAGCCTCTAACATAACACCACTGTTCTGAATTGTGCTCCTATCATCTAGAGACTTCGTATAAAATGTATAACCATTTATCACATACGAATTTCAACTTATGACATCAACCTTAGGACCACGTGCTAACCATTTGATTATATCAAAAACAGATTTCTTTCCCTCAACCTTTTGTTTGAACCAGTTTGCAAAAGTTCTGTTATGTTCTCTAATCAACCTTTGTTCAGTCATTCAGGGATTTTATTTCCTTACACCTTCTTTATGTGCAGTTATGTTGGCTTCAACTTCCTCAACATTATTCAAGATGTTTAAGTGGACTTGTGACAATTCATCAAGATCCACACTCTTCACTAACGCTCCTTGTCTACCCCCTTCAGCATGCTGATGTTTTGGAAGCCCAATATGTCTTACTTTGACCAAATATTTTTGACAAAATTCCATGGCTTCTTCTGAAACATATTTCTGAACAATTGATGCTTTTGGCCGGTATGTGTTCTTCACGCACCCTTTTAGAAATTTCATAGATCTTTCAATTGGCTATATCTACCTTATATAGACATGGCCATACCACTTTATCTCCCTCACTAGATGAACAATTAGATGAACCATGATGTCAAAAAATGAAGGAACAAAAAGCTTCTCAAGGTGGCACAAGATAAGATATCATTCATTCTCTAATTCACCCAACTTTTCAATCTTGAAAACTTTACTACAAACTGCATTGAAGAAGAAACAAATTCTAGTCAAAATATGTTGAAGATCATATTCGGCGATGCCTCAAATAGTTACTGGGAGTAGCTGTCGCATCAAGACATGACGATCATGAGACTTTTGGCCTACTAATTTCAAGTCCTTCATTAATACAAGCCTCTTAAAATTTGAAGAATACCCTGACGAAACTTTTATGCCATGTAAACACTCACAAAAACTTTGTTTCTCATCCTTAGACAAAGTATAAGAAGTCGGGGGACAATAAGTTTGTTGAACCTGGCTATCACCCAAGAGGGGGGTGAATTGGGTATTTGATAAAACTCTAGATAAGTTTTAAAAAAAACTTTTCGAAACACCAAAGTTTTTTGATCGAAAACAGAGTATAACAAGGTAAGGGAAGAAAAGCTAGACACCGTAAGATTTATACTGGTTTGGTCCTAACCTTGACCTACGTCTAGTCCCCAGATACCTTCTGGGTTTTTCAACTATCTCAACATTCTTTAATTACAACAATGTAACTCTCAAGCAATCCTAATCACCAAGGACTTGCTCCCCCATACACTTTGTAATTAAATAACCTAACTCATAGGTTCTACAACCTTGAGTTCTCTCAAACAAGTAATCAAATGATTTTCGAAATCACACTCTCTTAAAGAGTAAATAAGCTTAAACACTGAAGTTCAGAAATATTTTTGCACAACAGAGCAAGAAATCAGAAAGACAATCAGTTGTGATTCAGCTATGTGTCATGCACTGCGTCTTCATGGGTATTTATAGGCTAACTAGTGGAACTAGCTGTTGCATTTTCTTCTCTAATGTTCAGCTATAAATCTGGAAAATGACTATTGCATATTTTCCTCCGTTCTTTCAATTCTCAGCTGGAATCCTGGAATTCGTTGATGCAGATGGTCTTCCAGATATTCTGTCATTCCATAACCTTTATTTGACCGTTGGAGAGTGATTTAGTTGATCCATAATGGTCTGTGCTGAACCATTGGGATAGAGAAGTTTCATCCTGGTTTTTGGTTCTGCATTAAATGTTCTTAACTCAGATCTGATTTGTTGTAATTATCCATGCTTGCTTGTAATCTGAAGCTTGAAATGTGTTAATGTAATATGTAACTCATGAACAAACTTATCAAACATATATATGATGATTTGTAATTTCATTTAAGTGCAAAACAGATCATGAGAGTGAATCAGAAAGATGAAAAACACAAAGAGTAAAACAGAGATCTATTAGGCTCGAGTCTAAGTTCAGTAGGCTCGAGTTTGTTCATGAACTCTCAAGCATAAAATAAGTAAACTTGAGTTTATCCTTTAGAAATCAGAGTTTATCGTGATGAGTTTTTGAAATCATTTTGAAAGAGTGCACAAACTCGAGTCTATTAGTGACAGGCTCGAATCTGGAACTGTTTGGAATGAAAATAAGCTTTGGTTCAAAGGCGTAGGCTTGAGTTTGGCTATACAGGCTCGAGTCTAATCGGGATACGAAATTTTGATAGCTCTCTGTCTGAGCGAAACTCAAGTCTGTAAGTGTTAGGCCCGAGTTTGCTTTAGCCAAACACTTTTGAGACTTCTTTCAATCTGAAATAGGCTTGAGTTAACAAAGTTATGCTTGAGCCTAACTTTTGAGTAAATCTTCGTTTGCTCTCTGGAAGAGACAGGCTCAAGTCTAACTTCATAGGCTCGAGTCTATTCACATAGAAGTTTGTTTGAAGAGCTCTCTGTAAGACTTAGGCTTGAGTTAAGAAATGCATGCTCAAGTTTAAAATCATGAACAATGTGACATGCTCTCTGTAAGGCACAAGCTCGAGTTTATTTAGGTAGGCTCGAGTCTAACTGAGAGCCAATAACTTAATTTGCTCTCTGTAAGACGTAGGCTCGAGTTTATTAAGTTAGGCTCGAGTTTGCCTAAATTCAAAATGCTTGTTTTGCTTTTTGTTAAGTGTAAACTTGAGTTTATCAAAACTAAACTCGAGTTTAACTTACATCATAAGATTTAAATCAGTTTTAACCATCTTTAAGCATGTTTGAACTTTAGCAACAATAAAAACCTTTTTAGTTTACAATGGTCTGTTATAATCAAAACACATAGAGAACTAACAAAGTTCTGTTACCATATGGTCTTAGATGTAAGTCTTCGTGTATTCCCATTGCTTGTAAATCCAATCTTGCGTTCACAACATCCTTTAAAACTACCTTGTATGTTGAAAAGCGTGCCAACAATACTATCACATACATTTTTATCCACATGCATGACATCAATATAGTGTTTCACATCAAGATTGCGCCAATATGGAAGATCAAAGAATACATATATTGTTTTCCATATATTTGTTTCTTTTCTACCCTTTGCAGTCTTACCAAAGATGTCACTTATATTTTTCACATTTTCATACACTTGCTCCCCAGTCAATGCAACCAGAGAATCTTCATACTCTTGACAACCAAAAAAGGCTTTCTTTAATCAATGATATGGGTGGCCTCGTCTAAGAAATCTTCTATGTCCAAGATAAACTGTCTTTTCCATGTTGAAGTTGATGGTAGCGTGTGCCTTCTTCACAAACCGGACATGCTTTTATGGTAGTGTGTGCCTGCGAGGGGTTATCTTGTATCTAACCATTGTTTGAGTAGTTGAGGCAGAGAGTTATGTAGTGTGGAGTTACGAGGTAGTGAGAATTTAATAAGGACAGGGAGGAAGTGTGAAGAGTTAATAAAGGTAGAGAGTAGGAGAGATACACAATTGATATATGAGAATGAAATGGGATTCAATTGGTATAAATGTTTCTACTTTAAGAATATGCGGTTCAAAAAATCTATTATTTATTTTTTCAATTCAATTACTTTTGAGATTGTCCTATAACATATCTCTGGTCTTAAAAGTCTATTATTTATTTTTTTTCATTCAATTACTTTTAGAACCGTCCTATAACATATGTCTGGTTATAAAAGTCTATTATTTATATTATTCAATTACTTTTAAGACCGACCTTTTATATTATATCCGGTCCTAAAATTCATTTATTTTTTTCAATTCAAATTTTTTTAAAGTAAGAATTTTTTCTTAAAAATATTACTTTTAAGAATGGATCTCTTACAATATCTGGTATTAAAAGTTCATTCTTTTCAAATCAGAGATAGCAGTGTCGTATCCTTACACTCTGTTCAAATGAATGATTTAGAGTCTCTTTGGCTTCCAGATAAACTTCCCAACTAGGCGTTGTTGGACCTGGCTATCACCCAAGAGGGGGGGTGAATTGGGTGTTTGATAAGCTTTAGGAACTTTTAAAATAACTTTTCGCTATTTATAAATTGACAATTAGATATTCAAAGATGAGCATATACTGGAAATGTAAAAGATAAGGGAAGAGAGTATGCAAACTGTGATTTATCCTGGTTCGGTCCAATCTTTGACCTACGTCAAGTCCCCAAGCTTCACTTGAGATTTTCAATCCACTATTTGCTTTGAACTTGATTACACGTTCTGTACTTGAAGTAATCCTCTCACTAGGATTCTCTCCCCCTTACAAACCGTAATCAATTCACTTGCTTGATTACATACTCTGTACTTGAAGTAATCCCACACTCAGATTCACTCCCCTTACAAGCTGTAATCACAACAAAGTGTTTCCCACTCAAGATCACCCAATCTTGAGTAACTCTCAGAATAATAAGATGTTTACAATGAATCTTCTCTCTCAGAAGTAAGTGAATAAACACTGAAGCACAATACATATAATCTCACTCTCTAAGCTAGATATATGATCATTGAGATATTCAGAGAGTAGATGAAGCAGACGTTAGAATATTGGCATTTTCACTGTGTAAGCTCACGTCACTGTTCTTGTTCTCCCTCTTGTATCTATGTCATTTGTTCTTCGTTTCTGGGCTTCTTATATAGATGAAGAAGAGGAACTAGCCGTTGCATTTTCTTCTCTTTGATTCTTCAAAGTTCAACTGTAAATCTGGAATATGACAGTTGCATATTTTCCTTTGTTTCTTCAATTCTTGGCTGGAATCTTGGATTTAGTTGTTGTAGATGGTCTTCCAGAATTCTTGTCATTCCATAAACTTAATTTGACCGTTTGAGATGATTCTTATGAGTTACAACGGTCTGAGCTGAACATCTGGGATAAGGGAGAAGGATCAGGCCTGTTTTAGGTTCGTCATTTAATGCATTTATCCTGGATCTTGATCTCACCTTGATCTTGGCTAAACCTTATCTGAAAAACACTCAAAACTTCATCAAGGACATTAGAAACAATAATATCATATGAGGAAATAATTTCAGGAAGACCCATTAAGATTTCGCAGATCAACATCATTTGATTTTTCAAAATCCCTGATGCAAACTCGAGTTTGTTCTTCCAGACTTGAGTTTGGGGTTCATCCAGAAAGCATGTCTGTTGATTAGTGGTCTAAACTTGCAGTCTGTAAAAGCTAACTCGAGTTTGGCTTTTACAGAGAGAACTATCGGGCTCTGGACTTGGGATGGAATTTTGGTCCGGAAGCTAAACTCGAGTCAATTAGTGACCAACTCGAGTTTGGGTCTATGTTTGAAGAACAAGCCTAAGTTCGTGATTTTCCAGACTAGAGTTTAGGGTCATAGACTGGAGTTTGTAGTGTAGCTAAGTGAATGATCTTTCTGTATGGTTCAGACTCGAGTTTGGGAACCAAACTCGAGTTTCAGTGACTACTGAAATATTTGAGGTTTATCTGAGTCAAGTGCAAACTGGAGTTTGGAAGGCTAGACTAGAGTTTGGGAGTCTATTGAGTTTTCTGGGTTCCTTTCTATTTGGTCTAAACTCGAGTTAGGGAATCTAGACTCGAGTTTGCCTTGCTTGGGATTCTGAGTGCTCTCTGTATCTTCCAGACTTCAGGTTTGATTTGCAAACTGGAGTTTAGCTTAATGTGAAAATTTTGGATTCATTTTTGTGTCTGTACAGACTCGAGTTTGTCTATGCAGACTCGAGTTTTGGCTTTTATGTAAAATTGAATATCTTTCTGTCAAGTCTCAAAATTGGAGTTTGCTAACACAAACTCGAGTTTTCTTCTCCATGGCTCAGTCAAATATCCTTCTCACAAGTTCTTTGCTTTCTGACCTGATAAAGATCAATCCCTGGAATCCAGTACCTATCTCCATAAAGCTCTTTAAGTCTTCTTTCCATTGCAAGAAGAATCAGCTCCAAACTCACTGTATTCTGATAGTTATGATCTGATGAATGAAGGTTGTTCTTTGCCAGCGTTTTTGCAGCATCTTGAATTTATAGTCAACTTTCGAAGATCATATCTCACTCATTTGATCTTTGTTTTCCATGATCTTTATGTTTCTGGAAAGGTATGTGAGTCTACTTTCATATGCCACCGATTTCAGCTCATTCTAATGTGTAGATTGTGAGATACACTCAAATCATTGAAGCTTGGTCTGCTGGGTGACGTTAATAGATGAGTCAACTTCAAAAATTCATAGCTCTCTCATCTCAGCTTCTTTGAGCATGAAAATTTGTTAGATGACGCATTGGGTGTCTAGTTTCATATAAAATTAATTTCACCTTAAACCGATCTCTGGTTTGGGAGATATCATCAAATTACCAGAGGTCGCCAGTTCTGATCGTGAAACAGAGTTGGACAGAGTTGCTGAAAGCTTGCTAAACTCGAGTCATTAAGTGACTAACTCGAGTTTTGAGTTCCAAACTCGAGTTTACATTGGCTAACTCGAGTTTGATGATCCAGAGACGCCAGAGTTGCTGAAGACTTTACAAACTCGAGTCATTAAGTGACTAACTCGAGTTTTGAGTTCCAGACTCGAGTTTTGTGTCCTAAACTCGAGTTTTCTCATAATCCAGAGGCAGATCACTTCTAGTAATGTAGTAAACTTGACTTTTAAGTATCTGGCTCGATTTTGCTCATCCAAAACCTGATATATGCTTGTTTTAACTCTGAAGTGAGCTGTTCTAACTTTCATTTGATCATAGAGACTTCTAGAATCAAAATAAGAACTTGTATAATGATTTTCTTAGTTTATTCAGCAAGTTCTTCTTTCTTTCTTCTCTCTTCTTGATTATTCTCCATGAATCAACTCTTTCTTTCTTCTCTTCTCTTGTTCTTTCTCCACATGAACGAATCTACATTAAATGTAGCAATTAGTCAATGTATATGGTATAAACTTTATGATATAAACTTTTTGCTCTTGATAATGACATCTATATAAGACATCATCAAAACTAATCATAACCAACAGGCGTGTCCTCATATTCTGATGAACTATGCGTCTCCTCGTAAACGTTTCCTGCATTTCACATTGTTCATGATGGGTTCTCTATTTAAACCCATTGTTACTTTACTTTCTTTACATTCTTCTCAATCACTTCTACAACCTCTACCGTAATGGCTGCTCTACCACCACCAGGTCTTCCTAATCATCGCCCTCCTCCTCCACCTCCACCTCTACCTCCGTATCCTCCTCCGTTACCTCCGAACCCGTCATCCTACCAGATGATGCAGCACCTTCTGGCCCGCATCGATCATATAGACCAATGCTTAGGCCAACTGTTTCAAGTCTATCACACCATCAACAACAAGCTGAACGTGGCACTCGTCGCCAATGACATTGAGTGCCATCTTTCTGATGACAACATCTACAACCTCTCTGAACCCCCCTCCCCTCCTACAACGATGGGGAGGATTAGATATTTTTATGTTTTTTTCTTTTTTTATGTACTATTACTGCCCCACAACGGGTAGCAGAAAAAAAATGATAAATAAAATTTTCTTTTCCCATATTTGATCGCCTTTTCATTATCTTGATTTTGTTTCTGACAAAAAGGAAACAAACAAAACATTGTCCTCGTGTGATTAACGTTAAAAATTCACAGAATACAGTTAAGACCATACAAAAAAAAAACATTGTTTACCTTTTATGAATAAAAATAAATACAGTGACAACTCTTCTTAAGGTTGGACTATCATCAGTTTTACCACGCCTTGAGTTGAATAATTTTAGTGTCCTTTTCATTATCTTCGTTTTTCTAACAAAAAGACAAGAGAAAAAGAAAAGGGAACCCGATAATGTTGTTTAACTTCAGGAGTGGTAAAAACGACGAGAATGAGGGACCTAGCTTAAGCAGAATGCCAGAACCTCGAATGTCTTGAATCCTAATGATTTTTCTTAAAAGCGAGTCACCATTTCTATTTAAAGGAAGACTATGAAGACCAGACATTTAACCAATAGACGGTCCTAAAGGTCTAGCAATATTTAATTTAGAATTAACGAAAACTTTTAGGACCAGACTTTGAATAAATATGTGATCTTAAAAGTGTAGACATCTTTTTAAAATACACGAAGACTTTTAAGACCAGACATTCAACAAACAAATGGTCCTAAAAGTATATCCTAATAGATTTAGGACCGAACCTTTAATAAACATGCAGTCCTAAAAGTGTCAAAGACTTTTAAGAGCAGACATATAACAAACATGCGGTCTTAAAATCTAGGCTTATTTTTTTTTAATAAACGAAGAGCTTTAAGACCGGATCTTTAAAAAATATGCGGTCCTAAAAGTTGCGAATACTTTTCAGAATCTCTTATTGCTTATTTACAACATCCCAAACCTCAAATTTCAAGCAATAAATAGTTTTATCCACCATCCAATACATTCAGAAACCCAAAATTGACACAAGAAAATTGTTCGAAAAAATAAACAAATTTATTATATATTGAATTATAAAAATTGTGCAATTGTTCATTTACAGAAGATTATTATTGCTACAAGTATATATTTACAAATGAATTTATTGCTATAATTTTTGCATTTACTTTAAGAGGTAAGTAAGATATTGACAAAACACATCGCATATATGCTCTACCTCATCATTAGAAAAGGGATCAGCACATGCAAACCTCTATAACATCAAAGACAAAAACTAAATTAACTTGCGTCCATATTTCATATGTAACATTAAGCGAGAAATTGAATTCAACCATAATATGTAACATTAAATACATTTTACCTTTGCAATGAGTTTAGTTCTTCGTTGTGTGATAATATCATATATATGTTTCATGATGTACATGCCACATAAGTTGGACCCCGTTGGTTGCCGATGGTCTAAAAAGAATAAGAAATATATATAAGAGCATATATAGCTTACTGACAAACTTCACAAAGCAGTGTGCAAGTGTCCAAATATGTACTAACCTTTGGTGTGAGCCATTTAGGATCTTTGATATCATACGTATGCTTTTTGATGACCTAGATTTGGAAGGTCCTCATGGCACTATCATCAAAATCACAAGTTTATCAATAATGTTCGCTGAAAATTCACATCAGAGATTTTAGAAAAGAGAATAAATATGACATGCTTACTCGTTGATGGTTTGCAACAACATAGCCCCTGGATCACTGTGAGTGGAACATAAGAAGATCACCATATACACCTCCATGCACATGACAGCCTATTGCCAGTGGTGGCTGAAAATTCACAGCAGTGAAGTACTCAATGATATATTACGTAAAATTAAGTGCATTGCAAAAAGAGATTGTGGTATGTACCTATGGTAGTATGGAAACAAGTACACCTTTCTTCTCATTTCACACAACCTCATTGATATGTATTGCTGTTTTTCTTCCTTGGAGGTTGTACTTCCATAGATTAGGCACAAGAATCCAAAATCATTGATTTTGCCCTGTTGAACCAATTCTTGATGTATTAACCTACAATAATGACATCGATTAGGGAATTAGTATATATGTATATGTGTCTAAACGATACATTTAAATTATGTACTTAGAGAAGAAGATACTTACTTCAAAAACATTTGAACAATTACATCAGTAAGCTCCTCTCCAAAAAGCAACAGGGACTTTATATCATTAGTGTCAACATAAACCGGTTGAGGATGAAGGACCCCTACTACTTCATTAATAGGCCACGATTTATGTTTAAAATCTCCTTTGGATACCATATAGGATATTTTTTTCCTTGACAGTCAACATAGCAATAAGGGATAGAGCTTGAGGAGGAGATGAAACTTCAGGAGGAGTAGAGACATGTACAACCTTTACTGGCTAAGAGATGAAGGTTCCCTTGGCATCACTCACAAGCTTTAGCTAATCAATTGGGAGAGGGAGAAGTGCATCAATGATCACCTTTTCAATTGACACTTTGACTTCATCATCAACCATTTGTTTGTGATGTATAGTTGATCCCAAGTTGTGAACAGTCCCTTTAGAAACTAATTGTCTATAAGGTTTTGCCATGTACAAGTCACAAGGTTGCTTTGACTATCCAATAATGCAGCTCCCTTTAGTGCTTTACTGCATAGGTCCAAGTGGATATGCGAAGGAAAAACTGGTATCTTGATGAGAGCTAAAAAGTATCTTTATTTGATTCATGTCCTCCTTCATCTGCCTCAGTTGTGATTCAAACATTGCTTTCAATAAAGCTTCTTTGGCTGCTTCTTCCATCTCCTCCCGGGTAACCATACTTTGTGTATAGCGTTTGGATTTAGCAAAGTATTCCTTTAGGCCTACCCATCCTCCGATCCCCCTTACACGCCTCGAGTGATTCGGTTTTCCACTCACAACAGTTAGAACATCATTCCTCCCGCCCGACACAAAAGATCCCTTTGCTTCTTTCTTTTTAAGATCTTCCTGTAAGATACAGATAACGAGAAGTTTAGTAATGAAACATGTTTAGTAACTAAAAAATAACAATAACGATACTTACAATTCTTCCAGCAACTAGACAAGTTTGTTCACTGATGTAGGCATTGTCTGGCTATTGCCCAATATACAACCACAAATCCTCGTGACGTATTGGAGATGGCGGCTAATCAACTATCGCAGAAGGATTAGATTCTGTTGGTTATGATTAGTTTTGATAATGTCTTATATAGATGCCATTAGTAAGAACAAAAAGTTCATATCATATACATTGACTAATTGCTACATTTAATATAGATCTATTCAAATATGACTATGGAGAAAGAACAAGAGAAGAGAAGAAAGAAAGAGTTGAATCATGGAGAATGATCAAGAAAAGAGAAGAAAGAAAGAAAAACTTGTCAAATGGAAAGAGAAAATTATCATACAAGTTTTTAGAATGATTCTTGAAGTCTCCACGATCAAATGGAAGTTGGAACAGCTCAATTCAGAGTTAGAACAAGCAAATATCATGTCTGGATGAGTATACTCGAGCCAAATGCTCAAAAGTCAAGTTTACTGCATTATTGGAAGTGATTTGCCTCTGGATTATGAGAAAACTTGAGTTTAGGACATAAAACTTGAGTTTGAGACTCAAAACTCGAGTTAGTCACTTAATGACTCGAGTTTGTAGTGTCTTCAGTAACTCTGGCGTCTCTGGATCAGCTAAACTCGAGTTAGCCAATGTAAACTCGAGTTTGGAACTCAAACTCGAGTTAGTCACTTAATGACTCGAGTTTAACAAGCTTTCAACAACTCTGTTCAACTTTGTTCCACGTTCAGCACGAGCGACCTCTGGTAATTTGATGATATCTCCCAAACCAGAGATCGGATTAAGGTGAAATCAATTTTGTATGAAACTAGACTCCCAATGCGTCATCTTGACAAAGTTTCATGCTCAAAGAAGATTAGATGAGAGAGCTATGAGTTTTTGAAGTTGATCCATCTATTACCGTCATACAGCAGACCAAGGTTCGGTAATTTGAGCATAACTCACAATCTACTCATCGAAATGAGCTAAAATCGGCGACATATGAAAGTAGATTCACATACCTTTCCATAAATAAAAAGATCATGGAAAAAATATCAAATGAGTGAGGTATGAATCTTTGAAGTTGACAGTCAATTCAAGATGCTGAAAAAACGCTAGCTAAAGAACAACCTTCGTTCATTGGATCATAACTGTCAGATTACAATGAGTTTGGAGTTGATTCTTCTTGCATTGGAAAGAAGACTTAAAGAGTCTTATGGAGATAGGTACTGGATTTCAGGAGTTGATCTTTATCAAGTTAGAGAGCAAAGAACTTGTGAAAAGGATATTTGACTGAGCCATGGAGAAGAAAACTCGAGTTTGTATTAGCAAACTCCAGTTTTGCACTTGACAGAGAGCAAGATGTTTTCATCTTTTAAGTGAACTCGAGTTTGAGTTAGTAAACTCCAGTTTGTGGTAGACAGAGAGCTCCTCAATATTTTAAACTTTGAAAACTCCAGTTTAGAGTTTTGTGGACTTAAGCTTATTTTCTCTTCAAAAGTCCTAAACTCGAGTTAGTCACTTAATGACTCGAGTTTAGCCCTTATGTTCGAATGTGCTCCAAAACTCAAATCGCGACATTCCTCTCTGGAAGACCTAAACTCGAGTTTGGAATTCTAAACTCCAGTTTAGCCCGCTGCAAACTCCAGTTTAGTTTTACAAACTCCAGTTTGTGTCAGTGATTTTGAAAAACCAGATTGTGTCAATCTGTGAAACCTTTATGGGTTAATCTTAAAATGTTATACCATATATTGCTATTGATTCTAACATTGTTTAATGAGTTTTTCAAGAAAGTTTCAGATGAATTCAGTAAAGATCAAGGTGAAATCAAATCTGGATAAAAAACAACTAATGAAGAACCAAGAATAAGCCTGGATTTTCTCCTCTATCCCAATAGACCAGCTCAGACTGTTATAGATCGTTCAGATCACTCTCCAACGATCAAATAAAGTTTATGGAATGACAAGAACATTGGAAGATCATCTACAACGACTATATCCAAGATTCCAGCCAAGAATTGAAGAAATAAAGAAAAATATGCAACGGTTATATTCCAGATTTACAACTGAACGTTGAAGAATCATAAAGAAGAATATGCAACGGCTAGTTCCTCTAATTAACCTATAAATACTTGAAGACTTGAAGACTCCAAAGACAAGGAAAAAACGCAGAGACACAAGCTTACATCTTCAACATGTTAATACTTTGATTTTCATATCATTTACTCTCTGTTCTCAATGCCTACATCTTCAACATGTTAATACTTTGATTTTCATATCATTTACTCTCTGTTCTCAATGCCTACATAGCTTATCATTGAGAGTAATGATTTGTATTGTGCTTCAGTGTTTATTCATTCACTTCTGAGAGAGAAGATTCATTGTGAATCAGTTTATTTGAGAGATACTCAAGATTGGGTGATCTTGAGTGGGAAACACTTTGTTGTGGTTACAGCTTGAAGGGGAGTGAATCCTAGTGAGAGGATTACTTCGAGTACAGAGTGTGTAATCAAGCAAGTGTAGTGATTAGAGTTTGTAAGGGGGAGTGAATCCTAGTAAGAGGATTACTTCGAGTATAGAACGTGTAATCAAGCTTAAAGTAGATAGTGGATTGAAAATCTCAAGTGAAGCTTGGGGACTAGACGTAGGTCAAGGATTGGACCGAACCAGTATAAATCACAGTTTGCATACTTTCTTCCCTTATCTTTTACAATTCCAGTACATGCTCATCTTTGACTATCTAACTGTCAATTTATAAGTTGCGAAAAGTTTTTTAAAGTTCCTAAAGTTTTATTAAACACCTAATTCACCCCCTCTTAGGTGATAGTCAGGTCCAACAGATTCAACTTCTTCTTCCAATCTCTTCCGCTTGGCCGCCATCAATTCTTTTTCGGCCTTTTCATATTCGTCGCGAGAAGCACTATGCGGGCAATCATGCTTTCTCCCTATCTCCTGTGCTTGTTCCCTTCTTTTCTGTGAATCAAAATTGAAAACAACTATTAATTATGAATTCCAGACATCTCACTAACAGAAATTAGAAAACTTCTGCTTGATATGAACCTCAAACACTAGTCAAATTCACTTCATCAAGTTTCAACATTTTATTTAAGGAAGATGTTGAATTGTATAGAACTAACATGCTAACTTACTAATAGCAATGTCTAACAACTACCTATTATAATAGAACAATCTAAGAATATAATAACGGTTAACATATTAGACATGCATTGAACTAAGACATGCTCCTTTGATGCTAAACAAAGGATGGAAATATATACTTCTATTCACACATTAAACCATCTAAGTAATGCGATTAGACGAACACAATAACATTCACATATCTGTATAGGTTAATAAGCAAACCAAAAAGGGCAAACAAAACTAAATGTAAACTCACTACAACTTCAGGAGTGGTCCACAACTGAACAAATTGTTGCCAAGTTTGTTCATCAATAAATGTGTACTTGTCCCAAGGATTATGTGGAGGCTGATCCTGGGCAAAAATATAGTAGTTAGTTAGAAAGGTCTTAAACTTCCTCCACCGATCAGCACAATAAGACAATGTCTTGTCTTTCAGCTTCTCACAGTCAAGGACAGTTATGTAAGCTGGATAGTGTCCCAAATAGGATTCTTTACTGTGCGAAGGTCCACATTTTTCCATTCATCTATCAAGATGTTGACCTTGTTGCGTGCTAGATAGCTGACAAAACTATTATATGTGTTTTTATTATGACCAAAAGGTTCCAACCTTTCATTAAATTGAATTTCGAGCTTTGACGTAGTGTTCCAACTTACGGATATGTCTTTCATTTGTGTGCCACTTCTACTGCAGCGTGTGGGGCAGTTATAAGGCTTATTGTGAGATGAAGAGGGTTCATTCGGACTCACGCCAATAACATCAATAACTGGCATTGAGGGAACAGGAAGAGAATGGTTTTCTCTGTTCATTTTTGAGAAAGGAAGAGAGGTTGAGAGTGGTGGTGCGAAAGAGGAATGCCTGAGAAAGTGAGAGAGTAATAGAGGATGGTGGTGGTGGGTGAAGAAGAGATGTTTCGCAATAGGAAGAGGGGTTTCAAAGTTCAGAGAGAACGACGTAAGTCGTAAGGTAAGGTTTCGCGTGAAGAAGTATATGTTTTCAATTTTAAGGCCGTAGTAACTTAAATGACAGTCTTAAAGGTTAACATTTAAGACCATCCTTTATTTATATCCGGTCTCAAAAGTAATAAACTATTAGTTTAAACTTTTTTCATTATTTAGTACAGGAAAGAAGTTATGTCCGGTCTTAAAATTATGTCTGGTCTTAAAAATATTAACTTTAAGACTGTCATTTATTTAAATCTGGTCTTAAAAGTTTTATACCATTATATTTAAATATTTCCTTATTATTTTAGTCTGCAGAAAATATAAGTCGAACTGTATGAGATTTCTCCATAATGTAATTCATATTTCAATTTTTTTGAATAATAGTTTTAAGAGCAGTTGTTTTTTTAAGCAGTCTGAATAATATATTTAAGACTTATCGAAAAATGATATGGTCCAAGAGGTTCTTTATATTTACAAAATTACCATCAGTCATATCTTTAAGACCAGGGTGTCGATATTCTACTGTAAATGAGGCGGTCTTAAAACACATTTTTGCACTAGTGATGTATTGTCCCACAAATATCTCCCTGTATTTGTTTAAGAAATGTGAGAGATTCACTTTCTACTTTGCTCGATAAGGACTAAATAATTAACTTTTCTTTGGAACATGATGCATCACATAATAAATCATGGGATTATGGTATTTGTTTACACTTCAGGGTATGTCCACATGAGTTCTCAATTATTTGTTGCAATATGGTTGACCTACGATGGCCTAACTGGTCATGTCAAACATTAAATTCATTAGTAAACTTCTGGTTTACATTGGCAAACTGCTAGTTTATTAGCAAACTTTTGGTTTACAATAGCATGTGTTTTAATTGTGTTTATAAATGTATAATACAAACCAAAAGAAAAGCAGGAAAACTTTCTAATATGAATTTTCTACCAGAAACTATATTTCTGATAGCAAAGACATTCCTGATTATTTTTAATTATTATTTCTATATAATATCCATTTTTGCATATATCTTTTGAAACACCCGCCTAAAATACACCATTTTTAATATGTACACAGAAACGTTTCTTCAAAAATAATTACTGAAGTTACTATTTACGTACAAATAACTTAACCTTCAATAAAATAAATCTGGCGGAACTAAAATCTCTTCTCATCTTGGTCTATACTTCCATGACCTCCTTCTTTATACTAGAGCTTCTTACCTCAGCTGCAAAATTAAACTATTCAAAAAATATTCCTGGGATTCAAATGAATCCCAGTAGCAACGTTAATAATCACTCACATAAAATGCATACACAGTACATGCAAGACAACCATCATTTATACATACAATTCACTCAACACATTCAACATTCATGCATCTCATATATATACATACAATGATAAATACATGCATATAAAAGTACACATAGTATGTGAGAGAAGTGTTACTACCTTGATCTTTCCTTCCTTTTCTTTTTTGATCTTCTTCACCGTGGATCAACCCAAGATGATGGTGAAAGTGTTGTTAACCATGAGAGGGAGGGAGAGCCATGGAGGAGAGGAGAGTAATCTGTTTTGGTGAGAGGTGTGTGTTGTGTACGGTGAGAGGGAATGAGAAATGGAGGATAAGAGTGATTGTGTGTGTATATGCAGCTGAGAAGAGCACGTGGCTAGATGATAAAATGGAAGGGGTGAGGTGGTGGCAATATGAAGGAAGAGGGATTACGTGGCTTCTGAAAAATAGATGGAAGGAGTTATGGTGTAATGGAGTGTTGTGAATTATTATATATAATGTTGAGTGGTGTGTTTCCTTTCTTATGCACCATCTGGAAAATGATCAAATAAGTGGATAATCAATAGGTGGCCACATGTGTGTTCATATTATATTGAGGACTAATAAATTATCCAACAACGTACACCACTACTCACAACTATTCAATATTTTATTATATTCTAATAATGAATCGTGAGTGATGGATCAGCCAACAATAAATAAAGTTTTCCCATTATCTTCAATTGATATCATCCAATAATTCTAAAGCTTATTCTAATAATTGCTCTACTTTCTCATTTCCTATCTCATTCGACGACAACACAACACACTTAATAATATGCTCACCTGCAACCACACCACAATATATTGCACATACACGTTGCACACACCAACACATATTATATATTTTATTATATTATGGTAATATAATAAAATATAATACAATAACAATAATATTATATAATAAAATATAATATTTCGAGGTCCAAATAATTTTACCAAATAAGACTTTGGACTCATAGGGGTCTAATAGTCTCCCACAATAGGCTAATTCTCAAGTCTTTAGACCCAAAATTCGGGATGTTATATCTTTGAAACTTAATAAGTTTCTTTTAGATTTGGTAGAATAAAATGCATTACCAATATATAATTTTGTTAGGTAACAGAATATTGGATCTGCTGAAGCCTTCAATCAAATTTATACTATCAAATATAGTTTGAACATTAGCTTCTTGCATTACCAAGGAAGAAAAATATTTATCATTTTTTAGTATGGTGTGGGTTGTTGACCTATCAACAAGACACAAATCTTTACGATTGATGCCAATAAAATTCATTCTTCATTAAAAGATACATGAAAATAAATAAAAACATTATTAAAAGAAATGCATATGATAAATACAAGTTTCAACATACTAAAACATAACAGTTCCAATAGACAAAAATAATTTATACTAAGAAATCAACAACATCCAAATGAGCAATATCAATGTTTCCATAATTCTGAGCCTTATCAACATGATTTTCTTCAACCTTTGACCCTTTACCATTATTTTTTAGTGATTTATGGTAAAGTTCAACCAAGTGGCTTGGCGTACGATAGGTATGAGGCTAATGACCTTACCACTACAATGATAACATGAATTTTCAGCATGTTTATTCCTTTTGTGGTTCTTATCAATCATTTCCCACTTTGGACAAGAAATTGAATCACCACAATTTTGACCACATCCACAGCCATGGCTATAGCCACATGTACACCCATATCCTCAGCCACTGATAGATTCATTAGTTACTAAATTAGATGAGATTCATGATTTTTCAATAAAAGGTCATTGTTCTATTTCATCACAAGGAGGCAAGAAATTAATTCAGCATATTTCTTGAAACCTTTTTCACAATATCACTAATACAAGAGCAAATTGGATGCAAGAAATGTGGAGAATGTTTTTTCTAACATATCTTCATCAGTAACATTCTCTTCACATAGTTTTAATTGATAAGTAATCTTAAACATGACTGAGTTATACTCATTTGCAATTTTAAAATCTTGCATACGCAAATGTATCCAGTCATAACGAGCTTGATGACTATCTTTTGGTGGTCATACCTTTCTTTTAAATTGTTCCAAAAAACAAGTGGGACTTTTATGGTCAAATATTCAATTATTAAACCTTCATGCAAATGGCGGCATAGAAAAATCATGGATTTCGCTTTATTTTGATTAGATGCCTGACTCCTTTCTTTAATTGTGTCTTCCAAACCATGGGCATTGAGGTGCATTTCCGCATCGAGCATCCAAGATAAATAGTTCTCTAGTAATGTTAAGAGCCACAATTCAAGTTTTCTAAGGTTTGACATGGTTCAAACTAATTAAAGAAATAAACGGGAATTATTAAAATATGTGATATAAAACACTAACGATAATAACAAGAAATTCACAAAGACAAGAAATAATTCATAAAATAAAATATTACAACAAAATTAAAACTTTACGGTCTTAGGCCATTTAGTTCTCATGAACTTAGGCTAATTAATTCTTATGGCTTCAGGCTGTTTATCTTCAGAATAAAAATTGAATATGACTTACATCCATACAATAATATAGAATATGAAAGGTATATGACTTCTAGCTATGTAATTTCAAAATAAGAGTTAAAGAAATATGGCTTTTGGCCATACAATTCAAAATAGGAAATTAAAATAATATGGCTTTTGACCATATAATATTAAATCAAAGAAATATGGCTTATGACCATATTATATCAAAATAAGAAATCATAATATGACTTCTGGTCATATAATTTCAGAATAAGAAATAAGAAGTGTATAACTTCCGGCCATATTAAATTAACAATATCAATAATATAACAAAACTCATAAAGGAAATCAAAATGAGATATAAAGACAAAAATGTTAGTCGTAGTGAATCACCTAAGAGTGGGATGAATTGGATGAGTTATAAAAATTAAAACGATTTTAACAAATAATTAAATCGCAAAGGAAGAGTTAGAAGAATATCACCAAAGTGCGCACAGACAGTTATACTAGTTCAGCCTTAATCTTGTGACCTACGTCCAGTCCTTAGAGCTTCTATGAGATTTTCACTATTTTTCAACAATGATTACAATAAGCTTAGAGTAATCTCACCATATTCACTTCCCTTACAACTGTAACTGGACAACCACACTCAATGTCCTACCACGTTGAGATTTTACAAAACTCAATTGAATGATGATAACTCTCTTACAGAGTAGATGAATAAACACTAATGTATATAGGATATCACAATATATTTCAAAGAGAATTAATGAGCAATAACTGAGCAATGAATGATATTATCGTTAGTTGGTAGCTTCGAATTGAATGCTCTTCGTATTTATAGTTGGAGTCCATTAATGGCCGTTGGTGAAGCTTCAAACTATATGTTAAGAGACTTTAAATTTTCCATTAGACATAAGTTGTAGTGGTTGGAAGTTTTGTAGTTATGTCACTTTTGTATCACCGTTGAAAATCTTTATACGACATGCCTTTGGTCTCTATAATTGACTTAGCATGAGTCGCATTTTCTTTCGTTGGAATGGGTCTCTAAGAAGATGATCACTTGATCTGCTCTAAATTTTATTCTGTATGAGTGCTCTATTTTTCTACTTCACATTTAATGTTCTGATACACTTTTGGCTTTTTGAGGATTTGCACGTAATCCATCAACTAACTATCTAAAACTCACTAACAAATATGTTTAGAGGCATTGAGAATCATAATGAGCAGTGATAAGATGTAATAAAATGTGAATTAGATATTTTGAATATACAAAGACAAAGAAGACGAAGTTTTGAAGGAACTGTAAGAACATTGCTCGAGTACAAACGTAGTCTACTTGAGTAACTTTCAAATTCTTTCACAAAGAGAGTTTAGCGAACAAGCTTACTTGAGTAACATGCTTGAGTATATCTTCTCAACGCTCGAGCAATATCCTATGAGTAAAAAAGGTTAGCTATCAAAATACATATGCTTGAGTATAGGATTACTCTTGCTCAAGTAGCCTACTCGAATAATGCTTCAATGTGCTCAAGCAACCACTATAAAAGACAAGGGATTAGTTGTTAAAACACATATGCTTGAGTACAATAATACCTTGCTCGAGTACAATAATTCCTTACTTGAGTACTGTGCTCGAGTAAGACTTATTAGTTGCTCGAGTAACAACCTAAAAGGCAAGAGGTTAGGTTAACTAAACATTCATGCTCGAGTAAAATAAAGTCCTTGCTTGAGTACAGTGCTTGAGTATAGCAGTTTCATACGATGATGAATGGTGAAAAATAAAGGGAGCAACATGATTAAAGTACCTTGCTCAAGCAATCACTTACTTATTCGAGTAAGTATCATGCTTGAGTAAATTTCATTCACTTTGTTATGCTTGAGTAACATCATGACACAGTTGATCAAGGAAGCCTGCTTCAACTCTTTAGATTTTACTTAACTAAAACATTTTCCTTCTTCAAGTTGTTATCACTGAAACATAAAAACCGAGAATTAGTAATAATCTCCAATCTTAACCATTGAACTCAATATTTAAAAAAATCAGTAAAAATATTTCCTTAATTCTATATAGTGGCTTAAATTATCCTAGATAGATAAAATAAACATATAGTTATAGAAAGTAGATGAAATCATTAAAGAGACTGAGAGAATCATACCTTCATTAAAGCTTTAATGCTAATAATGTGTTATAAACCTAAAAGAAATATGGGATAAAAGAGCAAGATATAAGAGAAGAGAAAATTTAAAAAAAAAATTGGGAAGCAATTCTCATTAGTTTCTTGTTTCAATGCTTTGTTCTATGTGTTTGGGTATTTACAACCCAACATACACACTTTGAGCACACAAAATAAAATAAAAATAAAAATATACACCTCATTTAATCACATGGGGACAAATTCCCCTCAAATTGAATTAGTGGGCCGGGGCACCTTTTTACCGCCTACGTACCTATGTATATATATTCAAATAATTTTCATGAATTGTGACAAAACCTAAAAAGTTAAGAGTCAATGAACATCCATATAATTTAATATATTTATAACAATTATTAATTATTGTAATTATAATTTAATTATAAGATTTTATTTTTAAACAAAGTTTGAAAACAAAAATCAATGAAATCTAGTGAACAGTAAAAAGCATAAGAATAAAACAATCAAATTGAATGAACCATAAAAAGTTTGTAAACAGTGTGTGTGAACAGTACTTGCGAACATGGCTTTTAATAGTGATGAGTGGAATATATTTTATAAAGATATAGATTCAAAGGCAATATTGATCCAAAAAAAACAAAAAAACTTTCAAATACCCATAGCTTCTTCATGAATACTTACTTCTATGACAAAAAGGATCAATATTTGTATGATTATATTCATGAGGTGAACAAAGTAAATATGAAACAAAAAGACAGAGTTGTAGAGAGAAAACTAATTACCTGTAACAGAAACTTTCTGCAGCTGCCCACTCAAGCTTATGGGCCAAGGTTTTACAGCTACAACCTTGGTATTACATAAGCAAGCAAAAGCAATTGCTGACACCAAAGCCAATAAGGAGAAACCACCAACAGTAGACCAAATTATCATAGAACGATGCTTTGGCTTAGAACTCCCTTGGTTTGAAAATGAAATAGGAGAAGAAGGAGCTGAATCCCCATTGGACTGTGGTGGATTTGATACAACAAAAGGTGGATTTTCTGTTGATGTTTCTGGAGTTAGAGATATTATCGGTGTAGGTGAAGTTTCAGGTGAAGGAAAATGTGAAGGAGAAGATGAAGATGCCCGTGAAAGCGAGGGAGGGA
The DNA here is from genome assembly GCA_037074495.1 of Acacia confusa. Taxonomy (NCBI): domain Eukaryota; kingdom Viridiplantae; phylum Streptophyta; class Magnoliopsida; order Fabales; family Fabaceae; genus Acacia; species Acacia confusa. The sequence goes on from CM073506.1 coordinate 12,932,515, forward strand.
GAAAAATGGAGGGAGATGATGATGGAGGAAATGATATGGGAGCTGATGCAGATGGAGAATTTGAGGGAAATTCAGATGGTGAAAAAACTTGAGAATCTGGTGGTAACGAAGAGGGAGGATTTGATACTTGAAGAAGTTGCCTCTTGTACCTATGAAAGTGAATGTACAAAATGCATTAATAGAAAGAGTGAAACACAAGAAAATGAAGTATATGAAGTGATTGTGCATGGGGTTTATAATTATATATGGGGCTTGTCACCAACATAGAGTTGGTCTAGAGGTATAAGGCCATTAGATCATTTTTGGGTCTTGAGTTCATATCCTAGAGGAGACCCCTGTGTTTGGAGTGGTAGTTACAAACTCTGAACTAGATACTGGATGACAATATTAAGGGGAAAGAAAAGATATAGAGTTTGTCACTTTAGTTTTTGCTTTCTATTTCACACTTTTTATTTTTCTAATTTGGTCAATGGTATGCCTAAGTCACTTTGGACTTGAGACTGATCCCTTTTAAGACTTAAAGCGTAGCAGATTTTTGTCTCTCTCAAAACATGTGCTTCTTGTGACTTGAACTTTTGTTCTTCATCTAACTGGATTAAAGCCGCTTACCACATGTTGAAGCTCTCTACCTCACTCTAAATGTGCCATTTACATTCATTTTGTGAACACAAAGAATTTGGGCTGGAAAATCTTTATTAAGTTCAGATTTTGACATGGATGGACTTCAAAATAATTTACTTAACGTGCATTACAAAAAGCTTATGTTAGAGTGGGATGGGATTTAAAAAAAAAAAAAGAAAAGTCAGAGGATGTTACTTGATAAATTTTTAAGAACCAAGGAGACCTGTGAGACATGTCACTTAATTTCTAGTTGTAACGGATGTTTACACTAGATCTGCTTACACACGCTGTTTTTGACAGGTCTTAATTTCCATGAGATTCAGAAATCATCTTGAGTTCAAACATTTCTGGATTCAAGTTAGCTGCTAGATGATCATTGTGGTCCAAGAAACTGCAATATATGGACGTGTAATTATATAAGCTATTAAATTGGAACTGAAAAAACAAAATAAAAAACAAGAATTTGTATGTCTGTAATAAGATGATTTAGTGATGGTCTCAAGTGAGTCGCATTATTCATGACTTATAAATTATGTGACTCTGTATTAGATAATTCTTACATGAATTTGATGTGAGTTAGCTTCACAATTTCAGGGGCTATTGTTCTTTGAAGACACATATCTTTTAGATTCCTGCAAATTGAAATATTATTAATTCAGAAATATAAAAAATAGAAATATTTGGCCAACACACATTTTAAATAAAAATTCCACTAATTGGGTGAAATGCATATGAAATGCCAAACAAAGTATATGAAGCAGCAGGTTGGTAGTTTTGTAGAAAAACACCCATGATACTATCAAGGAAAGAAAGAAAAATAATTACTTGAACAATTTTTTTTTACTTTTTTTTCCCCTTTTGGTAACTACCCTAAAAATATATGTTGAATTTAAATTTAAATTTTTAAGTTTAAATTACTTGTATTTCTCAACCGTAAACATATTCTATGTGAAAATGTGATCTAAACAATGTCATTATCATAGCCAATTTGTTTTATTATATTTAAAAGTAGTATTTAAATTTTTATAAAAGTAAACTGATGTTTGTGTTAAATTCAATTTCTCCATGTCACTCTATGTTTTGTAAATTAGTCCTAAATACAATTTATAATTGTTGTTCTTATACAGAAATTTATAATTTTTTTTGCCAACTATTACTATTATTAATTATTGTGTTGATAAATTTATATTATGTTTTCATGTTAATCAGTAACCAAGCCCCTATTCATTGACGATTGGGCCATGGCTGGCCTTCTAGGCCAGAACTCATACTTACACAACCCAATTTCTTATATAATTTTTACTATAAGACTCTGTATAATTTAATAAAACATTTATATATGAAAAAAAACAATGGTATAGCTTTGAACTTTTTTTTTTTTTGGAAATGAATTAGAAATAATATTCCATTTTCAAATCCCACAGTTAATTCACATGGGACAAAAATAGCACCAAATCCGGGTCCGGGGTTCAGCTCCATAGAACTTGGAAGTCAAGTCAAAAAATCTCGGACTGAAATAAGATTGAATACAAATTTCAGACGTAAAATTGATTCTCCCTTAAATAAAATATTTCATTCTAGCCTTTTCCTTGTAGTTTATTTCCTCTTTATCTCACACTCAATTTGGTTTTAAGCATAATTGAGGAAAAAAAATTATCCACTCAAATCCTAAATGTATAAGTGAAATAAAAAATTTACAGAGATTAAAAAAAATCAGTCAAATTACTTATTTGTTAAAAAATTGCGTTGGTTTCTTAAACTAACTTTCATAATAAGCATAATGTTATTTGCACAAATTGCACTAGAAACTACTCCTTTGATAAATAAATAAATAGCTCCTTTAACATGTATAATTATAAGAATTCAGAAAAAATTAAAAAGTTAGGAGAAAAATAAATTGAAGTATTACATTTTACATTTAAAATTAAAACAAGTTTTTCAACGGAGTAATTATTTTATATTTAACGTGGGACGGGTTATAATTAATTGATTACTTTTGTTTGGAAGGTGAGAAAAGTAAAAACAGAACGGAGAAACAGAGTAGCCAGAAGAATAAGTTTGACTCTTCAAAACACAAATAAAGAACACTCACTTTGTTTCTTAATATAATATTTAATTTATAGTTTAATTTTTTTGTTATTATTATTAAAGTAGATTGTATATCTGACCAAAAAAAAAGTAGATTGTATATTAAGAACAAAAATTATATATAATTATATACTCACTATGTAATGATTTTGCCTTCCCAACATTCTACTCCCAACCACGAACACGGATCAATGTATCCATCTTTGGCATTCCAATTCGTTAAAGCTCCAAATGGATCACTCACGACTCTGTCTCTGAACTTAAGCAGAGCCAAACCTACAAATTTGTTTAGCCAATCAAATCAAACCCAAACTAAAATCCCTTGAATAATTTTTTTTTTTTAAAAAAAAACCCGGTTCAACTCGGCTTAATCGATATGGCTCAATCTGATTCAGAAGCGGCTCAGTTGAAGTGCAATAATACCTTGGGTGTTCAGAGACAGAGAAAGGCTCTGTTTTGTCGCCACAGAAAACAGAGAGAGCGCCACCGCCATGAAAACCACCGTGAGCAGCTTCAAGCGCGTGAAACGCCACGCTTCTTCTTCTTCTTGCATTGAAAGATTGATAAACAAGAAAAAAGAAAAAAAGAAACTGGAAATTATTATTAGAGAGACGATATGACCTTATATATGAATTGGTTTAGATCAAACCGAGGAAAGGGGTTGCGAAAGAGTCCAACAAATTTGTGTTAGAATTTATATGCAGTGAGAGACCTCTCTGTTTTCTCTTCTTCTTCTTCCTTTTTTTTTTTTAACAAGCTCTGTTTTTGCTTTTTAACGTTTCTTTTTTCTAAAATCTTGTGGCTGTTCTATCTTTCTTTTCTTTTTTCTTTTCCCTCAATATTTGTTTGAAATATATATTTTATTGCAATTAAATTACCAAACATAGTGGCTAATGGTCACACGATAACTACAAAATAAATATATGATCAAATATACAGTCAATTCCTATAAATTATAATCAATAAAACGGCAATGAAAATCACTGTCACACGTCCAAATTTTTGAAGTCTTAAATTTTTTAAAACAAAAATTATATGGTATTTACTAAAAACATAAGATGATCATTATCATGAATATTATACATTAAGTGTAAGATAAATTGTCTTATTCACAAATCATAATACTCATTTTTTAAATAAAAAAACTAGTATGATATCACAAGAAAACGTGTTTAATTTGTAACAACATAAACTAATTAGAAAGTAATAACTAGGAGTCTAGTATTTTGTGACATTACTAACTACAATTTGTTAACAATTAGGTGATTGTTTGAGAGTATTGTGGTTTCTAAGGCAAAATTTTTCTCACATATTTTATCTTATACGATGTTAAATGAGTTAAAATAATCTGATAAGGTTTTGTACGTAGGTTTTTGTTGTTGTAAGTCCAGAGGCTTTAGACCTTTTTGCATGCATAAGGGTTGTATTATCGTCTATAATTTCTAGCACATCAAGAATATGATCAAACTGTTGGAAATTATGTCCTATGAGCTTACTTGAAATACTATTTTTATTTAAAGTATTTCTTCATTTTGCTATCATATCATTTGCATGTTTATTATGATTGTAACACCCCTACTTCTATAATACATGTACAAGCATGAGTTTGAATGGTAATGAGAAGTCTTGAGTCAAGTTTGGAAGAATTTATTTTCTGTAATTTATGGCATAAATTATTTTAAGGACTTAAAGGAGGAAAGCCATTGCCCATAATTAAATAAAAGTTTACTAAGTTAAAATAAGAGGAAAACATAACAAGTTACGAAGAAACTGGTGCACAAAGTAAGCGCAAAGCCTTATGAGGTTTAATTAACAAAGGATATTAGTGGGACATGAACTCTGACCCGTGGGACATGGCATGCATGACCAACTAGGGAAGAGAGAGAGAAGGAGTATCTGGACCATGAGTAGAAGGAAAAAGCCAGTAAAAGTGGTGGTCTGTTGAACATATGGCGTTTCGAGGACATAAATCGAATTTTAGAGTAGCAAGTAGTACAAGGTAGGTACGGGATATTGAAATACGGATTTCTTGCTCCCCAATGCAGTGAATTTCGACCACCTATGGTCAGGGAGAAGAGACTAATGATTCGGACCAACACAAGTCCAATTGTGTGGCATGAGTTACGAAGAAAGATGTAACTGGCAAAAAGTAACTGGGCAGGACTGGTTAGGGGTTTCCAAAGTTAGGCCCAGGTCCAGATGCAGGGAAAGGGAGAAATTTTGTGGGCCCAGAAGAGAAGAAAAGTGACTTGGAGAGAAAAGCAAAAAGGTCACATCAAGTAATAACAAAGAGAGAGAAAATAAAATAATCAAGATTAATCTAGATCACACAATTTGAACATGACATGACAATTGAATGACAAGCAATCATGACCCTACAAGATCATTAATGGCGCAATCTTGGGTAGATTTGGTGGGCCCCATTGACTTGGAAGAAGAGCAAGGTAAAATGATCATTTTAGCCCTGAAGCATTATCTTAATTACCAGACAAAAACTTTCATCTATTAACTCCAAAAACCACCATCAAGGACACTTTGGGAATATGATTTTTGGGTTGAAAATAGCACCACCCATCTGCCAAGAATCCTCTAGAAATCTTGAGAAACAAGTTGAAGAATTATATTTTAATCCGAAACATCCTTCTTACCAATGGATAATAACCAAAATTGGAAAAAAGCCCTAACTCTTAGAGTCTATATAAGGGCACTTGCTCCCCTCATTTTCACTTGCCAAGGACGAGCTTAAGGTGAATAAGGAGGGTGTCCAGCTGTAGCTCTTGATTTAGGAAGTAAAGGAAGTCATATGCAACCAAAATCCCAAGATAAGTCCCTAATCATCAACCTGAAAATTCTTGCTTCTATTCTATGATGTTTTTCATGGAGCTTTAGTATGATTCTTATATTTTTGAGGTTTTCATTGAGTCCAAAACTTATTTTTGTATGGGGACAGCAGGATCAATTTTTCCCACACCCGTAAAACCTAAGCCTTTAAAATACTTAAATCTACCGATTTGGGAGTTTTCTGGGCAGCGTATACTAATTTATAGTTTTGAAGTAGTAAATGAAGCTGCAATGCTTTTAAATTTCACATGGTGAAAGTAGACATCCTGAGGATGATTTTGATATAATATTTTGTCATTTTGATTATTCAACTGAGAGTTCTTTTAAGTTGCAAATGACCTAAAAACATGAACTTTGTCTCACACCAGTGATTAAACTTGGGGAATTAGAGAAGAATGATTTTGGAAATTATTTTTATGATAAACTAGACATCCTAAGTGTTCAATAGCCACTGATTTCACATCAATACGAGTTTTCTAGAATTTGTTAAAAATCAGCGAAGTTGGGTCAACAATTCTAGAAATCTAGTGTTAGGTGAAATTATAGAACTTGAAGTAAAAAATTGTACACGTGTTTGAAAGTATGTTGATTTGTTGTGTCTAGGGTGTTAGTTCATGTGGATCGTATCTTCAACACCTAGGGAAGAGTTTGCCAATCTCAAGAAGTGCTAGGTAGTAACTATTGATTTGCATACTTTATGTTGCTTTAGCATGTATGTTTTATCATGATGTAGGAGATTGAGCTGTAGGACCTATTGAACTGCATGTCCTTGGGTTTTTGTTGTAGTATCGAGATCAAGCTGTAGTACCTAATGGGCTGTGTGTCCTTAGGAGTTTGCTACAGTACCGAGGGCATGTAGGATGGGGCTGTAGTGCCTGAGACTATGTGTCCTTAGGTTTTTCTATAGTACTAAGAGTACCTGTTGAACTATGTGTCGATAGGTGACTGCTGAGGCTTTAAGGTAGATGACTAAGGTTTGCAGCCCTGGCTACTGAGGTCTCTTAAAGCGCTATTCTAGGGGCTTGTCTTGACCATGAGGTCTTATGGAGATGCTACATGCCAATTTATTGTGCCAGAGGAAAGTTTATTTATGTTTACTTCTTGATTGTGATTTGCATCGCAAGCATTGTGTACATATTGTATATGAGTCTAATAGTTACTCTAGGGTTCAACCTTGAACTCTAGACCATTGTGAAGACACAGGGGTAAAGCAATAGCTGGTGAAGGTTGAAGAAGGTAGGTCATGAGGTAGAGAGATGAAGAAATAGGGGATGCCCTATCGCTTTTTGTATTACTATTCTCTTGGATAATTGTCGTTTATGATTAGGACTTTGTTTCTATGATTGTATCTAACCCTTTGGCAACTTACATATTGTCTGACTACTATGTGTTTATCAATACGTTAGACTCGTCCAAACAAAGTCCCATGCTCTGATGTGTTCACTTTGTTATATGTGAAATGAACTAACTAATGAATGAAAGGAAATAAATTAAAGGGAATACCTCTAACTTGCCACCCGAAAGGACGAGGCCGGTAGGGGTGTGACAATTTGGTATCAGAGAACAGTTTGGATAGTATTGATAAACGGGAGAGTAAGGAGGTAAGGTGTACTAATGAAGTTTTGGGTGAATGGAGTAGGGATATGAAGTGAAGATTTGGACTGGTGTATCGAAGAAAGGAAGCATAAAGGACCATAACTCACAACCAAGTCGAGCATCAGGAAAACCCACTTGCACTCGAACTACCACCAGTTCGAGTGTCTATGCCTACTTATGTCACACATACACCTACACCAAAAGTTGTGATAGTAATACTTATGCCACAACCTACACTTGCCTTTAGACTGGCAAAGGAACCTGAACCTATAGTGAATCCTGACCCGATGCCCCAATTCCCATTGCCACTCGAGCTTCTTGTAGAGCCAAAACATAAACCACCATCTCCCCTACCGAAGCCTGAATCCCACTAAATGATTGGATCTCCACCAGTTCCTGAGATACCACTTGACCTGGAACCAATACATGAGTTGTTTCCTTTTTTAGCCTCAAATTTTGAGAATATACCTGCCCCTCCCCTAGTTGATGTGCCTCTGATTGAGTATGAATTGATGCTCGAACCTCAACATGAGCCAGAGCCTAAACCGGAATCGGAACCAGAAGCGGAGGGGGAAGTAGTGGACGAAATGGAAGGAGATGATGTGTCGGTCATTTCATTTGAAGGGGTTAATGCCAAACACTTAGATGGGGATAATTTGCCATTTTCTTGAGAGATTGACGAAGGATTGTTCGTGGTGGCCAAGGAGGAATACCATGTAGCTTGCATGGAAAGGAACACTCTTATAGCCTAGTACCGCCGCTATAGGACCCGGATGAGTAACATTTATTTTGATAGTGAGGTCAATGGGGTGGTCTACCAACAGTCCATCAACTGGTGTATTGGATAATAATACAAAAATGTTTCTCAACAGCTTGTATAGAAAGGATCATAATCCAACAACTGAGCTATTGGGATCATAATAAATGATCCTCATCCGGGTTATATAGCGATGGTACTAGGCTATTGGGGTGTTCCTTTGCATGTAAGCCATATGGTATTCCTCCCTGGTTACCACGAACAATCCTTCATCAATCTCCCAATAAAATGGCAGATTATCCCCATCCAAGTGTTCAGCATTGACCTTTCAAATCAAATGATCGACACATCATCTCCTTCCATTTTGTCCACTACTTCCCCCTCCTCTTCCTCCTCTTCTAGTTCCCATTCTGGTTCAGGCTCTGGCTTATGTTGAGGTTTAGGCATCGGTTCATGCTCAACCAGAGGCACATCAGCCAGGGGAAGGGCAGGTATATTCTCGAAATTCGAGGCTAAAAAGGGAAACAATTGGTGTATTGGTTCCAGGTCAAGTGGTATCTCAGGAAGTGGTGGAGATCCAATCATTTGGGAGGATTCATACTCTAATAAGGGAAATGGCGTTTTATGTTTAAGCTCTACAAGAAGCTCGGGTAGCAATGGGAATTGGGGCATCAAGTCAGGATTTGCTACAGGTTCAGATTCCTTTGCCAGTCTAAAGGCTAGTGTAGTTTGTGGCATATGTATTACTATCACAACTTCTGGCGTAGGTGCAGGTGTCAAATTAGTAGGCATAGACGCTCAAACTGGTGGTAGTTTGGGTGCATGTGGGTTTCCTTGATGCTTAGCTTGGTTGTGATTTATGGTCCTCTGTGCTTCCTTCTTTTGATACACCCGTCCAAATCTTCACTCCATATCCCTACTTCATTCACCCAAAACTTCATTAGTACACCTTACCTCCTTACTCTCCCATTTATCAGTACTGTACAAACTGTCCTTTGATACCAAATTGCGACACCCCTATCGGCCTCGCCCTTTAAGGTAGGGGGTTAGAGGGATTCCCTTTAATTTATTTCCTTTCCTTCATTAGTTAGTTCATTTCACATATAACAAAGTGAACACAGTAGAGAACGGGACCTAGTTTGGACGAGTCTAATATACTGATAAACACATAATATTCAAATAGTATGTAAGTTGCTGAAGGGTTAGATACAGTGATACAAACAAAGTGCTAATCATAAATAACAGTTATCCGAAAGAATAGTAATATAAAAAGCGATAAGGCATCCCCTATTTCTTTATCTCTCCGCATCATAACCTACCTTCTTCAACCTTCACCGGCTATTGCCTTACCCCTATGTCTTCACAATGGTCTGGAGTTCAAGGTTGAACCCAGAGTAACTGTTGGACTCATATATAATATGTACACAATGCTTGCAATGCAAATCACAATCAGAAAGTAAACATAAATAAACTTGCCTCTGGCACAATAAAATGGCATATAACATCTTCGCAAGACCGCCTGGTCAAGACAAGAATTTTGACAAAGATTTGTCGTGATCTCCCAAAATAACCAGGATCAATATAATTTTGCAATATAATGGGAACCTGGATTGTTTTCCCAACGAATTCACAATGGCTTTAAATCAGAAACAGTGAAATTAGGGGGTTTTTTGGTTCAAACAGATTAAAAACGAAAGTAAGCAAAAATAGAATGAAATAGACAGACAAAGATTAAAATCAATCAACCCAACATTCAGATTCTAGAGAATTTCATCGTTGAGCAAAATATGAACGAACTCGCATTTGATTCTGTACGAACCAAGATCTCTGCATTCATCCAGAGAAACCCTCAACTAGACAATCGCCTAGCATTTATCCGAATAGTGGCGTCTCACTATGTGATCACATACCAACACTTAAACCTAGTCCGAACTCAGTCATTAGGATGAACCGAACCAAACCAAATATTAAATCTAACATTCGAACTATTTCCAGAAATCAAATCTGATAAGATGAAAATAGAAACGAGTAAAGTTATCGATTAAACACACACTCTCTAGATAAATCATGGAATCCTCAACATTGACTGGAAAAAATGAAGAACGCGAAGAACATGAAGAACATTGTAGAGAAAATGAAACTTCTGTGTTTGATTCAAAATAATCCAAAAATGTAATGACAATAGATGTTTGTGGCTGCTACCTCACTTAAACTTAACCTAAAATGGAAATGGGTTAGGGCTGCTGCATAATGGCCCAAAACGAAATAAATAACAAATGGGTTTTTAAATACAAAATTCAGGCCCAAATAAAATCCAAAAAATGTCTCTGACTTCAGCTCCAAATTTGACCATCCTCTTGTCTGAATTTTCCTTTCAAGTCTTCATAACATTTGTAGCTCTTTGAATCATCTGAAATATGAGACAAAAATGAGGCAAATCCGATGTCTAGTTCAAAAGTTATGGCTAAAATAATGAAGCATTGTAAATCTGAAATTTTATCATGAAAATGAATTAAATCCAAATAAAAGCCCAAAGCCCAAATAAGCACTAAAGCCTATTATTTATTAGCTAACAATCCTAAATTTATTACCCAGAAGATACAAATAAGTGTGTAAAATATTCAATTATCACAAGCCCTCAGAACCAGCGCGTTAAGAGGCCTCAATAGCCAGGGCTATAGACTCTAGCCACCTACCTTATGGCCTCACCAGTCACCAAGGACATCGTCCAACAAGCATCGCCTACCCTCATATCTTAGTACTGTAGATAAACCTTAAGGACACAGAGTCTCATAGCCACTACAGCCCGATCCTACATGCCCTCAGTACTATAGCAAACTCCTAAGGACATATAGTCCACTAGGTACTACAGCCCGATCTCAATACTGCAACAGAAGCCCAAGGACATGAAGTCCAATAGGCCCTACAGCCCTATCTCCTACATCATGATAAAACATACATGCTAAAGCAACATAAAGTATGCAAGTCAACAGTTACTACAACACTTCTTGAAATTAGCAAAACTCTTCCCTAGGTGTTGAAGATACGGTCCACACGAACTAACACCCTAGACACAACAAATCAACATACTTTCAATCACGTGTACAATTTTTTACTTCAAGTTCAATATTTTGCCTAACACCATATTTCCAGAATTGTTGACCCAACTTAGCTAATTTTTAATAAATTCTAGAAAACCCGTATTGATGTGAAGTCAATGGATATTGAACACTTAGGATGTCTAGTTTATCATAAAAATAATTTCCAAAGTCATCTGGATTCGGGTACTTCTCTAATTCCCTCACTTTAACCACTGGTCCGAGACAAAGTTCATGTTTTTAGGTCATTTGCAACTCAAAAGAACTCTCAGTTAAATAATCAGAATGACACAAAATCTTATATCAAAATCATCCTCAGGATGTCTACTTTTACCATGTGAAATTTAAAAGCATTTCAACTTCATTTACTACTTCAAAATCATCAATTAGTATATGCTGCCTAGAAAACTCCCAAATCGACAGATTTACGTATTTTAAAGGCTTAGGTTTTTCAGGGTTGGGAAAAGGTGATCCCATTTGTCCCCACACAAAAAAAAAATGGACTCAATGAGAACCTCAAAAATATAAGAATCCTACTGCAGCTCCATGAAAAACATTATAGGGCAGAAGTAAGAATTTTCAGATTGATGATTAGAGACTTACCTTGGGATTTTGGTTGCGTATGACTTCCTTCACTTCTTGAATCAAGAGCTGCAGTTGGAAACCCTCCTTCTTCACCTTGAGCTTGTTCTTGGTAGTTCAAAATGAGGGGAGGAAGTTCCCTTATATAGACTCCAAGGGTTAGGGCTCTTTTGTCCAATTTTGGTTATTATTCATTGGTCAAAGGGATGTTTCGGATTAAAATATAATTCTTTAACTTGTTTCTCAAGATTTCTAGAGGATTCTTAGCAGATGGGTGGCACCATTTTCAGCCTAAAAATCATATTCCCAAAGTGCCCTTGATGGTGGTTTTTGGAGTTACTAAATGAAAGTTTTTGTCCGGTAATTAATATAATACTTTAGGGGTAAAATTGTCATTTTACCATGCTCTTCTTCTAAGTCAGTGGGGCCCACTAAATATTCCTAAGATTGCGCCATTAACGATCTTGTAGTGTCATAATTGCTTGTCATTCAATTGTCATGTCAGGTTCAAATTGTGTGGTCCAAATTAATCTGGATTATTTTATTTTCTCTTTTCATTATTACCTGATGTGACCTTTTGCGTTTCTCTCCAAGTCACTTTTCTCTGTCTTCTAGGCCTGCAAAATTTCACCCTCTCCTTGCAGCTAGGCCTGGGCCCACTCCAGAAACCCCTAACCGGTCCTGCTTGGCTACTTTTTGTTGGTTACACCTTTCGTCGTAACTCATACCACACAATTGGACTTATGTTGGCCCAGATCATCAGTCTCTTCTCCCTGACCATAGGTGGTCGAGAGTCACAACCTTAGGGAGCAAAAAATCCATATTTCAATATCCCATAACTACCTCATACTACATGCTACTCTAAAATCCGATTTATGTCCCTGAAACGCCACGTGTTCAATAGATTGCCACTTTTACTGGCTTTTCCTTCTGCTCATGGTCTAGATACTCCTTCTCTCTCTCTTCCCTGGTTGGTCACACATACCATGTCTCACGGGTCAGAGTTCACGTCCCATTAATATCCTTTGTCAATTAAACCTCCTACGGCTTCACGCTTACTTTGCGCACAAGTTTCTTTGTAACTTGTCATGGTTTCCTCTTATTTTGACTTTGTAAACTTTTATTTTATTATGTGCAATGGCTTTACACCTTTAAGTCCTTAAAATAATTTATGCCATAAATTACAGAAAAGAAATTCTTCCAAATTTGACTCAAGGCTTCTCATTACTATTCAAACTCATGCTTGTACATATATTATAGAAGTAGGGGTGTTACAATGATGACTGTATCATTGGATGTATCATAAAGATTGTCCTAAATGTCCCTAGTCGATCATCTATGTGGGAGCGAAGATGAAATAAGACTAGTATGACTTTGATAAGGTATAGAAATACGAATCTTAGACACTTGTAAGAGTACAAGGTGCTAGACCAATCCACTATAAGAAAGCCACATAGATTAAGTCATAAGCTTATCTCATGTATAGCCACATCGCAATGCCCTTTGACCTAAGATCATCATGGATTCTTATATGAAAGTCATTGATCTTTGACTTAGTCAAAAGTCACCTTTGACCAGGTGATGATAAAGGCTTCGAACGGGATTAGTGGTTTTCATGAAGAAAAATGTGAATGGTCAAGATGGGATTTGTCCCACACATTTATGGAGAGATATTAATGGGCCCCTTGATGAGTGAGTATAAGAAATGTATGACGATACTACAATAGAAAGGAGTTTCTATTTCAATTGTTATAAAACTCAAGAATCGAGAAAGTAATGATCAAGAACGGATGATGATACTATCCATGCTTCATCCTTGACCAAATCATCGTGTGACAAAAGGGACGTGACATAGTTGTATGATAGGATACATCGTACCATCAATCCTCATATGAGTTGGGTGACATAATGTCTTGCTAGAGGCTGCTTACAACTTGTGGGCTGGTATAATGTTGGCCAGATACCAATTACATGTGAGCCTACACAGTTGCACATAAGAATAGCCTAACATGAGCTATAATGTCCAAGTTCATTAAATCTAAGATATGTCTAAGATTTAATTAATGCAACGTTTTATCTAGGGAGGATATATATATATATATATATATAAATTTGAAATAATAATAATATTACACACACACACACACACAATATTATTATTATGTTGTATTAGTTTGTATTTAATTTATTTTATAACTTAAATAACTAAAACTAATTGAGATATCATATCTCATATTTGAATTTTGAAGATAGATATTATATCTCAGATTTGATTTATGAAGATGAATTAAATCAGCTGCCTTTTAATTCGCATTAAATAAATAGATTAGATTGAATTTGTTAGACAGATTAAATTTTCAATTCAATTCAAAATTAATTAAGATTGATTTTGAATATTTAATACAGCCCATTAGGGTTACAAATACCCTTAGGCTATGAGTAATATGGATTACAAGAGAGAGAGGGAGAGAAAAAAGCCACAGAGAGATACCTTAGACGATACGGAGATAGACGTTCAAGGCGCTAGCACGTTGCCTGTGTTGGATTTGTATTCATGTGGATACCGATAGAAGGAGTGGATTCGCACAGTTGGCTCTTGTTGGTCGAACAAGACGCACACGCATAAGGTACAGTTCTCACAATTTGATTTAAACATTGTTGATAGATGCTTTTATTGAGATTCATAATTTATTAGATAAATTTCATTCCGCTACATGTATGAATCCCAACACAAACAATGTACAAAGACTCACCAATGATTGGTAATGTGAGATCCAATATGTGTCCTCTGGTCGTGACAAACTGATTTCTTGATTCAAGCCTTGCCATGATTGAAAATCATCGCTTGCAATACTTTTGACTATCTCATCAAATTTCTTTTCTCTCAAAATATCTACTCTTTTGCAAGAACCACCAACTACATTACACTCCAATGATATAAAATTAAAGAAGTCAATCAATACGTAAACCTTTTTGGCACAAGCTACTAGAGCTAAATAAAGTTGATTTGCAAAACAGTGAACATAGTAAGTAGAATTATTTTTAACTAAAATTAAGCTTTTTAGACCACTGAATTGACCACTCATATTGCTTGCGCTATCATAACCTTGACACGAATATTTGTCAAGCTCAATCCATTTTTGGAAAAAATTAACTCAATCATTTCTTTAAGTGAACTAGTTGTAGTATCTGAAACATGAACAAGACAAAAAAAAAACGCTTAGTAATGTCACCGTTGCAATTCACATATCTTAAAACCTTGGCCATATGTTATTTAATTGATATATCACGAGCTTCATCAACTAGTATAGAGAAGAAATTATCCCCAATATCTGAAATAATAGCTCTAGTAACTAAACTAGTTGCAACATTAGTAATATCTTTCTGAATTGAGGGAGCTATCATTTTGAGATTCTTTGAGACATTATTCACAGATACATTATTTACCTCCTCATTGCTTTCACAAAGGAATTTTACAAGCTTCACAAAATTTCCCTGATTCATTGAAGCTTCAAAGTTCAAAGAAAGGCAAAATTATATTTGAGAGTTGAGAATAGTGATTCCAATATGTTTATATTAATCACATTATTCCAATCCAGATTCTAAAATACTATCTCCAATCCTTAATTAAAAATTGGGAAAATTTTAAATGAATACTATTTGAACTTAAAAAAGCCCAAAAAGTTTGTTAATACATGAAAATGACAAATATATCTCAAAGGACTATTCTAGATTTTTGAAATGCTTTACTTTAACCAAAATGCCCATCAATTTTTTTTTTTTTAAAGAAAGAACCTTCATGTATGGATTAACTACTTGAGCTTCATAAACCCTATCCGACACTATTAACAAGTTGAATAAAGACGATAACAACTTGAGAAGTAATGCAATTGACAAATTGTGCTCCCAAGTTTATTAATGACTTCAATTAAGTAGTCACTGCTAATAACTAAAATTGTTATTATCTGTATTCAATTTATCAACGATATTTGATAGGGTTTAAATCCCTATACTCAAGTGGTCAATCATATTACTTAAGTTCTCACTGCAGCTCTAGTTGCCGATGTCAGAGCTCACATAGCTGACTGTCGGAGTCCCACTTGTGGGGTGGTGCCGGCCTCTAGAGCTCTGGCGTCAATGTGGTTTTTTCTTTGAAACAAATAAAAATAAAACTTGAGGGCATTTTACTAAAAACACAATATTTCAAAATTTTATTTTAGTCCTTTGAAACCTATTTATCATTTTCATGTGTTAACAAATTTTTTTAAATTTTTCAAGTTCAAATGATATTTATTTAGAATTTTTCTTAAAAATTTTTGTTTTTAATATAAGTTTTACAATAAATTACTTCTTATATTAAGCACTATAAATTACAAACGACCTCTTAGAATCAGCAGTTCCGATACATGGTATAATTATTTACATACATGTAAGTTTTTTTATTACAAAATCAGTGGAATATTCATTTCCTGAAGTACTATACATTTTCCTTAAACTAGGACTTGAGCTCAGAAAGTAGTCAGAGAGGTGAGAAAATCTATCTGCTACGGTGCTACCACACAGCTTGGCTTGCCATGAAGCTTAGTTGGGACTTGGGAGGGATCTCAGTCTTCATTTTATTTTATTTTTTAGTCTTAAGGTTAAACAATATACTATTTAATTAATTGTTACAATTTAGTCTCTTAATTTAATTATCATCTCTGTTACGTCCACTATTCACATTTGCTATTAAAAGTTCAAGGCAAATAATTACTCCTTTAATGGTTAATGTGATATCTATTTATTTAATTTGAGAAAACTAAATAATTTAAATAAATTAGTTAATTATAATATACAAGACATGATGTGTCACAAATATTTTTATGTAATATTAGATTATATATCAAGTTATAAAAATTAATTTAAATGAAAAAAAAGTCTTAGATTTATGGCCTAAATTCATCTCTCACATTATGTCATACAAGAGTATTATTTTAATCAGATCTTTGTTCTTGTTTTTTAACCCCATACAAGATTGACGTGCAAGATGCCAGCCACATGTTGAGAATAATATTCTCTCTCGCAAAGGTAAGTGTTAGTTGAAGGCTTTGTTTTGAACTTTTGGTTCTAGATGGCAGAAGTCAATCTACTTAATTAATTTTTTAATATATAAATATATTGGTTATTTAATTTCTACTATGATAGGGCTGGTTATTGCAATTAAATGTACTCAATTAACTCAACCCCTTGAAGATCAAGAAATTTTATCGAGGAGCATGATAGTGCAAAATAATTTGTTTCAGTTCTAAAATTTTGAAGCCCAAAATATTTTGTTGATGTGGTCCACAAAAGTTTTATTACTCTGTCCTGTATCATTTATAAGGGTTTAATAATCAAATTACGTGGTTTAAAAAAATGTTAAAATGAGTTAAAAATAATAAATATGTCTAAAATACACTTTTTTTTTCTAAGTTTTTCCTTATTTATAAAGGGGCAAATGAGACAAAAAAGAAAAAGAGTAATAATGGGCCTGTTTGGATTACTAGCTTTTTCAGCTTTTTCTGCAATAACTTTGAAAAAAAGCCAGTTAACGTTGCCAACTAATTTTAGGTTTATTTGGGTTGAGCTTAAATTTACTTAACTTAAAGCTCAAAAAGCCCGTTAAGAAAAAAACTTAACTTCTTAGCTTTTTCCAAAAAGTTCTTAGCTTTTTGACATGGGCCCCGTCACTTCTACTACCATCAATCCAAACACAAATCATTATCAATAACATGAATTTTTTCCTATCGAGCTTTTTTCAAAGTCAGATAGCTTTTAAACCACCGTTCCTACCACCAACCCAAACATACCCAATGATAAAAAGTAGGAAATAGAATATAGCATGGGAAAAAGAAGAGGGGCAAAAATTGGGGGGAAAACTCATTAAATGGTCATAAAACTCTTGTTAGGCTCTTACAAAAAGGATTAAGATAATTTAAATTTTAGGCTCTTATAAAAATGACCGAAGAGAGTATTATGCAAGAATGAAAAGAAAAATGTGAGTTTTGGGTGGAAGAAGTGCTTGGAAGGTTAGGAGAAACATGAAAATTGAGGTGGAAAAACGGGTGGAAGAATATTGGGCTTGCAAGTTACCAGCTGATAGTCAACATGGTGGTCATCTAGTCTAAAAACAATTCATCTAGTTTGAGGCTCAACAAACCTCTAAGGTGTCTAAGAAATTTATAGCTTGAGAATGCTTATTATGTGGAGGATGACATTGATTATTGCTTAGATGATGATCTGGACAATTTAATGGAACTATAATCTTTCAAATTGGGGTTCAAATGCATTGTGTAATGGAACATGGGAGTTTTGGGAGGTGATTTAATCATATTCAAGCCTAAATGGATGTCTAAAAGGCCTATACATAGTCATGAACGTGAATAGTAAGATGAAGATCCAATTAGATGATTCAAGAAGCGTGAAGAATGGTCTTATATATATAACATTAATTAGGATTTTATTTGTTTCTCATTAGTGTCCTATTTTATAATTTCCTATTTTGTATTAATTGCTTCTTGGAGGCATAGACTAATGTCTTTTGTGTTGCATTAATTACGAGACATTCCCTATAGGCTATATATTAAAAGCCTATAAGCATCTTCCTTTAAATCGATATATATATGGCATTAACCTCTATTTTAATTTTGATATTTGACTTTCATCTATCTAACTGCTAGTTAGTTGACTGTTAAATCATAGCATTGGCCTAGTATTGAAAATGCCCCCCCTTCTGCCACTTGGTGGACAAAGCCCTTGATGAAACGCCGCCACAGCGCAGCACAATACCCTCCTCCTCCTTCGCAGCAAAAATGGGGCTGGTACCTGAACGCAGAGAATTTTGATCCTAGCTCTCAAAAATGACGCTTTCCAAATGATTGCTCAACCACGCAATTCGTCCTGCTCTACGTTTGTTTTTTCTTCCACTTCTTCCAACTCTCAACCATTAAATGTACACCACATCATTCTGCTCAACCTCATGGCAACGACTTGGAACGAACCCATGCAAGACTCATTTTTTATTCTACTCTTGAAAGAGTAAAGTTACCTTCTTTCTTTTTGTTGTGTATTATTCTTTCCCTTTTTAATTCAAGTTTATTCAGAGAAACAAGAACAAACAGAAAAGAAAGATATCTTTTGGAGGAATTCTTAAATTATCAATCTCAATCCCAATCCCAACCCCAATTGTAATCTGTCTGAATTCAAGTCCACCTACCAAATGGGGTTGGGACTCTTGAAAGAAAACCCTAAGCCCACAAGCCAATTATAAGCTGTTTGAGCCTAAAACACTAACTAAACAAAATACATTAAAAATAAATGCAAAAATACAATGAAAAATAGAAAAGTCAAATAACCTTCTAGAATACTTTAACTTGCTAGTCAAGATAGAATAATCTAGTTGACACACACTTAGATGATGCCATCATTAATGAGATGGATCTTATTTGACTCTCTACTAATTAATGCAACACAAAAGAGGCATGGCTTTGCCTTAAACAAGCAATCAATTCAAAATACGAAACTATAAAATAGGAAACCAATTAAAACAAATAGAATCCTAATTAATGTCATATAAGATTGTTGTGTGTGTGGATATATATATTATTATCTGATATTTGGTTCAGGGTTCATAATTGCTCCTCCAGCCACAAGTATCTATTTTCAAACTTAAACTCGAGACTCGAAAAAAATTTAGTGGACTTTACACTACTAGATTAACATTGTGTTGGTCATAAGACCATTCTTAACACTTCTTCGATCTTCTTGGACATTCAAAATACATCTTCATCTTACTATTCACGTTTATGACCATCGGCCTTTTAGACATCCATTTGGGTTTGATAATGATTGAATCACGTTTTGGAGCTCCATGGTCCATTACACAATACATTTGGGTCCCAATTTGAAAGGTTATAGTCAAATTGGACTCCTCCATGCACGAATTGTATTGGGCCTTTAGAAAACGTGAGAATTTAGTTTAAATGCTCCTTTTGGGCTCTTAAAAGTTAAAACGTGACTTGGGGTTGACAAAACAATAATGTTTTGTTAAATACCCTATAATGTCTGAGTTATGACACCCACTTTGTATTAAAAAAAGTTCAAACATGATATTGTCATTTTTTAACATTCAAGCGTGCAAATGCTAATGACTCGCGTGTCATGGTAGCCTTAAGCTTTGTTTGGGAGTTCCATTTTGAAGGGAAAGGAAAGGAAAGGAAGGATTTTGATAGTCCCTTCCCTTGTTTGAGAGTTTTAAAAATAAGAGGGGAGGGAATCAAGGATTTTTACAAATCCTCCAAAACCCTCCTCCTTCACAAAAATGAAATTCCCCCAATATGGGGGTTTTAAAAGGGAATATGAATTAATTATTTTTTTACCCTCGTTCAAATAAAGCACTCTCGTTATTTCTGATTTCTTTTTATTTTTTAGAGAGATAAAATACTTTTTAGAAAGAGAAATACTTTTTTAGTGGAAAATATTTTCTAGAGAGAGAAAATACTTTTTAGAGAGGGAAAATTCTTTTTGGATGGGAACATATTTTTAGAGAAAGAAAATATTTTTTAGAAAGAGAAATGCTTTTTTAGGAGAAAATATTTTCTAGAGAGAGAAAATAATTTTTAGAAAGAGAAATACTTTTTTAGGAGAAAATATTTTCTAGAGAGAGAAAATACTTTTTAGAGAGAGAACATGCTTTTTAGATGGGAACACATTTTTAGAGAGAAAATACTTTTTAGAGGGGAACAAATTTTTAGAGAGAGAAAATACTTTTGTAGGGGAAAATATTTTTAGAGAGAGAAAATGCTTTTGTAGGGGAAAATATTTTTAGAGAGAGAATTTTTTTTAGAGGGGAACAAATTTTTTAGAGAGAAAATACTTTTTTATGGGAAAATATTTTTGAATATAAAAATTACGTAAATAACTTTTTTTTAGAAAATTTAAATTTAAATTTATTTGTAAAGTATAATAATTATATTAATTTTTAAATAAAAAGATAAGATAGTAAAAATAACTCATTAGTCCTCCATCTTCCTCCCTTAATATTTTTTTAACTCCCAAACAAGAGGAGAAAATATCTTCCATTTCCTTTCCTTCTCCTCCCCTCCAAACTCCATATATCTCTTTCCTTCTCCTCCAAACTCCCAAACAAAGCCTTAGGAATGTCCTGACATGTGTCATGTTCTGCTCCACATATGAAATTGTCCAGATCAACATCCAAGCAATAATCTATGTTATCCTCTATATAATAAGCAAGCATTCTCAGGGTACAAATTCCTTGAACATCATGGAGGGCTTGTTGGGCTTGGATGAATTCTTTTTTGGGCTCGATGACCTCTATGTTGACTGCCTGCTGGTATGCTATCACTTGTATTTTGAAAAGGGTGAATATGCAAATTTGGCAATGAATTATTTCCCATTGTTCAACCAGCACAATTAGCTTGATGACCTCTATGTTGACTTCCTATTGGTATGCTATCATTTGTATTTTAAAAAGGGTGAATATGTAAATTTAACAATGAATTATTTGCCAATGTGCAACCAACACAATTAACTTTGTTGGGCCCAAAAGTAAATATAATCAATATTTTAGGAAGCATATATAGTAAGGTCGATAACCTGGGTTAATAAAAGTTACTATGGGTTCTACTAGTCTTTTCACTCTCTATTTTGTTAAGATATTTTTAGAACTATGTACTTTTTAACTGAGAAATATCACTTAGACCTATGGAAGCAATTTTAGTTAACTCTCAAAAGATTCTAACATTTCAATACACCTCTTAAGTTAAAATGAAATTAAGTTCTGTTAGTGAGTAAACAATATTGCCCTTATGTTTTTCGTAAAAACATTTACAAGATAGAATATGAGCATTGACAAGATAAATAAAGAGATTTAAAAGATTATACTAAGTTAATTTGGTCATTCACTTCGTTATCTTGTTAAAAAAATTGTGTTAAGGTGTAAAGTTGTCCTAGAAGTTTTCGTTGAGAAGCAATGTTGCCCTGAAAGTTTTTTTCAAGTTCAGTCTCACTCTAAAAGTTTCTAAACATAGTAATATTGCCCCATACTGTTATAAAACCAACATTGACTATTAACTTTTTAATGACGAAGGGCAACATTGTTTTATTTTAACACTTCTGATGTAACATTAATCTTAAAAAACTTCCAGGATAACATTGCTTCTTTGCGAAAACTTGCAGAGTAAATTTGCACCTTGACCCAAAATTTTTTAACTTATTGGACCCTTTATTTGTCTTGTAAATACCCTTATAAAAAAATAAAGGGCATTATTGTTTTTTCAATGACAAAACTTAATTTTATTTTGACTTAATGGGATGTAATGAAATTTCAGAATCTTTTAGAAGTTGACAGAAATAAAATTATTACATGGGGTCTAAGTGGTATTTTTCCATTATAAAAATATTAGATCCATAGTATTCGAGAAGGGCTACTTCCATACATGAAGGTATATACTATTGCCTCGAGCTTCGTTAGGATTTGAATGATTAAAGTTTAAAGGAAACAAGAGCCTCTGAATATGATTGAATCCCTAATACTTAATCATTTAAATCAATAATGAGAGTACAAGAGCTTTTATGTAGGTAACTAATCCTAGAATATAATGTAATCTAATCTAAATAAATATTAATTAAATATAAACTCTAATAATAATATTTCTAAGATAGATCAAATATCAACAAATGATATATAATATCTCCTCATGAAAATATATCAAATATTAATATAAGAAATAATAATATCTTATTTCCCCCCTTCAAACTCAAGTTCATCCTAAGTTTGTCAATTAGAAATGAGAAGCGACAACCAGAACGAGCAGCTACATCAACAAGTGGACTAAAAATAACATCTTGGAGCAAGTGTTGATCTGGACATAATAGAAATTACGTTGAAATGATCTAGAAAGAAGAAAACAATGTTCATATCTGAGCAGAATCAGACGGCCTACGGATCGGCAGAATCAAAGGGTCAAAAAATCTGAGTGGAATCATATGGCTAAAAGATCTGGGCAGAACTAGATGGTCAAAAGATCTATGTGGAACCACATACTCTACAAAGGAAAGAACATGTACATAGTGGTGCCCACTACAAACTAGAGGGAGAAAGGTGATCGAAGTTAGGAACTCTTTCATAGGCCGAGACGACCAATAGAGAATGTGAGGAAAAACCAATCTTGTATGGAAAAAAAGGTTCATGACTGTTAATAATGGTCAAAAGAGCTAGGTGGAACCAAATACTCTGTAAGGGAAAGAACATGTATGTAGCAGTGCCTACTATGCACTAGAGGGAGAAAGGTGACTGGAGTTAGGAACTCTTTCATAGGCCGAGACGACCAAAAGAAAGGCCAAGAGAGAATGTGAGGAAAAGTCAGTCTTGTCAAGAAAAAGAAGGTTCATGAGTGTTAATCTAAATTTCAATGCTCAAGGAGGGACAACAACTAGATAATGGGAGAAGATATCCTTAGAATTTTTTTTCTCCTTTTCTTCTCAAAATCTCATTTCCACCCTTAGATGAAAAAATAGACGGCTCAGATATAAAATTTTCTAAAACTATGATGATAGTGTTTTATAAATTAATTTTTTTATTAATTTTGTTTGTATTGTAGTTATAACTTGTGTAGATCATGATTTAACAATTTAAATTTATTTATTCATATGCAAAATAATAGTTTTATAAAATATTAAATCTGAACAATCTATTTTTTTTTTAAATCTGAGGGTGGAGATCAGATACTGAGAAGAAAATGAGAAAAAAGATTCTGAAAGAATCCAAACCCCTAGATAATAGATCTACTACTATTGTTGAAAAGGAATGGACATATTAAAGTAGAGAAGAAACTAGAGCCTTTGAATATGATTGAATTCTTAATACTTAATCCTTTGAATCAATGAGAGTACAAGAGCCTTTATATAGGTGAAGTGTAACATCCTAATTTTATATTAGGATTTAATTACATGTAAGAAAGAATTAATCATGATACATGAATTTGCCATGTAATTATCAAGATAAAAGTTTTTATTTAATATATGATTTATTAGAAAGAAATTAGTTGAGATAACAAAAGGGGGGGGGGGGAGCGGAATGTTGGGTCTTTTATGTTAATTTTTCCCAATAATAATAATGATGATGATGATGATGATGATGATGAATTTTCTTTTAAAAAATGGCAAACATGCTGCCATGTTTTGGGAGAGGTGGTAGCATGATGCTACTTCTTGGAGGAGGGGAATAATAATTCGCACGGCCTCTCCCTTCCCTTTGTGTGTGCTTGCACGTGCGTGGAGGAAAGTGAGACGAAAGAGAGAGGATGAGATAGAGAGTGAGGAAAGAAGGAAAGGCGAAAGAAAAAAAGAGTCTAGAGGATATTTCAAGGTATGTTATTTATTTTATAAAATTATTTAGGCAACTAAACTAATTTATTTTCAAGATACTTTTTAATGAAAGTTATTCTACGTATTTTTCTCTTTCTAATGAGGGTAATATAATACTAATTAGTGAACAATTTTGGGTTAGAACCTTGGCAAAATTTTGAGTTTTGATAATATATGATTGTATATTTGTAGAGCATGATTAATAGATAATTTTTATTAGTTGGTAGTTGTGGGAATTTAAATTTATTTTTATAGGATTTATGTCTTATAGGATATTTTTACCAATTGAATAAGATTTAAGGCAATTATTTGGATTACTATAAGTAGATTTAACTGGTTTAGTTTTGCTAAATCTTGAACTATATGAAATTATGAGTTGGGATTTGGAATGTAAATTAGAGTTTGATATGATTTTGATTATATGGAGATTTGAAGATTTGTTTAATAAATTGGGTTATGCTTATATAAGTTGGTATTAAGATGAGAAATTAATATCGGTGATAATAGGTCTTTTATATTCGAACTCATAATTTATTGGAAGTTATATTGAAGCTTAGATGGATTGGATTTGAAGTTTATAAATGAATATGAATATTTGAAATTTTTAGGTGAAACTTTTAGTTATAGGAAATTGGGTATTTTGGTTAAATTGATGATATGGTGATATTTTGATAATCAGTAAGAAATAATTTATGAAGAAAATAGGATTGTAATAATGATTTAAGGAATAGATAAATTATTATTTTTCTAAGACAACTAAAGTAAAACAATTATAGTTTAATTAATTTGTTAATGTAGTAGTTGATATTTTTGGTTAATTATATTAACGTATAATTATGTATTTATTTTTTAGAATGGGCTTGATTTCTATTATGCGTAGCTCTTATACCAAGAACTTGAGGTAATCGCTTTCTACTTGTTATGTGTTAATATGTTGTGTGTGAGCATTTTGTGAAATGATTTTGAGAATGAAAATATATGGATATTGATATAATATATCAATGAGTATTTTGAAATGATTATTAAAACGATGCACTATTTTTTATAAAAACTCGTTTACAACTCGTTTATATGGACAGATATGGAGTGTTGATGAGAGTTATATGTATAAATACCACGTGGTATACCACTACTTGGTGCACAGTGAATGATTTTGACATTTTCAAGGCCCTTGGTATCTCCCTTTTCCTTTGGCCAGGTTAAGAGTCAACCCTTATGACAGTGACACATTTCTCTATTTAAAAGAAAGGGAACCCATGGCCTGATATGAGTTATATAGCTTTTGGTTGGGCTATACCTCATCATTTGAGAGCTTGGTGCAGTCTTGTCAAAGAAATTAAATCTATTATGTTATAGACCTTGAGTTTTGCCAATGCTTATAAAGGTAGGGGATAATAAGGATGATCGAGGCGTCAATCTTTTGCTTGGGTGTTATATATGTGATTTATGATATGGAAATTTTTAAACATAATTTGTGATTTGAGAATTTTGTGAATTTGTAAGATATATATCTAGTACTTTGTTATATAAAATGTTTTACTTGACACCTCACGAATACATATTAACATTTATAATGTACTGGATTGATAATTACCAACATTTTTCAAGTGATACCTTATGTGTTGGTAGGGGTGTAAATAGGCCAGGGGCCTGTCAGGGGCCTGTGGCCTGACCTGTTAAAAGCCTGTCCAGGCTAACAGGCCAGGCCAAGGCCTCTTATAAGGCCTGTTTTTGTATAATAGGCCAGGCTCAGGCCTTATAAGAGGCCTTTTAGGCCTAACAGGCCGGCCTGTTATAAGGGCAATATTATAATTTCTCCATCCTCCAATCAGAGTGTGACACATCACACATGTACCTACCTATTTGAAAAAACCCTAAAACTATCCAAAAAGTCACAAACCGTCGCTCACGCAGTCACGCTCGCTCAGCTGTTCTTCAATCTCCATTTTTCATTCTTCAATCCCCAGACTTCTGGCCATCGTCGTCGATTATATTTGTCGATTCTCGATTCTTGACACTCTTCTTCTCCGACAACGCTCAGCTCGTCTCTCAATCTGGAAGCTCGTCTGTCTATCCGAAGATCTTCTTGCTCTGTCGCCAACGCTCGTCGGTTCTTCATTCCGCAATCACCATACTCTCTCCTTCTCTAGTTTTCAATCTCAGGCTCAGCTCAGTGTGCCTGCTCTCAAATCTTAACTCGTCAGGTAAATTGTAATTCATGGCTGAATTGGTAAATCTTAGATCTTCTTGCTATGTTGGACTCTGTTTGTTTTTGCTTTTGCTGTTGGTTGCCTCTGTGGTGAAAATATAAATCTGGCGGAGAATTGGGATAGGGGTTTCGGTTATTGGAAGAGAAGAAAGCTTGATCTGGTTTTCATTTAGGGGTTTCGGTTATTTGTCTGTTGTATGTTTTTTAATATTTGAAAATATAAATCTGGAGGAGAATTGGGATAGGGGTTTCAAGGGATAGTGATTAGCCATACTTATAGAAATACACTCGTGAAACCCCACTTAGATAGATTGATATGGTTTGGCAGGAAAATCACCTAAAATGTCCTTCAAATTCTAAAGTCCTTGAAATTGGTCGATGAGAGGAAAGGGGCGTGATACTGATCCCCATTAGCGAGGCCTGTCCCTGTTTGGATCAATGAGGAATTAAAACGAGGCAATTCATATAATTGAAGATATATGCATTATCTCACTAATTATTTATTACTGTATTAAATATTTTTTTGAATTAAGAATATACTTAAATCAAAGCTTGTATATGCTGCATATTTTGATTTTATTTAATCAGATAATGAAATATATCTTATCTTAATCGTGATCATTATATTTATAATGATGGGTTTGGTTATTATTTTGTTTGTATTCAAATTTAAAAATTGGTGTATAAAAACTGTCTCATAAACATTGACTCACAAAACAAAGACGGTAGTTCTGGAGAACTCACAAACAGCGAGGCAAGGAGAGGAAGCTCGTTTAATTTGCTAGCTAGGTGAAAACAGAAAATAGTAACTTTTTAACTAAAGAGACCTCTTTTTGAAATTAAAGATTTAAAAGTTAAAATCAATTGCTGAAAATCTATCCATCTCTACAGCCATTAGATTTGTTATTGTGAAGATATATATGTAGGGTTTGTTTTAATCCTTAATTATCATCTGATGTTGCATCGTTTCATTATTTGTCTGCACTAAATGAAATAATGTTGTTTTGGAGAGCTTGGTTTTGATGATACAATAAGATGATAATATAAATTCAGGTGAATATTAAGAGAATTCACCTTTCTAGTGATAATATAAGTGAAATATACTTTCTTAAGAATAATGTTATCAAGAAAGTCTAAGAATTAGATATGAAAAGGATAATTAAAAGTAGTGAAGGTGAATCAAATAAACTAAATCAGGTGACAATTAACCATGAAAAAGAACCCAACAAGATAGAAGAAACTACATCTTATATTTATTATGTATCAGAAAAATTGTGAGCCAGGATTGTCTCTTGCTTTTAAAACCACTGATCCGTGCAGCTACAATAAAACATACGATAATAGGAATGAGAATAAATATGGAAGTGGGCTTTTCTTGAAAACATAATTTCCTAGCTGCAACACCCTTCCTCTCCCTCTTTTCACATTCAGTGTTAGGTGCATAAATATGCATATAAAGTCTCGCTTTTTATTACTGTATAGGGCAAAATATAACCTTAATTAAATTGACTTTCTGCTTAGTTAGATCAGATATTTACTCACATAGCGTTACTTAAATAAAATAAGGCTACACAACTCATATGCTGATTTATCTTTGTATCCATATGTTGATTCCTATTACCTCTTGTTTAGTTGCTTCAATGGTTGTGTTTCAGTTTTAGTTGATGTCATCTCCATTCGAGAGTGGATCAATGTCATCTAATTCAGTTCCTCCTAATGCTAATGCTATTGAGGTTTGTCAACAACCACCAACAGATTCAAGTCAACAAACTAGTGAACAAGCACCAACAGATTCAGTTCCTCTTAATGATAGTGATGATGATAACATCATTAAGAAGAAAAGGCGAAAAACTTCAACTATTTGAGAGGATTTTGATCAAATTGAATCTAACGATGGGGTCAAAGCTAAATGCAAGTATTGTAGAAGGTCATTTTCATACTCAGGGAAGGGAGCTAGCACTTCTCATCTATGGAGACATGTCAAATCTTGTGATTCAAGGAAGCTGCACATTACTTCTTCAAAAAAGCAACCCACCATTCCATTTCAACCTTCTACCACTAATCCATTTTTGGCATCGGGTGCTAGATATTCTAATGAGAAGATGAGAGAAATAATTGCTACTGCAATCATGGTGCACGAGCATCCTTTTAGCATTGTTGAGGATGAAGTTTGGATGTGGGGTTTCCAATATGCTAATTCTGAATTTCAGAAATATTCTCGCAACACAGCAAGAAGTGATTGTTTGGCAATATATGAGGTAGAGAAGAAACAATTGAAGGCCTTATTACAAAAAGTGAGCAAGATTAGTTTGACCATTGATATGTGGAAATCAAGTCATCAGGTGACTGAATACATGGTTATTACCGGGCATTTCATCGATGCGGGGTGGAACCTTCAAAAGAGGGTTTTGAGTTTTGTGAAAGTTCCTGCCCCTAGACGAGGAATTGATGTGGCTGATGCTATTTTCAAGTGTCTGAAGGCCTGGGGAATTGAAAACAAAGTGTTTTCTGTGTCAGTGGACAATGCTTCTTATAATGATTCTTGTTTGAGGGCTCTTAAGGACACTTTATCACTTAATAGTTCTTTACCTTTGGGTGGTGACTTATTTCATATTAGATGTTGTGCACATATATTAAACTTATTGGTGCAAGATGGCCTTGGTAGAATTAAGGACATTATAAATAATGTCCGTGAGAGTGTGAAATACATCAACTACAATGATTCAAGGCTAAAAGCATTCTGTGACATTGTTGAGCAGAAACGCTTGAAGGAAAGGAAGCTCATTCTTGATTGTCCAACAAGGTGGAATTCTACATATAGGATGCTATCTACTGCTATGAAGTTCAAGTCTGTTTTCCCCAATTATAAGGAAAGAGAACCACATTACAACTATGCACCATCAGAAGAGGATTGGAAGAAGGTTGAAAAGATTTGCAAACTTCTAGAAGTGTTCAATGTAGCCACTCATATCATATCAGGCAATGAATATCCTACTGCAAATTTGTACCTTGCTGAAGCTTGGAGAGTGAAACAAGAAATTGACAATGCCATGGATGATGATGATTTCTTTATGGTGGAAATGGCAATCTCAATGAAAGAGAAGTTTGACAAATATTGGGGAGAATGCAACATGGTAATGGCTCTTGCTAGTATTCTTGATCCTAGGTGCAAATTATTTGTGATTCATTATTGCTTTCCTTTGATTTACAAGCCTGATTATGTTGCTTCTGATAATATAGATAATGTGGTGAAAGCTTTAAACTCAATATATGATGGCTATGTTGCTGTGTATAAGGGAGAGGCATGTAATGAAGATCACAATATTGGCAACAACTCTTCTTCCAATGTACCTAGTTCTTCTATAGTTACTGGATTTGATCAAATCATGAACATTGTTCGTGAAAAGCAAGCAATTCCCCCTATGAAATCAGAATTGGAAGCTTATCTTGAGGAGTCTGTTTTTATATCTGATGGCAATTCTAACTCCTTTACTGCTCTAGAATGGTGGAAAAATAATAGTGTGAAGTATAAGATTTTATCTAAGATGGCTGCTGACATATTAGCTATTCCAATCTCAACTGTGGCATCAGAGTCCACATTTAGTGCTGGAGGTAGAGTTATTGATGAATATCGTTCTAGATTGAATGAACAATCAATTGAAGCACTTATTTGTGGTGGGGATTGGCTTCGCAACAAGTATGGATTAAAAAAGAAACAAAAGGTATAAATTTTGCATTATTAAAATAATATCATTTGTTGTACATATTACTTGTTCATTGTGTTATACTCTAATTCTATATATTTGATTAATTTTTTCCAAGGTCTTTGAAGCTGAACAAGAAATCATATTGAAGATTTGATGTCAATGTCCAGTGGCTTAAAGAAGAATCTGTATGTTGGTTTTTGTATGTTGGTAATTTAGTGGGATGTTAGATGTTTAATTTGTATGTTGATGTTGGACGTTGAATTTTTATGTTGGATGTTGTATTTAATTTCATTTTTTATGCTATTGTAGAATCTGTTATGTTGTAAATTTGGCCTGTTTAATCAATTAGGCCTGTTTTCGGCCTGTAAAC
Organism: Acacia confusa; assembly: GCA_037074495.1. Lineage (NCBI taxonomy): Eukaryota > Viridiplantae > Streptophyta > Magnoliopsida > Fabales > Fabaceae > Acacia > Acacia confusa. The sequence continues at coordinate 12,962,789 of CM073506.1, forward strand.
ACAGTTGGCCTGTTTTTGGCCTGTAAACGTAGTTGGCCTGTTTTCGGCCTGTTTTCCTCGGGGCCTGTGGCCTGTTAGCTTAGGTACAAGATTTTTGAAAATATAGGCCTCTTAACAGGCCACAGGCCAGGCTCAGGCCTAAAAATAAGCCTGTTACAGGCCACAGGCCAGGCTCAGACCGCTTCCCTACATAACAGGCCTGGCCTGTTAAGGGGTAGGCCTGGCCTGGCTTGGCCTGTTTACACCCTTATGTGTTGGTCTACCAGAGAAGTCTTCAAAAGCTTGAACTACTTTTATTAACAGTAGTGCTTCCATCTTTTTGATACATGTTGAATTATTGTATATTGCCACGTTATGGCTCACTTGACATACTCAAGTATATCATGATTATTTTGATTAATTCTGAAATGAGAGTAAGTTAAAGAGTTTAGACTTAGTAAGACCCAAAGCTCAACTATGTGCATAAAACATATTAATGCATGTTTTAGTATTATTATTAATTAATAAATGTTCTTTAAAAATGGAGGATGTTACACAAAACATAATCTAAACTACTCCTAGAATATAATCTAATCTAAAAAAATCTTAATCATATATAAAATTTAATAATAATATTTCTAAGATATATCAAATATCAATAGATGACATATAACATCTTAACATGAGAATATATCAAATATAAACATTAAAAAAAAAAAAATCTTAACAAACCTCAATCAAGGTCAAGTTAGAGCTGACTTCGTAATTTTATTCTGGAGTGCGTAAATGCATGAATTAGGAACCATCAGCCACAAAATTAATACAATAAAACGGCCAACTCTTGTTTCAGAAATTACATGGTAAGGGGCATTTTTGCTCGAAAGTTTTTACTGAGGGGCGATTTTTCCCCAAGAGTTTTTTAGACGATAATTTTGCCTCAAAAGTATTTGAAATAGAGCAATTTTTCCTTAACACTTATCCTAGTTAACTTTGATGATAGTTGATCAAATTATTTTTCCCCAAGAGTTTTTTAGACGATAATTTTGCCTCAAAAGTATTTGAAATAGAGCAATTTTTCCTTAACACTTATCCTAGTTAACTTTGATGATAGTTGATCAAATATACTTAGCTGACAATGTACATGTCATCCATATAATGCAAATTTTCCCAGACAATTTTAAATCTAACTCTTAAAAAAAAGATCAAATAGATGATGACACAGATTTTTGTATGAAAATTTACACCTTAACAAAAATTATGTGGATAATATGTGAATTGTCAACTCAGTATATTTGATCAATTAATGATCAAAATTAACTGAGATGCTAGTAAGGGCAAAATTGCCCCCTAAAATACTTCCATAACAAAATTGCCCCATGATAAAAACTTCCAAGCCAAGATTTCCCCTTAAACCAAGTTTCGTTAGAAACAAGGAAAACCTTACAAGTCTCTTTGGGTTTTCTTTAAAATTGAACAACTTTCCAATTTTTTCTGTATTCAATATAAATGAGATGAGAACAAGACGAAAAACAGCAAAACAAAAGTTTGTTGGTACTTTATTAGTTTGACTTTTCCCCACTCTGAATACATGAGACGAAAGTCAAGAAAAAATTAATCTATCTCAACAACTTTCCCAAATGGTTGCGGACTATTATTAAGAAAAAGTTAAAAGTAATTTGTTTGAACGTGAAATGAAGAGTAACTAGAGGAACATGCTTTTAACAAAGTTAGTTAGATTGAATAAATAAAGATAGAGTTAAAAAGGATATATATATATATATATATATATATATATATATATATATATATATCAAAGAAAATTGAGGCCAAAATAAATTGACAGTTTCACCACTCAAAAAAGCACTATTGAAAAGAGACTCCACTCAGGGCCCTCAAGATACCCACCAAACAAACAAAAGGGGAAACCTATAAATGATGGTCCTCATCTCAGTCCACCGGCTGTGGCCCCAAAAACATCTGCTTTTTCTAATCCCTATCCTAATTTTCAGAAAATAATTTCAGGTATCACTCATGACACCCTAATAATGCAGACATAGAAGGTTTATAATGGCAGAGATAATTCTAAGAGGGCCACATAAGTCACCCCTAACACCTGGATTCATTATGCTATGAAGAAATGATACAAAATTGCCAAATATGAAAAACTTTACACCTTCATTTCATTTAAAAAAGGCATCAGGGTTCCTGACATGGAAGCTTAGTATCATCAATATTACTATCCACAGATAAGATTCCATAATTACCTATTGGTATTGTTTGAACGCAAGAGTGTAGCCAATATTTCAGAGAACTGAGGGCGTTTTGAAGGTTGATTGTTCCAGCACTTGGTCATGAGGGTTTTCAGACTCTGAGGACAGTCTTTTGGGATCTCAGGTCTGAGGCCGCAAGCAGCTATGCCCACTGCCGCCTGAACTGGTGAATATGCAGAATAGGCTGCTTCACCAGTAACCATCTCCCAGAGGACCATGCCAAAACTGTAAACATTACTCATCCATGTCTCTGTCACACTCTCGGGGTCACCTGCAATTATCTGTTATCCAAAAAAATAAAAAAGCAAGTCAGCTTTTGGAGACTAGGTAATATAATCCATCAAAGAAGAGCATATTGAATAAAAAAGGAAGACTAACAAGACGGAAACTCATGCAATCAGCCAGATATAAGTGCAAAACAAGCACTGGGTATCCAGGTCAGAATAGAGATTTAGATTTCAGCCAACGTGGATTCCAAATAATGGCTTTACCGGATAGTTTTTATCTGTTCTTTTTCTGCCTGCACACGAGGTGTGATTGTTTTCATAGGAGCTTTAGCAATAGGACAAACTAGAAGACTGGGATAAGCGTCATGCTAAAGCTTTAAAACATGCGGGCTCCATTCAATTGTGGAATAATTGGCATCACACGGAGACACTGAGTTGCTTGACACAGGAATGCTTAAATAAAGGTCTAACAAAAACAAAGGGAAAGAGAAAATGATCATGAAAACAAGTTAGGCATGCTCAAACAAATGATGCCAGGACAAGCAACATAAAGTTTCTTTTGAGCAGGCTAATTTAGTAATATGCCTCACATACGATGGATCTCAAAAGCCATTAGACAATTAAAACCACGGAAAGTTACTCTAAAATACGTCTTTTCGGCCCACTAAGGGCAGACAGCATAGATAATTGAGCTCAAATACGTTAGACTGGAAGTTAAGTCATGTAAGAATGAGGACATGCAGAAAACCCGAATGGAGAGTTTATATAAGATTTTTGTGGTTGGGCAGATTAAATATATGTTGTGAATAAAAAAAATAGTTTAATATTTTATTAATCATAGAAGATTAAATAAGGGGTTCATTGATTGTGTATCATCGGAATCTATTTTCTTTGATTTTGCTCCTTTAACGGGATTTGCATTCCCTCTTCTAAATAGATCACGATGAAAACCTTTGTTAATAACAATAGGTGATGGTCCTAATGGAAGGAGTTTTGATCGCTTAAACATGAGGTTTTAAGTTTGAATCCCTGTGAATACAAAAAATGCTCTTGGGAGAGCTACTCCTGATTAGACACAATAATGCTCAAATATGACCCAATCAGATATCCATATTAAAATAACCCTTGTTAAGAAGGAAATGGCCTTTGTTTCATAAGGTATCAAAGCCAATCAACTTCCATGAACATTTTGATAATGAGATCACCTTGAACAAGTCACACCCAAGTAATGCAATGGGGGAAATGTCGATCCCAATGTCCAAGAACGACAAATCCTCAACAAGTGATATGTGCTAAGCGGATGGTCCCTCTAGGTTGACTACTAGCTTCGAAGGATCATTTGTGCTCATGGTGTTGAACAAATTGAATGGAACCAATTACCGTGAATGAGCTCAAGCTGTGAAGTTGGCAATTAGGGGCACAACTAAAATGTGTTTTCTCATTGAAGCAATGAAACACTGGACAAAATCAACGCCCAAGCAATCCAATAGTGGCACACTAATAATTCTCTCATCTCTTTGTGGTTGATCAATGTGATGATTCTGAAGATCAAATGAAGCTTCATGTTTCTTTCTACAACTCACAAAATTTGGGAGGCAGTCTGTGACTCTTATTCTGATGGAGAAAACTTAGCATGCATATGAGACAAACAAAAATTGGGGAATTGAAGCAAGATAATCGTGATGTCACAATATATTGATCGGAAAATTCTGTCATTGCACAAATGGATTTGATGTCAAATGAAGTTTGGAGTGCACATGAGATGCTGCTTGCTATAAGGATCAAACAAAAATGGAACACACGTTCTAATATCTTACAAGGCAAATTAGTCTTTGGATAATGTCTGGAGTTGTATTTTGAGTCGTGTACCTCTTCCATCAAGAGAGGATTTTTCTAAGGTATGTCGTGAGGCCTTGAGGAACAAGGTGATGTTAACTAATGCTACTCCATCTTCTTTACCATCTCTAGACTTTGCTATACTTGTTAGCAAGAGTAATGACTCGAATACACAAGGGTAAAGGATCAAAGTCACTTGTGAAAATTGCAAGAAGCCTGTTGGATCTACATGGGAAGCCAACATATTGGAAACCATGAAAGGGAGAGCCTCATCACTATTAGGCATCTTATGAGCATCCACAGGAACGATCAAACTCGACACAATGCCTCAAGTGGATAATGAAGAGCTACGTAAGTTAATTAAGATGCTTTCAGTCTTACAAAAGATGGAGCAATCCTATAAGCCAAGTCATATGGCTTTAGTGGCTTATAAAGTTGTTGATGTACTGAGTATCGAGAGTTGCATAAGAAAGTTGGGCATTATTAGCATCCATGAACCAACTTGAGGGGGAGTATGGTTGAGCCGACCATGCATCTGTTGTAATTAGAAATTTAGTATAATATTTTATTAATCATGGGAGAAGTTATATTGGGTAGATTGATTGTGTATCATAGGAATTCTGTCTCTGATTCTGCTCCGCCTTTCATGAGGTTCACATTCCCTCTTCCATTTATATCACGATGTAAGCCTTTGTTAATCAATAAGAGAAGCAGACAGCCTCTCTTCTACATGGTACCAGGGACAATTGACTCCCCTAAACATTCTAATAGTGAGAGCACCTCAAGCAAGTTACACCCAAGTCGTGCAACAGGAGAAGCGTAACCCTAGCGTCCATGAATGACGGGTCCTTGATGAGTGATCCTCACCAAGCCGAAAGTCCAGAAACATTAAAACATTAAGCATTAGTAATATGGGGTGAAAAGTTTTACTTTTTCCGTGTTGGATATAATAGAAATCTATTATAGCTTTTCATCCTTGCCAAAGCCGAATAACCTCAGCAACCATAAGAATTAGAAATTAAGCACATAATATTTAATTGAATATGCATTTTCCTAGTCATAGGAACAGGACAATTCTGATTTTCTACCAATAATAATGTTCAAACAGAGATCAGCGCCGGATAAAGATTTGGCACAGTAGTAGTTATTAGGGTAAAGCCCTAAAGCTATTGCCATCTTTTATAGGCTTTTAATAAAAAGCATGCTCATTTAGATGACGTGTCTAGGTGATAAACTAAAGGAATACAGAAGGACGAATTTTTTCAAATAGGAGGGTTGACACTTAGGGAGCATGTGTTTTACTTTTGCGTTTTTCCTCTTTTCAGAGAACAATTGAAGACAACATCATGGACCATGTATGGCAAATACAATACAGGTAACTAAAATTATTTTGATAATTTTGAGAACTTTGCTAAAGTTGTAATAAGTGAGATTATGAGCAAAGTGGCAAACCTCTGGAGCCAGCCACCGGTAACCATCAGTTTCATACTCCGTTGCCTCGCCAACATTTTTGCAAGCAGTGACTATACCAATATCTCCCAAGCAAGCATTTCCATGGCGATCCAACAGAATCCGCTGTGTGTTGAGGTCCCTGTATGAAACGCCATGATCATTCATAAACTTGATGCCCTCAGCCACATCAACAGCAATTCTAATAATTTCCTTTATCTCGAGCTTCTTGTTCTTTAGCACCAAATCATGAACTGAACCACCTTCCATGAACTTCGTCACCACACATAACCCATGATTTTCATCGACAGAAACACCACAAAATTGCAGAATCTTTCTGTGCCCACAAGTCATTAGTTCTAGCAGATCTTGATGGAGCTCAAACTGATAAGAATTACCTTTATCACACCCTTTAAGCTTCTCAATTCCAACCTTTCTACCCATGTGGGCCCCTTTATATGAATTGGGGCCAGTCTGCTCTACAAACTCAAGACTATCTGAGTTCAATAGCCATTTTTTTATCTCTTCCCCACCAGATTGAATTGTCTGCCATTCATCTACGGATACAATAAAAGAGGAAGTAGGTAAAGGTACCTGTAGCTGAACTTTTTGGCTAGAATTCTCAAAACCATTTCCATAATATGGATCGCCGCTGTCTTCTTCAATCTCTCCAAGTTCTCTCCCTTTGGAATTCTCTTCTTGACATCCACAAAGGCCAAAGGGAAGCTTCACTGTACTGGTTTTGGGCTTCTTCATTGCAAATTTTAGAGCATTCTCAACTCGGACTCTGATCAATTTATCTTGCCCAGGCTGAACAAGAAGAAGCACAATCCCAAGGGTGACACTTTTTTTCTCAAATATCTGTATCTTCTTGCAGCAAATGCATGAACTATCCAGTGCACTGGACATTGAAGGCCATGAAATTGGAGAGTGACAAGAAAAAGTCAGCTTAAATATACACCCTTGAATTTCATTATCCGGTTCTTCTTGGATAAGGATTGCAGGCTGATCATCTACTGACGCTTGCTCCATCAACTTGATGTGCAGAAATACATCTTTCATATCAAATCCCGCCTGAGCATAACTGTGAAAACGAAAGGAGGAAAAAAAAACCGTTTAATCAGAGACTATATTTGTTTAATTGACTTCTAGCACCTAAATGCTCCAGTCAGTTTTGAAGGAGAAACAAATCACCAAGAAGTGAACCCAAGTGTTTATAACACCATCACTTTCAAAGTTAACACAAACCAAACTGTGAATCAGGCCATTTATCTAGAGTTCAAGAGCTGCTTCCAAAACCATACAGAATCTAGTCTCAATCAAAAGACAATAGAATGTTCAACAGAATCCCACCTGAGAGGCAACGAATCGTAATGCTTGCGAATATTGGACATGAGCTTCTCCGGCAGCTGGCTACCTGGATAAAGCTGAGTGAGATTCCGGACGACACTTCCCCACACAACTTTCCGAGAATTATCCACCTTCGAAGGAGGCGCTGAGTCACGAGCAGAATCCAGATTGAGCGAGTTCTTGAACAACGCTATAGCTTCGGTAACATTCCGACTCAGCCTCTGAAATTTCTTCTGCATCTGCGAAGTCTCCTTGAGTCCACCAGCAGCAGCGGAAGAGCTCTCCGACGTCGTTTCGCCCTCGGATCTATCCTGCGTCCTCATCAGAACCTGCTCCACCATTTCCTCGTCCGTACTGGCACGGCTGGACCAACACTCCAAGGCAGCGGCCATTGCTGGATGAAGAGGACGAAGCAAATGTGGGTTAGATCCAGTTGTGTGGGAGCCGAAGAGTGAAGAGAATCAGAAGGAAGAAGAAACGAAGGAGATGGGCGTAAATTTCAGATTTGTGACAGTGGCCATTGTCATCGATTGTTTTTGGGTTCTGACAGATATAGAAACTGGAGAGGGATTGGAAGATGCAGAGAGGGTAGCGTGGGAAGAGAGAGCGTAATAAATGCAGTGTCATGGGCCTATGATGAGGGACGATGAAAAGGATTGAAGTACCAAGACTATAATTTAGCTTATAGGCAAAAAAAAAAAAAAAAGACTATAATTTAGCTCTTTTAAAAAAAAAATTCAGGCCAAAAATTATATTTCGTATTATTTAATTTTAAAATTAAAAATTTGAAAAAATAAAATAATATAAAAATTGAAACTTATAAATACTTTTTATCTAAGGAGGAATTGGGGGAAGTCCCTATTAAATATTTTATCGGTGGAAAAGATCATTACAAAATTTTAAACACAGAAAGTGTGCACATAAAAAACCAATACTTTTTTTTTTTAAACCAGTGTAAAAAATCAATAGTTCAAGTTATGCCCCAATAAAACTCTTAATATGAGACTTTTCCAATTTCTAAGAAAAAAATTACAATTTTTTTAATAAAAAAAAGTCTTATTTTAGGTAATATTAACTAATGACTAATTTCTAAAACTAGGTTAACTTGCTTGCCATCATATTAACTTGCTTCTAATCTAAGTCCAGTTAAGTCACCATTTATATGGACGTAAAACTCTATCCATGACAATATTTTTTTATACACGAAATTTAAATTTAGAATTTATTTAAAGTAAGTAAGCATTCAACCGAATATAATTTGGTCCAAAAAAAAAACCAATATTACAATTGTAAAGCCATAATTTTATATAACCCCATGAACGAGTCCACGTTAGATTCTTGTCTTTCTATACTTCTTATGTGCTTCTCTTTAAAATGCATTGTTTCCTTAAAAGAGAGCAATCATGACTGTTGGTTTTAATATAATCTAACCATTCATTTAAAAAAAAAAAAAAATCCCAAATGGTCTTTAAATTCTGAAGGAGTGATCTCTCTCCACATTTGTAGAACCACATCAACCTCCATCGGCAAGGGAAATTTGCCAAAATAAGAACTATTTTGAAAAAATTTGTCAAGATCGGGCACTGTGCAAAAGATTTGTCAAACTAGGGTAATTGGTGGCACCACGTCAAATGGTGTCACACGTGGCGTCACGTGGCATGACGCCATCGTGTAAGTGGCGTCGCCACATGTGACGTCACATACCACATATATATAATATAATAATAATATATAATATATTATTATATATTACAATAATATTATATAATTTAATATATAATATAATAATATATATATTATATAATATATTAATATATTATATTACACACACACACACTCACACATCTGACGGGTATACACATTCGGACAAGAGAATTGAATGGAAAATGGAGAATGAGAGAGAAGAGAAAGGAAGAGAAAGAGAAAGTAGTACTCACGTATATTCATTAAAAATAGAGACCATTAAAACACCGTCTTCCCTTAATCCATATAACTACCCCTCCACTGAGTAGTCTTCGGGCAATGCTCCTCCCTTAAGCTCATCTGTCTATGGGTTGGTAGTGGAGGGTGAGATCCTGAAGAAAAAAATAAAAAAAATATGATGGATCAAAACATGAAAAAATAATTTTTTTTTAAATAATTTTCAATGAGAACATAAAATTATATTCAAAATTCATGATTGTATGTGATCCAATGCACTCACTTGTATCTAACCCGTAGATATCTGGTAAATAGTCATGAATTTTGAATATATTTTTATGTTCTTATTGTCTCCTTCAAAAAATTATTTAAAAAAAATTATTTTTTCATTTTTTAATGAATGTACATGAGTACTACTTTCTCTTTCTTTTCCTTTCTCTTCTCTCTCATTCTCCATTCAATTCTCTCGTTTGAATGTGTATACTCATCAGATGTTTGAGTGTGTGGGTATATAATATAATATATATTATTAATATAATATATTAATATATTATATATATGTGGTATGTGGCGCCACTAGTGGCAACGCCACTTACACGGTGGCGTTACGCCACGTGGCGCCACCAACTGCCCTAGTTTGGCAAATCTTTTGCACAGTGCCCCGTTTTAACAAATTTTTTCAAAATAATCTTATTTTGATAAATTTCCCCCATCGGCAATGCCACCTCGAGTTGTTGGTGCTGTTGTTGACACTCACGGCGTCTGGCGGCGAGAACCTAAACCAGAAATCATATCACTCTCCAAATTTCTCAAACCGCATCAACCTCTATTGGCGACACCTCCTCGAGCTATTGGTGATGTTGCTTAAGGCGTCTGGTGCAAAGGCGAAACTAAGGGGCTAGGGTTGGCTAGACACCCCCCCCAAAAAAAATGAAGGAAAACTAGCATTAAGAGTTTGAAGAATCTTAATGCTAGTTTTCCTTTAACTTGTGTTGCTTCTACAATTTCGTTGCACTAGTCCCATTATGGTTAGCACAGCAAGCATGGCCAAACATGGTATGTTATCAATCCGTTTATATCCACTAATCCTTCATTCTCTATAATCATTGGATTTTATCTCCATGTTTACCCATTTGCTAGAAATCACACTGAGCCCCCTTAAATTGTTTACTCCTGAATCTCTCCCTTTTGTAAGTTTTGCTACCTTCTTTTGGCTAATTGTTGTTCTGTTTTCAAGCTTTGCTATTTATGATGATAGTGGTCCTTCAATGTTGTTTACCTGAATTTATTCTCGTCATTTTTTCTTTTGAAATTTTGAACTAATATACATTTCTTCTGGGCCTTCTCCTTTTGTTGTTAGCTATTTGTGTAGAGACGAAGATGGGTGAAGGAGAATGATTTCAGCTAGGAACTATTAGAACATTGACTTTGTCTGTAGTATCATCAGTGTTAATTGTAATTTGTAACAAGGCACTAATGAGCTCATTACATTTCAGTCTGGGTATGCTCAAATTTGAGAGAATTTGTCAAAATTTGATAATATGTCATTTGGTTTTGCTTTTATATTTTACTTTACTATATATTTTTCTTAGGCATGTGAAGCAACCTATCAATATCATTCTTTCTATGAAATACACAATTTTTATTGGAAAGTAACATTCTTTTTATTGACTTGTTCAAGGATCCTATTTACCTGCCCTAAGTAATTGGGTCTTTGCAAATAGGTTATAAATTATTGATTCAATCAAAACATTTGATACTTGTTCTTTGGTGCTCATGTAGCTACAACTTTAACAAGCAGGCATCTTCTTGTCACATTTTGCTTTCTTCATATGGCCCTTAAATTGAGATTCTTTGAGCACAAGCCTTTTGAACAGCAAGTTGTCATGGGATTTGGGAATGTAAATGGAATTTCAATAAGGCTTTTGAACTTGAGCTTGAGGTTCAATTCTATGGGCTTTTGTTAGGTATGTTATTTATTTTGGTTCTATTTCTCTATGGTGAAACTTCAATCTTTGATGTATATAACAGTTTTTTCAAGGCATTCTAAACTCAATTATATTTGCATTGCATTCAAATGCCTAAGTTGGCAATAATTCCATGCACTGTTCAATTCTATGTGATTTGTCTAGCCTCCACCTTTTTAGTGTTACTTTTTCCTCTTTACTTATTGGTGAACATCATTTGCTAACTCTGCTTTGGTCAATATGCTTTATCTCATACTGCCTTGATTTTTGTCCTAAATAATGGTGCTTGATTTGCACAATAAGGGCATTTGCCTAAAAACTGAAAAGTGTTAGAAGTGTGAATTCCTACACACTGATTAAAACTGTTAAATTTTGGACATTGCTAGAATGTAACGTAGCATCATTTGGTAAGTTATGAAAAATCCTTGCTGAAAGCTTAACAAACAATGCTATATGTACTTGCATTGGAAGAACAAACAATGCAACATGTACTTGCATTGGACATCGTAAGAAGTTGCACAGTTTATCATATACATTGTACATTATTTTTGTAACTTGAAAAAACTTGAGATATATTGATAAGGATGGAAATTAATCTTCTTGACATTGATTGTATGTGGAGATGGTTGTTGTCCTGTGAAAAAGAACAATTTCCATCCTTCCAAAAAAAAATTTCTGTGCACTCCCAACCTCCAAAAGAAATGTGTAACAAGCTGTGTAGAATTGGTGCATCCAAAAAAATAGGCACCAAAAGTGTCTAATGTTTGTTTTAGTAATAAATTTTTTTAAAAAAAAAGTCCACCAAAAGAGTCCAATGTATGTTTTAGTTCCTATATGAATCAAAAGATGATATAAGTGAGAGTTCAATCATATACGTGTGATGCACTATTTGTAAATGGAAATGTTGGAATGAATAACATGTTAACTTTTCACAATGTCTCTTTTTATCTTTCTTTTCAATACCTTAAGAATTGCCTGTGTTGAGATATATTGTTTCAAATGATGGGAAGCCACTTTCATCATTTTCCTATACTTGTAAATATCAATAAATATGACTTGAGGATATCATAGCCATATGAAATATAAGTAGTAACAAATTTATTAATTCATGCCATTAATAAGCTTGTAAATGACAACGATTGAGATATAGATGGTGAGAAAGCATATTGAGTTTGTGCAGGTTCTATAGGATAAGCATATTGAGTTTATACATTCTTCTTTATGTTCACCTTTCTCCTCTTATTAGATGGCAGAGCCTTTTAAATACCCTACACAAAATAAATACAAGATTAATAAAAGCATCTATGTTTCATATAAATATAAATGAAATTAAAACTTAATACATGTTTCTCTGGAGCAATTTTTCCACGCTTGCTTAAATTCCTTTTCCTCCAACCTTTGTAGCATTCCTTTCTTTTTCTTCCTTCTCTCTTTTTTAAAACCCTTAGACATATTTTTTTTGATTCTATGGTTGGTGCTACACTTGGCTCAATAATATCATCTTCATTAGCGTTGGGAATATTATTTTCTGCTTCATTGATTACCCCTGGAGATGCTCATATTATTCATGACTCTTAGCAGCTTTTCTTGCCAATCCTACCAATTTATGCACTAATTCTCTATATCTTCAAATGATTTCAACTTTATGATCCAATTGTATCTCATTTCCGATAGTGTCATGCTCAACACCACTCCTTGCCTCCCTAGTCCATCGCTCGAGAATGTATTGTTCAAGTATAATTCTCACATCCTTTGTTTTGTATACTTTCAATGCATGACAATACAATATCCAAGTGGTCTCAAACATCCTACAAGTGCAAAAAATTTCATGTGTGTTAGGCTTTAAAGCAATTCTCCATTCCCCCTCTTCATCAATCATGTGTAATGTATACAAATAAAGGCTCTTTCTCATCATGTTCATTAACTTCACAACAAATTAGATCTCATTGTTCTTGGAACATGTCAAAGGCACCTAGGGTCTAAGTTTTGAAAGTTGGCGCAATATTGATATACTTGGATTTACCATCCTAAGTATCTTGTGCCTAGAATTAAACTCCACCTTCAATTCCTTGTCTTGTTTCTCTAAAACAACTCTATCAAAAGGGGTGAAGAATTCATTGATGTCTAAATTTGGTGACATACATTGCTTCACATCAGCGTTTATACTTTTAGCGAATTATGTGCTCCTCATTCCTAATGTGCGAGAAGTATTCATATAGCAATAAGACCCTTTCTCCTTAATATCATACATGGATTTCAATGACCTATTTTCATAAACATCATAAGAAGATAATAATTGGCTCCAAACTTTTTCAAACTTGTCAACTTCTGTAACTTTAGATATACATTTGCAAAAATCAGTTAAAAATGTGACCCACCTTTCATTAAGTTTCGAAGGTGCTTAATGCCATTTTGTTTTAAGTGTCAAGTACACAAACAATGCTTTATATTTGAAAGAACTTCACTTAAAGCTCTTGCCATAGCTTGACTTTGTAATACCCGGATAATTATTATCTGGAATATTATGTCCATTTATGATAGATATGGTCTCAAAATGTTGTATAATTAGTCTATTTTCAAAGGGAAATACTAAGAAAATTAAATGGAATTTATTGCCAAAAATGTGAAAAATGCATTTTAGGGCCATAAAACATCCTAAAAATATGATGATAAATCCTAAAGGGCTGTGAAATAATTATTAAAAATTAGAAGGAATATTATCCCTAATTTAGACAATTTATTAAATTATCTCTTTTGAAAATAGAAGAATAGAAAATTAAAAAGTATTCTGGGTACCATATTGGACCCTATGATTTTTAATATTATGCATGGAGCATAAATTATTAATGTCAATAAAAAAGTTGTGGGATAATAATTATTACTAATTAAGAAAATTATCAACAATTAGTAAGTGATTAATTAGATAATTAATGGCTAATTGTTTAGACATAAGATAAAGAGAAAAAGGTAGAAATTACTTAAAATAAATATACATATATAAATAAAAACGAAAATTAGAAGAAAAATAAAGAAAAATGAAATGAAAATTAAGAAATTAATATCTAGATATTTGCATTAAAATAACATTATAAGTTAAGACACGTGGTAATTAAGTAATATTATAATAGTAAAAATGTGAACAGGATAAATGACCACGGATAGAAATAAAATCCTACCTAGAAAACCGTGAACTAGGTTTCTTGAGTCAGAGTATATTAAGAACAAGTGAATTTCTATCTCGGAGTGGACTGTCTCCGAAGTCATTTCTGTAACCAACGGAGTGATTTGGAGATCCGGCCAGGAAGATATTTTGTGGGATTAAAGTAGATAGTAGAAATGAGAACCGATGGAAAATAATTCATAGATTGAAATCCGGGGATAAGTTGAGAAAAACCAGAGTATATTATTGATCAGTGGATTTTTATCCAGAGGTTGGCGCCGACAGACGATATTTCTGTAACCAGTAGCGATTACTGAGGATTTTCGGCAAGTAACAGAATGTCCTTAATGAGAGTATAAGGTTAGGAAAACCCGGTATTCTCGAAGAGGAAGAAAAGACCTTCAGATTGTTATTTCCGGAATTTTAAGATTTTACAAAATTTCGCGATCGGAACACCGAACAGGGACTTTATCGGTAGAAAACTTCTTGAGAAAGTTGGTGACATCACCTTGGTGACTAAGGATGACATCATCCTTGAGAGGTGTAAGGCCAAGATCTTGCCACCTCCAAGAAGTGCGATCCGACGATCAGAATTCAACCAGACAAAGTTCAATGAAATTACCGAAATGCCATCGTCTTTTTCTATAAATAGCCTTCACCTTCTCTTCATTCTTCACAAATCCTAGAGCTTTCTAGAGAGAGATTTTAGAGAGAAGGAGGAGTCTGTGGAAATAGCAAAGTGCCGGGTAAGTTCTTCGGTCCCTAGTCTTTAGTTTTAGTGTTTCTTTCGGTAGTTGTTGTAGAAATGCTAGGTTGATCTTTAATCTTCCAGGTATGTTTAGAAATCATGTTCTAGGGGTAATTAAGGTATTAATTTAAAAAATCATTATGGAGTTGGAGATATGTTGAAATTCTGGAAGATTAGGGTCAAGGTAGCGAAGTGCTAGCGAAATTCCGCCGATTAGGGGATCAGGGGCAAAATGGTAATTTGTACCTAAAATGCCTGTTATGATATCAAATATTGATAAATGTGATATTATCATTATAGGATATCAGTAATCTTGTTCCGCTGTCATTTCGCTGTCGTTCCGCTGTTTTCCGTCAAAAGTACAGTTTATCGTCAACGTACTAAATGCTCGTCAACAAAGGTACGTTCGCGTACTGTAACACTAACTCTGATATTTACAGTATGTGTATATGTGGTATGTGTGCATGTTGTGGTGTGTTGTGTTGTTTGAATACTTGTTTGGTAAGAAATAATTGTACACCTGTATACACTGGGAGTGATATATCTGTTTTCACTGGGAGTGGTACTTTTCGCTGGGAGTGGTACATTTGCATTCACTGGGAGTGACATGTTTGGAAGTGTTTCATTTGTTGTGATTTTGTACCGTATATGTAAATATGAGGTTAAACGTTACCTGGGGTCCGTATGCATGGGACCTCAGCTCTTAACATAGCGTCAGGGTCAGGAGAACCAAGAACGGAGGACAAGGGGAAGCGCAAACAGGACGCATAGAAGACCCGGCTGAAGACTTCCTTTTGATGTTCCGGCGGAAGCCTTCCTTTTATTGTTGAACATTACTTTTGAAATACTTGGTATGATGTACCGCTATTGTATCCAGCCAAACTTACGGCATTTTGAGATACAAGTATCAGTTACTCTTCCGCTCAAATGATCTACTCTAATGATTTTAAATGATTTTTGATGAAAAAATAATATTCCGCTTTTGAAAATTTGGGATGTTACAGACCTTGGTATGTAAAGGCAGTTTTAGGCTACTTCTACATATGAGCATCCAAAAATGTTTCTAACACTCAGTTAAAGGACTTAATAGTCTCATCAAACATTAATGCTGCTCCAAAAATAACCACATTTCTATGATGATTAAAGCCTATGAAAATTTCAAGGGGTCAAGTGCCACTATTTATACCATATGTTGTGTCTAAAGCTACAACCTCACCAAAATGTGTATAATCTATTAATATTCCAACATTTGCCTAAAACACATTGGTAATATGTTCTTCTGCGTCCACCTGATATTTGTAATAAAATGCAGGATTTGTAGCAAGTTGCTACTAAAAATATTCAAATAAGCACCCTACCTCTCCATACTTTAAACTTCTTTTCTGTTTATACTGAAGGTAGTTTTGCATATCTATGAGAGTATATCCAACATTTGCTTTACCCCTAACATATGTACTCATCAAGTTAAATGTAGCCTTTTATTTAAGCCTAGACTTCCTTGCAAGGTCTATTTCACAAGAATTAAATTTTGATAAATTTCTTTGAGATACCAATAAGTGCACTGTATCTTGGGTGTGGAGAGGGTGGTTGTGTTCTTCATTAAATCTAGTGATTTTGAACTTTTGATTAATATAAGATACCACCATGAGTACCTTACAGTTAGTCCTTAATTCACCTCGCTGCTTAGAAGATTGTCTCTTTACTTTGCCTTCATCTTTTAGACCCTTCTTGCAACATACATACGTGTAATAATTTCACCAATTTTTTTGGTCTTTGTACCACTATTCTTGCTAGCTCTAAATCCAATTCTTCTAGCATAATCATTCCAAAACATCCATGCTTTTTCTAAACTTCCAAACTCCTTTCCTATTTTTAGTTTCAATTGATCATCATTCATTATGATTCACCTATACACAAATAAAATAATTATATCCTAAAAAATAATAATAATTTTTGTATAAAAGCACACAAAAAAATATCACAATTTTTTGTTCTTTTGGAAGGTAAAACAAAATATAATAATTAAATTTAGACAAAAATAGGAAAGAAGCTATATTTTGTCATTTACTTATATCACTAGTTCCCCATATAATCCGATTCATGCAAAAATGCCTTCAAGTATGATATATGTAATCTGCGGAAGCTTCTCTCTTTAATTTTTCAATACATACAAAGTTTAAAATGTTCCCATATAATCAAATTAATTAATGCTTGCTTACACAGAGAAAAGGGGGTGGAGTTGGTGATTGACAACACTAGGAAGATCAATGAACATGGATGAATAAATGAATAATAATTGAAAAAAGAGAGGGTGTTAGAACAGGCTGAACCTAAGAGGGGGGTGAATTGGGTGAAGATAAAAATTCGAATCATTTGAAAACTTTTCTCAACTTTGCTCCCTTTAAAATCTTTTTGCAATTAGGTTAAATACAGTTTGAATGATAATAAAGAAATATAAAGATTTAAACAATCATTCAAACATATATGCTGGAAATCAAAGAGTTAAGGGAAGATGATTGCAAACTGTGGTTTATACTGGTTCGGTCCAACCGTGACCTACATCCAGTCCTCAGGCACCCTGAGCTTTTCACTATTCTCCTTGTTTAACCAAGCACAAGAGACAAGCCTTTACACCCACAAGTTTATCCAGGTACTTGTGAAACCTTCTCAATCTCCCTCGGAGACTCCCCCTTACTTCCCGTAAGCTTACAACCAATTTCCCACTCAAAGGTCACCTAACCTTGAGTATCTCTCAGAAAATATGGTTTTACAATAATTCTTCTCTCAACGAAGTGATTATGATAAACACTGAAGTACATTAGATATCATCTCACATTCTAAATGATAAACTAAGAAAGTATGAAGAACAGAGTGTGTGGGCAGTTTTGAATTTTGGCATTATAACATTGTAAGCTCACTCCACTACCTTCTTGCATTTTGAATCTGGTTCTATTTATAGATGAAGGTCTTCTAACCATTGGAGAATATAGCCGTTGAGATCAGAATCGTTTAAAGAAAAGGTAGTTGGAAACTAGCCGTTATTTCTGCTTTTTCAACTTGATAGGTCAGCATATTGATTTATCCTTGATCTTCAGTTTGATGCCTTTTGATAATCTGAAACATGTCCACAAATGATGTAAATGATGTTAAGAAATGTTACAAATCATTTGGGAAAGTTTCTGAATGATCTGGATTAGAATCAGAATTTTCGCAACGGTGATTTTTCTGATCTATGGGAGAATATTGTGGTATTGCTTTGTATACTCAAGTATTGAGCTTATGTCAAAACTTTAGATTCATTTCTGTATGTCCTATACTCGAGTTTTGCTTCCCATACTTGAGTATTGAGGATCCATTAACATTCATAGCTCTTTGTCTGAGCTATACTCGAGTATTCATGTGTAAACTCGAGTTTTCGACTTGTTCTGGCCCTTGGTCACTTTCTGACTTGATATAGCTTCTAAATTAGCAAACCAATTATCCCCATAAAGCTCTTTGTGTCCTATTTCCACAACAACAAGAATCATATCTTAATTTGTTGGAATTCCTTTGTTATGATCCAATGAATAAAGATAGTTCTTTATCCAACGTTTTTGCACCGTTCTGAAACATCAGTCAACTTTCAAAGACTGTATCTCTCTGGTTTGATCTTCATTTGTGTTGAATCAAGTCTTAATGGAAAGCCTTATATGTCTTCTTTCCAATGCCACCAATTTCAGCTCATTCTGATATGTAGATTGTAAGTTACACTCAAAACATTGAAGCTTGGTCTGAAGTATGGCATGAATATTTGATCCAACTTAGGAAATTCATAGCTCTTTGATCTGATTTTATTTGGACTTGAAACTTTGTCAAGATGATGCATTGGATGTCTAGTTTCGGCAAAATGTGATTTCACCTCAATCCGATGTTTGGTTTAGGAGATATCATCGATTTACTAAACCTCGCCCATTCTGATCGTGGAACAAAGGTGAACAGAGTTGCTGTTGAACACTGGAAACTCGAGTATTGAAGGGGAAACTCGAATTTTGTCGAGTCCAGACGCGCGAGAGAAGTTGAAAACTCCCAATACTGCAGCATGTAAGTTCCATACTCGAGTATTGACCCCCATAGTCAAGTTTTGACTCTTTGATGCCCAAATTGTGGTTTCCGAAACTATGGTTTTCAATACGACAGTTTTTTCTGCCCAGAAGTAGATTTTTCCAGTAAGCTTGTATACTCGAGTATTGATCTGGAAACTCGAGTATTCACTTCCAGAACCTGAGTTTTGCTATTTTCAACTCTGAATTGACCTTCTCCAACATCTACTTGATCATGGTTACTTCCATACCAAATCTTGATCATTCTTCATCATGAACTCATTATCTTCTCCAAGATCTTCAATATTTCCTCTCCTTCTTGAACTCAATATTTTCTTCAATTTCTTCTTTCTTGATTATCTTCCATGAATGAGCTTGAGCTGATCTTGAATATGAATACTCCATTCAACAAGTTCTTTCTTTTCCAATCTCTCATCTATATTCTTGATCATACTTCATGAGTAAACTTCACATCATTGATTCTACATGAAAATTCAAGAATTAATCAATGAAGAAGATAAACATACCACTCAATCTTTTTGCTTTGAACAATGGCATATGTATAAGTCATCATCTGCTTTGAACAATGACATATGCACAAGTCATCATCAAAACTTATTATATCTAACAGAGGGAATATTAGATTTGGCCAGACGAAGAAAGAGGATAGGGTTGGGGACTCTTAGCTTTATAAAAAATGTCAAATGGGAAGAAGAAGAATAATGCATATTATATTTCACACGGATGTATGTCAACTTCTTTTGCCCTATTCTAGATTCTAAGAAATATTGCCACTAGCACTCTCATTCATTCTCTCTAATTCTATTCTCATGGGAATATTTATCAGTTAATTCAACCCCATTCTGCATGAAATATAACAGTTAAATTTAGACAAAAATAGGAAAGGAGCTCTAACTACTTGTGAAACTCCACATTAAAACTCCACTTTGAAAAGCACAAATATCACCTAGAGGGGGTGAATAGGTGATTTAAAAATTTTCTTTTGCAAGGTAAATTGACGAACAGATAATGAGCAAGAAGAAGAATAGACACAGAAGCATTTATATTGGTTCGGTCTTAACTCATCGACCTACATCCAGTCCCCAAATACTTGGGTGTTTTCTCTATCATAACAACGATTACATATTAGATATAATATTCATGGAGGATAATCAAGAAAGAAGAAATTGAAGAAAATATTGAGTTCAAGAAGGAGAGGAAATATTGAAGATCTTGGAGAAGATAATGAGTTCATGATGAAGAATGATCAAGATTTGGTATGGAAGTAACCATGATCAAGTAGATGTTGGAGAAGGTCAATTCAGAGTTGAAAATAGCAAAAATCAGGTTTTGGAAGTGAATACTTGAGTTTCCAGATCAAAACTCGAGTATACAAACTTACTGGTAAAAGTGGCTTCTGGATGAGGAAATTGTGGTATTGAGAATTGTGGTTTGGAAAACTGAGGTTTGAGAGTCAACTTAAGTTTCCAAGTCAAAATTTGGACTATGAAGGTCAAAACTTGAGTTTGGGAGTCAATACTCGAGCATGGAACTTAAATATTCAAGTATCGGGTGTTTTCAGCTTCTCTCACGCATCTGGACCCGACAAAACTCAAGTTTCCTCTTCAATACTCGAGTTTCTAGTGTTCTTTAGCAACTCTGTTCACCTATGTTCTACAATCAGAATGGGCGAGGTCTGGTAATTCAATGATAACTTCTGAACCAAACATCGGATTGAGATGAAATCAAATTTGGCTGAAACTAGACATCCAATGCGTCATCTTGACAAAGTTGCATGCCTAAAGAAGATCAGATCAAGGAGTTATAGATTTCTAAAGTTGGATCAAATGTTCACGCCACATTCAGAGCGAGCTTCAGTGTTTTAAGTGTAACTCATAATCTACAAATCGAAATGAGCTGAAATTGGTGGCATTGGAAAGAAGACATATAAGGCTTTCCATCAATACTTGATTCAACAAAAATGAAGATCAGACCAGAGAGATACAGTCTTCGAAAGTTGACTGATGTTTCAAAATGATGGAAAAACGCTGGTAAAGAAAAGTCTTCATTCATTAGATCTTAATGGACAGATCACAACGAGTTTGGATCTGAATCTTATTGCATTTTGAAGAAGACTCAAAGAGATATATGGGGATGAGTGGTTTGCTAATTTAGAAGCTATATCATGTCAAAAAGCGACCAAGGGCCAGAACAAGTCGAAAACTCGAGTTTATAAGTGAAAACTCGAGTATAGCTCAGACAAAGAGCTATGAACATTAATGGATCCTCAATACTCGAGTATGGGAAGCAAAACTCGAGTTTTGGACAGATAGAGACAAATATGAAGTAGCTCGATCAGCTCAAAACCGCAGTATTCAAGACAATACTCGAGTTTATAGCGTAACGTTAGAAAAATCAAAGTGATGAAAATCCTAAACATGATCTGGATCATCCAGAAAATTATCCACATGATTTATAACATTTCTTAACATCATTTATATGATTTGTGGACACATTTCGGATGATCAAACAAAGGATTACATGAAGATCAAGTTGCTGAGCTGTCAAAGTCTAAAAAGCTGAAAATAACGGCTAGTTTCTAACTACCACATCCTCAAATGGTTCTGATCATAATGGCTCTATTCTCCAATGGTTAGAGGACCTTCATCTATAAATAGAATGAGATTCAAAACACAAGAAGGTGGTGGAGTAAGCTTACAATGTTATAATGCCGAAATTCTAAACTGCCCACCACTCTGTTTTCATATTTTCTTAGTTTATCATTTAGAGTGTGAGATGATTTCTTTTGTACTTCAGTGTTTATCATAATCACTTCTTTGATAGAAGACACAGTGTAAATCATATTTTCCTGAGAGTTACTCAAGGTTGGGTGACCTTGAGTTGGGAATTTGATTGTAACCTTACGGGTAGTAGGGGGAGTCTCCAAGGGAGATTGTGAAGGTTGCACAAGTACCTGGATAAACTTGTGGATGTAAAGGCTTGTCACTTATGCCTAGTTAAACAAGGAGAATAGTGGAAATCTCAAGTGGAGCTTGAGAACTGGACGTAGGTCAAGGTTGGACCGAACCAGTATAAACCTGAGTTTGCAATTCTCTTCCTTGAACTCTTTATTTCCAGCACACATGTTTGAATGATTGTTTATTGTTTTATAACTATTTGATATCATTCAAACTGATTTCAACAAATTGTGAAAAGATTTTAAAAGATTGCAAGAATTTTTATCTTCACCCAATTCACCCCCTTCTTGGGTTCATCCACATTTTTCATTACAAACTAACACGCTCATACTCACAGGATGTTATCTGCTTTAGGATCACACTCCCCCTTACAAGTTGTAGTTGTACACCCCTTCTTGAGATTCCACAATCCCAAGATTTACACAAAGATAATTTAAATAGTAAAACTCCTTACTGAGTGGATAAATTGAACACTGAAGAGCAAAGTATGACAAATCACTAAGTTTGATCGAAAATACAAATAGCAATAAATTCACAATAAATGATAGCGATTCGGTAGTTCGTGAATTTAATTCTTCTGCTATTTATAGTTGATGAAATTAAATGACCGTTGATGAATTTCGAGCGTCGTTCATCGTTTCATAAAAAATAGTCGTTAGTTTGATGACGTCCGAATATCTGCCCATATTTACTGATGCTTTGTTTGTCTCAAACATTCCTCATTCTACGATTTGTCCGTTGAGAGATAGCATTTAATTTGTTGTCAAATGATCAGAGAATGCCCAGTATGTTGGAGAGAGAAATTTTCACTATATTAGGTAATGGCATTTAATGCGTCTGACATCCCATTGCTTTTTCGGAGATTTGCTATTAATCCATGTTTCAAATATCTGAAACTCATCAAAGAAGCTCATTGATCATGGTTAGCAAAAATAGTTCATAAACAAATATATATTATCACTTGTATGTTTTTAGATTTTTAGCCTTTTAGAATAGATACAATAGTTTCAGAAAGAAAACAGAGTTACTCTTGCTCGAACATGACCAATTATATGCTCGAGCATAAATCCATCTCTTGCTCGAGCATAAGAGAAGTCTTGCTCGAGCCTGCTTTTGAGAGCTCTAATGTGCGCTGTTGCTCGAGCATGATCTCTTCATGCTTGAGCAGTCCTTTTATATCTGCTGGAGCAACCTCTTAGTGTTGCTCGAGCACGGGTGAAACAGAGGTCATCTTTGCTGATGCTCGAGCACGCACTATCCTACTCGAGCATACATTACTTTGCTGCTCGAGCATACTCCAGGTGCTGCTCGAGCATCAATGATGCTCAGTGATATGTTGTTGTTGCTTGAGCAGTACTTGATACTACTCGAGCAATAAGGCATTTATGCTTGAGCATGCCTTGTTCACTGCTCGAGTATCAGTGGTAACTTTCTTCATTTTAAATGCTTGATTAATTAAATAACTTGGTAAATTGTGATCATCAAAATATTATAGTCAACATACTTGTAATCCACTTGTGAAACCAACCAATCACATCCCTACCTGCTCAGAGTTGGCAATCACATCCTTCTCTCCCCCACGTGATAGGCTTGTGAGAATTTGTGAACTCTAATTCTGACAAAGGTCGACGTTGTTATTCAAAGAAGAGTTATATTACCTACTCTGGTTCCTCCTCTGTTATTCATGTTTCTCTCATTTCTTGCATTTTGTTACTGCTTTTGTAGGAAATTTGCCTCAAGTAAGCTTCTCATTATCCAAGATTTCTCTCTTTAATTTTATGGAAACAGTGTGTTTTAAGGAGAAGCATGTAAGAACATAAAAGACAAGCATTTAATGTGGACTCCCCATAAACCCACTAAGTGACTGTAACACTCGTTACAAAGAGCTTGAACTAAATTTATATACTCCCTCAGTTCTAAATATAAGACCAAGTTGATTTTTTTTTTTTGAAAAGATTAAACAAACAAAATAAGTTATTTAATCATATCATATCATATGTATCCTTAGATTATATACTAGTTTATAAGATAGGCAAAATAGTTTGGAGAAAAAAATGACAAATATAAATATTTTAGAGAAATTTAACTAACTTTTTTAATATCTCTAAAAAAAAGTTAACTCTATCTTATATTTTGGACTAGAAGGACTATTTATTTTATGTATTTAATAGTTCTCAAACGTGATTGCTCATGTAGAATTGGGAACATTTACATGAATTATGTGCCTTTATGCTATGAATTATTATAAATGTTCCTTAGAAAAGTATGTTCAAAAGCAAATAAAAACACTGGTTAAAAAAGAAGAAGCAAAAGACAATATGATAACAAAAACTCAATTTGAATATTTAGCTCCTATTTACATTGCATACATATGTCTCTCTCTCTCTCTCTCTCTATATATATATATATATATATATATATATATATATATATATATATATTTTACTTAACCCAAATCAATTCAAACTCATCTAAAGGGACTTTGTTAAAGTAAATAAAGGTAAAATTTTAGTTATCTCAATTGAAGAGACTTTATTTCAGCCGGCTCCAAAAAATTTTGAAATTTCGCTGCAACCCTTTGGATCAAAATGAAATTAAGTTTTGTGGGTAAAAAAACAATGATACCCTTACTGTACTTCATCATAAGAGCATTTACAAGACAAATGTGGACATTTACAAGAGAAATAAAAGGATTCAAAAGAAACCAAGGAGTTAATAAGAATATTTTGATCATTTACAAGATAAAAAAATATATTTACAAGATAAATAGAGGATTTGAAAGAATATAGGGAGTTACAAATATTTTGGTCATTTACAATATAAATCAGAAAATGCACAAGACAAATAAATGTATTTACAAGATAGACAAGATAATTCATAAGAAAAATAAAATAAGGGCATTTTGTTTTTTCACCTGTAAAACTTAATTTCATTTTAATACAAATGGTACGATGAAGTTTTAGATTTTTTTGGAAGTTGACTAAAATAAAATCTTTTCTATGGGGACTAATTGAAATTTTTCACAAATAAATCAGCTTCACACACACACACACATATATATGCAAACCAGGTAATGTTTGATTTGATATTTTTCAAACTATGAAGGTGATAATTAATTTACTAGTAACTAAAATGGGTCAAAAGGCAAACAAATTGGAGAGGTATGGGACAGGACCAGGTGGTTGTGACATATCTTGTGTGAGTGATTAGGGAAGTTGTTGGCGCTTGGACTCGTATCCCAATGACGCCACAACTTTAAAGTTCATATTGTAACTGCAATTTTAAGACCATCTCCCTAAGTGGGTCCTCCCTAGGAAAAAAATAATTATATTGGGCTTTTTTACTACAAAAAATTATAAGTATTTTATGTGTGCAATATACATTTAGTCCTTTAAATTTTATAAGAGATACATTTTTGATCCCTTAACTTTATAAAGTATATTTTTTGTCCTATATTGATAACATCATTAATGTTGCTAGCAAAAAATATTGATACAACAAACTCAAGTGAAATCTATGAAGCTAACAAGGCATATTTAAGTTTCAATTTTTTAATATGATATATTTAAATTATTAAACTAAAATAAATCGACAGATAGTTGCAAACGCTTTTGATATTTAGATTATTAATCTAATATATTTAGATTATTAAACTAAAATCTTATAGTACAATTGAAGTTTTGATATTGAATGCTTGACTAGTTTTTTAGATGCTTTTCAATTTACACATATTATAAATTTAATATTAATAGCATTTAATTACATAGTCATCACATGATATTGTCACATCAATGTTCCTATTAGCAACATTAATAATGTTGGAGTTCTACCCCACGCCTTGAATAAAGCTAATTACAAAGCAAAGAATGAAAATGACACCAAAACAACAAAAAAGGCCTAAGCCCAACAAAAACCTAATCCCAACTAACACAAATCACAACCCTAACCCTAATTCAATCACATAAGGACACATGTGCCATCACTACCTTTGCTGGGAAATGAAGAGCCACCAAAAGTTATGTCAAAAGTAAGTAATAGGGGTTCAAAAGAACCATCCTTATTGTCCCATCCATTTTACCAAATTGTCTACTACCTTAAGAGTAGATTTACAACCACACAATTGCCATTAACAATGACCATGCATAAGTTGATAAGAGTCCTATCGACACCACCAAACTTGCCTTAACCCATAGCCACTAGATTTGAGCAAAACACCAAGAATCCATAGCCAACCAGACCAAATCGGAGTAGATATATTAGAAGAGCTTACTAGATTAGGTTTTTTCTGCAATGGCACCGTCATCCATCTTTATTGTTCTTGCTCGCTCTCCACTGTTGGGAATTGTACTATTTCAGATCTGTCCTATCTGTCTTGGAACAAAATCAAACAGATGCAATAACCATCACCACAAAAAGAAAATAGAAAACCCAAACCCCAAAAGATGAAAAACACAAGTTGGATAACCTCTTGTTAAACCGAGACCAAAGAGCAGCACCAAAAACAACTCTCACAAACAGAGAAAAGATGCTCTAACGTAAAGAGAAAAGGCTCTCCCATGAAAAGGAGATAATTTCTCTCTATTACTCAAGTCTAATATAAAAGTTAAAATATGCTTGCTACCTCTTATCTTTAATTTAGTGCCTATTTGGATCCTCTTCTTTTTAGCTTCTCTTCTCCTTATAAGCAAAAGCTAGGCCAAATAGGTTTTTACAAAAAATCTTATAATAACAAGATATATATATATATATATATATATATATATATATATATATATATATATATTACAAAGAAGAAAAAAGCCAAAAGCGAAAAGTTGATGAGAGGAGCTTTTTTTAAAAAAAAAAATTATGTATTTTAAGCCACCCTCTCTGCCGCTTCTATCCCCTTCTTTGCCGCCAAAATTCCACACTTCGTTGTTACCAACCCATGCTTTGCAGTTTCTAACCCTTTATCGGTGTCTTCAAAGCTCTCTCTCACAATCTCCTTGGTTGCTTCCTCTGCCTCCCTAAGATTCTTTTGAAATACATGAAAGACCCGGCTGAACCCAAGAGGGGGGTGAATTGGGTTAAGATAAAAACTTTGGACCTTTGAAAATCTTTTTTCAATTTGGTAAAATCAGTTTGTATGACAGTAAAGAGTTATAAAGCTACGAACAATCATTCAAATATGTATATTGGAAATAAAGGAGATTAAGGAAGAGAATTGCAAACAGAGATTTATACTGGTTCGGTCTAATCCTTGACCTACGTCCAGCCCTCAAGCTCCACTTGAGATTTTCAATCCACTATCCTCTTGTTTATCCAAGCACAAGATAAGCCTCTTACAAACCCACAAGTTTACCCAGGCACTTGTGATGACAAATCTCTCACAGAGATCCTCCCCCTTACTTAATGTAAGGTTACACTCAGTTTCCCTCTCAAGATCACCCAATCTTGAGTATCTCTCATATAATCTGATTTACAAAGAATCTTCTCTCTAAGAAGTGAATGGATAATCACTAAAGTGCAATACAAATCATTTCATTCTCTAAATGATAAACTATGTAAGCATTGAAAAACAGAGTGTGAAGAGGCTTCAGAATTTTGGCATTTTGACAGCATAATCTCTTGTCATCTCCTCTGTGCGTTTTGAATGTGGCATTATTTGTAGATGAGGATGATTTGAACGTTGGAGAATATGACTAATATAAATAGAGCCATTTGAGAATATAGTTGTTGGCAACTAGCCGTTAGAAAGATGTACTTTCTGACTTTACAGCTCAGCATATGAATCTTCATGTAATCCTTCATTTGATCATGTGAAACATGTACACAAATGATATAAATGATGCTAAGAAGTATTATAAATCATTTAGGTAAGCATCTGGATGTTCTTGATCAAAAACAAGATTTGATTTTTCTAAAGTGAAGGTGTAAACTTGAGTTTTCATTTGGATACTCGAGTTTTGAGCTTGTTGCATTACTTCAAATTCCTCTCTGTTTGATCAATATTTCAGTTTTGATTTACAAACTCGAGTATTGAAGATCCTTTGATGTTCGTTGCTCTCTGTCTGAGCTATAATCGAGTTTTCACTTGTAAACTCAAGTTTTCAAGTTGTTTTGACTTTGGTTGCTCTCTGACTTGATATAAGTCCATGTTTGGCAAACCACTTATCCCCATATAGCTCTTTGAATCTACTTACCAATGCATTAATAATCAGCTCCAAACTCGTTGTATTTTGTCTGTTATGATCCGATGAATGATAGTTATTATTAACCAGCGTTTTTGCAACGTTTTGAACTGACAATTAACTTTCGAAGACCATATCTCTCTGGTCTAATCTTCATTTTACTTGGATAAAGTCTTGATGTAAATCCTTATGAGTCTTATTTCATATGCCACCGATTTTAGATCATTCTGATATGTAGGTTGTGAGTTACACTCAAAACATTGAAGCTTGGTCTGCTATGTTGCGTGAATTCCTGATCCAACTTTCAAAATTCATAGCTCTCTCATCTGAACTTCCTTGGACTTGAAACTTTGTCAAAATGACTCATTAGAAGTCTATTTTCATCCAAAATTGGTTTCACCTCAATCCGATGTCTGGTTTAGGAGATAACATCAAATTACCAGAGCTCGCCCAAAGATGAACGTGAAACAGAGGTGAACAAAGTTGCTGATCAGCGCTGGAAACTTGAGTTTTCATTTGGAAACTCGAGTTTGTCGGGTCCAGAGACGCCAGAGATGCTGAAGACACTGCAAACTCGAGTCATTAAGTTCCACACTCGAGTTTTGACTTGGAAACTCGAGTTTTGACTCTTAAACACTAGTTTTCTCGCTTTCCAGAGGCAAATTACTGTTGTAAGGTAGTAAACTCAAGTTTTGACTTGGAAACTCAAGTTTTCTCATCTAGAACTTGATTTTTGCTGACTTTAACTATGAATTGACCCATTTGATCATGGAAACTTCTAGGATCAATCTTAGAACTTGAATAATGATATCTTCAGCAAGTTCTTCTTTTTCCATCTTCTAACTTGATCAATTTCCATCATTTAACTTGGGCTCATCATTCTTTGCAGCTTCTACCTTCTTCAATATTTCCTCTTCTTCTTGAACTTAATATTTTCTTCAATTTCTTCTTTTTGAAATCTCATCTCTTGATCATTCTCCATAATTCTATTCTTTCTCTCTTCTTCTCTTGAACATTCTCCACAAAATATTTGAGCTGATCTTGAATAAAGATATTCCACTCAATAAGTTCTTTCTTCTTCAATCTCTCATCTTCTTCTTGATTATCCCCAAAATCCTTTGATAACTTCTTGCTTCTTTGCAGATTCTTCTTTCTATCATTCAATACTTCTTTATTGATCTTCTTCTTGATCATTCTTCATGATTCAACTCTTTCTTTCTAAAATCTCTTATCTCCTTCTTGATTAACCTTTACAATTCAACTTGGATTAATCTACATTAAATACAAAAGTTAGTCAATATAGGAGATATCTATATTACTCAATCTTTTTGCTTTTAAGAATGACATCTATATAATACATCATCAAAACTAATCATATCCAACAATACAAACAAAGGAATGTTCTACACCATGGCCGTCGGTTCCCTCATCGTAACTATCGTAGACGCCGTCATGAAGAATAACAACTGCTTTTAAGAGTTATTGATTGGAAATGGCAGCAAAGGTTTGGTAGCGTGGGCCTTGTATGAGGATGGTATGGCATTGTCCACAAGAGGAAGTGATAGAGTTCGATTTAGAGGTTGTTCTATTATAAGAACACAAATGTCCAGCCACAATTGACTAGTATATATCTATGTCAGATCTATTCAATCTCCAAGGAGTTTATATGGGATGAAACACCAAGGAGAAGGAGATTACTCTATGATATCTATGGAGAAGATATCACAGAGCTTCTGAGGATCACTGTGCTACACAAGAATAGTAGTGGCCAAAGGAGTTGGGTGTGTGCACAGTGAAACAGAATGTAGAATAGATGAGAGAACCTGTGTATCTGTTAGTAGGGTTTCGGCCCACTACAGTATCTGTTAGTAGTACAACTCCACGTTCAGATCATGCCTACTCTACTACTTTGTACTATGCATGATAATAGGGGAATTGATATTTTACCTGATTAGGGGAATTCTGTTATAAAGCCTCTCTGTTGAGCCTTGCTTTCTGGAGCCCATTTCACTAGTCCATAATAGTTGCCCCTAAGCTCGGTATTTCAGGCCTCTGAGATACCGGGATTAACCACTTCTTTATATTAGCTTTAACTTAGATAAGTTACTTTATGACCTCGGATTTCATACTTCGGGCCGCTTTCTTACCTCGAGTGTTATCCAACCAAATTTCTACTCCGCTATTAGTCGACATCCGACATAACTTCCTACTTGCCCCTTGACGCATTTGTTGAGTTTGTGTCCATGCCTCAGCTTTTATGGTGTCCAAGATTGCTTTTCGGATTTTAAACTCGTCTTGTCGAGTTATCCTTTCTTGCCATATATGCCACATGCTGGCCCCCTAATTTGAGGTACCATAAAAGCGTGCAAGCACGTGAGTAGTCGTGGTTCTTCAACAGACATGGAAGTTGTCTGCATTGTAGCATATAACCATCGGTCTTCCTTGCATATCACGCCAGCCACTGTTGGCTTTCATGTGCATTTAATGCCACGTCTTTTCGCGCTACCCATCATAGCACTTTTTAAGGTTTTTGGAACCTAATTCTCTGTGCTTGTTGACATCGCTGACATAACTTCTTTTGGCTTTTCAAATTCACGGTTGTTGGTACTATTAACCCTACCTTTCCATCTTCATGTCACCTATAAAATCTTAAATGTCGTGTTGCTTCTGTTTTTTACGCTAAAAAACTCTCTTCTCTTCACCAGAGCAATTTCCTAGTGCCAATAGTCGTGACCAAAATCTTCCATCTTCCAAATGCCTTCCATACTCAAGTATTGATTCATAGCTTCTTTATTTTATTCCACACATTTTGTTGCTTTTCTTCTACTTTTCTTATTTCAAACTGAGTTCTTGGTGTAGGGTAGTGTTCATAGTTTTTTGGATTTAGACAACCTGTTGTATCTTCCTTGTTCTATCCTGCCGTAAGAATTAATGGCCCAAAACTTAGAGATCCTCGTAGATATGTACAGTAGGCCAATTCCTGAAGAAGATAGGGAAATGATAAGAAGGTTTCGGACAAAATAGCCTTCTGGCTTTAGGCTGTTGCTCACTCTAATAAGTCTGTTAAGGCGGATTTACTCAAATCCATTGGTAGCGGGAATAGGAACGCTCCTTGTAGATCTTATTTCCCCTCCTACTTCAACAGCTCTAATTTTAACATCCAAACCGTCTTTTACTCCAATCTCGGAACCCCTACTAATTCCATAGACTTCTTCCTCTTCACAACATCATCCTTACAATAAGTGTTGCTTTAAATATATCACCCTTACCTAACTCAGCCGCCAGAGTGAAGCTGAGGCCATTTTGGTTAATTGAGAGTACAGCCTTGAAAAGCCTTCATCACATAACTCCCCTAGATCGACCTCCCCAATTTGAGGTCTGATGCCTTGTGATGCTTGTTGTCGCAAGAGCAATGAGCTTGCTAAGCTTGACTGAGATCTTAAAGTTGACATGGTGTTGGCCACCTGTCAACATAATCCTACCTTGCCAGCCATCTCAAATGCTCCTAACTCTAGCCAGTCCGGCCTATTTTCTTTCCCTTCATAACGAGGTAAACTTTTCCTGACTCTTGTTACTTTTGCTTCATATAGGTATAGATGGCATCGTCATCGCGTCTTAGTGATTAGTCAACAGCTGAAGGGTCGAGGCATACTGACGTAGTTCACTATTTGAGGTCTTATGTGATAAGCAATACTATGATGGAAATCTGGAGTAACATGACCCCGGGATAATTTATGGGTCCCCAATTTGCAGATGGGGAAGGGTATACAATGCGCCTACCCCTAGATAGCGAATCCGTGGCATCTTGGAGGGTTAGGGATTCCGACCCACATTTCTTTTTTCTTTACCGAGACTTACTTACTCATCTTGGTGTGACTCTACCATTTTCCAACTTCATCATCCATCTTCTTAGTCACCTTCACCTGGCTCCTTCGCAACTCTACCCTAACAGCTGGGCCTATGCCCTAGCCTTCGAAGCACTTTGCACGAAACAAAACATAACCTATACTGTACCCTTTTTTTGTCATTTCTTCTAACCTATGGATTCATACGCTTCAAAGGAAAAATCGATAGAATTTTCTTGGACCACCCTTAGGGGTGTCTGAGGTAGGAAACTCATTAACCCCTTCACCGAATCCTTCAAATCCTTTAAACTGGCCCTTTTCAAAGTTGAAGCGATCCCCAAGCAACAACCATGGTTTCTTGAGGAGATCGAGTTTGGCGAGCTTGAGGGAAAGTTCCCTCTTTATTGGGATAGCCATCATCATGATTTGTCTCCCCAATCCTTCAACCCTAAACCAAATAGCTTTACCTCGTCCGAGAAGAAGGGGATAAAACTGTTGCTTGATCTAGGCAAAACTATAGGGCCGTTTGATGTTGCCGTTTATAAGTATGCGTAGTGTACTGTTGTTGTATATTTACCTAATATGTCTATTTTTTCCCTTTCAAATTTATTGACCTTAAGCTCATTCTGCAGGACCAGACATGAGGAGATTGCCGCCATACATGAATAGGTTGGCACGTGAAAGGGCCCCGCCCTGCAGAAAAAAGGAAACGCCCTGAGACTGGCAAAAGTTCTAAACAAGCTCCTTTTCCCAAGAAATCTAACACCCCTCAAGCTGACTCGGTAGCCAGATGTCTGATGTACTTGTGTCGTCCACTGCCAAGCCGTCTTCCGAGCTTATCCCCTCACCCTTTGCAACCCCAGCTCAACCCACACACTAGACGTCGTTGCCCCCGACTCTAGTAAAATATTTAGCTCCGTCCTACTTGTGGGAGCACGGGATCGATGCAATCATATGGACTAGTATTCGTCCTTCACCTAGCTGGTTTAAGCCTGAGCCTCTTTCTGTAGTCAAGGATTCTAAGCTAGTTTAGATTGAAGAAAATGCCATTTGTGCGGTCGAGTTGGCCTATGTTGTGGGCATTTTGAAAACCAAGTGGGTGGCGTCAAAGGCGAAGCTAAGGTCTACTACAGCTGAGAAAGAGTGGGCTGTTAAGGCAATTGTAGTGGAAGCAATTAGGGCGGCAGAGGAAGTAAGAGATAAGGCCTTGGAGGAGGCCCAGTCAGCGAAGTCGGCAAAGGAAAAAGCCGAGGAGGTTGCCGCTATTCTGGATGACAATCTTAAGGCGGCCAAGCTGGAGCTCCTTGCGGAATAAGTAAAACGGCAGCAAGATGTCAATGAACTGGCTCGGATGTCAGCCCTTATGCAAGACCTTGAGGGGAAACTCGCCACGGCCAATGCGGATATAGCCTACCTTGAGAGCGGTGCCAAGGATGCCTTTACCAACGCCTTGGAGCAGTGGCTATCATAAACCCAAACATAACGCTCAATCTCGAGGGTGTCCGCTTTGATGCAGCTGTGAATGAGCTGGGTGAAATTGTCTCGGCCGCTTCTCTTGTTGTTCCCACTACTGATGCTTCAATTGTGGCAGAAGAACCTGTAGGATAACAACCGAGCAGCGAACAAGGTGGGAATACCGAGCCAGAGTCACAAGTAGGGTAAAGCTCCAAAGTGCCATTGTCATAAGGGCAAGCCCTCACCCTTTGACTATCTTTTTTTTTTGTCTGAGTTATTAAATTGAACTACTATTGTAACCTGGCATATATGAATGAAATATACCTTTCGAGAACTGAGTCTGAATTTAGCAATTTCTTTGTTTGAGATCTAATAGAGGCTTGAGCCTTCACATTTGCTTGTGTAGAAATAATGCATCCTTTCTTAGTAATAAGCTTGTTACGTGATTAAGTTCAATTTTCTGTAACCAAATCTTAAATTGTCCGACTTGATCAGGGCCAGTGTAAGTTTTACTAAGTCAGATATTATCATTGCATGTCATCATCGGGAACCTTTTAACAAGGTTGTTACTTTTGAACTCGATTTTAAACAACCTTAATTCATTCATTAACTAGGCTTAGCAGCATTGTCATCACAAATAATTCAATCAAGAATTTTAAATAGGTTTGGCGGTGAGAACCATCGCAAAGAATTTCTGAAAAATGGGTTCCATGACCCAATATTCTTCATTCAAATAGACTTGGCGGTGTGGTCGTCGTAATTGGCTCAACTAGAGCTCACATTCAATTAGCTCTACAGGAGCTTACATTCAATTAGCTCTACAGGAGCTTACATAGACTTGTGACTATGTCGCTTACAAAATAGGCTCGTGATCATGTTGCCTTTGAAATAGACTCGTGACTATGTCGCCTCTGGACCTTGGCTTTAACTATAGTAAGCCCTTAGCTTGTCTGCATTCCACATCTTCTTAATGGCCTTCTTTTCTAAGGTCTCGAGAACATAAACTCCGTGACCTAATACTTCCTTAACCCTGTAAGGGCCTTCCTAGTTTGCTACTAACTTGCTCTCGTGTGCATTTTTGTTGCCTATATCAGCTCTTCGCAGTACTAAATCACCTTTGTCAAACGACCGAGATTCAACTTTTCTATTGTATCTGGCTGCAACCAGTTGTTTTGCGATGAGGTCTCGGTAGTGTGTCGTGACCCTTACTTCGTCAATCAGGTCTAACTCAGTGGCAATAGCTTGATTATTGTCGTTCTCCTCATGTAGAGCCTTAATTCTCCTCCATAAGGGTTCCTTAATTTGCATCGGGGTCATGGCTTCACACCCATAGCACAGAATATAACTGCTCCACCCAGTTAGTTTCAGCCTCTTCCATCCTTCTTCTAAGTCCATCAACAATGACTTTATCTGCTGCTTCTTCCTGACCGTTAGATTGTGGATGTTCTACGGAGGTGGGGTGTTGGATAATTTGGAAGTCGGTCATAATTTTCTGGAAACCCTGTTGATAAACTAGGTACCAATGTTTGTAACTATTTCAGCCAGTATCCCAAATCAGGATAAATACTCCTAACAAAAAACTTCTCTACTCGCACCGAGGTTATTCTAGCCAGCGGTTCCACTTCGATCCACTTTGTAAAATAATCAACCGCCACTATGAGCTAACATAATTGTCTTGGGGCCATCTTAAAAGGGCCTAAAAGATCCATGCCCCACTTATAAAACGGCCAAGGTGCCAACATAGATTGCAATTCTGCCGATAGGGTCCGAAAAATTTTTGTGTGCTTTTGACAACTCTCACACCTTCAAACATGTTCTTTGGCATCTGCTAGCCAAAAATATCCGGCTCTCACGACCTTTCAAGCTAATGAATTTGCTCCCATGTGCTGGCCATTAATGCCCTTGTGTATTTCGGCTAACATGTACTTCGCTTCTTCAGATCTGAGGCATTTCGACATTGGGGAGTGTAAGCCCTTCCAATACAAT
This sequence comes from Acacia confusa, assembly GCA_037074495.1. Taxonomy (NCBI): domain Eukaryota; kingdom Viridiplantae; phylum Streptophyta; class Magnoliopsida; order Fabales; family Fabaceae; genus Acacia; species Acacia confusa. The sequence goes on from CM073506.1 coordinate 12,998,208, forward strand.
TGGTCACCCACCATTGCATAAGACACTACTATTCTCACGAGCTTTTACCTTTAAATGAGTCATCAGGGAGGATGCCTCACTCAAGATAGTCAGTAATGGGTTTCCTCCAATAACTAGCGTTCGAGATGATCATCACAGATGTTGGCTCTTGCAAACTTTGCTGAATCACCGTCCGATGATTCCCGACATTTTGGGTGCTTGCCAACTTAGATAAGATATCAGCCCGAGTATTATCTCCTCTTGGAATGTGCTTTACCACTACTTCGTCAAAATCGACCATGATTGACTTGACTTTTTAGAGATACTTGACAACCAGCGGTCCTTTAGCCTGGTAGGATCCGTCTATTTGAGATGCTGCCAACTGTGAATCTGTGGACACATGCACTCTCCTCGCCCCATTCTCCTTAGCTTAAAGAAAACGGTGATGAGGGCCTCATATTCAGCCTGGTTGTTAGAAGTCTTAAAATCGAGGCTCAACGAGTGTTCAATAAACATACCCGTCGCCCGATAGAGTGAGTTCTAATAAGAAATTGGCCAAGGCTTGAGATTTGATTGCATTTCAGGCCTCATAGCTGATGTCAAACTCGGATAGCTCAATTTCCCAACTTATCATCCTTCCCGCCAGTCGGGTTTGTGCAATATCTACCAGATCGGCTGATTTGTCCTGACCACAATAGGGTTGCTGTGGAAATACTGTTGTAGTCAAAAGCCATCAGCACAAGGCAAAAGCCATCTTCTCAAGCTTTTGATATCTCAGCTTGGCACCCTGAAGAGCCTGACTTATGAAGTACATCGGTGTTTGCACCTATTTCGATTCTCGCACTAAAGCCGCACTTACCGCTTATTCACCAATTGGCAAATAGAGGATCAAGGTTTCCCTAGGTTTAGATCGGCATAATACTGGTGGGGATGCCAAATACTACTTAACTTTAGCAAACACCACATCGTACTCTGCATTCCATTCATCGGTAGCCTCCTTTTTGAGCAACTTGAAGAAAGGAAGTGAATTTTTCATCGACCTTGGTAAAAACCAAGTTAGGGAGGCAAGTCTTCTTGTAAGCTGTTGCACTTCTTTTCTACACGTCGAAGCCTTCATATCCAACACAGCTTGACGCTTGTCGTGGTTTGCTTCGATTCTGCGGTGGGTTAGCAAGAAACCCAAGAACTTGCCCGATGGAACGCCGAAAGCACACTTAGCCGGGTTAAGTTGAATCTGATAAGCTCTCAACTTGTCAAATATTTGCTGTAAATCTTGGACGTGCTTTACCGGATCTACCGACTTTACAATCATGTATCGATATACACTTCCACGTTCTTTCCCAGCTGATCTTCGAAGACCTTAGTCATCATCCACTGATATGTTGCCCCAGCATTCTTTAAACTAAACGGCATGACATTATAGCAATAATTAGCTCTCTCCATAATGAATGCTGTCTTTTCTTGATCCTCATGATGCATGGCAATTTGGTTGTATCCCGAATATGCATCCATAAAAGACAAGAGTTGAAACCCGGAAGAATTGTCTTCCACTTGGTCAATGTTTGGCATAGGAAAGGTGTCTTTAGGACATATCTTGTTCATATCTTTGTAATCGGTGTAGACCCTTCATTTGCCATTGGGTTTCTTGACCAAGATGACATGTGACAGCCATGTTGTGTACTAAACCTCTCAGATGAAACTAGCTTTCAGCAGCTCTTTAACGTGCTCTTCAAGAGCCATTATTCTATCAGGGCCGAGCTTCCTCTTCTTCTGGGCAATTGGGGTGGACTCCGGTCGAACCGCAAGCTTATGGCAACAGAAGTTAGGGTTAATCCCCAAAATGTCTGATGGTCCCCATGCAAATACATTAGAGTTCCTCCTTAGGCATTCTTCTAACGCCAAATGAACTTCGAAGTCCAATGCCATGCCGATCTTGGTAGATTGCCACGGTTTATTGCCCAGTGCTAGGTCTCCTAATTCTCCACTAGGCTCCGCTTGGAATCTTTTCTTCCTCTCATATGTCCAACTCGACTAGATGGATGGGCTCCTTCAGGTTTTCATTATCTTCCCCAGGAGTTCGAGAGGATGATGGGTAATCTCTGCTTCATTTAAGCGTTGCCAAGATTCCTTCTAGTCACCCCAAATAACGACGATTTTCTTTTTCTTGCTAACCATCTTTAGTTTTTGGTGCTTTGTGGACACTAACATGTCCCAGTTATGTATTGTCTGTCTCCCCAAGATTATGTTTATAAGGGGATGGGAAGTAAGCCACTACGAACCTAACAATTTCTGATTTAGAAGCCTCCTTTGTTCCCAGCATCAATTTCAGGTCCATATAACCTTTTGGTCGAGTGTCCTGCCAATTAAAACCCATCAATGTCGTTTTGCACGGTTTCAAGTCTACTGGGTCAAAGTGCATCTTCTTGAATGCCTCCCATAAGATTACGTCCACGACACTTCCATTATCTAACATTATCTTTTGAACCTAACAATCAACCATGGTCCCTATTATAACCAGGCCATCATGATGACCTAGAGCAATATCTTCTAAATCGGCCTTAGTAAAGCTGAGCACTAGAGGTTTCGGTTTCCCAGACTCTCTTTCGAAACTCGGGTGATCTCATATTGTTAAGACTTCCTTTAAGTACTTTCGTTTCTGATTCTAAGAATCTCCTCCGCCCCCAGGACCTCCACTAATCATATTACAATCATATCTCGCCTCAGGGAATTTGTCATTACTTTCCCCAACCTTTTGTCTTTGGTCCCTCCTCTTCTTCTCGAGACTCCTGTTTCAACCTTCGTTTGGGTGCTTGTTGCCTTGTTGCCCTTGTGTTTGGACCACATACCTTTGCAGCTTGCCTTCCCGGATGAATTTCTCCACAGCATCTCTTAGGTCCCAACACTGCTCGGTGGTATGCCCGTGCTGGTCGTGGAATTCACAGTACTGCACTTGTCCAGTTGGCTTTGTTTTGAAGAGGCCTAGGTCGTTCTACTTTCTTCATTTTGGTTAAAGCAACCTCCCTTCATATCTGTTCCTGAGATACTTTTGGTGGTGTATACCTCTCATACCTTCCCTCAGCCTTGCTTCATTGAGGTTTGCTGTCCGGGAAACATCCACGAGAATTTTGTTTGGATCCATCCTGGTGATCCCTGCTTTTTGGTGGTGAGATCTTTACTTTCCTTATATTGCCTCGGCTTGCAATTTCCAGTTGTTCCAACTCCAAGTATTGCTTTGACTAGTCTCGGAACTTGGCCAAGGTACCAACATGTTGTTTAATGGATGATCTCTTCAGCCGAGAATCAAAATCCAAGCCAGCTATAGCTAGATGTAGGTGCACATCTTCTTTTAACCCCGGTAGTTGCAAAGCGAGATCCTTGAAACTATCAAGATACCAATGTAGGTTCTCATTTGGTCCCTGTTTAATCTGTCCGAGGTGAAACTTGGTCTTAGGCTGATTCTTGCTAGTTGCAAAGTTCAACAAAAATTTATGTCCAAAGCTATCCATATCCCGAATGGACTTCTGTGGTAACGAGTTAAACTACGACTGTGTTGCCCCTCACAGTGTTCTCGTGAAAAGCCAAGGTATAATAAGTCCTTCGAAACCCTTAACCATTATTTTCATGCTGAAGTTATTAAGGTGAACCTGTGGGTCCTAGGTCCCATCGTACTTTGGTAGGTCTCTCGAGTCAAAACTCTTGGGGTATACAATTGTCCTGATTTCATCTGAAAATGGGCCTTGGATTCCTCCACCAAACACTTTAGCCATCATTCCAGGATTAGTCGGCGATACCGATATCGCGCTCTCTTTGCTTGCTTCTCAGCCCTTCATCAGCTGCTTATCTGCAGCATTGGTCTTGGTCTGTTCAGCACTACCCCGAGGTATACCCATGTTCTCTTGTTGAGCGGCTGTGGTGATATTAACCTTACTAGGGTTACTAGGATCTCGACCATTGTTTTGTGCTGGGCCTTCCAACTACCTAATGCGTTCTTCCAGCCAAATCATTCTCTAATTTCCTCCTCATGAGCTGCCCCATTGTTTTGTGTAGAATTTTGAACATTTGCCTTGCTAGGACCAAAAGCATCCCTATCCACATGCTGGGTAGGAACAATATTATGGTTATGCCTAGTGTTACCTCGGCTAACGCTTTAGTCATTATGTTCTTCTTGGCCTAAGCGCTCGTCGATCATTTGCTACATTCTCTGCCCTTCTTCTTGTCTCCATGCAGCATTGCGGTAGTCTGTGTCCTCCTATATAAGTCAGATGTCGGCAGCTCTTTGAAGGCGATTATGGTTTTCCATCCCTTCCATCCATTTAAACAATGACTTTAACGTGTTTTGGAGCATGCGAATGTCAGGGCATTGGACTTGAAACTCCTGAGGAGAATGTTGTGGTTGGATCAACAGCTGTATCTGTCGGATAACTCGGTTGCTGGGTACTAGAGAGGTTCCAGTATCTGTGACTTCATCTTCTGTTTCAACCTCAACTTGGTTGCAGTCAGGAGCCACCAAATCCTCGTGCTGAATGGGGTGCTCAAGGTTCTATTGTGGTTGCTGCAGCGATGGGTCCTATTGGGAAACCTGACTACAACTTCTCGTGTTTGCCATTCTCAGTGGTTTTGTTTTGGGAATTGAATTTTAACGGTCCCCATGGACGACGCCAATGTTCTGTTATAAGAACACAAATGTCTAGCCACAATTGACTGGTATATATATATGTCGGATCTATTCAATCTACAAGGAGTTTATATGGGATGAAACACCAAGGATAAAGAGATTACTCTATGATATCTATGAAGAAGATATCAAAGAGCTTCTGAGGATTACTGTGCTACACAAGAATGGCGGTGGCCAAAGGAGTGGGGTGTGTGCACAGTGAAACAGAATGTAGAATAGATGAAAGAATCTGTGTACCTTGTGGGAAATCTCCTATTTATAGAGATTACCTAGGGTTTTGGCCCATTGTAGTGTCTGTTAGTAGTGCACCTCCACGTTCAGATCATGCCTACTCACTACCTTACCTGATTAGGGAGATTCTGTTATAAAGCCTCTCTGTTGGGCCTTGCTTTCTGAAGCCCATTTCGCTAGTCCACAACAAAGGTGAAAGTTTGGAAGCCGTGAATCTAAGCTTAAGGTGAGATGAGACATGGGAGTGATCAATGATGATATAGTGACAGTGGGAACGAATGTTAGATTTGTGGTCTGTGGTTGATGAATCATCTCAACTATCTCAATGCTAAAAAAAATTAAGCTCTAGCTCAACTATTCCTGTGCTTTTAAACTAAAAAATTTATTTAATTATTAAACAACTTTAAGATTTTTTTAAAAGTTTTGATTTTAAAAAAGTTTTAGCTTAAAAGTAGCTTGTAGCTTAAAAAAGAGAGGATCTAAACATGGGAAAACATTTTCTCATCATGTTGTAGGAAACAAATTTTCTCATGTTACACACACATGAAATGGCGGGACTCATATATACATATATTAATTGATATATGTATATGTGGATCCCACCATTTCATGTGTGTGTAGGAAACTTTTTTTTCTCATGTAACATGAGAAAACCAAAGCCCTCTAAACATACTCTTAATCTACAAAAAAAATTGCAATACAAATGATATGTTTTTATTTTATTCTTAACAAATTTATCTACATTTAAGGAATTGAAAGAAATATATATCTTTTGGATCGAAATTACACACATAAATAAAACAATAAGATTATTACATTTTTTAAAGTTATCATTATCAAACCATGTTTTGCTAGAAAAAAGAGTATCATATTTTGGAAGTTGGAGTAGAGGAGGGTGAATGACAAGATATATGATTTTTTTTTTTTTTTTTTTTTACTGGATTGAAAATGAGTGTAAGAGTGGCTTGTTAGATGAGGTCAAATGCTTAATCGAACTAGATCATATTCTTATGATATAAAGTTGGGCCTAAAGCTTTCAAAAGAGACCAATACCCTATAATCAATAAAGCCCAAGAAACCCAGCCAGCTCATTTTATATTAGCAGCCCATATAACTCTTAAGAAAGCCATATATCCAAAAAAAAAAAAAAAACTCTTAAGAAAGCCCAATTATCCTTAAGAGAAACATCTCAGTGATTCTCCTTCTGCATGGGATTGAATCTCATATCAAGCCCTTCATCCATTGAAAATTTAAAAGACACAATCTCAACGTCAAAAGCTATTTATTTCCTATCATCCAATGAAAATTTTAAAATAACATTATCCAGTACCCTCATTTTATTTTCCTCTAGCATCTAGCAATAAAATCTCATTTACTATGTATCCAACACCTTGATGTTACTTTTTCGGTAAACCCTAATACCCCCAAATTTGATGGACTTTTAACAGCTTCATAATCTTAGCCTAGTCCTCTTGGTTCAATGAAAACATGCATGAGTTCTCCTAGTATTCCTTTAATTTAATGCAAATATTCACATTTAACCTAAGAAATCTTATGAGTGGAGAACAAATCTTTCTGTGCACATTTTTCTTTGTTAGAACATATGATATGCCCAATTTCATTCTATAAGTTAATAAAAGAAGAGAAAAATATGCTAAAATGATATCAATTTCCTAGAGTAAGATTGTCAAATTTACAAGTTCAAGAAAGCTTGTAACAGTAATGTGAACTCATATAGTGAACTTAAATTGTAAACTCGTATAAGTTACTTTTATCAATAAATAAGTATTAATAATGTATAATTAAATAATTAAAATATAAAAAATGACAACAATTTAATTAAAATATATTTTAAATCCAAATAATTGAAAAAATTCTTCAACATTCATAATTTATCATACTCAATAAAATTATTTCTATAAAATTCATATATAAAGTCATTAAATATGATCAAATAAAAAAAGTTAGCATATGTTTAAGAGTGAGTTAATATGCTTTTATAAGATATAAAACACAAAAATGGTAAACCCAGTGTGCAAACTCACGAGTAAATTTCATTAAAGATAACTCAATAAAGTACAATTTCATAACTTCATTTAGTTTGACACCAAGTACATTTAAACTTTATTTAAACTAATATATTCCTTTTGTTCTTAGTATTTTTCTTCATCAATTAGCCTCATCCTTCTTTCCTTTATCATGGTGAGACGTTGGAGAGCTCTTTCTACTCACCATGCTCCTCCTCTTCACCATCCTCACTCTCCTCCTCCATAAGCTCTCTTCCTCTACCACCCCCTCTGCCTTCACCATCGCCAACAGCTCCACAAGCTCCTCCAAAGCACTCGAGTGATTTTGGGGGTGATGTTGTTTAAATTTTTATCAACATCTCGGATTTATTTGATTCTTTTTTAAATTCATATAAAACTTGATTATATTGTTTCTAATAATCACTAATCAAGTTTATATGAAAGATTATATGTGATTAAACACAAATTAAGCTTTGACAGGCAAAAACCAGCTTTTGTATAGACAAAGTTCCAACGACTAGTTTTAAAGAGGAAGAAGAAAGTCTCAATAGCCTAACAAATACTTTAACACCCCCAACAGTTATCAAGCTATATCAACTATAAAAAGAGAAGCATTCAAGATAAGCTAGAGTGAGAACTTGTGCACACCATGCCAAAATGCCAAAACTCTAAATCTTATATATCAATAGTTGAAGCTTTGTTATCATATTTCTACCATGTACTTCAATGTTAAACATTATGTACTTCATAAAGAGAGAATTATTCTTTTATTATTATCATTCTATGTCTGTGAGACTTACTTAAGGTTGGGCGATCTTGAGTGGAGAAATAGATTGTGATCTTATAGTGTGTAAGGGGGAGCTCGTATCACAATGTAAGATTGTAAGTGACTTCACAACTGTCCAAATAAACTTATAGGATTGTAAGTGACCTTTCTCGTTCGCTCTTTGAACGAGAAGGTGGATAACTTATTGGAGAAGGATGAATATGATGATACAACAAATCCTCCATCTTTCTTATTTTTTATTTGTTTATTCATACTCTCATTTTATTTTTTTCTCTTTTTTTTTTTGTTTGTACTATGTGGTTGAATAACCAACTTCAAAAATTATTTTTAAAAAATTCAAATAAATCATGGTTATTAAATAAAACCCATCACTTTTTAGAATATCATATCAAATACCTAATTGTTATTAAGAAAAAAAACCTTCACCATATACAAAACCTAACAGTTGTAATGTAAAACTGTTAACTTTTGTTTTGAGATTCATTATGGTGCAGCAGATCCTTCATCTCTATAACTTTTCATTTTTTTACTTATTTATTCACACTCTCATTTTTTTAACATTTTTTGTTTGTACTATGGGATTGAATAATCAACTTAAAAAATTATTTTAAAAAATTCAAACAAATAATGGTTATTAAGTAGAACATTTCACTTTTTGGAATACTATGTCAAATACCTAATGGCTATTAAGAAAAAACTATCACAGTATACAAAACCTAATGATTGTTATGTAAAACCATGAACTTTTATTCAAAGATTCACTATGGTTTTAAATTAAGAATCGTAAGAAAATGCCACCTTTCATAATGGTTCTAAACTTGTAACCGTGAGCAAATTTCGTCAACTTTTTTAAAATACCTACTATCCTCATATATTCACATTCCTAAGTTATTATATTTGTTTTTGATCGAACATTATCTACCATCCTCTAAAGCCCACAACTCTAGTTGACTTTTCCAGCTACTGATGGTTGTGTTTAGGCAAACTACACCCTCCACTGCTTTCTTTGAACTTCAGTCTGACAACCACATGAGTTGCTTTAATTGCCTTAACTCGCTCTTTCATTTTAAAGCCTTAGCTAGGTTGCATTCCTTTGTATGCTTTGTTCTCCTTATTTTTGGGTATAATTTCTCTTACATATTTTACATTCTCCATTTTGCATTCCTCATTCTCCTTTTTTCACTTTGTCTTGCCTAGATAGGTTTTGACCTTAGCTGTGCATCTTTTTTTTTTTTTTTTTTGGAAAACTCATTGCTCTTTTCCCTATAGCTAACTAAATGAGTTTTGTTTTCTAGTTAAAATGACAAGTTTGAGTTCATTCGGTGTTAATAATGCCTCACTTCTTTAGAGTCTTAGATCCATAATGTTCTTTTTATGCAATATAAATATTTTTTCCCTTCTTGCTCACGCTGGCCAAATGATTCATGATGTTATATTATTGAACTTTTAAATATATGTATAGTTTAAGGTTGTCTTTCTATAAAATTAATTGAAGTCATTGATAGGACATACCTCAACTTTATGTATGTAACATCCCATTTTCATAAACATTTCTGTACAGAGCTGAGAGTTGAAAATACTTTTAAAAACAAAAAGTAACTGAATAACATGGTAAGTAATGTATCTAACTGAACATATAATAATACAGTCCTTCATGTGCCAACTACCCCTAAATAAAAATATCCAAAAAGATAATGCCTCCACAGGGTCTTCACGCCTGCTTCTTACCCTTGTTCTTGATCCTGACTCCCCGGGATCCTGAAGCTATGGCAGGGGCTGAGGTTCAATACCCATTGAACCTCAGGTAACGGTTAACCTCATGCTTATGTAAACAGTATATGACAGGTATCACAATAGTAAATTCATAATTATAACATTCAAAATCATAACAACAAGTAACATAACACAGTCACTGCAATATGTATGTTACCCCAGTCTGCACATAACCAGTGCCACGATGACCTATCGTGTCCTCAGCGCTAGGAAAACTCAACGGTGTTATCAAGACTATAACCTGTATTCAATTCAATATTCTCAGAGAAAATTTTCAAAACAGGGTTTCAACATGTGAGTACAACTATCATATATAAGCAACCCATAAGCATAAGAGTTAATGTTACAATACGCGTCCGTACCTGAGTTTGACGGGTTTTTGGGTACGGTCGTCGTCGGTACACGTGCACAGTCTATCCTAAAAGGGTAATATCGTCTCAATTAATTCTCAAACAATATTTCAAGAGACACCTTGGCCATACTTGACACTTTTACCCTTGAAGGATTTATTTTCAATTATTTCCACCTAATTTTCGGAAAAACGCTGGTGCAGAATTTCTAGGCAGAATTTCGCCTAACTTTGAAAAATCATAACTAATTCCAGAAAAATCGAAATGAGGATCCGTAAAATTTCCCGGAATCCTTGAGATGTCTACTTTCAAGGAAAAATACTGGAACTTACCCAGAACTCATAGATAATTCCCAGATTCCAGAATTCAAACCGCTGCCCAGAATCTCGCCCAGAAAATGTAGCTTAACTTCTAAGATTTTTATCTTTTTGCACAGAGCTTCAAATGACACACTCTTTATAGATTTAGAAAGCCCTATATGTCTAATTTCTTCATGAATTTTCCCAGAATTTTCGTACATCATCTTCATCATAAAATACCAGCATTTTTACTACTGACTCCAAAAATCACTATTTGATGAGATTTTGCTAGAGCTTCGCTATTTTGATCATAATCTTCCAAAAAATTTTGCAATAACTTCTTCTTCATCAATTTTTCGAAACAAAGACAGTGGAATGCATAAAAACATGAGATTAAAACTGGATTTGGAATTTTGATGATCAAAACAACATTTCTAGCATTTCTACTTCATAAACTAAGAACTTAAATTTAAAAGCTAAAAACTCTCTTTCCTCTTGAAGAACACTTGCTTCCTATTTCCTGCAACTCCTCACTCTCTTCCTTTCTCTCTATATTTTGGTCTAGGCTTGAGGAATTGGTGAGGAGAATGTGTTGCCTAATGCCCCTATTTATAGTAGAAGAGGGTGGCATGCTTGTAATTTCTCTTCTTAGCATACAACCATAGGATTTTTCTTGATGAGGAAGAAATGATCTTGGCCTTCCACCTTATGCTAGCCGTCCCCCCCCCCCTCTTCTTCTAGAATTTCTTTGCTTTGTCCCCAAGAAAATCCTCTTCTTCACTAAATTAACTTAATTAATCCCAAATTCTAATTTAGTTAGGTGTAAGTTGGTGTTTAAATTCAAAATCCAATTTCACTTTTAGAATCCTAATTTTATGATTAGATCTATGGTGATTTTTAATTCCCAAAACACTTAAGTATGAATCTTAAAAGTAACCGAAAATAACTTTGGGAATAGCCAAGTTGAAGCTCATATTTTACTGAGTTCAAATATGTACTTATCTTTAAGATCTAATTTCAAGATTTCAAGTTATGATTTATTTCTTATAGGTTCTCATCTAATTTCTTCTAATTAAGCAATTACTTGCTCCCTAAGACAAACAACTTGCTCCCCAAGTTGTTTTAATCTTCTTCTACACACTTCTTTAATTGACTTATTATTTTTCCCTTATTCCTTTAAAGAATCCGTCCCCCTCCCCCTTAATTTTAATTATTCCATTATGTCTTAATATTCTCACACCTTTAAGAAAGAAATTCTCTCATTGGTCCACTTAGATTTAGGATTTTAAGGTTAGTATAATTTAATTCTTCCATTTACTAGTACAATTTATTCATCATTAAAAATAAATTAGGAATAATTAGTTAGATCCTAATTTTAATCTCTAATATAGGGTTTAATATGGTGTCAAGCTAATTTAATTTTTAGGCTCTTAAATTCTATGGAAAAATTGCCTATAAAGAAAAATAAATACAACCCCAAAATTTGAGACCTCATATTCACCTATTAAAATAGATATTATTTATGGAAATATAATATTTAAAATAAATATGTTTTTCCGGGTATTACAATGTACACCTTCAATAATCAATGTCCAACTAATTGATATAAGATTCTTTCTTTTAACATATTCTAATGCTCCTAGCAACTGAGCTTGCTTTATATACGAGAATTGAAATTGAAACACCCCCCTCCCCTGGGGGGGACTTTCTAAAGAGACAAGAGTCATTATTACTTATGCAACTTGAGTTGGTATATATATAAAATTCAACTTCAAATGATCCTTTCGTAAAGAACACAACTTTTGAAGACAAATAACATCTCTTCAGGAGATAGCTCTTCTGAAGCTTTTCTTCATCTCTTCAGGAGATAGCTCTTCTGGAGCTTTTCTTCATCTCCTGAAGAGATAGCTCTTCTGGAGCTTTTCTTCATCTCTTCAGGAGATGGCTCTTCTGGAGTTTTTCGTAATTATCCTCGACTTGATCATCTATATTCTTATAACTCCTTTTTCACTTTTATTTATCTTTAAAATCGATGGACATGTAACGCTTCAGGCGTGCTTTATAACAATTCATATAGGAGCATTTGCAGTTGGGACATGTGACTTTGTCACTTTCTTAAGGTCAGTAAATGCTTCTGGCATTCGATGAACTAAACTCTACAACTGAATTATCATTTTGAACTCTTAGTGCACATTTCTTTGTACGAGGATCAATATGAGCCAATGATAATTCATTCCACTTTATCTCTTTTACCCAATCTGCTTATTTTTCTCCCCCTCATCTAATCATGCAGTGTGTATCCATCTGTGTGAATTATAAATAATCATTGCACATTCAAAACTTTTAAGATGGAATTTATCTGGCTCCTGACTAAAAGCCAATTTTATAGGGAGAATTTTGTTGGTTTATATAATTGCTACAAATCTAGACATATAAACAATGTTCTCATAATCATTGATTTACTCATATATGATTTCTGGATCATTAAATTTGGAAATTGTGCGCATAATATCTTGCAAACTTCTGGTTGCAAACAACACTGTAAACTTTGCAAATTTATAATATCACATGTATTCTCGTATCATTCAAATTGATATATTTCCAGAGATCCATTTCCAATCATAATAAATAATATTCTCATCATTTGAGAATAAGCAGCTCATAATATATGACCCGGATGATCAAACAAGTTATGCGAACTTTCCATGTGATTTATCATCAAATCTGATATCAATTTCGGAGAAATTAACAAATATTCACGGAGAATTAATACACAAACATTCACACTTGATATATATTATTCTCCCCCTCAAGTGTGAGACCTTAAAAATTAATTCATGGAATTTCCATACAATATTCCATAATAATAACATATATGATATCTATTTTTATAGATATCATTAAAATTTCATATTTTTCTTAATGCATTATCAATGCATAATTTTGTTACTTCTGGTAACAAAATTTCCATTTTCCAGGAACAATAATCAAATATATAAAATCATCTAAAACATCAAAATCGTCGATCCTATAAAATATTTACGAGTGCAATACTGTTGAATCACAGATGCATCACTATGGAATCACAGGTGCAATATGCATCACTGTGAGATCACAGGTGCAACAAATCAGATTGTCATATGCATATAAAGTCAAAAAGACTCCAAGCTCGTGCTTTATAGGGAGCAGATCTGCAGAGATTCAACAGGACTGCGTATATCTGCAGAGATTCAACAGGATTTAATTCGACTATAAATAGAAGAAGGCAAACAAACATACCTCACAAACACACAAGCATTCGATAATATCAATTACCAGATACTCACACATATTTCTCTAAATTCTATTGTCATGGCTAGACCAAGCAATTTTATCCCAGTTTCTAATACATCCGATACAGCATTACTTGATGCTTTGTTGTATGATGATCAAACAAACATGTCATTTTCTTCTTTACTATTTTCTGATCCTCTAGACATGTTTATTCCGCCTTCTACTATTCCTCCTTATGCTTCAAATGTACCTATTTCTCCCCCAAGAACAAGTGTTCTTCCTCAATCTACAAGGATTGAAGGTATAACTGAAGCAGGTGCATCAAGAAGGCCTGTTAAAAGGTGTAGAACTATGGCAAAACTGATGGAGTCTACCTGTAATACCCTAAAATTTATATTTCTCCTAAAGAACCATATTTTGGCAAATAATACCTATTAAAATAGGAGAGTATGTTGTCTCTAAATTTTTAATTGATTTATTTTCATTTTTAGGGGAATTTTCTTTGGATTCTAATAAATCCAAATCCAATTTTCTAAATCTTATTGAGGATCATAAAATATCCTAAGATTATCATAATTTAGTATAATCTTGATTATATCATTTTAATCATCGGAGGATGATAAAATCAATTAGAGGAAATTAGTAACAATTATTGGGCAATTGAAATTGCAGAAATTGAGATACTTTATTAATTTTTGAGATTAGTTAATGAGTAATTTTTAAAGGTCATAATTAAAGACTAAATGATATTGATTAGCATACAAAGAGTTGTTAATCATAAAAATTAAATTAGAAACCTTGTCAAATTTTGGTAATTAAGTCTAGTAATCCCTAAAATATTATATTAGTAATAGTAACCAAGAATTAATTGATTCTCCCTTTAACTAATAAAAGTGGCGAAAATTATCAATTTAAGAATGAAGAAATTGTATTAACCTTTAATCCTAAATCTTTGTGAAATTACTTGGACCAATAAAAGGTTTTTCTTCCTAAGATGTGAGAGCAAATAAAATGTAAATTGATAATTGAAAATTAGAGAGAGGGGGACGATTTTCTTGAGCTAAGAAGAAGGGGAAATTGTATTAAAAGACGTACAAACACATGGTCAATAGAGTGTGAGAGAAGATTAGTAGAAACTTGGGGAGCAAGTAATTGTTAATCAAATACAAATCAAGGAGAATTCATAGAAATTAAATCATATCTTGAAATATTGGAACCAAGTATTAAATATAAATATATATTTGGAATCAGTGAATTAAGAGCTTCAACTTGGCTATTCCCAAAGTTATTTTCGGTTACTTTTAAGATTCATACCTAAGTGTTTGGAAAATTAAAAATCACCATAAATCTAGTCATAAAATTAGGATTACAAAAGTGAAATTGGATTTTGAATTAAAACACCAACTTAGGCCTAACTAAATTAGCATTTGGGAGTAAATAGGAGATGAAGCAACAACTTAAGAGCTAAGGGGGGAGGGTGGACATTTTTGGTGAGGTGTAGGGGCAAGATTTTTCCCTCTTCTCCAAGTAAATACCAAGGGCTAAGATCAATTTGAATTGCTTGGAGGTTACTCATAATTTGGCTATAAATAGAGGCCTCCTCTTCACACAATTTCCATCAATTCACCAAGCCTCAACCAAAAAATAAAGAGCAAGGGAGAGAGTGAGGAGCTTCAAGAAGTAGGAAGCTAGTATTTTTCAAGAGGTAAGAGAGTTTTTAGTTTCATAGTTCAAGTTCTTAGTTTATGAAGTAGAAATGTTAGGAAATGTTGTTTTGATCTTCAATCTTCCAAATATAGTTTTATTTTCATGTTTTTATGGGTTCCACTGTCTTTATTTCGAAAATTTGATGAAGAAGAAGTTATAGCAAAATTTTTGGAAGATTATGATCAAAATAGTAAAGCTCTGGCGAAATCTTATCGATTAGCGATTCCTGGAGTCAGAGGTAAAAACGCTAGTATTTTATGAAGAAGATGATATTCGAAAATTCTGAGAAAATTCATGGTGAAAGTAGACATCTAGGGCTTTCTAAATCTATAAAGAATGTGTGATTTGAAGCTTTGTGCAAAAAGATAAAAATCTCAGAAGTTAGGTTATGTTTTTTGTGTGAAATTCTGGGCAGCAGTTTGAAATGATTAAACTGGGAATTTTCCATGAGTTATGGGTAAGTTCCAGTATTTTTTCTCGAAAGTAGACTTCTCAAGGATTCCGGGAAATTTTACGGATCCTCGGTTTGATTTTTCTAGAATTAGTTATGATTTTTCGGAGTTAGGCGAAATTCTGCCCAAAAATGCTGGATCAGCGTTTTTTTCCGAAAATTAGGGAATAAATTGGAAAATAAATCCACCAAGGGTAAAATGGTCTTATATAGCCAAAATATCTCTTTGAAATAATATTTGTGAGTTGATAGAGACGATATTACCCTTATAGGATATCTGTGACCGCATTCCAACCGTCAAAACGTACCATAACTCGACAACAAAGGTACGTTCGCGTACTGTAACACTAACTCTAATATTTACAGTATGTGTATATGTGGTATGTGTGTTGTATGCTGGTTGTGGTGTGTTGTTTGAATACATGTTGTTGTTAAAGGATAACTGTACATCTGCATGCACTGGGAGTGATATATCTGTTTTCACTGGGAGTAGTATATTTCGCTGGGAGCGGTACATTTGCATTCACTGGGAGTGACATAGTTGGTGACATATTTGGAAGTGAATCAATTGTTGTGTTTATATACCGTATATGTAAATATGAGGTTAACCGTTACCTGGGGTCCGTATGCATGGGACCTCAGCTCTTAACATAGCATCAGGGTCAGGAGAACCAAGGACGGAGGACAAAGGGAAGCGCAAGCAGGACACATAGTAGACTGGGCTGAAGATTTCCTTTGACATTCTGGCGGAAGCCTTCCTTTTGTTGTTGTAGATCCCTTTTGAACCATGCGGTTACTACACCGCTACTATATTCAGCCAGACTTACGACATTTTAAAATATAAGCATCAGTTACTCTTCCGCTCAAATGCACTACTCTTATGATTTTAAATGATTTTAAATGAAAAATAAATTATTTTGCTTTTGAAAATTGGGATGTTACACTACCAATCCAGTTCAGCCAATAGTGACGGCAGTTAATCAACCAGCATTCACTAGCTAGCAAACTACCATCAGCCTGCCAGTAATTATCAGTCAACCAACAGTAATCAGCCAGCCAGCTTTAACCATCGAACCAACAATAACCAGCCAGCCAGCTACAACCAGTCAGCTAGTGATTACCAACCAGTTAGCAACTACTTCCTTATTAGAATGTAGTTGTTGTGATGTTTTACGGGAGATCATACATACCAACGGACTTCAGTGTCATAAACTTGAAGTTCACGGAAGGAGAACATGTATGATTTCCCACGCTGTTTTATTTGAAAATGTACAGGATAAATCTTACAATATTGACAGGCTTCCAATGTTTAATTTTAGTAATAAAAATTTTGGAGAAATCAAACATTTTTTGACACAGTATTGTATAGATTTACAAGCATCAGGATATAACTTGATGCGTGATCCTGTATTAGCCTTTTATGAGATCCTTTGTGTTGGTTCGGAATGGACAAATAATCCAAATGAACCTCGCGGGAGTTCATTTCAAACTAACATTGAAAATTCATTAGATAAAGGAAAACAACCCACGGTTAATATTCCATATGATATTTTATCCCTTAATCAGGGTGAATTATATAGATTAACAATGGAGCAACGATAAAGAATAAAGAGAACAACGCTCCATGATTTAAGTGATTATTTTCACTTAACCCTCGATGATGCGAGTAAACAATTAAATATGTCTACTCACACCATACAAAAGATCTATCAAAAAGGAGGGTTAACTGAGTGGCCACACAAAAAGCTTAAAAAACTTATGATGCAAATCTCGATATTACAAAAAGCTTTGCCTCATCTGGATCCCATCTCAAGAGAAGCAAAAGAAGAAGACATTAAATATCTTCAGAATGAGATGGTTAAAATTTGTAATGAAGTTGAGCCACTCGCTATTAAACTTTGTTGAAATAATATTTCCTTTTGTTTAATTATTTTGTTTATGAATATTCCTCTCTCGTATTCTCAAAAATTGTTATAATTATCTAAACACAAAATAATAGTAAAATAACTATAATCACAATTTATTTATTGCTTCATTCACTTCTGGGAATGAAGTTGCATAAAATTCATGATCCATAACTCAATGATCTATTTGATCATAACAAGAAATTAATATACAATATTTCTTGACTTTTTCACAATTTTGCTACTGCAAGAGCAAATTGGATATGTTTATTTATAATCAATCATGATAATACAATCCCTTATCTCATAATTTGAGGGAGTATTAAATGTCAAATATACAATTTTGAGGCCTTTATACAATTGATGATATACAAAAATTATGGATTAAGCCTTGTATCATAACTTGACTCCTGGCTTCAGGCCAACTTGTCTCATTAGCTTCAGGCTAATTTATCACTTGACTTCTAGACAATTTATGCCTCCTCATAGTCTCAGGCCAATTTATGTATCATATCTCCATGGCCTTTTAACAATTTATCTTCAGGATAAATAAAATATAAGCGTAATAAATTAAATAGATGGAACCCACTAATAGTGTGGTTGCCATAAATAATAAAAGGGAGGGGGATATATATAGCAGTAGATAAATAAATGAAAATAAAAGGGAAAGGGAATATAAAATAGTAAATAATAAATAAATTTAGTCCACTATACTAGTGTTACCACCATGAAAAATAAATAGAGTGGTAAAGAATTAAAATAAAATAAATGGGGCTCACAAAATGTCATCACCATAAAAGATAAATAAACGCTAAATAAAATAAATAAATAGAGCCCACTAATATATAATAGTGTGCCGCCATGAAAAATAAATAAATGTCAAATTAAATTAAACAAATGGAGCCCACTGATATATAGTGTTGCTACCATAAATGCTAAATAAATATTAGTAGATAATAATTATAATTAAAGCATTACGGCTTCAGGCCATTTATATCTCATAATGAGAAAATTAAAATTTATATGGCTTCTGACTATAAAAACAACATGACTTCTGGTCATAAAGGCAATATGACTTCTGGTCATATAATATCAAAATAAGAAAATATAAGTATATGGCTTCTGGCCATAATAACATAACATTAAATGTTAATAACAATAATAAAATATCAAATTTAAAACAACTTAAAATAAAAGATGAAATCTAAATGTGGAGTCAAATTAATAGCAATAATAATAATAATAAATCATATTATGCATAATCATGGACTATAAGAAAATAATAATTTTTCAAAAAGTACTAACCAATTACTTTTTGCTTTCCGTGGTAACAAGTAAGATGCGAAATGTGTGTGGACAATTATTCCATTATCAAAAAGAAAAATATGAGGGCCCACATATTAAATCTTATACTCTCACCTTTGCTATTGTTTGGCACTTTTTCTTTTTCTTTTTTTTTATAGAGATTCACTATGCTGCCGACACATTTTTTTTATAATATATTATAATAATATAAAGACAATATGTGCAAATTTAAAAATCCTAACATGAGATAATGGATCGGAATATGCTATCAAAGGAAAGAAAAATGAAAGAAAAATCCAATAGGAATAAAACAAAAATTTCTTCCACGTCCGGTGAACTTCTGCTTTTGCTTTTCAATATACTATTATATAATTAATATTATATAATATACCATATTAGAGCAACTTACCAACTCCTCCTTTACGGGTGTGCATCGTTTTTCATTCTTTCTTTTTCTAATTGGTCAAACAAGATAAAGCATAAAGCAGACCTGCTTTCTAGAGTTCCCTCCACTTTCATTGATTTCTCCGCTTCTCTACTCCTCCATTAGCCTCAAGCAAGCACAGAAAAAGAGCGAGAGAGTGTGAAGGACAAACACCGAGAGAGAGAGAGAGCGAGAACAGAAAAATCGATCCCAGTGGATGTGAAGAGGAAGAGTCTTGGGAAAGGTATAGATAGATAGAGAGAGAATACAAGAATGAAGACCAAGAACAACAAGATAAGGAGAAAAATTTCTCCTGAACTTTGAACTAAGACTCTAGAAGAGGAGAGTAGAGAAAAAGCAGAGAGGACATGGTTTTAGTTCAGTGGAAGAAAAAGAAGAGAAGCCATGTTAGAAGGTGGATTGGTGAAGTATGAAAAAGAATTTGAAATGAGTACAGATCTGGAAAATGAGAACAGATCTGGAAATCTTTAACAGATATTAGAAAGAAGATACGGAAGTTAATTTGAAATGGTGATGGAGGTCCCGATCTGGACATGAGCAAGAGAGAACGAAAGCAACGGTGAGAGACCAGGAAAAAATAGATCTGAAACTGAGAAGGAAGGGGGGAAATGATGACCCATCCTCGTTTAAGATGATGAAGGTGGCCGATGATAAACCAGCTCAGTTGGTTGGCTTCGTGCTGATAACGTTTTATGAATGTAAAGAAAAAGCTGAAGGAGAAGAGCCAAGAACAAGAAAAAGGAGAGAATAGAGGAATCGTTCTCTTCATTCAATTATATATTGAATAGTTACAGGAGATCTCTATTTATAGAAGGATGCAAATAGTAAATTACTATGCGTATATCCCATGTCATCATGTATTTGAAGATTATGGGTCAATGGACATCCACATAATAAATATATTCATAACATATATAATGTTTATTTCTTTCATTTTTATACATTTTATATATGCGGGAAACACTTTACATATCTATGCAAGAGATTTGTCTAAAATTTGAATTGTTGGCTTAATCTAATGGTGAGAAAGCTTGATGTGTAATGTATAATTAAGCATGTAATAGATTTTATGCACTAGATCAATGATATCAAGTCCAAGCTTATCTCCATAAGGAAGATATATATATATAAGAAAGATATATCTTGTTTTTGTTAGATTTTGTATGAGTTTTTACCTCACCTATCATGCATGTCCCAAGATAATAAATTTATTAATTATTCCACTTAAATATCTATTTTTCAATCCAACTCTATTCGACATGGAAGTTCAGACCGGCCTATTTGGTCAGAAACCTGATGATATGGTCACTTGAGTCTAAATAATCAATTAGCCAGAGGGAGGAGTGATTTGGAATTAATTAACCTGATGTGTTGAACGAGGTAGCTAGGTTTGATTTTATATAGTTTTCCTCTTGTTAACCCGAGATGGTATCGTTTTGAATTTTTAAAAAATAGCAATTCTTCATATTTATGCTTTAATAAATATGCTTTGTTAGATTATGTATGCGTGGTTTATGTTAGAATGTTCTATACACTTATTACCATGTCTTTTTCTCTTTCGTTTTCTCTTGTAGCTGTTACACACACACACAGACACACAGATATATATATATATATATATATATATATATATATATATATATATATATATATATATATCATTTGCTTTATTATTATTTAAATTAGACAAGATTAAATCAGGCAAGATTGTCTCTGACATTTGGAATCTCATTGTCTTGAGCCAGATTATGATAGTGCGTTGCATCTGTTCCTACTGATGTGGCCATGTCATATAATAATTATATATCCGACTTTAATTTCAACTTTCATCCGATTCTCAATAACAACACCTTCTCGTTATTCAGAGATCATTGACATACCTTTTACTCTCCAAATTTTAGTTTTTCTTATTTTCTTGTTCCATTTGAAATTCAACACACACACACACACACACATTTGTTTCTCTGTGCATTATACGTTATCAAAAGTAAAACATGTATTAACTATTTGTTCTTAATTAACCAATTGAAATTAATTACTCTTGAACTTTGTAATAATAAAGATATGTATAGCCATCAATTTTCTTGCTCTAGGAAATTAATGTGCCATGGTTTCAAATTGTCTTTAATGGTTGTATATGAACACCGATGAACAAACAACAATACAAATCATCATTATATGAATATAAGTTTGATGGAACAATCCAATTTCAAACAGCCAAATTAAAAGGGAGAGTTCTTTAAACTCATAAAGCACACTTCATACAAGCCTCATAACACACCACTAGTTATGTACAAAAACGGGGAGTGACATAAAAGATACTATTACATACTTTAGAGTGTGAAAATTTATTTAATTTGATCCCAAAGATTTTGTTTAAGGACAACTAACTGAGTTACCAATGGCACGGCACCTAAAATTATAGAATAGGAGCCAAATTTTTAGGAAATTATCTTTATAGTAAAAAAATTTCATAATTTTCACTTTAGTCCCTCTGTAAAGTTACATGGAGGGGCTATAATAAAAATATTGAAATATTTATAGGGCTGATACATATTTTTATAAATATCTGAATTCTATTCTATAATTTTCACCCCTTAAAATAAAATTTCATAAATGTCTGAATTTTATTTTGTAATTTTCGCCCTTTTAACTGAAATTCCTAACTTCACCCCTATGAGTTACTGCTCTAATAAATTAATATAGAGAGAGAGAGAGACATTAATAGACGAATGCATGCATTTCTTAAAACAACCAACTATTTAAGTCAAAATAAATTCTTGGACTCTTGGGAAGAAAAAAAAATGATGGACAGTGCTTTTTTTTTTTTTTTTAATGATAAAAAGACAAAATGATATAATAACGATGAAGTTTAGAGCAAAACCAAAGAAACTGAATTGTTGATGGACACTGTTCAAGTTATTTGGGAATGTGGGTCCTAATTTCTCTTTTTATATAAGTACTCAAGAAATAAATAAATGCTGTAAGATATTTTCTATTACTTTGTGAGCCAAAGAAATATCATAGATCATATATTTAGGGAGTTGATTTTGATCATAAATATAAAATATATTTTTTAATATTTGTCAATCTTTTCCTAATTTATCTCTATTAATATTTCCTTAACAATAACCAAAGAAGACAGGGAATGAGTGAATTAAGGAATATGATTAGGGTGATTTAGAAAATACATGTCATATTAACTAACTTCATTAATTTAATGAAATTAGGTAAATATGTTTTATATTAAGGACATGAGTGCGTATCAAGTATAATTTATTTTATTCAAGTTCTTAATATTTCACTATCTATAGTTTGAGTAGATGAAAATAGAAAGAACATGCACTTAAGGCTGCATATCAATTTTTTTTTTTTTTTTTTTTTTTGTAAAAAATTTGATTAATGCTTTACCTTTCGAGACTTACAAGACAAAAGGTTCTCATCTCTTTTAACAAATGCGCTTCTTAAAATTTAAACTTGTGTCATCTTTACAGGGATGAGACTCCTTGCCACCTTTACCAATAACTTGTTAGTGGTTGTATATCAATTATGGAAAACATATTGTTTAGTCCCTAATATAGTAGTATATAAAATCTAAAATAAATGTATTGTCCACAAGTAATAAATAATACAAATGATTTTTCAAATTGTAATATATGAAAACATTCGCTATATATATATATATATATATATATATATATATATATATATATATCCTATCTTTATTGTAAGATAATATGCATTATATCAAAACAAGATATGCTAATTTCTTTTTGGCTTGATGAGCTATATATTATTCACAAGTCATAAACGATCCAATAGTTTATTTTTTTTTTAATTTATAACAATACAAAAGGACTTGTCTTGTTTATATCTAATTTGAATTGTTTATAATTTTTAAAAATACTTTTTAAGCTGAAAACTAGAAGAATATTTTTTATAGTTGATTTTGAAATAAAACTATAAAATGATAGAATAATATCTAAATCTACTTTAAATAAGAAAATCCAAGCTCAATATAGGAGTATCATATGCTCGATCATCTAAGATTAGATAAGCATAAAATCCAAGATGTTCTTGGAGCAGTACACTTAATCAGGATGATAATTTATTTTTTTATTTCCATTTCTTCTTGTTCTGTTTTTATTTTGCCATTATGTTCGTTGAAGGAAACAGTGGATGCATGAATGCACTTCTTAAAATAACTTATTATTTTTCGTGTATATAACAAACTTTTTGACTTTGTACAACCTGATCTGGATCAAGTTACTTCGGAGTGTTGGTTCCAATTTATCTCTTTAATCTTTATAGAAACTTTATCTTTGTGTGTGTGTGTGTTTTTTTTTTTTTTTTTTTGTGTACGCCATCTTGGAGTTTTCAGTGATATCTAATTAATCCAATTTGGCCCCATTATATAGATAATTAAATTAGTTAAATGCGTGATTTTATTCTCGACAAGGGATCACGAATATGAGGAACGAGAGACCCACAACACGAATATTTTATTAAAATAATGCTAACAGAATCGCAGCTTTTTCTATTTAAAAATAGAATAGCTAGCTTGGAAAATATACTTGAAGAATATTAATTATTGTCATGTAAGTTGACAATAAGTTGATTTGACCAAAATAAAAATTTGGGACAGAGTAATTTGTAGGCCTCATATTTGCTTGTTGTATATACATATGTGTACATATTTTTGAGTCGATCACTTTCTGATCTAATATTTCAAAATTTTAATTCTCCAATGACATAGATCTAATGACATATGTATATTGTGTGTGTGTGTACATATTTATCTAATGACATAGATCGAGATGATGTTTAGCTTTATATTGTAGGTCTAAATCGTGATTTGGCAAACTTGAGAAGGGGGTCTTGAATTGTGATTGTGTGTGTGTGTGTGTGTGTTTTTTTTTTTTTTTTTTTTAGCGACAACTAACCTTTTTTCCACTTATTGCGTTGCTGGTTTGCTATCTTGTGAGTACATTTGAACAGTATAATTGATTAAAACTGTTATATGTATATTACAGCTAGGAATCGGAGATATTTACGAAATTGTCTTGTGGAACTCAATCTTTTAAAACTATGCTTTCTTCAGAATTCATGATATTTTAATATATGCTCTGGAATATGACTCGATTTAATATGATGTTTTGTGAATTAATAATGATGGGAAGATTAATATGGAGCTCTATTTTTGTTACCACATGGTACGACATCCATACGGTGCGATATGGAGAGCTCTACTTGTCCCACTTGTTTATGAGGGACTTTGACACTCATCAGTTAATGGAGGAACCCATGGTCTGGCATATACTTTGTCAGTCCATATCATACGTACGTAATATGTCTCTATTTATTATAATTATTATATCTATTTATGGGATTTTATCATTAATTTTGTACTTAAATGTAATTATTATGATCATTTTGGATTATAATGTGATGCATAAAATGAATGCTAAAATTGGTAAAATTGTCGTATTTTTATTTTCTTAGATTAAATTGATATACACGAAAGCATTTTGTTGTATTTATTGTAAGGAAATATAAGAATTAAAGGTGTAAAACAATCAAACCTAGAAACACTACAAAAAAAACTGTTGATTCATAGTGGTTACAAAAAAGTGTTCAAAATTGTGATATTTGTAACGGTTTAGATAAAAATCACTACAAATTTGCAACAGAATGACTGGTGCCAAATTGTGTGGTGGTTAGAGAATGACTTTTGTAGTGGTTATCACAAAATAACCACCACAAAAATTGGTGTGAAGCTGACACTAGCTAGGTGCCTTGTGGTGTGAAAGTTGTGAAGGTTTATTTTTAATGGTTTATATGGAAGAAGAGCCACAGAATGCAGAGAGCCTAAAAGCTTTGCAGTGGTTACTCCTAGAAACCACTACCAAATTCAAATAGTCTTACACATTTGTCATGGTTACTCCTTGAAATCGCTACAGAATGCAAACAACTTTCACATTTGTAGTAGTCACACATAGAAACTACTACAAATGTTTTCATTTTGTATTGGTGTTTTTTTTTGTTAAACCACTACAAAGTTGAAGCATTTATACACGTGCTACCGCCAAACTGTTAACCATGCAAATTTGATTCTCACGCGCCTTCTGAAAAATTGTCTGACATTTAGCTCAAGGATCAGATTTTGTTATTGGTGAAAAATTTGGAGCATGAAGCTAAACTTTGAAAGGAGTTTCCAACCACATGAAAAAATGTGAATGTCCTGTGCTTGGTATCATGTTACGTATCAACATCCATATAACCAAGTGAGCTATAGTTGTCTGAGTTTTCCATGGATCTTGGGGACATTTCATTGCAGATAAAGTCTAATAAGGGTTTGGCCATGAAATGTACCCTAAGATCTATAGAAAACCTAGACAACAAGAGCTCACCTAGTTATATGGAGTGTGATAAGTAACATGATACCAAGCACAAGCCATTTGCACTTTTTCATGTGGTTGGTAACGTTGTGGTGATTATACGTAGAAACCACAACAACATGCATAGAGTCTTGCACATTATGCAAAGAGTTTTTCACATTTGTAGAGGTTATATAGAACCATTACAAAGGTTAGCATTGAATGAGGTAGGGTTTCATGTTTTGTAGCAGTTAGCTTAGCGGTTTTTGTTCAACCTCTACAACTGTCTACACTTTGTAGCGGTTTTCTTGTAAAACCGCTACAAATTTGAAGCCTTTATACACATGCCGCCACCAAACAACTGACCACACAAATTTGATTCTCACGCACCTTCTAAAAGATTCTTTGTCGTTTAGCTCAAGCATTAATGGAGCTATAACTAGTTAGATAAGGGGAAGGAAGTGATGCATCTCAGACTGACATTACAAGGGAGCAGTAGCAGAGGGGGTGGTAAGGGCCATCAAGGGTAGCATGGGTGTAGAAATGTCCCTATCCCACTGTAGAAGGTGACCTAGCCACAACAGCTCCTCTAAAAGTAGCCCAAGCAAACGATCCTATAGGTGGCGACCTTACTAAAGTCACATGCTCAGTATGAGGGGGCTAATCTTAGTGTGAGCGACTATGAGGGGAATAAATAGTCTGATTTCAACATTTTGATTAGAAGAATAGATCAATTCCTAGATGAGGAGAAGGCCCAGAAGTAAGGGAACCCTTGATAGTTGTCTTCTCGGTCAACCGGGTTGAGGTGAAAGTAGATGGTAAATTTAATTATTTTTTTTAATATTTAAATTCTATACGGTTAATTAAAAGTGGATTTAAATTTAGTAAAAAATGTGGTAAGTTGTGTAGATGAGCAGGGAAACATCACCATCAGGAGGCTGGATGTGGCCGGTGTAAATAAGCTGAAGGGGCCTTATGTCATAGTTTAATGGAATGAGGCCACAAACCACTTGATCGAGAACGATGGTCTCCTCTTCAAATGATATATGAATGTGTTGGGCTTGAATTGCTTGTGGTTCCACATCCATTTTAGGACTTGAAAGAATGTTCCGAAAGGGCTGAAGGATTTAGCGTGGGATGAGGCTATGAGGGTAATTAATTGTATTTAATTATATTATAGATGTAAATAGTTAGAATTTATATATTTTTAATTAATTGATTGATTATTATTTATTCAATTGTGATACATGAGAAGTTTGTTGTTCGCTACAACAGAAAGAGGTAGATATTGATCAAGATGGGGGAAGGTTGGAAGAACTGAAGGTATCTACCACGTCATGAATAAGGATGAGATGATTCCTTTGTAGGATCTAATCAAGAAAGTGCTAGATGGCGTCCCACTTAATGATTGGGCAAGTTTTGTCTAGTACAGGAAGATTTAAGACTGACAAGTAAAATGTTTAATAATTATAAATTATTTAACAATTATTTTTAGGGTGAAGGATCAAAAATACACATGACCTTTGCCTCAAAGATCACCCAGCACCACGACCTTTTCTCAGGATCAAAAATACACACGACATTACGTTTTAGGGTCAAAATTACCACGGGCCGTTAGTTGACTAACATTGACCGTTAACTTGGACGAGAATGAATAGTAACTTGGGTGAAATTACCATTTTGCCCTTAGTTTTAAGCTAAAATTACCATTTTGCCCCTAGTTTTAAATTTTTTCATTTTTTCCAAAAAACACTAAAAATACCCCTCCCCGCCGGTGGGCATCGGCCACACCGCCGTCAGTCGCTATCCTCCCTACCAGCGACCTCTTTCGGCGGCTTTTTTTTTTAAATAATTTTTTTTAAAAAAACAAAAAACTAAAATAACCCCTCCTCCACTGCCGGCGACCTCCTCCGACGGTTTTTTTTTTAAAAAAACTAAAATACACCACCACCGGCCGGCGGCGGCGGCCGCCGCCGCCGATTGCCGCCGGAGGTGGTGTAGCCGGTGGTGGGGCCCATCGGCAAGGGAGGAGTTATTTTAGTTTCTTAAAAAAAATGATTTTTTTTAAAAAAAAGGCCGCCGAAGGAGTTTGCTAGCAGCAGACGACAGTGGGGAGGGCAGCGGCCGGCGATGGTATGGTCGTTAGTAGGGCCCACCAGCAGGGGAGGGGTTATTTTTTTTTTAACAAAACAAATTATTAAAAAAAAGGCCGCCGAAGGTGGCTATCGGTCGCTGGCGGCATCCGCCGATGGTGAGGCCCACCGGTAGGGGAGGGGTTGTTTTAGTGTTTTTTTTAAATAATGAAAAAATTTAAAACTAGGGGCAAAATGGTAATTTTAGCTTAAAACTAAGGGCAAAATGGCAATTTCACCCAAGTTACTGTTCATTTCTGTCCAAGTTAACGGTCAACGTTGGTCAACTAACGGCCCGTGGTATTTTTGATCCTAAAACGTATCGTCATGTGTACTTTTGATCCTGGAAAAAGGTTGTGATGCTGGGTGATCCTTGGGGTAAAGGTCATGTGTATTTTTACCCTTCGCCCATATTTTTAATTATTTTAATGTTTCATATCTTTTGCAAGCTCTTTTTCAAAGGAACACCATGAGTTAAGTGTAGTAGAGATCCATCAGACGACAGGGTCGAAGACATATGTTGTCACTTACAATGAGCTAGTATTTTTTGAAGTTAAATTAATTTTAGCTTTATATTATAAATTTATTAATTGTTTTGTTGTTACTGAAAATAAGTTCATATATTTTAATTGTTTTAGGAGAGGAAAGCTCAACAGGAGAACCATCAAACGAGCTATAGGGAGTTATTCACATATACCCATAAACACTGAGATGGGACGCCGACCTCTTAGAATGTAAAGGAGGCCATTGTAAGCTATACACATTTTTAGTTTTATGTAATTTTTTTAAATTAGAGGAATTTTTTTTTTATAAATGTTTTCTAAAATGTGTGCGGTAACTGCGAATTCAGTAGTCCTAGGAAAAGCTGTGACAAACCTAGACTTTGGAGTCATAAGGGTCTAGGGATCCCACTACGCCTGTAAAAGTTGGTTTGAGCCCAGATGAGCTCCATGGATGCGTTAGGGGTATGGGATTAGGTGCTAGGCCTAGCATGGTCTATGATAGGAGCGCCGCCTTTGAGGTCGTCACCTTTTTAGCAGGGACCTTCGAGGTTAGAAGTTTGAGGGAGCAGATGGATTAGGAGATCCGTGTAGAGGTTGCCAAGAGTTTTAGGACAATGCCAATTTCTTCTACTCTCAACAAACCTAGTGGCAGGATATCACGATGTCTATGATGTCGAGGGTGTGGAGTTATATGTTTCCTGATGAGGGGCTTTTAGAGGTCTTGCTTGTGCCTAGGTTCATTGTCAACTCGCCTAGTCCTCCTCCTCCTCCTACTATAATGATGGAACTGTAATACCCTAAAAATCCTACTGATGATAAGTATCATAATTTAGTAAATAATACCTATTGGAAATAGGTGAATATGAGGTCTCAAACACCTTGTATTGAATTTATCTTATTATTAGGACAATTTCTCCTGAGATTAAATAATGTGCGAAAAGGTCCCTAAGACATTAGATAATTTGCAAATAGGTCCCTAAAATATTTATGGTTATAAAATACCCTGAGAAAATTATGATAAAATCCTAAAAGACAACTAAATATTTATTAAAAATTAGAAAGTATGTTGTCTCTAATTTAGGTAATTTATTAAATTATTACCTTGGAAAAATTACAGGAGAAAAATCTAAAAGTATTGGGGGACCATATTGGACCCTATGATTTTTAATATTATGCATGATGTATAAATTACCAATGTCAGTGAAATAGTTGTGAGATAATAATTATTACTAATTAAGAAAATTGTCAACAATTAGTAAGTGATTAATTAGATAATTAATGACTAATTGTTTAGACATAAGATAAAGAGAAAAAGGTGGAAATTACTTAAAATAAATATATATATAAATAAAAATGAAAATTATGAAGAAAAATAAAGAAAAATTAAAATGGAAATTAAGAAAAAAATATCTAAGATATTTAGTAATTAAATAATATTATAATTGTGATATTTTATACAGGATAAGCGAGAACTGATAGAAATAAAATGCTACCTAGAAAACCATGAACTAAGTTTTAGAGTCAGAGTATATTATAGACAAGTGAATTTTTATCTTGAATTAGGCTGTCTCCAAAGTCATTTCCGTAACCGACGGAGTGATCATGAGATAAGGCCAAGAAGATATTTTGTGAAATTAGAACATATAGTAGAAATGAGAACCGACGGAAAATAATTCATAAACTGGAATCCGGGTATAAGTTGGTAAAAACCAGAGTATATTATTAATCAGTGGATTTTTATCCAGAAGTTGACATCGGCAGACGCAATTTCCGTAGTCAACAACGTTTGGCCGAAATATTCAGCAGACAACGGAATGTCCTTAATGAGATAAAAAATTTAGATAACCCAAGTATCTTGAAAGAGAAAGAAAAGATCTTCAGGACCTTGCTCCCGGAATTTTGAGATTTCCCAAGATTACGTGATTAGGACACCAAACAGGGAACTTTATCAGATAAAGGCACATAAATCAAGAGATGATGCAAGCATGACATCACTTTGATGACTCAGGATGAGGTCATCATAATGAGGTGTAAGGCCAGGATCGTGCCACCTCAAAGAAGTGCGATCCAACGGTCAGAAACTAACCAGACAAAGTTCAAAGAATTATCGAAATGCCATCGTCTTTTTCTATAAATAGCCTTCACCTTCTCTTCATTCTTCACAAATCCTAGAGCTTTCTAGAGAGAGATTTTAGAGAGAAGGAGGAGTCTGTGGAAATAGCAAAGTGCCGGGTAAGTTCTTCGGTCCCTAGTCTTTAGTCTTAAGTTCTTTCAGTAGTTATAGTAGAAATTCTAGAGTAATCTCTAATCTTCCAAGTCAGTTTAGATATCATGTTTTAGGGATAGATATGATATTTAGTTCAGAAATATATTGGAGAAAGAGGTATGTCAAAATCTTGGGAGATTAGGATTAAAATAGCGAAGCTCTGGCAAAATCTCGTCGATTGGTTAACCTAAGGGCAAAATGGTAATTTGTACCTAAAATGCCTATTATGATACTAAATATTCATAAACGTGATATCATCCTTATAGGATATCTGAAATCACGAACCGCTATTTCTGTTGTTACCGCTGTTGTACCACCTTTGTATCGCTGTCAAACATAGTATTCCGCCAGAAATACCGTATAGCGTCAACGAAGGTACGTTCGCGTACTGTAATACTAACTCTGATATTTACAGTATGTGTATATGTGCTATGTGTGTTGTATGCATGTTGTGGTGTGTTGTTAAATACATGTTGTTGTTTATTGTACATCTGCATGCACTGGGAGTGATATATCTGTATTTACTGGGAGTGGTACATTTCGCTGGGAGCGATACATTTACATTCACTGGGAGTGACATGTTTGGAAGTGTTTCATTTGCTGTGATTTTGTACCGTATATGTAAATATGAGGTTAACCGTTACCTGGGGTCTGTATGCATGGGACCTCAGTTCTTAACATAGCGACAGGGTCAGGAGAACCAAGAACGGAGGACAAGGGGAAGCGCAAACAGGACGAATAGAAGACCCGGCTGAAGACTTCCTTTTGATGTTCCAGCGGAAGCCTTCCTTTTATTGTTGAACATTACGTTTGAAATACTTGGTATGATGTACCGCTATTGTATCTAGTTAGACTTACGGCATTTTGAAATACAAGTATCAGTTACTCTCTTGCTCCAATGCTCTACTCTGATGTAAAAAAAAATTATACTGCTTTTGAAAAGTTAGGATGTTACAGGAACTATTAACTCTGACTAGCTTGGTGATGTTTCCCCTTAAGAGATGACTTGATGGTCGAGCAAAATGTGAACCATATTATGAATCACCTCTCTCACCATAAGCAAATGAGGCAGATAAGTATGAGTTCCTGATGAATAAAATATTAAGCAGAATTGACAATTTGAATCTTAGATGCGAAAATATTCTGAGTGACTCACGGGTACCTCAAAACCTAAAGGAAGACCATGGGGAGAAAAGATTCAATGACTCAATTAAAGAAGGGTTTACTTTTTTCAAACATTGGAGTGTCGGTGTTATCCTCATGATCTTTTTGTTGGTTTTAAGGTACTTGTAAGTTTCACATTTAATATTTAACTTGTCTATACTGCTTAATATTTTATTCATCAGGAGCTCATACTTGTTTGCTTGATTTGCTTGTAGTGGGAGGAGTGATTCATAATATGGTTCATATTTTGGTTGGTCCATCCAAGTAGTGTTGTAGTCATTGCTTTGGTTGCCTTAGGAAGTTTTCCATTGAAAGTCCTTAGCTTCCTTTGCACTCATAATTTTAAGGGGATTGTGCTTTGAAGAAATGTAATGCACCCATGAGAAAAAATATATCTAGAAAAGGTGTGAAAGTGCATGGTTAGATAAGTATTAAAATCATAATAATGATAATTATTAAACTAACCCATCACCAAATTTAGATGAGGAGAAAAGACTCAATGGCTTTATTGTATACTAAGACTTTACTACATAGTAAAAAAAACACTCTTAATTAATCAAGGAATCAAATAAATTGACTCCTCAACAATGACACCAAAATTTGATCACGGTTGTCATTATCACTCAAATTAATTAATAACTAAATTATGTAGTGTAGCAGAACAACCCAAGTCATATTGCCTAGTGCAGAGTTAATAGTAGTAAATTCTTAAATTAATCAAGTGTGAAAGACTCAAAACAAATAAAAGGTAATAATTTTTGGGATTTTTTTATAATAAAAGGAAAAAATAGAAGATATGATAACACACAAGATATAGTGGATTTTCTTAACAACAGATAAGTGGCTACCATAGTTCAATAATGGATATGACGTTTATAAATAGTACTAAGACTAATAAATATACCCTAGGCAATTGCCATAGGTTCAATTAACTAATTACTATACCTAGAACCCTAGCATATCATAACATTTCAATTAGTTTCTTAAGCATCGCTTAGCATGTGAGAATCAATTCCAATTCCAATTCGTTCCTCTAGTAAGGTTGTTCTAACATCAAACCCTAGAATAGACAACTATCACATTCAAAATATATAATATGTTAGTTCTTAGATTAAGTTTTGATGATAACAAACCTTGGAATACAAAGTGTGAAAGGTAGAATATCATCTAAGAAGGGGTGAATTGGATGATTTAAAATTTTTCTTTTAATCCTCTGAATCACACAAGTAAAACAGGGATGAATTGAGAGTAAGAAAGAAATATTGGACACAAAGAATTTATATTGAATCGGTCTAAATCCTTGACTTACGTTCAATCCCCAGATTCTCTGGGATTTCACTACTCAAGATTGATTGCACACTTTGTAACTCTTAGAGTAATTCTCTCACTAGAACTTACTCCCCCTTACAAGTTATAATAAACTAACCCCAATCTCAAAGGTTCCACAACCTTAAGATTAATACACGAGTGATAATTTGAAGACTCTCTAAAAGAGTAGATAGGTAATCATTGAAGTGTGTTTATATCCAAAGAAATTGCTCAAATATTAGAAACAATAAATGCTAATTTCACAAATTGAATGCACAACGTTTCAGTAGTTAGAGATTTCAATGCTGCTAGCTTTTATAGTTGTTGGAATTAATGACCATTGAAAAGCTCTAAGAATTATCCGTTGAGATTGATGAAGATGACCATTGAGACTAATTATCCTTAATTGTTACTCAGACGCCTTCTTTCTTCAATCAGCGCCGTCATTCCATATTGACATTCCTTGTTCCATTTGTCCATTGAGACTCAGTATTGGAAGTGGAAATGAAGTAGTTGAAAGACTTTAAGATGCTTAGAGAGTTGGTTTTCTAATTTTGGTATTTGTCTCTACTTTGCATTTAATGCTTCTAACACATAATTTCTTTATTGCAATTTGGCGTTAATCCATATCAAAATCAATTGAAACTCATTAACAAACTGATTAAACATAGTTAAGAATAGTAATAAGTGATAATATGAAGCATTCAAATCATAATAAGTGATTTAGATATTACGAACATGGTGTTTTTCATTTTTCATAACATTGATTTGAGTCACAAATCATTGACTTGAGTTACATGATTGGAGTCACGTGATATTGATTGGAGTCATCTTTGATTAGCAATTTGAAAAACATAGAAACAAAGGCATGATGACTAGAGTCATCACATGATGACTAGAGACATCTAATTCACAAAAACATCTATGAAGCTCTTTGTAACATGATGATTGGACCCATTGTAAAATGACTGGAGTCATCAACACTTTCAAAACAACTGGGAGTGTCTCTATGTTATTATGATTGGAATCATTGTTATATGAATCAAGTCACTCATTTTCTCAACACATCTGAGAGCACTTCTGTACAAATATGATTGGAGTTATCAAAGGCTTACTAGAGTCATATCATTTTTCATAAAGAGCTGTCAGGTTTAAGTTGAGAAGAGCTTTTGACATAGTATATGACTAGAGTCATTAAGTGACTGACTGAAGTCACTTTTGGCCGTTGGAAAAATGTTAAGTTCGAAATTCCCTTTGGTGACTGGAGTCACAATAACTTGACTAGAGTTAACTAGCTTAAAAATATTTTTGCATAAAAGGGGGTATGACTGGAATCATACTAAGATGATTGGAGTCACTTATTACAAATATGAGTTAATTCAAAAGGTGTTGACTAGAGTTGTACATTGATGACTCGAGTCATCTTTTCTTAGAAAATGTCATTATTGAATAGGACACTTTTTAACAATGAAAGGTTCTTGGACTTAGTTCAATAACAATATTTTTAATTTACAATTGTTAGTTATCATCAAAACATATAGAGAACTAACAAAGTAGACTTGATGATTTAAATCACTTGAGCGAGTTTCTAGACACTCGAGTGATATAACTTTATTTGACCTAAAAGTTCAATCAACAAGATTGCTTACTTCAAGTTATATGAGATAATCACTCGAGTAGTAGTTAATGAACTCGAGTGATGATTCTAAGTTCTAATGATTTGGCAAGTCACTTGCTGAAAGATTGAGAAGTGATGCAAGATCACTCAAGTGATATTGCTTCACTTACAGGATTTTAGCAAGTCTCTTGTAGCATTTTAAAAGTTATGGAAGATCACTCGAGTGATGAATTTCATCACTTGAGTGATAAGCTTAGAAAACTCGAGTGAATAAATGACTACTTGAGTACTAGTGATCACTTGCTCATTTTATGTAAGTTACTTGCGTAATTTCTGCAAGTTATAATAAGCTCACTCGAGTGAGTAAGTTGTCACTTGAGTGATGGTGATGAACTTGCAGTGGTTCTGCAAGTCACTAATGATGTGTTTATGAGTTTCAACCATTCTCACTCAAGTGAGTAAGTTGCCACATGAGTGATGGTAAGAAGCTTGCGAAGTTTCAGCAAGTTACTCTCTGGTGGACTAAGAGTGTAGTGCTTCTTATCTGGAGATCACTTGAGTGGTCCAAGGTCACTTGCATTCAAGTGCAAGTGATCTAAATATGCACTTAATTTACTGGTAGTATTGAAACATTTTCAAACAAATAAAAGATAACTCAAGTTAAGTTTTAATCACCTAAGTGACACAATTTTTCAATACTTCCCTACTAGAACCCAAAGTTCATTAGACACTTGAGTAATAAATACTCACTTGAGTGAACATGTATCATACTTGAGCGCAAGTTCATCGTCTTTCAAAATCAACACCTCGATAAATTTGAATTTCACAATGAACATTTATTTAAGCTTGATTATTACTTATTCATATTCTCATACTACTAATTATATTTAT
The DNA here is from genome assembly GCA_037074495.1 of Acacia confusa. Taxonomy (NCBI): domain Eukaryota; kingdom Viridiplantae; phylum Streptophyta; class Magnoliopsida; order Fabales; family Fabaceae; genus Acacia; species Acacia confusa. The sequence goes on from CM073506.1 coordinate 13,033,673, forward strand.
GTATAAGTTTTAGATGATAAAGTCAAGATTTAACTCCAAAGCAACAAAAGCAAGTTTTTTATCAGAGCATTAAATGTGAAGTATAAAATAGAGCAGACCAAAGGGATTTTGTTTAAAGCATTTGTTGAAATGGAGATGAAAGTGATTGATCATTAAAATCATTCAATGGCTCCAATATGTCTCTAGCAGACAATTTGAATGCTCACAACGATCATTAATGGCATCTACTTATAAATAACCAAGCATTCAATACAAAGCAACTAACTAAGCCAATGACAATCTTTTGATTCATTTATTGCCCAATTCATTTTTTTGTAATATCTTATGATATTCATTTCGCTCATCAGTGATCATATATTTACTTAGTAGGAGAGTCTACCAAATGCTTTTCAACTTTATAAAATCTAAAGGCAGTGAGACCTTGAGTGTTGTTGTAGAATTACAATGTGTAAGGAGGAGTGGGTCCTATTCAAGATCATTCATTGTATTGTGGTGCTAATAGCCCGTGGAATCTTAGAAGAATAGTGAAAATCTCAAATACCCTATGACAATTAGACGTAGGTTAAGAAATTAAGGCCAAACTAGTATAAATCTCTGTGTATACTTTGGTGATATTTCTGTTACTCTTATCTCTTGATTTAATATTAATCACTTTTGTTTAAATTTTTAATATCACCTAATTCAGCCTTTCTTGGGTGAAACGTTGGAACTAACATTTGGTATCACAGAATAGTCTTCTTATTTTAGGATTAACATCTCGAGAAGGATCTTTGGGAGGAATTCCTTAACGGTGCTTCAATTTCTAGACCTGTTAGCCTCAATGGAAAACATTTTTCATTCTAGAAATCCAAATTCAAAGTCTTCATATTTACAACGGAATACGGGTTATGGAAAGTCATTCAAGACAAAGACTATGTTCCCATGAAAAGAGAAGATGAACTATTGGCTCTAAAGGCTTCCCATAAAGTTCGATGACAATGAAAAAAACTAGTAACTTTGAATAGTAATGCTATTTTGATGATTCATTGTGCACTTAGCTAAAAGTAGTATTCATGAATTTGAAATCTCTCAACAACTAAAGAAATGTGGGAAGCACTTGTGGTTGCCCACGAAAGAAACTTTGATATCAAAGATAACATAGTCAATACTCTAGTCACTGAATACGACTTACTCTGAATGGAGTCTAGAGAAAGTATAGTTGAGTTTAAACTAAGATATATACACCTGATAAACCAGCTAACTTTATTGGGAAGAACATATGACCAAAACTTCCAAGTGAGAAATGTTTTAAATATTCTCACGGAGGAATAGGATGCTAAGGTTATAGCCTATAAGAGGCCAGAGGAGAATTAATGAGGTCTGTAGCTATGTTATTTGGAAGTCTTTCTGAGTATGGGGGAAAGATGAAATTCAAGAGAGGATTAAAAAAAATTGATGACAAAAAGAATAGGTCATAGCGCTAAACACTGTGAAGGAAAAAGAATTTAAAGAGATTGATGAACACATAGAAGATGATGAGCTCAAAATGATTGTCTGGAGATTCAATAAATTCTACAAGAAAGATCAAGGATTACAAAAGTTTTATAAAGTTGGCTCGAGTAGTAGAAAGGAATCAAAAGACCAAATCATATCTTACGAATGCACAAAACCAAGATATATCAAGTTTGAATGTCTACTTTTGAAGAAAAGAGAGAAGAAGAAGAGTGACGAGAGTTGTTGAAGTCAAGAAAATTAACCAGATTCTCTAAATATTTGCAGAATAATGAGAACTTGAATTGTCTCTTGAGGAACTAGCAATTGGTTGAATCAGTCAATAAAATAGTAACATAATTGGGGGGCTTTCATTGCAATTAAACTTAAACAAATAATTCAAGCACAATGTAATAAAAATAGGATTAACAAATTAAAAAATGTTTAACCTAGAATTGAGACTCCAGAAACTTTCATCATTGGATGAAAATAGAATGATTGAACTCGTGATTGATTATGGACAAACCAAAAACTTTGTATTTGTCTATAAACTCCCTTGACTATACAATCACCTAGTGTTAGTTCTCTATGGGTTTTGATGATAACAATCAATTGTGAAATCAAGAGTGAATAATTGTCTCAAGAAGTTGAAAACTTATAGATTGAGGCAATACTTGAGTATTGGTAACAAAACTCGAGTATTGAGATTTCAAAGAATAGCTCAATGCACTTAACTAAGGTCAATACCGCAGTATTCAAATGAATACTCGAGTATTGGGAGTTACAAAGAGCATCGTAGGTTTTACATTAAGGGAAACTTGAGTATTAACATGAAAACTCGAGTTTAGGCCTATGTGACTCTTCAAATGGTTTTAGATGAAAATAGAAAACCTCAGTTTGGAAAACCACGGTTTTGAGAACTATGGTTTGGAATTTGAAAAGACAGATTTCCAACTTGGCTCCAGAATCTAAATGTTTTATGAAAACTCGAGTATCACTGGAATACTCAAGTATTGGGCCAAGCAAAGAGGTTCTTAAAATTGAATCAGTTAAAAAGCTTAGTATTGAAAACAACAGTTTAGAACTTACACAACTAATTCCAAAGTTTCAAAACTAAGGTAGAAACTCGAGTATGGAAATTGAAACTCGAGTTTTGAGGGATACAGAGAGCTATAAAGTTTTCTAAGCCTTCAATACTCCGGTATAGAGAGGAAACTCCGGTTTTGATGTTTTGGACACTTATTCATCAAGAGTCCAAAACTCGAGTATTGGAAGAATACTCAAGTATTGACTTATGTTCATCAGGAACACCAAAGCTCAAATTGCGAGTCTCGTCTTTGTAAGGAGAATACTCGAGTATAGACTCAGAAACTTGAGTATAGGCTTAAGTGCATAGTGACAAACTCGAGTATTGGTGCACAAACTCGAGTATTGGTCGCGCCTTCTGATAATTCAAATTTGTGAAATCTATGTAATGTTTATAGAATGATCTGAATGATTTATATTCTTAATTATCAACATTACCAGATATGTTTAATGTGTTTGCTAGTGTATTTCAGCCTAATTACAGATGATTCAAAGACATTAAAGGTGCTGTTATCACACAAAAGGTAAGGTCTTGTCAGAAGCAATAAATGCTTACCACTAACCATGTTGAAATCTCAACTACCAAGCATTCCATGGTGGAAAAAGGATAAAGAGACTTTCATTTAAGTGAGGACTGACAATCCCAATTGATATAAATGACTAGAAGTCACTCTCTATCCTACAAGTCAAGAAACAAGCACAAGTGTAGAGAGAGAAAGGACCAAACTGCTTCTAATTGAAAGGAAACTTCTGCAACTGTCAAATGAATGCAAGCAATGGCTATTAATGACTCTCTAAGTATAAATAGAGTTGCATTCAAGTCTCTACCAGAACACTGAGCTGAAAAACGAAAACTGAATTCAATTTGTTCATTTATTAGAGTGTTTTCTTGTACAGAGTGTCGGTTGACACTATAGAGCTTCAGTGATCATTTATTTGTTCTGTAAGAGAGTTTTATCAATTGTATTTGATTGATTGTAAGTTATCTCAAGTCGGGGGACTTGGAGATTTGGGAGATCATTGATTACAACTTGTAAGGGGAGCAAGTTCTATAGAGAGAATTGCTTCAGAGTTGCAAAATGTGTAATCAAGTGATTTTAGTGAAAAGCTCAGGGTGCCTGAGGACTGCACGTAGGCCAAGGAGTTGGGCCGAACCAGTATAACCTATTTTGCATCACTATTCTTCCTTGCTCACTGTTTTCATTTGATCAATCACCATAAGAGGTAAAATCGCAAAAATTTTCAGAATCCCCAATTCACCCTCCTCTTGGTGATTCAGCTCCTCTTACACCTAGAATTTGTATGAATGTGTGGTGTGTTCACTCTATGTTTGCATAGTGCTCATTGTTAGTTCTTTATATGTTTTGATGATAACTGTTAATTGTAAATTAAAAATATTGTAATTGAATGAAGTATGAGATCATTTTGCTATTAAAAAAATGCCTTGTTCAGTAACTAGTTTCTCTGGTGTAAGATGACTTGAGTCATCTTCACATAACTTGAGTCATTGTCACCTGTTTTAAAACTAATGAATGATGAGTGACTTGAGTCGATCCATTATGACTCCAGTCATAACTTCCTATTGCAAATTGTTTTCAAGTTAAATGACTCTAGTCATAATCTCTTATTTGCAAAATGCTTTCAATTTAAATGACTCTAGTCAATATGTTGTAACTCCAGCTACTCTAAGCAAATTTCAAATTGAGTCTTTTCCAACAATCAAAAGTGACTCAAGTCATTCATTAAAAGATTGCAGTCATTTACTGTAGCAAAAATTTTTCACAACTTTAACCCGATATCAAACTTTGTGAAAACTGATATGACTCGAGTAAGGATTTTATGACTCCAGTCATATCTGCTTAGAAGTGCTCTTAGATGTGCTAAGGTATTAAGTGACTCGAGTCACATAATCATGACTCCAGTCATGTTAGCATAAAGACACAACCAAGATTTTCTGAAAATGTAAATGACTCCAGTCATGTTAATACAAAGAGCTACTCAAGCGTTTTGTAATCTCAGATGAGTCCAGTCATATTGTGATGACTCTAGTCATCGTATCTTCAGCTCTGTGTTTTTCAATTGATATTCAATGATGACTCCAGTATATATTATGTGACTCCAGTCATGGTAACTCGAGTCAGGCTATTATGACTCGAGTCATGATTCTGAACCTTGAAAAACACCATGTCTATAATATCTAAGTCACTGATTATGACTTGAAATGTTTTATATTTTTACTCACTACTATTTCTAACTATGTTTGATCAGTTTGTTAATGAGTTTCAGTTGATTTTGATATGGATTAACACCAAACTGCAATAAAGCAATTATGTGTCAGAAGCATTAAATGCAAAGCAGAGACGGATGCTGGAATTAGACAACTAACTCTTTGAGCATCTTAAAGTGTTGCAACCTCTTCCTTTCCACTTCCAATATTTAGTCTCAACAGACAAATAGAACAAGGAATGTCAACATGGAATTATGACGCTAATTGAAGAAACAATTCGTCTGAGTAACAATTAAGCATAATCAGTCTCAATGGTTATCTTCATCAGTCACAACGGATAATTCATGAAGCTTCTCAACATTCATAAATGCCATCAATTATAAAAGCCAGAAGCATTGAATTCTCTACCTACCCCAAAATGTTGTGCATTCAATTTGTGATAATTAGCATTTACTGTTTCTAATTTTTGAGTAATATCTTTGGATATACATACACTTCAGTGATTATTCATCTACTCTTTTAGAGAGCTTTTAAACTTATCATTCTTGTATTAATCTCAAGGTTGTGGAACCTTTAAGATTGGGGATAGGTGATTACAACTTGTAAGGGGGAGTAAGTTCTAGTGAGAGAATTACTCTAAGATTTGCAGAGTGTGTAATCATTTCTTGAGATAGTGAAATCCTAGAGAGTTTGGGGATTGGATGTAGGTCAAGATTTTGGACCGAACCAATATAAATTTTTGTTGTTCTCTATTTCTCTTCTCTTTTCTATTTATCCCTATTTTACCTATGTAATAAGAAGAGAATTTTTAAATCACCCAATTCACCCCTCTTCTTAGGTGATATTCCATATTTCACTCATTGTAACCTGGTTTGAACTATGTCATTAGGATATCAATCTAGGTATTAAATCTAACACCCAATTTGTAAAATCGAATCTAATAAAATTAAACGGAAACGAGTTAAGTTACTGATTAAAACATAAGTCCTCGAGAATCGTGGAATCCTCAATCTATGGGTTAATTAAAGAAGCTTAGCCAAGCATCGCTGGGCAAAACAGAAATGACGAAGGTTAGACGAAGAATGCGAAGAACATGATGAACGATTTAAAGAAAATCTAAACTTCTGTATTTGATCTAAAAATCCGAACAAAACATAATGAACTCCTATTTTTCCTATTCTACTAACTTAACCTAATTGAAAACAGACTAAGGCTACAGAATCCAGTCCAATTAGAAAATTCGGGCCCAATTAAATAAAATTCCAACAGTTCACATCTGACTTTGGTTCCAATTTTGACCATTTTCTTCTTTGAATTTGCCTTTCAAGTCTTCATATCAATTGTAGTTCTCTGAATTATCTAATAAATGAGACCATAATGAGGCTAATAAGATACCTTCAACAAAAGTTATGATGAAAATACTCAAGTACTGCAAATCTGAAATTTTATTATAAAAATGAATTAAATTTAATTAAAAGCTCAAAGCTCAATTAAGCTCAAAAGCCTATTACTTATGAACTAAACAATTTTCTAAATTTATTAACCAAGAGTATAAGTAAGTGTAATAATATTCAGTTATCAAATCCCCTCACACTTATCCTTTTGCACTCCTGGACAAAGTTTAAAGATAAAGACTAAAAGAAAAACTTCTCATTTCTAATAATTAACAAGAATTCTGGGAAATTTTACGGATCCTCATTTCGATTTTTCTAGAATTAGTTATGATTTTTCGAAGTTAAGCAAAATTCTGCCCAAAAATTCTACACCAACGATTTTTTCGAAAATTATGAGGAAATAATTGAAAATAAATCCTTCAAGGGTAAAAATGTCAAGTGTGGCCAAGTTGTCTCTTGAAATATTGTTTGAGAATTAATTGAGACGATATTACCCTTTTAGGATAGACTGTGCACGCGTACCGACGACGAACGTACCCAAAAACTCGTCAAACCAAGGTATGAACGCATATTATAACCTTAACTCTTATGCTTATGATTTGCGTATATATGATAGTTGTATTCACATGTTGAAACTCTATTTTGAAAGTTGCTCATGATATATTGAATTGAATACGGGTTATAGTCTTGATAACACCGTTGAGTTTTCCTAGCACTGAGGACACGATAGGCCATCGTGGCACTGGTTATATGCAGACTGGGGTAACGGTTACTTGTTCCTATGATTCTGAAAGTTATAATTGTGAATTTACTATTGTGATGCCTGTCATATACTGTTTACATAAGCATGAGGTTAACCGTTACCTGAGGTCCAATGGGCATTGGACCTCAGTCTTAATGAATGGTACAAGGAAGAAATCGGGTTAGAAAAGGTGCCGGTGGATAGAGCCGTGAAGAGGCAGCGGGCGAAGATGAAGGTCGGTAGAAGTTACTAGGACTTAGTTTCTGGCATGAATCTAATAAAGTTATTTCAAACCATTTGGTGCTTAAACTAAGGAAGGGTTCATCGGTGGGTTGTCTTAAGTCGCCATAGAGTTGGTGAGACTCCCATTAGATTGAACACCGACCTAGCCAAATTGTCTGATTTACTGATGTTAGGTTCCAAGCTGTAGGTCTAGTTTAAGACTTTCTTTATCAGAGAAATATATTCAAATCTCTGTAAATTGTATCACATGAATATTCCTTCGGGGTATTTAAAATATCAGCTTATGTCAGGCCATCATCATATGTCTGGGCATTCTATATCAGATACTCATTGTCCAAATCTTAGCGCACGCTATCTACTTCCGCAGTACTCTAAGCTATAGCATCTCAAACTTTGTTAATTTTCTTAAAACTAAGTGTCAACTGACACGATTTTCGAAAGTGAAATTTGGGATGTTACATTCAGTCCAAACACTAAGTTCCCAATGTATAGCTAAGCAATCATAGAAGGAGATTGTATAGTTCACAAAAAACTAATTTTATTTTGAAAAAGTAAAGTGGAAAAAAGTTGAAGAATTAAAAGAAAAGATAATAGAGAAAGAAAGAAGAATACTCCCTTAGGTTCTTATGGAGGGTAAGTGGCATCAATGAGTAGGATCTATGCTTCTACAAGATGTTGCTAGGATCCCTCATAAAATTGCTTGAGGCGATGTCCACTCACTTCAAAGGTTCTCCCTATGGGTGGATCACACAAGTCAACAACACTAAAAGGGAATACACTAGCAAGCACAAAAGGGCCATCCCATCTAGATCAAAGTTTAACTGGCATAAACTTGAGATGGGAATTAAAAAAAAAAAGAACTTTCTGGGCCACAATGAATTCTTTTCTTAGGATTTGCTTATCATGGAATGCCTGTCATTTCCTTGTACAATCTCAAAATCTCACAAGCATATAATCTAAGCTCATCAAACTCTTGAAACTGTAACTTCTGTTCCATCCTGGACTTAGCCAAATCTATGTTACACTGCTTAATGGCCCAATAAGCCTAATGCTTTGACTTAACCAGAAGATGACATGGCTTAGCAAAGACAAGTTAATAGCGAGACATCCCAATCAGAGTCTTGTAGGTGATCCAATATGCCCATAAAGCATCATTTAATTTCTTGCTCCAATCCTTCTAGGTAGAGTTAATAGTTTTTTGAAGGACTTGCTTAATCTCCATGTTCAAGACTTTAGCTTAACCATTGGTTTGAGGATGGTATGTTGTGGAGACCTTATGAATCACCTTATATTTCCATAATAAAGCACTCATGCTTCAGTTACAAAAATGAAAGCCCTAGTCACTAATAATAGTTCTCGGAATATTGTTAGTTCTTTATGGGTTTTGATGATAACATACAATTGTAAACTCAAATTGAAGTTTTTGTTTAGTAAGTTGAAAAACTTACCGTCAAAGGCAAACTCGAGTTTTGGAAACAAAACTCGAGTTTTAACTTGACAGAGAATAGCTCAATTTTAATGATCAAAGGCAAAACTGTAGTTTCCATTTGGAAACTCGAGTTTTGGCCTTACAGAGAGCATTCCTAGTTTTTTCATCTAGAGAAACTCAAGTTTTGTTTTGGAAACTCAAGTTTAGACTAAACAGAAACTCTTCAATGTTTTCTCAAAGAAAAGTGAAACTCTAGTTTCCATTTAGAAACTCGAGTTTCGATCATATAAAGAGTCATCCAAGATTCAGACTTGTGAAAACTCTAGTTTTAAAGGGAAACTCTAGTGTCCAGTATTTCTAAGTTTTTCCAAAGTCTTGGAAAACTTGAGTTTTGACTTGACAAACAGTTTTTATTTTTTTTAACCTCTTAAGACTCAAGTTTTTAATTGAAAACTTAAGTTTCTTACTTGGCTTGGATTTTCAAATGTTTTCATGTTTTAAACGGAAACTCAAGTTTAGTTTTGGAAACTCGAGTTTCAGCCAAGCAGAGAGGATCACCATTTTTCAATGTTTTCAAAACTCCAGTTTTGATTTGGAAACTCCAGTTTTAAAATGACTCAGATCCCTCTAAGTTTAATTTTTAAATGGAAACTTGAGTTTGATTTTGGAAACTCGAGTTTTGGTCAAACAGAGAGCATTGTTGTTTTTTAGCGTTTTCAAAACTTCAGTCTTGGTTGAAAACTCCAGTTTTGAGGTTTTGGACTTGATCACATTAAATGTCCAAAACTTGAGTTTACATTTGGAAACTCGATTTTTGTCTTCAATCAAAATAGGGCTCCAAGACTCAAATCGCGATACTGCTCTCTGTAAGAAGGAAACTCAAGTCTTGATATGAAAACTCGAGTTTGTACTTAAGTGCATAGTGACAAACTGCAGTTTTGATACACAAACTCGAGTTTGCGTCGCAGATCTTAAAAATTCAAATATGATGAATTTGTGAAATCTTTCTTGTTTGATCTTAATGCTTCCTAACATCATTCATCAACATCATTAGGCATGTTTAACCTGTTTGCTAGTGAATTTTAGTTGATTTAGAGATGAATCAAGAAAATTAAAGCAGCTGTTTCAACACAAGCAAAAAGCATGTCAGAGCAATAAATGCAAAGTACAGCTAACTTGCTATATTCTGGTCAAACAACATCTGCACGATGCAAAATGGATAAATGCTTCTTACCTAAACTAGTCTCTGACATTCCAACGGATTAAAAGTCAAGAAGTCAAGCATAAACTTCTGTACAACTGGATTAACCATAGAATAGAAAGAGGAGAAGACCAAAGCTTCACCTAATCCTTGGCTAATGAAGGCAATGATCATATTGAAGATTATAACTATCATTTAATGCTCTCTTGACATAAATAGAGTATCATTCAATTCTTCTCAACAACTAATCAAGCAAAAAACGAATAGCATTAAAAGTTTTCAACTACTCTTTGAGTTTTCTTGTGTAAAGTATCTTTTGATGCTATTGTTCATTAGTGATTATTTCTGTCTACTCTTTAAGAGAGTTCATTTATTGTAAACCATTTATTGTAAACGATGTCAAGTCAGGGGACTTGGAGATTGAGGATTATTGACTATAACTTGTAAGGGGGAGTAAGTTCTAGTAAGAGAATTACTCTTGAGTTAGAGAGGTTGTAATCAATTGTGAATAGTGAAAAACTTAGGGAGCCTGAGGACTAGACGTAGGTCAAAGAGTTGGACCGAACTAGTATAATTCTTTGTGTCTTCCTCTTCTTCTTTACTCTTTGTTATATCCTGTTTTAATGCTTTAAGATGGAGCTTTCAAAAAGAATTTTTAAAATCCCCAATTCACCCCCTCTTGGTGATTAAGCTCTGCTTTCGTACTAAACCATTAGACCTAACAAAATCTACCACCACAACAGAATTATTAGTCCCGATGGCTTTCACCTGAACCCTTTTTGAGACGTAATCAACAACTAACAATATGTAAGTAAAACGATAGGAGGCAAGAAATGAACCCATAAAATCAATACCCTAAATATAAAAAAGTTCACAAAACAATATAGAGTGTTGGGGCATTATCATGCCTACGGGAAATACTTCCTACCTTTTGATAGTTATCTCATGAATTACAAAATATATGGGAATTGTGAAACATGGAAGGCTAAAATAAACCAGAGTTAAACACTTTCCTAATAGTTCTTTGGGGTACACAATGACTACCACAGGCAAAAGCATGACAAAAATGTAAGATGTTGTTAAACTTATGATCAGGTACACATCTCCTAATTACTTGGTCACTATAAAATCTCCATAAATAAGGGTCATCTTAAACATAATATTAAGATTCACTATTCAATTTCAGAATTTAGGCCCTAGTGGAATCAATAAGTAAAATACCATCAACCAAATAATTAACTAAATCAGTATACCGTGGAAACTTATGTTGTAGTTGTAAAAGCTACTTATCAGGAAAATCATCTTGAATGGAAAAGGGGGTTAAAAGGATGATAGTGATGTCACTCAAGTGATCAACTACCCAATTTTATGCTTCACTTTTATCTTTAATGTTAATATCAAATTCTTGGAGCAATAACATTTACTGAATGAGTCGAGGCTTCGTGTTTTCCTTTTTCAAAAGAAACTTTAAAGCAATATGGTCAGAGAAAACAATTACTCTAAAGGCTAATAGATATTACCTAAACTTATCAAATGCAAATACTATAGCCAAAAGTTCTTTTTCAGTGGTGGTATAATTGGACTGGGTATAATTCAAGGTCTTAGATGTAAAAGTAATGACAAGAGAGGCTTTGTTGACATGCTAAGCTAAGCTAGCACTAATAGCATAGTTGGAAGCATCACACATCAACTTAAATGGAAGTTACTAATCTAGTGGTTATATTATCGAGGTTGTGGTTAGGCAACGCTTCAAATAATCGAAGGCTGACTTGTACTCATCATCAAATACAAAATCTGTGTCCTTATGCAGAAGGTTAGAAAAGGGTTGGCAATCTAGCTGAAATCTCGAATGAAGCATTGGTAGAATCTTGCATAACTAAGAAAAGAACAAACTTCCCGTACATATATGGGGTAAGTTAAAGTAGTAATAACATCAATCTTACCAGGATCTACCTCAATACCCTTACTAGACACTATGTGTCTCAAAACTAACCTTGACTCAACCATAAAGTGACACTTTTAAAAATTTAGCACAATATTATATTCTACGCATTTATTCAAGACTCTATCTAAGTTAGCCAGACATGTATCAAAAGAAGACCCATACATAGTGAAATCATCTATGAAAATGTCCATACAATCCTCTAGAAATTTAGAGAAGATGCTTACCATACAGTGCTAAAAGGTGCCAAGTGCATTGTAGGAGCCTAATGGCATCCTTATGTTGGCATATGTTCCAAAAGGGCATATGAAGGTCGTCTTCTCCTAATGCTCAAGAGTAATATGGATCTAAGAGTAGCCCAAGTAGCCATCCAAGAAGGAATAATGGGACTTACTAGCTAATTGCTCCAACATCTTTTTAACGAAAGGTAAAGGACAATGATTCTTTCGGGTGACTTAGTTAGTCTTCTATAGTCTATGAAAACTCTCTAGCTATTCTAAATTCTTGTAGGAATCAACTCATTCTTTTGGTTGGCTACTACAGTCACCCAACTTTTTGAGAACTACTTATACTAGACTAATCCACTTGCTATCAAAGGTGGGGTAAATAATACTAGCTTGTAGAAGCTTAGTCACTTCCTTTTCCACCACATACAAAATAAGGGGATTTAGGTGTGTTTAGGGTTGTATCACTGGCTTAGCATTCTCTTCCAAGAAGATCTGATACATGCACATAGAAGGGCTAATGCCAACAATATCAACTAAGGTCCACCCAATTGCCTTCTTATTTGCTTTCAACAAAGTTAGCAGCTTCACTTCTTGATCAAGTAGAAGATTGTTGGCCATAATGACTGGCAGCTACTTATTCACCTCTTGAAAGGCATATTTTAGGTGATCTAATAGGGATATTAGCTCTAACTTAGGTGGCTGCTAAGTGGAAAGAAGAAGTTTAGGTTGTTGTAACATCTTTGAAGTATGCACACTTGTAATGCTTGGAACCAAATGCATAGAAGCAGAATTGGGTCTAGGCAGCTTGATGTTAAAATCAGAATTCAACACATTACCAGAATGAATATCAGAAGTAATATCACAATGAACATTAGAATGAGCATCATAATTAAGATAGAATCCACAAATAATACAAAGTCATTAATCAAGTCAAAAAGTCACTATATAACGCATCATTAATCTCTGTGCAAATGCACCATTCATTATTGAAACAACCACAAATAACAGTGTCACTTGCAGATGCAAAATTAGGATAATCAACATACCAATCAAAAAATACATCTTCAACAGTTTCATCATTCACACCAATGCGCAAAACTGAATGCTCTTCCCTAAGATGTCTTATGGCATTAAAGATATTAAAATTGACAAGAATATCACCAAACTTCATGGAAAGGGTACAAAAATGCACATCTATTTTAGTCCTAGCAAATTTCAAGAAAGGTCTCCCTAAAATGATTGGAGACTTACTGCTAGGAGATTTATCCTACATTTTTAAGATGTAAAAGTTAGTGAGGATTATCAATTCTTTTGCTTTGACTAAAACATTTTCAACCAAACTAATAGGATTAACATTACTCTTATTAGCTAATTGAGTAACAACACCAATAGCATGCAAAGGAAAAAGATCAATAGATTTATAAACAAATGCAAACATGACATTAATAGAAGAAGCACCTAGATCTAACATGCAACCATCAAATCTATAATTATCAATAATGCAAGGGATACAAAATGTCCCTAAATCTTTGCACTTATGAGGCATGAGATGGATGAGTGGTGACACATTTTGGTTCAAGTTCACACGTTCATTCCCCTTTAGTCGCCTCTTGTTGGTACATAATTTCCTTAGAAACTTATAATATTTGAGAATTTGTTTGATTGCATCTAAGAGAGAAATGTTGATCGCAACTTTTAAGAATGTCTCAAGGATATCTTTCTCTTGTGTTTTTTCTACCAACTTATTGGATTTAAGGCCCCTCTAAGGGAAAAGAAGAGGAAAGAAGATTCATGACTCCACTTCACCTTACTGTACTGCCTCTTTCTTTTTAGAGTCAATCTTCTCTTTTTCTATCTCTTTTTCTGATGTAGATTCAGTCACATTTGCAGCTTGCTTGGGTTCTTTCAATTGCTTGCCAGATCTTAGGGAAATAGCACTAACATTCCCTTTTGGATTGGGATTGTCTATAAAGGAAAAGTGTTAGATCCCTGAGGTTGGAGCTAATTCAGTGATGTTGCTAATTGCCCAATCTGAGTCTGCAAATTATGAATAGAAGTTTCAGTTTGTGGCTGGAATTGCAAACTATTTTGTGGTAGACTGCTTCATCATTTCTTTTAGTGAAGAACCGCAACTACTTGTTTGCTATTGTGTTGGCTGTAGAGGGGCACATATTGTTGGTAGTGGAGGTGCAGATTGCTGCTTGAAATTTTATCTATACAATATAAATTGTCTCTATTAGTAATTTCCAGAATTTTGGTCTTAGCTCCACCTAAAATTGGGATGATTTCTCCAACCAGGATTATAAGTATTAAAAAAAGCATTATTTTGTTGCTGATATTGTGGCTTTCCTATCTATGGAGAGGGAGACTGCATTGTTTATGTCATTGCCATTTGCCTCACCAAAGAGGTCAAATAATCAAGTCTATCTTCCAGTCTTTGTTGATTTGAACTCGAGGTCACTGATTTCTGGATTGGAGGTGTTTGAATCTAGTATATATCACTACTATTTGCTCTAGTGCCAAACTATTGGGAATTAGCTGCCATAGTAGATATTAAGTCTTAGGCTTCTTAAGGTGTCTTGTCATTTAAAGCCCTACCACTAGATGCATCCACCAGACTTCTATTCATGGGTAATAGGCCTTCATAGAAATATGTAATTAGTAGTTGCTTACTAATCTGGTAGTGTGGATAGCTTGTACATAGTCTATTGAACCTCTCCCAGTATTCATGCATATTCTCCCCATGTACTTGTTCTTATGCATTGATTTCTTTTCTGATTGAAGTGGATCTTAAAGTAAGGAAAAATCTCTCCAAAAATAATTTATGCATGTCATTCCAGCTTTGAATGGATAAGGGTTGAAGATATTACAACTACTCCTTTGCTTCACCATCCAGAGAGAAAGGGAAAGGTTTCAATTTAGTGTGATCTTCATCAATTGCTTGTGGTTTCATTGTGCTACAAACTACATAGAACTCCTTCAGATGCTTGTGTGGACATTCTCTTACAAGACCATGAAACTTGGGCAACAAATGGATAAGACCAAACTTAAGTTCAACATCAGCAACAAGTTAGGATATTGGATGCACAACAGTTGATAATTAACATCAGAAGTAGCTAACTCATTTAAAGTTCTATGATTTTCTTGATCTACCATATTTTATGAGTTAGTAAAATTACTACTAGAATAAGTGAGAACTACACTATTGGAAGAATAAAAAATATCAATGGAAATGAGATCACCACAGTGAAAACTACACTATTGGAAGAATCATAATAAAGTTCAGAGTCAGAATCAATTTCCATGATAGTTCTTTGACTTAACCTAACAATCCTTTTAGCAACAAGAATGATTATCTCTATTTTAGGATATCCTTTAAACAAGTCAGTTGCACTAGTACTACTCCTAGTCATACAAATAAGCATAAGGTATAACACATAAGAACACAAAAACACAAATCTATGCTAGAAATCAACCAAAATGAATTCAAAAACACTACCAAATAGTTTTTAAAAATTATGAGATCACTATAGAACTACTTCTACACTATTTAGGAACCTAAAAATGAACTAAAAAAACTTAAAAAAAAATTGAAAAAGTGTCAACATGATGGAATTTGGCAAAAATGAGGTGATCTCACATCAAAGTGTAAGTTATGGTCAAAAGACCATTTTCTTGTAGCTCACCAAAATTCAACCTAATCAAAGATACTTCCAAATCTTACTAGAAATCTGAAAAAAATCAGAAATGCGGGATACATCATATTGAGACCAAAAAAATAGTGAAAACGAGGTCTAAATTATGGAATTTGGCCTAACCAAAGGCAAGCTCATTTCTTTAAAGAAATGAGTCTTGCTTAGAATGATTGGTTCCTTGTGAAAAAGACCTAGTTAAAGTGATATGGGTGAGATAGAAATCTGCCTAGTCACCTAAAGATTCATAGTATAATGAAAACTTGAATCGTCCCTCAAGGAATTCCCAATTGGTCTAATCAATCAATTAAACAGTAACATAATTCGGGGAGGGGGGGTTTCAATTTAATTAAACTTAAACAAAGACTAAAACATAATGTAATAAAAACGAGATTAATAGGTTGAAAAATGATCAACCCAGAATTGGGATTATAGAAACTTCTATCATCTAACGAAAGCAGAATGACTAAACTCGTGATTGATTTTGGATAAATTGAAATCTTTGCATTTGTCCAAAAACTCCCTTGACTAGTCGATCACCTAGCATTTGTTCAAATGCATGGCTATTCACTTTGCAATCGCATAGTGCTCACTATAATCCAGTTTGAACTATGCGCTTATGATATCAATTTGGGTATTAAACCTAACACCCCATTTGCATCTACAATCGAATCTGATTAAGGTAAACAAAAACGAGTTAAATTACCGATTAGAACACGAGTCTTCTGGAATTGTGGAATCCTTAATCCATGGGTCAATGACAGAAGATTAGCCAAGCATATTTAGCAAAAACTAAAATGACAAATAATGGAGGAAGAATGCAATGAATATAATGAACAGTTTAGAGAAAATTCAAACTTCTGTTTTGATCCGAAATCTCAACAAAATGTAATGGCCTCTTATTTTTTTTCTATTCTATTGACTTAATCTAATTGAAAACAAACTAGGGCTACAAAATCCAGCCTGAAATGGAAACAACTAATAAATGGTCTTTAATTAGAAATTTTGGGCTCGGTTAAATAAGATTCTAGAAGTTCTCATCTAACTTTGGTTCGAATTTTGACCATCTTCTTGTCTGAATTTGCCTTTCAAGTCTTCATATCAATTGTAGATCTCTAATCATCTAATAAATAAGACAAGAATGAGGCTAATCGGATACCTAGAGCAAAAGTTATGATGAAAATACTCAAGCACTATAAATCTAGAATTTTATTATAAAAATGAATTAAATATAATTAAAAGGCCAAAGCCCAATTAAGCTCAAAGGCCTATTACTGATGAACTAAACAATCCTAAATTTATTAACCAAGAGATACAAATAAGTGTAATAATATTCAATTATCAAAAAGCAACCATGTCAAGAAGAAAGCTTACATCTCTGCTATTTGGGGAGATAGCTCATCGACGAGGAGAGTGATAAAGAGGAAATAACCAAAATTTTCCTTGTGGCTCATGCGGAGTCAGAAAAGTGAAGATGTAAATGAATTGGAACTCTCATTGTCAAACCCCTTAATATTTTGACATTTATCAAAGTAATAATGTATAGCTCAGTGGGCGAACAGAAATAGCATAAACATAATGATATAAAGTACTTGATTGCATAACAAAAATCCTCACAAGGTTTGTACATAATATTTACAAATCCCAAAACAGTTTAATATATAATTGTAGATAACCAACAACAATACTTGAATAGGTCTGGAACCTTCAATTGTTAGTATCTATTGCCTTACCTTGAGAGCTACATTCATTGTGCTGACCACATCCTAAATTTTGGGAAAGGACGAGATCCGTACGAATCTCAATAGTAATAGTTAATCACTTACATAGAATGCATACACTGAATATGAAAGTCAACCATCAAGTGTACATACAACAAATTCAACATTCAGGAATAAAAATGATATGCAACATCGACTGCATTCATAGGACCCACTAATCCATTCTTACAGTACTGGGTATTCAACTAAGCCTTTACCATTCTCATATGAATGCTTAATAGGGTTTGTGACCTAAGTACCCATTGGCCTAATAAACCTTATTGCGTATCTTGTGTTTACAACACATGTAACACAATGGTTCACATATTCATATAAAGGTATACATAATATGTGAGAGAAAATTTACTACCTTGAGTCTTTTGGTCCTCCTCTTTTTCCCCCCAACCATCAAAGATGTTCCCTTACCTCTTCTTTGTCACCTCATGGCCTTAAACACATAATCACATAACTCGTTAGAGTCAAGAAAGTAAGCCATGACAAATGAATGTCTAATAGGGCTACATTAGCCTCTAGGACATAACTCTACTCATGACCAAATGGCATGACTCAAAGTTCTATGTAAAGCTAGTTAAGTTCTATGTATGAGAAAAATATCACTTACTGCCACTTATGTGCACAAGTATCCAGAGGAAACCAATTTGAGAGTAGATGCTCTAGGTACATTGCCACAATAAGATCAACAGATGGTGGCAAAGTGATCTTCAGAGGAAACCAATTTGGTGAAATAGCCAGGATAGTGAAGTTGGCTAGAAGGATGGAGTATATATAAAAGATTTCTACTTTATAAAAGGACTTTTCCATAATCTCCTTAGCTTTAGCCAGAGTATTGATAAAGATAACTAGGTTATCTTTGATTCAGAAGAATGTCTCATTGTGAATAAGAAGGATCTCTAGTTGGACAAAGAACATCTCAAAATTAAAATAAGAGCTTCAAGAGATGGTAAATGATATGCCATTGATACGTGCAATTGTGATACTAATTCTAATTTTTTTTCCTCAGAAACACTAATGAAAGTTGGTTATGGCATAAGAGACTAGGTTATGTCAATATGCACCAACTAGGCAAATTGCTAAGAAATGATTTAGTACTCAGATTACCTAAACTTCATTTAAAAAATGATTTAATTTGTGATGCTTGTCAAAAGGTTTAGAAAAAAAAGTCATCTTTTAAATCAAAGCAAGATGTCACAACAACTAGACCACTCCAACTTCTTCATATAGATGTAGTTAGACTAGTAAGAGTTAAAAGTGTTGGTGGCAATCTTTATACTTTGGTTATTGTTGATTACTCCATATTTACCTGGACCATTTTTCTTTCTTCTAAAAATGAAAATTTTGATGAAATTATTATTTTTTCCATGAAAGTGCAAAATGAGAAAGGTATGTAAATTTCAAGCATAAGAATAGACAATGGAGGATAATTCAAAAATCAAGCCTTTAGAGAATACTGTGATTCAAATGGTATTGATCACAATTTCTCATTTCCAAGAACTCCTCAACAAAATGAAGTTATTGAAAGAAATAACAAAATTCTCATGGGGATGACCAAAGCCATGCTTAATGAAAAGAATGTCTCACAAATATTCAAGGCGGATGCAATGAGTATAGCTAGCTACATATGCAACATAGCCTATATCATAACGAAGCTTGGTAAGGAACCTTACGAGCTTTACAAAGGAAAAAAACCCAACCTCACTCATATGCAAATATTTCGTTATATGTGCTTCATTCACAATAATGGTAAGGACATTTTAGGAAAATTTGATCCTAAGATGAAGATATATTTTTAAGTTATTCTAACTGAAGTAAAGCTTATAGGATTTTAACAAACAAACTTGTATTATTGAAGAGTCAATTGATGTTGTGTTTTCCGAAAGTGAACCTCTAGTAAAATCTTTGGAAGATTAATCTGAGATGATTCATCAAGAGGAAAATGAAAGTATTTCAAAAATACCTTCTTTAGAAAATAAGCTTGAAAATGATTTTGAACTAGACCAACGTAGAGCTTGGAAGTATAATAAGAGTCATCCCTTAGACCAAGTCATATGTGATGTCATGAGGGAGTAAAAACCAGAAACAAAACTCTCAATGAAGTGAGTTTCTTTGTTTTTATTTATGAACTATAACCTTCTAACATTAAAGAAGCAATTTCAGATAATGATTGGGTTGATAGCAATGCAAGAAGAGTTAAATCAATTTGAGAGAAATCAATTTTTAGGCGTAGCGTCCAGACCTAAAGACCATCCAGTTATTGGCACTAAATGAGTATTTAAGAATAAATGAGATGAATATGCAATCATTTTAAAAATTAAGTGGTAAAGGCTATAATCAAGAATAAGAAATTGATTATGAGGAAACATGCTCTAGTTGTGAGATTGGAAGCCATACACACACTCTTAGCCTTTGCATGCATTAAAGGATAACTTTATCAAATGGATGTTAAAAGTGCCTTCTCAAATGGCAACATAATGGAAGAGGTTTATGTCGAACAACCTCCTAGCTTTGAAAATGTGTCAAAACCTGATCATGTCTTTAGATTTTAAAAAGCTCTTTATGGTCTAAAATGAGCTCCTAGAGCTTGGTATGAAAGACTGAGTAAATTGCTCATCGATCAAGGTTTTACTAGAGGAAAGGTAAATGCAACGCTCTTCATCAAGAACATGAAAAATGATTTATGAATTGTTCAAATATACGTTTATGATATCATATTTGGTTTCACTAATGATTCTCTTTACCAAGAATTTTCAAAGGTCATGCAGGGCGAATTTGAATTTTCCATGATGGGAGAATTAAGCTTCTTCCTTGAGCTACAAATCAAGCAAAAGAAGAATGAGATATTCATCTCATAAACCAAATAACTCAAAGAACTCTTGAAGAAATATGGAATAGATCACACCAATGGTGTTGATACTTTAATGAGTTTAATGACGCTGCTTGATGCTGATGATGTAAAGGGACTATACTTCAACATCACCCAATATAGAGGAATGATTGGTTCTTAATTATATCTAACTACTACCAAACCATATATTCAATTGTACGAATGTGTGTAAGATATTAGTTTGCACTTAAGGAACCACGTACTAAGACTATAAAGAGAATTTTATGATATTTTGTGACACAACAAAACTTGGAATTTGGTACCTAAAAAGAGGTAATGAATATATTATTACATACTTAGACTTAGATCATGGAGGATACAAGACTGATAGAAAGAGTACTAGTGGACAATGTCAGTTCCTCGATGGCTCTATCATATCATGGTTCAACAAGAAGCAGAACATAGTATCCTTACCATCAATTGAAGTTTAGTATATTGTACTTCAAGTTGTTGTGCTTAAGTGTTGTAGCTGAAACAACAACTTCAAGGTTTGGGTCTCTACCTAAAGGAGATTCCAATACTTTGTGAGAACACAAGCATAATGCGCTTGGCAAAAAATCTAGTTCAACATTCCATAACCAAGCATATTGATGTGAGACATCACTTCATTAGAGACCACGTTCAGAAGAAAGATGTAAAGTGATGTTCATTCCCACTCATCTTTAGCTAGCTGATATATTCACGAACCCATTGGCAAATGATCAATTCCTATATATAAGAATATAATTGAGAATGGTAAATCCCAATAAATTGTGAGTAATTTGTTTCATTTTAATATATTTTAAAGATGTTTTGATGATTTAATTACTAACTTAAGTATATGAGTTCCTAGTAATTTGTTTTATAGGTTCCCCTATTCTTGTACTAAAGGGATCACTTATAAGGGAACTCAAATGACTTTTAGAAAACTAAACAAAATTCCATCAAATTCTGACATCACTTGAGTGGGACATTAAGGCACTCGAGTTGAGCATCTAGAAACTTGAGTGTTGGGAGAAAGAAAAGGAAGTCAAAACTAGTTCAGACGTAACTCGAGTGACTAAAAAGGTAACTTGAGTGATGCACTATAATGAGACACTTAAGGACTCAAGTATTGAGAGAAAAAAATATGAATAGAAAATATGGAGGAAGCCAGAATGACAAGGAAGGAGCTCCATTTGAGTTATATATAATGTCAACTCATAAAAGAGATTGAGTGTTCACACTACAATTCAGGTAAGGTACCTCTATTGTTTAGTACTCGAGTTAGTTAAAACTTCACTTGATTAAGGTCTTATGTGTAAATATTTTGTTGCAACTGAGTAGACCCATGAGTGACAGGCTAAATCACTCAAGTGCACTAAAATCACTTGAGTGATACTTAAGCCATTCAAGTGATAGCGTAATTTCACAGGTTCACTCAAGTGGAAACCTATGGAAAGTTAGATTATATCAAAACTTTACTCGACTCTCATTTTTCACTTCTAGTTTCCACTTCTATGACTTCTCAATTTCATTCAACCTTTCAAAATTCCTAACTCCCATTTGGTAATCGTTAACATGATACTGTTTGATTTATTTATTCAGACCTTTTTTCTATCCAATTTTGCCACTTCCCTTCCATTTCATAGAGATTATAACCTCCATCTGTCACTCTTTTTTTTCATTTGCATTTTCATCTTTAAAGCCTTAGACACTCCTACTTCCAGATTTTCCTTTCGTCTCCTTTGATCTCGACATAATTTTAATTTCCATTGTCAATGGTAAGAAAAAAGAAACCACTTGTAGACAAGGAATCATCTCCTCCTCCTCCTCTTTCGAAGAAGGCAAAGACAAAGACATTTCGAAACCTATGAAGAGTCCAAAGTTCCAACCAAAGGTTAAATCCTTTGAACTACAACCAGAGCTCAAAGGCATGGTCATTTAGGAGCCTTCTGAGACTTGACCCACTTCATCGTTAGTGCCTTCAGGGAAAGGTAAAGAGAAGGAAGTCATTTGAGATTTTGATCTTCAAGCCAGATAGTTTATGGTTAGCCTTAATACTGCATTTCAGAGATATGTTGCACAGTCTCGGGAATCTATTCCTCACAAATCTAGATATAGAACTCCTTCTCAGGAAGCCATTGCAAGTTAGGCAACCCTAGTGGCCTCTGCCTCTGTGATCTCACTCATTCATAGTTTGCCAGGGAAGCCCAATCATTGGTTCTTCCTCCAAACTTCATTACAAGGGGCCTTTAGATATTTGATAAGGTTGTTTTTGAAGCCAATTACGGTAACAAATCATTTTGCCCTTCTATTTTTGCTCACTTGGACAAGGTTAAGTCTGAGTGCAATGTGGACCTGTTCCTATATTTAGACCAATATGCCTCTTGGCTGTGAATTAGGACTATATATTATCTTATTGTTATGAAAGCATTTTATTTTCACATAAGTATAGCCGAAGAGCATGATAAGGATGATAATATTATTGAGAAAGTACTTGAGACTATTGTGAGAGGTAAAACAATTTGCTCATTGCTGATCTACTTAATACCTATTTGGGGATTGAGAATGTCCCCATTGGCCCTATCAAGGAGTTCTAGACTCAGGAAATTTTTTAGACATTGAAGTCAGAAGAAGAGTTGGGACCTTAGACTTTTCTCATAGGTTTATGAGTGACTTATTTAGAGTCATCAAGTATATATACTCGAGAAGCATGGTCAACAAGGGCAAGAATTTCTCTCACTTAATTGGCAATGATTTCTACTTGATGACCTCGATCATCTTAAAAAGGCCAAGGAATGTTGGTGTCTGGATTCTTGACGAATGTGTCAATTCAAATTTCACTCTAATGTGACCACCACTATTCCTTTTCCTTCACTAGTCTCCTATCTCTTTTATTTGAACAACATATACTACTCGATTCCGGGGGAGGAAATTGTCAAGATGGGGAAATTTGGGAAGGCTCATTTGGCTAAGATGAATATCTCTTTTACTAAGGCTAATAGATAGTTAAAGCATAGGAAGATTAAGAGAGTGGAGCCTTTACCCTCCAGGGTAGATGAGGCCTAGTCATTACAAGTAGGGTCCCTTGCTATTGCTCCTTACTTCCCTAAGGATACCATTAAGACGTACCTTTAAGATGCTTTGCAGGCTGCTCTTTAGTCATCTCATGATTCTATTCTTAGTAAAATATAACAATATAATGAATCCTTCTTTTGAAAAGTTGAATAGTTCAATGAAGACCTAATTGAAAAGATTGATTATCAAATAAAGATTGTAGTTGAAGGTATCAACTACAACTTCAAAATTCTATTTACGTACCAAGAAGAGCAATCTGCTAGGACTCAAAGGTTGGAGGAGATTTTGAGTGATCACTAGGGTATTTCTTTCCCTAAGGCTTTTTCTACTCTTACTACTGCCCCCAGATTATCACCACATCAGTGATTTTGTAAGTCACTCACTAAAATATGGAGAAGTGATGCAATATCACTCAAGTGGCTAAGTTAGAATTCGAGTGATATTGCTTCACTTATAGGATTTTAGCAAGTCACTTACAGTATTTTGGAAGTTATGGCATATCACTTAAGTGATGGATTTCAACACTCGAGTGAATAAGTGACCCCTCTAATGCCAGTAATTACTCGCTCATTTTATGCAAGTCACTCGCATTATTTCTACTAGATATAACAAGCTCAATCGAGTAAGTAAGTTGCTACTTAAGTGATGGTTAGCAACTTACAAAGTTTCAATGAGTTACTCTCTAATGGACCAAGGTACAACGTTTCTCATTTAGAGATCACTTGAGTGATCATGAGAGTCACTCAAGTGATCCAAGGTAACTTACAGTCAAGTGAAAATGATCTAAATATGTACTCGAGTCATTAGTAGTGTTGAAACTATTTTCAAACAAACAAATATCACTCAAGTCAAGTTTTAATCACTTGAGTGACACCCAAGTTGGACTACTAGACACTCAAGTGGTGAGTACTCACTTAAGCAAACATGAATCACACTCGAGTTCAAGTTCATCGTCTTTTGATATCAATGTTTTGATAAATTTGAATCTCACAATGAAGATCTATTTAAGCTTGATTATTACTTATTTACCTTCTTAATACTACTAATCATGTTTATGTATAAGTTTTAGATAATCAAATCAAGATTTAACTCCAAAAGCAAAAAAAGAAAGTTTTTTGTTAAAGCATTAAATGTGAAGTAGAAAACAAAGCAGACCAGAGGGATTTTGTTTGAAGCATTTGTTGAAAAAAATATGAAAGCAATTGATCATTAAAATCCTAGACCTAGGAAATCATAAAATACATATAATCAAGAAAAGTCTAAACAAAATAACAACTCCTAATTAAAGAACAAGAACTCAAGGCGCAAGAATCATCATCAAGAAAAGGATTAGTTAACTACACATGGTGATAGAAGAGGAAGAAAAGTATGGTGTGTGGTTAAGCCCTTGGAATAAAGCCTTGAGTTCCCTTTTATAGGCGTTAATGGTGTGATGGAGGAGAAAAATATAGTTTGTACATATTTGAGTCGTGAGTCACATAGATAGAAACTTAGCCTATGTATTCAATCGATAGAAATAAGGATATATGAGTAGAATTTCGTAAAATTTTTATAAGCATGAATTGTTGGATAATGTGATTGTTGCTTTACATATACCATAATGATATTTTTTTATGACACCGATAATGGTTTTTATAGTATATAGGAAACTAATAGCTGAGGCATTTTCCTTACCCAAGGAACAAAAAACAAAATCAGACTAGTTGGTTTGACTAAAAAACTGGTGAATAAGACATGTGTCTAGCTTGATTTAGTCTCCAAACTAGCAAACAAGCAAACTAGTGCGAACCGGATGGAACTGGGACAAAACCAATTATAATTGGGAAAATCGCTGGCTTGGATGGGTTGACCCCTACTATTTGTCTTGTGTTCTAATTGCGATCTCGCCCCATTTTAAGGGAAAAGGAAATTTTGAAGAAGACTAAAGACCAAGATGAAGAGAAAAGTAGGTCAAGAAAGAACAAATTTATAAAAAAAGATGATGAAAGAAATTATCTAGAAGGATATAGGAGAATACTCAAAGCTTGACTGGAGGAAAATGAAAGGTGAAAGAGGAAAACTGATGACACAAAGCAAAACAGTAGAAAATGAAGTATATGAAAAAAAGAGAACGCTTGAGTGGTAGGATCACTATTACAGGATAGGGTTACAACGTCCGTTTTTAAGTCCATTTAACGTCCTTTTTTAGAGGACACCATCTGGGAGGCGTAGAAAGTGAAGACTTATGGCGTCCCAAATTAGTTTAGGATGTCGTAAGTAGTTTTAAAGAAAAAACCAAAAGAGATGGAGAATTTCGAACAGATTCCAGTATTATGCAGACTTGCACGTTTAGGGGGGGACACAAAAATAGATCTAACAAAATCACAAAAACAAAACAGATCTAACAAATGCAAAAACACAGATCAATGCAAACGTAAAATAATAGATTATCTTAACAACACAAACAAAATAGCTTTGACAAACACAAAATCGCAAAAATAGGTCTAACAAATGCAAAATCATAGATAATCTCACTAAGTCAAAATCGCAGATCAACACAAACGCAATGGGCAATGCTAGCTAGCTAGAAAACTTGGAAGGCATAAACCGAGCGAGAGCATGAACAAAGGGAACATAGATGGAAGAAGCACTTACAGAGGAGCAAAAACGGAGGGAACACGAGAGTGTTGGCGCTTGGAGCTTCGGTGGAGCTTTCAACGACAAATTTACACTGGACTAATGAAGATGTGATAGGTAATGACTTCGACCTTTGAGCTTAGAGGACACGCTTTAACTTTTAACACTGCATGAGATTGGTGGCACTTAGATAACACCACCGTAAGGCAAGGGAAGAGAACTGGATTTAAAAGGGTGTGAGATAAGAGAATGAGATCCGAAAGGGTGAGAGAAGAGGGAAATTGGATCAGTGGATTTGATAGTGTGTGTATGTGGTGGGGTGTGCAAGAGAGTATACCTGTGCGACATTTTACCCAATTATGATGCCAAAAGCATTACTTTTGGTGTCCTACTTTAAAATTGGACGCTAATAACACCACTTATGGCATCCTAAGTTTAAATTAAGACTCCAAACTTTAAAAATCTTTCCGCAATTCAGTAAAATCAATTTGTAAAATAGGTAAGAGTTATAAAACATTGAAAATTAGTCAACCATAAATGCTGGAAATAAAGAGTTGAGGGAAGAGGATTGCAAACTTTGATTTATATTGGTTCGGTCCAACCTTAACCTACATCTAGTCCTCAGGCACCTTGAGCTTTTCACTATTCTCCTTGTTTAACCAGGCATAAGTGACAAGCCTTTACATCCACAAGTTTATCCAGGTACTTGTGCAACCTTCACAATCTCCCTCGGAGACTCCCCCTTACTACCCGTAAGGTTACAATCAAATGCCCAACTTAAGGTGACCCAACCTTGAGTCTCACTCAAGAAAATATGATTTACAATGTCTCTTCTCTCAAAGAAGTGATTATGATAAACACTGAAGTGCATAAGAGATCATCTCACACTATAAATAGTAAACTTAAGAAAGTATGAAAACAAAGTGTGTGGGCAGTTCAGAATTTCGGTATTATAACACTGTAAGCTCACTCCACCACCTTCTTGCGTTTTGAATCTGGTTTTATTTATAGATGAAGGTGTTCTGGACATTGAAGAATAGAGCCGTTGTAAATAGAGCCGTTGAGAGTTTAGCAGATGGAAAACTAGCCGTTATTTTCTGCTTTTTCAACTTGACAGCTCAGCATTTCGGTTGTTCATGAAATCTTTCAATTGATCATCTGAAATATGTCCACAAATGATGTAAATGATGATAATAAGTGTTATGAATCATTTGGGAAAGGTTCTGGTTGATGTGGATCAGATTCAGGATTTTCGAATCTTTGATTTTTCTGAAGTTCCGGTGTAAACTCGAGTATTGTCTCGAATACTGCAGTATTGAGCTTGTTTTCATACTTCAGATTTGTCTCTGTCTGCCCAAAACTCGAGTATTGCTTCCTATACTCGAATATTGAGGATCCATTAACGTTCATAGCTCTCTGTCTGAGCTATACTCGAGTATTCATGTGTAAACTCGAGTATTCAACTTGTTCAGGTACTTGGTTGTTTCTGACTTGATAAAGCTTTATATTTAGCAAACCAATTATTCCCATATAGCTCTCTGTATCCTCTTTCCACAGCAACAAGAATCAGATCCAAACTCATTGGATTCTGTCCATTATGATCCGATGATTGAGAGATGTTCTTAAACCAGCGTTTTTACAACGTTCTGAATCTTCAGCCAACTTTCAAAGAGCATATCTCTCTGGTCTGATCATCATTTTTGTTGTATCAAGTATTGATGGAAATGCTTATATGTCTTCTTTCCAATGCCATAGATTTAAGCTCATTTCGATTTGTAGATTATGAGTTACACTCAAAACACCGAAGCTCGCTCTAAAGTGTGGCGTTAACATTTGATCCAAGTTTGGAAATTGAAAGCTCTTTGATCTGATCTTCTTTGGGCGTGAAACTTTGTCAAGATGATGCATTGGATGTCTAGTTTCAGCCAAAATTTGATTTCACCTCAATTCGATGTTTGGTTCAGGAGTTATCATCGAATTACCAGACCTCGCCCATTCTGATTGTAGAACAGAGGTGAACAGAGTTGCTGAAGAACACTGGAAACTCGAGTATTGAAGAGGAAACTCGAGTTTTTTCGGGTCCAGATGCGCGAGAGAAGCTGAAAACACCCGATATTCGAATATTTAAGTTCCATACTCAAGTATTGACTTCCATACTCGAGTTTTGAGCTCCATAGCTCAATTTTGACCATTTCATGCCCAAACTGTGGTTTCCGAAATTATGGTTTTCAATACTACAGTTTTCTTTGTCCAGAAGCAGATTTTTCTAGTAAGCTTGTATACTTGAGTTTTGACCTGGAAACTCAAGTATTGACTTCCAAAACTCGATTTTTACTGTCTTTAGCTCTGAATTGACCCAACCAACCTCCATTTCATTGTGAAGACTTGTAATATCAATTTAAGGACCTTGTAAATTGATTTTTCCCATTCTTTTTTACAAGATCTTCCTTTTCTTCAATCTCTTCACTTGGTCATCCATTCACAATTCTATTCTTTCTTTTTTCATCTCTTGAGCATTATCTTTGAATATCAACTTTTTCCATCTTCCAACTCTCTTCTTCTTGATTATCCCAAAATCTATCAACCAAGAGCTTGAATAATAATATTCCATTTAATAAGCTCTTTCTTCTTCAATTTCTCCTCTTCTTCTTTTTCTTCTCTTCCTTTTCTTTATCCTCATCTACATTAAATTTCAAGAATTCATCAATGGAGGAAGATAAACATATTACTCAATCTTTTTGCTTCTAAGAATGACAACTATATGAGACATCATCAAAACTAATCATATCTAACAATAGTGAAGGCCAGGATTGTCCTGAGCCTAAGTCGTCATTAACAGAGTTGTTAATCTCTCATGTTGGTAGACTAGTTAGCGGAAGTGAGAGCTTTAAACCGACAACAATTGAGAAGTTCCAACCACATAGATATGTCTTGAATAATTGTACTAAAATTGAACCTTTCCTTTAGTAAGGATTGTACACAAATATATCTTTGTAAGACCTGGCAATCACCCAAGAGGGGGTGAATTGGGTGTTTGATAAAACTTTGGATAACTTTGAAAATCTTTTCGCAACTTACTGAAAGCAGTATGCGTGACAGTAATAATTTATAAAGCAGTTATCAATCATTGAAACATATATATTGGGAATATAAGAGATAAGGGAAGAGAGCATGCAAACTATGATTTATCCTGGTTCGACCCAATCATTGACCTATGTCAAGTCCCCAAGCTTTACTTGAGATTTTCAATCCGCTATCCTCTTGTTTAATCCGGGCACAAGTGAAGCCGTTACTATCCTACAGGTTCACCTAAGCACTTGTAAAGCTAAATCTCTCACTGAGATACTCCTCCTTACACGTTGTAAGGATACAATTGGTTTCCCCCTTAAGATCACCCAATCTTGAGTAACTTTCAAATAAAATGATTTGACAATCAATCCTTTTTTTAAGAAGTGAATAAGATAAACACTGTAGTACATTACAAATAATCTCAGTCCCTTAGGTAAATTTTATATGATCATTGAGATAATCGGGGAGTAAGTGATATAGACATCATAGTATTGGCATTTTGATGATAAGGCTATAATTTTGTGTCTCTACGTCTATTTTGAATGCTTCTCCTTTTATAATTGATGAAGAGCATTCAACTATTGAGCAATTCTTCCACTTGAGAATATGACCGTTGGATGTCCGTTGGAATAGTCGTTGGAATATAGCCGTTAGGCTTGTCATTACTGACAATGCCCTTTTTGGTTAATCTGTATTTAATCATTCATCTAATCATTTGAAACTGATTGACAAACCGATTAAACATAGTTAGAAACAATAATGAGTGATGATATGAAGTAAATAGATTATACTTGAAAATTTCACAATTCCAAAACCGGTGATTGATGACTTCCTAATTTTAACAAACTTGAGGTATATTTTGATATATTTAGGAAGTCAATAATACTAAATTAAAGAGATTTTCTTAAGATTTTAAGAGAAATCAAATTGGTTCATGATTTGTGGGGTTTCAATTTAAAATAAATGTTTTTGAGTTTAGGAAATAAATAATATATGAGAAGTTTTCTAAAAATAGAAAATAAGAAATAAAGATTTATTATTATTATTATTATTATTATTATTTATTATTACTCTATTATTATTATATTATTTGAAGGAATGAAATTGGACTAGGGGGAGCACGATGGATTAAATTGGCCTTTGGATTCAATTAGAAATGGGCCCACCAATTGCAAATATTCAAAGCCTTAAATGACAAAATTAAAAAGCAAAGGTAGAGACAAAAAGCTGGATACGCAGAAGTGAGGGGAGGCTAAATTAAATATAAAAGAAGAAAGAGGCAGCATTTGAAAAGGGAGAATCCAGAAACGCGAAGGAATAGAGGAGGAGCAAATACGTTTGACGACTGAGGCAGAGACCTGACACAACACTGCAGACCATCAACTCACCTTCACCATTCATCCTAGTTGCTGGCAACATGCACTGTCACCTCCATCGTTGCCGGCGACCTCCCTCAACCACCATCAACTCTTCCTTGCTCCACCACCACAAACAGCGCAGGAAGAGACCCAGGGAAGGACTAGAAGGGAGCTCGTTTCTTAAATTCACTACTCTATTTTTATTCCCATTTCCTTTTGACTTCCATTACTGTCTTGCTCTTGATTTCTATGTTATGACCCTAAACTTTGAATTTGCTGTTGGATTTGGATTTTGTTAAAACCATGTGTGGCTAGTTTGTTTTGCAGCCTAGGGTAACTATGAACTTATTGGTGAATTAAACTGAGTTTTCATTGCTTAGTTATAATTAATATTAATTTTGGTTATTTAATCTTGTTTAGTTTTATCTATTTAGTGACTGGCCATCATTGAATATGATTTTGAGCATTAGGATTTACCTTGACAAAGGATATTTTAATTAGGCTCTGAGATTAAATAATATGGGATTAGATTGTGATTTAATTTGCGATTAGGATAGACATATACCTAATGGCCCCATATAATTGTTGAACAGTGTGCTCGATTTTTCTTGCCTCTTAAGTAACTATGTTAGACATAACAAGTTATACTCAAGAGAGAGTTGTAAGTTGACCGACAGGCACTTATAGCTATTTATACTTGAGATTAACAAAATTGATATCAAGGCTAATTAAATTAGTGAAATCAAGGTTGACTCGAGTTATCCCTTGCTTGACTCGAGTTAAATAATGGCTAATTGCTCTTTGTTTGCAATTGACTCTAGTAGCTCCTAGATGCCTCGAGTTGCAATTTGTTTCATAAACTCATTGCTCTCTGCAAGTGGTTGACTCAAGTAATCCTGATATGACTCAAGTTAATACAACTTTGTAAGAGTGTTCTCCTTCAAATGTTGGAGTAAACTTCTACTGGCAATTATGGTCACTTGATTGAAGATCAATTCTAGAATCTAATGCCTTTCAAAACTTAAGAATATTGACAATACGAAGAGTAAATTCCAGCGAGCTAATGTCTTTAATTTAGCTTGAAATTTGGAAAAACCACCTATCCCTATAAAGGTCTTTAGACTTCTTTCCGATGAAAAAATAATCAGCTCCAAACTCATTATGTTCTGATAGTTATGATCCGATGAATGTTGATCTTTGACTAGCGTTTTTACAACATCCTGAATTGATTGTCAATTTCAAGAGATCATATCTCTCTCATTTGATCTTTGTTTTCCATGATCTTGATTGTTTTGGAAAGGTATGTGTGTCTAGTTTCACATGTCACTTATTTCAGCTCATTTGAATGTGTAGTTTGTGAGATACACCCTGAATACCGAAGCTAGGTTTGCTATCTGGTGTGAATTTCAATTCCAACTTATGAAATTCATATCTCTCGCATCTGAACTCCTTTGGGCTTGAAAATTTGTTACAATGATGCATTAGGTGTCTAGTTTCATACAAAATTAGTTTTATTTCAATATGATCTCTAGTTTGAGAGATATCATCGATTTACTAAACGTCACCTAGATGAAACATGAAACAGAGGTGAAGAGAGAGTTGAAAACTCAATCTAACTCGAGACATTAAGTAATGACTCGAGTCATGCACATATCTAACTTGAGTTATGAAGTAGTAACTCAAGTTAACTCATATCAAAAGGCCAACTTACTACAGCAAAGAAGTAAACTCAAGTTAGGGGTCCTATAACTCGAGTTTGCTTATCCTGAAGCTTATTTTATCTCCGAATTGAGTCATTCCAACTTCTATTTGATCGTATACACTTCTAGTATCAATCTAAGACCATGAATATTGATATTCTCATTATATTTGGCAAGATCTTCCCTCTCTTTCTTCTCCTCTCTTGACTATTCTCCACAATTCAATTCTTTCTTTCTTCTCTTTTCTTGATCATTCTCCACAATTATATTTAAGCTAATCTACATTAAATATAGTAGTTAGGTCAATGTATATGATACAAACTTTTTGCTCTTGATATTAATATGTATATTTGTCATCATCAAAACTAAGCATGTCTAACAATCTTATCCTATAACATTTTATACTTACATTTCATGATCTTCATTACATGCTTAATTGTAAGGAATTCAAAAGTCATGTGAAACCTCAATTGAGGATCCCTACACAAACATCCTTTGAAATAGATAGAAGGTACATAGAGAATTGACAAGTTGGTTCATGTGGAGAATACTAAATGACCACAATATGCACTCACCAGAACTCAAAGCTCTCGCACTCGACCTACTTGATCACACCTGAAGATTTACGGCATACAATGTCAATGGTTTCAAGTTTTACATGGTTTTACGAGATCAAAGATTGCTAACCTAAAACTCGAGTGTTTATGGCACTTTTGGGACAAGGAGTTATCTGAGCAGTAGTTACAGGAACATGCAGTTTGGTAACGTCCCGTATTATGGAAAGCTTCTTGATGTGGTCAAAATAAATTACCAAGGCAGTTTAACTGTGACGGTGTTCAAGTGTTTATGGGAAAATATGAAAACTTTTCAGGGACTTACAACTAGCGACTTAGTCATCACATCAATAAATTTTTCCCTGCCTATTGACACTAGTCAGTCTCAAGATGATGAGCTATATATTCTTGCCTCATAGGCACATCAGGTTTATTATGTCATGGATGAAAGGCACAAGAATTGGAATATAATGGTTCACTTAAATCCTCAAGACCTTTATGACATAGGCGTTGGTGATAACGTCACCTACAAGAATGAGTCATTCCAACCCGCCAGTTTTGAAAACTTCTTCTCAAACGGTGATGATAATTTACCTATAGTTCGATGATTTTTTTAAGATACTTTTACGAAATAATATTTAATTTAAGTTTAATTTGTGTTTAAATATATTAAACTCAAAAGTTTCATTTTGTCCACACATTTTTTGTAAGGATGGTGACGAAGATTGATTTTAAAAATTATGCTTATGATAACATAGTTAATCTATAATCCTCTCTCTCTCTCTCTCTAAAAGAAACATAATAACATTTGTAGCGGTTCTATAACTTCTACAAAGTAAACTCAACTACTAAAAATATATCAACAGCTACAAACACAGTTCCATCATCCGCTACAAAAAAAAATGCTACAAAAAACTTCATATCAATCGCTATAAGTGTAACACATATATGTCTATAAATACCCTTACCATACCTCATTTCATACACTTCATTATCTCTTCCCACCCACGTTTTCCCTTATTTTCTCTCATCTGTCAACCTTTCCTAAAGAGGTTAAGTGTTTGAAGAGGTTAAGTGTTGATCAAATATGATGAACATTTTGTTTAAAAAAATCTTTTCCCCCCTTCCCCCTTCTAAGTTTGTGATGAGATTTTTCTTTTTGGTTCACAATTTTAAGGACCTTGTTCAACATTCCTTCTACTTTCTTATACATTAATTTCATAATCAAATAGTATTTAAAAGACAACATAATTAGTTCTTATTATCTACACATTCTCATTTTTATACACCTATATAATCAAATATCTTATACTAGTATCAATTATTTTTAACATTAATATTTAAATTATTAGTTAATTAATAAAATAATCTAAAATGGCTCATTTATGTTTTTTTTAATAAAAATGTTATTCATATGTAGCAGTTTTCTAACCTCTACAGATTATGACACATAAATTTCACCATAAGTTTATAGCGGTTTTACAATTGGATAAAATTTAAATAAAAGGCGACAATTTTTTTTCCCCAAAAAATGGCAGCAAAAGTTTGTAGTGGTTAAATAACCACTACACACTAATTTTAAGCATTTTGCGCCTTTTCTAAAATTTCATCCTTAATTGCTACAAAATTTTGCCGACATTTTTAAATTTTTTCTTGATGTATTTTATATCGGATATATAACCGCTACAAAAGTGGTTAATTTCATATTGTAGCGGTTACTTAATCACTACAAAGTCTTTACACATGATGTCATCCCTACCTCATCTTGTTGCGATGATGACAAATTTCTACAATTACAGTAATGGTCAAGTTACATGTAGCAGTGGGTTTTAAAAACTACTATAAAGTTTCTTGTAATGGGGTGTTTTGTAGCGATTAACCAACTGCTACTAATGTCTTCTATAGTAGTTAAAACCGCTACAAAGACGTCATTTTAATCACTACAAAAGGTCTTTTTTTTAGTGAGGAAGATGATAGTTGAGCTTGGCGAGCGTCTGAGAGTGACAAGGTTCACGGTGAGGTTGAGAGCGAGAGGCCAAGAGTGGTGCGCGTCTAAAAGTGGTGAGGTATATGGCGAGGTTGCGGGTGAGAGGCCGAGAGTGGCGAGCGTTCAATCAAGATCGTGACTCAACGAGCCGAGTGCCTAAGACCAAGTCCGAGAGGCACTGAGGTAGGGTTGTGGAGGGTTACTGGTTAGGTTAAGGAATTGAGAAATGTGAATGGGAGGATATATCGAGACTCGAGTGTTGAGGTCGACTGTGTCGTATGAGTAGAGTCTATGACCATGCCTTTGTCTCTACTCTCTAATTAGCATGCATCCTTATGTTTGATATCTAATTGAAAAAACAATTTAATAACTAGGTAACGGGCAGGCATGGGTGCACCAAGGCACCCTGCTCGTATGATATAAATGGGTACGAGTAGCTCGTTAACCGTTACAGGCCTAATATGGGCAGTTTAAAATGGGGAAAACGCCATGAGTCACAGGCATATGGGTGGGTTGCGGGTGCATTGCTCATTCCTAATGGTTTGGATGATGTCCATGTAATCTAAATAAATACAAAAGATAATGATATACGATATATATATATATATATATATATATATATATATATATGGTTTTTCAAAAGTTTAAAAAAATCTAAGAAATTCACATGGAAGTTCCCGCCTAAATGCTAGACAAGAATCAGGGCAAGTCAATGAGAAACTATTATATAACTTTTACAACATAATACGGCCTCCAAGAAATATCAATTATAGATTATATATAAGAATATGTGTGTATGTGTAAGTAAAGCTCTATTAATTAATAATGTGAAAATGATTTTAAATTTTGTGGGAGGAGGGGTTTTGCCCGCTAAAATAAAAGGGAAAAAGAGGATATAAGGGGAAAACTGATGGCTGTGACTTTCACGAAAGAATGTGGACTGATAGCTACTACTCATTGATTTGCCCATTCTTACGGATTTAGATTTAGTCGTTGCATTTAGATTTACGACTGAGGAGAAGCTTTGACAATATATACACACATTAACAAAGTCGTTGCATTTACCATAAGATTTGGATACATTTTCTTGGGGGACATGTATGATCGTCCAGTTTATATCAACTAGGCCAATCAATGTTGACGCAATTATTAGTTTTTAATGCAACTCTAATATGAAGACTGAAAAATAAATCACACTATTATTATTGTTGTTGTATCAAGAAAATCTTTAATTCTTTCTTTGTTTTTTTTAATGAACAAGGGCTTATGGTGAAACCATATATAATAAGTAAGAGGACTAGCTAACTAGCAATTAATTAGGGTCATTATGCTCTTTACTTATATCAACAATTAAAAATTTGGTTAATGCATCAAATCCACACATAATAAGACGGAAGAAAGAAACAAAAAAATACCTCAGATACGCAAACAGGATCTCCAAATTACTGTGAAATTCCTAAGATTAGTTTGAGATTAAATTTTGGAGTGAAATTCCCTTAATTTGAAAAAAAAAAATGAAATGACAATAAAGGTCAAACAAGAAACAATTTTAACTTATCAAATGACAAAAACAATTAATTAAGATAGTGAATATTAATTTCATTTATGGCAACTATGTCATTTCATAAAAATTTCAAAATAGTCTCTAAGGGGTTCATGAAAATTAAGCCATTTCGAGGGACAACTATGAAATTCTCATATTCCCGTGGTCTTTTACATGTCTCTCTCCCTAATTATGATCGTCCTCATCTATTTATCAGGTTCAATTTTAATAGAAAACTGTAAAAGGA
The DNA here is from genome assembly GCA_037074495.1 of Acacia confusa. Taxonomy (NCBI): domain Eukaryota; kingdom Viridiplantae; phylum Streptophyta; class Magnoliopsida; order Fabales; family Fabaceae; genus Acacia; species Acacia confusa. Next base: position 13,070,101 of record CM073506.1, read on the forward strand.
AAAAAAGAAGGAGGGGGAATGAAATCAAAATTGAAATAGGCCTTTGAAAGGTGAATCTCAAATGGTCCAATGTGTCAATCACTTTGGGAATAATATAAAAACAGAAGCAAGGAGGTCTCTTCCCAGATTTAGAACGGTGCAGAATCTCATACCAGGTTTGTTCTTAGCCTTCCATAATTTAATCTCAGACATCTAAGATAAGCTCTTACCAAAAAATCTGACCCAAATAAAGCTGTTCTCTCTTTCAAAATCCGGGAAAAACATATTAAGACTATAAAAAATATATGATGATGTCAAAATGATACTTTAAAAGGCTTAATTCCTACAAAATTTTTAAGAACGAGTTTCTAATTAAGTTTTAATGAAATGACGTCCTAATTGCTCTTAGTAAAATTATTTGTTGCTGTCTTAGTTATTGTTGTAATTTGGTAATTGTTACTTATTAAACTGTTATTGTTATTTCAATTTTTTTTCCTGAAAATTAAAGGCATTTAGTTTTTTTTTTATACAAAAATGTTTTGGAGGGGTTCGACACCAGTCCCCCACCAAGGCCAGGGCACGGCCCCGGGCTCTATGAGCACTTAGTGGGAATCTTGCTACAAAATTAATCCCACACGGCGGGTATAAAAGAACTTCACAATGACCAGGCAATCTCAGAGTGAGATTTGCAAATTCATGGAATATATGTATCTTAGCTTTCTCTTTTATAATAATAATAATAATAATAATAATAATAATCATAATAATAATACATTTTTTTTTATTAAAGCCACAATAATTGAATGGAGTTTCTCATATTCATTATGTCACGTTCTTCATAGTCAGTCACTTTTTTGTATGGAGATAATTAAGTCAAGTTTCTTATACTCATTATATCAAGTTCTCCAATTACACATGACAATAAGTTCTATTTTTGTCATATTATCATTTAACTATAAATTTATAAGAAATAAGTAGGACACACATATGGCCACTTGTACGTACTTTGAGAACTTAATATAATGGATATAAGAAACTTAACCTAAGCTTTTTCCGTCATTAAATGTAAAACACACACACACACACTTACTTTTGGTTTTATTTATAAGTTACTTTCTTCATGTTTCACAACTTTTCAACTTTATCACCATTTAATATACATTATATCCCATGAAAACAAAATCAATACAATAATAAATAAATGGTAAAATTGTTCATTCATATAAAAAAAATAATGAGATGTCTTATAAATAGTACCAAAAAATTTCTTTCCTCTCTACCCTATAAATAGGAATAAAGAAGTGCTTTCTCGGAAAAATCTCTCTAAGAGACCCATACAAATAAATACTAACAATAAAAATACCAAAAAAAGAAAAAAATTATAATTATGCTTGAAGGACCAAAAAGTGTTAATTGACCATTATACACGAGTGAGGGGTTCACATTAGGTGCATATCTTTTATGTGCTAATCCTTCTAATTTTTGGTGTGAACTCATTTTTTTTATATATTTTATTTATCTGGATTAAATTATATGTTGCATCTTGAAATAGTTTTTGCACACAATATCTTAAGTTAATTAATTTCCAATCATGCATTTAGAAATATTTTTCCTATAACATAGGTATTCTAGAAATTAATTAATTTGAGATAATAGGTGTAAAAAATATTTTAGGATGCAACATATAATTTAATCTAAATAAAAAAAAAGTACTCACCCCAAAATTAGAGGAATGGGCATATAAGGTGCAAATAAGGGATGTGCACATAATGTGAACCCCACGAATGAATTAGTTTGAGTGTTCATCATAGTGATGAGCACCAGATAGTCATCGCTTAAATACAACTTCAATGATTCAAATTTGAAATTCTAATTGATGATTTGTAAAAAAAAAAAGCTTACAATTATGTATTAAGCCTCAGTTGGTGACATTTCTGATCCTGCCTGGTACCTCGATAGCGGTTCCAATTATCACGTAACTTCCTCAACTGATGCACTTGATCATGTTGCCTCGGTTGGTAAGTCTTATATTCGTACTTGTACTGGTGAGAAAACTCTTATTCAAGCTATTGGCTCCAAGAAACTATCTCATAATGTTAATCTCAACAAAATTCTAGTCGTACCATCAGCCACTAAACAGTTGTTGAGTGTTTCTCAACTACTAAAGGACAATTCGGTTATTGTTGAATTTACTAATCTTGGATGTTCTGTGAAGGATCAACTGACAAACAAGGTACTGATGCAAGGGAGGACAAACCAAGGACTGTATCCGATCCAAAGTGAAGATAATAATCGGCGAGACAAGACTGCTGCTCAAGCTCATTTTATGACTGGAAATCCTAAGAATGAACTGTCTGTATGGCACCAAAAATTAGGCCATCCAGGTCCTAATGTGCTTCGAATTATCCTAAACAAATGTAATGTCAAGCTTAACAAGAATGATATGTTTTTCTGTCAGGCTTGCCAATATGGCAAATCTAAATTGCTACCGTTTACTGCTTCTCATTCTCATGCCTCTGCTCCTCTTCACCTAATACACACTAATTTATGGGGGCCATCTCCTGTTATGTCTTCATCTGGGCACCGATTCTATATTCACTTTCTCGATGACTTTAGTAGATTTACATGGTTGTACCCTTTAAAACACAAAAGTGAAGCCATCGCTGCTTTTAACCATTTTCGGGCATCAGTTGAAAACCATTTTCAGACTAAAATTAAAGCCATTCAGTGTGACATGGGCATTGAATATAAGCCCATTGCCATTGTTGCTAACTCCTATGGAATTTAAATGAGATACACATGCCCATACACCTCCCAACAAAATGGCAGGGCCGAAAGGAAGCATCGCCATATTGTCGAAACAGGCTTAACGCTACTGGCTCAGGCTCATATGCCTCTTAGTTATTGGGTTGAAGCTTTTCAAACAGCTACCTATTTAATTAATCGACTGCCTACACCAGTGATTGACAACAAGACACCTCTGTTTTTGCTATATAAAGCAGAACCAGCTTATCACTCTCTACACCCCTTCGGCTGTGCAGCTTATCCATGTCTCAAACCTTATAATCAGCACAAGTATTCATTCCATAGCCAACAATGTGTATTTATCGACTATGCCTCACAGCAAAAAGGCTTTAAATGTCTCAGTCCGTCTGGTCGAGTATATACCTCACGCCATGTTGTGTTTGATCCAACTGTGTTTCCCTTCACCTCTGGTTTTCTTCAAAGACGAGGAACCACTGCAAGTACCACGCAAATACCGCTAGTTATAAATCCTACCTTGGCTGTTTCTGATTCTAATCATGTCTCTAATTTGTCTCAGGTACCTGACCACTCGTCCACGGTTGCCGATTGTCATACTCATGCTTCTACGAATGGCAATTTGCCCAATAACTTAGGCATCTCGGGCTCCTCCTCCTCTCATTCCACAGCTCAACATGATGGGTCAAGTGATTCTTCTCCATCATCAAGCCCAATCAACACTCCTGTAGCAAATATCCATCCTATGCAAACTCGGGCCAAGAGTGGCATATACAGGCCCAAACACCCATTTGTCGGGTTACTTAAATCTGAAGACCATTCTTCCCTCACAAACCTAGCAGAGCCTACACATGTCTCGACAGCTCTTCGTTCTAGTGAATGGACGCGGCCATGACAGATGAATTCAAGGCTCTTCAACGGAATCACACCTGGCATCTTGTTCCTAACGATGGCTCGCAAAAGATCATTGATTGCAAATGGATCTTTAAGAACAAATTCAATCCAGACGGCTCTCTCCAAAAGCGCAAGGCTAGGCTTGTGGCGAAAGGGTTCCAACAATCTGCAGGTGTTGATTACCATGAGACATTCAGTCCTGTGGTAAAAGCAACGACAATTCGGACTGTACTCACAGTGGCAACCACATTCAACTGGCCGATTAAACAGCTCGATATTAACAATGCCTTCCTTAATGGCATTCTTCGGGAGGACATGTTTATGTGACAACCAGAGGGGTTTGTAGATGCATCTCGCCAAATCACATATGTAAGCTTGATAAGGCGATATATGGACTGAAGCAAGCTGCACGCTCCTGCTATGATCATTTATGATTAACTCTTATTAAGTGGGGATTTAAAAATGCAAGAAGCGACAATTCATTATTTGTCCTACGGAAGAATGAACTGCTGGTCTATGTGTTGGTTTATGTCGATGATATCATTATAACTGGAAATAGTAAAGTTTATCTGGGTTCTTTTGTTGATAAACTGAATTTATTGTTTTCCCTTAAAGATCTAGGTGATCTTCACTATTTTTTGGGAATAGAAGTATATCGTGATTCATCTGGTCTCTACTTAAATTAAGGGAAATACGTTTTAGATTTACTTCGGAAGCATGGTATGCTATACTCTGCACCAATGCCCACACCCATGATATCTGGAAAAGTCTTTTCTATTCATGATGGCGTTCCTCTGTCTAATCCCACAATTTATAGACAAGCCATAGGAGCTTTTCAGTATCTCACCACCACCAGACCTGATATAGCTTATCCTGTAAACAAATTGAGCCAATTTCTAGCAAGGCCAACTGATGTGTACTTCAAGGCAGTAAAGCGGATTTTAAGATACCTTAAGGGCACTTTTCAGTATAGTCTACATCTTAAGCCTTCTCCTAGTTTAAACTTAATTGGGTTCTCTGATGTCGATTGGGCAACATGTACATATGATAGAAAATCCATGTCAGGTATTGGTGTATTCTTAGGGGGAACTTTGGTGTCTTGGTCCTCCAGGAAACAAAGAGTTGTATCTCGTTCAAGTGCAGAATCTGAATATCGTTCACTGGCTGACACTTCTGCTGAAATTACTTGGCTGTGTTCTTTGTTGTCTGAGTTGGGTCTGAAATGCAGAAGGCCCCCTGTGATCTGGTGTGACAATATTAGTGCTCAAGCACTAGCATCAAACCTTGTTCAACATGCTCAGTCAAAACATATTGAATTAGACATTCACTTTGTGCGTGACAAGGTATTAGAAGGTCAACTAGATATTCGATATGTTCCTTCAAATCAACAAATTGCTGATGGCTTCACTAAGGCTCTTGCCCACTCACAATTTTCTGTTTTTCGACACAAGCTAGGAATGGTTTACATCCCTTCCCGCTTGAGGGGGAATGTTAAGAGTATATAATTAGCATTATCAAGTATTGTATTTTAGAATAGTCTAGAATAGATTGTAAAGATTCTTCTAGTATATATTCTGTTATAGGTAGCACGGCATATTAGCTACGTGTATCATTCTCATTGGTTCATTTGTTCTATATATACAAACAGTAATACACAGCCTCGTCATTGTGAGGTTTATTCTGCAATTCTTCTTGCTGCCTGATTGTTTATCTCGCATCATATTGCATTTACTCATATTAGCATTGCATAGTGTATGTGAAGGATAATGTCATTTCCTTGTCAAGAAATATGTTCCTCTCTTCTGTTCAAAATCTGATCGATCTGTTAGAAAATGGGTGGATCATATTTCAATGGGCATTAATTTTCTACTTCATAATTATTAAATCCAGAAATCAGATAGTCCAAATTTTTGAAGCAAGAGACTGAGAGAGGACGGCGTACAGAGTTTTCGACACGTCAAGACTATTCCCATATATGAAAAGCTCGGTTTGGTACTCAATAATTAACCAATAAGGCAATAACTCAAGTTTGAGCGTCTCTTTTAAAAATTTCATTTATTAAACCTTTTTAATAAAAATCATACAAATTACGAAGAAAAATAATCAAAATTAGTTGTTGTTTTTTATTTTATCAAAAGACGTACGCTATAACATTTTGGAATTACCTTTTAATAAATTCTTTAACCCGTGGCAAATTTAAATACATTTCTTCTAAGAGAAAGAGAGAGAGAGAGGTGGTTAGAGGACATATTTCAAACAGGGGAAAAAAAAAAAAAGAACAAGGGCTTGTTTATAAAAACATTGGTAAAAGTTACTTTTATTTTAATTGATTTTTAGAAACTGAAATTGATATGTTTATAATTTCCCTTTTTTAATTTCTCACTTGATAAAAATTTTTACATCACTTTTTTTTTAAAAAAAACAAAAAACAGTTTAAAAAAATCATGTAATTGATTTAAAAAATCCTATTTTATTTTATTATATATTAATATTGGTATATAGAACAATAAAGTTGTAGAGCAATAAAACTCTTTTAAAAGGGGAGATAAGAGCATTGAAGTCATGTTAAACTCATTTTGAAATTACAAATTGAGATAATAAATCAATTAAGGATTTTTTGAATCAATCAACCTAGTTTATAATTATCCTATTTTAAGTAGATTTATAAGGGAATTTTCCTATTATGTGTGTCTCTGCGCGTGGATGTAGAATGATATGAGTGTCGTATTTCAATAATAAATTTTCATTATGAGTGCTTTAAGAGGCTTACCTAATTTCCACAAAAAATCAGGAGTAAGAAAATTAAGAAGTACATTTAGATAATGCATAATTAAGTATATACTTACTTAACATCCGGATTGCATCCCCATTATGTACAGCATTACAGACACAGAAAAGGTACTCCTTTAATTTGATTCTTAAATGGGTACATAGGGCAGTTAATTAGATATTAAGTCATTTATATTGATGGGAATTAATTAATGCCCATAGTTTGATAATTAATTAAATGTATTTTATTGGGAACTAGTTCGTCCTTGTTGAATAATTGTCTCTTTTTCTTTCCTTTGAAGGAGGAATCTTGTTAAAATCGAGAAGGTTGAGTTAATTAAGCATGCATGCCTGCGAGTACTAATTAATTTGGGGTCCATTTGACATATATTCCGACAATTATCCTGTGATCAACGCACTGTTCAGTACGAGACGTGTTCAAATTTCAATTATGTATATATTTTTACCATCCTTTGACACATGTAACACTGTAATTTAACATGGCTTCTAAATTCTAATACACTTGTGGTAATAATTTACGCATAGTACAATTTGGATTTACTATCCTGACACTGATAATAATAGTAGATATTACTCATAAATAGAAAGAAGGAGAAAATGAATGAATATATAACTATGTATGTATGTATATGTGTATGTATGTGTACGCGTGTGCGTATCTATTTTTTAATATAAAACATATTTATCTTATTTATTTTATTAGATTAAGGAATTTAATTGAGTTACTCAATATTATATGTATTTTATAAAAACACCCTAGTCATTTTCTTTAATTCCCTCATTCCCTCTCCTCCTTGATTATTATTAAGAGTATATCAATATAGGTAAATTAGAAAAATATTAACAAATACGCAAACTATATCTTATGATTATGTCCAAGATTTATCTTAAAATATGTATTATAGTAAAGACTAGAGCAATATTTGTCTGTATTTGTCCTAAAATATGTCTAATATTAAAAACCGGAGAAAGTGTGTGTCAGACCAAAGAAAATTTCATACCGAAAATCATACATTTTCTTTTTCGATTTTTCTTTTTCAGAAAAAAAAGGAATACATCAACATAAAGAATCGACTTTTTTTATGAAAATTTTTAAAATAAATGTAATTCAACATTTCTTTGTTATTGTAATGCAACAGTTGATATAAGAGTACTTTTTACAAGCATTAGAACTTATTGAGAGTTAATTAATTATATAAAATATACTTCAATAACTACCTATTATATAAATATATATGATAAAATTTACTTTAATAAAATTTATTATTTTTTATGTAAAATTAGTAAAAATATTCAACTTATTTTTATATTAAAAATTGATACTTTGTGTACTTTTTTTTAAAGAACTCAAAATGAAAATTATATTTTTATATATATAAGGAGAGAGATGCACATGCATACATATGCGTGTGTGAGTAATTTTTCTTTTTTATAAATTATAGGATTATGTATATAGCCAAAGAAATTAAAATTAAAAGGGAGTGAAATGATGAGAATGAATTACAAAGTGAGACTCCCAAGAAAAGGGCACACTTTTATGAGCAATCAATAATTGGGATCAAATGCTTTCTTGAGGCATTACAAGCTTTCCACTCATTTGTACTAATTGTATTATAGCTTCTTTAATTTACAAGCTTTCCACTCAATTGTCCCCATTGTGTTTAGCCTCTTTACACTCTAAAGTCCTTTTTGGCTCCTAAGTCTCACATCAATATTGCAATTTACCTCACTCACATTGCTTAACCATGCACTTGCCAAACACACCACCGATCCATCAATACCCACCTGAACTTCCTAATTTCTGCCCTCACTATCACATATCTATAGCTTTTCTATTGATCAATTTCTACTTATTAAATACTCCCTTCACTCCAAATATAAAAATTAGATAACTAATTTACAGAAAATCAGTTTAGTTAGTTATTTATAATAATAAATATGTATTGATTTTCTTAACATACCCCATTTAAGATTAAAAAAACCTACTTTAATATACCTAATCGATAACAGTAACTTTGAGAATAATTTATAAATGTAAGATAATAAAGTGAATTGAAATTTCATATTTATGACTAAATTAAAGTAAACCCTTTAACTAGCTTTGACATTTAGGTTTGAAGGGAGTAATACCTACTTACATATCATCATCTATTAACAAAATCCTCATGTCAAATATTGAACATGTTAGTTCTCTGTGTTTTGATGGTAACAAACAATTGTAAATAAATGCACTTAATAATTCAAGTCATTTATGTGTATGTTTAATGACACTTAAGTGAATTCCTTTAGCTTCAATCAAATTGTAAATCAAAGAGTGTTTTTAATGTGTCTGTCATAGACACAATTGAGTCATGATTAAAGGACTCAAGTCCAATGTTTTTAAAACTTTAGTGAAAACAGCTTTCAGTTTTGACTGACTCAAGTTAATCTTATTTGACTCTATAGTTAAGGCTTTGTGCAACGTTTTGAATAAGAAGCATCAACTTGACTTATTAGCGTATGACTCGAGTTATCTTTGTGAGTACTTAAATTTATCTTTTAAAATCTTAAGACTCGCGCTCAAATGTCTTTTTCAACAATCATAAGCTTAATCTCAAGTTAATGTTGATTTACTTGAGTTATTTGTTAGAGTCAGCATTTTAAGATTCAAATGTCCTTTGCTAGAATTCATTTTTCAAATACATTTTGAAAACACTATTTGTTAAACATATCTTTAAACTTGAGTGTAAAAGACTTAAGTGAATAACTCAAATCAATATTTTTTAGCCTCAAGTCATCCTTTGCAAAATAATTTTCTCAATTCAAAACTCATGTTTCAATTATTTCACTCGATCACTGAAATAATCAACTCGGGTCATTAACACGAGTCAGTTAATGATTAACTCAAGTTGACTTTATTGCTTCTGTAAATCACTCATAAAGTTAAAATCATCGATTACAATTTCATATCTTTTTATCATCACTCATTATTGTTCCTAATTATATTTAATCAGTGTATTTAATGAGTTTCAAATGATTATGCGGGTGATTAACTTGGAAATCTCAAAAAACATTAATTATGTCAAAAGCATTAAATGTAATTGCAGAAAACAAAACACCAACATGGCAACTATTCTTTGAGCAACCCAAAATGCATTCCTGATCTCTTTCCATATTAAGTTATGCAACAAAACTGACAAAACAAAGAGAGTGTCAAATGACAGAATGATGGTGATTATTTTGCGGAATCAAACTTATGAGTAACAAATGAGCTTCAACGTCTAACAACTATATTTATTACTCAAAACATATTCATTGAAGTGTCTCAATGGTCATTAATTGCTGCCACCAAATATAAGAAGAAGCATTTAATATGAATCATCTACCAAAACCAAAATCGAAACATTTGTGCTCAAACAAATTTATTGTAATTTCTATTTCATTCAATACTCTGTAATATCTTCAGATATTTTGCACTTGAGTGATTCTTTATCCACTATGTTAGAGAGTTATTATTTGACCAATCTTTCTATACAATCTCAAGGTAAAGGGACCTTGAATGTGGGTATATTGATTACAATATATAAAGGGAAGTAAATCATAGAAAGAAGATTACTTAAGAGTTACAAGTGTGTAATCGAAAGTGATTCAACTTCTCTCCGATGTTCAATCATTTTATTTGGAAAATTAGAGAATGATTTGTTATACAAAGAAGTCAAAAGTTGATTGTCACCCTTCACTTTGCATTTCCCTTCATATGCAAAAGCATTTGTCACCAAAATTTGTCCTCTATTCCTTAACTTTGAAATGGTGGTTCACCAACGCATTCAAATCCGAAGAGTCACTCAAAGTTAGATACAAGTGTAACTCTTTAAGAAAAAAGAGAAAAACAGGCAAGCCGGGTGTGTGACTAATTCCATAAAATTTAGCATGAAAAGTCATACTAGATTATTTATAACTTATTAACAACAAATTTTTCTATATTTACTGTACTGTTTATAGAGATTAAAGAGGGTGGTTAAAAAAATTTAAAAAATAATATGTTAATTTTGTGTTTATATAAAACTCAAAATAAGTCATAGTTACTCCGTGAGTCAACATCCTTTTAAATTTATAATGCCTGTTTCGGGGATAAAATCCCACGTGGGCAAGTAGTATCCATTTATTATATTGATGTCCCTATAAATAGTCCTATTTGAAATCTTCCAATATACGAATATATATATGCCACATGGTTTTACCTTTAGATTATAAGGGCAAGTAAAATGTGAATTAGTATTTAATATTCAAATTCCTTTAAAATAAAAAATTAAAAAAAATTGAATAATGTATAAAAATAAGTAAAATTAAGAATGTGGAAGATAAATAAATATAAACATATATACATACATTTCATATAAAATTTTTACTCCTTTAAATCATTTTATATTTCTAGAACATTTGGAGCTTTTAATGTGCCTCATTTAATGTTCTTTGTAATGCTGCAACCGCTCAAATTATTCTTTTTCTTTTTTTAATCATTATATTAAATGATATTTTGATATTTTATGGTGATGCTGAAATGGCGCATTTTAAAAAATTTTACTAGTTTTTGGAAAAAATAAAGAAATTTGAGAGGTTGATACATATTACAATAGGCATTAGAGGGAGTTACCAGCCCCTGAAATCTGAATTCAGTATTATTTCAAAGATAACCACACATTTGAGCTCATCCTTCATTTAAAGCTTCAAAAATAAAATTGAATAACTTAGATTTCATTTTAGTTTAATATCTTGTATATTATAGTATGAGTACATAGAAAATAGAAAACCACTCTTTAACGGTCATGCAACTTGGTAAAAGTACGGAAAAAACCTTAATTAATTAATTAATTACCAAAATGCCACTGAGGCAAAAGTATTAAGTCATCTGCCCCCTGTAATTGATTACATGCCTTATGTAATCGATTACAGGAGGTCAGATCTCTTTTTTTTTTTTCATTTTTTGCACTATGTAATCAATTACGTCACTGTTTAGTAATCGATTACATAAAATTGGCACCCTATAATCGATTACACCAGTATAGTATAATCGATAACACCAGCTGCAGAAGCACAATGAAGAAGAGATTTCGAATTGGTGCATGACGAAACTTATTTCCAACTTTTTTTTATCTATAAATGCGACTTAGGGAAGGTATTTTTGCCAACAATTAACCTTCTACCCTATACCTAGTCCATCGATGTCCCTATATCCGTTTACATAACTATTTGGACATTTGCATTCATGGTTTTCTAAAACAACTAATTATAAACTGAACGTCACAATACATCAACAAATATTAATACACATAAGTTCACCAGTGTCATCATAAATATAATACAATTACATAACCTGTCCACTTTAACCTTGCCTATTCCTCAACGGACACGTACGTATATTATGACCAACTTGCTTGCAATGCTGACATCGGGACTGACTGCTTGACGGTAGAGACTCCACCCAATCCATCTCATTCTGTATCCTCGTAGACTTTGGTCTTCCCTTTCTGCGGGACAAACTTGCATCCGGGATAACGATTGGGCCATCTACTTATTGAATCAATCGTTCATTGCCTATCGGGTACCAATGTGCAGAATATACCTAACTAATGTATTGCAAGGTGAACGTCGGGTCAACATAATCATAATGGTTCAAATTTTTGGCCCTGCACACTGCTAACACGTGGACGCATGGATACCATCTTGCTGTAAACCTCCCACATTGACATTTGCAGTTGATCAAGTCAACCCTCATTGTGTCCCCGGCATGTGCATCCTCGACCTCAAATAACCATAATTCTTTGTCATATAGCACCACCCGACACGCAACTGTCTGTTCATCCATCTTTTGTATCCGGTCTTCAACCTTCTTAGACACTATCCTACCTTCAGTCATGTGTTTGGTAATCTCAACACGCCTCGTGACGAAATATTCGACAAGTCTACTACATGTGATCTTGACCAATACGGTGATCGGTAGATTACGTACCCCCCTGAGGACCTTGCTGACACACTCTGATAGGTTAGTCGTCATGTGACCAAACCTCCTTCTGTCTTCATCGAACAACATGCACCATTTCTCCTTTGTAGCCCGATCAAACCAGGACGAAACATATGGGTTTGCCTTAATGAACTCCCGAAACTTTATGTCAAACTGAATCTTTGAACTTATGTACCCTGCATGTCAGCGAATGCAAACTCATCACAATGGAAACATAACCAATGATTACAATAAGTAAATGGAAGGTGAAATTTCATACCTAGTGTCATAACTATTTTCTTCAATTCATTATCCTTAAATTTGGTGTGAAAGTTGCTCCCGAAATGACGCAAGTAATACACATGATAGGCATTTGGAGGCTGCCATCCATGGTGATCTTTAACCACGTTTTTGATACTGGCGTGACGGTCAGATATCAGACAAATACCCTGCCTCTAGGTCACATGAACACGCAGGAGATCAAGGAACCGCAACCAATCATCGTACTTCTCACCAAGAGAAATGACCGCAAAGGCAATGGGCAGTAGCTTCCCATCCCCATCCTGTGAAGTCACAATCAACAAAGTGCCTCTATATTTACCATACAGGTGGGTTCCATCAATTTGCAGTACTGGCTTACAATATTTGAAGGCCTCAACGGTCTGGTGAAATGTCCAAAATACCCTACGGAATATGCGCATGTCGGTGTGGACACGTTGTCCATCGAAAACTTCAAAGGTATCAAGCCTGAACATCGAACTCACATTACACTGCGTCATGTATGTTAACCAATTGGGCAGGAATGCGTACGATTCCTCCCAATCACCAAACACCTTCACAATTGCCTTCATTTTTGCCCTCCAAGCCTTCCTGTATGTTACGTTGTATCCATACATACGTTGTATCCTCTCTTGTATCAGCGCTGGTTTAACAGCTGGATCTTCTCTTAAGATACCTAATGAAAACACCGTATAGTCCATTAATGTGCTATCAATAAACATGACGAATGACACTGCAACAATAGTGAAAACATATCGATAATGGTTGTACATATAACGTCTGAATCCAACTGTCTGTGGTCCCGAACGAGAGCCTGGTTATGGCAAGTGTGATCTTGACCCCACTTACGAATCACCCAATAGTTTCCATTCTTGGGAACTATTGCCTTCATCTACCAAGGACAACCGTCGGCATGGTTTTGACACCTCATGACAAACCTATGGTCATCACTTTTCTCAACTATGCATGTGCGACGAGACTTCACGCAATATAATTTCACGGCATGTTGCATTTCCGACTTCGAAGGAAACTGTTGATATAAATAGCATGGATCACCTAAATGCCAACCACCTTGCATGTCATCATCACCATACAACATCTCCGCCTCATCATCAGGATGCGCCCAATTAATGCTGGAATAGTGCAGGCTTTCATTCCAGAATGGCTTAATATCAGTCCCGACAGCTGTACAAACGATTCTTTGTCAAAACCATTGAATACGAATTACAGATACAAATACAAATTTATTAACTTACCACTTCTAACTGGGTCCACACGAAGCGGTGACGATGAATCACCCTCGACATCAGTGTCTGACGAGTCACCTAGTGGAACCACACTGTCAAGTTCTCCCTCCTCACTGTGAATATCCTCATCTTCTTCACACTCGTCTTCGTGATCCTCCCTCTCCTCCGTCAATCTCAGTTGACTTAATGCTTGTAACAGTGCAGATAAACTGACGACTCTATCTTCTTGATCATAATATTGCGGAGATCTTGTACGCATGGGAACAGACGATGTTTCACCGGATTCAACCTCAACATAAATCTCAATGAAATTTTGTGATTTCCGATTATCAAAGGCATCTATAATGCACTCTACGTCTTCATCATCACACACATCATTACTAATGTAGTATATACTATCAAAACCGACAACAGTCTTCACTTTGGCAATCAACCGATGAATTAAGTGGCTACCATGTAGCCCCAATTTTCGGCAAATCCTTTCTTTGAGCTGGTTATACGTGGTGGCCCGATTGATTTTCATCATTTTGGCTTTTCCTTCAAATTGAACACCATCGGGTCCTTCAAAATGCCTCCAACCATGGTAGATTACGACAATGTAGTCGTTAGAACTTGAACTCATCCTTCACAACAGAAATTGGGAGCTAGAAGGGAGTGAGTTTCAGATTCTACACAAAAACAAAGGTGGATGAAGTTAAACTACAAAGATTACACAACAATACCACATTCAAAGAGGAGAATAGCCTTACACTTTGATGGGTCACACAAAAACCGTCCAAAACACGAGCAACCAGAAGCTTTAGGGCAGAAACAGAGAAATGAACACGAATGAGCTCAACTTGGCTTTTAAAAAACACATCTGTCGAAAAATAATTGATTACACACTATAGCGTAATCGATTACATAAATTTTACACTATGTAATTGATTACGTCACTCATCGTAATCGATTACAGGGGTACCAATTTTATGTAATTGATTACTAAACAGTGACGTAATCGATTACATAGTGCAAAAACTGGAAAAAAGAGAGAGAAGAGATCTGACCCCCTATAATCGATTACATAAGGCATGTAATCGATTACAAGGGGCAGATGGGTTAATACTTTTGCCTTAGTGGCATTTTGGTAATTAATTAATTAATTAATTAAGGTTTTTTCCGTACTTTTGCCCATGCAACTTTTCAAAATGATTTTTTCACTGAAAATAAAAATTTAAAAACATGAAATTTAAGCTGTACGTCAGCTTAAATATCTGAATTTAGTCGCCCCCCCCCCCCCCAAAAAAAAAAAAGCTTAAATATTTGAAGAGCCAAATCTTATCTCAAATTATAAAATAGAGTGTATTCATCTCTGAACCAGCATTGAAGATGTTAGTAACTTCTCAGCCCCCATGTTATCAATTTTTTTTTCCAAATTAACCCTATTAATATTTCCTCAACAACAATCAACTAGGAGATGGAAGATAGAAATCAAGGAAAATAATTAGAGTGATTAAGAAAAAAACATATCATACTAACCAACATAATTAATCTACTTATATTAGTCAATTATGTCTAACATTAAGTACAAGAGTAATAATATAAACTAAAATATACAAAATTCCCATGAACTTTAGATGATGTAAAAACAAACCTTTTAGTCTATTTAAGTTCATAATGAACTTCCATAACCTTTTAAATATGTGCTAATTGCCTCTACTGTTTTTTTTTTTTTTTTTGCTATAGAACTGCCCCTAGTCATTAATAATTATATTCTCCATTAAAATTTATTTTTTTGCACATATAATTTCTAAAACTTTGAGTTATATCTAAGTGTCTCTCTTCAATTTTAAGCTATAAATGTATGAATAAGTAATGAATAAAATTAGTCGCGCGAGATTTATATCTGCATAAATATTAGTATATTTTGAAAGGTTTAGTTAGGTTATCTATACATTACATAAAGTTTATGGGTTGTATACAATTTTTAGTTAGGTCACCTATACATTGCGCAAAGTTTATGGCTTTTATAAAATTTAAATTTTATATACCTCTATATATTTCCTCACATAAAAAAGTGCTCAGTAATGACCACATATTGATAGTTGCTGGGTTGATTAAAAGTCACATTAAATATACTATCACTGATTAAATCCAACAATACTCAAGTCTGATATGATATAAAATATTGATATATCTAAGTAGAACGTTAAAAGCCTTGGAAATAATTGGTCCCAATCTCATTCATATGACCGCCAAACACCAAAAAATTAATTTATTTGTGACCCCTTTCTCTTTAATGAAGCATATATATGTGTATATATGAAGTCATATAGGAGAGAAGATTCATATAAATGATGAAGAAATGGGGCAGATATTAGAGTACTACAAGAGGACTGATGAGAGATGAATGAATGCTATTCTATGTAGCGACAAATTGTAAGTGGCAAGCACCTTCAGAACCCCACACCCTCAGATCCTTTTGCCCCTTACTCAAAAACCTTGCGATATTGCTCCTTTCGCACTTAATACTACTCAGATCTCCCCTGTCCCACTTTCTGCAGCTCGTGATCATGATGAAAAAAACTACCATAGATAATATATATGTGTGTGTGCACGCCCACATGTGAATGTTATGAGTTCCTCGGGGAGGAATCTTACAAGTGAAGTGTGATTTTGTAAATTTGATGAATTTTCTCACCTAACGTACTAGTTTTTGGGATGATATATTCCTTTGGATTTATACTCATAACATTGCTGCTCTCAATGAGCAGCCGATATTCATGGAGTGAAGTATGACTTTTAAGTTTTAGGAGTTCTTCCACCCTACAAACTAATCTTTTGGAATAGGCACTTTTCTCTTTGGATCAATTGTGCTCAACTCTGTGTGTGTGTGCTTGTCTTTATATATTTTTTTATTTTAATAACATCTGATTTGAGGAACATGCAGCATTAAAAAAGATTTTGTTCATGCGTCACTGTTGTGGGGTTAAAGTCTGGAGATGTTTTGTTTGTAATTTACTGTACAGATGAAGGAAGAAGAGAGAAAAGAGTGAAATGTTGGTGCATGCTTGTGTGTTTGTGTAATTAATTAATTAATTAATACGGATTAAATAAGAATAAGGATATATCCTATTTGTTTTTTTTTTCTTTTTGACTTTTTGGAAATCGAAATGGTTAAAGTGGCCACCGCACATAATAAAGAAAAATAAAGAGAGAAGAGAGTGAGAAATAAAGTGGGCTATATGAAATAATTATGTGGCTCAACAAAAGGCCAGAAAGCGAAAGTTCCCTGATAAATGCAGAAGTATCATGGATCATTTCTCATACACACACACATATATATGCCTTCCATTTATCATACATATATATAGAGAGAGATAAAAGAAAAAAGAAATATGAACAAGGACATAATCCTTGGATTCAATTTTCTCTAACATATCATGAAAGGAAAATAAAGAACCAAACAAAAGAGTACTCCAAGCAATAATTTGCAGTACATTACTATCATATAATTGGAAGATGGGTATAAATTATAAATGTAATCGAAATGGGTCCAAGAAACGAAAGAAAAATCCAGAAAGGTAATCTTGTTTAGAAGTGGCTGGTGGGCTAGACACACACACACACAGATATATATATATATATATATATATATATATATATATATATATATATATATAATACAATATAATAAAATCGTAGCTGGCTTAAATATATGCAATAATTAAGTAAAACAATATATAAACATATAAAACACAAGAAACGGTTGGCTAATGGTCGTTTTCGCACTAAGATTGTGGTTGCCCAAATATTAAAGAAATAAAAGAACATAATCAACACACGAAAGGGATCCTATATTTTCTCCTCGTGGATGTTCGTAGCTTATTCCTTTTATAGGTGATGTTTTCTCATCAAGAAATTCCAATTATGACTAGCTAGGTATCTTCTCTCTTACAGAGAGGGACTTCGCCTTTAATATCTTGATCTTGTTTTCTCACTTCTCTTTTATTCTCTTGATCTTGTTATCTCTTTTAGAGGGTCAGGCAATAACAGTATGATGTTACAAGCGGGTTTGATCCCATTATACTCCCATTTACAAGGATTATTGATGCCACTAGGTTAGAAAGCCATTTGCAATCTTGTGATCTCCTATTACATAGAAGCTCTATATATGTTAGTGGCACAAGTGAGACAACAAGAGTATAAAGTTGGGAAAGCAAAATGAAAGTGTTTGAAATACATGTGTAGTCATTTAAGAAAAAATAATAAAATTTGGAATGATCATATAAAAGGAAGAGTACATAGGTGGCACCTATTAAAGAAAAATTAAAAGAAAATGGTTTGAGATTGTTTGTTTGGATATTTACAAGAAAATTATTGGAGGTGTGTGGTTAAAGAAGATAGCCGGAAAGGTATGGAGTCATTTAAAAAGTGATAGAAGAAGGTAAAAAAGAACATTCAATGAAGTTATTAATTATGACCATATGGTTAACAATGTATCCAAAAGATTTTGTTGTTGATTGAGTACAATGCATGTGAGGCCCACCTCACCTAGTTAGATAAAATTAATTGGTGTAAATCATATGAAAATGAATTTTAGCACCCCTACTTTCTTTTAGCTTTTCATTTTTGGCCCTCAACATGTCAAACTTTTAGATTCGTCCCTAACCTCCTATAACAGGAAGGTTGTAGGCTTGAATACCGGAGAGCGTGTGGAGGTGGGTGCTTTTCTTTCCAATATATAGAAAAGGATAGTAAATATGGCTTTTGTGGTTGTATTTTTACCCAAATACACACATATATACTATATAAAAAAAACTATCAATTTGTAGCAGTTAAGATAAACCACTAAAAATATGAGAATTTATAGCAATTTATACCAAAATTCCTATAAATTTGCAACAATATGACTCACGCAAAGTGGTGTACTAGTTACTGAACAACATTTATAGTGGTTATAACAAAAAAAAAAAACCTCTATAAAATATGGTGTCAAATTTATAGTGGTTAATTTATACAAACCGCCAAATTGTGGTGATAGCTTGGTGCCTCACGGCGTGACATTTGTGGCAGTTCATTTGTGGGAGTTTGCATGAAAATAACAGCTACAAAATGTAGAGGGTTGCATATTTGTCACGGTTATACATAGAAACCACTATAGAATGTAAAAAGTCTACACGTTTAATTTGTAGTGGTTATATAAATTTATTGTAAAATTTCACGTTGCACAAGGTAGGGTTTCTTAATTTGTAGTGATTGATGTAGTGGTTTTTGTTAAACTACTATAAATATTAACACTTTGTGGTTTTATTTATTTATTTATTTGTAAAACCACTGCAAATGTCAAGTCTTTAAATTGTCATCACCCTTTAGTTTACCGGTTTTCACTAATTCATTTCTCACGCACCCCTTGGAAGATTTTGCTACATCTCTGAGATTATGCTCAAGTATTTACAAAGTTAGGCACTTAACATTAGTAAAGTTAACTCTTATTTTGGATTTTCCTATATCGTTCTAATTTTGTTATATTTATTGATAATGTTTTTAATTATTTTATAATAATTGCAAATATTATTTCCAAGATTTTCAATTTTCCATTCTTGTCACGCCAAATTCTGCCAAAATTTTAAATCAATCGGATTTAAAAATGTTACAAGATTCTCATATCATGTGTCATCTCGATTGCATCTTATAGCGGTGAAGCAAAACCACTACCAATATAGTAGTAGTTTTATTATGTGCATAGCAGTTATAAAAAACCACTACAAAAAAACTTGTAATAGTGTGTTTTGTAATGTTAAAACCGTTACAAAATGACAATTTTATTTTATTTTTAGTAATATATATACACACATACATATATATGTATGGATGCAGAGTATTTTGAGTGCATTCTGAAAATAATATGACCTTTTGATCTGAATCCAAAAGAGAGCGAAATGGAAGGAGAAGTGATGAATATAATGACCTAAAATCTTAAAACTTACTACTGGATCCAAAAACGAAGAGAATCATAAGCCAAAATCTTAATGCCCCAAAGATAAATAACAACAACGAATTAAAGAAACCTAAAAATTAGGGGAGGAAAACAATTATACAAAGGAAGGTTAATGGCGTTGTAATAATAAGGGTTAAAGTGTAAAAATACACATGAACTTTTTCCCTAGGAGCTCCAACATCACGTGCTTTTTTTTTTGAGTAAAAATACACAAATAGTTACCATTTTGGAGTAAAAGACACATCTCACCGTTAAGTCACTGTTCACCACCACTAAGTTACTATTCACTCCATCTCTTTCTCTCTCATCATGGTGAATAATGACTTAACGGTAGGATGTGACTTTTGCTTTAAAATGGTAATCACATATGTATTTTTGCTAAAGAAAAAAAGCACGTAGTGCTGGGCGCTCATGAGAAAAAAACTCATATATACTTTTACACCTTAACCCTAATAATAATAAAGGATACTTACTACAGTGACGTAGACATGAATTAGCAGTACCTGAAAAATATGTAAATGATAGCCGCACGTGTGCTTCTTTACTGAGATAGATTAGATTTTGAGCCTAGCAGATCTATATATCTTCATAGATTAAGCCCCCGGGGACCATATGAACAGTTGCAGAGAAGTGTAGTCCCAAGGATGATTACTATCTCGAGAGAGAGAGAGATTAATTTAATTATTAATTAATTAATTAATATAGAGGCTGCATCATTGAGAAATTTAAATTAATTATAGTGGAAGGGTCAAATCCTGTATCTTCTTTTTTCTTCTTACTTTCAGCAAATTGTTATCCAAGTGCAGGCCACTGATTGGAGCGATGAGCATCAGGTCAAGACAAAAACGAAATGTCATAATAATAGTGAAAGCAAAATACTGAAATCAATGAGTGATGTGTTTCCCTAGCCAGGCATTATCAGAGGCAGAATATAAAATGTAGAGATCGAATTAACACAGCCACACAGAATGAATTAGAAGAAAATTTGTAAGAATCTGAAGAAGGAAAGACGAAGAATAGGTTCAACATATGAAAATGAAAGCCTTGCTTTTGGATCTTTCCCTTCTAATAATCTAAAATAAAACAAAACAAAAACAATACACACCCATATTATAATTATTAGCTATACACACACATAAATATTCATACAGAGGGAGAGAATGATAAGCCCGAGACAGTCAAGAAAAGCGTTTAAAACTGAACTTTTGCAATTGAGACAATGGCCTTAGATGTGGGATTGATGAGGCTGTGATGGATAATAATTAATATCATTGAGAACAAATTTAGATAGTGGTAGAAAAAAAGGGTGAGAGAATTTGATCAGAATTATACTGGTAACTAGATAGATATACTATACTATAGTAGTTGTCGTCGTCGTACTAACTGATGGATTTGTAGTACTAGGAGCAACTAGGATACCACCACCACCACCAACACCGGTGTCAACTCCTCCTCTTACATCACCGTCACCACTGCTTGAAGGGGCGGCAGAACCACCTATATCGGTTGCTGCCGACACATTGGTGCTGACCATAGTGGCGGTTGCGGTGTTTCTTTTTCGCTTCTTCTTTTCGTAAGGGATGCCTCTAGCTTTGGCTTGTCCTTCCCTGACCTCCCTCAAGTAAATCCTGACGGCTCTGGCGCCGAACGGATTGGACTCCGGTCGTCCACCGTTCTCTTCGTAAGCTGCCCGAAGGCGTCCGATCAGCGCGTCGAGGCTCCCCCACGCCTGTTTTAACGGGCACGCGCAAGGCGCCGGCGGGTTCGGGTGCCCGAAATACGGACACCCGATGATGTGGACCTTAGTCTTCCCGAATTGGTCCAAGTACTTCAAGAATTCTATCACGTGAGCTCCACTGCACCTTGCCAACGTCAATGGCGGCTTGTGATTCCTCAGATACTGCAAAAACGTATTCCAGTCCCTCCTCTTCTGCGACTCATACCGGCTCGGAGGTGCCCCGGCTGACGACACCTCTACCTGCGGCACCAACGCCCCCGCCGCAGCAGCACTATTTGGATCGGATGCACTCGGCCCCGCTCCTCCTCCTGATGCCAAATCCATGATCCACAATCAATATATAAACCGATCCAATTGTTGAAACCCAAGTAAGCAAAACACACGATCCAGAACTTAACTAGTGACACGATATGAGGGGCTTGATTTGGAGGTGAAGATGAAGACTTTCGGGGTTGTGGGTTGTAATCAGGAATAGGAACGGGGTTGAGATTTGCGTATCTGGAGAAGGGGAGTTTCACGGGGAAAGGGTTTCGTGAGGGGGAAAGAAGCAAGAAGAAGAAAGGAAGGAAGAAAATGAAAGGGAGAGAGAGAAGGGGGCGGGGGGCAGAGTGTGAATGTGAAGAGAGGGGACTTATTGATGGGACGTATAAAAGCATAGATCAATGAATGAAGAGGAATGAGACCCCGGGGGGGTGTTGGGAATGCTGGGCTAGTGGGAGTAGAGATAGAATATGAACAGTGATCACTCAATTTCACATGGTGGCCCCTAGCGACGTGACAGGTTTACTATTCACCACCAAGTTGCCACTTGCCACTCTCTTTCGTGTCGTGTGGTTCACGCTCCTTACGTTAGGCCGCCGGGGGATGTCTGCATGTGGTGAACACGCACTTGGCTCGACGTGGATTTGCAATGTGGTGAGGATCTGATGGCATTTAATGGGGTCTAAACAAGGTCAAATATTTCTTGGGCATGTTAATCTCCCACTTTGGCTTATATAATTGTTGTAAAATTGGGTAGTTGCATTTCTAAATTCATTATTTTTATAATTTTAGTTTATAAAATTGTATCAAATCAATCATCAATAAACTTGTGCTGGATATAAATCCCGTTAACCTTCTCAGTTTACAAAATAGTTAAGGTGTAAAAATACACATATGTTTTTCCTCCAGGAACGCCTAGCATCATATGTTTTTTTTGTGCAAAAATACACACGCCGTTAAGTTTTAGAAGCAAAAATACCACTTCCATTAATTGATCGTTAACCATGGTGAAATTACCTTTTTGCCCTTAGTTTAAAATAATTAAAAAAAGGAAAGGGTTAAGGGCAAAAGAGTAATTTCACCATAGTTAACGGTCAACTAACGGTTAAGTAACGGTCAACTAACGGAAGTGGTATTTTTGCTCCTAAAACCTAACGGCGTGTATATTTTTACACACAAAAAAAACATATGGTGCTGGGCGCTTCTGGAGGAAAAACATATGTGTATTTTTGCACCTTAACCCTTTATAAAATTATGTTTACTTATCAATGATTGTATATAAAAATTTTATAGAAATTTTTTTATTGAGTGTGATAGTTGAAATATTTAATTTTAATTTTTTAGATTTAAAATATATTTAAATCAAATAATTTTATTGATTAAAGTAAACTCTTATGAGTTTAATATTCGAGTTCACAATATGAATTTACGTTATTGTCACAAATTTAATTAAAACTCATAAGTTTGATAACTTTGCTCAACATTATTTTCATTTGGACTATTGTAAGGAAAATTATTGAAAACTTTGTTATTGCAAACTTTATTATCAAAGGCATTTGAGATTCAGGTTCTTGAACAAGCGTCGCTTTTCTAAAGTTGGGTGTAACATATCTTTAGTTATGTATAAATATCTTCAGTTTTATATATGGTCCAAGATAGGATGCATACATGTGAATAAAAGTTACACCCAAGGCTATCAAACTCACAAGTTTAAATGAACTCATAATAGTGACGTAAATTCATGTTACCCATGATGGTGACATAAATTCGTTACAGCGAATAATTAAAATACGAAAAAATGACAACAATTTGATTTAAAATATATTTTAAATCCACATTATTGAAACTTGATCTATCAACATTCGCAATTATCATTTTCAACAAAGAAAATTATATCAAAAGTCATATATGAAGCAATTGAGTATGATCAAATTGAAACATTTAGCACAAATTCAATAGTGAGTTAACAACATTTTGTAAATAAGAAATGTAAACTATAAACTTTATGTAACATCCCAAATTACAGGTTTGAAAATCGTGTCGGTCGACACTTAGTTTTAAGAAATTCAACAGAGTTTGAGATGCTACAGCCCAGAGTACTGCAGGAATGAATAGTGTGCGCTAAGATCCGGACAATGAGTATCTGATATAGAATGTCCAGACATATGATGATATATTAAATATCCCGAAGGAACATTCATGTGATACAATTTACAGAGATTTGAATACATTTCTTTGATAAAGAAAGTCTTAAACTAGACCTATGGCATGGAACCTAACATCAGTTATTCAGTCCATTTGGCCAGGTCGGTGTTCAATCTAATGGGAGTCTCACCGACTCTACGGCGACTTGTGACAACCCACCGATGAACCCTTCCTTAGTTTAAGCACCAAATAGACCGAAATAACTTTGTTACATTCGTGCCAGAATATTCTGCTTGTAATACTTCTACCGACCTTCATCTTCGACCGCTGCCTCTATACGGCTCTATCCTCCGGCATCTTCTCTATCCTGGTTTCTTTCCTGTACTATTCATTAAGACTGAGGTCCAATGCCCATTAGACCTCAGGTAACGGTTAACCTCATGTTTATATATATCATATATGGGTACGAATATTCACAACATAAATAGTTCAAAAGCACCCAGACAAATGTACCCTTGGCATATAAGCCCCTTGGCAAATATGTCACACTTAGCATACATTTCACACCTAGCAAGAGTTTCACACCAAGCATTTCACACATAGCAAGCGTATCCCAACACCCAACAAAATAATCATCATAACAATAGTACATGAACATATCACAGAGCTAACAGCTATCTCATATAAACATACCATACACATAGCACATATAGTAAACATCAGAGTTAAAATTACCAGTACGCGGACGTACCTTTTACCGCATAGTCGTCAAACATCCGACCTTTGATTCCGGTTTTGGACTTCCCGGATGTCCTCTTGAAGAACCTTGCTCCTTGCTCTTGGAGCTTTTCCTCTCACTCCCTTCCTCTCTAAATTCGGCCTATGCCTTGAAGATTTGATGAGAATTTTTGAAGGAGGAAGCTTCTATTTATAGTGAAATGTCATGGCAACTTGGTAATTTCTTTGAACTTCTCATCTTGCTTCTTAACCCTTGGATTTTACTTGGAGAGGAAGCATAAATCTCACCCCTACACCTCTAAAAAAACACCACCTCCCTCCCTTGGCTTTTAAGTTTTGGTTTCATCTCCTATTTACCTCCAAATACTAATTTAGTTAGGTGTCAATTGGTGTTTTTATTCAAAATCTAATTTCACTTTTGAAATCCTAATTTTATGACCAGATTTATGGTGATTTTTAATTTCCTAAACACTTAGGTATAACTCCTAAAAGTATTCAAAAATGACTTTGGGAATAGCCAAGTTAAAGCTCATAATTCACTGGTTCCAAATATGTATTTATATTTAATACTTAGTTCTAATATTTCAAGATATGATTTAATCTCTATGAATTCTCCTTGATTTGCATTTGATTAGAAATTACTTGCTTCCCAAGTTTCTTTACTTGCTCTCCAAGTTTCTTTACTTGCTTCTCAAGTTTCCTTTTGGATTTCAAGCCATCATTTACTTTAGTTAATTTTTGACTTCCTTCTTGTTCCCCAAGCAACAAAAACCGTCCCCCCTCTTAATTTTTAATTATCCACTTATATTTTTAATTGTTCCCACAACTCTAGAAGAAAAATCTCTCATTGGTTAGGATTAAGGATTGATATAATTTGGTTCTTTATTATATAATTTATTCACCATCAAATAGGAATTTTCGTCCCATAGGAATAAATTAGGAATAATTATTTTAAATCCTAATTTTAATTTCTAACATCATGTTTTAGGGGTTACTAGGCTTACTATCAAAATTGACAAGGTTTCTAATTTCATTTTGATGATTAACAATTCCTTGTATGCTAATCAATATCATTTGGTCTTAAATTATGACCTTAAAAACTTAATCATTAACTAATTTCAAAAATTAATAAAGTATATCAATTATTGCAATTTCAATTGCCCAATAATTGTTGCCAATTCCTTCTAATTGATTTTATCATCCTCTGATGATTTTAATTGCTTAGAAATGGTAATATTCCTAAAAATGATAATAAATCAATTAAAAGTTTAGAGACAACACACTCTCTAATTTTAATACATATTTAGTTGCCTCTTAGGATTTATCATAACATTCTCAAGGTATTTTACGACCCACAAATTCACTTAGAGATTTTTAGTTCTTTATTTTCTCTAATTTCATGAGAAATTACCTTTAGAAAATAAGGTAATTTTTTTCACTAGTTTTGAGACCACAAATTCACCTATTGTAGTAGGTATTATTTATCAAAATATAATATTTACATGTATTATGAAAATTGGGGTATTACACTTTATATGTAAACTCACAAGTTTAACTGAACTTACAACAGGCATGAGTTTAATAGCGAATTGACACGATTTTGGAAGTTAGAACTGTAAAAATGGTAAACTGTGAGAGTCAATTTACAAGTGTGACAACAATAGTAACACTGATTACACATAAGTTCTTAAACTATAATTTGAGGTACTTAAATTTTGTAATTGGAAATTTACATAAATATTTTAATGTTTTAGTGCTTTTAAGAAATTTCATTTGAATATGGTGTGAATAAATGTCAAGGATTTTTATCATATTCTTTTTTATTGGTCCAAAAAAATTGAAGATTTACTTTGGGAGAATCCCAGAAAAAAGCTTTTAAAATATATAAAAGACGTATCAATTAATATTCCAAATCTCATGTTAGAGCGCATAGGAGAAATCTATGATAGGGGTAGGAATAGTTTAGACCCCAATCAGGCAGCCTACATCCTGACCTATTTAGGGTTTGGTATGGCCTGACTCGTTTGTTAAAAAGGTCAAATCAAGGTCTATTTAAAGGCCTAATTTTGTAAATAGACTAGGCCTTTTTTGGTTAAGCCCGGCCCGACTTGTAAGCCTTTAGGCTTGGTTTGTTTATACATAAAATAA
This sequence comes from Acacia confusa, assembly GCA_037074495.1. Taxonomy (NCBI): domain Eukaryota; kingdom Viridiplantae; phylum Streptophyta; class Magnoliopsida; order Fabales; family Fabaceae; genus Acacia; species Acacia confusa. The sequence continues at coordinate 13,097,040 of CM073506.1, forward strand.
ATATAATTATATTTATATCATATAAGAAACAATATTTAATTTTTTCCATTTTTATATTCTAATTTCAAGTATAATTAGTTAATTATAGTACTACATTTATTCTTCTATTAGTTAATTATAGCCTTTAAGACCTGCAATATGAGACATTTTAAAGGCTTATTGTAAGTAGGCCTTTAAAAAGCTTTATGAAAATGGAAGAAATCACCAAGAGGGGGATGAATTGGGGATTTCAAAAATTCTTTTGAACTCTTTTTTTAAAAACTTAAAAAGTAAATAATGAAAGAGTAAGGGAAGAAGAGCTAGACACACAGAATTTATACTGGTTTGGTCTTAACCTTGACCTACGTCTAGTCCCTAGATGTCTTCTGGGTATTCACCCAGGACTTGCTCCCTCTCACACTTTGTAATTAAGCAACCCAACTCATAGGTTCCACAACCTTGAGTTCATACAAACAAATGTTTGAAAAATGTTTTCAAAGAATCAAGACTCTCAAAAGAGTAAATATTGATAAACACTGAAGAACAGATCAAAAACCACAATACAGACTCAAATTGCAAATGTAATCAAATGTAGCTTCGTTGTGTGTATCTTGCTCTGAGTCTTCATAGCCTTTTATAAGCTAACTGGAGGAACTAATCGTTGCATTTTCTTCTCTAACGTTCAGCTGCAAATCTGGAAAATGACAGTTGCATATTTTCCTCTGTTCTTTCAATTCTCAGTTGGAATCTTGGAATATGTTGATGCAGATGGTCTTCCAGATATTCCGTCATTCCATAACCTTTATTTGACCCTTGGAGAGTGATTTAATTGATCCATAATGGTCTGTGCTGAACCATTGGGATAGAGGAGAAGGATCAGCCCTGTTATTGGTTCTTTATTTAATGCACTTATTCCAGATCTAATTCCATCTTGATCTTAGCTGAACTTATCTGAAAATTACTCAAAACTTCATCAAAGAAGTTAGAAGCAATAGAATCATATGATAAAACATTTTTCAGATTAACCCATAAAGATTTCGTAGATTGACACAATCTGGTTTGTCAAAATTACCGATGCAAACTTGAGTTTGTAATCCCAGACTCGAGTTTTTGGTTCATCCAGAAAGCATATATGTTAACCAAGAGTCTAAACTGGAGTTTAGAGATGGCTGACTCGAGTCTGGTTCTTATAGAGAAGACTGTTGGGCTCTGGTCTTTGGATGAGATTTTGGACATATTGCTAAACTCGAGTCAATTAATGACTAACTCGAGTTTGGGGCTTTGTTATGAGGATAAGCCTAAGTTCAAGAACTTCTAGACTAGAGTTTAGAAACATAAACTGGAGTTTTCAAATCAGACACATTGTTGGGTTTTCTGTATGACTCAGACTCGAGTTTACAGATGTAAACTCGAGTTTCAGCAAGAACTGAAACTTTGAAGTCTCTTCTGTTTTTGAGATAAACTGGAGTTTGGAAACAAAGGCTGGAGTTCACAAAACTTGTGAAAATACTGAAGTTTCTGAATTCTTTCTGTTTAGTCTAAACTCGAGTCTTAGGGTCTAAACTCGAGTTTGTCTTATTCAAAACTTTGAGTGCTCTCTGTATCTTCTAGACTTCCAGTTTGCTTAGCAAACTAGAGTTTGGCTTCTTTTGCAAAAATATGAGCTACTCTTTGTCTAGTCCAAACTCGAGTTTGTCTACCCAAACTCGAATTTGCCTTTGACAGTGAGTTTTACATCTTATCAAAGACAAACTTCATACTGAGTTTACAATTGTTAGTTATCATCAAAACACATAGAGAACTAACACTTTAGACTCGACCATGCCTTATGAAGGCCCAGGTCTAAACCTAAAAAAAACCTGTATTTAGGCTTAGGCCTTTTACCCTCATTACAGCTCAGCCTATTTAGTCAAAACCTAACCTGGTCTATTTCCATCCCTAATATAGGATTAACAAATGTCTCCGAAAAAACCTTTATGCTACTTAGTTATATCATTACTACGAAAAAGGGGCTTTTAGACCACCATATTTATACTGGATATAGAAGGAAAGGTCTAAGAAGTATGACCGGTGGCCTTCTCATAAATATAAAAAAAAAAATTTAGATGGTTCCTCTAATATAAGGCCGAACAAATATTATTTAGACCGGTTTCCCAAACAACCAATCTAAAAATTTAAAAAAATAAAAAAATAAAATGTCAATTACTTTTAAGACTAGTTGTAATGTTTAACCGGTCTAAAAGAAGAAACTTTTAATACCTCTTATTAACAATAACCGGTTTAAAGGATGAGGAATAAAAAATAATATATTTGTTACTTTTAAGATCGGTTGTTAAGAATAATCGGTCTAAAAGGTGAACTTTTAAGATCGGATTTTAAGCATAACCGATCTAAAAAGTGAATCTTTTCTGTTTTTGCACCAAAAATTGAATTTCACTCTCTGGACCTCTCTCCTGAATGTAAATCGCCTCTAAGCCTATTGGATTCTGTAAGTGGAGCTTAATCACCAAGAGGGGGCGAATTGGGGATTATAAAAATTTTCTTAAGTACTTTGTTTTTGCACACTAAGACAAAGCTAAGCAAAGTATAGGGAAGAAGAGCAAGATACAAAAATTTATATTGGTTCAGTCCAATATATTGACCTACGTCCAGTCCCCAAACTCTCTGAGATTTTCACCATCTCAATTGATTTCACATGTTGTAACTCGAGTAATTCTCTCACTAGAACTTACTCCCCCTCACAAGTTGCAATCAATATCCCAGTCTTCAAGTCCCCTAACTTGAGATCCTTACAATAAATGAACTCTCTCTAAGAGTGGATAAGAATAAACACTAAAGATCAATGAATCAGAAGATATTTTACAAGTGAAAACTGAAAGTGTAGTTTGTAAACTTCAATGCAATTCATTTTTAGTAGATTGGTTGTTGAGAAGAATTGAAGGCAATTCTATTTATACAAAGAGAACATTAAATGACCATTGTAATCTTCAATATAACCATTGTAGACATTAAGAAAGGATTAGCACAAGCTTTGGTCTTCTTTTCTCTCTACTCTTTGGTTAATCCAGCTGCACAGATGTTTATGTTTGACTTCTTGACTTTTAATCCGTTGGAAGAGCAGCAACTGGACGTGGAAAGGAAACATTAATCCCTTTGCAATGTGTGTAGAATGATTGTCCAAAAGAATGCAAGTTTTCTACACTTTGCATTTAATGTGCTGACATCACTTTTTGCTTTTGTTCAAATCTTCATTTAACATTTTTTCTAAATCATCTGAAACTTATTAGCAAACTAATTAAACATAGCTAGGAATAGAAATGAGTGATGATAAGGAGTATTAAGATCAAATGGGAAGATTTCACAAATTCGAGCAACTTGATTTTCAAAACCAGCGACACAAACTCGAGTTTGTTCATCAAAACTGGAGTTTGTAACTGTGCACTAGAAGCCAAATTTGAGTTTCCGTTTCATAACTTGAGTTTTCTTTATCAAGAGAAGAAAGTCTTGTATTGAGTTTAAAAGCACATTTTGAGCCATAAAGCAAAACTCGAGTTGATTAATGACAAACTCGAGTTTTGGACTTTTATAGTGAAAACAAATTTAAGTCCAAAACCTTAAAACTGGACTTTCCAAATGAAGACTAGAGTTTTCAAACACACTAAAATGAGCAACGCTCTCGGGTTGGCCTAAACTCAAGTTTCTATTTCCAAACTCGAGTTTTCAATTAAGTTTGAGAACCTTTGAAAACGATGCCAAGTCAAATCTAGAGTTTTCTCATATTGGATAAAACATGAAATCTTTCTGTCAAGGCTAAACTTGAGTTTTCTCAAAACTTTGAAAAACTTAGAAAACTCTTGGCTAAGTGAAAACTAGAGTTTTCATATCAAAACAGGAGTTTTCTTATGCTTAAAAACTTGGAGTCTCTCTATATGCCCAAAACTTGAGTTTCTAAATGAAAACTGGAGTTTTGATTACTTTAGAAAATATTGGAGAGTCTCTGTATGGTGCAAACTCGAGTTTGTCTCAATGTGAAAAACTTAAGTGCTTTTTATTTGTCAGAAACTCGAGTTTGTCTACGCAAACTGGAGTTTTCTTAGTACAATAAAATTGAGCTACCCTCTGTCAAGTCCAAAACTCTAGTGTTTGTCTCTGACAGTAAGTTTTTCAACTTACTTAAGACAAACTTCATCATGTGTTTACAGTGATCAATTATCATCAAACACATAGAGAACTAACAGATTCATGCATAAAAATGTGTTAGACAAGATTCAATCCAAAACTATTGGTTTCATGTTCAACATCATTCATCTCGTTTGCAATTCTTACTCCTCTCACAAATTCCTCACCTTCAGTAGTTGATTTCTCTGCCATAATGTTGTTAAAATCTTCTTGGTTACTGAGAAAACATACAGTGTAAGTTCTCTAAGTATGTTTTGATGATAACTAATCATTATAAATAGATTAAGACATATGATCTAAGCCAAAATGATCTTTTCTTTCTCAAAATCGGATTCTATCTATCTATTCTTTTTGTTTTCAAATTGGCTCGAGCTTGAGTTGTTAAACTTGAGTCAAGTTCAGCTTTATTCTATTTGAAATGCCATTTTGACTCGAGTCACTTTTATCAGTCTTGAGTTTAGAGATAAACTCTAGCCAATTATCTGCGAACTTAAAATTACCGTTATATTCAAATATATGTTAGCTTGAGCCTTCAATTATCACCTCAAGCCAAAAATATCTTCTTCAAATATTGTTTGAAAACATTTCATTGCATCTGATTCGAGCATGGTTTTTGTTGCCTTGAGTTTATACCTAAACTCGAGCCACCCCATGTTGCCTTGTGTCAAAATTTCTTCTAAAGCTAAGTGATTAGTTGGACACTAACTTGAGCCACCATTTATGTGCCTCGAGTTTTAGCTCAAACTCAAGCCAAGGATAGTTGACTCGAGTTAGCTAGCTTGACTCATTCTTTTCTGTGTTTTTCAATGATAAATTGACTCGAGCCAGGATAATATTGACTCAAGCCAATTATCCTCTGTTTGAGAATCTTCATGTCTAAATCTTTCAATTCACTAAGTTTGTTCTATATGCTTCATATCATCTATCATTACTACTTCTAACTATATTTAACCAATTTATTAATGAGTTTTAGATGATTAGAATGTGGATTAACTTTGTTATTGGATAAAGCAATCTTATGTGTCAGAGCCTTAAATACACTTACCTATTCGAAACACCAATCCAACAACCATTCCTTTGAGCATTTGAAAGACGTTTCTGGAAAGATAACTCCATTCCTATTGTTGTTCCTCAATGGTCAAAATGCAGGTATAAAAGAATTAAAGAATGTTGAAGATGACGATTATTCCATAGCATTAATGGCTCAACACTTCATCACTTTAACAAACAATTGAAGAGTCTAATATCATCACTCTAACGAATAAGTTTTCAAGCTTCTACAATGATCATAAATGTCATCAACTATAAATATAAGAAGCATTGAATTTGCCACCAATCGAAACGCTATACAATTAATTCAACTCAACTACGATTTAATGTTTCATTAACCTAGTCTAATATCTTTGGATATTATTCCTATACTTCAGTGTTTATTAATTATCTAATCTGTGAGAGAGTTAAACACTTATCGATTTATTGTTTATTAGTCAAATCTTAAGGTTATGGAGCCTTAAGTGTGGGTATATGATTACAACTTGTAAGAGGGAGAAAGAGAGGATTATCTTGAGTGTAAAGTAGGTAATTGTAAATGTGATTGATTAAGAGATAGTGAAATCCCAAGTGCTTGAGGACTAGACGTAGGTTAAGAGTTAGACCGAACCAGTATAATTTCTTTGTGTTCTTTCCTTCTTTGTCTCTGTCATTGTGATCTTGAGCTTTCAGCAAAAAGATTTTTGTAATCACCTATTCACTCTATTAGTTCTTTTATGGGTTTTGATGATAACAAACAATTGTAAAATCAAATTGAAGTTTGTCTTAAGTACGTGAAAAAATTATTGTCTAAGGCAAACTTAAGTTTTGAAATCAAAACTCGAGTTTTGGCTTGACAGAGAAAAGCTCAATTTTAATGACCAGAGGAAAAACTGCGGTTTCTATGTAGAAACTCGAGTTTTGATTACAAGAGCATTACAAGTTTTTCATCAGAACAGACTCGAGTTTTGATATGGAAACTCGAGTTTAGAACTCACAGAGACTCTTCAATATTTTTTGAGGAAATGCAAAACTCCAGTTTTCATATGGAAACTCGAGTTTTGATCATATAGAGAGTCATCTAAGTTTCTGACTTGAGAAAAATCCAGTTTTAAAAAAGGAAACTTCAGTTTCCAGATTTTCTAAGTTTTTCCAAATTTTAGGAAAACTCGAGCTTCGGTTTGGAAACTCGAGTTTTAGCCTGAGAAACTATTTTCATGTTTTGAACATTTTAAAACCAAGTTTTAAATTGAAAACTCTAGTTTCTCACTTGGCTCCAAATTTCAAATGTTTCATGTTTTAAAGGAAAACTCGAGTTTAGTTTTGGAAACTAAACTATTTAAAACTCTATTCAAATGTTTCATGTTTCATGTTTCATGCTCCAAAGTACAGATGATCACTATTTCTCCTTATATTTAAAAACTCCAGTTTTGGAAACTCTAGTTTTTGCAATAACACAAATCTCTCTAAGTTTCAAATTTTAAAATGGAAACTCGAGTTTGGTTTTGGAAACTCGAGTTTTGGTCATACAGAGAGCATCGATGTTTTTCACTGATTTCAATACTCCAGTTTTGAATGAAAACTCCAGTTTTGAGATTTTGGACTCAATTAAGTTAAATGTCCAAAACTCAAATTTATATTTGGAAACTCGAATTTTGCCTTTAGTCCAAAATATGCACCAGACTCAAATCGAGACATTCTTCTCTGGTAGAAGGAAACTCGAGTCTTGATATGGAAACTCGAGTTTATACTTAAGTGCATAGTGACAAACTCGAGTATTGATACACAAACTCGAGTTTGCGTTGTGACTATTAAAAATTCAAATCTGTCGAATCTGTGAAGTCTTTCTTGTTTGATCTTAATGCTTTCAAATATCATTTATTAACTTCACTAGATATGTTTAACGTGTTTGGTAGTAAATTTCAGCCATTTTAGAGATGATTTAAGAAGATTAAAAGTGATGTCTTCAACATAAGCAAAAAGCATGTTAGAGCATTAAATGTAAAGTGCAGCAACTTGCCATATTCTGATCAAACAAGCTCTGCACGATGCAAAAAGGATAAATGCTTCTTACTTAAACAAGTCACTGACAATCCAACGGATGAAAACATAAGGAAGTCAATAATTATCCTACAACACAAGGAATGAACAAAAGAGTAGAGAGAGAAGAGACTAAAGTGTCTATAACAGCTATATTAGTGCACTAATTGTTAGATTGATGCATACAACGGTCATTTAACACTCTCTAAGTATAAAAAGAGCTGCATTCAATTCTTCTCAACAACCATTGAGCCAAAAAATGAAAAAGCATTCAAGTTTTTCATCTACTCTTAAGTTTTCTTGTATAGAGTATCTTTTGATACTATTGTGCTTCAGTGTTTATTCTTATATACTCTTTAAGAGAGTTCATTGATTGTATCTCATTTATTGTAAACAATCTTAGGTCAGGGGACTTGGAGATTGGGATTATTGATTACAACTTGTAAGGGGGAGTAAGTTCTAGTGAGAGAATTACTCTTGAGTTACAAAGGGTGCAATCAATTGAGATAGTGAAAATCTCAGGGAGCCTGAAAACTGGACGTAGATCATAGAGTTGGACCAAGCCAGTATAAAACTTTGTGTTTTGCTCTTCTTCCCTACTCTCTGTTATGCCCTGTTTTTAGTATCTCAAAACAGAACTTTCGAAAATAATTTTAAAATCCCCAATTCACCCCCTTGGTGATTTAGCTCTGTTTTCTCACCCCCTCCCCTTTAGGTGATATTCCACCATCATATAGTAGCTTGAATTTTGTACTTTTGATTTATTGACCTTAGAGTGTTCAATTCTCCTTGTCCATTTATAGGAAAGAAGCATATTAAGAATGAGAGTTCATTTCCCCTAAAAAGCAAAACAACTGAAACAAGCTCCCATGAAAGAGGGGGGAAACTTCAAAGAGGATAGAACCAATGCTTGTTATAATACTATTTTGTCATTTGAAGCACCAAGGACCCTGGCCCTTCTGGTAGATATTCATCGTTCTAATCTGGTGAAAACACCTAAGAACTTTTGAACTCCATCGGCGTTAGTGGTGAGGTTGATGGGATTGAAGGATTGTCTGATGGTGGCGTAAGCGGTGAAGAAGTTATAATCCGTGGCGGAGAGAATAGAAAGGCTCTTAAATGCACTATAGAAATGCGACAAGCATCTAAAGTCACTGAATAATATCATTGAGGTTGTACGATGATTATTTTGAAACACTTTTAAGACTGGTTGTTTCACACAACCGGTCTTAGAAGTCTTACAATTTTCACTTTTTAAGACTTGTTATTTTACACAAGTGATCTTAAAAGTTTAAACATTTAGATCTTATATGTTAAAAAACCGATTTAATATTTTTTTAAGACTAATTTCTTTATCGGTCTTAAAAGTAACATACTTTTTATACTAGTGCATGACACTTTCTAGATCTCTTTATCATTCAATCCTCTCTCTCTCTCTCTCTCTCTCTCTCACTCACTCACTATCTCTCATCATCTATTCCACCCCTCTACTACCTCCTCCTCTGCTAATCCATTCACTTCTTCATCGGGAGAGGAATGTCTCCATTGATTTCCCTTTTCATTTAATGTATCCACCATTATATTAAGTTTCATTGTTGAGATTTAATATTATGTAAAAATATTATTGTAACATTAAATGTAATAAATCTCATAGAATAAATCTCAACCATTGAAATTTTATCTACTGGCGAAAACATTAAATAGAGAGTAAATGGAACAGAAGATAAATGGAGACATTCCTATCCATCCCCTCTTACAACCCCCATCGCACGTTCACTCTTTCTAGCTCTATGCGTGCCTTTGATCATTATTGTTGACGTCCATGAATCATTAGCTTTAGAGAAATTGGGCATCAATAATCCTCAAGGTTGAAGCCATTAATATTCTTTGTACTAAACCTTCCTTCTAACAGATCTATGGGGTTGTAAGGATCATGAGTTTCATATATCACTCCCTTGCAATAGCTTAAGAGTCCGATCAAACCACTTAGAAGAGGAGCCTCATGATCATCACATTTAAAGCACTATAAATCCATCTCATTATGTATGACTTTGATCTCATTGTTACAATTACTTGTAAGGATCATAAGCATGGTGGGTTCCTGGTGCTATAGTGCAAATACAATGGGAATATAAATGGTATAAGGTTCGTATATATGTATAATTTTGATTATCCTTTTTTTTGGAATTCAAGAGAAAGAGAGAGATCAATTTGAAGTTGATTTGTGATTTTTAGTTAGTGAAGGAGTTGATGTTGCCGAATTTCTTTTCCCAATACAACATTCATGGTGAAACAGCGAAGCATGTCTTCTTAAGTGCACAAGGACTTCTTATGAAAGAGGGGAGCAAGCGGCTGATGAAGACAACGAAATCATGCTTGATGGTGGTGGTACTCATGGTTATAGTGATATTCACCATGTCAATAGCCATCCTTGGAGGATTTGACCAAAATACCAGTGTGCTTATACTCAAAAGATATCCTCTATTAAACATCTTTATGGTGGCGTATTTGGAGGTGCTATGCTCATCAATGATGTAACTGGTGATGTTCTTGTCGATCCTGACGTCTAGTGTTCTAAGAGAAGGACTTCTTTGTGGATGGGTGAGTAGAGGAGGAGTGGGCGAAGTATGGTGTTGACAACAAGAGAAAATGAGAGAGAGGAGGGAGAAGATTGACTGATAGAGAGAAATCTGAAAAGCCCCATATAACTCGAGGCACAAAGGTCTTTTCGAAGACATTTGTTAACCCTAGATTTCTTTATTGTCTAACATAGGATTTGAAATTTTAGAGTCATTATATGTCTTTCATATATTTTAAAAGTTTTTTTCTTGGGATTTTCTAATTTACTTTCTCAACCAAGCATGGTTGTACTGATACTAATAAAATTAGAAAATTTTAATTTTATACTTTAAAATGCTATGCATAAAATTAAAGATTTATTACTAACATATAGTATTTCATAGCATAATATCTGAATATAAATTCAGTTAATAAAATAGATACAATTATGAGGATGCTACTAATATAATTTATAGAAATTGTATGAATATATAGTTCAATTCCTATATTTTAAATTTATATCGTTTCAATCAAGGGTTTTAGAACAATTGTGATAGTAATATAACTCATAACTTGAACTCGTATTGTAAATTTGTAAAAGTTTATTTTAGTCATTAAATTAAATAGGTATCAATAGTGTATAGTTAAACAATTAAAATACAAAAATGACAATGATTTGATTTCAAAATTTATCATACTTAACAAAAACATTTCTATAAAAATTCATATATAAAGCTATTGAGCATGATCAAATTGAAAAGGTTAACACGATTTAAGAGTGAGTTAACATGATTTTATTAACTAAAAACATAATTAAAAATAGTATTAAAAATGGTAAACTCATGTATGTAAACTTGTGGGTTTAACCAAATTTATAACTAGTATGAGTTTACCAGCAACTCAACACAACAATTTTATAAGATAGAAACGTAAAAACAGTAAACTCGAAGAATCAGTTTACATGTTCGACAACAATACCTATAAGTGATATCCATGAATAAGGAAATTACAAGGAATTCAGGGAACAAGAGGATTACTGTGGAGTGGAGAAATAAATATATAATTAACTATTATAGATCACACAAGTATATTTTAGAGAGAAAATGTCATATATTTAATATAGTTAACTAATTTATCTCATTCTTTTAATTCATTGAAATTAGTTAAATATCTCCTATATTAAGTGTTGAATGGAGCAATATTTTATTATAATTTAAAGAGAGTAATTTTTATATTAAAAATATATATTAAAAAATAATAAAATTTATGTATAATAGTTCTTCTAGTAAAGTATACTAATAATTAAACCACCTATCCGTTTTTTTATAAATTATGGAAACCTTGCTTATTATCATTTTTCTAAAGATACTTCATTCTCATTTTTCTAACTTTTAGTTTGCTGTGAAGTTTTAACTCTTAGACATTTTTTTGGACTGAAATGGCCCTATTTAATATAAGAATTATTTAAGAAGAAAATTTCATACAACTAAAAAAATAATTCTAATACATATGATTTCCAGGAATCAATGCCAACATGAGATATTAACATTAAATCGGAATTAAATGCCAAATCTTTACATGAAGATATATTAATTTACTCCTTGTTAATTACTTTGTGAGTTGTATAATTTGTAGTTTAAATATTCTATCGAAAAAATAATTATAATCACACATTGAGCTCAAAATAGTCAACTAGTAATCCAATTTATAAATTAATTTAATAATTAATAATAATAATAATAATAATAATAATAATAATATAAAAGGATACAAATATTATTTTGAAATAGGTGTATGTGCTTCGACTTTTTCTAATCTCATTTGTTAGTGTCAACGTTTCACCCAAGAAGGGGGTGAATTGGGTGATATTAAAAATTTTAAAATGAATGAAATCAAAAACTAAATCAAATGATAAAAATTAGATAAATATCACTGAAGTGTACATAGGCATTATATTGGTTCGACCTTAATCTCTTGACCTACATTAAGTTCTTAGAGTTTTTCACAATATTCCCAACACTTGATAGGTTCTTAGCACCACAGTACAAATAGAGCTCCTCAACAAGGACACTCATTCCCCTTTACAGCTTGTAATTCCTCAATCACACTTAAGGTCCTACTACCTTAAGATTTTACAGAGTTGAAAAATATTGGTAAAGTCGCTCACAAAGTAAATATATAAACGTTGGAGTGCAAATCAAATATCAGAAGATATTATAGAGAATGAACTAAGTAATAAATGAGAAGAAGATTTGTCTTTAGATTAGTTACTTGTTCTATCTAGAATGCTTTGCTATTTATAGGTAGTTACCATTGATGACCATTGTGAGCATTCGTATTTGTTTGTTAGAGACAGATTGTAGTCATTGAAGGATTTCAATGATCAATTGCTTTTATCTTTGCTTCAACAAATGCTTCAGATGCAATCTCTATGGTTTGCTATGTGTGTTCTGCTTTGCATTCAAAGTTTTGATAGAAATTTGGTTTTGTTGCTTTTGAAGTGAATCCAATGTTTTGAAACCTATACATAATCAAGATTAGTAATATTGAAAAGTAGTACAAGAAATAATCAAGTGTAATTAGATGATAATCAAAGGTATTTGAATTCTTGTCATGCTTATTTTCAAAAGATGATGAACTTGTACTCGAGTGTGATTCAGGATCACTCAAGTGACGAGTTATAACTCGAGTGCTTATAGTGTAACTAGAGTGCTGTATGAAATTTGAGTTCTTATAGTAAAATGTTGATGAAAGCTATATCACTTGAGTGCTATAAGATGTAACTCAAGTGATCTTCTTTTATTTGGAAAATAATTCAACACTACTAGTGGCTCGAGTGAATATTTGGAGCACTTGTACTCATTTGCAAGAGGGAGGTGGAGTGATGAATTTGGCGAAGTGAAGAGGGAAATGCTAGGTGAAGTACATGGTCCTTATAAGGCAAGTCGCCAATTGGGATGTGATCAGATATAGGAGTGGTGGTGGTGTTAGGAGTATCAAGGACATGGAAAGTATTAGTAGTATCAGAGATGGTAGTGATATCAAGAATGGGCTCAAGGATAGTGGTAGTAACAAAAGGGGTCAGGCTAATGACAACCAAAAGAGCAGAAGTGGTAGCTATGTATGGCTTTAGGAAAGGAATGCCAATATGAGTCTTTATGATCTCTTACTGTATCCTAGTAGTATGTTCTTCCTGGTGAGCAAAGAGGATCTAGAAGTTATGCTTGACCCCTACTACCAATGTCTTGATGTAGTAGTCCATCTTCACAACCAAATACTCATTAGACTCCTTTATTCTACTAAGGAACAATTCATTGGACTTTTGGATAGTTGTAATGGTAGCCTGTAAAGTGTCTTGAATGTAGGTCTTGATAATAGCTCTAAAGAAGGAAAGAGAAGCAAGAGACTTTGCTTGAGATAACTGAGCCTCGTCTGCTCGAGAAGGTCAAGGTTTGCATTTCCTTTGTCTTCTTCTTCTTAGGCTTAGACCGAGACTACTCACTAGCTTTACCAAAAGTAATATACGTCTTGGCAAGCTAAGCCTTTCCAAATTTGCCAAACTTCACTACCTTATCCCCTATAATCAAATACCAGATGTTGTGCAAGTAGATAAGGTAGTAGACTAAATGAAGAAAAGGAATGTTGGTGATTCTGGAGGAATGAAAACAAAACCTTCTCATATCTTGAAAGATTATATCTCCCATATTTCTCTATTCCTTAGATAGAACAGAGGCCATCATCAACTGATCAACCCTGATGAAATGTAAGAAGTTCTTCGCTTTGTTGACCATACTTTGGAGTTGATATAACAAACTACTCTGAAGATGTCACATATAGAGCTTGGAAGAAATGAAAAAGGATTTATTGGCTCTTATGGCTTCAATATCTCGAATATCTCGTGGGTTGTGAACTCATTGAAAGGTTCAGTAGGGGTATTCTCAATTCCTAGATAAGTGTTTAACATCTCAGCAATGAGATGAATCCTCTGACCCTTCACAGATGTCACAAGGCATTGCTCTACGGCATTACCTTGGTCATTATGCTCAAATTCAACAACCATATTGCAACAAAATACTTTGTTATGGTTGGGCAATATATAGTGCAAATCTTAACCAAGATGTATATGGTCCTAGATATAGATATAAGTCTAGATTGAATTCAAATTTTAATACAGCCAAATCCACATAAACAACATGACAAAATGATCTATTACCATAGTTAGAGTCGAAAGCAGCTTGATCATTTATCTACAAGTCTCCAATGTTGAAGTTCAGAAGAAGAACTAGAGACTCTTACTTCTTTAGCCAATCGTGATAGCGAAGGACTCATTGAACTAGAGGCACCTAAAGTGGTTTGACTAGTAGTGGCCTTTTGGGTATAAGAAGAAGTACCATATCTAGATTTCCTCATAACAAAGCTTTGAGGCATAAAGTACTTGACTATCTCGAATATCGGCCTCTTGTTGTGGAACTACTTTATATTTTCCTTTCCTTGGAGGCACTGGTTTTGATATGGGTTGAGATTGACTGGGTTCCTAAATCATCACTCTTATCACGGGTTGAGTTTCTCTCCCTATCTTTTTCTCATTATCCCTCATCATCTTAAATCATATCCATCCAATCAATCACAATACTACTTTAACTTCTCTCTCCTCTTCTCAATCAATGGCCTAGATGAGGATAATGAGGGAAAAGGAGAAACAAGACAATGAGAAAATCCTCTCCCCTCTTATCACTGGGTTCCTTTACTTAAGTGACTCTCTTTCTGGCATCTTACATCACTTGAGTACCTTTATGCTCCACTCGAGTGATTTTTAAACTAATAGTTGTGGCTTTCCAGCTTTCCTCTTCAACACTCAAGTTCCATTTTTAATCACTCGAGTGATTGTTTATCACTTTCACAATCACTCGAGTTCCTTTGTAAGTGATCCCTTTTCTGTTTATCTTTGTTTTTCAGCTTGAGAGTAGGGGATCCTGCAAAACAAATTTCTAAGAACTCTGATGCTTAAGTTAGAACCAAATCATCAAAATATACTTAAAATTAAATAGGATGAAAGAAATTACTTACAATTCATTAGGATTTACTATTCCCAATTCTCTTCTTATGTATAGGAATTGATCCTTTGCTAATAGTTTCATGAATATATTAGCTATCTAAAGGTGTGTCGAGATAAAATCCACTTTGACATATTTCTTTTGAACGTGGTCTTTGATAAAATGATGTCTCAAATCCAATGCTTGGTCCTAGAAAATTGAATGACTCTTCACTAAGCTTATTGTGCTAGTGTTGTAGCAGTAAATTAGAATTTCCTTAAGATGAATACCCAAGTCTTGAAATTGTTGTTTCAGCCAAAGCACATGTGTAATACCCTAAAATTTGACGTAGGGTAAATATCATAAATTTGTAGAATATACCTATTGAAAATAGGTGAATATGAGGTCTCAAACACCTTGTATTGAATTCATCTTGTTATTGGGACAATTTCTCCTAAGATTGAATAATGCGCGAAAAGGTCCCTAAAACATTAGATAATTTGCAAATAGGTCCCTAAAATATTTATGGGTTATAAAATACCCTGAGAAAATTATGATAAAATCCTAAGAGGCAACTAAATATTTATTAAAAATTGGAAAGTATGTTGTCTCTAATTTAGGTAATTTATTAAATTATTACCTTGGAAAAATTACAGGAGAAAAATCTAAAAGTATTAGGGGACCATATTGGACCCCATGATTTTTAATATTATGCATGGTACATAAATTTCCAATGTCAGTAAAATAGTTGTGAGATAATAATTATTACTAATTAAGAAAATTGTCAAAAATTAGTAAATGATTAATTAGATAATTAATGGTTAATTGTTTATATATAAATAAAGAGAGAGAGAAGGTGGAGATATTTGTGAGTTGTGAGTATGTGTGAGTTGTGAGTGTGTGTATGCCTAAGTGTTGTGCATGTGTGTGTGTGTAGTAAAAAAAAGGAAAAAAAAATAAATAGAAAATGGGAGGATAAATATGAAAGAAGATCTTAAATAAAATAATAATATAATTAAAACATGTGTTAATTAGATAATGATATAATAATCAGAGGAAAAATGAACAGGATAAATGACCACGGATAGAAAGTAATTCCGTTGTGAGATTCTGGGAATGAGTTAGGAAAAACCAGAATATATTATTGGTCAGTGGATTTTTATCCAGAAGTTAGTACTGACCGAAGTTATTTCTGTAACCGGTCGCGAATACCGAGGATTTTCGGCAGATAACGGAATGTCCTTACTGAGAGTATAAGGGTAGAAGAACCCAGTATTCTTGAAGAGGAAGAAAAGACCTTCAGAGTGTTGTTCCCGGAATTTTAAGATTTTACAAAATTTCGCGATCGAAACATCGAACAGGGACTTTATCGGTAGAAAACTTCTTGAGAAAGGTGGTGACATCACCTTGGTGACTAAGGATGACATCATCCTTGAGAGGTGTATGGCCAAGATCTTGCCACCTCCAAGAAGTGCGATCTAACGGCCAGAAACTGATCAGACAAAGTTCAAAGGAATT
Organism: Acacia confusa; assembly: GCA_037074495.1. Lineage (NCBI taxonomy): Eukaryota > Viridiplantae > Streptophyta > Magnoliopsida > Fabales > Fabaceae > Acacia > Acacia confusa. Next base: position 13,113,377 of record CM073506.1, read on the forward strand.
ACGAAAATGCCATTGGGCTTTTCTATAAATAGGCCATCATTCCTCTTCATTCTTCACCAATTCACTTACAATCCTAGAGAGAAGTTAGAGAGAGAAGCTCTGGAAGAGGAGTAAGAAGTTCATAGCAAAACTCTGAGTAAGTTCTTCGGTCCCTAGTCTTTAGTTTTAGTGTCTCTTTCGGTAGTTGTAGTAGAACTGCTAGATTGATCTTTAATCTTCCAAGTATGTTTAGAAATCATGTTCTAGGGGTAATTAAGGTATTAATTTTGAAAACCATCATAGAGTTAGAGATATGTGGAAATTCTGGAAGATTAGGGTCAAGATAGCGAAGTACTGGCGAAATTCCGCCGATTAGGAGATCAGGGGCAAAATGGTAATTTGTACCTAAAATGCCTGTTATGATATCAAATATTGATAAATGTGATATTATCATTATAGGATATCAGTAATCTTGTTCCGCTGTCATTTCGCTGTCGTTCCGCTGTTTTTCGTCAAAAGTACAGTATATCGTCAACATATTAAACGCTCGTCAACGAAGGTACGTCCGCGTACTGGTAACTTTAACTCTGATGTTTACTGTATGCATATATGTGCTATGTGTATGGTATGCCTATGTGAGTTAGCTGATAGCTCTGTGGTACGTTCGCGTACTGTAACACTAACTCTGATATTTACAGTATGTGTATATGTGCTATGTGTGTTGTATACATGTTGTGGTGTGTTGTTAAATACATGTTGTTGTTTATTGTACATCTGCATGCACTGGGAGTGATATATCTGTATTCACTGGGAGTGGTACATTTCGCTGGGAGCGGTACATTTGCATTCACTGGGAGTGACATGTTTGGAAGTGAACCAATTGCTGTGATTTTATACCATATATGTAAATATGAGGTTAACCGTTACCTGGGGTCCGTATGCATGGGACCTCAGCTCTTTACATAGCATCAGGGTCGGGAGAACCGGTGTTGGAAGAAAAGGGAAAGCAGCATGCTTAGAGACCCGGCAGAAGACTTCCCGCAGTTGTTCTGGCAGAAGCCATCCTTTTGTTGTTGTACAGTCCTTTTGAGATACTCGGTTTTCTTACCGCTATTGTACCCCGCCAGACTTATGGCATTTTGAAATACAAATAATAGATACTCTTCCGCTCAAATGGTCTACTCTGATGGTTTGAAATAATTTTAAATGAAAAGTTAATTTATTCCGCTTTTGAAAATTGGGATGTTACAACATGAGCACAACAACTTGAGGTTGTAATGTATTCAATTTTAGTGAAAGATAGAGATACAATGCTTTGCTTCTTGTTGAACAATGATACGATAGAGCCACAAGAAACTAATATTTTCCATTGGTACTCTTCCTATCACTTTTGTATCCTCTATGATCCGAGTTTGAGTATGCAATTAAATACTCATTGCCTTCTTTTGGGTACCATATACCTAGTTCAGCCATGTCAGCAAGATATCTAAAAATTATTTTTACACTCAGTGTGAGAATCTTTGGGCGTAGACTAATATCTTGCACACTTGCTTACACTAAACTATATATCAGGTCTACTAGTAGTAACATATAGCAAAGAACCGATCATTCCTTGCTATTCGATGATATTATAATCTGGTCTTTTAAATATTTGGTATAAGAGATAAATATATCATTCTTCTTTTGCTTAATTTATAGTCTGAGGGAGAAATTTAATTCTTCAATAATGGACATTTCAAATCCTCCTTGTATAATCTTTGAAAATTCTTGACAGAGAGAATCATTAGTAGAATCAAATATAATGTCATCAACATAACAATGAAGTATTTGTCACCATATGAAGGGGTTTATTTGATGGTTATATGTAAAAACTATTATATATTTAGAATATATGACGATTATTGGCAAATAATTGTTAAGTATGTGTGATGGCTTTTATTTTTTTTAAAAATATTCGGGGACTCAATTTCGTCCAACCCATACAAAATAACCTACAAAAACAACATATATATACCAAAGACCCAAACAAATCTAATTCTAGCTGAATGTATCCCAATACACACACACACACACACACACACACACAATGACAAATCCTTAAATTTCTATCTATACAATAATTATGAATATATCGAAGCTAAGGTAAGGGAATATACATAAGATCAAGTGTCCCTTTTTCTTTTCATAGTCTTTAGTAATTTTTAATGCTCCTTTTTGTTAAAATTGTTTTCTTTAATTTGTGAAACAACTTCCCCCTCTTTGAACACTACTACAAAAAGTTCTTTTAATGACACCAATTAATGTCCTTTTTTTTAAAAAAAAACAAAAGTTAAAAAAGAGGTGATGACATTTTTGAAATTCTAGCTTATCTTTAAATGATTGTTTATGAATTAACAAATATTGAAAGTTTAACTTTTAATGACTATTTATGAAAAAGAGTTGTTGAAAGCTATTTTTAATGACCCTTTTTGAAAATAGTCATTGAAAATTTAACTTTCAATGACTATTTTGTTTAACTAGATGTTGAAAGTTTAATTTCAACAACTGATTTTTAAAAAATAGTAGTTGAAAAGTTCACCTTTCATATTTTTTATATGGAACTAGATACGCACCTCTTGGACTTTCTCATGCCTTTGACTCTTTCTCCTTCGGTCTCTCTCATAGCTTCGCCTCTTTCTCCTTCTCTAATGTGTAAGCACATCGTCTGGCCCTCTCTTTGACCCCAGACGGATCTCTATCCTTTTTTCCCAACCTTTGTTGTATACTGTGCTAGAGTTATTGCGGTTCTATATATCACCTCTCATCCTTTCTCACACCTCTACCTCTTTCTCCTTTTCTGACCTCTACTCACATTGTCCAGCCCCCTTTCCAACCCTAAATGTGACCTTTAGACTCTTTTCTGCTAGAGTTGTCGTGGCTTCATCCTCTGGTCCTCCTATTTGCTAGAGTTATCTTCAAGGTAAGAACTTTACATCCTTTGGCTTTTTTAATTTTTCCCAGCATTACATGCTTATAAAGAAAAGGAACAATAAAACAAATTTATGGTTACACATAAGGTAGTTTGCATTGGTTGAGCTATTAGAGGTAGTATGAATTTGAATTGATGAAATTGCTAGATTAAACTGTGGATATTATCTTGAATTGCTCTTGTTAGTTTTGTTTAAATTAAGTTGAATTGGGTGGTAGTTGAATTTTTTGGATGTCTTATTTTTAAGGGGAAATGTCGTTAAAAATAAGTAAGACATCCCCTTCATTCACCTATATTCATATGTCATAATGACAACTGTTCTAAACTTGAGTATTGCGGAAAATAGATTAGGTGGTAATAAAATGGATCACAGCTGGATGAATGGATTAGGAACTAGTGAAGAATATGAGGATGGAGTGGAATAGTCTATTGAATTTGCTAAAATGAATGCATCTAGTAAGAATGAGAACTATTATTGTCCTTGTGACAAGTGTTTAAATGAGAGTCGAAGGCTATTGATGATATGAGAGATCACTTACTTCGTGATGTAATAAATCTTTGGTACTAAACATGGATATAGCATGGTAAGGAAGTAATTACCTGTGCGTCCCATGAGAAGAAAGTTTTGGATGTCGTAGATGATGATTGATAAGTCCCAATTCTACCATGTATTTCTACTACTTTGTGATTGATTTTGTTGGAATTTCCATGATTAAAATGCTTTTGTCATAATCAATTGTGAATAAGAATGAATATGTGGAAATAATGATTAAAAGAGCTTAAATGATGCATTTTAGAAATTATCATGTCTGTTGGCAGGAAAGGGAAGTAAACTGTTGTCTTTTTGAGCTGAAGTATCATTGTTAGCTTGTTGTTGTTGTAATGCTACGTCATTGCATCAGAACTGAATAATAAAAATCAACAGTGGTATATTTCTATTATGAACTAATCATTTATTGAGAGAATATAGAAAAAGTATTGCGGGAATTGGGCCAAACGCTGAGTGAGCCGTGTAGGTTCAAGATAGATGAAAAGATAGCTACGTGCTTGAGGAAGAAGTTAAGAAAGGACAACCAGATTAGATGGAAATCAAACAAAATCTTCCCATTAGGCTAGATAGGGAAGGACAAGCCCAACCCACAAAAAGAAAGTTGGACAGCTCAGCACAATCAGCCCTAGCCTTAAAAAGGAAAGGACGACGCACAGACAGATAGACAAATTTTGGCGTTGGAATGCTTAACACGAGCATAACTTCGTACTTCGACCATAATAAACGTGAGGTCTCTAAGAGTTGTAAGTGATAGAAAGAACATTTTTAGCAGAATAACTCCAAGACAAAAAAGGGGAGACTGAACCATGTTGCTAAATCTACCTCAATTGTCAATCCGTCAACTTATTCTCCTCGTATTCTTAGTTTATTTCACTGTACTTTCATGGATAGAATTATGTTGAACTCTGCTGTATTCTTTCTACAAGCTATGAACTAATATTCTTGTTGCTAAGTGAAGATTAAACCTCCATCAAATAGTGTGTGTTAAGGGTGTTATTGTGTTATTCCCTTTAAGTTTTTTAGTTTTGGGCATGGGTTTATCTCACATAACCAAATGCCTTGTTTTGCATGGTATTTAGAATTCATATTTTGCGCAGGAATGTGAGGAAATTAAGGTGAAAAATAAAAATATAGGATTGTTGGGAAACTTTTGTATACAAAAGAGATAGGTTAATTGAAGAACTTTGCTATAGCATCGTGGAAGCATTCTGGGTAAGAGTTATGAAGAAGGGGGAAATCAGAGCTTAGCCTATTTTTATCTTGATAACTCTCAACCATATTCGTTTGTTGATAAGCTACATTCCAATTTTATCTTTTGTAGTCTATATTATTCACATTACATCAAAATATCTTATATTTTTTTATCAAATCAAGCAATTATCATTCATCCTTTTGCATGTATGTTATAGTGTCTTAAATCTCAGTGGGACAATACTCTACTCACCACTTTATTACTTGTTTGACCGGCACACTTGCTATATCTAATCACCAACAAGCTTTTGGCTCCATTGTTGGGAATTTTTAACTTTTTTTGTGTGCATGGTGTTGTTTAGTAGTTTCAATTTTGATTTGTTTTTTCTTACTCTTTCTAACTATTGATTTATAGGCACCTCTGCTATGTGTATGTGCGAGTCTTCCACTCAAAAACTTACGCCCTTCAATTCTAAGATAGAAAGAAGTTATTAACAAAGAAGAAGCAAGAAGGAAAGAAGAGAATTTGCTATTGCATTAGAAGACATGGTAGGATAAGGTGAGAATGGAAATCCAAATTGTGATAGAGCTGATACACTTCTACAAGTAGGGATTCCCGATGATGATCAAGATAAGGTTATTATGAAATATAGATGTACCTCAATTCGAGCTAAAATCTGTCATGTTCCAAATGTTGCAAAAAGTGACAATTTAGTAGGATATCAACTGAAGATCCCCATCTTCATTTAAGAGTATTTATGAAAGTTGGTGATGCTTTCAAACTTCTAAGAGTCCCAATATATGCTTTGAGGATCAAGTTTTTCCCATTTTTGCTTTGAGATAAAGCAAGAGCTTTGCTGAACACTTTACTTGCCAATTTAGTGACTTCTTTGATAGATTTGGGTGAATTTTTTTGATGAAATTCTTTTCCCCAAACAAGAATGCCACACTTAGGAATGATATTACTGGTTTCCAATAGCAAGATGGAGAATCTACATATGAGGCATGTGAGAGATTTAAAGAATTGTTGTGGAAATATCCATAACATAAAATCAAGCATTGATGGAAACCTTCTATAATAGGTTAAATACTCAATCAAGGAAGATAGTTGACACTTCAACTAATAGAGCTCTTTTGAGAAAATCCTACAATGAAGACTATGACATTCTCAAAAGGATGACTAAAAATAACTACTAATGGCCTACTAAAAAAGTGCCATCAACCACAAGAGTAGCTAGAAAGTATGAATTGGATGCCATGACAACATTGACTATATAAGTCTCCTCACTTACCAACGTGAGTAAATCCATAAATCTACCTTTTGGATCACAACCTTAGCAAGTTGCATTAGTATTATGCATATACTGTGTAGGGGAGCATATTTTTGTTGATTCCACAGCTAATTTAGAATCTACAAACTATGGGAGAAATTACAATAGGAACAGTAAAAATAATCCATATTCAAACACATATAATCTAGGATGGAGACAATGACTGAACTTTTCTTAGTATACATCTATGTCATTCCCTAGTTGCCTTGGCCCTAAGATTAGAATTTACAACATTATGTACCTTTGTTTCATTGAGAGCCATAGAGGGAGATTATATATAAACAACATAACAGGCCATAAATTGTGGCTATTACTTTACATCCCAAATAGGTTCATCCTATCATTAGCTAATGGTAGGCAAAGGTTTCTTATTTCTTCAATAAATTCAGTATACCAAAAGTCAAACTTACTCATACCCTAAAGTTCATAGGATGCCGTCTTGAATCCTTTTATCCGCATGCTTTCTTAACTGTTTTACATCAATAGCATTGCTATACAAGTGTATAAATCTAGGTATAATTGGGAAATATGAAAATGCCTTCTTTAGACTCTTCTCATTTACTTGGTAGAGTAAGGCAGAACACAAAGAACACTTAGTCAATAATTCATATTATTTTTTAAACATAATACAATGTTAGGTCAAGTATGTATCTTTTCATAACTCAAGCTTATGGTGCATATCACTTGTTTTGCATCATAAGTCTTGGTTGTCATATCGTTTCCTAATGATAGCATTCTTCTCAAAAGTGCAAGCAATTATGTGAAGTTTGAGCCACTCAACCCATATTTTGCTTTCCACTTGTGTAAGTTCAACACTACAAATATTAATGTGAACCCATTACAATTCTCATACAAAGATTTCTCTGCATCGCTCTTCATCATCTTAAACTTTTCTGGTCATTCACTAAATTTTTCATCAATTGCATCAACCATATCTTAAAGAAGATCGGCCTCAAATGTACTTGTGTCAAAGTAATGTGATTGACACCTTTCTAAATTCAGTCAACTAGCATTGCTGCCCACATCCTTCTCCGCATGTTTTGTCAATAGGTATAAGTTTGATCAATTACATACAACACTAATTGTGACTCACAAGTATTTAGATCAATATGCTTTACAATGCCACACTTGAAACATGGACAAATCTTGAAATTACCACTAGTACAAAAAAGGCTTTGAAGGCCGGACGAAAAACGCATCCTAAGACCGGATTTACGATCGGTCTCGATACAAGCGATCTTTGAAAGAGATTTGTTGTGATCTCCTAAAATAACCAGGATCAACATAATTTTGCAATATAATGGGAACCTGGATCGTTTTCTAATGAATTCATAGTAGGTTTAATTCGTAATAGTAAAACAAATGGAACAGTAAAAATGGGGTTTTTTTGTTCAAACAGATTAAAACGAAAATATACAGAAAAAAATGAAACGACCACTATTTTAATCAACTAAATTACCATCTATTAATTAGGGTAATTACTTAATAATCAGAGTTAACCTAAGATTAGAATTTACGCGGAATTTAAAATTTTTAAAATATGCTAAAATATGCATGATAAGCCCTAATGTGTGGCAATATATAGTCATCCAAAACATACAACAAAAGAACAGAAGTCTGTTGGTTATGATTAGTTTTGATGATGTCTTATATAGATGCCATTATCAAGAGCAAAAAGTTTATATCATAAAGTTTATACCATATACATTGACTAATTGCTACATTTAATGTAGATTTGTTCTTGTGGAGAAAGAATAGGAGAAGAGAAGAAAGAAAGAGTTGATTCATGGAGAATAATCAAGAAGAGAGAAGAAAGAAAGAAGAACTTGCTGAATAAACTAAGAAAATCATTATACAAGTTCTTAGTTTGATTTCTAGAAGTCTCCATGATCAAATAAAAGTTAGAACAGCTCAATTCAGAATTAAAACAAGCATATATCAGGTTCTGGATGAGCAAAATCGAGCCAGATACTTAAAAGTCAAGTTTACTGCATTACTGGAAGTGATCTGCCTCTGGATTATGGGAAAACTCGAGTTTAGGACACAAAACTCGTGTCTGGAACTCAAAACTCGAGTTAGTCACTTAATGACTCGAGTTTGTAGTGTCTTCAGCAACTCTGGTGTCTCTGGATCAGCAAAACTCGAGTTAGCCAATGTAAACTCGAGTTTGGAACTCAAAACTCGAGTTAGTCACTTAATGACTCGAGTTTAGCAAGCTTTCAGCAACTCTGTCCAACTTTGTTTCACGATTAGAACTGGCGACCTCTGGTAATTCGATGATATCTCCCAAACCAGAGATCGGTTTAAGGTGAAATCAATTTTGTATGAAACTAGACATCCAATGCGTCATCTGGACAAATTTTCATGCCCAAAGAAGCTGAGATGAGAGAGCTATGAATTTTTGAAGTTGACCCATCTGTTAACGTCACCAAGCAGACCCAGGTTCAGTAATTTGAGGATATCTCACAATCTACAAATCGAAATGAGCTAAAATCGGTGGCATATGAAGATAGACTCACATACCTTTCCAGAAACATAAAGATAATGGAAAACAAAGATCAAATGAGTGAGGTATGAATTTTTGAAGTTGACAATCAATTCAGGATGCTGGAAAAACGTTAGCTAAAGAACAGCCTCCGTTCATCGGATCATAATTGTCAGATTGCAATGAGTTTGGAATTGGTTCTTCTTGCAATGGAAAGAAGACTTAAAGAGCTTTATGGAGATAGGTATTGGATTCTAGGAATTGATCTTTATCAAGTCAAAAAGCAAAGAACTTGTGAAAAGGATATTTGACTGAGCCATGGAGAAGAAAACTCGAGTTTGTGTTAGCAAACTCTAGTTTTACACTTGACAGAGAGCAAGATATTTTCATCTCTGAAGGAAACTCGAGTTAGTCACTTAATGACTCGAGTTTAGCATTAAGTTCAAGTGTGGTTCAAAATTCAAATCACGACATTCCTCTCTGGAAGACCTAAACTCGAGTTTGGATTTCCAAACTCCAGTTTAGCTTGCTGTAAACTCCAATTTAGTTTACAAACTCCAGTTTGTGGTAGACAGAGAGCTCATCAATATTCTAAACTTTCTAAACTTCAGTTTGCATTTGAAAACTCCAGTTTAGAGTTTTGTGGACTTAAGCTTATTTTCACTTCAAAAGTCCAAAACTCGACTTAGTCACTTAATGACTCAAGTTTAACCTTATGTTCAAGTGTGCTACAAAACTCAAATCACAATATTCCTCTCTGGAAGACCTAAATTCGAGTTTGGATTTCTAAACTCCAGTTTAGCCCACTGTAAACTCCAGTTTAGTTTTCCAAACTCCAGTTTGCGTCGCTGAAGTATAAGAACCAGATTGCGCCAATTTGCGAAATCTTTATGGGTTAATCTGAAATTATCATATCATGTTATATTATTATTCCTAACATTATTGATCAAGTTTTTGATAAGTTTCAGACAGGTTCATCACAAGATCAAGGGGAAATCAAGATCCAGAATAAGTGCATTAAATGAAGAACCAAGAACAGGGCTGATTCTTCTCCCTTATCCTAGATGTTCAGTTCAGATCGTTGCAACACATTAAGATCACTTCAAACAGTCGAATTAAGATCATGGAATGACTAAAAATCTGGAAGACGCTTTGCAACAACATATTCCAAGATTACAGCTGAGAATTGAAAGAATAGAGCAAAATATGCAACTGTCATATTCCAGATTTACAGTTGAACTTTGAAGAATCAAAGAGAAGAAAATACAACGGCTAGTTCCTCTTCTTCATCTATATAAGAAGCCCAGAAATGAGGAACAAGAGACACAGATACAAGAGGGAGAGCAAGAACAGGGACGTAAGCTTACACAATGAAAATGCCAATATTCTAACGTCTGCTTCATCTACTCTCTGAATATCTCAATGATCATATATCTAGCTTAGAGAGTGAGATTATATGTATTGTGCTTCAGTGTTTATTCACTTACTTCTGAGAGAGAAGGTTCATTGTAAACATCCTATTATTCTGAGAGTTACTCAAGATTGGGTGATCTTGAGTGGGAAACACTTTGTTGTGATTACAGCATGTAAGGGGAATGAATCCAAGTGTGGGATTATTTCGAGTACAGAGTGTGTAATCAAGCAAATGAATTGATTACGGTTTGTAAGGGGGAGTGAATCCTAGTGAGAGGATTACTTCAAGTACAAAACGTGTAATCAAGTTCAAAGCAAATAGTGGATTGAAAATCTCAAGTGAAGCTTGGGGACTGGACGTAGGTCAAAGATTGGACCGAACCAAGATAAATCACAGTTTGCATACTCTCTTCCCTTATCTTTTACATTTCCAGTATATGCTCATCTTTGAATATCTAATTGTCAATTTATAAATTGCGAAAAGTTTTTCTTTTAAAGTTCCAAAAGTTTATCAAACACCCAATTCACCCCCCTCTTGGGTGATAGACAGGTCCAACAAAGTCCTACTCTTAGCACCGCAGACTAAACTTCTGTTTGCTTCCCTGAAGGACCTAGACTAAACTCCAAAAGCCTTACTGTTCAAGTGATGAGGACCGGCCAAAATCCTCAGAGCACCTGCCCAGACCATGAGTCTTTTCCCCACTTTACCCTAGTGAGGCGTCGTAAGCCCATCACTCTGGTGGGCAATAATAAGCCAACCATCGTGCACCAATGGAGGCATTACTATGTGGTGGAAGTACTACTCCTATCTTTTCCCAATTCATCCCTTTCCATAATTATCATCATAATTTAATAGGAAAACTTCCAGAATATTCACAATGCCATGTCATTATATATCAGTTTCATTTCCACTCATAAAAATTTCATATCGCGACTTTATTTAAAAACAAGCATAATCAGTTCAGAAAAATGCCCACAAGCAGCATATTAATAACATAATAAGTGGAAAGTGGTTAGCTCTCTTCCGAGCTAACTACTTTCACACTGCTCCTAATTCCAGAGCTCAAATACACTCCACAATTTAATCTATACAAATAAATTTTCTAACAATTAATAACATTCTACAATTAATTCCTCATATCCATAATTATGACCGATAATCAAGAATATACTAATTTAAATAATGACCCCTTATTATTTACTTCCATACTTATTTAATTCATGATTCCTAATGATAATGATACATATCCAGAATTATGACTGATAATGATACATTAGTATCATTATGATTATTCTTTCATTTATTACCTTGAAATCCCTCAAACATGGTATTGACATTTTAAATAGACTCTAATTACCACATAATTTTTAACTTTTCTCATGGTTTCCTATAATATATTGATTCCTTATTATAACCGATAACATTATTATTTATTAATAATTTCCTTAAAAATTTATGACTCCATAATATTTATTAATATTAATCAATATTACTTAAGTATCTCATTCATTATTTATTAAGAGTATTTAATAATTTACTATTTAATCAATTTTTCTTAATTATAATTACTATCTTTTATTTATTTTCTTTATTTCATAAAAGATATTATAAATAAGATAATATAGATTTTAGTTAGTCCAAATTCTATTATTTAGGAATAATCTAACTCAAATCTTATCTTTTTTTTTTTTTTTTTAGAAATCACTACTAATTCATTATTCCTACCTTCCTATTATTTAGGAATAAGTTGGATCTTATTCTACCTTCTTGATTTTATAATTGATATTATAAGTGTAACTATATCCAAATTAGTTAGTTAGATCCTATTATATAGGATCAATTTAAGTCAAACTCTATCTTTTTGATTTCCCCTTATATTAGAGAAATATGTTCGCATTATTCTACTAATCACTATTAATTTTTTTTATTATCATCCATATTATTATTTTACTAATAATATATCATATCATACGTTTTATTTTACATCAAAAACTTTTCTCCTATTATTTATCTATTTTATTTTGCATGTGATATTATAATAATTAGTTGGTTAGATCCTATTATTTAGGATCAATCTAAATTAAATCTAAATTAAATCCTATCTTCTAGATTTCATGGTTATTATTTATTATTATTATTATAGCTAGAACTAATTTAACCCCACAATTAAATTAATAATTATTATCACTATCATTATTTACAATGCCATCAAGTGTGTGTGTGTGTCTATATATATATATATAAGTAATAGAGGCATACCCCTAGTCAGCATTACGGTATGAATGAAACCTCAACACTGATGCTTGCAACGATGAAACATATAGGATACATATACATATATATTAAACAGCCGACAGCCTGGGTATGATTAACACAAGGGCAGCAAAAATACTTCATGCAACAGAAGGTTTGAAGACGCTAACAGAAGGGCAATAGTGATGGCATATATATATGGATTTCATCAAGAAACTCCTTTCTTTGCTTCATCTACCCACACATATATATACAGCAAAACACCAACACCAAACAAGAATGAAAACAATCACTGACTCCTTCACATGCAGCAGAAAAAAAAAATGAAAAACACCATGGACCCGATGGGGGATACAGAAGCAAGAAAACGATAACGGAAAACCAAAACAATAACAGCATGAAGAACAGTAAAACATGATGGTAGCGTACTCACACGTCGCTGGATTCTCCTCTGTTGTATCGGTCTAAAACAGGGAGACTATGTTTTTGGTTTTATCTCTCTCACTCACTCTCTTCTTCTTCTCTTTCGGCTTCCTCTCCCTCTCTGCACTCTCTCTGTTTTCAGCGTTAAAAACAGAGCAAAAAAATAAATAAATAAACACTCCTTCTCTCAAGTTCACTCTCTCTCTCGGTCTCTCTCTCTCTCTCTCTCTTTTCTGTTTTAAGCTTCCGGTGAGAATGAAAGAAAGAATGGAGTGAAGGCAATCCTGTACATATATATTGACGGGAGAAGGAATCGTTGGGCGATAAGGACCAGAGGTCTTACGTGTTGAAAAATACTTCTGTGTTTGACAGCTGTTTGGGGACAGAAAGACTGATTCAATAATACGTGGAGGAGAGAATGAGATTGGAAATAATATGTTGCCCATGGACCTACCCGTTTGGGCTGCGTTTAAATGAAGATTTTGCCCAAAAAAAATTGACATGGAATAATAGAATATGGTGTTGCAGGTGGTTTTGTTTTATTTGTCTGTGGGCCACGAAAATGAAAAACAAAAATTGCTGAAAGAAAGTTTGTATTATAATGTAATAATGGGTTTTTTTTTGGGAAAAAATAAATGATTATTTTTTTAAAAAAAATATTGCATATCTAAATGTATTATTAATTTAAGGAGAGTTTGACTTAATTCCAACAATATTATTATTATTATTATTAAACCTCCTTATAATATTCAAGTTTTAAATTCCCAAATCTTGGGATGTTACACAAAACATGAATAGACAGAAACAGATTAAAATCGATCAACCCAACATTTCAGATTCCAAAAACTTCCATCATTGAACGAAACATGAATGAACTCGCGATTAGTTCCGGACGAACCGAAATCTCTGCATCCGTTTAGAAAATCCCTCAACTAGACGATCGCCTAGAATTTTTCCGAACAGTAGCATCTCACTGTGTAATCACACACCAACGCTTAAACCCAATTTGAACTCAGTTATTGGGATGAACCAAACCGAATATTAAATCTAATATTCGAAGTATTTCCAAAAATCGAATCTAATAAGATGAAAACATAAATGAGTAAAGTTGTTGATTAAGCGCAAGCTCTCTGGATGAATCATGGAATCCTCAACATTGAGTTAATCGGAGAAATTTAGTCGAACATGATTGGAAAAAACGAAGAACAGACAAAAATGCGAAGAACGCGGAGAATATTGCAGAAAATGAAACTTGTGTTTGATTCGAAATAATCCAAAAACATAATGACAATAGATGTTTGTGGCTGCTACCTAACTTAAACTTAACCTAAAATGGAAATGGGCTAGGGCTGCAAATGGCCCAAAACGAAATAAATGACAAAATGGGTTTTTAAATAAAAATTCGGGCCTAAATAAAAATCCAGAAAAACGTCTCTGACTTCATCTCCAAGTTTGACTATCCTTTTGTTCGAATTTGCTTTCCGAGTCTACATAACATTTGTAGCTCTTTGAATCATCTAAAATATGAGATAAAAATGAGCCTAATCCGATGTCTAGTTCAAAAGTTATGGTTAAAACAGTGAAGTATTGTGAATATGGAATTTTATCATGAAAATGAATTAAATCCAAATAAAAGCCCAAAGCCCAAATAAGCATTAAAGCTCATTATTTATTAGCTAAGAATCCTAAATTTAGTACCCAAAAGATACAAAAAAGTATGTAAAAAATTCAATTATCAAATTCCACCACACTTATCCTTTTGTACTCCCGAGCAAAACCAAAAAGAAAAAGAAAATTCTCATTTCTAGTAATTGCCAACAATGTAAGAATTTGAACATGGAACATAAGGTTTCAAAAGACCAAGCAATCAAGATTGAAATCCGTTCATCTTAAATTGCAAATCATGGTAATCTCAATCAATGATGCTAATCATACAATGTTATCTCTCAAGGGATGCCCTCAATCAATCTCTCAAGTGTTTAAGGAGATAAGTGTATCACTCAATAGATGTTTGTGGCTGCTACCTAACTTAAACTTAACCTAAAATGGAAATGGGCTAGGGCTGCAAATGGCCCAAAACGAAATAAATGACAAAATGGGTTTTTAAATAAAAATTCGGGCCTAAATAAAAATCCAGAAAAACGTCTCTGACTTCATCTCCAAGTTTGACTATCCTTTTGTTCGAATTTGCTTTCCGAGTCTACATAACATTTGTAGCTCTTTGAATCATCTAAAATATGAGATAAAAATGAGCCTAATCCGATGTCTAGTTCAAAAGTTATGGTTAAAACAGTGAAGTATTGTGAATATGGAATTTTATCATGAAAATGAATTAAATCCAAATAAAAGCCCAAAGCCCAAATAAGCATTAAAGCTCATTATTTATTAGCTAAGAATCCTAAATTTAGTACCCAAAAGATACAAAAAAGTATGTAAAAAATTCAATTATCAAATTCCACCACACTTATCCTTTTGTACTCCCGAGCAAAACCAAAAAGAAAAAGAAAATTCTCATTTCTAGTAATTGCCAACAATGTAAGAATTTGAACATGGAACATAAGGTTTCAAAAGACCAAGCAATCAAGATTGAAATCCGTTCATCTTAAATTGCAAATCATGGTAATCTCAATCAATGATGCTAATCATACAATGTTATCTCTCAAGGGATGCCCTCAATCAATCTCTCAAGTGTTTAAGGAGATAAGTGTATCACTCAATAGATGTTTGTGGCTGCTACCTAACTTAAACTTAACCTAAAATGGAAATGGGCTAGGGCTGCAAATGGCCCAAAACGAAATAAATGACAAAATGGGTTTTTAAATAAAAATTCGGGCCTAAATAAAAATCCAGAAAAACGTCTCTGACTTCATCTCCAAGTTTGACTATCCTTTTGTTCGAATTTGCTTTCCGAGTCTACATAACATTTGTAGCTCTTTGAATCATCTAAAATATGAGATAAAAATGAGCCTAATCCGATGTCTAGTTCAAAAGTTATGGTTAAAACAGTGAAGTATTGTGAATATGGAATTTTATCATGAAAATGAATTAAATCCAAATAAAAGCCCAAAGCCCAAATAAGCATTAAAGCTCATTATTTATTAGCTAAGAATCCTAAATTTAGTACCCAAAAGATACAAAAAAGTATGTAAAAAATTCAATTATCAAATTCCACCACACTTATCCTTTTGTACTCCCGAGCAAAACCAAAAAGAAAAAGAAAATTCTCATTTCTAGTAATTGCCAACAATGTAAGAATTTGAACATGGAACATAAGGTTTCAAAAGACCAAGCAATCAAGATTGAAATCCGTTCATCTTAAATTGCAAATCATGGTAATCTCAATCAATGATGCTAATCATACAATGTTATCTCTCAAGGGATGCCCTCAATCAATCTCTCAAGTGTTTAAGGAGATAAGTGTATCACTCAATAGATGTTTGTGGCTGCTACCTAACTTAAACTTAACCTAAAATGGAAATGGGCTAGGGCTGCAAATGGCCCAAAACGAAATAAATGACAAAATGGGTTTTTAAATAAAAATTCGGGCCTAAATAAAAATCCAGAAAAACGTCTCTGACTTCATCTCCAAGTTTGACTATCCTTTTGTTCGAATTTGCTTTCCGAGTCTACATAACATTTGTAGCTCTTTGAATCATCTAAAATATGAGATAAAAATGAGCCTAATCCGATGTCTAGTTCAAAAGTTATGGTTAAAACAGTGAAGTATTGTGAATATGGAATTTTATCATGAAAATGAATTAAATCCAAATAAAAGCCCAAAGCCCAAATAAGCATTAAAGCTCATTATTTATTAGCTAAGAATCCTAAATTTAGTACCCAAAAGATACAAAAAAGTATGTAAAAAATTCAATTATCAAATTCCACCACACTTATCCTTTTGTACTCCCGAGCAAAACCAAAAAGAAAAAGAAAATTCTCATTTCTAGTAATTGCCAACAATGTAAGAATTTGAACATGGAACATAAGGTTTCAAAAGACCAAGCAATCAAGATTGAAATCCGTTCATCTTAAATTGCAAATCATGGTAATCTCAATCAATGATGCTAATCATACAATGTTATCTCTCAAGGGATGCCCTCAATCAATCTCTCAAGTGTTTAAGGAGATAAGTGTATCACTCAATAGATGTTTGTGGCTGCTACCTAACTTAAACTTAACCTAAAATGGAAATGGGCTAGGGCTGCAAATGGCCCAAAACGAAATAAATGACAAAATGGGTTTTTAAATAAAAATTCGGGCCTAAATAAAAATCCAGAAAAACGTCTCTGACTTCATCTCCAAGTTTGACTATCCTTTTGTTCGAATTTGCTTTCCGAGTCTACATAACATTTGTAGCTCTTTGAATCATCTAAAATATGAGATAAAAATGAGCCTAATCCGATGTCTAGTTCAAAAGTTATGGTTAAAACAGTGAAGTATTGTGAATATGGAATTTTATCATGAAAATGAATTAAATCCAAATAAAAGCCCAAAGCCCAAATAAGCATTAAAGCTCATTATTTATTAGCTAAGAATCCTAAATTTAGTACCCAAAAGATACAAAAAAGTATGTAAAAAATTCAATTATCAAATTCCACCACACTTATCCTTTTGTACTCCCGAGCAAAACCAAAAAGAAAAAGAAAATTCTCATTTCTAGTAATTGCCAACAATGTAAGAATTTGAACATGGAACATAAGGTTTCAAAAGACCAAGCAATCAAGATTGAAATCCGTTCATCTTAAATTGCAAATCATGGTAATCTCAATCAATGATGCTAATCATACAATGTTATCTCTCAAGGGATGCCCTCAATCAATCTCTCAAGTGTTTAAGGAGATAAGTGTATCACTCAATAGATGTTTGTGGCTGCTACCTAACTTAAACTTAACCTAAAATGGAAATGGGCTAGGGCTGCAAATGGCCCAAAACGAAATAAATGACAAAATGGGTTTTTAAATAAAAATTCGGGCCTAAATAAAAATCCAGAAAAACGTCTCTGACTTCATCTCCAAGTTTGACTATCCTTTTGTTCGAATTTGCTTTCCGAGTCTACATAACATTTGTAGCTCTTTGAATCATCTAAAATATGAGATAAAAATGAGCCTAATCCGATGTCTAGTTCAAAAGTTATGGTTAAAACAGTGAAGTATTGTGAATATGGAATTTTATCATGAAAATGAATTAAATCCAAATAAAAGCCCAAAGCCCAAATAAGCATTAAAGCTCATTATTTATTAGCTAAGAATCCTAAATTTAGTACCCAAAAGATACAAAAAAGTATGTAAAAAATTCAATTATCAAATTCCACCACACTTATCCTTTTGTACTCCCGAGCAAAACCAAAAAGAAAAAGAAAATTCTCATTTCTAGTAATTGCCAACAATGTAAGAATTTGAACATGGAACATAAGGTTTCAAAAGACCAAGCAATCAAGATTGAAATCCGTTCATCTTAAATTGCAAATCATGGTAATCTCAATCAATGATGCTAATCATACAATGTTATCTCTCAAGGGATGCCCTCAATCAATCTCTCAAGTGTTTAAGGAGATAAGTGTATCACTCAATAGATGTTTGTGGCTGCTACCTAACTTAAACTTAACCTAAAATGGAAATGGGCTAGGGCTGCAAATGGCCCAAAACGAAATAAATGACAAAATGGGTTTTTAAATAAAAATTCGGGCCTAAATAAAAATCCAGAAAAACGTCTCTGACTTCATCTCCAAGTTTGACTATCCTTTTGTTCGAATTTGCTTTCCGAGTCTACATAACATTTGTAGCTCTTTGAATCATCTAAAATATGAGATAAAAATGAGCCTAATCCGATGTCTAGTTCAAAAGTTATGGTTAAAACAGTGAAGTATTGTGAATATGGAATTTTATCATGAAAATGAATTAAATCCAAATAAAAGCCCAAAGCCCAAATAAGCATTAAAGCTCATTATTTATTAGCTAAGAATCCTAAATTTAGTACCCAAAAGATACAAAAAAGTATGTAAAAAATTCAATTATCAAATTCCACCACACTTATCCTTTTGTACTCCCGAGCAAAACCAAAAAGAAAAAGAAAATTCTCATTTCTAGTAATTGCCAACAATGTAAGAATTTGAACATGGAACATAAGGTTTCAAAAGACCAAGCAATCAAGATTGAAATCCGTTCATCTTAAATTGCAAATCATGGTAATCTCAATCAATGATGCTAATCATACAATGTTATCTCTCAAGGGATGCCCTCAATCAATCTCTCAAGTGTTTAAGGAGATAAGTGTATCACTCAATAGATGTTTGTGGCTGCTACCTAACTTAAACTTAACCTAAAATGGAAATGGGCTAGGGCTGCAAATGGCCCAAAACGAAATAAATGACAAAATGGGTTTTTAAATAAAAATTCGGGCCTAAATAAAAATCCAGAAAAACGTCTCTGACTTCATCTCCAAGTTTGACTATCCTTTTGTTCGAATTTGCTTTCCGAGTCTACATAACATTTGTAGCTCTTTGAATCATCTAAAATATGAGATAAAAATGAGCCTAATCCGATGTCTAGTTCAAAAGTTATGGTTAAAACAGTGAAGTATTGTGAATATGGAATTTTATCATGAAAATGAATTAAATCCAAATAAAAGCCCAAAGCCCAAATAAGCATTAAAGCTCATTATTTATTAGCTAAGAATCCTAAATTTAGTACCCAAAAGATACAAAAAAGTATGTAAAAAATTCAATTATCAAATTCCACCACACTTATCCTTTTGTACTCCCGAGCAAAACCAAAAAGAAAAAGAAAATTCTCATTTCTAGTAATTGCCAACAATGTAAGAATTTGAACATGGAACATAAGGTTTCAAAAGACCAAGCAATCAAGATTGAAATCCGTTCATCTTAAATTGCAAATCATGGTAATCTCAATCAATGATGCTAATCATACAATGTTATCTCTCAAGGGATGCCCTCAATCAATCTCTCAAGTGTTTAAGGAGATAAGTGTATCACTCAATAGATGTTTGTGGCTGCTACCTAACTTAAACTTAACCTAAAATGGAAATGGGCTAGGGCTGCAAATGGCCCAAAACGAAATAAATGACAAAATGGGTTTTTAAATAAAAATTCGGGCCTAAATAAAAATCCAGAAAAACGTCTCTGACTTCATCTCCAAGTTTGACTATCCTTTTGTTCGAATTTGCTTTCCGAGTCTACATAACATTTGTAGCTCTTTGAATCATCTAAAATATGAGATAAAAATGAGCCTAATCCGATGTCTAGTTCAAAAGTTATGGTTAAAACAGTGAAGTATTGTGAATATGGAATTTTATCATGAAAATGAATTAAATCCAAATAAAAGCCCAAAGCCCAAATAAGCATTAAAGCTCATTATTTATTAGCTAAGAATCCTAAATTTAGTACCCAAAAGATACAAAAAAGTATGTAAAAAATTCAATTATCAAATTCCACCACACTTATCCTTTTGTACTCCCGAGCAAAACCAAAAAGAAAAAGAAAATTCTCATTTCTAGTAATTGCCAACAATGTAAGAATTTGAACATGGAACATAAGGTTTCAAAAGACCAAGCAATCAAGATTGAAATCCGTTCATCTTAAATTGCAAATCATGGTAATCTCAATCAATGATGCTAATCATACAATGTTATCTCTCAAGGGATGCCCTCAATCAATCTCTCAAGTGTTTAAGGAGATAAGTGTATCACTCAATAGATGTTTGTGGCTGCTACCTAACTTAAACTTAACCTAAAATGGAAATGGGCTAGGGCTGCAAATGGCCCAAAACGAAATAAATGACAAAATGGGTTTTTAAATAAAAATTCGGGCCTAAATAAAAATCCAGAAAAACGTCTCTGACTTCATCTCCAAGTTTGACTATCCTTTTGTTCGAATTTGCTTTCCGAGTCTACATAACATTTGTAGCTCTTTGAATCATCTAAAATATGAGATAAAAATGAGCCTAATCCGATGTCTAGTTCAAAAGTTATGGTTAAAACAGTGAAGTATTGTGAATATGGAATTTTATCATGAAAATGAATTAAATCCAAATAAAAGCCCAAAGCCCAAATAAGCATTAAAGCTCATTATTTATTAGCTAAGAATCCTAAATTTAGTACCCAAAAGATACAAAAAAGTATGTAAAAAATTCAATTATCAAATTCCACCACACTTATCCTTTTGTACTCCCGAGCAAAACCAAAAAGAAAAAGAAAATTCTCATTTCTAGTAATTGCCAACAATGTAAGAATTTGAACATGGAACATAAGGTTTCAAAAGACCAAGCAATCAAGATTGAAATCCGTTCATCTTAAATTGCAAATCATGGTAATCTCAATCAATGATGCTAATCATACAATGTTATCTCTCAAGGGATGCCCTCAATCAATCTCTCAAGTGTTTAAGGAGATAAGTGTATCACTCAATAGATGTTTGTGGCTGCTACCTAACTTAAACTTAACCTAAAATGGAAATGGGCTAGGGCTGCAAATGGCCCAAAACGAAATAAATGACAAAATGGGTTTTTAAATAAAAATTCGGGCCTAAATAAAAATCCAGAAAAACGTCTCTGACTTCATCTCCAAGTTTGACTATCCTTTTGTTCGAATTTGCTTTCCGAGTCTACATAACATTTGTAGCTCTTTGAATCATCTAAAATATGAGATAAAAATGAGCCTAATCCGATGTCTAGTTCAAAAGTTATGGTTAAAACAGTGAAGTATTGTGAATATGGAATTTTATCATGAAAATGAATTAAATCCAAATAAAAGCCCAAAGCCCAAATAAGCATTAAAGCTCATTATTTATTAGCTAAGAATCCTAAATTTAGTACCCAAAAGATACAAAAAAGTATGTAAAAAATTCAATTATCAAATTCCACCACACTTATCCTTTTGTACTCCCGAGCAAAACCAAAAAGAAAAAGAAAATTCTCATTTCTAGTAATTGCCAACAATGTAAGAATTTGAACATGGAACATAAGGTTTCAAAAGACCAAGCAATCAAGATTGAAATCCGTTCATCTTAAATTGCAAATCATGGTAATCTCAATCAATGATGCTAATCATACAATGTTATCTCTCAAGGGATGCCCTCAATCAATCTCTCAAGTGTTTAAGGAGATAAGTGTATCACTCAATAGATGTTTGTGGCTGCTACCTAACTTAAACTTAACCTAAAATGGAAATGGGCTAGGGCTGCAAATGGCCCAAAACGAAATAAATGACAAAATGGGTTTTTAAATAAAAATTCGGGCCTAAATAAAAATCCAGAAAAACGTCTCTGACTTCATCTCCAAGTTTGACTATCCTTTTGTTCGAATTTGCTTTCCGAGTCTACATAACATTTGTAGCTCTTTGAATCATCTAAAATATGAGATAAAAATGAGCCTAATCCGATGTCTAGTTCAAAAGTTATGGTTAAAACAGTGAAGTATTGTGAATATGGAATTTTATCATGAAAATGAATTAAATCCAAATAAAAGCCCAAAGCCCAAATAAGCATTAAAGCTCATTATTTATTAGCTAAGAATCCTAAATTTAGTACCCAAAAGATACAAAAAAGTATGTAAAAAATTCAATTATCAAATTCCACCACACTTATCCTTTTGTACTCCCGAGCAAAACCAAAAAGAAAAAGAAAATTCTCATTTCTAGTAATTGCCAACAATGTAAGAATTTGAACATGGAACATAAGGTTTCAAAAGACCAAGCAATCAAGATTGAAATCCGTTCATCTTAAATTGCAAATCATGGTAATCTCAATCAATGATGCTAATCATACAATGTTATCTCTCAAGGGATGCCCTCAATCAATCTCTCAAGTGTTTAAGGAGATAAGTGTATCACTCAATAGATGTTTGTGGCTGCTACCTAACTTAAACTTAACCTAAAATGGAAATGGGCTAGGGCTGCAAATGGCCCAAAACGAAATAAATGACAAAATGGGTTTTTAAATAAAAATTCGGGCCTAAATAAAAATCCAGAAAAACGTCTCTGACTTCATCTCCAAGTTTGACTATCCTTTTGTTCGAATTTGCTTTCCGAGTCTACATAACATTTGTAGCTCTTTGAATCATCTAAAATATGAGATAAAAATGAGCCTAATCCGATGTCTAGTTCAAAAGTTATGGTTAAAACAGTGAAGTATTGTGAATATGGAATTTTATCATGAAAATGAATTAAATCCAAATAAAAGCCCAAAGCCCAAATAAGCATTAAAGCTCATTATTTATTAGCTAAGAATCCTAAATTTAGTACCCAAAAGATACAAAAAAGTATGTAAAAAATTCAATTATCAAATTCCACCACACTTATCCTTTTGTACTCCCGAGCAAAACCAAAAAGAAAAAGAAAATTCTCATTTCTAGTAATTGCCAACAATGTAAGAATTTGAACATGGAACATAAGGTTTCAAAAGACCAAGCAATCAAGATTGAAATCCGTTCATCTTAAATTGCAAATCATGGTAATCTCAATCAATGATGCTAATCATACAATGTTATCTCTCAAGGGATGCCCTCAATCAATCTCTCAAGTGTTTAAGGAGATAAGTGTATCACTCAAATTCTACTCAAGAAAATTGTTTTACCATAGGCTTGCTCAATTTCTACTTCTTCACTACTCATAACACATGCATGCATAAGTCAAGAGAGCTTATTTTTTATGGTTGTAATGGGGTTAGGGTGAAGGTATGTATAAGTATGGAAAAGGAAGGCTAAGCACCAAGGAAGTCTAAAAGAGCACTAGTTAAAGAAAATGACTCAAATCTTTTTTTTTTTTTGGTTTTTGCTCATCTTTCTTTGTTTTTGTTTTTCTTTTTCTCTTTCTCTCTTTTTTTTTCCTTTTCTCCTTTTTCTTTGTTTTTTTTTCTTCTTTTCTTCTTTTCTTCTTTTCTTTTCAATAACCAAATCAAATACTCTAATCAAATATCTCTCCCCCACACTTAAACTGTTACACTCCTAAGCAACCCCTACACTTAAACACAAAACAAAAGTGAAACCAATGCTCAATATAATTCCAAGGTGAGGTAAAAATTGGTTTTACACTTAGGCTAGTAATGTGGTTTGTAAAAGAATGAGTCATAAAGGCACAAAGGGACTAGCAAAGGGAATATGATGCAAGGGAAAGCTATTTGGCCAAAGTAGGGAAATGAAAAAAAGAAAACAAGCCTCCATCATATTTATACATGCAAGTGAAAATGCAGTTTCAAAAAGAAAGGGAGTAAGTTCTAGAAAACATGAATCATAAGTAGATGCACACATAAAAGAAAGAATGGTAAAAGATGAGTTCCATTCAAGTAGACCCAAAATCTCACATAGGGAAATATCAAATCATGCACTCAACACCACAAAATCAACTACCAAGACATATAATCCAAGAGTTTAGAATTGCAGTCCATTAGAATAATCTATCAAAACCCAACTGTCCAAGTTTGTAATATGTGACAATCATAGAAAGAGAAACTGTATTATTCACAAACTAATTTTATTTGGAAAAAGCAAAGTGTGAACATGGAAGAAATAAAAGAAAAGAGAGGTATAGAAAGAAAGAAGAATACTCCCCAAGGGGTTTATAGAGGATAAGTGGCATCAATAAGGAGGATCTTTGCTTTCTCAGGTTGCTTCATGTCTCCCTCATAAATTGCTTGAGGCAGTGTCCATTGACTTTAAAGGTCTGTCTTATGGGTGGATCACACAACTCAACAACACCAAAAAGGAAAACATTAGTAACTACAAAAAGGCCATCCTATCTATAACGAAGCTTACCTGGCATAAACTTTAGACGAGAATTGAATAGAAGAACTTTCTAGCCCACAGAAAATTCTTTCCTCAAGATGTGCTTATCATGGATGCCTTTGTCTTCTTCTTGTACAACTGTGAACTCTCATAGGCATCTGATCTAAGCTCATCCAACTCTTGCAGTTGCAACTTCCGTTCCATCTCAGACTTAGCCAAGTCTATGTTACACTGCTTAATTGCCCAGTAGGCTTGATGTTCTAACTCGATCAGAAGATGACATACCTTCCCAAAGATAAGCCGATAGGGGGACATCCCAATCAGAGTCTTATAGGCGGTGCGATATGCTCACAAAGCATCATCCAATCGCTTACTCCAATCTTTCTAGGTAGAGTTAACAGTCTTCCGAAGGATTTGCTTAATCTCTTTATTTGAAGCTCAGCTTGACCATTGGTCTGAGAGTGGTATGTTGTGGAAACCTTATGAAGCACTCCATACTTGCATAACAAGGCACTCATGCTTTGATTGCAAAAATGAGAACCCTGGTCACTGATAATGGCTCTAGGAATACCAAACCTGCAGAAAATGTTAGACTTAACAAAATCCACCACCACAGAAGAATTATTAGTTCGGATGGCTTTCGCCTCAACCCATTTCGAAACATAATCAACAGCCAACAATATGTAAGTATGACCATAAGAAACAGGAAATGGACCCATGAAATCAATACCCCAGACATCAAAGACTTCACAAAACAATATAGGGTTCTGGGGAATCTCATGCCTACAGGAAATACTCCCTGCCCTCTGACAGTTATGACAAGACTTACAAAACATATGAGAATCATGAAATAAGGAAGGCTAGAATAAACCACAGTCTAACATTTTCCTAGCAATTTGTTATGGTTCAAAGTGACAAGTGCAAGATAGAATCAAACTCATGATCAAGCACACATCTCTTAATTACTTGGTCACTAAGAAATCTCCACAAATAAGGATCTTCCCAAACATAATATTTAGACTCACTTTGCAATTTTAGAGTTTGGCCTAATGGAATCAACAAGTAAAACTCTAGCAACCAAATAATTAACCAGATCAGCATACCATGGAAAGCTTACCTTGCAGCTAAAGAAGTTGTTCATAAGGAAAATCATCCTGAATAGGAGAGGGGTGAGAGGGAGAATGAGAAATGTGACTCAAGTGATCAGCTACCCAGTTTTGTGCTCCACTTCTATCTCTAATCTCAACATCAAACTCTTGGAGCAATAACATCCACCGAATGAGTCAGGGCTTAGCATCTGCCTTTTTTAAAAGAAACTTTAATGTAACATGGTCAGAGAAAATAATTACTCTACTAGCTAATAGATATGACCTAGACTTATTAAAGGCAAACATTATAGCCAACAACCCTTTCTCAATGGTAGTGTAATTAGACTGAGTAGAATCCAAGGTCTTGGATGCATATGCAATGACATGAGCGGCTTTGTCGACCCATTGAACCAAGATAGCACCAACATCATAGTTAGAGGCATCACACATAAGTTTAAATGGAAGAATTCGGTGGTTGGATCACAGGTGTTGTAGTCAGGCACCGCTTCAAGTGATTGAAGGCCAACTTACACCCATCATCAAATACAAAGTCAATGTCCTTATGCAAAAGGTTGGATAAGGATCAGGCAGTTTTACTGAAATCTTGAATAAATCTCCAGTAGAAACCTGCATGACCAAGAAAAGAAAGAAATTCCCGCATAGATGTGGCGTAAAGCAAAGTAGTAATAATAACAATCTTAGCAAGATCTACCTCAATACCCTTACTAGACACTACATGCCCCAAAGCTATCCTTGACTCAACCATAAAGTTACACTTCTCAAAATTTAGCACAAGATGGAACTCTATGTATCTATGTAAAACTCTAAACAAATTAGCTAAGCATGCATCAAAATATGACTCATATACAGTGAAATCATCCATGAACACCTCCATGCAATCCTATAGAAACTTAAAGAAAATACTTACCATACAACGCTGAAAGGTGCCAAGTGCATTGCAAAGGCCAAAAGGGATCCTTTAGTAGGCATATGTTCCAAAGGGGCATGTAAAGGTCATCTTCTCCTGATCCTCAGGAGCAATATAGATCTGGAAGTAGCTGGAGTAGCCATCAAGAAAGAAGTAGTGAGACTTAGCAGCTAACTTCTCTAACATCTTATCAATGAATGGTAAAGGATAATGATCCTTACAAGTAGCTTGGTTGAGTCTCCTATAGTCAATGCAAACTCTCCAACTATTTTGGACTCAGGTAGGGATGAGCTCATTCTTTTGATTGACCACCACAGTTACTCCATACTTCTTGGGAATCACCTGACTAGGCTAACCTATTGGCTATCAGAGATAGGGTAGATAATACTAGCTTGTAAAAGCTTAGTGACCTCCTTCTTCACCACATCAAGGATAAGGGGATTAAGATGTCTTTAGGGTTGCCTCACTGACTTAGCCTCATCTGCTAACAAAATCCAATCCATACACATGGAGAGGCTAATACCAACAATATCAGCTATTGTCCACCCAATCGCTTTCTTGTTTTCTCTGAATAAGCTTAACAACTTCTCTTCTTGATTCAGCAAAAGGTTGTTGCCATAATGACTGACAACTATTCATTAACCTCTAGATAAGCTTACTTCAAATTATCCGAAAGGGATTTCAACTCCAACTTGGGTTATTGCTAAATGGAGGGAAGAAGCTTGAGTGGTTGTTCCACAAGTTCTGTAGTGTGCACACTTGAAATCTTTGAAACCATACACAAAGAAGCAGAAGTATGTCTAGGTAACTCACTATTAGAATCAGAATTTAGCAAATCATGCAAGAAAGCTCTCTCACAATCAATAACATAAAGAACATCACAATCAATCTCATAATGCAAAGTGACACTCTCACAATCAATATCATCACACAATGCAGCATCAATCTAAGTGCATATAGGACACCATGCATCATCAGAGTAATCACAAATAACATAATCACTCATGGATGCAATATCTAGAAAATCAACATACCAATCATAATAGCATCATCTACAACATCATCAATCACATCAATGTATAAAATAGAGTGCTCCTCCCTAGGATGTTTCATGGCATCAAAAATATTGAAATTAACAGAAATATCACCAAGCTCCATAAAGAGAGTACCATAATTCACATCTATTTTAGTCCAAGTTGTTTACATGAAAGGTCTACCTAGAATAATTGGTGACCTATTATTAGGAGACTCATTCTCCATATCTAAGATGTAAAAATCAGCAGGGAAGATCAATTCATTGACTTTGACCAATACATAGGCCATGAACTATGTATGCTATTAAGGCTACCATAGGGATTCATGTCATTCATGCTAAGGGCATGCTTAAGGTTCCTAGTTTTTCTGCCAAAGTTAGGAAATCGCTGATTGATTTTCTACCTTTGAGAATAATCAGCTAGATGTCAAAGCTTTTCATAAGAAATACTCTCATTTGTATGCCACATTAAATTTTTTTCATCATTTTCATTAGTAAACAAGCGCTTGAACCTTGGTATGATTGGAAAATACCACAACACTTTTGCATGCCCCTTATTTGATTTGTACCTTGGGGTTTCACATACCAAATATCTCTATTTCTCTTTAAACTCTTTTTTATACAATATGCATGGTGTCTTTTTGTACTCCATCCCTAATGGACAAAGTATTTTCTTAGCATCATGGTATAGATGTGACAACACATTATCATCTAGAAGTATATCCTTAACAGCCTCAAGCATTTCTGACAAACTCTTGTCGCTCCATCATGTATGCTTTCAAGCTTACCAATTTCAATACATCATTCAACAATTGGTATTTTTTACACCCAGGGTAAAGCGACATCTCTGCATCAATGCACATATCACTATATGCATATGATTGCTCAAAATCCTCTTCTCCTATAAAACTAATAATGTCCTCTGTCCGATCATCCATATCTGTGTCATTATCATCAGAGATTACTTCCCTATGTTGAGAAGCACTTGGAATTTTTTCACTATGCTACACCCATAATATAAAGTTTTACAAAATCCTTCACAAATTAAATGTGTGTACATAACTTCAGGACTTAGTCGCCTCTCATTCAAACATTCCTACACTAGGGCAATAAAACTTCTCACTGTCATCATCGACATTTCGGTTAGCAAATTCTATAAATTCCCTCACCTTATTCTTATATTCAACACTCGTCCATAAAGTATTTATTCAACTCTGATCCATAGTAGAATTCCTATAGACGGAAAGATTTAACATACATTATTGGAGAAATTTGAAAATTGCATTAACTAATCCAACTCCAAATGCATAAGCTCAAGTAGGTTATGATTTTTAAAGGAGAAACTTGCCCATAAATGCATCACAAAGGATCACTCTTAGTTATAACTAAAAACACTTGTTAGTCAGTTAGGTAGGTATAAAGTGCAAATGTAACCTTGAAAAGAAAATATTCATTCACAATAGAGGAAGCCACAAGAACATTTAATCAATTTCATTCAACCCATGAGAAGAAACAGAACGATAAGAAGAAAGATAAAAAAGTTATATCAAACTAAAACACCTCTTACGATAGCTTGGTGTATCATCGTTGAGCTTAGAAACCATAAAGTGATAAGCTGATCAGCACTAGCTTGTCAAGAGAGAAACACAAAGCAGTGACGAAGCAACACACAAATACTGGAGAGTGTGACAGAACATGAGTTATCACTTTTAGCATGATAAAAAGAAAAGTTTAGAGAGGGAAATTTAATATTCTGTGTGACAAAGACAGATTTTGGCATTTAGGGATATTATTAAGGCCGATTGATTATAAAGTATTCGGTCCTAAAGGTATATATTTAAATTTTTTCTATTCATTTAATTTTATGACCGGATTTTTATA
The DNA here is from genome assembly GCA_037074495.1 of Acacia confusa. Taxonomy (NCBI): domain Eukaryota; kingdom Viridiplantae; phylum Streptophyta; class Magnoliopsida; order Fabales; family Fabaceae; genus Acacia; species Acacia confusa. The sequence goes on from CM073506.1 coordinate 13,142,633, forward strand.
ATATATATGGTCCTAAAAGTAAGAATATTAATTAACAATGTAATACTTTTAAGACTAGTTGATTATAAAGCATTCGGTCCTAAAAGTATATATTTATTTTTTTTCTATTTATTTAAACTGAAGACTAGATTTTTATAATATATCTGATCATAAAAGTAAGAATATTAAATTAAAAAATATAATACTTTTAAGACAAGTTGTTTTATAAAAGCTGGTCTTAATATAATTTATTTTATATGTAATTTTATTCTTTAAGAAATGAACAACAAAAGAGAGGCTTGGCTTTGGTGAGAGCAGCAACAACTGATAATGAAAATAAAGGAAATTGGAGAATAAGCTTCTTTCATTACTGGGAATATGATAAAAAAGAAGATACAAGCTTACACATACAAAAGAAAAATAAGAAAAACAAACCGAAAATTAACAACAACAATAAGTTCACTAAAAATCATTAAGCTTATTGGCCAATGCCTTGGCATGGGTATGAGTAGCATCAATGTCTCGTTGGAGATCCGTAAGTCGCTATAGGTAGGAGGGGACATCGGTAGGCGCTTGGGGACAGGAGGTTGGCGAATGTCGGTTAAAGGCTAGAGGTAGGGAGCAGCCACCTCTTTATCATTTGAAATAATAATGGATCCAATGACACAGGACTCTTCCGTTAGAATAGAAGGCACGATTGTTTTAGGCATCTTGGCTATCAATATATGGAAGGCTTGAGCATCAGAAGCACCCTTATGAGCAATTGTCTTGTATCTAACCATTGTTTGAGAGGAGATGACGATTAAAGACAGAGAGGATTATCAAGGACAGGGTAAGGAGTTATGGCTGAGAGGTACGAACTGGATTAAACGTGAGAATGAATGGGAGTGATTTTTGTAAATACTTTTAAAACCGGATGTCTTAAAACACTCCGATCTTAAAAGTAACTTTTAGACTAGTTCTAAGTAAAACTCCGGTCTTAAAAGTAAGATTGTTAAATTAAAGACAAAATATGTTTAAGACCATTTTTTTTAATTAAATTAAAAATTATTAAATTAAAAGTGTTGTTGTTTTAGTTCTTCAAACACCTTCGTATCCTTATACTCTGTGTTAAATGCTTCAAAGTCTCTTTGGCTTCCAAGTAAACTTCTCAATTATGCGTCTCCTCATAATTTGAGGCCACTCCAACCATGGTGATCTATTTAAGCTCCTCGGTCCTAAACTAGTTTCTTCAACCATAATGTTTGATTCTATTTGTCCTCCTTATCCTCCTCGACAACCTCCACGGCCTCCTTCAATGCCTCTACGGCCATAGAGGACAAATAGAATCAAACATTATGGTGGATGCATTGAAGGAGGTCATGGATGTTGTAGAGGAGGAGAAGGAAGTGGAGATGAATAGGTATTTGTGTGTATGTGTGTAACATTAAGCCAAAAACTAATTTTAGCTAGAAATATCATATCTAACATTAAATGCATTTACCTTTCAGTGAATTTAGTCTTGCCTTTCACGATAATATCATATATGTGAACCAAGACATAACGGCCACATAAGTTGGATTTCTCTAGCTATAAGAGCATATATAGCTTACTTACCAAGCTCACAAGGTAGTATCCAAATATGTACTAACCTTTGGTAAGATCCATTTAGGCTCTTTTTCCTGATACAAATGCTTTTTCTTGACATCGATTTGCATTATCTTCATTGCCTATCATCAAAATCACAAACAATCAAAATGATATGCTAATTATTTCATGTTCTTGTTCAATATAGGCCCTAGTTTGTTGTGAAGGGAGCATAAGAAGATCAGTTTATTCTCCTCCATGCACAAGAGGACCAACAACCAACAGCGACTGAAAATTCACGGCAAACAAGTACTCAGTGACATGTGTTGGTTATAATTAGTTTTGATAATGTCTTATGCCATTAGTAAGAGCAAAAAGTTCATATCATATACATTGACTAATTGCTACAATTTAATATAGATTTGTTCATATGGAGAAAGAACAAGAGAAGAAAAGAAAGAATGAGTTGATTCATGGAGAAGAACCAAGAAGAGAGAAGAAAGAAAGAAAAACTTGCTAAATGGAATGAGAAAATCATTATACAAGTTTTTATAATGATTCTTGAAGTCTCTATGATCAACTGGAAGTTGGAATGAGTCAATCCGGAGTTAAAATGAGCAAGTTGAAGCTTCCGGATGATTAATGAGTGAGTTACTCTAGTCATCCATGTGTTACTCCAGTAATATATGTGTTTCAGAAGCTTCTGGGTGATTAATGATCGACTTACTCCAGTTACCACGCATTACTCCAGTCATACATGTGGTTTTTGTGCTCTTTACTCCAGTCGTCACTTAGTTATTGCAGTAATTCGCGTGTTTCAGCTGCTGAATTCAGTTCTGTCAGATGATTACTGCAGTAATCATTAACTTACTGCAGTAACGGCTCAGACAGAAAGCTTCTGGTTCGAAATTATTGCTGTAATACCCTAAAATTTATATTTCTCCTAAAGAACCATATTTTGGCAAATAATACCTATTAAAATAAGAGAGTATGTTGTCTCTAAATTTTTAATTGATTTATTATCATTTTTAGGGGAATTTTCTTTGGATTCTAATAAATCTAAATCCAATTTTCTAAATCTTATTGAGGATCATAAAATATCCTAAGATTATCATAATATAGCATAATCTTAATTATACCATTTCAATAATTAAAATCATCAGAGGATGATAAAATCAATTAGAGGAAATTAGTAACAATTATTGGGCAATTGAAATTGCAGTAATTGAGATACTTTATTAATTTTTGAGATTAGTTAATGAGTAATTTTTTAAAGGTCATAATTAAAGACCAAATGATATTGATTAGCATACAAGGAGTTTTTAATCATCAAAATTAAATTAGAAACTTGTCAAACTTTGGTAATTAAGTCTAGTAACCCTTAAAACACTATATTAGCAATAATAACCAAGGATTTATCTAATTCTTCCTTTCACTAATAAAAGGGGCGAAAATTCCTATTTAATGATGGAATAAATTACACAAATAAATTGGACCAATGGGAGATTTTTCTTCTTGACTTAAGAAAGCAATTAAAATATAAATTAATATTTGAATTAAGAGAGAGGGGGGACGGATTTCTTGGGCTCAAAGAAGAAGAAGTTGTGTCATTAATTGATCAAAGCACATGGGATGAAGTAGCTTAGATTGTGGGAGAAGATTAGTAGAAACTTGGGGAGCAAGTAAAGAAACTTGGGAAGCAAGTAATTGTTAATCAAATGCAAATCAAGGAGAATTCATAGAAATTAAATCATATCTTGAAATATTGGAACTAAGTATTTAAGATAAATACATATTTGGAATCAGTGAATTAAGAGCTTCAACTTGGCTATTCCCAAAGTTATTTTCGGTTACTTTTTAGATTCATACCTAAGTGTTTGGGAAATTAAAAATCACCATAAATCTAGTCATAAAATTAGGATTACAAAAGGGAAATTGGATTTTGAATTAAAACACTAACTTAGGCCTAACTAAATTAGCATTTAAGAGTAAATAGGAGATGAAGCAACAACTTAAGAGCTAAGGGGGGAGGGTGGACGTTTTTGGTGAGGTGTAGGGGCAAGATTTTTCCGTCTTCTCCAAGTAAATACCAAGGGCTAAGATCAATTTGAATTGCTTGGAGGTTACTCATAATTTGGCTATAAATAGAGGCCTCCTCTCCACACAATTTCCACCAATTCACCAAGCCTCAACCGAAAAATAGAGAGCAAGGGAGAGAGTGAGGAGCTTCAAGAACTAGGAAGCTAGTATTCTTCAAGAGGTAAGAGAGTTTTTAGTTTCATAGTTCAAGTTCTTAGTTTATAAAGTAAAAATGTTAGAAAATGTTATTTTGATCTTCAATCTTCCAAATATATTTTTATTTTCATGTTTTTATGGTTTCCATTGCATTTATTTCTAAAATTTGATGAAGAAGAAGTTATAGCAAAATTTTTGGAAGATTATGATCAAAATAGCAAAGCTCCAGCGAAATCTTATCGATTAGCGATTCCTTGAGTCAGAGGTAAAAAAGCCAGTATTTTATGATGAAGATGATGTTCTCAAATTCTGAGAAAATGCATGGTGAAATTAGACATCTAGGGCTTTCTAAATCTATAAAGAGTGTGTGATTTGAAGCTCTGTGCAAAAAGATAAAAATCTCAGAAGTTAGGTTATATTTTTTGTGCGAAATTCTGGGCAGTAGTTTGAAATGATTAAACTGGGAATTTTCCATGAGTTATGGGTAAGTTCCAGTATTTTTCCTCGAAAGTAGACTTCTCAAGGATTCCGGGAAATTTTACAGATCCTCGGTTCGATGTTTCTAGAATTAGTTATGATTTTTTGAAGTTAGGCGAAATTCTGCCCAGAAATGCTGGATCAGCGTTTTTTTCCGAAAATTAGGGAATAAACTGGAAAATAAATCCACCAAGGGTAAAATGGTCTTATATAGCCAAGATATCTCTTGGAATAATGTTTATGATTTAATAGAAACTATATTATCCTTATAGGATATCCATGAATACGTTCTGACCAACTGTCGCACCGTATTCCGCCAGAAATACCGTATTGCGTCAAGCGAAGGTACGTTCGCGTACTGTAACACTAACTCTGATATTTACAGTATGTGTATATGTGGTATGTTTGTTGTATGCATGTTGTGATGTGTTGTTTGAATATATGCTGTTGTTAAAGGATAACTGTACATATGCATGCACTAGGAGTGATATATCTGTTTTCATTGGGAGTGGTATATTTCGCTGGGAGCGGTACATTTGCATTCACTGGTAGTGACATAGTTAGTGACATATTTGGAGTGATTCATTTGCTGTGTTTATATACCATATATGTAAATATGAGGTTAACCGTTACCTGAGGTCCGTATGCATGGGACCTTAGCTCTTAACATAGCTTCAGGGTCAGGAGAACCAAGGACGGAGGACAAAGGGAAGCGCAAGCAAGACGCATAGTAGACCTGGCTGAAGATTTCCCTTGACATTCTGGCGGAAGCCTTCCTTTTGTTGTTGTACATCCCTTTTGAACCACGCGGTTACTACACCGCTACTGTATTCAGCCAGACTTACGGCATTTTAAAATATAAGTATCAGTTACTCTTTCGCTTAAATGCACTACTCTGATGATTTTAAATGATTTTAAATGAAAAATAAATTATTTCGCTTTTGAAAATCGGGATGTTACAATTGCAATAAGGCCCGCATTACTCCAGTAATAAGCATGTTCCAACAATTCTGTTAGCGTTTCACCTGGGCAACGTTCAGTAATTTGATGATATCTCTCAAACCAGAGACCGTATTGAGGTGAAACCAATTTTGGATGAAACTAGACATCCAAGGCGTCATCCTATCAAACATTCAGGTCCAAAGAAGATCAAATGAGAGAGCTACGAATTTTTGAAGTTACGCCACCTGTTACTGTCATGCAGCTGACCAAGGTTCAGTAATTTGAGGATATCTCACAAACTACACATCGAAATGTGCTGAAATCAGCGGCATATGAAACTAGACTAACACACCTTTCCAAAAATATCAAGATCACTGAAAACAAAGATCAAATGAGAGAGATGTGTTTTTTGGAAATTCAGGTTCTGTTCAAAAATCTGGAACTGATTCTCAAATAAGTGAAGAGTTGATGGTTACTCCAGTCAACATCTTATTACTCCAGTAATTTGTGGCCTATTCGCATTTGTTTGAACATTACTCCAGTAATGAAATGGTGACTCCAGTAAGGCTACTCCAGTAGTCACTTAATTACTCCAGTAACCCTTCATTATCAGTCACCTCCAGAACCAAAACCCGATAGTCTGTCGAAGTTACTTCAGTAATGCAATAGTTACTCCAGTCATGTAACAGCCTTTACACTAGCATTACTCTAGTAACCAAGAGGCTACTCCAGTAAGCTCGAGGACAGAAACAACCTGAACCTAAATTACTCTAGTAAGCAGGAGGTTACTCTAGTAAGATCGCAAATAGAAGCTAAATGAACATGAGTTACTCCAGTAACAAGGTTATTACTCTAGTAATATTGAAGATAGAAACAAAGATGAACCTTTGTTACTCCAGTAGCCAAGTGATGACTCCAGTAAGATCGAAGACAAAGAGAAATTGATCATCAATCTACTCCAGTCATATTTAGCTACTGCAGTAAGAAGAAGACTAAAAGTAGCAAATTTCATTTCAACTCGAGTCACCAAGTGAGCTACTGCAGTCATACTCAGACAGAGAGGAAATGGACATCTTGTTACTGCAGTCATCCATAATTTACTGCAGAAATGTGAAGTCAGAAAGGGACTGATTCTATTTCAATCCAAAGTTACTGCAGTCATACATAAGCAACTGCAGTAATGCGAAGACAGAATTCAAGGAAGCTTCACAAAACACCGTGCTCGTAAAATGGAAATCATTGATTATGATTTCATTACTTCATATCATCACTTACTATTATTCCTAACATTGTTTGAACAATTTTCTAGTAAGTTTCAGATGATCAAATGAAGAATTTCATGGAGATTCAAATGCTGAGTTGTAAAGTGAAGATGCAGTATAGGATGCCAGCGCATATGTCGAAGAATATTTGCAACTTGGAATTAAACAATTATGGACAATTCCTCTGTTGCCCATTCTGACAAAGCAAGATAAATATTATCTTCTAATTGTTTATATTCCAGATCAAAGGGTTGTCTACTACTGCTGAAACCAAATTCAGAGATAATCTTCAAATGAGTCTAACGGACATATTCTGATCAACTACATTCTCAAGTGGGCTTCAGTTAGCAAAATTCTCAGTGGGTCATCTATATTGTTTATACTTGAGATAAGAGCACTAACAACTACTATTGGGACCAAAAAGCAGAAATCAATATTATCTTCCAGATCAAAAGACGGTCAGCCATTATTAGGAGCAAAAAGCTAGAAAACAGAGACGCTCTAAGAATCATACCCTCAGTGGACTTCCAACGGCAATTTTCTCAGTGGAGCTCTAACAGACATGTTTTGATAGAAGATTCAAACTTCTTCATCTATATAAGGAGCCCAAAAATGAAGAGCAGAACACACAAACGCAAGAGGGAAAATACAGTGAAAAACAGGGACATGAGCTTATTCAGTAAAAATGCTAATATTCTAACGTCTGCTTCATCTACTCTCTGAATATTTCAATGATCATATATTTAGCTTAGAGAGTGAGATTATTTGTATTGTGCTTCAGTGTTCATCATATTCACTTCTGAGAGAGAAGATTGATTGTTAATCATTCTATTTGAGAGTTACTCAAGATTGGGTGATCTTGAGTGGAAAACACTGTGTTGTGATTACAGCTTGTAAGGGGAGTGAATCCTAGTGAGAGGATTACTTCGAGTACAGAGTGTGTGATCAAACAAGTGTATTGATTACAGATTGTAAGGGGGAGTGAATCTTAGTGAGAAGATTACTTCAAGTACAGAACGTGTAATCAAGCTGAAAGCAAATAGTGAATTGAAAATCTCAAGTAAAGCTTGGGGACTGGACGTAGGTCAAGGATTGGACCGAACCAGGATAAATCATAGTTTGCATACTATCTTCCCTTATCTTTTACATTTCCAATACATGCCTATATTTGAATATCTAACTGTCAATTTATAAGTTGCGAAAAGATTTTTAAAGTTCATAAAGTTTTATCAAACACCCAATTCACCCCCCCTCTTGGGTGATAGCCAGATCCAACAACATGTAGTAGAATTAAGTGAATTGTAGACAAGAAATATGATATGTATCTATAGATGTATGGTGCCAAGTAACATTTTTCCTGTGTCCAAACACCCTTTATGATATGTATTATTGTCTAACATTTATGAGTGTCTCACTTATATAATATGGGTAGAAGAATCCAAAATCATCACTTCTGCTCAATTCACCCAACTTGTGATGCAAGCACCTAAAATAATGACATCAGGGAATTAGTATATATGTGTGTCTAAATGATTCATTAAAATTATGTACTCATATAATAAGATACTTAATTTAAAAATAAGGTTACAACTGAATTAGTAAGATCCTATTTAGGAAACAACAAGGACAATAAATCATATGAGTCAATGAAAACTAGTAGCCTATCAGGGAGGCCTACAACTTCATTGATAGGCTATGATCTAGTTCTAAAAGATCAATTGAATACTATAAGGACAATTTGATCTTTACCATCCAACGTAGGCTTGTTAACAACATTAGGGGCTGGAGCATGAAGAGGGGTTTTGATGGGGATTTGATCATTTAGAGTAGAAAAACATACAAGCTTCACTAGCCACGAGATGAAGCTTCCTTTGACATTACTCACAACCTTCAGCTCACTAGTTTGGAGAGGGAAAAGTACATTAGTAATGATCACCTCTTCAACTGACACTCTAAATTGATCATCACTCATTTGTTGGTGGTGTACAATTGATCCCAACTTATTGATAGTCCCATGTGCAACTAATTAGCTATTAAGATCCTCTACATAAAGGTCACAAGGTTTAGGACCCTCTGTCTATCTAATAATGCAACTCCATTTAGTGCTCTGCTGCATAGATGTAGGTGAATGTGCCATAGGAACACTAGTCTCATTACATGAGCTCACAATCATCATAATTTCCTCTTTTATCTTGCTCATATAGGCTTCAAACATTTCCCTCAATGAATTAAAGTGTCTATAACTTGAGTGTAAGGCTCTATGTAACATTTGAATTAAAGTGTCAACTCAAGTTATCAGTGCAAGACTCGAGCTAACTTGAGTCATACTAAAACTTATCCTTTTCAAAACTTATCTCCCACACTAAAATGTCTTTTTCAAGAGTCAAAGGTTTCAAACTTAAGTTAATAATGATTTACTTGAGTTACTCATTAGAGTTAGCATTTTTGCACTCGAGTATCATTTGTTCAAAATGACTTTAAACAAATTTCTCTATGAACAAATATTTGAAACTCGAGTTATGATTATTTGCACTTGAGTCATCTGTTAAAGTCAACAATTTAAGCTTCAAGTTCCCTTTGCCTAAACTTATTTTTCAGTATAACTCGAAGTTTTTAATTTGCAAAATAATATTCACAACTCGAGTTAATACAACTTGACTTAAGTCACTAACTCAAGTCTGTGTTTGTAAATTCGAGTCATGCTTTGTGAAATGATTTTCTCAGTATAACTCATATTTCAAACAAGCTTTGGTTTTAAAAGAAAATCATTTGCACTCAAGTTCATAAAGAACCAACTTAAGTCATTAATTCGAGTTAATTAATGATTAACTCAAGTGACCTTTCATGCCTTAGTAAATCACCGTGTTTATAAAGTTAAAATTATTAATTTTGATTTCATTACTTCTTATCATTACTCATTATTATTCCTAACTATATTTAATCGATGTATTCATGAGTTTCAGATGATTTACGGGTGATTAACTTCAAAATCTCAAAAAGCACTAATTATTTCAGAAGCATTGCTTATAGTTACAAAAAACAATACCCTAACATAACAACAATTCTGTAAGCAACCTAGAAGGCATTCAAGATCTCTTTCCATATTCTGACATGTTGATTCCATCATGCTTAGAGTGAACATCGATTTTTGAACACATTTTCGAAAAACAAATTTTCGTGTCCTAAAATTACAATTTCATTATGCTTTGAAATATCACTCAAGATTTGAAATCACTTGCTTATTTCATGATCATTTAAAAAAAAATTATGATTTCATTCATGAACTGTGGGTTTCACATCTTCTTTCTTCCATGCATTCATTAAGGGGGAGCTTCACATTCACATGGGTTTGATTTCTCAAAAGCTCATCTCCTTTGAAGAAAAACTCTTTTAAGCATACTCATTTGCATTCATTGAATTTAAACAATTAGTTTTGATAATAAGTTAATATCATATCTTCCTTTCATAATCTTATATTGAAAATATCATAAGAAAGGAATATTATGATTTCTGCACTAACAAATCTCCTTTGCAAGAAAGTCTTTCTATTTGTAGCAGGAGATGTTGAAATTCCTTAATTATCAACAAGAAGAAATTTTCAAATTAAGGAATTCTGCCTTCATGTTCTATCATTGAAGATGAAATATGCTCTATAGAAGAGTTATATGAAGAGAAGGCAAAGGATTGAAGCACGTCTCAGATTTCTCACACCAAGAAAGCAAACAAAATGGACTTCATCGATCATCCATTGATAAATCCTAATTTTCATATATTTTATCCCACCTTATTTCATTTATTTTGGAGATTATTTTAGGCTAATTTGGATATATTAGATAATATTTGAATTGTTAGCCAATTTTAGGAAATAATATAAATCTGAATTAATTATAAGATATTGAGCTTAAATTATTAATATTTTGATTGATATCTTGTGGTTAAATAATATCTATTGATATATGATAAATTGTGATTTTATAAGATCCTATGGTGCAGAATTTTTCAGGATAGCTAAAAGGAAATCTAATGGTGAAATTTTATTAGGCTACTTGAATTTTATTGGACTCAAGTTGATACCCTAAAAGCCCTCTCTTCCTCCCTTTTAATTAACCTAGCAGCCATCAACATGGGGGGGAGACTCTCTTTGAGAGCCAACAGTCGTCACACGCTTAGAAGAAATACACGCTGAGCCGAGAACTGAGGAAAGGGAGATGCGCAAACGCTGAGGAAGAGACCGAAGACATAGAGACGCAGCTGGGAGAGGATTAATTGAATCAATTATTCTTCCCTTCCATTCCAATTCACACAGTGTGATCTCGCGGGCCCACCTCCAATTGACATTAATTCATCATCTTTCTCTCATGCACAAGAAGCTGTTCACGTCTCTTGATTCTCAAACTAAATTGATCTAGTAGGTCCTGCACCATATCAATTGCTATTCCTCTTCCCATCCACATGACACACATGAGGTTTTCAAGGCTTGGTGAGGGAATTTGCATGGAAGCTTAAGCTAGTTGGGAGATAACTTGGGAGGAGCATGGAGGAAGCTAAGGCCTAGGGCTTACACTTGAAGATCATAAGGGAGTGTTATTCTTTTTATCTTTTTAATTCAAACTTTAGATTATTTAGTTTTAAATGATTTCAAGTTGTGTTAATTGAGAACAATCTAGTTTTAGATTGTAAACTTATTTCTTTCAGATTAGACTGATAATTTGGAATTTTGTGCTTATTGTTGGACTCTTGATTGCAACCTTTGGATTGTCAATTAGATTAATAATTGAGTTTTCGTTATTAATTTAATTGTTAACTTGGTTTATCATCTTAATTGTTTAATTGGGTTTATAAATTATCTAGTTGTTCAATTAGATAATTGTAAACAAGATTTCCAAGATTATTTTGTGATTGGTTTTTTATGGGTCTAATTAGCCACCGCTTATTTCATTATGAGTTTTCTAGTGGAATATGTGTTAATAAGCTAGAGGGTTTCCCATGTTCAATTGGGTAATTAAATTCATTAATCTTCCTTTTGGTATAATTAATTGATTTAGGCTACGAAAGTTAACTCCATGCAATTCCTAAGTTGTCCCCTTCATCACCATAACTGAACTAGATCTTTATTATTTTATTTTCTTTTAATAAATCTTTTTATTAGGATTTCAATTATTCTCTCATAAGAAAACCCCCCAAAAATTGCATTCAAATTCATATAGATTAGTTTCATTCTCATTTAGGTTTTAAAGTCAATTTCATCTTGCATTTAGTTAGTAAGTTTCATTTCATTGTAATTTTCATCACCTAAATTTAACCTAAAGAAAACAATTTGCAAAACCGACATGAGCATTTCTAAACTCTATCTTTTTATATTCAGTAGAAATCTTGCTCATATTTGGTATCTATATGCTCTCCTAGAGAGAATTCTGCACATGCTTTGTTTTAATAAGAGGGAGAGAAAATACTTTCATATTGGGGAGAGAATGGCATTAATTTCTGATTTCATATTTGCTTCTCTCAATATTTTATTACCTCAACTTTTTGCTAATGACAAATAAGGGGGAGAGAATGGCAAGAAAAATATGTTGAATCTAATGAGTTTTCGTAATCATACATATATTTCCCAAAGTATTTGCCATCATCAAAAAGGGAGAGAATGTTAGATATGATTAGTTTTGATGATGTCTCATATAGTTGTCATTCTTAGAAGCAAAAAGATTGAGTAATATGTTTATCTTCCTCCATTGATGAATTCTTGAATTTAATGTAGATGAGGATAAAGAAAAGGAAGAGAAGAAAAAGAAGAGGAGGAGAAATTGAAGAAGAAAGAGCTTATTAAATGGAATATTGTTATTCAAACTCTTGGTTGATAGATTTTGGGATAATCAAGAAGAAGAAGAGAGTTGGAAGATGGAAGAAGTTGATATTCAAAGATCAGCTCAAATATATTTGTGGAAAATGCTCAAGAGATGAAGAAAGAAAAAATAATGAGCTAAAGTTGGATGATGAATATTGACCAAGTGAAGAGATTGAAGAAAAGGAAGATCTTGTCAAAAAGAATGGGAAAAATCAATTTACAAGGTCTCAAATTTATATTACAAGTCTTCACAATCAAATGAAGGTTGGATGGGTCATTTCAGAGCTAAAAACAGTGAAAATCGGGTCCTGGAAATGAATACTCGAGTTTCTAAGTCAAAACTCGAGTATACAAGCTTACTGAAAAAACCTGCTTCTGGATAGAGAAAACTGTAGTATTGAAAATCATAGTTTTGGAAGCCACAGTTTGGGCATCAAAGAATCAAAACTTGACTATGGAGGTCAATACTCGAGTATCGAACTTATATACTGCAGTATTGGGAGTTTTCATCTTCACTGGTGCGTCTGGTCCTGATAATACTCGAGTATCCACTTCAATACTCGAGTATCAGAGCTCAAAAGCAACTCTGTTCACCTCTGTTTCACATACAGCTTCGGGCAAGCTCTGGTAATTCGATGATATCTCCTAAACCAGAGATCGGATTGAGGTGAAATTAAATTTGTCTGAAACTAGATATCCAATGCGTCATCTTAACAAAGTTTCAAGTCCAAAGAAGATCAGATCAAAGAGTTATAAATTTCTAAAGTTGGATAAAGTGTCCACGCCACACTTCAGAGCGAGCTTCAGTGTTTTGAGTATAACTCATAATCTACAAATTGAAATGAGCTGAAATCGGTGGCGTTCGAAAGAAGACTCATAGGGGTTTCCATCAATACTTGATTCAACTAAAATGAAGATCGGACCAGAGATATATGATCTTCAAAAGTTGACTAATATTTCAGAACGCATCAAAAATGATGGTTAAAGAGCAATCTTCCTTCAACGGATCATAACGAGCGAATTCCAACAAGTTAAGATTTGATTCTTGTTGCATTAGAACGAAGAGCCAAGGAGCAGTATGAGGATTATTGGTTTGCTAAATTAAAGCTTTATCAAGTCAAAAGCAACCAAAGTACTGAACAAGTTGAAAACTCGAGTTTACGAATGAATACTCGAGTATAGCTCAGACAGAGAGCAATGAACGTTAATGGATCTTCAATACTCGAGTATGGGACGCAAAACTTGAGTATCAGGCTTACAGAGATGAATATGAAGTTATAAAATAAGCTCAATACCGTAGTATTGAAGTCAATACTTGAGTTTACAGCGAAGCATCAGAAAACTCAAAATGACGAAAATCCTGAATCTGATCCAGAACAACCAGAAGCTTACCCAAATGATTCATAACATTTATTATCATCATTTACATCATTTATGGACACATTTCAGATGATCAAACGAGGGATTTCATGGAATTCAAGATGTTGACCTGTTAAGTCCCAAAAAGCAAACAACGGCTAGTTTTTCCATCAGCTGAACTCTCAACGTCCATATTTACAATGGCTCTATTCTCAACAGTTAGAAGACCTTCATTTATAAATAGAGCTGGATACAAAACGCAAGAAGGTAGAGGAGTGAGTTTATACTGTTATAATGCTAAATTCAAAATCCTCTCCTACTCTCTGTTTTTCAATGTCTCATATTTTATCATATAGAGAGTGATATCACTTGTAATGAGCTTTAGTGTTTATCATAATCACTTCTTAGAGAGAAGACATATTGTAAATCATATTTTCCATGAGAGGTACTCAAGGTTGGGTGACCTTAAGTTGGGAATTTGATTGTAACCTTACGGGAAGTAAGGGGGAGTCTCCGAGGGAGATTGTGAAGGTTGCACAAGTACCTGGATAAACTTGTGGGTGTAAAGGCTTGTCTCTTGTGCTTGATTAAACAAGGAGAGTGTAAAGGCTTGTCTCTTGTACCTGGTTAAACAAGGAGAATAGTGGAAATCTCAAGTGGAACTTGAGGACTGGATGTAGGTCAAGGTTGGACCGAACCAGTATAAACCTGAGTTTGCAATTCTCTTCCCTAACCTCTTTTATTTCCAGCACATATGTTTGAATGATTGTTTATTACTTTATAACTCTTACTCTCATTCAAACTGATTTAAACGAGCTTCGAAAAGATTTTGAAAAGGGTTGCAAGTTTTTATTTTCACCCAATTCAACCCCCTCTTGGGTTCAGCCTTGTTTTTCTATTTCAAACCAAAAAAAAAATCTTGATTAATCTAACTCAAAGCTTTTTATTTTAGCCCTTCTAATAGGCATTTTTAATCATGGTATTTCACTGTAAAATTGTTATAAAAGCATCAAAGAATTACAATTAGGTCCAATGAATGAACTTAAATATCAAGAAGTCCTAATAACAATTGAGAAACATGCAATAACAAATCCTAGTATAAAAAATGACAACACCTTAGGTGTCATTGAAACTTTTTGAAAATTGAGTCCTTTCTGTGGGAGCTCACAGTAATTCCCATATTGAAAGGGAAATATAGAATTTTTAGAATCATAACAAGTTTTTTACAAGAAACATAAAATTTTAGAAATTGTAATTTAAATAAGTTGTAAGATAGTAGTATTAATAACTTTTGTAACACACACACACTGATCTTTCTAAAGTAATCCATCATCCATGCTTCAATAAAAATTATAAACCAATATGAATTGTTACTATATATTATGGAAACTCAAATAAAAAATAGAGATGACATAAATCGTAATTTGAAAATGATATACTATAAATACACCTTATCAGGGTATAAAATCATAAAAATAAGATTTGAATAATTTATATAACTACAAGAGTGTAAATGCTAATAGAATGTTTGGTCCTTAGAGTTTTCCCTTATTTGGTTTTAATCCCGATAATTTTAAATCATAATTTTTAGTTTATCAAGTTTCTTTCTATCTAAAATGTTGGTCAATATATATTTTAATAAAAATATGAATCATATTGTCCTTTAAACCTTTAAGGTGGCAAAATGATAAATACCAATTTTACTATATTTTATCCCACATTAATAATTTATTTTGATACTATTTTAGGCTAATTTGAAATTATTAGATAATATTTAGATTCTTAGCCAATTTTAGGAAATAATATAAATCTGAATTAATCATGAGATTTTGGGCTTAAATTAATATTTTGATCGTTATCTTGTGATTTAATAATATTTCTAAATATATGATTTCATGATTTTATTTAATTTCTCCCAATAAAAAAATATATTAGAATATCCTATAGTGCAGAATTTTTCAGGGAAGCCAAAAAGAAATCCAATTATAGAATTTTATTGGGCTCCTTAGATTTTATTGGGCTCAAGTTGGTACCCAAAAGCTCTCCTCCCCTTCCCTTTTAATTAACCCTAGCAGCTGCTAGGTTGGGGGGACGCCACATGCTCTCTTTGAGAGCACAACGCCGGACGATCAAGCCGCAAAACACACACACTGAGACACCGTGAGAATTGAAGCACAAACCGAAGACGCAGCTACGTACAGAGAGGATTGAATTATCCATCCAATTCTTCATTCATCACCAATTCACGCACGGACCCTCACGTGTAGAGAATTCTTCTCAACTTCTAATATTCATCAACAAACCAAGGGACCCACGGCCATTGAAGTTTCAACCATTATTTCACAATATCCATACATGGCGGTGGTGACGTGTTTAAAGCTTGGTGAGGGAAATTCCATGGAAGCTTAAACTCTTTGGTGAGGGAAATTCCATGGAAGCTTAAACTCTTTGTATTAATTGAGAACAATCTAATTTTAGATTGTAAACTTATTTCTTTTGGATTAGACTGATAATTTGAAGTTTTATGCTTATTGCTAGGCTCTTGTTTTCAACCTTTGGATTGTCAATTAGATTAATAATTGAGTTTTCGTTATTAATTTAATTGTTAATTTGGTTTATCATCTTAATTGTTTAATTGGGTTGATAAATTATCTGGTTGTTCAATTAGATAATTGTAAACAAGAT
This sequence comes from Acacia confusa, assembly GCA_037074495.1. NCBI lineage: Eukaryota > Viridiplantae > Streptophyta > Magnoliopsida > Fabales > Fabaceae > Acacia > Acacia confusa. The sequence continues at coordinate 13,158,983 of CM073506.1, forward strand.
TTCCAAGATTATTTTGTGATTGGTTTTTAATGGGTTTAATTAGCCACCGCTTATTTCATTATGAGTTTTCTAATGGAATATGTGTTATTGAGCTAGAGGGTTTCCCATGTTCAATTGGGTAATTAAATTCATTAATTTCCTTTTGGTCTAATTAATTGATTTAGGCTAAGAAAGTTAATTCCATGCAATTCCTAAGTTGTCCCCTTCATCATAACTGAATTAAGCTTTATTATTTGATTTGCTTTTAATTAATATTCTTCTTAGGATTTTAATTCTTCTCTTATAAGAAAAACCCCCAAAATTGCATTCAAACCCATATAGATTAGTCTCATTTTCATATAGGTTTTAGAGTCAATTGCATTAGTACATTTAGTTTAGTTAATTGTATATAGGTAGTAGTGTTTGCATTCTAGTTTAGGTCCACTTACATTCCATTGCATCATTTCATCACCTAAATTTAACCTAAAGAAACCCACAACTTGCTCCTTGGAAGAATGACCTAGGTTGACCCTATACTACATAATTAATTAGGATCTAGTTTAATTGATCGCTTTAACGACAAAAGTAGCTCGATCACAAAATCTATGGTTTGAAATTATGGGAAACAAACCAAAATGAGGACAATTGGGGACCAATTATTGTATTAATCCAAACATAAATGTTATGAATAATATACGTAAAACTTACTATTACAGGGTGATAATCTATTTATATTGTATTTACCCACTCATTAATGAGAACATTTGTTGAACTCCATATTTCAATAGTATGTTATGAAAATTATCTTCAATTCAACTTGACAATATCCAGAATTTATTAAATAGTATCAAATACCTATTAGTGGTATATAAAAAAGAAAATTGGCTATATATATATATAGGACAAGATATGAAAACAGCGTTGTTATGGGAATAATATTGCATTATGCCATCTCAGTGAGTGATAATGCCTCGCATCAAACTAAGGCACATCATAATATAGATTTGACAACAATAATGCGCACCATCAAGCGTTAAGTCTTATTTGAATATATGTGTGTCTGTGTGTGTGTGTATTCAAGAAAAAATTTGGCCCATTTTCAGTATTTATCTCCTGACAAAATCTCCCCCGTGACCATACAAGCATTAAAAACGTATCATAATTCAGCATATAATAATGTAAATCAATGGCTAATTTTGATTTATCATGGTATTTTTTATTTACTTTACTTCAGAATTAATTTTATATTAGGAATTTATAGCTCTGACAATTTAATTGAGTCGAGCTTTAATTAATAATTCAAATTATTCATAAAAAGAGAGTGATAAATAAAAGTTTGTTCGTGAGTGTATATTGAACTTATCTTTTATTTTTGAAATATATTCTACGTAATTCTTTTTAATGTTAACCAAAACCCAACATGAAAAATAAAAAGCTGTTCTCCTGGAAGCTAATTTTGGAAGTGTGAATGGAATAAACTAATTTTCTGAGCGACTCAATATCCACCAAATCCTCGTCGTGATTTTAATTTTCTGGAGGGAAGCAAGTGGGGGAAACCCCAAGAAATTAAGAAGAAAGTAACACGACGTGGCGTCTGTTGGTTTGTGTTTGTGACGTACTCACACATATGTCTAATCATAAAATTGGATGGTTTCCGATCATTAACATTCAAATTAAACTGTACATTATGGTAGGAAACATTATCATAGTTAAAGACTTGATCATTATTGTATTGATAATCTTTATAAACAAGTAAACGTTAGTATATTTCTTTTTTTCCTAATTTACTGGTCCTCTAGATGAAAATGTTTGTGAAATTGAAATATCTTTGAAACCCTCATTTTGTTTGTAAAAATGACTTTTATCCCATTGCATTTTGCAAACTGAAGTTGAAAACAAAAAAGTCAATCGGCGTGGATAAACAATTTCTTTGAGAGAGAGAGAGAGAGTGATGCTTATGGTAACTGTTAGAGGGTTGCCGATCTTGAAAGTGGTGGTGATGGAGGAAAAAATTAAAGGGACGCGATAGGGTGAAGTAGGAAGAAGGTAAGGAAGGTTAGGACAGCTTCTTGGAATATGGATTTTCCACAAGTGTCACAAGAGGGTGGAACTTTGTATGGAGAGGGGAGGAAAGGACTGAGGGAATTGCATTGAGTTAGAGGATGCAGCGGATATATGATTTGATACTTTGAAGGATTGAAGTGAATGAACTGCTATTGATAGATTTGTTCTGAATAGACAAAACTTTCTGTTGTTAGATGAAGAACATCAACAGTTGTTTGATCCATTTTCACAACTACAAGTAGTGAAGTTGATTAGCCAAACAATATTCTTGGCATCCCTAAAGGATAAATTCTTCAATGATGTGGGGGAAGCGTGGAAAGGTCAAGGTATCTGATGTGGATAATTATTTCTCTATGTTAGGATTTTAGGATGCTGATGACTATATGCAAGCCCTAATTGGAGGATCGTGGACCTTAATGGATACATATCTGAGTGTAATGAGGTGGAGGCCAGAGTTCAATAAGGAGGAGATATCCCAGATTGCAGTCTAGGTGCGGCTTTCAGGCATTTTAGTGAAGTACTTCGAATAGTAGTTTCTTATGGAATGTCGAAAATGCAATTAAAAAGGTTATGAAGGTTGATAGCTTATCAGAAAGAGGAATGTATGCTTAGATCTGTGCGAGAGTTGACTTAACGAAAGAGGATAAAACGGATTGAATTTGAGAGCATGAGATTTCTATGTGTCAATTGTTTTAGATGTAATCATATTAGATAAAACTGCAAGGCGAAGAAGAATGCCTTAATGCGCGCAAGATGAAGGGCGGATGAAGAAGGATGGCTCAGAGGGTGATGAGGTTGTGAATAAAGAAGGGGATAGGCAATGGCTCAAGGCCTTGACATGCGGTTTAGAAGATAAGAAGGGGACGACAGAGTTATGTAAAGGAAGGGGTTATTGCAGGTCTTTCAAGATTTTCTGTAACATATTGGAACAAGAGGAGATGAGCTTAGTGGTGTGGTTGGAGCTATAACAAATGTTGCGGTTCAATTTATAAGAGGTAGAGATAGTCAAACAAAGGCATATGCGAGAAACAGTCAGGCCATCAGTTCAGTGAAGGCCCCAACAACAAGTTCTAAGGCAGATTATCTTCAATGTTGGAAATTGTAATATCCTAAAATAAATTTAAATCATAGGTTTAGTGTTAATTAAGCTATGATTAGTGCGAAAGCATTTGGGGAACAACCTTTTAAGCTGTTTGCCTTGGTAAATGCTGCTCAAGTTACTGTGTCGTTCGCCATAGGAAACACATCAATTTCTACATAAATAAGTTGCATAACAACTCGAAAACATAAGGGGTTTAGAGGGAGTTCATGGCTTGCTCTACTAGGACTTCAAGAATTCAACCTTAGGGAGTGTTTTTGAACTTCCAAGCACTTGAGGAAGTGTCCCTAACATTATTCATCCAATTTCTCTTAGATTTTTCATATTTAAGATTTGGAAATCTAGGGTTTCACGTGGATTATGAATTTGATTGATATTTCATTGAACACTTTGAGTTTAAAGGGTTATATGAACTAGATTAAGGATTATAATTGACCAGTTTAGTTATCGCTACTACAGATTTGTCTATATTTTCAGTCCTTACTTAAAGGTTATGAAGAAACCGCGAAATATAAAGAGGTAGAGTTATGGGAGTTGTAATACCCTAAAAATCCTACTTAGGATAAGTATCATAATTTAGTAAATGATACCTATTGAAAATAGGTGAATTTGTGGTCTCAAAACTAGTAGAATAATTACCTTATTTTCTAAGGTGATTTCTCATGAAATTAGGAGGAATAAAGAGCTAGAAATTTCTAAGTGAAGTTAAGGGTTATAAAACACTCTGAATATTGTGAGCAATCCTAAGAGGCAACTAAATATTCCTTAAAATAGGAGAATATGTTGTCTCTAAATTTTTAACTGATTTATCATCATATTTAGGGAAATTTTCTTTGGATTCTAATAAATCCAAAATTCAATTTCCTAAATCTTATTAAGGATCATAAAATATAACCATTTAAAATCATCGGAGGATGGTAAAATCAATTAGAGGAAATTAGTAACAATTATTGGGCATTTGAAATTGCAATAATTGATATACTTTATTAATTTTTGAAATTAGTTAATAATTAATTTATAAAGGTCATAATTAAGGATCAAATGATATTTAGAAGCTGAGATTAAATTAGAAACTTGTCAAATTTTGGTAATTAAGCTTAGTAACCCCTAAAACACTATACTATCAATAGTAACCAAAGATTCATTAATTCTCCCTCTAACTAATGAAAGTGGCGAAAATATTTAATTAAAGAATTTATATAAACCCTTAATCTTAAATCCTTGTGAAATTACTTGGATCAATAAAAGATTTTTCTTCCTAAGGTGTGAGAGCAAATAAAATATAAATTGATAATTAAAAATTAGGGGGAGGGGGACGAAATTACTAGGGAAACAAGAAGGGAAATTGTTGTAATAATAATACAAACACATAAGTCAATTGCTTGTGAGAGAAGATTAGTAGAAACTTGGGGAGCAAGTAAAGAAACTTGGGAAGCAAGTAATTGCTAATCAAATGCAAATCAAGGAGAATTCATAGAAATTAAATCATATCTTGAAATATTGGAACTAAGTATTACATATAAATACATATTTGGAATCAGTGAATTAAGAGCTTCAACTTGGCTATTCCCAAAGTTATTTTCGGTTACTTTTAAGATTCATACCTAAGTGTTTGGGAAATTAAAAATCACCATAAATGTAGTCATAAAATTAGGATTACAAAAGTGAAATTGGATTTTGAATTAAAACACCAACTTAGGGCTAACTAAATTAGCATTTGGGAGTAAATAGGAGATGAAGCAACAACTTAAGAGCTAAGGGGAGGGTGGACGTTTTTGGTGAGTTGTAGGGACAAGATTTTTCCCTCTTCTCCAATACCAAGGGCCAAGATCAATTCAAGTTGCTTGGAGGCTACTCATTTTTTTGGCTATAAATAGAGGCTTGAGGCAACACAAACTCCTCACTAAGTCCTCCAAGCACAACCGAAATTTTAGAGTGTGTGGGAGAGAGTGAAAGAGCTTCAAGAAGTAGGAAGCAAGGTTCTTCAAGAGGTAAGAGAGTTTTTAGTTCATAAGTTCAAGTTCTTAGTTATGAAGTAGAAATGCTAGAAATGTTGTTTTGATCTTCAATCTTCCAAATATAATTTTATTTTCATGTTTTTATGGGTTCCACTGTCTTTATTTCAAAAATTTGATGAAGAAGAAGTTATAGCAAAATCTTTGGAAGATTAGGATCAAAATAGCGAAGCTCTGGCAAAATTTCAGCGATTAGCGATTTCTGGAGCCAATAGCAAAAACGTTGGTATTTTATGAAGAAGATGATGTTCAAAAATTCTGAGAAAATTCATGCTGAAATTAGACATCTAGGGCAGAATTGTAAATAATAAATCCACCAGGGGTAAAATGGTCTTATATAGCCAAGATATCTCTTGAAATAATATTTGTGAATTAATAGAGATGATATTACCCTTATAGGATATTTGTGACCGCATTTTGACCGACAGAACAAAACTCGTCAACGAAGGTACGTCCACGTACTGGTAACTTTAACTCTGATGTTTACTGTATGCGTATGTGTGCTATATGTATGGTATGCTTGTATAAGGTAATTAATGTACGTCCGCGTACTGGTAACTTTAACTCTGATGTTTATAGTATGCATGTATGTGATATGTGTGTTGTATGTATAGGATACATCTGCGTACTGGTAACTTTAACTCTGATGTTTACTGTATGCGTATATGTGCTATATGTATGGTATGCTTGTATAAGGTAATTAATGTACGTTCGCGTACTAGTAACACTAACTCTGATGGTTATTATATGCATATATGTGCTATGTTATATGAGATAGCTATTTGCTCTGTGATATGTTTATGTTCTATTGTTATGATTATTCTTGCTGGGTATTGGGATACGCTTGTTGGGTGTGAAATGCTTGGTGTGAAACAATTGCTGGGTGTGAAACTCTTGCTAGGTGTGACATATCTGCCAAGGGGCTTATATGCCAGGGATACATTTGTCTAAATACTTATGAACTGTGTATGTTTGTGAATATCTGTGATCCATATAAGGTATATCTAAACATGAGGTTAACCATTACCTGAGGTCCGTATGCATGGGACCTCAGCTCTTAACATAGCGTCAGGGTCAGAAGAACCAAGGACAGAGGACAAAGGGAAGCGCAAGCAGGACGCATAGTAGACCCGGCTGAAGATTTCCTTTGACATTCTGGCGGAAGCCTTCCTTTTGTTGTTGTACATCCCTTTTGAACCATGCGGTTACTACACCGCTATTGTATTCAGCCAGACTTACGGCATTTCGAAATATAAGTATCAGTTACTCTTCCGCTCAAATGCACTACTCTGATGATTTTAAATGATTTTTGTTGGAAAAAAATAATATTCCGCTTTTGAAAATTGGAATGTTACAGGAGTTAAATAGTTGACGGTTATTTTGAGCAACTATGAAGTATAAGAGCAAATATTTCACGGCTGTATATGATAATTGTGAAATAATAGTTTATTTAAAAAAATAAAAAAAAATTGTACCATTTACTTCATAGTTATATGTAAACAACCGTAAAATCATGTTCACAGATATTCACAGTGATTTCTAAACAATTGGGAAATTTAGTCTTTTAAAAACCATGCCAGAGTATATTTCATGGTTCTGAAACATTGAGTGTGAAGTGCCCGTTTGGATCCTCTAATTTTGGACTTATCTTCTCCTTATAAGTAAAAGCTAGGCCAAACAATAGTTTACAAAAGCTCTTATAATAAAAAGAGCTTTATTTTACATGAAGAAAAATGCTAAAAATAAAAAGCTCTCCTAGAGGAGCTTATTTTTTAAGCTCTTATTTTTTAAGAGAACCCTAGTCTCTACGCTGTGACCACCGCCGGCCACCCCAGCCGCTGCTGGCCGCTAGCGCCGCCCCATCACCGGCGACCACCTCCAGTGACTTTTTTTTATATAAAAAAAACACTCGGAGGCCGGCTACCCCACGCCTGCGGCTGCCACCGGTGACCACCTCTGATGACTTTTTTTAAAAAAGAAAATACCTAAAATACCCAACCCCCCCCCACCGGCCACCCCAGCTGCTTCCGACTGCCACCGCCGCCCCATCGCCAACGACCACCTCTGGCGACTTTTTTTTATAAAAAAAACTAAGGGGAGGCCGGCCACCCAACGTCGACGGCCGCCACCGGTGACTAGAAGCCTCCGCCGTCCCATTACCGGCGACCACCTCCGACAACCCTTTTTTTTAAAAAAACTAATTTGTTTTTTTAAAAAAGAAATACTAAGGGGAGGCTGGCTAGCACACACCGGCGACCTGCTGCCACTCACCCCACCGTCGGCGACCGACCGCTACCGCCCCACCGCCGGTGACTTTTTTTAAAAAAAAACTTAAAAAAGTGCTTATAACAAAAATTTTACCAAACAACTTATTTTAAATTTCAACTTTTAAGTAACTTTTAAGCTAAAAAATTTATATTATCATCAAACAGCTTTTAGCTTTTTTAAATAAGTTTTTTTTTTTAGCTTTAGCTTAAAAGTAGCTTTTAGCTTAAAAATAAGAGGATCCAAACAGGCTCGAAGTATAGTCTTTTAAGATCCCTTAACAGACCCATTTTCATTCCACATTAGAAAGTTATAAGTTCCAGAGCGCTCATTGTAACGTCCGACCTTTAGGGCCTCTTATCGAACAAAGTTATCGCGTACAGGCATCATAATGATTTGGACGACTTAAATTGCGGAGTTAACTTTCACAAATAACTTAGTTTGAAAACACAAGGATAAATTCTTCCGAGTGCGGTATCTATCCCGTAAGGGAATTTAATACAATATTCCAAAATGATAAACGAGTTAATACAATCCAACTAAAATACGCTATCATAAAAAATCCCTTCTCCTTACAGTTACAACTTCCCTCTTGATTCCAATCCACTACTGGTCTCTTTCATACGGTCTGGAGTTCAAATAATTGAACCCCAGGGTAACAGTTAATCTTATATGCAAGCATGAAGCATTAGTGACTACATAGCACATGTTAAGCAGAGATTAATTAGGAATAAAATAAGTTGCACCGTAACCACAGTTAACAGCCAAGGACCGCACCCCTTCAGGACATGTAGCCTTGTTTGTAGAACATGCAGCTCTATAGGACACGCAACCCCAATCCATAACTAGGATACATACTTGCAATTATCTAGCAGACATGGTTAATCAAACAAAAACACAATCATACAGGCTAATAAGATAACAGTTACCCACCTCAGTCTTGTGTTCTTAAGTCTCACTTGCAAATGCCGGAATCAGCAGAGGTGCTACGGAATGCCTATAAATGTTTATCATTGACATTAGTCACTTCAAGCATCGCAAAGGACCTAACTACGTGACTTGATAATAATATCATTTTTATAAGTCCAAGGTAGAGTTTGTTCGAGATAGGGTTTGTCCGTGGTAAGGTTGGTGTGTTGATGTGCTGAGTTGTCGTTGCTGGGATAGAGTCTGTCCGGGATCCGGGATGAGTTTTTCTGGGATCCGAGATGGATTGTGTGTTGTCCGAGATAGAGTTTATCCGGGATCCGGGATGGAGTTGTGTGTTGTCCAGGATCCGGGATGGAGTTTGTGTGTTGTGGTTGATGTGTTGAGTTGTTGTTGTCTGAGATAGAGTTTGTCCAGGATCCAGGATAGGGTTGTGTGTTGTGGTTGATGTGTTGAGTTATGGTTGCTGGGATAGAGTTTGTCCAGGATCCGGGATAGAGTTGTGTGTTGTCCGGGATCCGGGATGGGGTTATGTGTTGTGGTTGATGTCAGAGTCGTTATCCAATGGTTTCCAATATCTAAGTAGACATACTATCCAAGCTTTCTTTCCCTTATCATGCATGAATAACACTGATATATGCATTTCAGAAACATAAATCTATCTCTCTTTCATCCTAGCCCTATATTTATGGTTTGATGCAAAAGAAAAGTCTTAATACTTGGTTTGTACCATTTCCTTTTCAATAGAAACTTCCTAGGTTGGTTCTTACAGTTTATAACTCAAAACTTGATAGAAACTAAAAAGAAGAGAGGACCAATGATTACCTTTAACTTGCTAGTCAACACATTGTGATCTTCACTGGATTCTCACTCTCTTATCCTTGAAGCAAATCTCCAGAAATTGATCACAATAGACTCTCCTCCTTCCTCTCTCTCTTTTCCTCTCTCTATTTTTCAGCCTCAACTCTTGGTTGCAGAAGAGTGAATGAAATGCCAAGAACAATTCTTATATAGGCTTAAGTGTCCCTTCGGCTGAAAGCAAAACAAAGGCAGGTGGTGCTGAGTTCAAAAAGCATGACGCCGCTAATCTTACATGTTTAGAGAAAGAGGAAAATACTCTAGTGAAGTATGGCTAATCATATTTTATTGTCATCTCTCTCTCTCTCTCTCTCTGCCTTTCATGAATGACTGAACTTAAATACAAATTAATGGATTGGGTGCTTCCTTGTGGGCCGACTTGATTTAATTGCACTAGAGCAATTCAAATAACTGGGTGTGGTATAAATTTCTTTGTCCCAAAATGAATTATTAAAGAAATAAGCCCAAATTTCCAATTATAACCATTCTTGACCCAAAATTTATAATAAACCTCCATTTATTATTTCAAATTTTAAATCCCAAAAATTCATGATATTAAACTCACTCCCAACACCACGAATGACTCCATTATGGCTTCTCCACCACCATCTTGCTCTCCTCCGTCTCTCCCTTGGTGGTTTTACGTGGCTCTCTTCCGTTGCTCGTTAAAGTTGATTCTGGGGTTGGTTGTTTGTGGGTTATGGGTTTTGGCTTAGTAGCTTTTATATTTTTTGATGTCATCTCTGCTTCCTGAAAGTGTGTTTAGTGTCATCCTTCTTTGATCTGGGTTTTTCAGTGCGTTTTGTGGATTTTGATTTGAGTAAAGTTTATGAAAATATTATTTTTTGAGTGATTTTATATGTGCATAAGTCTTGCCACTGATTTTAAGTATTGGTGTCATTAAAGTCGTTATTTGTTAATTTTTTTTTATCATATTTCCCTTTATATACATGGTGTGCTGTAAATGGGGAATGCAAATAAAGAATGGATGTTTATAATCGTTTACCCAAGGAATATTAGGATGGAGAGGGATATTTCAAAAAGTTTGCAGTTTATAATTGTGCTAATGAAGTGTGGTTTGTAAAGCATGTTGATCTAGACAATGAGTCGCACTAAGTGATGTATAGAATTGATTAGAGTTATATGTGTCAGACAAACCATAAGGAGACGGATGTTAGCAATACTAGTTGGCCACATTTGGAAAGGTGTTCTTAGTTATTAGTTTATGTTTTGATGATAATGAGTATGGAAAAGGAAGAAGACTTGATGATTTAAGTCACTCGAGTGTGTGTGTTGAGACTTTCGAATGAACAACTGTTATTTGAACAAAAACTTGAATCATGAAATTTTTATAGGGTGTTATAAGATGAACACTTGAGTGCTATAAAGTATTGTACATTACATTCACAAAGATGTTGCATGAAACTCACTTTATTTCTGGAAGTTTTGTGACAAACACTTGAGTGTATAAGTGAGCACTCAAGTGCTGACTAACACTTGCAAATATTTTGCATGACACTTACTTCATTATTGGAAGTACTGTGATGGACACTTAAGTGAAAGGTAAACACTTGCAAGTTTAGTACAAGATAGTTGCTGATGAATCAAGAGTGCTATCCCCTTTATGAGAAGCACTCGAGTGAATCACTACAAAAAAAAAGGTCGGTTTGTAGCGGTTAAAATGACATATTTGAAGCGATTAAGGCTGCTACAAATGCCATTAGTAGCAGTTACATAAACCACTACAAAATCCACCATGGCAAACCAATTTGTAGCGGTTCCAAAAAATCGATACTACATACTTTGTAACCACTACTATAACTATAGCAGCTAACAATACCGCCACTATCTAAGGCTTAACTGACGTCAACGTGATACATTAGTAGCGGTTAGATAAACCACTACAGAGTGTACTCTTGTAGTGGTTATAAAACTACTACTAATTTTGTACAAATTCGTTATGTCGTAGCAGTTACTTAATCGCGACAAAATGTTCTCGCTCTTATTTGAGGAAAAAATGTTTTTGCCACCAGTTTCAATTCTTTTCATAGTTGTAATGGTTTCAAACCGCTACAATATATTTGCTCCATTTTATCTGGAAAAAATGTTTACCCACCATTTTCAATTTGTTATTTGTAGCAGTTTCAAACCGCTACAAAATATTCAATTCTTTTTTCTGAAATTTTTTTAGTACATATTTGGAGCAGTTAGTAAACTACTACAACTTCATAAAAGAAAAATTAATTAATTTTTTTCTCAGTCATCAATAATAATAAATATTTAAATAATTTATATTTTATCAATAATATTTATTATTTATCATTATCAACATTTCAATCATTATTAAATATTTAATTAATTAAATATTTTATTATCAATAATATATATTTTTAGTGAAATAAATGATATTAAAATGTGATATTTGATTATATATATTTATTATATAGGTATAGTTTATTGTAGGTTGATTTAAATAATATTTAATATTAAAAATAATGTGGGTAAAAGTAAATTAAATATTGTGTGCGAAGGTAGATAGAATATTGTGTGTGAAAGTAGATGAAATAATGTGGGTGAAAGTGGAAAGAAATTTTAAACCAAAAAAATCATACAATTCTTAAATAAGAAAAATTAGAATCACAAATGTAGAACAAAAAAAAATTGCGATAATCATCATATTTGATCCAGTTGAACAACACTTACCTTCTTGAAACACTTAATATCTTTGAGAAAATGTAGAAATTTGAGAGAAAACAAGGAGAAAACGTGTTAGAAAACGAAAGTGGAATATATTAAATGTGGTTTGGTGGGGGTGTTTATATATTGTATCTGCATACTTGTTTTGTAGCGATTGATGTTGTGCTTTTTGTATCGTTTAATATTAGTAGCGGTTAAGGTCATAATTTTGTAACAGTTTTAGTTTATTTTATAGCAGTTCATAACTGCCACAAATAAATTAAAAAAAATATTATATTTTAAATCGTAAACTACAAATAATTTTTTAAAAAATATATATATACATAAGATTACATATTAAATTGTAAGCATGATTTTAATTTTTTCTCTCAATCTTCGTCACCATCCCTACAAAAAAATGTTTTGGATAAAATGATACTTGTGAGTTGAATATGTTTGAACACAAATAAAACTTTATTTAAATGTTATTATTTCATAAATCGTATATTAAAAACTGTACCGAACTATAGGTAAATTGTCATCACCATCAGGGACGAAGTTCTCAAAGCTGGCAGGCTGAAACGGCTCAATCTTGTAGGCAACGGTACCAAGACAATTTTCTTGAGATGATAAAGTTTTTAGCTTCCAATAATCAAAAAGTTGCAGTAGTTATTTTAGAAAAAGCTCCTCAAAATGCATCATATAGTTGCCCTCGAATTCAAAAGGAAATTCTTCATATTTTCTCTCCAAAGATAATGAACACAATACGGAGGAAATTTCTAATGCCAAGTTTTGTCTTATTGTTGATTGAGTTAGTGATATATCTAAAAAAGAGCATATGGCTATTGATTTGAGATACACCGATAAAGATGATTTTATAAGAGAAAGGTTCTTCGATCTTATACATGTGGAAGATACAAGTGCCAAGACCTTGAAACAAGGAATATTCAACACTCTTTGTCACCATAATCATAATCTTGACATTTAAAATATTCGAGGACAAGGCTATGCTGGAGCTAGCAATATGCGAGGTGAATGCAATGGATTGCAGGCTTTAATTTGTACTAAGTGCCCATATGCTTATTATATCCATTGCTTAGCTCATCACCTTCAACTTGCCTTGGTTGCTATATCTCATGAGGTAAAACATGTTCATCATTTTTTTGAAAAATTAAACTTCATAATTGATATTGCTACTTCTTCTTGTAAGCGTAATGATGAGTAAAGGGTTGCTCAAATAAACGAAATTGCAAGAGTGATTGCTATTAATGAACTCAAATTAGGAGTTAGTCTTAATTAGATTGGTACTTTGCATCGAGTTGGAGCTACTCATTGAAGTTCTCATCACAATTCCACATGTAGTTTGTCAAAAATGTTTCAATCCACATGTGAAGTTCTTGACAATATTTCTAATGAAGGAAAGATAACATCACATCATAGAGATGCAGATAATGCATACTCATCATTGACATCTTTTTGATTTTGTCATCATATTTCACCTTATGAAAAAAATTATGAGTATTACTGAAGTCCTTTGTCAAGCTTCGCAATGAGAGTCTAAAGATATTTCAAATGCTTTACAAATGATTTCAACTACAAAAGAGTTACTTCAGAAATTGAGATAGGTTGGGATACTTTCTTGGTTCATGTTCAAAAATTTTACATAAAACATGACATTGACATTCTAGATATGAGTACAAAAGTGCAACCAAAGTGTAGATAAAGAAGGATCTCTAGATAAACAAAGATCAACTAAAGGTTTTAATTAGAGCTCTAAGAGAAGGTAATTGTTATGCTATCAGTGTCTAGCAATAATATTCATTCTAAAAATTGTTTTCTTAGCAACACCAATGAAAGTTGGTTACAACATAAAAGGCTAGCACAAGTCAATATGCACCAACTAGGCAATTTGCTAAAAAATGAATTAGTTCTTGGTTTACCCAATCTTTAATTCAAAAATGATTTGATTTATAATGCTTGTCAAAAAGGGGAAAAAAAATTAAGTCTTCTTTCTAACCCAAAAATGAGGTCACGATAGAATGACCACTCTAACTATTTCCAAAGGATTTAGTTGGAACAGTGTAACATCCCAATTTTCAAAGCGGAATATTATTTTTTTTCCAACAAAAATCATTTAAAATCATCAGAGTAGTGCATTTGAGCGGAAGAGTAACTGATACTTATATTTCAAAATGCCGTAAGTCTGGCTGAATACAATAACGGTGTAGTAACTGCGTGGTTCAAAAGGGATGTACAACAACAAAAGGAAGGCTTCCGCCAGAATGTCAAAGGAAATCTTCAGCCGGGTCTATTATGCGTCCTGCTTACGCTTCCCTTTGTCCTCCGTCCTTGGTTCTCCTGACCCTGACGCTATGTTAAGAGCTGAGGTCCCATGCATACGGACCCCAGGTAACGGTTAACCTCATATTTACATATACGGTATATAAACACAACAATTGATTCACTTCCAAATATGTCACCAACTATGTCACTCCTAGTGAATGCAAATGTACCGCTCCCAGCGAAAAGTACCACTCCCAGTGAATATAGATATATCACTCCCAGTGTATACAGATGTATAGTTATCTTCTAATAACAACATGTATTCAAACAACACACCACAACATGCATACAACACACATACCACATATACACATACTGTAAATATCAGAGTTAGTGTTACCAGTACGCGGACGTACATTAATTACCTCATACAAGCATACCATACATATACGCATACAGTAAACATCAGAGTTAAAGTTACCAGTACGCAGACGTACCTTTGTTTGACGCTATACGGTATTTCTGGCAGAATACGGTGCGACAGTTGGTCAGAACGTATTCAGGGATATCCTATAAGGATAATATTGTTTCTATTAATTCATAAACATTATTCCAAGAGATATCTTGGCTATATAAGACCATTTTACCCCTGGTAGATTTATTTTCCAGTTTATTCCCTAATTTTCGGAAAAAAACGCTGATCCAGCATTTATGGGCAGAATTTCGCCTAACTTCGAAAATCATAACTAATTCTAGAAAAATCGAACCGAGGATCCATAAAATTTCCCGGAATCCTTGAGAAGTCTACTTTTGAGGAAAAATACTGGAACTTACCCATAACTCATGGAAAATTCCCAGTTTAATCATTTCAAACTGCTGCCCAGAATTTCACACAGAAAACATAACCTAACTTCTGAGATTTTTGTCTTTTTGCACAGAGCTTCAAATCACACACTCTTTATAGATTTAGAAAGCCCTAGATGTCTACTTTTACCATGAATTTTCTCAGAATTTTCAAACATCATCTTCTTCATAAAATACTGGCATTTTTACCTCTAACTCTAGGAATCGCTAATCGATAAGATTTCGCCAGAGCTTTGTTATTTTGATCATAATCTTCCAAAAATTTTGCTATAACTTCTTCTTCATCAAATTTTTGAAATAAAGACAGTGGAACCCTTAAAAACATGAAAATAAAACTATATTTGTAAGATTGAAGATTAAAACAACATTTCTAGCATTTCTACTTCATAACTAAGAACTTGAACTTATGAACCAAAAATTCTCTTACCTCTTGAAGAACCTTGCTTCCTACTTCTTGAAGCTCTTTCAATCTCTCCAACACACTCTAAATTTCGGTTGTGCTTGGAGGACTTGGTGAGAAATTTGTGAAGAGGAGGCCTCTATTTATAGTGAAATGTGATGGCATTTTGGTAGTTTTTCCACCTTGCATTTTAACCATTGGATTTCCCTTAGCAAAGAAGCTTCAATCCCTCCCCTACACCTCAAAAAAAACGTCACCCTCCCCCCCCCCCTTCTTCACCAAGTAGTCTTGCTTTGTCCCCAAGTCATTCTACTTCTTCATTAAGTTTCACTTTATCCCCTAATTACTTCCAAATGCTAATTTAGTTGGGTCTAAGTTGGTGTTTTAATTCAAAATCCAATTTCACTTTTGTAATCCTAATTTTATGACTAGATTTATGGTGATTTTTAATTTCTCAAACACTTGGGTATGAATCTTAAAAGTTTACGAAAATAACTTTGGGAATAGCCAAGTTGAAGCTCATAATTCACTGATTCCAAATATGTATTTATATTTAATACTTAGTTCCAATATTTAAAGATATGATTTATTTTCTATAGATTCTCATTTAATTTCTTCTAATTAAGCAATTACTTGCTCCCTAAGCCAAACACTTGCTCCCTAAGTTAACCCAATCTTCTTCCATACACTATTGACCATTTATTATATAATTATCCCATGTGTATGTAAAATAATTTTCTCTCCTTGCCCAAGCTACTTTGACCGAAAAAAAAATGTGAGAGAAGCAAAGAATTTTAATGAACATTGAGCAAGTCAAGTCGGTGGTGAATGCTTAGGGAGGATTAATTAATTCTTGGTTACTATTACTAATATAGTGTTTTAAGGGTTACTAGACTTAATTACCAAAGTTTGACAAGTTTCTAATTTAATTTTGATGATTAAAAACTCCTTGTATGCTAATCAATATCATTTGGTCTTTAATTATGACCTTTAAAAAAATTACTCATTAACTAATCTCAAAAATTAATAAAGTATCTCAATTACTGCAATTTCAATTGCCCAATAATTGTTACTAATTTCCTCTAATTGATTTTATCATCCTCTGATGATTTTAATTGCTGAGATGGTATAATTAAGATTATGCTAGATTATGATAATCTTATGATATTTTATGATCCTCAATAAGATTTAGAAAATTGGATTTGGATTTATTAGAATCCAAAGAAAATTCCCCTAAAAATGATAATAAATCAATTAAAAATTTAGAGACAACATACTCTCCTATTTTAATAGGTATTATTTGCCAAAATATGGTTCTTTAGGAGAAATATAAATTTTAGGGTATTACAAACAGTAGGAGTTAAAAGCCTTGGTGGGAATCTTTATACTTTGGTCATTGTCGATGATTTCTCTAAATTTTCTTGAACAATTTCCCCTTCTTGAAAAGATGAAACCTTTGAACAATTTATTGTTTTCTAAGAAAGTGCAGAATAAGAAAAGTATATGTATTTTAGGAATAAGAATAGCTTATGGAGCAGAGTTTGAAAATCAAGCTTTTAGAGAATATTGCGACGCAAATGGTATTGACCACAACTTCTCAGCTTTGAGAACTCTTCAACAAAATGGAGTTATAAAGAGAAAGAACATAGTTCTTACGGAGATGGTGATAACAATGCTATATGAAAAGAATGTCTCGTAAGTATTCTGGGCAGACGCAATGAGTACAGCCTGCTACATCTCAAACAGAGCCTATTTCAAGAACAAGCTTGATAAGACTCCTTATAAGCTGTAAAAAGAAAAATTTAAGAAATTTTGATCCTAAATCAAATGAATGTATATTTCTGGACTATTCTTATAAAAGTAAAGCATATAGAATTTATAACAAATGTACTTATGTTATTGAAGAATCTATTCATGTTTTGTTTTTAGAAAATGAACTTCCTGTCAAGCCTTTGGATGATGAACTTGAGATGATTCATCAAGAGGAAAATCATACTATTTCGAAAACACATTCCTCTTTAGTAAAAGAGCCTAAAAAGGATTTTGAACCATCTGATCAAAACCAACCTAAAGCTTGGAGATATAACAAGAGTCATCCTATAGACTAAGTGATATGTAAGGTGAACGAGGAAGTGAAGACCAGAACAAGGTTATAAATGAAGAAAGCTTCTTTATTTTTATTTCTGAAATGGAACCCTCTAACATTGAGCAAGCCTTCTCAAACAACAATTAGGTGCTAGCAATGCAAGAGGAACTGAATCAATTTGAGAGAAATCATATTTGGGACTTGGTATATAGGTCTAAAGACCATCCGGTTGTTGGTCGAATTCCATTATGGCAAGTGCACCAATCAAACAAGTAATAAAATGATGAGTAGAGTATTGACC
Organism: Acacia confusa; assembly: GCA_037074495.1. Classification (NCBI taxonomy): domain Eukaryota; kingdom Viridiplantae; phylum Streptophyta; class Magnoliopsida; order Fabales; family Fabaceae; genus Acacia; species Acacia confusa. The sequence goes on from CM073506.1 coordinate 13,176,800, forward strand.
GACAAAGATTAAAATACTAACTTATAAAGCAAGAACTTGCTTGATAGTTGCATGATTCAAAAGATATTGAAAGAAGAGTGTATTTTATGAGCTACTAATTCTATAAAACTAATGAAATAAATCAAGAATGAATATGATAAAAAGATATCAAATTAAAAATAGGTAGAGCTCAAATTTCTCCTTTATTTGTATCTCATTCCTACATTGCTTTAACGCAATGCTACAACAATACTGTAACAGCTTCCACAATGCTACAACAATACTTATAGCAAAGTTCTTTACTTAACCCACTACTAATGTATATAAAAGCTTTCATAATTAGGTAATTATACTCCTTACTCTACTTCTCTCATATTCCTATGCAAATTTCAAGGTCAAAATAAAAATTAAAACTAAGTGTAATGGCTGTGTGAGATAAACTCATTCCTGTAGTTTATAATTTAGATAGAATTTTGCACAAACTCTACTAGCACACAGTATTTAATTGGGGTCTAATTTGAACTCCTTTCTAGTAAGCTAAAACCATAACTCTTGCTTATCAGTGGCCACCTAATGCATAAGACCAGTGTTATGTATGCAATTAAACAAACTAAATTATATCAATTGAAACTTGGCAAATATGGTTTGAAGATACGAACAAAGGTTTCATTGTCGCTTAGCCAGAATATAGTTAAGTCATGGCTGACAAACAGAATACAACTAAAACTATCATATTGATCTTCATGAAATACAAAAAATGAAACTAAGACGAAGAGGTATTGTCAAAGGGTTTCAACAGCACAAGGGAGCATCTGTCACGTAACGCCTTTGTATCTTCTTCATATCATCAACCTTCTGTCATAGCTGATATATCGTGGCTCTCAACGTGTTGTAATCACCGTAATCTCTCTACATGATCTTTTTATTTATAATTGTCTCTCCCTTTTTAGGGTTGGTTGCCTCTCCTTTTATGGCTAAGGTTATTATGTCGCACGTCCAATCTTTCTGTTAGTGATCTTGGCTTTCCTCTTCTATCAGGCTTGATTAGAAGATTCTGTTAGATTGATTCTATTGTGATTAGCGGGATCTTGTTTTGAGATCTTATTAAATTTCTTGCTATCTTTGATTTCTGTCTTCTTAAAATCAGTTGACTTCTTTCATCTTCAAAGCCTACTAATCATTTAGTCCAAGATCTTACAATTATCCCCTGAATTTTATAAGAAAAGGTTAGTGCATAATAGAATATGATATCTCAAATGTTTACTCATACGATGTTGTAGCATCAAGACAACATTGCTATGTCAGCTCAGAAATATATAAGATTCTAAGTTTTATTTTTGCCTATATGTGAGATAATAGTTAGAACGCAATAATTCATCTCATCTAACCCACAATTCCACATATGCATGAAATATATCATATTTTATCACATCAAACAAATGTTAAGCACAGAAACATAATTTAAATTGGTCATAACATAATGGCAATATATAGTAAAAATATAACATGTCACCAGTTGTTGGCACTAAATGAGTATTCAAGAACAAATGAGATGAATCTGCAATCATTGTTAGAAAGAATGCAAGATTGGTGGCCAAAGGCTATAATCAAGAAGAAGAAATTGATTATGAGGAAACCTATACTCCAATTGCTAGATTGGAAGCCATATGATTACTCCTAGACTCTGAATGCTTCAAAAGATTCAAGCTCTATCAAATAGATGTTAACAGTGCCTTCCTAAATGGCTACATTGTGGAAGAAGCTTACATTGAACAACCCCCCGGTTTTCAATATGTCTCCAAACCCAATCATATTTTTAGACTTAAAAAGGCTCTTTATTGTCTCAAACAAGCTCCTAAGGCATGGTATGAAAGACTAAGCAAATTCCTCATAGAATAAGGATTTGTTAAAGGAAAGGTTGACATAATACTCCTCATTAAGTACAAGAAAAAAGATTTATTAATTGTGCAAATTTATGTTGATGACATTATATTTGATTCCATTGATGATTATCTTTTCCAAGAGCTTTTCTAAAATTATGCAAGGCGAATTTGAAATGTCTAATATGGAAAAATTCAATTTCTTTCTTGGACTTCAAATTAAGCAGAAGAAGAATGGGATATTCATCTCACAAACTAAATATCTTAAAGAACATATCAAAAAATATGGAATGGATCATTACAATGGAGTTGATACTTCAATGATGCTACTGGACACTGACTTAAAGGGGCCAAATTTCAATATAACTAAGTATAAGGAATAATCAATTCATTACTGTATCTAACCGTTAGCAGACCATACATCCAATTTAGTATGGGGAAGTATGTAAGATATCAATCTTCTCCAAAGGAATCACATGCCAAGACAGTGAAGAGGATATTCAGAACTTGAAATTTGGTATAAAAAGGAGGTAATGAATATCTCATTGCTTAATCAGATTCAGATCATGATGGATACAAGACTGATAGGTAGAGTACTAATAGACAATGTTAGTTCATTAGTAGCTCTATTGTATCACGATTCAACAAAAAGCAAAACATCATGTCATTTTCCTCAACTGAAGTTAAGTATGTAACTACCTCAAGTTGTTGTGCTCAAGTGCATGGCTAAAACAACAACTTCAAGATTTGGGTATCCATTTGAAGGAAATTCCAATTCTCAATGACAATAAAGTACAATAAGCTTGGCCCAAAATCTTGTTCTACATTCAAGAACTAAGCATATTGACCTGAGACATCACTTCATTAGAGATCATCTTCAAAAGAGAGATGTTAAAGTGATATGCATTCCTATTGATCTCCAACTGGCTTATATACTCACAAAATCATTAACAAAAGAATAATTCCTCTATATAAGAAGAGAATTGGGAATGGTAAATCCTAATGAATTGTGAGTAAAGTCCTTAATATACTATTTATTTTTAAGTATGTTTTAATGATTTAATCACTAACTTAATCATTGGAGTTCCTAGTATTTTATTTTACAGGATCCCTTGCTCATTCATTGAAAATCAGAGTCAAACGGAGAAGGATTCACTTGCAATGTCACTTGAGTGACAGTGAAAGTTAAGTTCTTTCATTCGAGTGAAACATCTAGCACTCGAGTGTTATTGAGAAAATGCCTACAAAAGCTACCTCAAATTAGGCAACACTAAAAGTACATTACTAAGCACTCAAGGGGTGCACTTGAGTGATAAGCAGCTTAAGCAGACTCACAATATCATCATTGGCAAACAATTGAGTAAAGAAATAGAATACTTGAGTGTGGCAATCAAGTAAAGTCATAGGTAACTCGAGTATTGAAGTATTTATGTGAATTCAAAATTCTAACATTGTAGGTACTTGAAATGTCGAAATGTAACACTAGAGTGAGACACTAAAGTACAGCCTAAAAGCACTTGAAATACAAAAGCACTAGGGTCTAAGAAAAGAATTAGCAACATACACTTGAAGTATAGAACTAGCACACTCAAGTGAGGAAATTTATCACTTGAAGTGCTAAAGAAGGCATCATAAAGCAAGAGTGAATTTAAGTACAGAACAAGCACACTTGAGTGAGGGAGATTGGCACTCGAAGTGTTGAGAAAGTGGAGAAGCTAAATAATCTCACATAGAGAAAGGAAGAATTTAGAACGTCAAGTCTTGTACTCTAGTGGAGGTGCTAAAACTAGAGTGATATTCAAAACCACTCTCAATTGAGTTTGAGTGTTCATAGAACATACTCAAAGTAGGGTACCTTTATTGCTTTGGTTTTTACGCAATTGCACTTGAGTGGTTAATATTTCACTCAAGTTTCACGACTTCACTCAAGTGTAGCGTGCTAATTTGACAAATTATATCAAATAGTTGTGTCCTTTACTTCTCATTTTCTCATTCTCAAAAACCTCTCAACAATTTTAACTTCCTTTTTCAAATCTATTACCGTTATGCCATTTCAATTGAATTCATTCTAATAGATTTATTACCTTTTCATTATTGTCGCTTCGCTTTGACTTTTAAATCCATTATTGTTACACCATTTTGGTTTAATTCACTCCAATAGATTTATTACCTTTTTATTGTTATCGCTTCCTTTTCACTTACTTCTCCATAAATTCCTTCATTTTCTCTCATATTTCCATTTAATATTTGTCAAATAGAACCCTAGCTTTGCATCTGCAACATTTCTCAAAAATATTTTTCAATCTTCATCAATGGCATAAACCAAGCAATGTAATAAGGGTAAAATCTCTCCAACTTTGTCTTCATCAGATTCACCTTCTCTACCTCCATCGAAGAAGGGCAAGACTTCCAAGGACCTAAAGTACCAGCCAAAGCTCAAACTTACGGAACCCAAGCCAAAGTCTAAAGGTAAAGTGATTCAAGAACTTTCTAAGCCTTAGAATTGTTCTACTTCATCTATACTAGTTTGGAAAGGAAATAACAAATCAATGGAAGCCAATAAGTAAGCCCAACAATGGGAGATTGGTGTGGAAACTGCTTTTAAGAATATTCAAGACCAATATGATATTCCCAGAAAATCCAATTTTAGTGCACCCTCTTCTAAAGCTACTGGAAGCCGAGCAGCCCTAGTTTGTTCTGGTTCTACGGGTCCATCCCCTTATTATTTACTCAAAGAACTACATCCTCTAGCTCCTCAAAGTGTTCTCCTTTCATATGAGGATTACTGATCTTATTGATGATGAGGACAAAATTATAGAAAAGGTACTCAAGACCACGATTAAAGGAAAGACAACTAAACGCTTTACTAAGTTAATCAACACCTATTCGGGGATTACATATGTTCCTACTAAGTCAGAGAACCACCTATCTAATCAAGAGATTCTTGGCATATTAAAGTCATGAGAGCCTTTAGGGGCACTAAATTTCAATCCAACCTCTATGTATAATACTTTTTGAGTTATCTAGTATGTCTATTTGAGGAACATGGTACAAAAAGGTAAGAACTTTTCTCATTTCACTAACGGAGACTAACCTATGTTTGCCTTAATCATCTCAAAGGAACTTCAGAATGTGAAAGAATGGATTATGGATGAAATGTGTCATTTTAGATTCAATTCTAATATCACATCTACTATTCCATTTCCCAATCTGATTTCCTATATTATGTATTTAAACAATGTCTGGTACCTTATATCAAAAGAGAAGCCTGTGAAGGCAGAGAGATTTGGAAAAAATCACTTAAAGAGAATGAGGATCTCTTTTACTGAAGCTTCAGGGCAATCAAGGCCAAGCCAGAGAAAAAGATGGCTTCTTCACCTACTAAGGCAGATGAGGCCCAATCCTTACAAGCATATGCCCCTATTTCCCTTATTTTTGTTCCCCTTTTCCTTAGGGCCACTTTACATATATATGTCAAGGATGTCTTATAGAAGGCTGTTGCTACAATGCTAAAATCCAATGAGTCAATTCTGAAGGCTAATAAGATGTTTCTAAGTAGAAAGAAAGCCTCTAATGAGACATTGGTGGATACTTTGGAGGAGAGAGCCAAGACCTCAGTCACTCAAGTTGATCACGACTTCATAGTCATCTTTAAGCAGCAACATGAGCATGCTAAGAGAATCAACCAACTTGAGTATCAAATGGATATTTTGGGATTCTCATTTCCTGAGCCCTCTATTGCCCTATAACCTTTGGTTCCCTCTAGTTCCACACGTATAACAAAGCCACCTCCATCTTCCGAACCACCTACATCTACTACCATCCCTAACACCACTACCACTCTTATCCATGAGGTTCCTCTACTTTCTTCTGTTCTACAATCCACCACTACTCCTTGTCAAACTTCCACTGCAGGCTCCATTTGTTAGTTCTCAATATGTTTTGATGATAACAGACAATTGTAAACTTGGTATGAAGTTTGTTTTTGACAAAATGAAAATCTCACTGTCAAAGGCAAACTCGAGTTTAGGTATGTAAACTCGAGTTTGAGACTTGACAGAAAAGCTGCTCAACTATGCAAGAAATCCAAACTCGAGTCTGCTTGGACAAACTCGAGTCTGAGGAGTCACAGAAAGCAATTCAAGTTTTTTCACACCAAGCCAAACTTTAGTGTGCAAACTCAAACTGGAAGTCTGAGAGATACAGAAAGCACTCAGAATTCTAAGTAAGACAAACTCGAGTCTGGACCCCCAAACTCGAGTTTACACTAAACAGAAGAGAACCCAGAAACCTCAGTATTTTACATAAGTCTTACAAACTCCAGTCAGCGTTTCCAAACTCCAGTTTACACTTGACCAAGATAAATCTCAGAAGTTTCAGTGCTTACTGAAACTCGAGTTTGCCTCTCCAAACTCGAGTCTGAGTCATACAGAAAGATCATCAATTTGGTTACATTACAAACTCGGGTCTATGATCCTAAACTCTAGTCTGGAAGTTCGTGAACTTAGGCTTATTCTTCTAACATAGACCTAAACTCGAGTTAGTCACTAATTGACTCGACTTTAGCTTCATGCCCAAAGTTTCATCCCAAGACCAGAGCCCGACAGATCACTCTATAAAAATCAAACTCGAGTTAGCCTTTACAAACTGCAAGTTTAGATCACTGATCAACAGTCATGCTTTCTAGATGAACCCCAAACTTGAGTCTAGAAGAACAAACTTGAGTTTGCATCGGTAATTTTGAAAACCGGATTAAATCAATCTACGAAATCCTTATGGGCTAATCTGAAATTATCATATCATATTGTATTATTATTCCTAACATTATTGATCAAGTTTTTGATAAGTTTCAGATAGTTTCATCACTAGATCAAAGGGAAATCAAGATCCAGAATAAGTGCATTTAATGAAGAACCAAGAACAGGGCTGATCTTTCTCCCTTATCCCAGATGTTCAGTTCAGACCATTGCAACACATTAAGATCACTCTAAACGGTCGAATTAAGATCATGAAATAACTAAAAATCTGGAAGACCTTCTAAATCAACATATTCCAAGATTCCAGCTGAAAATTGAAAGAACAGAGCAAAATATGCAACTGTCGTTTTCCAGATTTGCAGCTGAACGTTGGAGAAGAAATAGCAACGGCTAGTTCATCTAGCTAGGCTATAAAAGGCTATGAAGACTCAGAGCAAAAAACACACAACCAAGCTACTTTGATTATATTTTGCAATTTGAGTCTGTATTGTGATTTTTAACTTGCTCTTCAGTGTTTATCATTATCTACTCTATTTAGGAGTCTTGATTTTTGAAATCAATAGTTGTTGGTATAAACTCAAGGTTGTGGAAACCTGTGAGTGTGGTAGCTTAATTACAAAGTGTAAGGGGGAGCAAGTCTTAAGTGAATAGGATTGCTTATTGTTTACATTGTTGTAGTGAAAGCTTATTGAACTAGTGAAAATACCCAGAAGGTATCTGGGGACTGGACGTAGGTCAAGGATTAGACCGAACCAGTATAAATTCTGTGTGTCAAGCTTTTCTTCCCTTACTCTCTTGATATTTACTTTTCAAAGTTTTTTGAAAAAGAGTATAAAAAGAATTTTTGAAATCCCCAATTCACCCCCCTCTTGGTGATTTCTTCCATTTTCACCATTGACCTAGATCCCACTCTTAAACCTGCATCTTCCTCCACTTCTTCTTCCACTACCACCATTGCACCTCCTTTTAACCCCTTTACGATATGATCATCTACACACCTCCATCCTCCTCAAACCTTACCTTACCTTACCTACCATTTTGCCTGATGACAAAAGGGGAGAAGAATATTGACAATTGTATGATATTATGTCTTTATCTGATTTTATGTCTTTTTGTATTAACTTGTTATCCAACTTTAAGTTTGTTTGAAGAGCAGCTTCTTGATAGGGAAAGAAAACATTTATCTCTTTGCAATGTGTAGAATGTATGTCCAAAATGATGCAAGCTTTCTAGACTTTGCAATAAATGTGCTGACATCACTTTGTGTTTTTAACTAAATCTTCATTTAATATTCTCTAAATCATATAAAACTCACTAACAAACTGATTAAACATAGTTAGAAATAGTAATGAGTGATGATAAGAAGTATTATGATCAAACATGAAGATTTCACAAATTTGAACAATTTGATTTTCAAACTAGGCAACACAAACTCGAATTTGTTCATTCAAACTGGAGTTTGTAACTTTGCTTCAGAAGTCCAAACTCGAGTTTCCAAATCCTAACTCAAGTTTAGTTCTTCCAGAGAAGAACATCGCGATTTGAGCTTTGAAGAGTATTTTGAACATATGAGCAAACTCGAGTCAATTAGTGACTAACTCAAGTTTTAGACTTTTGAAGTAAAAATGAGTTTAAGTTGTCAAGGCTCAAAAATGGAGTTTTTAAAACTTAACTAGAGTTTTCAAAATCACAGAAATAGAGAATAACTCTCTGCTTTGCATAAACTCAAGTTTACAAGACCCCACTCGAGTTTCCTTTAAAACTAAAAATCTTTGAAAACTCTGCCAAGAGAAAACTAGAGTTTGCAAAGACAAACTGGAGTTTCCTCAAAGTGATTAAAACTTGAAAACTCTCTGTCAAGCCCAAACTCGAGTTTACAAAGATAAACTTGAGTTTTCTTAAAACTATGAAACACTTAGAAAACTCTTAGCCAAGTGCAAACTAGAATTTCTCACAACAAACTAGAGTTTGTTCAGGATGAGAAAGCGTTAAGATTCTTGGCCAAGCACAAACTCGAGTTTGGACAACTTCACAGATCCTTGAAAGCTCTCTGAGAGACACTAGCTTGAGTTTGCAGAAGCAAACTGGAGTTTGTCTTACTTCAGAAAATATTGAAAGTTCTCTATTTGGTGTAGACTCGAGTTTATGAAATAAAACTCGAGTTTGTCTTAATGTGAAAAACATTGAGTGCTTTATGTATCGCACAAACTTGAGTTTGCTTATGCAAACTAGAGTTTGTCTTAGTTCATAAAAATTGAGCTACTCTCTGTCAAGTCAAAACTCGAGTGTGGCATCCACAACTCGAGTTTGCCTTTGACAGTAAAGTTTTCAACTTACTCAAGACAAACTTCATCTTCAGTTTACAATTGTCAGTTATCATCAAAACACATAGAGAACTAATATCAACTCATTCAAGTGTGTATCTCAAGAACTCGAGTGAACTAGTTTTTTTCAAAGTAGAACTTAAATTTGGAAACTGTTATAAAGTGTTCTAAGATGAACATTAGAGTGCTTAAATAAACACTCAAGTACTGCAAAGTATTGTACATTACACTCGCAAAGATTTTTTCATGACACTCGCTTCATTTCTAGAAGTGTTGTGATGGACACTTGAGTACAAAAGTGAACACTTGAGTGCTTACTAACACTTGCAAAGATTTTGCACAACATTTGCTTCAATCCTGTAAGTACTGTGATGGACACTCGAGTCTAAACACTGACACGAGTGAAAGATAAACACTTGCAAATTTAGGGCAAGACAGTCAATGATGAATCAAGAGTATTGTCTCCTTTTATGAGATGCACTTGGGTGAATCTTTGTGACACTCAAGTGTCTAGTAGTAGTTAAAAATAGTTTAACTATTACTAGAGTGTATGTTTCAAAAACCTTGAGTATCTTATTTTTCAACAGTCTTCTATCAGAGAAGGAATTCATCAGCACTCACGTATGACAATAAGTGCACTTCAGTGAGTCTAAAACTACACTCGAGTGTCTAATCATATTGAACTTAACCTTCATCTCGGGAAATTCAAATTTATTGATTAATATATGTTTCATTTAATTATTACTTATACTACTTCTTAATGCTACTAAAGATATTTCTTTATGAGTTTCAAATGTTTGAACTTATACAACTTGAAAGTAAAAAATGGGTGGAGTAGGTCAGACTTCATAGAATTGCTTGTGCGTTTAAGAAGAGCAAGTATGTGCTAATTTTTAAATATATAAATATAAAATTAGAAATATATAAATAATAAATCTTATTTAACATATTTTTATTTTTTCAAATAATAATATACATTTTGAATATACATATACAATACAAATAAAAATCTTCCATTAAAATTTTGAATTCTAATTTACATTGTTGTTTGTGTGTGTATTTTGAATAAGAATATTTTGAATCTTTATTTTTCTAAAAAATAAATGGAAATTAAACAGAACATAAGTGTCATTATTATTACTAATCAATAAAAATATATAGACTCTATAAAATTTGGGGGGGGGGGAGACAAGCTTTCTTTTTTTTTTTCTTGGTTAACCCAGCTCCTTGTTGTTTGAAGAATCCCTCCACTTCAATTGGTATTTTTTTTATGAAAGGCAAACATGAGATAATAAATCAAGTCTTTTATTAAAATTTCAAATAGCTATCTCGAATTCAAGTTGATTATGTTTTGCCTCTTCCTACTTTGTTAGTAATCAGGGGCGGATCTAGGATTTTTGTCAAGGGGGCACCATTGGGGGGGAATTCGAGGTTAGGGGCTGCCCTCGAAAATTTTTTTTAATAACAAAAGTATATTACAATAAAAATAATTACAATGTCATCCTTCTAGGCCTTATTTTTTTGGAATTCCATCATACGTGTCTTATTATCAATGCTATCAAATACATTTTTTCAATATAAGGCACTAAACAATCATTGAACTATTCATCTCTCATCCGATTATGAAGTGCAAGTCTTGATGTATTTTATAACTGAAAATGCTCCTTTCACAGATACAGTTGCTGCATGCAAAGTTAATGCTAACTTTATAATGTAATAAATGAAAGGATATATACAAAATGTTTTTTCTTTTCAACCATCCTCTTAGAAAGATCAGTTATTCCTTGCAAATCCAAAAAATCAGGATCAACTTGCACATCAACAATATAACACGACCAATTGAACAGGACCCACGAGTGATGAGATGAAAGAGAGGGCCCAGAAAGGGGGAGACTAATACGGTGATGGAGTTGAGACTTGAGAGGGAGAGGAGAGTGGCCGGCGTAGAAAAGAAGAGTGAGTGGTTGAGAGCGAGAGAGAAAGACGCTGAAAAAGGGTTTAAGGGTAGAAAAGAAATTGAAATTCAAAGGGAGCATTGCCTCCCAACTGTCAACGTGGGTCCACCCATGTTAGTAATACTATTATCTTGGCAAATTTTCCAAAATAATTTTTAAACAAAATTGTCAGATTGGGGCACTGTGCAAACATATTACCAAAAAAGGGCAATTTGTGTCGTCATCTCAGATGGCGCCACATGTAGCGCCACTGACTAGGTGGCGCCACCACGTGGGACGCCACCTAGGTGGCGTCCCAGGTGGCAATGCCACCTATTTTTTTAAAAAAATATTTTTTTTTCTTTAGCTGCCATAGGTAGCTTTGCTGCCTTAGGGCAGCTTTTCTTATAGGGGGGCGTTGGCTAACGCCCCCTGTCATATTTTTTTAAAATATTATTTTATATAATATATATTATATTATTAATAATACAATAATTATATATTATTAATTATATATTAATATATTTTTTATATAATATATATATTATTAATAATATATAATATGATTAATATAATAATTATATATTAGTATTATTTTATATAATATACATTATATTATATATTATATATTATATATATATTACATATAGTACCCAAGGAAGAAGCAACCCAGATTGAAGACAACGATGACGTACCGGGAGCTAGCTAACCAGCAACTGATTTGAGAGAGGAAAAAAACATAAAAACAATAGGATTGTCGAGGAAGATGATGTTGCAGGCAGTAATGAAAAGTAAGAGAGTACGATTATTCTTGGCCGTTCGATTATTATATTATTATAATATATTATATTATATATAATATAATATATTTACTTTCGTTCAGTAAGATCACCGATCTGTCCAGAAAACTCACCGTCCGTCCGATATTTTCTTCCGATGTAGTCAAACTGGTTATTCGAGCCGCAATTGCCCTCTCAACAACAAATCTAGCTCGCATCTTGCTCAAAATTCAAGTATCCCTCAAATTTGTTGCCGCTGCGGTCATGGGTATTGCGAGGTTCGAACAACTAAGAATAATCTTATATTAATCATATTAATAATTATTATATAAAATATAAAATATAATATTATTAACCAAGAATAATAATATTGCGAGGTTCGCTATCTCTCCCAAATTTGTGTTTCCCCAGAATTAATATTATTAATATAAAATAATATTAATATATAGTTATTATATTATTAATAATATAATAATTATTAATATTATATATTAATATTATATATATTATATATTATATTATATAAAATAACATTTTAAAAAATTTAAAAAGACAGAAAAGTTGCCTGCGGTAGCTAAAGAAAAAAAAATTATTTTTTTTTTAAAAAATAGGTGGCGTCACCACCTGGGACGCCACCTAGGTGGCGGCGCCATCTGACGTGGCGCAACAAATTGCCCTAATTTGGTAATATGTTTGCACAGTGCCCCAATTTGACAATTTTTTTAAAAAAATTATTTTGGAAAATTTGCCCTATTATCTTCATGCAATATTATTTGAACTATAAATAATTACCACAAAATCGTAATTATTAATTAGTACCAACAAATTATTCTTCATAAAATCTTATAATTATAGTACGACTCAAAAAGGATTATGCATTAAGATTTCTAGACCCACATTTACAGGATACATTAAAATTTCATGATCGATGCATATTTTTTAGACACGCCTTCACTTTTACGCACAACAATTTCAATTCATCCCTACTTCTCACTCTTGATAATTAAACATTTAATTAAAGAAACATTTTATTAAGACCATAACTTATAATCAAGTTCTTCCCCAAGCACGTAAAGATTTAAAATTAATAATGATTATTACTAATGATGTCATAAGTCGCTCTTTAACATTGTATGGATACTTGATAAAATAAAATATATGAATATATATGGAGTATAATTGATATTTAGTTTTTTTTTAACTCATTTTGTTTTATGGGTTTAAGTTAAATCCATTTATTCCACAAAAATATGTTGATATATAAACATATTTCCCAATATTTTATAAAATGTATCATGATATTTTAAAAACAAAAACAACAATGATATTTTTTTTGATTTTTTTTATTTTATTTATCTTTTTGCATCATACAATCTGTACTTGCCATAATGCACCCTCCCCATGGTAAGAAAAATCTAGAAGTCGCACGGCCCTGTCAACATAGTACAATGGTAAAAAAAAAAACCTAATAATTTGACTATTAAAATTCCCCCTTCAACTTCTAATTATATAGCCAACATCTTCTAGAGTTTTTTAAGAAAAGAAGGAAGAATTTCATATTTATACCCAAATCAATACTATTTAACGTAGGTCAAGCATTTTCTACCAAGTTGATGCTAGTATGTACGGTTCGTCATGGAAATGGACATCAGTTGAATCAGAAATGCTGGAAGCAAACTATCTAGATGCGACAGATGGCATTGGGCAAACCATAAATAAAGTGCAGGAAAAAAATACCTCATGCAAACACATAATACCTCTTAAGACAGAAACTTGTAAAACTGAATCTCTAGCCAATCCAAAATACTATTAAATATTCAAATTCATGTTCTAAAGCGGAGTACACTTATAGATAAAATTAATCATAATTAAATTACTACAACAGGGGGCATTTGATACTTAATCTGAGGACAACCATATATTCACCATACTGATATTTATTACTCTGCTATCCAGTCCACACTATAAAAAAATGACCTTTTTTGTAACAGTTAAAAATTGTGTATTTGTAGCAGTTTTGACTGCTACAAAAAGCATTACGGCAAGCTATTTTTTAGTGGTTATTAAAAACCGCTACTCATGTAATAAAACTACTACTATATTGGTAGCAGTCTTGAGTCATCGCTACAATATGTGATCAAGATGACGAATTTCAAAAAAAAAAAAAAAGCTACCAAAATTTTATTGGATGAAACTTCAAAAATTGCACCAAATATTTAAGGCAATTTTGAATTAATATTTTTTAGCGGTTTTAATATTGCAAAATTGGAACAAAAAACAAACAAAGACATGACTTGAGTCCATTGTTACAATATTATGTTCAATATTTTATTATTTAAGTGACAAATTATATGATGATATTGAATATTTGAAAAAAAAAGTGATTATCTTACGGACTTATTATCTAGGTATAATACTAAGAATGTGTAGATCATCTGGACTTATTATGTTGTCCACTAGATGATATTTCATTATGGAAATAATATTGATGATGATAGAAGGAATGTTGAGGAAATGTCTTTAGAGTTTTGGATTAAAAAAAAGTAGTATCTGTTTTATAAGAAGGAAAAAAAAACATTGAAATCAACTATTGTAAAAAAAAAATTATCATATTTAATAAGCTTACTCAGCACTTTAACCTTTTCAAAAAAGAAACCTTTACAGATGATATATAATGAGAGAGAAGGGGGTGGGAAGAAATGAGAGAGAGTGTGAAATGAGGTGTGGTGCTGATATTTATAAGGATCTACTTAACTTTTGTAACGGTTGATGTGACAAAATTTATAGCGGTTTATGTGACAATTTTTTTAGTGGTTTTTATTTGTTTTGTATCGACTATAAAACTACTGCAACAATTCATTGGTATTTTTTATTAATAAAATTAAAATTTTCTCATTTTGTAGCAATTATACTACAAATTAATGGACATAGCCGGGATAAGAAATATTCAAAATGACACACTTTGTAGCAATTTATCAACTAAAACTGTTATAAACTTCCTGACTATTGATGGGACTTGAAATATTTAGATTTCAATATCACACTTTCTAGCGGTTATTTGCTAAAAACCGTTACAAGTTTCATAACTTTTATCAGATTTGAAAATATTCAAATTTCAAGACTACACACTTTGTAACAGTTTATCTACTATAAAACTGCTACAAACTTCATTTTTAAAATAAATTAAAGAAAAGAGACTGGGTCAAATCAAATGTGATGGCGATTAGGGTAATAGGACTAAAATATATAAAAGTAGTAGTACTAATTATAGAAGTGGGTGTCATAATGTGTATGGGCCTATGATGTGATAAAAGAAGAAAGTACCATTTAACAAACATGCATAGGCTTAATAGTAGTAGTAACATTTGTAGTAGTTTAACTAAAAAAAAACTGCTACAAACTATTTATATTTGTAGCGGTATCACAAAAATCACTACCTCAATGCTGTAAATGAAGAAACTATACCTCACGCATCATGAAATTTTGTAGCGGTTATCTATAACCACTACAAAAGTTCACTCTTGGCATTTTGTAGTGGTTTTATGTGTAATCGCTACAAATATGTGGACTCTTTGTATTATGTAGTAGTTTCCTTTTAATATAAACCACTACAACTAAATTTCCACTAATAGTGTCATAAAGTGACAAGTCGGTGCCACACTTGTGGCGGTTTGTGCAAATAAACCGTTACAAAATAACCACTGTAAATTTGGCACCAACTTGGAACCATATTTTATAGAGATTATTTTGTGGTGATTGCTACAAATGTCGTTCATGAACCTATGTGCCATTTGGCGCAAGTCATACCATTGCAAATTTGTAGCAGTTTCGGTATAAACTGCTACAACTTCTCACATTTGTAGTGGTTTATTTTAACCGTCGTTACAAATTGACAGTTTTTTTGTAGTGGTAACTCCTAGCGCCTTCATTCAAAAGGCATAATTATTACACATAATGTGATTCACCTCAAGCACTTTTTTTAGGAACATAATTATAATTCTAAATAGTTGGATAAGCAAGATGCAAAAGAAGCTAAATATAAGAAAAGAAAAAATATATTTTAAATTATAATATGGTTGAGGAAAGGAATGAGTTTTGGCATCAAAATAACATTAAGGATTAGTTTCAAACATAATTTTTAAACTTATATTGAAAGTATAAAGTTTTGAATTTTCTAACTACAATTATAGAAAGGAAGAAAAAAAGTATATGAGCCCTGATGAAGAAACCCACTAGTTTAGGTGTTTACTGATAAAGAAGTCTCATTGGTGAACAATGATATATCTTGGTTAGCATATCAATCATTGGTGAATAATATGCCAACCAAGACGTATGATGTAAAAGAAGTTATGCACACCATTGGCTTGATTTATGAAAAGATACATGCTTGCCCCAATAATTATATTTTATTTAGAAAAAAGTATGAATCATTAACTGAGTGTCCTCAATGTTATGCCTCACACTACCAAGAGAATGGGAAGAGTCTGAAGAAGGCATTGTGGTATTTTTCCAATTATACCTAGATTTATACATTTGTATAATAATGCAAATGATGAAAAAAAAATTATGGTGGCATGCAGATGAAAGTATTTGAAATGGAATGCTTTGACATTCTTCTAATTCTATTGAATGAAGTAAGTTTGACCTTAAGTATTTTGAATTTGTTGAAGAAAAAAGAAATATATACTAGTATTGGCTACTAATAGGATGAACCTATATGCGATGCATAGCAATACTCACAATATATGGTTGGCTATGTCGTTTATATATAACTTCCTTCCATGGTTATTGATGAAACAAAAATATATGATGTTGTCAGTTCTAATCTCAAGGTAAAGGCAACCAGTGAATGACATAGATCTATACCTTACGCCACTAATTTAAGACTTGAAGAAATTGTGGGATGATAGGAAGGATGTATATGATGCTCATGGGAATGAAATCTTCAATTTGAAGGTCATGCTATTTGGCATAATCAATGACTTTTTTGCATATAGAAATTTGTTAGGGTACGTCAATAAAGGCCAACTTAGATGCCCAATTTGTGAAGAGGGTACACAACTGATTAGGTTGAAGTATGGTTTGAAGAATATTTATATGGAACATCACATTTGGTTGTAAAAGGGTCATCTGTATTGTCGTATGAAAAAAAAATACTTCAATGGGGAATTAGAGGAAAGGAGGGCATGTGAACTATTGATTGGGGAGAAGGTTTTAGAAACAAAACAATAAATTTGAAAAGCCATTTGGGAAATATGTTGGGACAATTAGGTAGAACAAAAGGTTTGTTTTCCTTGAACTATCATGTTATATTTCCCTCAATTTTTGATATTTTGTTGATGTCATATACATTGAGAAAAATGTGTGTAAGAGTCCTTTTGGGATGTTAACCTATACTACTGGGAAATTGAAAAATGACAAAAATGTAAGGCTAAAAAAGGTTAAGATAGGAATAAGGAAGGAATTTGGCACCAGAGGAGAGGGGATCTCATACATTCCTTTGGCCAGCAGCTTTCACACTATATAAATAAGAAAACAAAAGTTATGAGTCTCTTGATGTAATGAAAGTGCCAGAAGGTTGCTCATCAACATTTTCAATTTGAGTGAATTAAGAACTTAAAGTTGAAAGGTCTTAATCACATGATTGCTATGTATTGATAGAAAACTTTATTTTGGTAGTAATACTAGGTATTTTACCTAATGAGGTGTAAGTTGAAAACATGAGGCTATGTTTCTTCTTCAAGTCACTATTGTAAAACATGACTATCACCCAAGAGGGGGTGAATTGGGTGTCTGATAAAACCTTAAATAACTTTGAAAATCTTTTTGCAACTTATTGAAAGTAGTTTGTATGACTGTAATAATCTATAAAGCAATTGTCAATTATTCAAACATATATGTTGGGAATATAAGAGTTTAGGGAAGAGAATATACAAACTCTAATTTATCCTGATTCGGTCCAATCCTTGACCTACGTCCAGTCCCCAAGCTCCACTTGAGATTTTCGATCTACTATCCTCTTATTTAATCCGGGCACAAGAGAAGCCTTTATAATCCCACAAGTTAACCTTGACACTTATGAAGCCAAATCTCTCATTGAGATACTCCCCCTTACACTTTGTAAGGTTACAATCGCTTTCCCACTCAAGATCACCCAATCTTGAGTAACTCTAAAATATAATAATTAACAATCACTCTCTAAGGAAAATTATATGATCATTGAGATAAACGGAGAGTAAGTGATATAGACATAAGAGTATTGGCATTTTGACGATAAAGTTGTAATCTCATGTCTCTACGTCTATTTTGAATGCTTCTCTTTTTATAGTTGATGAAGAGCATTCAACTATTAAGCAATTCTTCCGGTTGAGAATATGATTATTGGATGTCGGTTGGAAGTAGTCGTTGGAATATAGCCATTAGACTTGTCGTTACTCACAACACACCTTTTGGTTAATCTATATTTAATCATTCATCTAATCATTTGAAACTCATTATCAAACTAATTAGATATAGTTAGAAACAATAATGAGTGATGATAATAAGTAATGAAATCATAATCAGTTATTTTCACTTTACGAGACGGTGATTTGCTGATGCAGTAATGTTGACTCGAGTTGTCATTAACTGACTCAAGTCTTCCCTTCCAGAACTCAACTCTTCCTTACTCCCTGTCTTCACATGACTTTAGTTAAATAAATCTTCACAGACTTGATGGCTTCTCTGACTAAAGTGTACTTGAGTAAAGTTCTTTGTGACTTGAGTAACATAAGTGTCAATTGCTCTCTATGTTCGCTTGACTCGAGTTATCCCTTACATGACTCGAGTTGCATAGATGCCCAATTATTCTTTATCTTCTACTGACTCTAGTAGATCCCAGATGACTCGAGTTGATATAAACTAATTTTCTCTGTGTCCATTTGACTGCAGTAACACTAGGTATGACTGGAGTTATCACAATTCTTCACAGAAACGCATTAGTCATGAAACAATCAATTGACTCAAGTTATTCATTAAATGACTCGAGTTAAGTAAATAAAATCTAAATTCAATATGAGATATCCCGATATGACTCGAGTTGCTCACTATTGACTCGAGTTAATCTTCCATTCGAAATTTAGATTTGCTAGTTGTCTGATCTTCACTCAAGTTACCCATTTAATTAACTCAAGTTATAAACTTCCATAATCCAATGACTTCAAAACACAAGAACATTGGCGTTATGAAGTTGAAGTTCCAATAACTGTAACATCTTCGTTAAGCTCCAAATTTTGGCAAACTATATATCCCCATAAGGCTCTTTAAGTCTTCTTTCCAATGCAAGAAGAATCAGCACCAAACCCATTATATGTTGAGCATTATGATTAGATTAATAGAAGTTGTTCGAAATCAATGATTTTGCACAATACTAAACAAACTATGAACTTCCAAAACTCATATCTCTCTTATTTGATCTTTGTT
Source organism: Acacia confusa (assembly GCA_037074495.1). NCBI lineage: Eukaryota > Viridiplantae > Streptophyta > Magnoliopsida > Fabales > Fabaceae > Acacia > Acacia confusa. The sequence goes on from CM073506.1 coordinate 13,195,914, forward strand.
TTATGTGATCTTGATGTTTTTGGAAAGGTATATGAGTCTAGTTTCATATGCCACTTATTTCCATTCATTCCAATGTGTAGTTTGAGAGATACACTCAAATTAACGAAGCTTGGTCTGCTATGTGACGTCAGTTGCAATTCTAACTTCTGGAATTCATATCTCTCTCATCTAAACTTATTTAGGCTTCAAAATTTGTCAAAATGATGCATTTAGAGTCTAGTTTCATTAAAAAGAAAAAAAGAAATTCACCACAATTTGATTTCTGGTTTAGACGATATCATCAAATTACCAAACCTTGCCTAGGTGACACGTTAAACAGAGGTAAACAGAGAGCTAAAAACTCAATTTGACTCAAGTCATTAAGTATTGACTCGAGTCATGCACATATCTAACTCGAGTTATGAAGTAGTAACTTGAGCCAACTCATATCAGAAGGCCAAATTAATGTAGCAAAGAGGTAAACTCGAGTTGGGAGTATTGTAACTCGGGTTAGCTCATTCTGAAGCTTATTTTAACTTCGAATTGAGTCATTCCAACTTCCATTTGATTGTAAAGACTTCTAGAATCAATCTAAGAACTTGTATAATGATTTTTTTATTCCACTCAGCAAGTTCTTCTTTTTCTTTCTTCTCTTCTCTTGATTATTCTCCACAATTCAACTCTTTCTTTCTTCTATTCTCTTGATCATTCTCTACAAGTATATTTGAAGTGATCTACATTAAATATAGCAATATTCAATGTATAAAAACTTTTTGCTCTTGATATTGATATGTATACTTGTCATCATCAAAACTAAGCATATCTAGCAATTGTGCAGTAAGTCATTGACCCCAATAAATTGTCAAGGATGCAAATCCGAATCATGATTACGCTATGTGTGCTAGAGATGTTTATTTCCATCTTTCTTTAACATAATAGTGCACCTGACTATTTACTTGTTTAGAGAGATACAACTATGCAGTCTAGTCTATATGAGATAAATGTACCCAGTCAAGCGCAAGATGAAGGACTTGAAGCGGTATGTGAAAAACAAGAGTTGAGGATTGTATTGTTGAACAATATATTTCTAAAGATGCTGCTAAATTGTATACCGTTTACTTAAAAAGATGCATATGATATTGGCCTTCCAGTGTTTTGGTATGAAGGAAGGATATCTAGATAAGGGTTAAAGGGAATGAAATTTATCTCTACCTCATACATCCTCTTGGGGCAATAATGGATTTTTTTTCACATTTAAGCCTAAGCTCTTTCACCTTTTTCTTTTGCTTGGTAAAAATCCTTCAGCAAATTATTGTCATTCAGAACAACCTTACTCATGATCTACATCATTTTTTTGTAATTCCTCACTCATATGGTGATTAGTCATCAAGCTTAGCGTTGCTAGGGTAGCCAATAGCGATGAATGTTCACTATTTTCAATGTATTCGCAACCTTCCCATAATAGGCGTTGCGCATCTTAAGGCATTTTATAGAACCAATCGGCTTCCGAATTAGGACCTTCTCCCATGTAAGATGGTTGATTATATGTACCAATCTCCTCTTCCATGTATGATGGTTCAGTATGAGTAATGGGATCAAAACATTGGCCAATCGACGAACCCGCGACATCCATCACCAACTGTTCATATTGATTAAGGTTGTCTCGATGACTATTATTCCCGTAATATCCAGTCAATAATTGTCGGACTTCGCCATGACATTCCTAACATTTACAATCCTTTATGAATTCCTCTTTACACAAATGGATTCTGATCGTGCCCTGATCTTGAAATTTTAAACACCTACATTTGACACACAAACAACAAATCTAGGTACTTGAATTAGTTGATTGCGTCAAAACAAATTGGATGAACTCTTCCAAACCCCCCAAGAATGCTTGAGTTAGCTGTCTTTTCTCAGTTATACAATTGTACATCCAACTCCTATCACAATCGTCTTCCATACTTCTCCAACCCAACCCTACACAAATATATAGAGTAGGAAGATACCCCAATCCACAAAACAACATGACACAAATATAAGTGGCCAATACAACTAGCCACTTATACCAACCAACTGCCACTTAATCAAGAAAGTAATGCATTGAACTAAGAACAGATTCCAGCAAGCAACCAAATAATGAGGATAGTACACCAGAAGATGGGGACAAATCCATGTGATTATTTAAGACAATTTTATGAGGGTCATATTAAAGGCTAATGCAATTTTATAAGGTGGCATAGGATGAATTTCAAGTTTTCTAATATATATGGGGCCAATCCATGTGATTATTTAGGACAATAATATATAAGACTTAATCAATTTATATAATATTCAAAATTAACTTTATCTTTTGTATTTATAATTACATTTTAATCTAAACAATAATTATAATTTGTTTTTTTAAAATTATTTCGTGTTTATTTTATAACTTGTTAAAGATAGTTCAAATCAAAAATTTAAATGACATATTTTTAAAAAAAAAATTACAATCATTTTAATTAGAGACTAACTCAACTAGCTAATTTTACTAATTTTTATAATACATACAAATTTCTTTATTCCCTAAACTCACACATTCTTCATACTTTACATTAATTAATTAATTCTCTTATCCTAAACATCACTTTTAAACACTTCACTTTTCTCATTTAAACACTATCCTATTCATTTGAAACTTTTAAACACTTTTCTCATTTTATTTCTCTTATCCTATACATACAAATTGATACGATGGTTATTTTCTATAGCAAGATTACGTTACTTGGTATGAAAGTTTTTGAAATTTAAATCCTCTCCTACAAAAATATTTTTATTTTATTATTTATATTTTTTGTCTGGAAAACATCATGTTATCGTCAATATTGTATCAACAACAAAAATCATCTAATGTTCTCCATATTGTTGGTTATCTATAGGTTTTGATGATAACAAATAATTGTAAAATAAAAAATGAAGTTTTGTCTCAAGAAAATGAAAACTTGTTGATTAAGGCAAAACTCGAGTTTCAGGATCAAAACTCTAGTATTGGCCTTACAGAGAAAAGCTCAGTTTGAAAAGCCAAAGGCAATACCGCAGTTTCCCCTTGGAAACTCGAGTATTAGGCCTTACAGAGAGCATTGCAATTTTTATATCAGGACAAACTCGAGTATTGATTTAAAAAACTCAAGTTTAGGCCAAAGAGACTCTTCAGTATCTTTCAAAAGAAAAGAAAACTCTAGTTTCAAAAACCCTAGTTTTGAAATGTAAAAACTCCAGTTTTCTCACTTGGCTCCAAAATTCAAACGTCTTCATTTTTCAAAATGAAAACTCGACATGACATTAAAAACTTGAGCATCGAGCCAAGCACAGATGATCAAATTTTTCAATGAACTTATAAACTCTGGTTTGGAAAACTCCAATTTTGGAAACTCCAGTTTTGAACTGGCTAATGTTCTATCTGAGTTGCAAGTTAAAAATGCAAACTCGAGTATGGGTTTGGAAACTCGAGTTTCGAGTCATACAGAGAGCATCAATGTTTTCCAAAGAATTCAATACTTCAGTTTTGGATGAAAACTCTGGTTTTGATGTTTTGGACATATTTTTGTTAAGAGTCCAAAACTCGAGTTTGGATTGTAAACTCGAGTATTGGTCTAAGTTAAAATGAAGTTCCAAAGCTCAAATCGCGACTTTCTTCTATGGAAGGATGAAACTTGAGTATCAACATGGAAACTTGAGTATAGACTTAAGTACATAGTGACAAACTCGAGTATTGATGCACAAGCTCGAGTATACGTCACGATAACTGATAATTCAAATTTGTGAAATCTGTGTAAAGTTTGTTGATTGATCCGAATGCTTTCTAATATTAATTATCAACATTACTAGATATGTTTAATGTGTTTGCTAGTGTATTTCAGCTGATTTATAGATGATATGAGCTAATATAAATAAAGCAAAAAGTCATGTCAGAGCATTAAATGCAAGGCCACCTAACTTGCTATATTTTGTTCTACCAAGCTCTGCACGATGCAAAAAGGATAAAGAGACATTCACCTAATCAAGGGATTGACATTCCAACGGATAGAAACGTATAGAAGTCAACCTTTATCCTACAACACAAAGAATAAGCAAAAGAGTAGAGAGAGAGAAGAGACCAAAGTGCTTCCAACAGATGGACAACTTCACCAACGATCATATAGATGCTTGCAATGGTTATTAATCACACTCTAAGTATAAATAGAGTAGCATTCAATTCTTCCCAACAACCATTGAGCCAGAAAACGAAATAGCACTCAACTTGTTTATTTACTCTTAAAGTTTTTTGTACAGAGTATCTTTTGATACTATTGAGCTTCAGTGTGTAATCTTATCCACTCTTTAAGAGAGTTTATTGTTTGTACCTCATTTATTGTAAACAATCTCAAGTCAAAGGACTTGGAGATTTGAGGGTCATTAATTACAACTTGTAAGGGGGACCAAGTTTTAGTGAGAGAATTGCTTCAGAGTTATAGAGGGTGTAATCAAGTGACATAGTGAAATACTCAGGGTGCCTGAGGATTGGACGTAGGCCATAGAGTTGGGTCGAACCAATATACCTTTGTGTCTTTCTCTTCTTCCTTGCACTCTATTTTACCTTGTCTTATCGCCTTAAAACAGAGCTTGCAGAAAAATTTTAAAATCCCCCCTTGATGATTTAGCTCTGCTTTCACATATGGGGGACACAGGGGACCCACAAAGAGTATGGCAACAAAGAACTTCACAATGCAATCCACAGCAATCACAACCAATTAAGTTTCTAAATTATACATTATAAATTGATCCTTTTTTTAAATATTACAAGGACCTTCTAGAAATAAAGTAGTGTTATTTATATCACAGAAATAGAGCATAAAAGGTTCTTACTAGAACAAATTATCACCTTCTAAAACGTCTCTATTTTGTTATCATTCACCCAACAAAAGAAACTAATGCATTTATCATCCTAATTTGCCCAACCAAATGGCCTCTTATCATTTTTTCAATGCATCATTTAGAGTAAAACAAAATAAACAAAATTCATACTTACTTAGAAGGAGGAAGCATCCAAATGATGAAGTGGTGATCGGAAGGCAGAGCAATGGACTGGAGAGGGAGACCGGACCACAACGGTGGTGGCGACTAAAAGGCAGCACGGCGGACTGACGGGGCACGGACGGTTACCGAGAGAGGGAGAACGGACTGAAGGCAAAGAGCATACCGACAAAAGAGAGAGGGAGAATGTTTTCGTGAAATGAAACTGATCTGGGATTGTAAATAAATGAGGAGTTTGCAACGAAAAAATATTTCGTCGCAAACTCATCATTTTGCGATGGAAACTAAGTTCTGTCACAAGTTTTGTGATGGAACTCAGCGTCTATCGCAAGCCCCAAGACTATAATGTTTGTCGCAAAAATCCCACATTCGCAATTCCGTTGCAATTTCACTATTTTCTAGTTGTGTGTGTGTGTGTGTGGTGTGTGTGTGTGTCTTTTCACAAGATGTGCCAATCACTTCTTAAATTTTGGGGTGTGACACACATTACTCCTCAAAAAACGTGGGAGGTAACACTACAATGTGACAAAATTTTGAAGCAACATTGCTCTTAACTGAAAATTTCTAGAGCAACTTTGCGCCTTAACAAAGAAAGACACAGATAACATATAGATCAATTAACTCATCATATTTGATTAACTTATAGTTAAACATAAACAAAATAATGGGCAGGGAGAAACTGCTACAACTTGAAAACTTTCAAAGCAAGAAATCTTCTCAAAATATTTTAGGGCCACATTGCTCCTATGTAACAACTTCCGAAGCAAAATTAGAATTTAACCCTATATAGTAAACACGTTCACACAAGATAAGACAAAAAATTTTATTGCATTCTTATCTCATACAAATATGAATAAGTCTAATTTGGTCAAGTCTTGCATATCAAGAAATGATAGTTTAGACATTAAATATGTTTTAAATTGATTGACTTTTTCATATTTACCTTTATTTAATGAGTATTAAAAAAGATGTTAATACATTTTCTCTCACATATTTCTTTCATTTAATAAGGTTAAAATTGAAAAATAATCATTAATGACTCTTAGAGTGAAGATGTATTTAGGACCAAAATTTTTTGACTAACTAGACTTATAGTAAAGATTAGAGTGATACGCTATAAATTACAATTGAAAAACTATTTTTCTAATATTCTTAAGTTATTCCAAACAAGTTTGTAATCGTTAAAAACTTACAAGTATTTTTTTACAAGATAAAAGTAGCATATAGCACCTTGAAGTATTGTTTTTTTCAATAATACTCAATAGTTTAAACTAATCTTTGGTGTACTCAACGCCATAATGTATTTTTTTCAATAGTATTTAGAATCATAAGTATTTTTTGGTGCAATTTTGCCTCAAAGTATTTTTCTCAAAAGCAATAATGCCATAAACAAATGATATTTGAGTACTAGTGTAAAATTATTTTAGAGTGTTAGATATACTAAAGGGTGAAGAGGCAATTTTGCCTTTGAAGTTTTTTAAAGGGGTAATTTTGCCTTAAAAGTTTCAAAAAAAGAAGAAATTTTGTCCTGGCTATTAACCCAGTTAATTTTGACCATTAGTTGACTGAATATGATGAATTGACATTCTACATGTTATCCACTTCATTTTTTTTAGGTGTAAATTTGCCCTAGAAGTCTATGTGTTATCTACTTCATTTTTTTCAAAGTTAGATTTAAAACTTTCAAGGTGAAATTACCCCTCAGTGACAACTTTCGAAGCAAAATGCCCCTAACACTAAGATCATTTTACAATATTGAATACTAGTGAAAAAAAAAATAGAGTATTAATACTAAGTGCTACTAAAAAAATTTGTGTGAGTAAATGATGCTACTTAACCAGATTTTTAACTACAATAAGAAGGGCTAAAGTAAGTCCAACAACATGTGGTTGGAAACTTGGAGGAAAATTAATTATTAATTATGTCAAAATCAAGGTTTTAGATATCCATCCAACCACTCTCTCTCAACTTAATTACAACCATAGTTTTCTCGTAACCTACTTATTTTATTCTTTTATACTAAAAATATATTTCTTCACATATTCTTTTTTTTTTCTTTTTTGTACAATCTCCAATCTAAATACAGCCATATAACAAAAGGCGATCAGACCCAAAAAATTCTTAGCAAAAATTTGTTATCCTTGCTTTTATTTGCATTGTTATTAGGCTTTAATTATTTTATGGCACTCATGGATCTTGCCGAGTGATTTGCTTCTCTCTCTCACTCCGAGCTTCAGCACTATCTCGCCTAGTTAGAGCTTAAAGCATTCCAGAGTTTTCAGTATCTATGGGTTGGTGCTAAGCATAATTGAGGTAATTAATTTTTTCCCAACAACTCATCTAATTGCCTTCTCCAACTACTCATATGTCAACCTATGAGCATTTACTCGTTCATTTAATTTGTCAACAAATTATCTCATCTCTTTGAGCATAAATCTTTACTTGGTTTGAGCTTGGTATCTCATATGTTCACCTAATCCAACCTTCACCTTATCCGAGCTTCATATCTCATCTGTTCGGCTTGTCCGTAAAATCTTCGCCTTATCCAACCTTGGAATTTTATCCTGTCATTGCCATGTCGAGTTTTATCCGAGCTTCATAACTCATCTAATTTGCATGTAAGGGGGGTGAACTTGGTTGGCTTGAAGTATCGATCTCGGCTTCGATCTGGTTTGCTTATTGGATATCTTGGCTGTCGGTGGCTTGACTTTCTGGGGTAAGATTTAAAGCTTCATTTAAGGTGATGTTAGCTCTATATTTTAATTTCCGCGTCTCAACTAGCCAATCTTGGTTTTTTTTTTTTTTAATTCATCTGCAACTTATGGTTTTTTTTTTTGTTACGTTGTAAATTAGACTTATATGGATATTATGTTAGCTCTGTGTTGAAATATCTACTTTATGAAATGTTCGAGTGCCTTGCAACTAATGTTTATTTTATTCCTCTGCAACTGATGGTTTTTTTTTTTTTGGTTGCACTGCCAGTCTTACTTATCGGGATGGTATGTTAGCTATGTGTTGAAATACATGCTCTATGAAATGTTTGTATAATCTGCAACTGATTTTTTTTTTTTAATTTTTGTTACACTAAAAATTAGACTTATATGGTTGTTACGTTTTTCCTTTCAAATGCATTATATGCAACTAACTCGATTTGGTCAAAGCTATGTACTTCTATGTTTTTTTATTTTATGCAAATTTTTGCTATAGAATTATGGACAACATAAGAGTAAAACAATATGGAATGATGTCTCAACTGAGGTTTTTACCAACGCGTCAATGGAGAAAACTTACAAAAATAATTCCATGGTCTATCATTTACAAAGACTTGTTGAACAAATATGGTCAAAACCACTAGTACAAAAAAAACTTTAAGCCAACCTCATTTAGACTGGAATATTGAGGCTCCGGTCTAAAAAGTATGACTGGTAGTATTTTCGTAAATATAAAGAAATTTTTAGACTGGATTATAGAGAATAAGATCTAAAAAGTATGACCAGTGAGAGTTTCGTAAATATATAAAGAACTTTTTAGACCAGATTATAGAGGATCAAGTCTAAAAAGTATGACCAGTGGTAGTTCTATAAATATATAAAGAACTTTTTAGACTAGATTATAAAGAATCAAGTCCAAAAAGTATAACTAATGGCAGTTCCGTAAATATATAAAAAACTTTTTAAACCATACTTGTAACATATGAGGTCTTACAAGTCTTACTTTTAAGACCTAATAGTTTAAAAGTTCAGTCCAAGACTTTTAAGACCTAATAGTTTAAAAGTCTAGTCCAAAAAATATAACCGGTGACAGTTTTGTAAATATAATAAAAGTCTTACTTTTAAGACCATAAGTTTAAAAAGTCCAGTCTTAAAAATAAACTTTTAAGACCGGATATTTAAAAAGTCGGGTCTAAAAAATCTACTTTTAAGACCGGATATTTATAAAGTTCGATTTTAAAAGTCTACTTTCAAGACCGTATGTTTAAAAAGTCCGGTTTAAAAAGTATACTTTTAAAACCTGATGTTTAAAAAGTTCGGTCTAAAAAGTCTAAAAGATAAATTTTTTATTTTCCCGCTCCAAAAATTAAATTTCGCTCTTAAAAGTCTACTTTTAAGACCGGATGTTAAAAAGTTTGGTCTAAAAAGTAAACTTTTAAGACCAAATATTTTAAAAGTCCGATCTAAAAAGTCTAAAAGATGAATTTTTTATTTTCCCGCTCAAAAAATTGAATTTCGCTCTCTAAACCTCTCTTCGACCTTGTAAATCTTGCCTCACACTCTCTTCAATCTCATCTCATCTTATCTCAAGGACCTCACTCACAAATTTTCTAATGCGACAAAAATTGCTCTCGCCTCCTTTTCTCTCATGGTTTCTCATTTTGGTTCTAACTTCTCCAGGTTCGCAATTTTTACTTTGTCTTTTTCGATCTATTTTATTTTTGCTTTTACGACTTGAAAAATTTGCAAGCCAATTTTATGAATTGAGGCCAATTTGGGATGCTGGATGGGTTTATTTTTAGGATGTTTGCTGGAGGGTCTGGAATTCTAACGTTTCAAGTACTTCTTTGTTTAAGGCATGCAATGTTTTTTTACTTCTCATTAATAGTAATTTGCATATTTATATATATGCAGGAAGAATTGGACCATCTTGCTACTAATTATCCTGGTCATTTCAAAGTATACTATGTCGTGAATTAGGTTAGTTTCTCACTTGTCATATCATTTCAAAGAGAACTCAAGTTTTCATCCTTCATTGAATCAGGATAGCCTAACTTAAATGATGAAATGATGTGATTTGTGTAACCTCCAGAAGGATGGGATGGTGGTGTTGGATTTGTATCAAAGGAGATGATTCAAATTTATCCCTGATATGCTGGTCACCCGGACAAATTTTTTATTTCCGTTTTTTTAATAGAAAGAGACTTTTAAGACCGAATGTGTTTTTGCATCTGGTCTTAAAAGTCTCTCCTTCTTTTTTTGTGATAGAATGGGACTATTAAGACTGGATATTTTAAAAGTCCTGTCTTAAAATTCTTACTTTTAAAACCTCATATTTTAAAGGTCCGATCTTAAAAATATTTTTTAAGACCGGTTGCAAAGCTGATCTTAAAAGTAACAGACTTTTAAGGCCTCCTGAAACAAGACTGGTTGTTGATCTAGTCTTATGATGCCTCTTTCTTCCAGTCTTAAAAGTCTTTTTTGTAACCGTGAACTTTCAATGAGAAAATTGGAAAAGCATAAGGAAAGAAACAATTGAAGAATATGTTTGACATTTTAAGAAAAAATTTGAAGACTTGAGATACATTAAGCAAAGAGACAGGTGTGGGCTGGGACCCAACAACAAATGCTGTTTTAATATCCAATGAGTGGTGGCAGGAAAAAATACAAGTATAAAAACCTACGATTTTGTTTTGTGTAGACATTTTAAGCTATAGGGTATGTGACATTTTTTTTTATAGTCTTTGAGTTTGGTTACTTGATTATATGTAGGCAAATTCAACATATAAAAAGTTTAGGCACTTTACCCTAAAGTTTGAAAAGGAATTAAGGAATATATTCAAGGATGCAATTGCAACTAAAGAGGAAATTTTTTTCACCCTCTTTCACACAGTCTCATGCATAATAGGAACATCAGGAAGATATTTACCAACCCACCATAGATGAAGAAGAGGGCTCAAGGGACAATGAAGATGACCTTTTTGGTACTAACCTAGTACTTAGTATTGGAGTGACAACTGATCTAGCAAGCATTGACTTATCAAGCCTCACTCCACCAACTATTCCTACTACTTCAGGAAGCTATTCTAAGAGGAAGAGAGGATAGGGATTAGTTTAGAGAAAACACAAAAAATTCTAGCTCATAAACAAATAGCAGATGTAGTTAGCGTGATAGCAAATGCATCAAATGATAAAGCAACACCATTAAATAATATCAGTGCTCATACGAGGAAAAAGTTACGTCTAAATTGCTTGTCCTTTAGGAAGTCCAATGTGATGGAAAATTTTGAGCATGATGTATAAAGCTTCTTATGGATAAGACTAGTTGGGAAACGTTTGTTTCACTAAAAGGAAACAAGGCCTACTTGGTAGAATGGTTGCAATTTATGGTTGCCAACCCCTAGATATACTTCAACTATAAATGTAACTAGTTGAATTTGTTAGATATGATAAGTTTTGATGATATCTTATATATATATATATATATATATATATATATATATATATATGTCATTAGTAAGAGCAAAAAGATTGAGTAATATATTTATCTTCTTCATTGACTAATTCTTGAATTTAATGTAGAATTAAAGATGTGAAGATCATTTATGAAGAATGGTCAAGAAGAAGATCATTAAAAAAGTATTGAATGAGAGAAAGGATTCATGAAGAATGATCAAAAAGAAGAATCGGCAAAGAAGGAAAGGAAGAAGATCAAGGAGGACGAGGATGTAGATGAGGAAAAGGAAAAGGAAGAAAAGAAAAAGAAGAAGAGGAGAGATTGAAGAAGAATGAGTCTATTGAATAGAACATTCTCATTCAAGATCAGTTCAAATATATTTGTGAAGAATGTTCAAGAGAATTGAAAGAAAAAAAGAATTGAATTATGGATAATGTTTAAGAGAAGAGAAGAGAAGAAAGAAGGTAGAAGCTACAAAGTAAGATGAGTTCATGATAAATGATAAAGAATTTTCAAGATAGGAAATGGTAGATGGAAGAAATTGATGAATGGAATGAGAATATCCTTGGTCAAAATTAGAATGCTCATGAGAAGAAAAAAGAAAGAATAGAGTTGTCGAGAATGACTAAGTGAAGAGAAGAAAGAGAGAGAAGATCTTATCAAAAAGAATAAGAAAAATCAATATTCAAGGTCTTGGATTGATATTATAAGTCTTCACAATTAAATGGAAGATAGAGAGGTTCAATTCAAAGTTAAAGACAACAAAAATCAAGTTCTGGAAGAGAAAACTCGAGTATTCAAGTCAAAACTTGAGTATACAAGTTTACTGTAGAAATTTGCTTCTGGATGAGAAAAACTGGAGTTTGGGAAACTTGAGTTTCCAAGTCAAAATTTGAGTTTGGAACTCAATACTCAAATATGGAACTTAATTACTCGAGTATGGGGTGTTTTCAACTTCTCTGCTGCTTCTGGACCCGACAATACTCGAGTATCCAGCGCTTACAGCAACTCTGTTCACCTCTGTTTCACGTTTAGCTTTGGGCGAGCTCTGGTAATTCGATTATATCTCCTAAACTAGAGATCGGATTGAGTAGAAACCAAATTTGTATGAAACTAGACATCCAATGCGTCATCTTTACAAAGTTTCATGCTCAAATAAGATCAAATAAGAGAGCTGTGAATTGCTAAAGTTAGATCAAATATTCACGCCACACATCAGACCAAGCTTCAATGTTTTGAGTGTAACTCACAATCTACAAATCGAAATGAGCTGAAATCGGTGGCATATGAAAGATGAATCATAGGGATTTCCATCAATACTTGACTCAACTAAAATTAAGATTAGACTAGAGAGATATGGTCCTCGAAAGTTGATTGACAATTTAGAATGCTACAAAAACGCTGGTCAAGAACAAGGCTTTATTCATTGGATCATAACAGATGAAATCCAACGATCTTTGAGATGATTCTTGTTGCATTGAAAAGAAGACACAAAGAGCTATATGGGGATAATTGGTTTGCCAAAATTGAAGCTATATCAAGTCAGAGAGCAACCAAAGTCAAGAACAACTTGAATACTCGAGTATACAAGTGATACTCGAGTATAGCTCAGACAAAGAGCAATGAACGTTAGAGGATCTTCAATACTCGAGTATCGGACAGACAGAGACGAATCTGAAGTAGCTCGACAGCCTCAATATCGCAATATGCAAGACGATATTGCAGTATTCACCTTCAGTTCAGAAAATGATCGTTGCGAAAATCTTGAATCTGATCTAGATCATCCAGATCCTTACCCAAATGATTTGTAATACTTCTTAACATCATTTATATCATTTGTGGACATGTTTTAGATGATCAAAGGGCATCAAACTGAAGATCAAGATTAAAGTAGATGCTAATGTCATAGTTGTCTCAAAAACCAAAGTTTCTAACAGCTATATTTCCAACAACTATATTCTCAACGGTTCTATTCTTAAATAGTCATATTCTCAACGTTTAGAAGATTTTCATCTATAAATAGAGCCTCATTCAAAAGCACAGTGAGCATGGAAGAGATTGTGCCGTCATAATGCTAAATTTCTGAATCTCATACACACTTTGTTTTTCATACTTACATTGCTTATCATTTAGAGTGTGAAATGATTTGTAATACACTTCAGTGATCATCTATTCACTTCTTTGAGAGAAGATACATTGTAAAACATTCTATTTTTCTGAGAGATACTCAAGGTTAGGTGACCTTGAGTGGGAAATTGAATGTATCCATTAGGTTGTAAGGGAGAGTCTGTGAGAGATTGTAAAGGTTACACAAGTGTCTGGCTAAACTTGTGAGGGTGTAAAGGCTTTACTCTTATGCCTGGTTATACAAGGAGATAGTGGAAATCTCAAGTGGAGCTTGAGGACTGTACGTAGGTCAAGGATTGGACCGAACCAATATAAACCTGAGTTTGCAATTCTCTTCCTTAATCTCTTTTATTTCCAACAAATATGTTTGAATGATTATCTAAAAATTTCTAACTCTTTACTATCATTCAAACTGTTTTTACCGAATTGTGAAAAGATTTTCAAAAGTTGCAAATTTTTATCTTCACCTAATTCACCCCCCTCTTGGGTTCAACCGGGACTTTCAGAATTATGACATAGTATTGTTTGGGTTTTGTTCATTTTATATTGGTTTTATGCTATTGATGACATTAGGTGCCCTTATGTATAATAAAAAAAGCTCAACTATCTTTTATAAATTGTTCAATGTGTTTCCATGTTTAATATAGTACCTTTTTTAAAATCTAATGCTCACATCTGAATTTAACCATACTCACGAGTTCCATAATCAATGACAAAATGCAACAATCAAAATGTGTTAGAGCAATAAAAGGAAGATGAAGACTCTTAAGTATTATCTCTTATAGATCAAGAGATAACATAGTATGAATAATTAAGTGTGTAGCTGTGTCAATATTTGATGTCTTATGTGTGCAAAGAACCATGTAAAACTAGTACACACAAAGGTCATTTATGGGTGCAAGAAATATTGGGAACTCATGGTTTACGATGCCATGAAGTATTTAAAGTGGAAAAACATGTCTTCTACAACTTATGTAATAAATTGGCCAAACATGGGTTGCAGAATTCTAAGAATGTTGGGGTTAAAGAAATGGTAGTCATTTTTTTTTTTGGCTCACTATTGGACATGGAGTAGGCAATAGAGTGGTACAAGAACTATTTTAACATTCAGGGGAAATTGTAAGTGGGTTTATGCACTCGGTATTAGAAGCTTGCCTTAATCTATCTAGGGAAAATATCAAACCATGCGATCTTGAATTCCATGGTTGCAACAAAAAAAAAAATGGTTGCCGATAGTACCATATTTCAAGGATGTCATTGTCATATAAAGTGTGTGGTCAGTGGTTTGATAAGAAATAAACATATTAGAAGGGATATCCAACCACAGAATGTCATGGCTGTATGTGATTTATATATGTGGTTTACAGTCGTGTTGGTAAGATGGGGAGATACTGCACATGATGCTCGTGTGTTTTACTCTACTATCTCAAATACATCTATGATTGTCCTCCATCCACCTCAAGGTATATGTTCATCTACTTCAACTAAATTATTTTGTTTGCATTTCACATTTGAATTTATGTCTCACGTTCAAAATGTTTTCACCATTTATTAGGTAAATATTATTTGGTCGATGCTGAATATCTGACAACTTTGGGTATCTTGGTCCTTACATATATAGCGTTATCATCTTCCATAATTTAGTCGTCAACATGGATTTGAAAATCATAAAGAGACCTTAAATTTTTATCATTCAAGTTTGTGGTCAACTCTATAAATGACTTTTGGAATGTGAAAGAATCGATTTAAAATCTTATAAAGAATGCAAAAATATAGCTACCAAACACAAAAGTCCGCTTGGTTTGTACAACAATGGCCATACATAATTTTATTAGGAGAAATTCTCAAATAGATACTAATTTCATGGAAACTGAAAATGAGAATGGATTTCATATAAATAATATTAGTGTAGATGAAGAACCTTCTTGGAAAAATTATGCTACACCATCTTCAACTCAAATGAATTAAATTTGTGACACAATTATAGGCAAAATTTGTACAGGACCTATGATCCACTAAGTTATGTAATATTATTTGATCAAATTATATATTTAATCATTGCTAAGTTTTCCAAGTTAGCATTTTTCATTCTTTTGGCTCTGTATTATATTACAGTAACTTGTTGCAATTTTCTTTTAAATAAATGTCCTAATTTAATTACTTGGGTAAAAACGGGAAATTAGGGTGATTAACCTTTTTCTTTACTACTTCCTCCACTTCTATATATAAAATAAAAACGGTTAATTTATGTAAATAAAAATTGATTAAAATTAGTTAAAAGTAATGTAGTCATAAAAAAATATATAATTTATAAAAATATTTTTATTTATGGAGAGGGAGTGAGAATGAGTTGGGAAAAGAGGTTAATGAAGCATGAACTGATAAGACATATAATTAATGTTACAAAAAAAAATGAAAAAAGATAGTAAAAAATTTCAGGCATTTTTTAAAGTAAATCTTATAAATAGAATCATATCACGGTTATCACCCCGAGAAACCACCATATTTTATAAATAGGATTGGGGCAAGAGTTGTTTTTTAAAATATATATATATGGTGATACCCATAAAACAAATTTAAAGGTCTGCATCAAGTAACCAATATAGATTTAGTAACTATGTACGGCCTACTAAATTTTCTTGGAGTTCTATGAAAAAATCTGTGTTTAGGGACAGCTGTAAAAGCTTGAATATTAAAAAACAAATTCTGCACTAAGCAAGAGCATGATTGGATTCTCAGTTTATCACTAGACACGTGGTTGAGATAGATTAGACCGGGCTTTACTTTTCTACAAAACGACAGCGTTGCACTGAGTGTGATTTTCTTTTTTCTTTTTCTTTTTTTTCCGGGTCGGAATATCGCTGTCCTGCTTCACTGCCACTTCACTGTTGAGTATCCAAGAACGACGGCATGTCGAAGGTGGTGTGCGTCACCGGCGGCAGCGGATGCATTGGCTCATGGCTCGTCCATCTCCTTCTCGAACGTGGATACACTGTTAACGCCACCGTCAAAGATCTCAGTTACGATCATCTCTTCCATTTTTTGATCTTCTTTTTTTTTTTTTTTGAGTGCTAATGTTAATTCGTGCTATCATTAGTTTTTAATTTTTCTTGTTTGTTTTGGATGGTAGATGATGATTCTGAAACCAAGCACCTGCAATGCTTTGAAGGCGCTGACACTCGCCTCCGTCTCTTCCAGATCGACCTCCTTGATTACAATTCCATCGTCGCAGCCGTCGCTGGCTGCGCCGGCGTTTTCCATCTCGCTTCTCCTTGCATCGTCGACCGAGTCCAAGATCCTCAGGTCCAATTTTCACCCTCAATTCCTTTAAATTTCGTTGATAATTTCTCATTTATCTGCCTTTCCCCCGACTGTTCTGGCAGAAAGAGCTGCTGGACCCGGCGATTAACGGCACAATCAATGTGCTCACAGCGGCTAAGGAAGCTGGACTGAGCCGTGTCGTGGTAACTTCATCCATCTCTTCCATTACTCCGAGCCCTAAATGGCCATCTGATGTTATTAAGAATGAAGATTGCTGGACTGATATCGAATACTGCGAGGAAAACCAAGTGAGGATTTATTTTATTTTTTTTCGATTTATTCTTGTCGGTTTTGGTAGTTACCTATGAAGTATAAATGTGTGACTTTAGCTTTGAACTGCTGTGGGCCAGATATGGTATCCGATGTCAAAAACATTGGCTGAGAAATCTGCTTGGGAATTTTCCAAGGAGAAAGGTTTGGATATTGTGGTGGTGAATCCTGGCACTGTCATGGGTCCTGTGATTTCTCCAAAACTTAATGCAAGCATGATAATGCTTGTACGTCTACTTCAAGGTAAGCATTCTCTTGAAAACTTTCCATTTCCAAGTCAAGCATAATAATGATTATTTTTTTAAAATTCCATTTGAATTTTGTAAAATTCAATTCGTATGCCAAACTTGATGCAGTTGAATTTCTATCTTTTATGCAACGGCTGATATAGCTTCTAAATTTACTATTTTGAAGACTGCAATTTCAAAAGCCAATTAAATCCTTCTAGCTTTGTGACTGCAATATATTGGGCAGTTTTGTGAGGACTCGTTCTGTTTTGTACGTACCCTCTTAGGCAGTTTTGTCAAGGTGTACAACTAAGTACATAGGGGTGTTTGACTTGCTTTTTTGCGCGCAGCATGGAGGTGAGATCTGTCCATCTAATGAGATTAGAGTCCCTCTAGGCTTCCAAAGTCTTCCTGCCATACTTCCAAAAAGAGTAACCAATTTAATTATACTTGGTTAACGGGAAAATTTATTGGTATAAAATAGTATTTTAGACATATAAGCTAATTTTTCTGGCTTCATTTTTTTTTTTTTTTGGGAATTACTATTGTTTTTCTTTTGTGTTCATATTACAGGCTGCACTGGAACATATGAGAACTTCTTTATGGGATCAGTCCACTTCAAAGATGTGGCCTTAGCTCATATTTTGGTGTATGAGAACAAAGCAGCATCTGGCAGGCATTTGTGCGTTGAAGCCATCTCTCACTATGGTGACTTTGCAGCAAAGGTGGCTGAACTTTATCCAGAGTATAATGTGCCTCGGTAAGTAAACTGAGACACCTACAATTGTTACATTTATGAAAATCAGGATGTTATAATACCATGATATGAATCAGGAAACCGGTGGTAGGTAGTGCTGTTAGTAAAGGAAGCACATCTGCGTTATTACTTCATGGAAGACTTCGTTCTTATTTGACATTAGGCGGCTCAATTCATGCTGGGAGAAATCGTTTTCAGTAATTCTCTTGTGAATCTTGCATGCCATCAATCATAATTCACTAATCACTCTATGTGCTATTACGATAGGGGGTATTTATAACCGATGCCCCTCTCTTAATCTCTTCAATTACTCATCCAATCCTTAATATAAGACATATTTAGAGAGTTGCTCTTGGTCTTTATTATAAGATATATTTTTATATTTCTCATTTTTTTTCCTAATTTACCCTCATTAATGTTCCCTCAACGATAACAAGGAGAAGAGGGAAAGAGAGAATTAAGGAAGATGAGTAGGGTGTTATAGACAATACATGTCATATTAGCTAATTTAACTAACTTTTTTAATCTAATCAAATTAGGTAAATATGTTTTATATATAAGGACCGGAGGATATTATGTAATAGAAGTGGTTATGCCAATTGTGTTATTATCTACTTACTCAACAAGCTAATGACCCTTCTTAATACAACTGACACTAATAACAACACCCCTTAGAAAAACATCCTTGTCCTCAAGGATGGTGTTGAATGGAGTAGCTGCTGTTGACACGACGATATCCAAAGCCACATTAACTAATTTAACAAGATGCTGCATCGTTTTTCTGCTTCAAAATAGGTACATAGCTTGCCTTTGGCTTCATTCTCACATATGGAATAGGGAAAAAGTTTAGTCAATCAGAGTATAATTTGAAGTGATTTTCTTGTTTTAATTCTGCCATGCACTGTCTCCGTATGAATACCAAATCATCCTGGTAGGTATATTACCCCAATTGCAAAACCTCCCTAATAAGAAGTTATTGATTGGATTTAAACTATATTCCATTTAATTTTACAATTCAACTCTTCCCTGTTGAATGCAAATCGGTTACAGTAAAGCAAACAAATATCTTCACTTGATGGAGTAAGATTATCTTTGAAAAGTAGTTTTGTTCCATCTGCTAGAGCTTGAAGAACTCCCAAAGGACCAGCATATTTAGATCCAATACACCATTGTATCCCTGTAGATATTTCTCTTTCTAACCATCCAATCACTAGCACACACCTATTGTGATTCCCAGTACAAGTGTCAAAATAGGGACAAGAATCCATATTGTATATACACCTCTTTTAAAGATTCCAATCTGGACGTGTTACTTTGAAATAACTCCCCACCTTGTGAAGAAGTGAGGCTTTTTATTGTTGTTGTTATCGTCATTGTTCAAGTGAATTTACCCTTTTTGTCTTTTTCCCTGTGAAGTTTGCCTCGAGATACTCAACCAGGATTGTTGAGAGCAAAAGATGCGTCCAAGAAACTGATGAATTTGGGTTTGAAATTCATTCCAATGGAGCAAATTATCAAGGAAGCCGTGGAGGACTTGAAGAGGAAGGGGGTCATTTGATCATTTATTGAATGACTTTCATTTGATTGCAAATTGAGTATGAGTACTTATTGGCTTATGGGCATATGACATGGGTAATGAATGTACCGTTGTGGTTATTGATGTAATACCTAATTAAGTAATTTGAGTAGAATAAGAATGCTAGTTAAGTTCATTAATATAATATATTTAAAAAAAAACTACCTTCATTATTTTTCTTAATCCTCTTCCTCTCCCATTTGGTTATTATTTTTAAAATTTAGTTTCCTACCGCTCATTTGACAGTTTCATATAGCTCTCTAAATATTTATTTTGGACATAGAAACATCTAATACCAGAAACAGAAATTCTTAAAAAAATTAAATGTGGTAATAACTACAATTGGTTTGGGAGCTCATCACTATACCAAAACAGTTTACCAAAATTATTTTACTATTATATGAACATGTATGTACTAGAGCTGCTTTGCTCAACGCCAAATCCTTATACGGTAAAGATAATGATTTTCTTACTCTTATTTAGAAATCATATCATTAAATTTTTTATCACTTTGATGAGTACCAAATCAGTTTTGGTAATGACTTTACCAAAAAAAAAAAAATTACTATATGCATGCACGTATTAAAGCTGCTTTGATCTACGATAGATCCTAGGGGTCACGGATTGTGTGATGTATTTCTATGCTCCGCAAAGAATGATTTTTCTGTGTTGTTTAAAAATCACATCATAAAATTTCTTATTTGAATATATAATTTTACTTTTTATTTATTAGTGTATATATTTTGTTCTTATAGAGTATAATATATATTAAACAGGGGTAAAATTAAAATTTTGAAATTTAATATTAGAGTTGAAGAGGTTTAATGTTTTTTCTTTAGTTTTAGCGAAATATATATTGGAAGAGACTCATAAATAAAATCAAATGGATATTTTATAGGTGTGATCTTGTAAATTAAAGTCAAATGTTTCTAAATGTCTCCAACACAACAAAAAATAAATAAAGTTTAAATATTTAAGTTGCTATATTTCTAATTTTCCAAGCACATGATTTTATTAACCTCAAATCATATCACTATATCAGCAGCATCATTACTGAGCCCAGGGAGTTTGATCAGATCTCCATTAATGCCTGAAGGGATCCGTAAATACATAACCCAGCGCGCGCCTAGACGCACCAAAAAAATAAGAAATAGAAAAAGAAGCTATGAATCCATGAATCAACAAAATAGAACCTGTGATTTTTGTTTCTGAATAAAATTTAAAAATCTTATATTCTAACCACAAAAATAGATCCATCATCAGTCAGAAAACAAAAGAACAATGGCAAGAGAGCCAACTTTCCTTCTTATCATTCACGATCGTTATTCAGTTAGACTATTTGGTATGATAGATTCAGAGGAAAAGATGGAGGAGGGAAAATTTTTATGAATTGGATTTAAGAAAATTGGATAAGTGATATTATAAAATTTTAACATAGAAAAGATATTTTTTTTTTAAAAAAAAAGAGTAATTAAAATTAATAAAAAAACTTTCAACCCAGCTTCTCTAATTTTTTTGTTTGTTAAAGATGAGTATTCTGAAGAGCATGATCCCAAATAAATGAAATCCAAGCACAGAATCCAAAATGGCTAAACCAAAGAATTAAGCGAAAACCTCATTTAGGTCCCGGTGACTAAAAAAAACATATTAAAAAGGTCTAATTATAGATGCCTCTATCAAAAAAGTTTCTAAAAATCTTGGTGGTAAAAATTCTAAATGTGAACCCACTTTTATAAACAAGTGTATGTAACTAAATTAACAAATTAAAGAGTGATCATTGATAAGCTCATATAAATTAACTAAAGGAGTTGCCGTTGACAAGTAATAGAGTGGTCATTTATAAGCTCATTAATGTTAAGTCAAACCAACTTCTGTTGACAAGTGTGAACTATATTGACAAGTCATAGAGTGACCACTTATAAGTTTATCTATGAAATAGCTTTCGTTAAAAATGCATATGATTATATTGATAAGTCATAAAATAAATATTAACAAACTCATCTATGTTTATAAGATAATTAGGGAGTTTTTGTTTTTTTTAAAGAGAAATTTACAATAAGACTTTTTTGATATTTTTTTTCTTAGTCAAAGTGAGATTTTCCCAATAATTAAATGACTAGCAACCATGTACAATGGACAACACAGTTATACAATGAGTCAAAACAATTCATTGTACCGCATATAAAGATAATCACGACCATGCAAGCAAATCAACAATATAAGACGCAATTCAATGAACCGAAGCTATTCAATGAATTACATACAAAGATATGTAAACAAAGCTAAGTAAGCATATCATTTGAACCAATCATCGCGTGTGACCACGAGATTTATAAAAAGTTCTCCCTCCAGCTTTAATTATAAGACATAGTTAATTCTTTTGGAGAAATTAATGAAGCTAATTAAATTACTTTAGAGTATTTTATTTTTATTTTTTCCTTCAAATTAATTAGTTTAACTAATAAACTAATATATAATCTAAAAATACACAACATATAAAATAATTAAGTAATTTATTTAGCTTCCTTAATCCCTAAAAAAAGTCAACTTTGTCTTATAATTAGGACTGAAGGTAGTATATTAATGATTGATTAATTGATAATATGATAATTTTAATGGAAAAAGTTTTTGTTTTTAATTTTATACTAATAAAATAATTTGTAAAATAGATTATACACTTATAGTGGCAACTTTTGTAATGCGCGCACACACACATACATACATATATAGTAAAAATATAAAAATAACTTTAATTTACTCCTTCATATCCTTAATGTAATACATATTTATTTAATTTGATTAGATTAATGAAGTAAACTAGTTAATATATGTATTTTCTAAAACACTTTAGTTAACTTTCTTAATTCTTTCTTTTCTCCTCCTTCTTAATTACTGTTGAGGGGGCATCAACAGAAATACATTAGAAAAAATGTTGACAAATATGAAAATTATATTATATATTTAGAATCAACATCAACTCCCTAAATATGTTTCATATTAAGGACGTACAGAGTACTTACTTTCCTTTTCATAAGTTTAGTTGGTAAAAAGTCTTTTGTTTTAAATATAAGTTCACATTGAAACTCATTAATGACCATTTTTCAATTTTGTAATGAAAGAAATATGTGAGAGAAAATGTATAGCATTAGTTTTTAATAATTATTTAATAAGAGTAAATTTAGAAAATTCAATCGATTCAACAAATGACGTAAGTTCAATTTCTTGATATTTGAAATTAAATCAATATGGAGGTATAATAAAGCATAGTGGTACAATATTTTTGTTAGAAGAAAAATTCCCTCATAACTAAGGTTTGCCCAAACAAAAGCGGGATAAATAATAAATAATGCGATAGAAAGAATAAACGGAAACGTTAAAATAATACAATTAAAAATGAAAAAAAGATACATTCGTGTTGCAAATCTATCAAATGTTAAGTTAGATCGAAAGTAGGAATTTAGGATTTCCTATTCTAACTAAATAATCAAAATGTTTTGAATTGATGGTATAAGTTTTATGGGTCAATAACAATATGTATTTATATTAATAATACCATATATCATATTTTACATTAATGATTTTACTTTTATATTTGCCAATTTCATATTCTAAAAACTAAGTATAATTTTGAGGACATAAGTTTCAGGGTCAATAACAACATATGTATGTATATTAACAACATCATATTTTAAATTAACAACTTTACTTTCATATTTGACAATTTTATATCTAAAAAATATGAGATAATTTTAAGGACATAAGTTTCAAGAGCTAATAACCAACATATGTATATATTAACAACATCATATTTTAAATTAACAACTTCATTTTCATATTTTACAACTTAACTTGATCAAAATTAAAAATCTCATATTGTTACAGCAATTCAGCAATTCAGATAAGGGATTTGATAAATGGGAAAATTGATTACAGGGCCCAAGGAAGCAAAATAATTACAAAAAAGACCC
Source organism: Acacia confusa (assembly GCA_037074495.1). Classification (NCBI taxonomy): domain Eukaryota; kingdom Viridiplantae; phylum Streptophyta; class Magnoliopsida; order Fabales; family Fabaceae; genus Acacia; species Acacia confusa. Next base: position 13,219,359 of record CM073506.1, read on the forward strand.
AAGAAACATTCACATGCCAGGGCCTTTTCTAATATTTTTTCAAAAAACGTTAGCAACTACATCAGTAGCGGTTAACAACTATATTAGTCCCCTTTAACAACTAAATCAGTCTAATTAACAACTACATTTTAACAACTACATCTATAGCAATTAACAATTACATCTGTAGCAATTAGCAACTATGTCCGTACACTTTTTTTTGAAAAAATGTCAGGGCCTTTTCTGGCATGTGAATGTTTCTTGGGCTTTTTTTGTAATTATTTTACTTCCTTGGACCCTATAATCAATTTTCCCTTGATAAATTCGGTATCTTTTTCCATTTTTTATTATATTTTTCAAGAATTTTCTGAAGAATAAATGTCCATTTGTCCCACGTCCGGAGGCCGGAAATATCTACTATTCTATTCTACTTTGCTCCGCCAACTCAGCAAATGATGGCTTCATCGTGCAACTCGGCTATGCCTCCTTCCAATTTTTGAACTGAATGTTATAATTACTGTACTCAACTGCCCCAATTCTCCCACCAAAATCAGCATTTCCTTCTTCTTTTTCCGGCGTCTGAACTCTGACCCCTCTTTTTCTACTTGTTGTCACTCTCAATGCCCACCAATTATTGTTTCTTCTTCTTCTTCTTCTTCGCCATTACGAGCATGGTTTGTAGGGTTCAAGCAGTGGGTGTGAACTGGGGTACTTTAGCATCACACCCACTACCTCCCCGCAAGGTGGTGAGCCTCTTGAAGTCCAACAACATCAACAAGGTCAAGCTCTTTGATGCTGATTCAAATGTTCTTCAAGCGCTTTCTGGGTCTAACATTGGCGTCACTGTGGGTATTCCTAACACTATGCTTCGAAGCTTGAACTCTTCCCAGAAGGCTGCTGATAGCTGGGTCCATGATAATGTCACTCGTTACTTTTCTAATAGTGGAACCGGAGTCCGAATCGAGTATGTTCTGTATCAATGTGCTTTATAGTTTCGTTCATGGGTTTGGTTAGATATTGCGTTTTGATTTCTGGGTCATTTTGTTTATTCTTGATTTTGATGATAGCAGAGGTTAATCTCCTGAGTTGGTTTTCTATTTTGCTTGTGATTCTTCCTTGTTATTTCTTATGAATTTCACATTGGTCCATCTTAGCCTTGATGAGGCCCTGAAGAACAAAAGAGTTTAATGAACATAAAGTTTGAGATAGTTTAGGTGTAAAGGAAAGAACACTGCTGTAAAACATGATGACACAATTTTCATAAGCAACTGTTGAATCTTAATTAGCTTTAATTGTGTTGGATTAATCATAGCGCTAAGAGAAGCTAGTTTAATATCCTTCTTAAGTGATCAAAGTATCCTTGGAAGCAGTGCTTTGGGTTGAGTCTACGCCTACCCTATGGAACCTCCTGCATGTCACTAATTGTAGGATTAGGAGTATAAAATCCTTATTACCATTTTTTCCTACAAAAAAAGAAAGAATGGATGTAAAAAGAAAACTCAAGTTTAGTTCTTAGGTTTGGAGTTGAGACGGTAGACCAAGAAGAATACCATATGATAGATTATTATAGTTTCATTTTCCTTTGTTTACACTACCTTGGCAGTTTTTCAAATGCAGTACAAATAGGGTCATGCATTTTCTGGTGTCTGGCCGATTTATGTTTTCTTTTCTTGTAGCCTGATTATCCTCGGGTGAAGTTGGGTCTGCCACTTTAACCTCTGCTTTCTCTGCTAGTCCAAATATGGTGATTATAATATCAGGCGGAGATATTATAACATGTTGCCTTGCATTTTCGGCCACCACTTCTGCCTCTAGAAGAAACATGGTTCTGACGCAGAAGAAAGTGTAGCAGTTAGTTTCTATAACATATATAATGCACCTTCCAGTCTCATGAAAACTTTATGCTTGGGGTGTGTCATTTTTAGAGATTTCAATCTGTAACTTGGTAAAGTCAATTGCTAGTGCTGCAACCCGAGAATATTCTGTTATGGAAATATCTGGTTAGTTTGCAGGCTTAGTCTTATGTTGCAGTCTTGGTGTAAGCTTTTTTATAAGATAGATTGTTTAATGAAATTTGTATCTTGTTTTAAGACGCAGATTGCCCTTGTATAATATTTATACTTCATTCTTCTGCTGCTGGAAAGCATTCATTTCTCCCCTCCCCTTGCCTTTCTAGCAAAATTTTCAAACAGACTTGCCTTGTCCCACCTAGTCCCATTCAATAACTTTATTACTGAAGACAATCATAAACATAAAAAATATAAGACAAAGTAAAATGATGATTTCCTAGTTTCAAAATAATGATTTAATGATAGAGATAATACTTCTAGATATCATTCTTTCACCCTTCAACAGAATATCATAAAGATTGGTTACTTCTTCATGCTAATGTGACAGGATCTTATACCCTTGATAAACATAGAGCAAACCAGAAGACTATAAATAGACTATTCAAACTGATATTACTGAATAATAATAAGTCAGATTACTATGGAAACAAACAACGAACATCAAAAAATACAAAGTGTAGAAACACGGAACATAAGCTACTGGACTTCCGAGAGACCAGTCCTCTCCCTGGCTCACTCCACTTGTCAAAAGATTGATCTCTCTCTCTGGACTAAAGGGAAGATTTAAAGACCTAAAAATTTAGAACAGAAATTACCCCTACTCCTAGCTGCACCTAAAGTCTTTTACTCAAATAACTCTTCTTTTTCTCTTGTGGCCTGGAATCTTTGGATAATCTTCTAAACCAGCTGTACCCCAATTATCCCCATTTTCTTCCTTGACTTTCTCCTATATAGGTAGTAATAAATTCAGCAGTTCCATCATAATTGAAACTATGTAATTTTCCCAACAACAACTGAAGTGAAAATTGTTGTACGTATTTTGAAATTAGGTTTTGGGGGCAGATGGAAGGATGGCCTTGTGTCATCTTTCTATTTCTTGTTGGTTTAATCAGCTAAACAGGTTAATGAGAACCTCATCTATGTGTTATATACTTCAGTAGTCTGGTTGGAGGCTTAGAGCCACTTAACTGTACTGCAAAATTCATTCCTTAGCCTAATTTGAAGAGGTGAATTATCTTTGAAGAATGATCTAATTATGGCCTAAAAATTACTTATGCAGATATATTGCTGTAGGTGATGAGCCATTTCTCCAAAGCTATGGTGAGCAATTTCATCCCTTTGTCATCGGAGCTGTCGCAAACATTCAGGCGACTTTAGTGAAAGCAAAACTGGATAGCAAAGTGAAAGTCGTGGTTCCGTGCAGTTTTGACAGTTTCCTGTCAGAATCTAACCTTCCCTCTAAAGCACACTTTAGACCTGACCTCAACAAAACCATGATTGAACTCCTGCAATTTCTCAATAAGCATGAGTCCCCTTTCTTTGTGACCATTTCTCCATTCCTAGAACACCTTCAGAACAAAAACACATCGCTGGACTTCGTGCTCTTCAAGGAAACCACACACATTCGCCACGATGGCCATAAAGCATACAAAAACAGCTTTGACTTGAGCTATGATACGGTGGTGACTGCATTATCAACAGCAGGATTTCAGGATATGGACATTGTCGTGGCGAAAATCGGTTGGCCGACAGATGGAGCAGTCAATGCGACTTCATATCTTGCAGAGACTTTTATGAAGGGTTTAATGAACCAACTTCATAGCAACTTGGGCACCCCGCTTAAGCATCGGCATCCACCCACTGAAACATACCTTTTTAGTCTTCTCGACGAGGACCAAAGGAGCATTGTTTCTGGAAACTTTGAGAGGCACTGGGGTATATTCACTTTTGATGGCCAAGCAAAATACCAGGTGGATCTTGGCCAAAAAGGTTCATCATCATCATCCAAGAACCTTGTGAATGCACAAAACGTCGAGTATCTTTCTTCCAAGTGGTGTGTGCTGAACAACAATAAGGACTTATCCAATGCCACTGCTGGTGCTGCATTTGCCTGTTCAAACGCGGATTGTTCTGCCCTATCTTTGGGTGGATCTTGCTTTAACTTAAGCTGGCCTAGCAACATATCATATGCTTTCAATAGTTACTATCAGCAGCATGATCAGAGAGCAGAAAGCTGTGACTTTGGTGGTTTGGGTTTGATCACAACCATCGATCCATCGATAGATCGCTGTAGGTTTCCGATTGAGATCCGCACCTCTCATTCCGAATTTCTTGGGGTCCATCATTATCATCAGTTGTTCACCTTACTAGGAGCTTTCTTCTTGGCATATTTTTGCGGTTTGACATAGGTGAGATGAAGATCATTTTTGCAGCTCTCTGGCATATATTATTAGTTGAGCTGCAAAATGTTTCTAGTTGTAGTAAATATACAGTCTCGAAAGCCTTTTTGCTTATGCATGGTTATTCTTGTGGCTTTTCCCCCTCCATTTGAGATTAAGTGAAATTCTATGCCATGAAATTTTGGGCAAAGTGGCTTCTTACTCTACTCCTATGACTTTCTAATATTTAGTTTGGCTGTTTTGATCAGATTTAGATAGTCTAGATGTAATATAATAATAGTAGCAGTAATAATTTCTTTAATTGACATACTTTTTAAAGCATGATGATTTAAAATTATAATTTTTAACTTTTTAACAATTAAGAAAAAATTTATACTGTTCTTGTTTAATCTAAATGACTTCAAAAATTGAATTGATGGACAGGTAAAAAGTAGGCAGAATAATCAAAGAAATCGGTTATCTTTGCCTACGTTGATTGTGCCTGGAGAAAGATTCACTTTAGCTGGGTTAATTTTTAATGTTACATTTGAGGTAAAACATAGCGGATTAAATAAATTCCTAAATAGAGATTCAAGTTTGGGAAAATCTCAAAAAAATATTCTCAATTATTTCAATATCTAAAGTCCCAAATCAAACCACTCGAGCCAATTTGGAATTTTAAAATATTACCGAAAGACCTAATTGCCCCTAATCCCAATACAGGATCCTATGCCTTCATCGTCTCGGGCACTCCGCTATCGTGCTTCTCTTCTCACTATGAAGGTTGCTGTCGGTCAAACTTGGCCCCCTGAGATCCCTCTTGGCAATGTAAACATGAAACTTATTCCAACTTTTCCCATAATGTGGCCACCATCAACCTTCACCTCGAATTTCTTGGTTGTTTGAACTTGTTACAGACTCAAATATGAGCCCTATCTAAAGTGTGGCCCAATAAGGGCAATCAACATGACACAAACATAACGGCACAATGTTTGGGCTTGGAGGCATAAGAAACCCACAATTCAAACCTTAACCCTAAAGTAATCTTTATAAATAGGAGATTAACCTAAAAGGTATACACATTCTATGCTCTCTCTAATTTACTATTCAGCTATCTTTGTGCACACACACCACTTGTTTTGGTGAAAGCCTTTGTATTTGTGCATAATGATCTTCTATTCTCATAGGTATCTCATCCATAGATACCTAGGAGAAAGCTATTCGATCTAATATCAACATAATCCATAGATACCTAGGAGAAAGCTATTCGATCCAATATCAACATAATAGTCCATTAGACTAGACATTGATGTTCTATACTAGAACATTAGCGCGGACATGGGGAAAGGTAAATTTTTTATTCCCGTGACCAAAGGTCAATGATTCTAATTCCTAACTGCTAAACAAACGATATGGAGTAACTATCATCACCGCTGTTGTTCGTCGATTTGAGACTCGTTGGACTTTATTTTGCCAATGTTGTTATCGGTGCTTTGAGGTTCGAAGACTTTATTTTGCCAATGTTGTTATCGGTGCTCTGAGGTTCAAAGGATCATTGCTGAGTTTTGCTCGCTGACCTATATTTGAGGGTTGAAGGATGGTTGCTGAGATGCCAAAGAATTCATGAGTTGAAGAAAGGGACGACTTTCCAACGATATTTTCAAAAGAATTGATTGATTCAATATTTTCTAGCGATAATACTCGGCCACGTTGTGATTCTGCAGTCATGCTCAATGATTAAGAGTTCTCAGTTCTTTCCAAATTTCGTCAATCTCTGTGATAGTTGTCACATCTGCTAGATTCCTGTTTGGATTTTCCATTCAAATCTGCATGAAAATAACTGGATCTCGAGAAATAGTAGAAGCTAAATTAGACAGGAAATTGCGAGGACCTATCCCCAATTGGTTGATTGTAGCTATGAATTTATTTCTACTGTAATTTCTATTATTAAGCATGTTTATTATGGGGTTGAAGTGAAAAACGTATGTGATTTTGATGATGAGTTTTCTAGAAGGAGGAATAAATTAAATCAATTGGTGTTGAAGTATAGTGCCAAGGAAACATATGACACAGAGAATAGTTTTGCTCTCTTGAACAAAGATATCCTCAGTCTTGAGGCCCCTGCGTCAAGTGAATTGCATGGTGGGTCATTAATTGAACCCAACGAGGTAGATGTTGAGGAGGATGCTCATTCATCAAGTAACGAAAGAGATTCCACGTTTGGTGCTAAGATACCTTCTCTACCTCCTCCACTGCAGTTGCCACCATCTTCAGGGACTATTGAGGGTGCCAGAGCTATATGTCTCTCATCTTCTTGCAGTCTATGGATTTTTACGGTCATTCAGCATTCGCCTATTTTTAAGTTCGTTTTCTCTGAATGATTATGTTGGTTCTCTTAACTGCCAAGTTTCAAATACTTTGTTTGATTCCATTCATGTTTCATTGATGCACACATTCAAGCGTCATCTTGAAACTCTTTCATCTGAGGGCTCAAAGCATACATCAAAATGTTTGAGGTGTAATGATTAGGACTTGTTTGATGCATTGACTTGGCCTGTTTTTGTTATTCAATATCTAGCAATTTATGGATACACAAAAGGACCTGAGTGGAAAGGATTTTATGATGAAATTTTTAATGGTGAATATTATTTATTAGCTGTAAGTAGGAAGTTGACCATACTGCAAATTCTTTGAGATGATGTTTTGGAGTCTGAGGAAATGAAAGCTGAAATAGGCATTCGTGAAGAATTAGAAGTTAGGATGGAGCATGATGCTCAAGATATCCTTTCAAAAGAAAACTGTCCTAGATCACATCCAAGAAATGCTAAAATTGCTAGCATGGATAAAGAAGCTAGAAAGTTTAGTTTAGAATCTAATGTTGTGAAGCCACCTGGTCACTCTGTTCTAGATTTCAGAGGCACTAGAAGGACTGAGGATGCTGATGTTGACAGAAATGGAGATGAATGCGTCTCTATGGAATGGATGGGACCTTGCTTTGTTGTGATGGATGTCCATCTACATATCACTTTAGGTGTATTGGAGTGATGAAAATGTTTATACCAGAAGGGCTATGGTATTGTCCAGAGTGCAAACTTAATATGAATGGGTTAAGTATTGCATGGGGAACATCACTTACAGGGGTTGAATTATTTGGAATGGATCTATATGGACAACTCTTCATGGGTACTTGTGACCACTTACTGACTCACTATCAACAATGAACTTTGTCTAAGATATTACAACTAGAATGACATCTCAAAAGTACTCTGAGTGCTTTGCGTTTCAATAGAACATAGGCCTCTATACTTTGGAATTTGTATGGCTGTGTTACATTATTGGAGTATCCCAGAAAGTATACTGCCTGTATCTATTAGAACTGGAACAGATGTTAACAATGCAAGTATAGAGGAAGATGCAAAGTTCTCTAGTTTATCAGCCACTCCTTTGAGTGCATAAGAGCATATATCTGTTAATTTAGTGAAGGCAGAACACCCTGTATACAGTGATATGGTGATTCATGGTGATTACATGGTTCCATCTGACTCTTTGGTTACAACTACCAAAAAGGCATGTGCTTGTGAAAGCAGTAATGACACTAGAACTAGAGAGTGCTTTACTATGAATACTACATTTTCAAGGAAAACAGAATGGCGTCAGTCATCTTTGGTGGTCCTAGTGGCCATTAGCACAGTCTCTTTGAGGTGACCAACAGTCATGGACACGCAAATGATAAGCAGTTGCCTTTTACTTCACCCTTGCAACTTAAAGAAGGCAACCAAGCTTGCCCTGGAAAGGTTGAACATAACTCAACTAAGGATTTTACATACACGAGTTTTCTTTTAAGCCTTAGTCTTACATTAATCACTATATGCATGTTGACTTTGCTGCATCTGCCGCTGCTAAGTTGGCTATTCTTTCTTCTGAGGATTCAAGGTCAGAGGGTCATGTCTAAGATAATTTGAGGAAATTAAAAGCTGTAAGTGCTTCCTTGCAAGCAAAAGCATTCTCAATGACCGTTTCACGCTTCTTTTGGCCAAGTTTTGAAAAGAAGCTTGTGGAAGTTCCAAGAGAGAGGTGTGGTTGGTGCCCTTCATGTAAAGCCTCAGCGTCAAGCAAAAGAGGCTACATGCTAAATCATGCCGCCCTGAGTGCCACCAAAAGTGCTATAAAAGTTTTAAGTGGTCTATCCACTGTAAGGAGTGGAGAGGGAAGTCTTCCAAGCATTGCAACATATATCATATGTTAGGAGGAAAGCTTACATGGTTTAATACTTGGGCCTTTTCTAAATGCAAATTACCGAAAACAATGGCATAAACGAGTTGAACAGGCTAAAACATTTAAAGCTATAATGCCTCTTTTGCTTGAACTTGAGGAAAAAGTTCGCATAATATCTTTTATTGCTAAGTGGGTTAAGCTGATGGATGATTGGTTGTTTGAATCTTTTTTATTCAAGGTGCTTTAAGTTCTGTAGGAACAATAGACACGTGCAACAAGTGGAAGGCGCCACAAGAAACAATCAGCTATTGATGAAGTTACAGTTAATGTTTCTCAAGAAAAGAATTTTGACTGGTGGCGTGGTGGTAAATCCATGAAGGTATTATTTCTAAAAGCGGTTTTACCAAAATCAGCGATCAGAAAAGCAGCTCGACAAGGTGGGTTGAAGAAAATTTCTAGTATTTCCTATACTAATGGCTTTGAAATCCCTAAAAGAAGCAAACAAATAGTGTGGAGAGCTGCAATTCAAATGAGTAGGAATGTATCACAACTCGCACATTAGGTCATATACCTTGATTTTCATCTTAGATGGAGTGATCTGATTTGTCCTAAGCAAAATGTCCAGATGGCAAAGGTTAAGAGACTGAATCTTCTGCATTTAGAAATGCTAATATCTGTTATAAGAAAGAAGTAGGGGAAACTTTTGTTAGTTAGGTTTTGATGATAACTGACAATTGTAAATTTATATTAAAGTTTTTCTTTGAAAAGAAGAAAAAGCTTATTAACAAAGACAAACTCGAGTTTGAATCAAACAAAGAGCAACTCAAGTTTTGTAAGTAAAGAAAAACTCAAGTCAAGAATTGCAAACTCGAGTTTCGGACTTGCAAAGAGCAACACATAATTCTAAGGTTTTTGAAAACTTAAGTTTCGAAATAAAAGCTCCAGTTTGATCAATCTAGTGAGCTATGCAGTTTTCTAAGCTTTTGTGGAAACTCGAGTTAAACCCTGCAAACTCGAGTTTATGCTTCACAGAGAACATCATTATTTTCACAACATTTGAAAACTCCAGTTTTGTATGAAAACTCTAGTTTTGAGCTTTTGAACTAGAAATGTGTTTTCCATCTTAAGTGTCCAAAACTCGAGTTTTGTATGAAAACTCTTCATATTTTATATATTTAAGATACATTTTGGAGATATTTGGAGAGTTATCTAAACAATGTAGAGAGATTTTTATGAAATAATATTATTTTAGGCTCAAATCAAAGTTGGTATATCATTTGTGGGATTTCAATTTAAAATAAATGTTTTTGAGTTTAGGAAATAATACTAATTAGAAGTTAAAAAATTATTATTACTATTATTTTTATTATTACTACTACTTAATTTCTTTTGTTGCTGCCCAGGAAGCACCACGTGGCTGTGTCTCAAAGTGAATAAAAGAGATCATATGCAATTGGGCTTTAATGAATTAAATGACAAAAATGAATTGGGCTGAAAATGCAATAGCATGCGTGGGCCCACAAAAGGACGGAGGGTCTGGACGAAACATCAGAGGATTCACGCGGCACGAGCTGGGCTTTGTGGCTGATTGGAAGATGCAATTGAGTTGGGCCCACGCATGAATTGATGAATGAAGAAAAACCTAAACTATCATTTATAAAAGACGGCTAGGGCAATTGAAAGGGGAGACGCGAACGGAAACGAAGAGACGAGATGGCTGGGCATTGAACGAAGGAACACGCAAAGGAGGAATAGGGCAGTGAACGAAGAAGAGGAGGCGCGACTCAGTTTCAGTTGAATCGTCCTCTGTTGTGATTTTCCTCATGTCTCTGAATCTCCATTTAGTTTTCTGTGTTTAAAGCAGTTGATTTTATTTTGCAACCTAAAGGAACTATGAACTTATTAATGGATTAGATTTTGTTTTCATGGTTTAATTATAATTAGTATTAATTTTAATTGTTTAATCTTGTTTAATTTTATCTATTTAGAGATTGACCATTATTAAATATGAAATTGAGAATTAGGATTTACCTTGACGAAGGGAATTTTAATTAAGCTCTTAGATTAAGCAATATGGGATTAAATTACAATTTAATTTGCAATTAGGATAGATATAAACCTAATAGCCCCATATAATTGTAGAAGTGTGTGTTTGAGTTTAGTTGCCTCTTGAGTAACTATGTTAGACATAACAAATTATACTTAAGAAAGGGTTGTAAGTGGACTGACAGACACTTATAACTATTTATACTTGAGATTAACAAAATTAATATTAAGAGTAATTAAATTGGTGAAATAAAGGTTTATGAAGTTAATAAGGGATTAGTGACTCTGGGTTGCTTATTTGATATTTGTGGTAGTTTGTCAATTTTGATTTTCTTTGATTTTCTCTTAATTAAATTCACTTTGGTTTGCTCAACTTAAATGAAAGTGTAAAATCAATATCTGATCAAAGTTGTGGATACTAAGTCCTCGTGGGAACGATATCTTACTTACTCTTTATTACTTGATACGGCTCGCATACTTGCGGAGTTATAGGCTTAAAAGTTTTGCCCTATCAGCAATCGAGAATTTTTCAAAATCCCCTGTTCACCCCCCTCTAGGTGATTTGCTCCATTTTCATTTGGTATCAAAAAAAGATCTTCTCTAAAAGAGCATAACATCTCGAGAAGGATCCCTATGGAAGGTATTCTACCTGATGGAGCTTCGATCAATAGACCACCTGGTTTCAGTGGAGAGCATTATTCTTTCTGGAAAGCCAATTCAAAGTTTTCATCATGGCTTCTAAATATGGCTTGTGGAGAGTGTTCGAGATTGGAGACTATCATCCAACTGTACTTGAAGATGGTCTTAGAAATCCAAAGCCTGAAGAATATTATGATGATAATGACAAAAGAAATGTCACACTCAACAGTAAAGCTATTCTCATGCTGCAAAGTGCTCTAAGTCAACAAGAGTGCATTTGAATATGCACATTGCTCTTTGCCAAAGCCATGTGGGATGCATTGAAGATAGCACATGAAGGAACAATTGAGTCAAGCAGAATAGAGTCAATACTCTCATGACTGAATATGATCTTCTTCGTATGAAGTTTGGGGAATTCATTATCAAATTCCAGCTAAGGTTCACTCATCTAATCAAACCACCTTGCTGCCTTAGGAAAAACATATGAACAATCTGTTCAAGTGAGGAAAATTCTCAATGTCCTCAACAAGGAATGGGAAGTGTGACGCTCGGCCTTTAGGGCCTTTGTTTAATCAGAGTTAACGCGGCGACAGAGATCAAGAAGATTTGGACGACTTGATTTTGTAATCGAAGTTTTTGAAATTAACTTACTTTGAAAATACGGACTAATTTTTTCCCGATTCGATATCTATCCCATAGAAGGATTTTAATACATTAATCAAAAAAGACGAATGATAAACACTATATGCAGACTAATTAATCCTAATTTTCCAGGAAGCTTCAACTGCTGTAACCCCTACAGCTGCTCCTTGCTTTCTGATCCCGAACTAGTTCCTGTATTCTTTCACGTGATCTGGAGTCCAAGTGAATGGGCCCTAGGGTAACATTTAATCTCATGCATATGAATGAAAATAAATATGACATAATAGCACATGTTAAAGCATGGAAGAAATTACACATAACCGTAACCGCAGTTAACAGCCAAAGACCGCAGCCCTTGTCTAGGACACGTAGTCCCATGAGACCGCAACCTCAAATCCATGGCCAGGAAAACATAAACAAGTAATTCAACTAACATATATGATCAACTAATAATTGCATAACATTAACATACATGATTATAAGATTAAAGTTACCCCACCTCGACCGTGTATCCTTCTCCTTTGTACTAAAGTTGTTGGAATCAGATTTATATCAAGGTCTTCCTAAAAATATTTATCATCACTTGTCAGTCACTTAATTGAATCGCAGATAAACTAATAAATTAGTTTTAAAGGGTTAATCATAATTAATCCCTTAATTTTTCCTCTAATAATTTATTATTATTATTATTATTATTATTATTATTATTATTATTATTATTATTATTTCGAATAATAATAATAATAAGCTTCTCATCAATTAGTGATCATTATCACTAAAGATTAAATAATAACATCATCTTAATATTAATTCTTATTAACTAAATTTTACTAATTACTAATTAATAATTTATTTTATTTATCTTCCTTATTTTATTACTAATAATTAATTTAAACCACCCAATTACATGCAACAAATAGCAAAAGCATTTCCTAATTATTAATTTGCTAATTAATATTACTTACCAACAATTCATTTATCAAAATCAATAAATATTCATCATCATACAATATGATTTAATATGTTCATTTAATCCCTTAAAAAAACCAACCTTGTCAATAATGTTAATTATTATTAAGTATTTAGTGTTTCTTATGAAAAAAAACACACTCATATATATTTTCTCCTCAAAATAGCCATACACACAATTACAACACAGTAACCATTATTTTAGCACACACAACAACCTTGCATATTATATATATTTTCTCATATTTTCTTGTTCATTTTCGACATACACACACAAATGCATACAATATATCTCATCCGCATACATGCAGCATTTTTCTTTCTCTGTGATACGTTGCTTATATGTATGTATAAACATGAAAGCAAAATCCAACATCTACTCTTTGTTTCTTACTGCAGGCACAAGACACAATACACACATAACTTTACACCCACTTCTTTTCTCTTTTTCTTCACATCACACACCCAACACACACATATTAGTACAAGATAGCTCTTTTCTCCTTTAAAACATGTGCAGCAAAACAAACACAGCAAACTGAGACAGAAACCCGACATGCACCACACAATAACATATAAAGATACCCAAACAAAATACTTCCTTTCTTTTCTAATGACAGCAAACTCGTACAGTACACACACATATGTATTTAACTTTGACTTTTCATTCCTTTTCTTTACCATCAGTAAACACACGACATACTTATATATATATCCTTTATTTTCTTTCTCTCTTCTTGACAGCAAACAAAAACCATTTCTTGCAAAAACATACTTACATGTTTTCATAGTAAACTTCCAGGATTTTCGGCATACACCCATATACCCATATATATATATATATATATATATATATATATATTCTCTTAAGGTTTCTTTTCTCTTTTTTTTTTTTTTCGGTTTCTGACAGCGAAACTACACTGTTTTGATGACAGCCCCATATACCTATGTTTCAATGTTCATATCAGAAAAATCCCTATGTTCATGCAGGTATGTTATTCTACCCGACAGCAAACAGATGGCAACTAGATGACTTACCCTTACCGATAAAAACACACACAGATACATATATATACTCATCACACATGCATGCTTACAGGTTTATTCAGTCTCGATTCCATCATGATTCAGCCACGGCATGCACAGTTTTACTTGTATAAACAAAGAAGGCCGACACATATATATTCATTTGTTTAGCTTGATTCTGTTTAAACTATCCTAAGATACAACAGAAGTGTGAAAACAGCAGGAGTAAGAAGTATCACCTTCGGCTTCCAAGCTTTGAAGGTGATATCCAGCTGATATCTTGTCTCTGCTCCACGGATCACCAAAACAGAGAAGATGAGAAACTCTCTCTCTAAGACACTCTCTCGGTCTCACTTTCTATTTCTTTTCTTTTTATCGCTGTGCATTTCCTGCATGCAGATAGAACAATGAATGAAGGAGCTGAGATAGGTATTTAACCATTTGATGATCATTTCCTGCATGCAGATTTTCGGACAGCTGTATACTTACGTGTAGGTTAGGCAGCTGTTTGTGTTTTTAATGGTTAATGGATGACACTTAATTGATGCTAATGTAATCTGTGCTGGACCGGGTTTGGGCTTGAGTCTTGAATCCAAAATCTATGAAACCTATCTCTTGTTTGCTGCTGGTCATGTTTTGCGAAGAAAAGAAAAACGCTATCCAACTGATTCATGCTCTCTGATTATGCGTTTTGGTCAATACTTTGCTGGGTCAATCTTGGATGTTTTTGCTGTGTTTTGGGCCTGTTTTTCATGGCCGAAAACCGTGGCCCAACAGCACCTTCTTCTTCTTCTTCTTCTTCTTCTTCTTCTTCTTCTTCTTTTTTTTAATAATCCATGCATTTGTTTCTTTAACACAATATCCCATTTGCATTTTAAATTATACTAATTGCTTAAATCAAAAATTAGGTTCCTAAGTTATTCATCAATTAACTTATCACATTGTGATTATTATTTTATCATAGTGATAATTCATTTTATCACACCAATTCTTTTGCAATTGTTCTTAATTGCAATTTTGGGAAATAAATCCCTTAATATTTAATCCTACAATTATTATTTACTATTTTTCCTTAAATTTATTCTTTTCTCAAAATAAATTAAGGAAAATTAGACCTTAATTTTGAATAATTATTCTCATAATTATTTTGGCCCAAATTTTATAATTTAATTCCATATAATTTTTCAATATTCAAATCCCAAAAATTTGGGATGTTACAGGAAGCCAAAGTTATAGCCATTGAGGAAGCTCGATGAGAGTCAATGAGTTCTGTGGCAGCACTATTTGGCAGCTTATCTAAATATGAAGGAAAAATCAAATTTAGAAAAGGGCTTGATGATATCAAAAGCAAAAACAAAGGGATTGCCCTTAAAGTTTGTCAAAGAAGCCAAACAATCAAATGATGAGGATGAGGATGATGAAGATGAAGAGCTAGGCATGATGGTCGGAAGATTCAAGAAGTTCTAAAAGAAGGACCAAGGATACAAGAAATTTCACAAGGGTAGCTCTAGCTTTGAGGCAAAGAAGCCAATCATTTGCTACGAATGTGAAAAGCCTGGCTACATCAAGTTAGAATGCCCCCAGGTGAAGAACAAGGAGAAAGAAAAGAAGAAGTTCAGTAAATACAAGAAGAAAGCCTATGTTTCAGCTATATGGGGAGATAGTTCTTCTGATGAAGACAAAGCTGATGAGGAAGAAAAAGCTAACATCTGCCTTGTTGCTGAAGAAGAGGAGTAGCATGACAAAAATGATGAGGTATATGATTTAAACCCATCATATGATGAATTACTTGATGAATATATTTGTCTGCAATCTGAATTTGAAAAGCTTGCAGAAAAATATATTTCTTTGAAAAAGAAAAATGTAACTCTTAAAATGCAAGTAAAAAATCTTTCCTCTGAAAATAATGATTGTGAAAATTGCCTTGATTTAGAAGAAAAGAATACACAACTCACAAAGGCACTTGAGAAATTCACTAGAGGTAGTGAAATGCTCAATGTTATCTTGAAACAACAAATATTTGTAAATGACAGATCAGGCATTGGATACAAACCCAATTTTGATAAAAAGAAAGGGAAAAAATTGGAGAAAAATCTTACATGAATTATTTCAGAAAAACTATTCATTCTTCAAATCCTTTTGCTCATTGTAGTTATTGCAATAGAAAAGGTATAGCTAGGAATCAGGGTTGGCCCTTGAAGGGCTAGGGCCTAACAGGGTCGGCCCTCAGGGCCCGAAAATTACTATTCCAAATTTTAACTATTTTTTGTCTGTTTTTTTAAAGAAATATGATTAGTAAAGTACAACAATTAAAGTTTTAATTTATAAAATAAATAGTATAAACATTAATATCCAAGCAACACAAATTATCCAATAAATGAATACATTCATCAGTTCGTAATAAAAAACAAACTATTGTCCACAATCCATTATTGTCCACAAATAAAACACATAAAATATAAGAAGCACACCAGCATATGACTACACATCTTCATCACTATCATCAATGTCAAAGATATTTGATTGTGCTTCACTAACCGCAGTAGACTCTGCTTCAAGCACGCTTCTTGTTTGTCAGTCTCTAGGACACATATTTCGATAGGAATCAATTTTTCATTAAAACCTAATTTGTATTATGTACGATTGGAAAAATCTATAATTAACTATTGACTCTACTATTTTCCTATTTCATTTTCAATGGTTACATATTACCAACATCGTATATGAAGTCCTAGTCCCTGAATCCTTTTATTTTATTCTTAAAAGCCCTTACCTGTTAAAAAAAAATTGATGAAGTTTTCTTTTGTTAAGTTTAAATTTTTCAAATAACTTATTTAAAAATATATTGTTATGTTAAAATGTACATGAAAGAAACACTTGAAACGAAGAAGAATATGAGCAAATGAATGCATGAAACACACAAGAAAATAAAAATGTCAACAAAAATAATGAGCAAAGTCCAACTTCAACTTCAATTAAAAAAAATAAAAAATTATGCAGGGCCTAATGGGCCGGTCTGTGGCCCTCCAGGGCTTGGCCCTTGAAGGGCTAGGGCCGGCCCAACAGGCTTGTCCCGATTTCCCGGCTCTAAGAAAAGGTCATGCTACTTCTTCTTGTTTTCATAAAAAGGAAAGAAGAAATAAACCTGTAGGAAATTATTACTGGGTGCCAAAGGGATCTTACAAGATTTCTAAGAGACATGTTATCCCAAAAGGACCCAAGAAAAGATCTATACCTAAGATTTGATTTGCAACAACTTGCAGGTTTGTCCAAGCATCAAAATCCAACAAGTGGTATATTGACAGTAGATGCTCTAGACATATGACAGGAGACCAATCCAAATTTGCTTCAATCAAGCCAAAGGATGGTGGTAAGGTGACTTTTGGTGGAAATCAATCTGGAAAAATTGCTAGCATTGGTGAAATTAGAAATAATGAGGGACCACAAATCAAAGATGTCTATCTAGTAGAGGGACTTTGCCACAGTCTTCTCAGTGTAAGCCAAAGTATTGACAAAGGTAACTTAGTTATCTTTGATTTTGAGGAATGCTTGATTGTTAGTAAGGATATTCTCCCTTTAGAAAACATAAAATCAAAAGCTTTATTCAGAGCTCCTAAAGAAGGCAACTGTTATACACTTAACCTTTCTAGGAATGACTCTGTTTCTGAAAAATGTTTTCATAAGCAATCTGGATAAAAGTTTGTTATGGCATAAGCGTTTGGCACATGTAAACATGATCCAACTAGACAGATTAGTCAAAAAGGATTTGGTGATTGGTGTACCCAAGCTTAAATTTAAAAATAACATGATTTACGATGCATGTCAAAAGGGCAAACAAACCAAATCATCCTTCAAATCCAAAAGTGAGATCTCAACTAGTAGACCATTCCAACTACTCCATATGGATCTAGTTGGACTAGCTAGAGTAAAGAGCCTTGGAGGCAATCTCTATACTTTGGTCATAGTTGATGATTATTCTAGATTTACATAGACTATATTTCTATCACCAAAAGATGAAACATTTGATCAATTTGTTGTTTTTGCCAAAAAAGTCCAAAACGAGAAAGGTATCATTATTGCAGGAATTCAGACAGATCATGGATGAGAGTTTGAAAATCATGCATTTGCAAAGTTTTGTGAAAATATGGGAATAGATCACAACTTCTTAGCCCCAAGAACTCCTCAAAAAAATGGAGTTGTGGAGAGAAAGAATCAAGTCCTCACCAAGATAGCAAGAGCAATGCTGAATGAATACAACATTTCACAAGTATTATGGGTTGATGCAATGAGTACAACATGCTACATCTTAAATCGGGCATACCTCCGAAAGAAGTTGAACAAAACTCCCTATGAATTGTATAAAGACAGAAAACCAAACCTGGCACATTTGCATATTTTCGGATGCAAGTGTTTCATCCACAATAATGGTAAGGACAATTTGGGTAAGTTCAATTCCAAAGCAGATGAAGGTATATTTATAGGATATTCAAATAGGAGTAAAGCTTATAGAGTTTTCAATACTCATACTTGTATTGTTGAAGAGTCTATGCATGTTGTATTCTGTGAATCCAAAACTGATAAATCCTTGGATGATGATGAAGAGAATGTTTTCAAAAATCAGTTCTTTTCAAAAACTACTCCTGCCTCTATTGAAAATCCTAAAAATGTTTTTGAAATTGATTCTGAAAATGATTGTGAAAACTCTGATCAATCTCAACCTAGTACTTGGAGGTTCATAAGGAATCACCCTTTGGACCAAGTAACGAAACTCGAGTTTGGACTTGACAGACAAAAGATCAGTTTTTACAAAGCTAGCCAAACTCCAGTTTGTGTAAAGACAAACTCGAGTTTGCATTACATAGAGAGCAATCAAAGTTCTTAAGAGTTGTAAACTCGAGTTTAGGATCAAACAAAAGCTTTATTGTTTGTTGAGATTTCAAAACTCCAGTTTCATATTCACAAACTCCAGTTTACCAAACACAGTTTTTTTTCAAGTTTAAAGTTCTCGACTAAAACTCGAGTCTGGACTTAGAAGACTCGAGTCTGGGTTATAACAGAGACACTCGAGCTATTGCTCATTTTGTAAACTCCAGTTTTAATTTCAGAGACTCCAGTTTAAGCTTAACAGAAAGTTCTCAAAGTTTCAGTTTCCGCTGAAACTCGAGTTTGGATTATGGAGACTCGAGTTTAGGACTATTTGAAAACACTCGAGTTATTACATGATTTCTAAACTCCAGTCTTGAAAATAGAAACTCTAGTTTGAGCCTTTAAAGATATTTCAAATGTTTCAGTTCACACTGAAACTCGAGTCATGGTTTCAGTGACTCGAGTTTAGTTCAAACAGAAAACACTCGAGTAAATGACTGATTTGAAAACTCCAGTTTGAAAAATGGAAACTCCAGTTTACACATAAAAAGATTTTTCAAATGTTTCAGTTTTCACTAAAACTCGAGTTTTGAATATCAAAACTCGAGTCTGGATCATACAGAGAGCTATGCAATATTTCACGTCTTGTAAACTCCAGTCTGCATTTCTAAACTCTAGTTTTGAAGCTGTGAACTTAAACTTAAGATTTTCATAAAAGCTTCAAATTCGAGTCGGTCACTAAATGACTTGAGTTTAGCCATGTGTTCAAAATCCCATACAAGACCAAATTGCGACTTTCTTCTCTGTAAGAACCAAACTCAAGTTAGCTTTTGTAAATTGCCAGTTTGGATCAATGATCAATAGTTATGCTTTCTGGATGAATCTCAAACTCGAGTCTAGGATTATAAACTCGAGTTTGCATCGGTAACTTTTGAAAATCAGATCAAATCAATCTGCGAAATCATTGTGGGTTAATCTGAACTTATCATATATTGTTGCATTATTATTCCTAACATTATTGATCAAGTTTTTGATAAGTTTTAGACAGGTTCATCATAAGATTAGAGAGAATCAAAGATCCAGAATAAGTGCATTTAATGAAGAACCAAGAACAGGGCTGATTCTTCTCCCTTATCCCAGATGTTTAGTTTAGACCGTTGGAACTCATTAAGATCACCTCAAACGGTCAAATTAAGATCATGGAATGACAAAGAATCTAGAAGACGTTCTGCAACAATATATTCCAGGATTTCAGCAAAGAATTGAAAGAACAGAGCAAAATTTGCAACTGTCATTTTCCATATTTGCAACTGAACGTTGGAGAAGGAAAAGCAACGGCTAGTTCATCTAGCTAGGCTATAAAAGGCTGTGAAGACTCAAAGAAAACATACACAACGAAGCCACACTTGAATACATTTGCATTTTTGAGTCTGTATTGTGTTTTATGATTTGATCTTCAGTATTTATCAAAATCTACTCTTTTGAGAGGTTGTAATTCTTTGAAAGCATTTGTTTGTGAGAACTCAAGGTTGTGGAACCTGTGAGTTAGGTTGTTTAATTACAAAGTGTAAGGGGGAGCAAGTCCTAGGTGATTAGGATTGTGTCTTGTCTTCATTGTTGTAGTTAAAAACCTGTTGAACTAGTGGAAACACCTAGAAGGTATCTGGGGACTGGACGTAGGTCAAGGTTCAGACTGAATCAGTATAAATTCTGTGTGTCTAAGCTTTTCTTTCTCTACTCTTTTATTATTCATTTCTTAAGCTTTATTTTTAAGAGTTGAAAAGAATTTTTAAAATCCCCAATTCACCCCCTCTTGGTGATTTCTTCCACTTTCAAAGAAGACCTTTCAGACAATGATTGGGTGATAGCAATGCAAGAGGAGTTACATTAATTTGATAGAAATCAAGTTTGGGATTTTGTACCTAGGCCTAAAGACCATCCAGTCATTGGCACTAAATGAGTATTCAAGAACAAACGAGATGAGTCAGCAATCATTGTCTGTAACAAGGCAAGATTAGTTGCAAAAGGCTATAATCAAGAGGACGAAATTGATTATGAAGAAACTTATGCTCCAGTGGCAAGATTGGAAGCCATAAGAGTTCTTCTAGCCTTTGCTTGTATCAAAGGATTCAAGCTCTATCAAATGGATGTAAAAAGCACATTTCTGAATGGTTTCATCCAAGAATATGTTTATGTAGAACAACCTCCTGGTTTTCAAGATGATCTTCATCCAGATCATGTTTATCGGCTCAAGAAGGCCCTTTATGGTCTTAAGCAAGCTCATAGAGCTTAGGAAAAACGTATACAACTCTCTTCATAAAGAGTAATAAGCTTAATGAAATCTAATAGTACAAATATATGTAGATGATATTATATTTGGTGCTACTAATGATGCTTTGTGTGAAGATTTTGCTAAGAAAATGCAGGGAGAATTTGAGATGTCCATGATGGGAGAACTCAATTATTTCCTTAGTTTGCAAATTAAGCAAAAGAAGAATGGAATCTTCATATCTCAAACCAAGTATCTCAATGATCTGCTGAAGAAGTTTGGGATGGACAAGTGCATTGGAGCTGATACTCCAATGAGCTTAACCACTTCATTGGATGCTGATGAAAAGGGAAAGGATTTCAACATTACAAAATATAGAGGAATGATAGGATCATTAATATATCTCACTACAAGTCACCTTGACATCCAATTTAGTGTTGGGATGTGTGCAAGGTTTCAATCCGCTCCCAAGGAGTCTCATGCTGAAAACGTGAAGAGGATCTTCAGATACCTTACTGACACAAAATTCCTTAGTCTGTGGTTTCCAAAAGGTCAAGCTGAATACTTGGTAGCTTATTCAGATTTAGATCATGTCAGATACAAGACAGATAGGAAGAGGACAAGTGGCCAATGTCAATTCCTTGGTGGCTTACTAGTCTCCTGGTTCAGTAAGAAACAAACATCTGTGTCTATGTCTTCGACTGGAGCTGAGTATATTTCAGCATCAAGTTGTTGTGCACAAGTCCTATGGCTCAAGCAACAATTGTTGGATATGGGACTACATCTCAAAGAAATTCCAATTCTTTGTGATAATACCAGTACAATAAGCTTGGCAAAGAATCCAGTTTAACATACTCGGACCAAGCATATTGACATGAGACATTACTTCATAAGGGATCATTTTTCAGAAGAAGGATGTCAAAGTCATATTTATCCCAACTCATCTTCAACTTGTTGATATCTTCACCAAACCATTGGCTAAAGAGTAATTCAACTTTATAAGAAGAGAATTGAGAATGGTTAATCCTAATGAGTTGTAAGCATTTATTTTTTTGTTTCAATAATAATTATGGTTTTGACGATTATTGGTTACTGATTTTGGCATCGGAGTGTTTAGTTGAAGTTTATGCAAGATGCTTAAATTTGTAAAGTTTGCTGTCTAAAACGGCAAACTCGAGTTTGTGCGGCCAAACTTGAGTCATATCGGGCACAAAGAGCAACATGAGGTTGTAGAGAGACTTAAAACTCGAGTCATTATGTGAATGCCTTGAGTTTCTGTCAGACAGAGAGCAACTTGTGTTTTGGAGGAAGCCAAAACTCGAGCCAGTAAGTATTAACTCAAGTTTTATTAAGAAAGTTCAAGGATTCACATATACATCCTTGGCGTCCAGGTTAGTTTGCCAACAAACTCAAGTCAATTAGTATTAACTTGAGTTTGTCGTGCTTCACTTATATATATGAACATTTGTCATTCTGTAAACCATCACTCAAACTCTAGTTTACTTTAATTTCTCCTCTGCTCTCTACCTTCTCTACCTTTGCTCCCTCTAGTCAGTTTTTCATCCTTCCAAACCTAACAATGGCGCCTAAAAGACGCGCTCAAGAGCCTAAAATCACTACAATATGACCTGAATCCTCAGAAAGATCATTACATTCATCTCCTCAATGCTCTGGGAAGAAGAAATCCACACCCAAGAGGTTTTCTTATAAAGCCTCAAGAAAAACCGCTACTTCACCACCCAAAAATGCTCCAACCCCAGAGGTACCTTCTCTATCTCCTCCTTAATGCCCTGTGCGAATAAAGTCCATTCCTGTGCACAGAGCCAAGCAAGGAAACAAATCTCTTCATCGCTATGACATTTTCATCGATGAAAAATCTTCTAGAAATACTCCAACAATGTCAAAATCCAAAGGAGTAAGGATTCAAGAACCATCTGCCATACCTAAACGAAAGGAAGTGGACCTTGCTGCTGCTAAGCATAAGGATAAGGAACCCATAGTTGAGGAGGATTCATCTTCAGAAAAGTCTCAGCCCTCACCATTCCATTATGATCAGATTTCACCTACCAAGGAACCTAATGCTCCTTTGAAGATCGATATCCATTCTAAAGCTCCTGAAGGCTTTGTGACAAAAAACGTAGGTATATCCATTGATTCAGCCTCTAAATTTAGTGACACCTTTCTTAAGAGAGATTTATGCTCCTTAATGTCTGTAGACTTAGACAAAATCAAGGAAGAATGCAACATGGACTTATCTCCTTGGTTAAACCCTTACATGTCCTACTTCCCAATAAAAGCTCCCTATTCCCCTACCATTATTAAAATCTTCTATTTTAACATGTTTAAAGAAAATCTGAAGGATTCAGAGGGTAATGTTGTTGAAGAAAGACTCTCCACCTCTGTAAGAGGTGACAAAGTCACTATTTCTGCCTCTATCTTGAATTCCATTTTACAGATTAAGAATCCACCTCCTGCTCTTATAATCAATTATACCAACAGAGAAATCTTCCAAATTTTGAAACCCAATGAGCCTATCCCTAAAGATCAATTAACAAAACTGACTTTTACTCTCATGCATATGTCACCACTCTATCGAGCCTTGTGGTACATTTTCTCCATAAATCTTCTTCAGAAAGGAGGCAACCATACTCACTTTTCCCAAAAAGATTATCTACTCTTTGCTGCCTTCATTCACAAAGTCCCTATCAATCTTGGTCAATGGTTGTTTTAAGAAATGACCAAGTTTTGCTTTTCTTCCAGATCAGTGTCATACATTCCTTTTGCTTCCCTATGTCAGTCATTCTATTTTATCATAAAATATGGCATATTGGCTCGTCTGACACTCTCAAGTGGCCTATAAGTTTTGGGAAGCAACAGCTGTATTTTATGAAGATTTCTACCGACAAAGGGGCTGCTCAACCAAGGAAATCTGAAGCTCAGTCAGCAACAACTCATTTTGTTCCACCTCCTGATTCTTCTATTCCGTTAGATTTGGATACAAGGATCCATCAGATTGTGGAAAAGGCAATCTCATAAAAGACTCAGAAGATTGAATTTGAAGTTGGTCATATGGTTGCTGGTCTTCAGAAAAATCAAACTAATATGATGGAAGAATAGACTGTGCTAAAAAGTCACCTGAAGCAGCAAGGTGCAAAGATGGATAAAATTCTGCAACTCCTTTCCTCCCCTGGATCCAACCAACCTCCACTTGGCTCCTCATCCTAATCACCCTTCAGCTATCTCTCTCAGCTCCATCCTCTTTTGTTGATGACAAAGGGGGAGAGAAACTAGTAAATAAACTAGAGTCCAAAGTCTGAGAGTTTGAAGGATACTTTGCAGAATGACTAGAATGACTTGTGTAGTTTTTGCTTCTGTATTTTAATCAGGAGTTTTAATTAGGCTCTATCAATTTTAGTTGTATTAGACTTTTGTTTATGTACTTCTGGTTTGGCAAGTGTGAATTTTCAAACTATTTGCAATTCTTTGAATTCTGGAAAAATGGCAGTAGCATATTTTGCTCTGTTCTTTGAATTCTTAGCTGGAATCTTGGAATTTAGTTATTGCAGAATGTCTTCCAGATTTTTAACCATTCCATGATCTTAATTCGACCGTTTGAAGTGATCTTAATGTGTTGCAACGGTCTGAACTGAACATCTGGGATAAGGGAGAAGAATCAGCCCTGTTCTTGGTTCTTCATTTAATGCACTTATTCTGGATCTTGATCTCACCTTGATCTTAGCTAAACCTTATCTGAAAAACACTCAAAACTTCATCAAGGACATTAGAAACAATAATATCATATCATGAAATAATTTCAGGAAGACCCATTAAGATTTCGCAGATCAATATCATTTGATTTTTCAAAATCCTCGATGCAAACTTGAGTTTGTTCTTCCAGACTCGAGTTTGGGGTTCATCCAGAAAGCATGTCCGTTGATTAGAGGTCTAAACTTGCAGTCTGTAAAAGCTAACTCGAGTTTGGCTTTTATAGAGAGAACCATCGGGCTTTGGACTTGTCATGGAATTTTGGTCCTGCTCCTAGACTCGAGTCAATTAGTGACTGACTCGAGTTTGGGTCTATGTTTGAAGAACAAGCCTAAGTTCGTGATTTTCCAGACTGGAGTTTAGGAGACAGACTGGAGTTTTGGAAAGATGGTAGAAATTCGAGTGTTTCTCTATTTGTCCTAAACTCGAGTTTACAATGACAGACTCGAGTTTATGTTTGAGCTGAAACTATTCAAATCTTTCTGTTTGGTCTAGACTGGAGTTTGTAACTCTAGACTGGAGTTTATAACTTGGCCTGGAACTCGAGTGTCTTTCTGTTTGGTCTAGACTGGAGTTTAGGAATCTAGACTCGAGTTTGGCTTGCTTGGAATTCTGAGTGCTCTCTGTATCTTCCAGACTTCAGGTTTGGTTTTGCAAACTGGAGTTTGGCTTGTTGTGAAAATTTCTGATTGCTTTCTGTAACTCCTCAGACTCGAGTTAGTCCAAGCAGACTCGAGTTTGACTTTCTTCACAGAAGTAAACAGCTTTCTGTCAACCCTCAAACTCGAGTTTACATACCCAAACTCAAGTTTGCCTTTGACAATGAGATTTTCATATTGCCAAAAACAAACTTCATATCAAGTTTACAATTGCTAGTTATCATCAAAACACATTGAGAACTAACACTTCTATTCTCATAGGTATGTCATCCATAGATACCTAGGAAAGAGCTATTCGATCCAATATCAACAAAATAGTCCATTGGGCTAGACATTTATGTTCTACACTAGAACAGAACCATTAAACCTTCATTGGAGAAGGACCAGTCATCTCCATTGCCAAAAGAGATGCTTTACTTTTTGGTTTTCTATCGCCATCCATCGAGTCATAAGAAGGGTTTGGGGTTTGATTTTATTCTCTTTTGGAGAGTGAGTGGCTACTAGAAAAGGGGGACCATTATCTCGCATTCCCTATAGGAAGCACACATGTAGGTTAGTAATAATTAGGTTCATTCGGCATTTCTTTTTAGGCATGTATCAATTTCTTCTCCCCCAATGCAATGCAAGTATATAGGTATCTTGCTCCAAAATATTTCTTGCATGGAGTTGCATATGATTCCAGATGAAAGAGTTGATGTATTCGCTAATGGGGTTTTGTTACTTGAAATCATTACAAGCCGTGTAGCTATTGATTATGATAGTAGGAAAAGTCTTGTGATTTGGGTAAGACTTCACATCTTGAAATTCAAACAAAATTACACTTAACTTCCTAGCTAAACTAAATAATTTAGATTTGATAAGACTGAGATTGATGTTAGTTAGATTGTATTAAACTTGTGAATAATTGGTGTGTTGAAGGCAAATACACTATTTGACAAAAAATGAAAGAATTAGTAGAACCTAGATTAAAAATCAGTCAATTGCTGAAACTGATATTTTAGAACTCTTGAGGAGCTTTCATCCTAGTCGGGAAAAAATATATACATTGTGGAGCTTATTTTATGGTATGTTTGAGTGTAGAATGATGAATGCTTGAAAGGCATAGAGCTATGCTTCAATTTGGTATATGGTTGCTGCATCAATTTCTTGTATTTTTTCATGTTGTCTCTTAATAGCAACGTTTGTTGGGAACTAGTTGTCATATTTGAGCCATAAATATGTTTTTCCAATTGAACTACTAGGCTGTTGGTTGCAGTTGATGGTTATAGTTTGTTCCCTCATTTTCCTTGCTTTTCACTTACTGATCTAAATTCATTTGTATACACAAGAAAGAGGCTATGTTGTAGGTCTTGAAGGCTTTTCTAACCATGCTCAAAATGATGCTGAGTTACATGATCAGGAAATGTAGGAGGATTTTTTTTTTTTTCACCTAGTTTGAACCCATTTTATCTTTTTTTGGGAGAAGGGTTGTAAGAGAAATATAATGGGTTAAGGTGTAAATTGACCAACGAACTATTACCCAAGGAGCATCTGGCACAAAAAAGTATTAAGGGCATCTTAATTATCAATGAACAATTAAACAGTGAAAAAAGAAGTACCAAATAACAATTAAAAAATAGCAACTATCACAATTATGTTAAAATATTAGGTATTGGCGGAAGACAGTGGCAGAGACGCTAGAGAAAAGAGTGGTTATGTCTTCTTGTTGGATAAGAAAAACTCCCACAGAGATGAGACCCACGCAAGTAGGCGCCATGGCAGCAGCAACTACTGCCTATGGCATCGGAGGGACAGAACCAGGGTGTAAGGCGAGTGTCGGTCGGAGGCTGTAGATTGTTGGATTTGGTTTTCGCTTCGTGATTCTCACCGTGAAGCTATATACGGACTTTGATGAGTTCAAGAAGGTGAGTGGAACACCCAGCAACAATGTAAGCTTTGGAGACACTGATGTCGTTGACACTGTGACAGTCAATGGAAGACAAAAACAAGAGGGGAGACACTAAGACAGTGATGGGGTAGTTTAACGACATTGTGTTTTTTTTTCCACTTTTTGTGTTTTTTTTTCATTTTTTAATTGTTCATTAATAATTAAGGTACTCTCAATACTTTTTTTTGTGTCAAATGCTCCTTGGGTAATAGTTTGTTGGCTAATTCACACCTTAACCCATAATTAATGGAATATGTACTTTGATGTAAGTGACAAAATCACTTTAAGTGCATGCAAACCTTAATGTTCGCTTCTCATTTAATATAAGGAAATTTTGCCTTCGCTATTCTGGTTTTTATTCGGTATCCTATTACTCACTATTTGCAATTTTATTTCTTCATTGACTACTTTAGTTATCTTATTGCTTGCTATTGTTTCACACATCCAAAAACCACCCTTGGGAAAAATTTATGGAGGAGTTCCTTATTAGTTACCATTTACTACTTTCATTTGATGATTTACTACTTTCTTTTCGTTATCACCTTACTATTGTTTCACAGATTCCAAAAATGAATTAGGAATACCCTCTCTTGAAGAAATTAATGGAGGAAACCTTTGTTCTACACCATTTACCACTTTGATTTCAGCATTTGCTACTTAAGTTTTGTTGTTGCCTACAATTGTTTTACAAATTCCAAAAATGAATCAGGAACCCTCACTCTTGAAAAAATTCATAGAAGAGTCCCTGTTGCTCACCATTTACTACTTTTATTTTGTCATATACTACTTTAATTTCATTATTTCTTAATGTTGTTTCAAAAATTTCAAAAATTAATTAGAAACACCCACCACTCTTGGAAAAATTCATAAAAGCCCCTGCTTCACACCATTTACTAGTGTAATTTCACCATTTACTACTTTGGTTTCACTTGCCTACGGTTGTTTCACAAATTCCAAGACTAAATGAGGAAGACCCACTTTTGGGGAAAAAAATATGGAGAGGACTTTGTTGCTCACCGATTACTACTTTTACAAGTAATGCACGTTGTAATTGACTGTACTTCATTAACTATTATACTATAACAGCTTAGGAATTAACTACCATTTTTTTAAAATTTCAAATTTGCTAAAATAAATGAACGAGCCTTCCTCCAGATTATTTACAACATTTTTATTTAGCAATTCACTAAACCTCATTAGTTGTTTGTCATAATGGTTTAGCAATTGATTAAATTTTAACAAGTTTAGTTTAGCAATTAACTAAAACCTAACATATCAACATTAGCAACAATGGATTAACTTTTAACAAGTTCAGTTTAGCAATTAACTAAAAATCAGCAATTTAAGTAAGCAATTTATTTAATTAAATTAAAAATAACGGATTGTTGACTCATAAGCAATTTATATATTTTTTATGTAATTCTAAGATCTATATTTTAATTTTTCGTCAATAAATATATAAAGTTATGTTTTGATTTATATAATTTAAAATAAGATGCCCTATGTAAGTAATCCAGGAAGTTGATACTCTCATAATCTTTTTTCTCATGTTCTTCTTAGAATCTTATCTCAACCCTCAGATGAAAAATGAATGGTTCATATTTAATATTTTATAAAATAATTATTTTATTATTTTATAATTTAATATTTTAAAATTTTGTTTGAGTTGAACTTATGTGTAGATCAAATTTTAACAGTTTAAATTTATTTACTTATTTTTAAAATAATATTTTTATAAAATATAAAATTTAAACTATCTATTTTTTTAATCTAAGGATCGAGATATGATTCAAAGAAGAAAAGAAGACAAATGATTTTTAGAGAACCCAAACCATCAGTTTTTTAAGAGTTAAAATACATAATTATTTTTGGACAAAAATTAGGTCAAATTTTTCTATCAGTTTGTTATGTGTCCTATTTTGTCCACATCACCATTTAACTTCAAACTCAGCGTCAAACTACTGTTATCTCCTCAAAGTTTCTAAAAATAAAACCAATCTACCGCTCACCTCCTCTCCTAAGATCTTAACAAAAATATTTGAAGCAGAGCATAAAGAACTTTAACAAAATTGAGAAGTTTAAAGAGAAACAATGCCGAAGGAAAAGGAATTGAACTACAAATAGAAAAAAAAAAAAAAAAAAAAAAAAAAAAAAAAAAAAAAACAGAACTTTAATATAGTTTTAGAAACTTGATGGTGGTAGCCATTGTTTTTTAATAAATTCCATTAATACTAAAATAAACAATACGATGACAAGCAAAATCTATCTTCACTCAAGTGATAGTTTGAATATTCTAAGTGACTTGGTTAGCACTAAGACCCACGCTTGTATATATAAGCTCAAGATTATACAAGTAATGTGTTACAGATGACAACTATCATCATAGTTATAACTAACATGTCAGGTAACAGTTGTCATCCATTGAAATCTATTACATCTTCTAGAGTTTAATATATAACTGAATATGCAAAGCTAACATGTCTGCAAATCATTTAAAATCCCCTCAAGCGACAACAGAAGTTGTGACGATGTCGAGCTTGCTTCGAAGCGTCCAGAATCTCATATGAGGGAGCTTCTATATGTCATACAATCTACCAATGTACTGATCTTTTTGATGGTACATGACCCACAATAACTTGCTTTGCAAGAACCTGCTCTCGAATAAAATGAACGTCCATCTCTATATGTTTTGTTTGAGCATGAAAAACAGGATTGCTTGCTAGAGCTTGGGCACTGGTGTTATCACACCAAATTTTAGGAACACAAGTAAGGGAATGTTAGTTCACAGAATAATGATTGAAGCCACATTAACTCACAAGCTAGATCGGTGAGAGCATGATACTTTAACTCCATGCTTGACTTTGACATAGCTTGTTGCCTTTAAGAGTTCCACGAAACAAGTGTGTCATCAAAGAGAAAAACAATAACCTATAACAAAACATTTGTCATCTGGACTTGTTAAGATCGTTACACTATTTGATTTCAAGACCAATTGTTGTTGTACCCTTCAGATAAAAAAGTACACATTTTACACCTTACAATGAGTAGTGGTAGGACAATGCAAAAACTGACTTAGCTTGTTTATGTCAGGCTGAGTCTGTGTCACATATTGTAATGTTCCAACTGCACTCCGATACTGAGTAGAATCTTTCAATGGCTCTCCGTTATAAGCAGAAAATGGTTTTCCAGAAACTATGGGTGTTGGACATGGAGCACAGTTTAGCATTCCAAATTTTGTAAGTATCTCATATACTTATTTTGTCTGATACAAGAACAAACTAGATAAACTTTGTTTTACCTCTATTCCAAGAAAATAGTGTAGAGCTCTTATATATTTGAGAGCAAACTTTGTATCAACTCTCAAATGAACCATTTGATTCTTGTGGAGTCATTACCAGTGACAAAAATGTCATCAACATACACCACGACCAAGATGATAACACTAGATTTCATAAACCAGAAGAGAAGTGTCACTCTTATATTCTCCAATACCCAGCTCAGCAACATATTCTTTAGCTTGGTAAACCAAACTCTAGGCTCTTGATGTAACCCTCGACCACGGCCTCTAAATTTCTACCACCAAAATGTGATGATCCTCCTCAATCATGTGAGTTGTCTGAACCCTCTGCCCTGGCTATGTTAGCAGAAGGTGTAGAAATATAATGATTATCCATAATCTTGTAAAGATGAAGATGACATTCAAAGGTAAGTAACTCAGGTTGTAACGTAACCCAAGTAAGATCATGCCAACTAAACAAAGTACAAACAATTGAATTATACTCTACATCTAATCCATATAGAGTAATATGTGACTAATTCATCATTCGAAACAGGAGCTTCAACAAGTCTCAGCTGATCAAGTAGGTGTCTTACTCGATTAAGATAGTCATCTATAGTCAAGGAATTCTTTTGAATTCGTTGTAACACAGATATAGATATGTGCATCACCACTTTTGACGGTTTGTCTACTCCAATGAGTTCTCTGGCCATCTTCCTAATTTCTTTAGACATTGACAACAAACCAGCTTACTTCCTATCTCTAGAGTCAAACTTGCTAGGAGCCATCCAAAAACAGTATCATCAATAGCAATTTGTTCCTTTTTTTTTGGTCGAATAGCAACTTGTTCCTCAAAGAGCGGATAAGCTTGTAACTTATCTTCCGTAAGCCATGCCTTAGGACAAGGTTTAGCGCCAGTGAAAATACCATTGAGACGTTGTCCTCTAAGAATAGAGAGAAACATAGACTGCCAATACATGAAATTATTCCTATCTAGTGTGATAGGAGATGGTTGAGAAACAAAATTAGAAGGAGAAAAGGAGGAAGATGAAGGTAGTAAAGAAAAAAGTTTGGAAGAGAAATGGAGAAAGTTGATGCAATGCTCAAGATCAAAGAATAGACCATTGGAGTGAGAGGAAAAAAATGAAAGGCTTTGCTACCAATTGAAAATTTGAATATTTTAAGTGAAATGGGCTCAATGACTTGATTAGCACTAACATCCACGCTTATAATTATAAGCTCAAGTTTACAAGTTGTTATGGATTCATATATGAGGCCCAATTACTGAGAAGCCTAATAAGGGCAATTTATATCAGGATCTGCCTATAATACAGGAAGTCCTAATTAGCCTATAATCAAGGCAATAATCAAGGTGTGGTAGCATAGATACATGGGCCAGGAGGCGCATAAAGCCCAAGGGTTCAAATATGAGCTAAACCTAAAAGGTACATAGATTTCTATTTATCCTCTTTACTATTCAGCCTCACTGTGCACACACCCCACCCCTTTTGGCTAAACGTCATTCTTGTGCATAGTGATCTATTACTCTCTTTGGTATCTACCTCATAGATATTTTGGAGATGCAGAGGCGTTACGTGACAGACGCTATTCTGTGTAGTTGAAACCCTTTGGCAATTCTTGTTTCGTTTTAATTTTCATCTTTGTATTTATGAATATGTTATTAGGTTCAATGGTCTTTTTCTTATCAGACATGAACTAAATTCCTTTGGATGATCAAGGATGGATCCTTAGTTTGTATTTTGGAACTAGATTGCAAGTTTTCATTTATATAATTCAATTAGCTTAATTATATATTTAACTTTGTTCGTGTATGTTAGGTGGCCACTAACAGGAAAGAGTTGTGGCCTTAGGTTATTGGAAAGGAGTACCTCTATTAAGCAATGTGTGCTAGTAGAGTTTGTGCACAACTCTACCTAAATTATAAACTACAAGAATGAGTTTACCTTACATAGTCATTACACCTAGTTTTGCATGTAATCTAAGCTTGAAAATCTACATAGGAATATGGGAGAAATATAGTAAAGAATAGACATACAGGATTGCAAAAGCCTCTATATACATTAGTGGTGGTTTAACTAAAGAGCTTTGTTGGCATTGTGGAAGTTGTTGTAGCATTGAGGTAAAAGTAATCTAGGGATGAAGTGAAAATTTAGAGAAGTCTGACCTTTGCCTATTTTAAATTTGATATACCTCAATTGTGTCCTCGATCACTAAAATTTAGGTTTGTTAGAATTAGTAGTTCAAATCAAACACTCATTCTATAATCACGCGACTTTTGATCATTAATTGGCAGCTTAAATTGGTGTTGAAATTTCTATGAAATGATACTCTACTCTTTACTTTATACTTGTTTGACTGGTTCACTTGCCATAAGAGAATTTGACCAACAAGCTTTTTGCATTGTTGTCGGGGATTGATAATACTGTTTATGCTAGTAAGTTATTGTTTTGAAAAAGTTGCATTTTATCAATTTTTAACTCTCTTTGTTTTTGATTTTTCAGGTACTTTTGTTTATGTATGAGTAGCTCTCGCTCTACTGATCTTGAGTGCTTTGATCCTAAGACTGAAAGAACATACATGTAAAGGAGAATGAGGCAGCAAAGAAGAGACCTACCTATTGTATTAGCAAAGATGGTAGAAGATCAAGGAAATCCTGATGGAGAGCAAGTTCCACCCCTGCTTAATGCATCTAACGAAGATGATTTGAAGAAAGCCATCATGGAATTTGGAATTCCTAATTTGAATGGACTCAGCTATATGATAGCTCCACCAAACATTAATGTGTCTCAATTGGAGTTGAAACCCTTAATGTTCTACATGTCACCAACATAGGACAGTTCAGCGAGATGTCGAATGAAGATCCCCATCTCCACCTAAGGATATTCATAAAAGTTTGTGATGCCTTTAAGATCTTAGAATTACCTATTAATGCTCTAAGAATCAAGCTATTTATATTCTCACTCAGAGATAAGGCAAGAGCTTGGTTGAACACTCTTCTACTTAGTCATATCCTAGACATATTTGGATAAGAAATTTTTGTTGAAATTCTTCCCACCAACCAAGAATGCCTAGCTGAGAGAAGATATTATTAGTTTTCGGCAACACTCTATAGAATCCACATATGAAGCCTGGGAAAGGTTTAAAGATTTGTTAAGGAAGTACCCACAATATGGAACCATACCATGGGTGTAGCCAAAAACTTTTTATAATGAGCTAAACGCACAAACAAGATCAATAGTTGATGCATCTACCAATGGGGCTATCCTTAGGAAATCCTATAATGAAACATATGGAATTATAGAGCAAAAGTCCATCAATAGTCATCAATAGTTGATCGAAAGGTTTCTACATTTAGAACAGTAGCTAGAGTTCATGAACTTGATGTTATGGCAGCCTTTACTGCACAGGTTTCTTCTCTAACCAATATGATCAAGTCGCTGAGTCTCCCTATCGAAACTCAACCATTACACTTTGCATGAGTGGCCTATGTATATGGTGGAGGAGAACATATGTATGCCAACTGTTCAGCCAACCCTAAGTCAGTTAACTACGTGGGGAATTTCAACAAGAATAGTAATAACAATCCATACTTGATTACATATAATTCAAGATGGAGACAACATCATAATTTCTCTTTAGATCAACAAGGACAACAATCTAGTAGTCCTTTGCAGCCAAACAAACCTCAATATCTGTTTGGATTTAATCATCACCCAAAGCAATTGAGTTTGGAGGCACCTCCTCAATCATCAATGGAAAGCCTACTCAAGAAATACGTGACCAAGAATGATGCAATAATTCATACTCAACAGGTTTCTCTGAGGAATCTGAAAAATCAAGTCGGGCAGCTTGCTACCGCTAGGTCATTTAGTTCCTTTCACAGTGATACTTAAGTCCCTAGGAAATAAGGCAAAGAACACATGAAAGTTATTGAGCTAAGGAGTGAAAAATCTGTTGAGCAACATAAGGTATCAAAAAGACCTATTGAAGATGTTAAGCCATTATCAGGACAAGTAAAGAAAGGTAAGGAAGCTACTGTAGAGGAACAAAGAATAGTTCACTTCAGAACTATAGAAATTGAGCATCATAGTTAATGCTACAGCATTGCATACCAAAATTATAGACTCTCATGGAGCACTCGATGTTATAGCATTGCCGCAACAAAAGTCATCAGACCCAAGAACCTTAAGGGTAATTCCCAGATGTTAGGGTTGAGCATGAAACCCATAACCCGGTGAGTCCGCCCATAACCCGGTGTGATTGGGCTACTTTGAGCCCACCCAAAAAGATATATAATGGGTTGGGTTAAAACCCGCCCATTTAAAAATTAAATAGGCGGGCTATGGGCACACCTTTGGGCTGCCCATACCCGCCCATTAGTGTAATTTTTTTATTAACTACCTTAACCCTAATTGACTCTTAGTCTCTCACCCTCTTTCTCCCTAGATTTGCCTTATTCTAACAGGTCAACCATTGTGATTGATTAAAACGTGGCAGCGCCCAGATATTCTGCACGTCTTCTTCATCTGCCTCAATCCAAAACGAGAGAGCAAGTAAGGTCTGAGGTTGTGCCAATATTATATTCCCCTGTTACACACTTCCCATTATATTCTCCAAAAATTATTTAACTTAGCTACTAAGATCAGATCGGCCTTGGTTCAAAAAAAAAAAGATCAGATCAGCCTAAATTTATTATATTACCCTGTTATGCACTTCCCTCGATCTCCTCCATTAATTTCACTGCTCCCATATTTCGTCCTCTTATTATTTTATCATAGTATCATTGCAATCAAACAATAACAGTGCAGGTGAAATCATATGGAGTTGTGTGACTCTTTGACTTTTGGTTTCACTTTTTTGAACGCATGGACTCAATATTCTATTATTCTTAATTATGATGATTAAAACACTTAATCGCATTTATACTTTTATATATAATATACAAGTCGATGGATTTTGAGAGTAGGTTGAAGATTCAGTGTTGTGATGAAATAATGCAACAATATTACACGACCAAGGTCCTACATTATCATCTCTCTTTTGCCACGTACATATAATAATAATTAATTACTCTGTCTCGTCATTTTTATATCCACGTATTGTTGTCATTTTTTGACCATGAATGGCACAAATGAGCATTGTATATAAATTGGCACTCATTGTCATTTTTATCGTCAATTGTATATCGTCATTTTTATATCCACGCATTGTCATTTTATATCCACGTATTATCGTCATTTTCATAATTTTTTTTCAATTTGCAATTACATTTTTGTTTTTAATAGTTAGGCTTTCCTATTTTCATATTGAATCATTTATAGAATTATTAAGTTTGATTTGGTTTTAGTAGGCAAATGAGCATGGCACAATGTCAACCGGAAAATACTGAAGCCGCTACTATAGGAGGGGCCACTGAAGATATAACTACAACCACATCATTAGCACTACCACCTGCTCATGATGAAAATAAACAAGATAATGAAGGAGAGGGACAAGTAGCTAAAGCACAACCTGCTAAGAGAAAAAGGAGGACAAGATCTGATGCATGGCAACATTTCAAAAGGCTGCCACTAACCCAAACAAAAGGTAAACATCGGGCACAGTGTGACCATTGTGGCAGAGATTTTGCAAGTCATCCTACAGATTGTGGCACTACACAATTGTTGCGGCATTTGGAAAAGTGTCCAAAGAATCCCAACAAAGCTAGCAACTCACAGAGTTTGTTGTCAATTTCTTCTAGTAAAAATTTGACTCATCACTTATTTAGTCAAGAGAGATGCAAAAAGGCTATTGCAAAATTCCTCATAAAGGATGAGTTGCCTTTTCGAATTGTGGAAAGGGAGGGTTTTAAAGAATTATTACAAGAGGTTGAACCTAGATTTCAAATGATGTCACGGTGGACAATTGCTAGGGATTGCTACAAAATTTATTTAGAAGAAGAAAAATGTTTGAGAAAATATTTCAAGCGATCTAAAGTCCGTGTGTCTCTTACTACAGATTGTTTACTTCAATTCAAAATTCAAGCTACATGTGTTTGACTGCTCATTGGGTTGATGAGAAGTGGACTTTACAAAAAAGAATTTTGAATTTTTGTGTGATTGAAAATCATAAAGGGGAAACAATTGGCAAGAAAATTGAGGATTGCTTATTCAAGTGGGGCATAGACAAAGTCTTCACTATAATAGTTGACAATGCTTCCTCAAATGATTCTGCAATTGCTCATCTAAAAAGATGTTTGAAGGGTTGGAATGGTTTAGTATGTGAAGGAGAGTTTTTGCAGATGCGGTGTGCTGCACATATTTTGAATTTGATTGTCTCTGAAGGTCTTAAGGAAATAAATAGATCCATTGAGCTCATCCGACATGCGGTTAAATATGTTAGGTCTTCCCCAGCAAGGAAGACCAAATTCAAAGAGCTTGCTGAAAAAGTAAGAGTTGAGTCAAAAAGTCTTCTTAGCTTAGATTGTCCCACAAGGTACTTTAAATACTTGTTTATTTCCTTTCTAGTTTCTATTTTGAATTATATTTCACATAATATGTTTAATCAAATTTCTATTTTGAAATAATATGCTTGTTCATGCTGTTAATTTGCAAAGTACTTTATAATATTTTGAAATTCATAATAGGTTGTTGTTGTTGTTTATAATACTTGTTAGGTGGAATTCGACTTACCTTATGTTGGACAGTGATGTTAAGTTCATTAAAGTCTTTACAAGGATGGAAGAAGAAGATCAAGATTACATAGATTACTTCAAAATGAAAGTTATGTTAGAGTCAAATTCAACTCACTTTGATGATGGCATCTTTGATCATGATAATGATATCATTGACACAACTACAATGTCTACAGTTGAGCCTCCAAGTGCATATGATTGGACTGTTGCAAAGGAGTTCCTTGTATTTTTGAAGTTGTTCTACACCATGACTCTGAAATTTTCTGGATCAAATTTTGTGACAACAAACACTTGTTTTCAGCATATTGTTGCAATTCAAACACATCTTAATTCAAGTGCAGCTAGTTCCCACTCTCTCTTGGGTGACTTGACAAGAAGAATGCAAACAAAGTACGATAAGTATTGGGGAAAAGTTGAGAAAATGAATCCATTATTGGTGGTTGCAGTGATATTGGACCCTAGATACAAGATGGCATATGTCAAAATTGCTTTTGAAAACATTTTTCTAGAACCTACAAAGCGTGAACTTATGTTTAAGAGGATTATGGATGTCTTGTATCATTTGTATGATCATTATTCACCAAATGTTATTAATATTAATGAAGTTTCAGGATCTCAGCCAAGAATGGAGCAAGGGGATATCAATAGTGGTGGGAGTAATGTGTTGACTCCAGAAGTTGAACTTGAAATGTCCTTATCATCTTTTGATGCCACATTCTAGAAATTCCTAGCCACTGCAGATTCTACATGTAATGTAGAGAAAATTTCAGAAGTTGATGAATATCTCCAAACTGAATTAGTCGCCTTCCGTGATCCAAAATTTGATGTTTTGGCATGGTGGAGAGTGAATGGTTCTAAATATCAAGTTCTAAGTCTGTTGGCACGTGATTTGTTGGCTATACCAATCTCTACAGTATCTTCAGAATCAGCTTTCAGTACTGGGGTCGGATACTAGATTCTTTCAGGAGCTCATTGTCTTCAAAGATGGTTGAGGCACTCGTATGTACTCAAAATTGGCTATTCAAGACATCCACTAAATTTAAGGACCTTGATATTGATAATTTTGATGAGAGTGCAAGTGTTGTTACTGATATTTTCAATAACATTCTTAATTTTTATTATTTCATTTTTTATTTCATTTTAGATTATTAATAGATATGTTTTCTCTTCATTTATTTTGCAGAGGAAGATTTAGCGTCTAGAGCTACAGCCCCTTCCTTAAGTGAATCAGAAGATGATGGTGAAGACTGAAACATGCAGATTCAATGGAAGCATGCATTTTTTTTAAAAAAAAGAAATCTTTGAACTTTAGTTGTTATGTTTTCATTTAAAAGTTGGAGTTTGAACATTAAAATTATGTTATGATGGTACTTTTATAAATTTAGGTTCTTGTGTGAATTGTGATTACTGAACTTTGAAGATTCAGATTTTAGAATTTAAAATGATGAATTTGGATGGATGTTTAATGTTTAAGTATGTTTTTTTCAAAAAAAATTAAACAAGTCAAATGTAAATGGGTTACCCAAAAACCCAGTGAGCCCGTCCATTTATATGTTAGCCCATTTACATGGGTTTAAATGGGTTGAGATATGGGTATGGGTTAGCCCATACCCATTTAAAGTTAAATGGGCGGGCTATAGGTTAGGGCATGGGCTACCCAATCCGCCCATTGCTCTGCCCTACTAGATGTTTTGAAGTAGTTGCATATCAATATCCCATTGGTAGAGACTTTGGAATAGAAGCCCAGTTATGTGAAGTTCATGAAAGACATTTTGTCTAAGAGAAGATTAGGTGAGGTTGAGACTGTAGCTCTAACAAGAGTTGTCAAACTCATTTAAAATATCTAGATTTTCTAAAGATTTGCAGTATAGGGAAAACTTGAATTGTCTCTCAAGGAATTCACATTTTGTCTAAATTACTCAAGTAAAACAGTAAATTAAATGAGGGTTTTCAACACAATTAGAATTAAAGCAAGACTTAAAGCAAGATATATATATATATATAAAGAAACTAATAGATTAAAGACAATCAACCCAGAATTAGGATTCCAACAAAATCCATGATCAGACAAGAAATTACTAAATTCGCGATTGACTCTAGACAAATTGGAATCCTTGCATTTGTCCAAAATTCCCTCGACTAGACGATTGCTAAGCATTTATTCGAACACGTCACATGTTCACTATGCGATCTCACGATGCTTTTTGTAACTTGGTCTGATTTATGTCATTAAGTTAATCAATATGGATATTAAATCTTGTTAGTTCTTGGATTATAGGTTTTGAAACCAAAACTTAAATCAAAAATCCAATTTCTAAAGTGTTTAAAATGGACACTCAAGTATTACTCTTCAACAATCAAGTGTTGATTTCAAAATCAAAGGAAAAATCATGATACTCGTTTTTGAGATAAAGAAACTGTTGAACACTCAAGTGTACATGTTCAACACTTGAGTGTTGCATCAATATCATCAATACCATGCCTTACACTTGTGTTTATTCAACAAGGCATCCTTAAGTGTCCAGGTAAATCTTTCAACTCAATGCATAATACTCGATGATGAACTAATGCTTTCTGGTACACTTGAACTATTACTTGTAACACTTGAGTATGACACTGGAGTGTAATTCTACAACACTCGAGTGTCTGTAGAAATCAAAATGTCTTTTCCAAATTCTATCCTTTGAATAGTATCCTATAGACACACAAAACATCAACAATTGAAAATTGAGAAATAACACTCAAGTGTGGCACTCGAGTATGGATTTACAATACTTGAATGTCTGGAAGAACACACTTATTTTCATCTTCCAACAATTTTCTTCCAAAGTAAGTTCATTAGCACTTGAGTGTTGAGGAACAACACTTGAGTGTGGTTAATCAACACTCAAGTGTCACCTGTCTATAAACTTAATCTTCGTCTTCTTAAATTCAAAACCCACTAATTATTATTTGGATACTTCTGATAATTACTCATTATTATTCTTAATGCTTTTAAACAAGTTTATTAATGAGTTTCAGTTGATCAAACGAAGGATTACATACAAATTATCATAAAGCAATATTTGTGTGAAAAGCATTAAATGCTAAAACAGAAATAGAGCATGCACATGGAAACTTAGTTAGAGCAGGTCAAATGATCATTTATTCAGAAACCCATTCCGGCTAAAGCGAAAGCCACCCAACCTCATTCAAACACAAAGATAAAGAGGATGTCGTATGAAGATTATTGAAGATCAATTTGAAAGCGACATATCCTAAAGTCTTCCAACGACATCAATTTGTGTCTAACAGAAAAGCTTTTGAGTCTACAGGAAGTTTGAATTATCACAACAAATAGTTTTGGAGTTTCACCAATAGCCATTAACGGAGTCCAACTATAGATTCACGAAGCATTCAATTCGAAGCTAGCAATCAGTGATGATAATATTAATTACTCAATAATTGATCATTAATACTCTTTGAATTATCTTTAAGATATTCATATACTTCAGTGTTTATTCATCTACTATGTAAGATAGTTATTGTCATTCAATTAAGTCTTGTAAAATCTCAAGGGAGTAGGACCTTAAGTGTGGTTGTTTGATTGTAGTTATAAGGGGGAGTAAATCTAGTGAGATTACTCTAACCTTATTGTAATCATTATCGAAAGATAGTGGAAATCTTAGAGAAGTTCTGAAGACTAGACATAGGTCAAGAGATTAAAGCTGAACCATTATAAATCTCTAAACACATTTTGGTGATATCTTCTGAACCTTTCCTTCCCAATTTAAATATTAGTTGCAATTGTTTTAAATGATATAATTCACCCCCTCTTTGGTGATACTTTGCAACTAACAAATCTAACATTCAATCTCTTCCCTAAAATTGAATCCGTTTAAACAAAGGTCTTTTAGACTACATCATGGAATCCTCAGCTCATGGGTTAATCAAAGAAACTTAGCCAAGCATGGTTGAGCAGAACGAAAATGAAGAAGAACGGATGAAGAACATGACGAACAATTGAGAGAAAAATGGAATAGTTATGTTTAATCCAAAAATTCTCCCCAACATAAAAACTTATATGTTTAAGCTATTACTTATATCTTAAACTAATTCAAAATAGGCTAGGGCTCCACAAAATTGGCCCAAAATAAAAACAAGTCATAAATGGTCTTCAATTACAAAGTGAGGCCCAATTAATTAAATAAAACACCATAATTTCTCATTTGACTTTGGCTCCATTTTTTACCTTCTTCTTGTTCAAATTTGGCTTTCAAGTCTTCAAAACATTTGTAGCTCTTTGAATAATCTAAAAAATGAGACAAGAACAAGATTAATCGGATGCCTAGAACAAAATTTATGGTGAAAGTACTCAAACACCGTAAATCTGAAATTTTAACAAAAAATAAAATAAAATTCAATTATAAGCCCAAAGTCTAATTAAGCTCAAAAGTCTATCATTTACGAACTAAACAATCCTAAATTTGTTAACCAAGAGATACAAATAAGTGTAATAATATTCAATTATCAAGCTCTAACTCAAGAAAAAAGTGCTATCCTACTTAATAAGCTTCCTTCGAAACTGAAAGATCCAAGGAGCTTCACAATTCCATGAACTACTGTGGGAGAGCTATGTGTGATTGGGGGAGCAAGTATAAATCTGATGCCTTTATTAGTGTTTAAGCAACTGGCAGTAGGTGAAACAACCATCGTTTAATTAACTAAAATTAACCTAATATTAGATAGGTAATTAACTTATTATTGCGTCAAATTTACAAAAAAAACTTTAAAATTTTATCAGAGTATGCATAACGAGCCTTAATGTGGCAATATGCAATTATACAACATAAACCAAAAGAGACAGAAGCACTACTTTTACTAGAGTAGCCTAAGCTTCTGTAGTCTTCCCTGATGGACTTGGACATGAGCTATCACCATGAAAAATTTGGTAACCATCAATCCAACTTATTACGAATATTAACATGTGCTAGTGAGGTGCCAAGTGGAATCAAATAGTTCAATCCAAAATTAAATAGTTCATCAACATCCTCTCAATACATTTATCACAAAAATAATAAGTATCATAATGGGTGTCATAATTTTGTTCATATTCAATACCCAAATATCTCCCATCAATCCATTCGAACCGCCTTATTTCTTCTGACTAGACCCATGGGCTAAGTTACACCTATGTTACTGATTACTCAAAAGCTCACTGGTCAAGTAATGAGGACTGGCCAAAATCCTCAGAGCACCTGTCCTAGACCATGGGTCTTTTCCCCTTATTGAACATGTGGGGTGTCGTAAGCCCTCTTGAACTGTTAGGCTAGTCCCTCATTGAACCGTTGGAACAATAAAAAGCCAACCATCATGCACCAATGGAGGCATCGCCTCGTGGTCGAAAATAACAACTCCATCTTTCCCAATTCTTCCCATTCCATAATTATCACAATATTTTAGTAGGGGAATTTCCCGAATAATCACAATAACCATATCATCATATATCAATTCTTAATTCAAATGAAAGCATATATTTCAACTCATAAAAATTCCACATGGCAAACTTCATTCAAAGCATGCATAATCAGTTCAGAAAAATACTCACCAGTAACATATCAATAAAATAATAAGTGGAAAGTGGTTACCTCTCGCTAGAGTTATTTAATATCACACTGCTCCTTAAAACGAGAGCTCAACACATCCCACAAATCAATCTATCAAATCAATTCAATAACCATTAATAACTATTTAAAACTCTACATAGTACAAACTTTGATAATAATTCCTACTATTATTTATTTCCTATTTCCTAATAATAATGGCGTATTATCATCATTATTATTATGCATCTATTTCATTAATTTGAATTTCCCCAACAATCAACATCACATGAACAATCTTTAATTAGGAGCTTAATAATTACTAATTATTATAGATTATTGTATTTATCATAACTTCTCTAGGAAACAATCAATCCTATTACCTAACTTCAAAAATCCATATCTGGAGTTCTAAACATCGAATTTAGGTGATTCCAAATTCTATGAACTCCTTATTAAGTTTAGTTTCTATGAAAATTGGTTTCAACATTTTATCACATGCCATAAATTCCCATATTTCAAAAATGTGTCCACTGTTCAAAATCACTTCTACAATTGTATCCCAACTTTCGAAATTCATAACTATTTCCATACTAATCGAAATTTGACAAATTACCTATCAAGTTAAAGCTCTATATGTCTACTACAAATGTGGAAAATTTCATCATTTTATAAATTCATTGACTTGGTCAGAAAGTCAACGCTATTTGCTAACTCTAGGAATAACACTAAAACGTTTTCAGATTTTGACCCATTTTTCAAAAATCATGACTTGAGCTACAGACATAGGATTGAGGTAAACCAAAGCTTATTTTAAAGTTTGGCATGTCTACTAAATGCCCATAAAATTTCAGGGTCAAAGAAGGTCATTTACTATTATTTTGACCTATTTAAAAATCACTGCCCATATGAAAATCCAGTGCTACAGTAACATGCTTTTGCTTTATATCATCTCTACAATTTCCAACTCTTGTCTAAATATACTTGTTTCACTCCAATATAATTTATAACGTACATTATGATATTAAACTGTAGGGAAGTTTAATCAGTTTAAATTTATAAATTTCAACTTCATTAGCATAATTTTAATCATCATTTAAATGCCACTAACTATGGTTTATATAGCTAAGTCTAAGACTCTAAGTCACCTGTTTATCACAAGGAAGCATCAACCAGAACTTTTGCACAGATTCACAAGTCATAACCTCAAAAATTCACTCCAACCCACCACAGCAGCTCATGCGTGTGTACATCAGAGTATATGTGTATTTATGATTTTCTTTCCTACTCTTATTGCGCGTGAAAGCTTATATATATATCTTAAGCTTCCTTATATATATCTATATATATACATGCTCTCAACAACCAGAATGTTTTCTCCTCTTTCCATATACATCTAGCTCCACAAATATATATATAAGACCACGCATACAATAGCACATATATATATTTATCCTCATAAACTTGATGCATGCTTCTTGCATAAATATATATACACACTTAAGGCAGCAGTTTCTCTTCGTTTAGACTTCCCTAAGCATTTTCAGATTAAAACTGAACCGAATATGCTCTAATCAACCAAACACAAGTTCACTTGACTTCACATATATGTTTTCCTTCCTATTTGTTCTTATATGTTCAACGACCACACACACACATACACTAATGGAGAAGCTTTTGGTTCAAGTTAAAGATTTACCTTGGTTTCCGGTTTGTTCAGATCTGCTTCTTCTTCTTCCTCCTTCTTTCTCGATCTAACTCTCTCTCACACTTTCTAGCTACCAACTCTTTGGTTTCTTCTCAACCTCCATTGCTCTTGATGCTCACTTGGCCGAAAGAATCACTACTAGAAAATTGAGATTTTGCGACGGAATAATTTTCGTCACAAATTTTTGAATTTTTGCCACGGAAATAAAAAACCATCGCAAATACCCAAAAATTTGCGACGGAAAAATATTTCCGTCGCAAAAAAATTTAAAAATAAATAAAAAAATAATTTTTTTTTTCAAATTTAGCGATGCTGGGGCCAGCGACGAACATGGCTTCCGCCGCAAGTTGGCGGACATTTTGTCCGCCAACTTGCCTCCTCCTCCTTATTTTGAAATTCCCGACAAACCCCCCCAAACAGCACCCCCTCCACGACCTCCCCCTACCCCCA
This sequence comes from Acacia confusa, assembly GCA_037074495.1. Taxonomy (NCBI): domain Eukaryota; kingdom Viridiplantae; phylum Streptophyta; class Magnoliopsida; order Fabales; family Fabaceae; genus Acacia; species Acacia confusa. Next base: position 13,264,300 of record CM073506.1, read on the forward strand.
CGTCCCCCCCGACCACCCCCTCCCCCCACCCCACCCCCCTCCCCGGCGACCCCCTCCCCCATCCCCCAACTCCCACCGACGCCTCTGCCTCTCCTCCTTCTCGTTGGCTGGCGTTTCTCTTCTTCTTCCGTTGACGCTTACTGTTCCTTTTCCGGCGACACATTCCGGTAACCTTCATCCCTTATCTCTTTTCATTTTGTTATTCAATTTCATTTTTTGGAAAATAAAAGGCTATTGTTTGTATAAATTTCATTGCAATTCTCTTATCTTATATGTATAAAATTTTAAGTTTCTCATGTGATAATGTATAATAATTTTTGGAATTGATCTTACTCCTAGAAATAATTACAGCAGACATGAATTGATGAAAACTGATATTTAGATATAAGAAAATTAATTAGGTAGTTTACTATTTGATATTTGAAAATAGAAAATATAAGAGAAAGATCTAACTCTACATTTAATTTTATAGTGATAAATATAAGCAAAAAAGTTAATGATATTGATTCATACTTATTTATCTGGATTATGGTTATTGTTTGGATAAAATTCCATGATTTTTTCAGTTATTGGGTTTTCTTAATGTTTATTAATGAGATTGATGGATTTTTTTAATCTTTTATTGTATTGTTTTTTATGGTTAATTTATTGTAATGAAAAAATTGTGTAACAAAATTATGATATTCTATTGGTTGGTTATGATACATAAATCTATAAATAGGAAGATGTTGAAATGTAAAGAGTATATAGTGTTGATAAATGATGTTTAAGATTAAGACAATTAAATTAATAATTGATGTTTAAATTAATAATTAAAGAATGAACAATTTGTATGTTAAAAATTAGTAGAATTAGCTAGTTGATACACAATATGTATTTCTATTAATATAGAGTATAGTAATTATAATTTTTTATTTTATTTCAGAATTTCATATATATAATGTAGAATTATAAAAATATAATTATAATATGAATGTCATATTTTAGATTTCTTTTTCATTTTCTTTTTTTATCTATGAGAACATCCTCAATATGTTATAGTTATGCTTGGATAATTTGTGAATTTTTTAACATTTGTTATTTAAATCTACAAAGTAATTTTTATTCTTTTAGATTAAACTTTGTTCAATTTTAATTAATTGACATTAAATTAGTTAAACTTTTTATAATTAGCTTGAATTGATCGTAAATAGCATTACTTTCATATTAAATTATTTATAACCAAATGCTTTAATTTAAAGGCAATTGGTTGACATGAGTGGCTAGTTGTATTAGCCACTTTAATATTTGATTCATGTTGTTTTGTGGACTGGGGTATCTCCACGCTTTATATATTTGCATAGGGTTAAATTGTAGAAGTATGGACGTCCATCGTGATAGGAGTTGGATGTCCAATCGTCTAACTCAAAAAAGAGAAATAACTCGAGCATTCCTGGACGGTCTAGAAGAGTTCATGCAATTTGCTTTGGCACACTCACCTAATTCAAGTAGACACATTGTATGTCCCTGTGCCACATGCCGGTGTTTCAAATTTCAAGAGTATAACAAAGTCAAAATCTATTTGTGTAAAAAAGGATTTATGGACGATTATGAATGCTGGGTATATCATGGCGAAGTTTGACAGACACCGAGTGGATATTATGGGAGTAATAGTCATCGAGGCAACCTAAATCAATATGAACAGTTGGTGATGGATGCCGCGGGACCGTCGATTGGACAATATTTTGATCTCTTTACTCATGCTGAACCATCATACACGCAAGAGGAGACCGATACGCATAATCAACCATGTTATATGGGAGAGGATCCTAATTCGGAAGCCGATAGGTTCTACAAAATGCTTCAAGATGCGCAACAACCGTTATGGGAAGGTTGCGATCACATTGAAAGTAGTAAGCTCTCATCACTGTCGGCTACCTTAGCAATACTAAGTTTGAAAACTGATCACCATATGAGTGAGAGGAATTATAACGAAATGATGCAGATCATGAGAAAGATTGCTCTGAAAGACAATAATTTGCCGAAGGATTTCTACCAAGCAAAAAGAAATGTTAAAGAGCTTGGGCTTAGTTGTGAAAAAATCCATTGTTGCCCTAATGGATGTATGTTGTACTATAAAGATGATGTTGAGCTGACCAAATGCAAATTTTGTGAACATAACAGATACAAACCTGTGACTAAAGAGAAGAGAACAGACTGTCAACCATTCAGCAAGATGTGGTACTTTCCCCTCGTGCCCAGGCTTCATAGATTGTATTCATCAAAGCAAACAGCCGCTCCTATGAGATGGCACCGGGAGCATCGAAGGGATGAAAAATTTGTGACGCATCCATTCGATGCCGAAGCTTGGCTTAAATTCGATGAGGTCAACCCTTTGTTTGCATCGGATCCCCATAATGTCCGTCTTGGTTTATGTTCGAATGAGTTTGCTCCTTTCAACCAGACGGGCAGGAGGTATTCATGTTGGCTAGTGATTGTGACTCCATACAACCTCCCACCTTCCATGTGTATTGTTAGTTCTCAATATGTTTTGATGATAACTAGCAATTGTAAACTTGATATGAAGTTTGTTTTTGGCAATATGAAAATCTCACTGTCAAAGGCAAACTCGAGTTTAGGTATATAAACTCGAGTTTGAGACTTGACAGAAAGATATTCAATTTTACATAAAAGCCAAACTCGAGTCTACATAGACAAACTCGAGTCTATACAGACACAGAAATGAATCCAAAATTTTCACATTAAGCTAAACTCCAGTTTGCAAATCAAACCTGAAGTCTGGAAGATACAGAGAGCACTCAGAATCCCAAGCAAGCCAAACTCGAGTCTAGATTCCCTAACTCGAGTTTAGACCAAGCAGAAAGGAACCCAGAAAACTCAATAGACTCCCAAACTCTAGTCTGGCCTTCCAAACTCCAGTTTGTACTTGACCCAGATAAACCTCAAATATTTCAGTAGTCACTGAAACTCGAGTTTGCTTCCCAAACTCTAGTATGAACCATACAGAAAGATCATTCACTTGGCTACACTACAAACTCCAATCTATGACCCTAAACTCCAGTCTGGAAAATCACGAACTTAGGCTTGTTCTTCAAACATAGACCCAAACTCAAGTTAGTCACTAATTGACTCGAGTTTAGCTTCCTGCCCAAAGTTCCATCCCAAGTCTAGAACCCGATAGTTCCCTCTGTAAAAACCAAACTCAAGTTAGCTTTTACAGACTGCAAGTTTAGACCACTAATCAACAGACATGTTTTCTGGATGAACCCTAAACTTGAGTCTGGAAGAACAAACTCGAGTTTACATCGGGGATTTTGAAAAATCAAATGATGTTGATCTACGAAATCTTAACGGGTCTTCCTGAAATTATTTGCTCATATGATATTATTGTTTCTAATGTCCTTGATGAAGTTTTGAGTGTTTTTCAGATAAGGTTTAGCCAAGATCAAGGTGAGATCAAGATCCAGGATAAATGCATTAAATGACGAACCTAGAACAAGGCTGATCCTTCTCCCTTATCCCATATGTTCAGCTCAGACCATTGTAACTCATAAGAATTATCTCAAACGGTCAAATTGAGTTAAAGGAATGACTAAAAATCTGGAAGACCTTCTACAATAACTAAATCCAAGATTCCAACCAAGAATTGAAGAAACAGAGGAAAATATGCAACTGTTATATTCCAGATTTGCAGCTGAACATTAGAGAAAGAATTGCAACGGCTAGCTCATCCATTCAGTCTATAAAAGGCTATGAAAACTCAAAGCAAAACACACACAACGAAGCTATCTTGATTATACTTTGAAATTTGAGTCTGTATTGTTATTTTTAACCTGTTCTTCAGTGTTTATCCTTATCCACTCTTTTGAGAGTTTGTAAATTTTTGAAAGCATTTGTTTGTGAGAACTCAAGGTTGTGGAACCTGTGAGTTGGGTTGTTCAATTACAAAGTGTAAGGGGGAGCAAGTCCTAGGTGATTAGGATTGTGTCTGGTCTACATTGTTGTAGTTGAAAATCTGTTGAACTAGTGGAAACACCCAGAAGATATCTGGGGACTGGACGTAGGTCAAGGTTAAGACCGAACCAGTATAAATTCCGTGTGTCAAGCTTTTCTTCTCTTACCTTCTTAACATCTACTTTCAAAAGGCTTTGAAAAAGAATTCAAAAGTTTTTTTTTAAAAAATCCCCAATTCACCCCCCTCTTGGTGATTTCTTCCATTTTCATGTATGAGAAGAGAGTTCTTATTTCTCAACGTGTTAATCCCCGGGCCTTCCAACCCAAAAAAGAATGTAGATGTGTACCTTAGGCCTTTGATAGATGAGTTGAAGATGTTGTGGAGTGACGAGGTTCTCACGTACGATGTATCATTGAGCTAAAATTTTATCATGCGGGTTGCCTTAATGTGGACGATAAATGATTTCCCTACTTATGGGATGTTGAGTGGCTGGAAAACATCGAGAAAGCTTGCATGTCCAGTCTGTCTTGACCAAAACATGGGCTTTAGCTTGCAAAACAGTCGCAAGGTTTGTTGGTTTGACAGGCATCGACGATTCCTACCCTCCGATCAATCGCTTAGAAGACATAGAAAAGACTTTATACGGAATGCTGTCAAATGGGCAAATCAACCCCATCGATTAAGTGGTTAAGAAATATGAGACAGGGTCAGGCACATTGCAAGTGTTGAAGAGGGGGTTGCATTCAACGAACTTGAGGAATATGGGGTTGATCATCATTGGATGAAATGGAGCATCTTTTGGGAACTGACATATTGGAAAGATCACTTGTTGAGACACAACCTCGATGTCATGCATATTGAGAGGAATGTGTTCTGCAATATTTTGTACACCGTAATGGACACCAAAGGCTTAATGAAGGACACAGTCTACGTAAGACAGGACATAGAAGCGATTTGCAGAAGGCCTGACTTGCATTTGGTGGTGGATGCTAGGGGACGGACTTCTAAACCTCAAGCGCCATACACACTCAACAAAGAGCAAAATTTGGAAATGTTAAAGTGGGTTTCAAATCTGAAACTCCCAGATGGTTATGCATCAAATATGGCTAGATGTGTCAAAATAGATGAGGTGAAGATATCTGATATAAAGACTCGTGATTGTCACTTTTTTTTTCCTGAGATTGTTGTCGTGGGCCTTCAAAGCACTACCGAAACATATATGGAGTGTTCTAACAGAACTTTCCATTTTCTTTAGAGAAATTTGTGATTCTAAACTTAACATTGACAAGTTACGGTAGTTGGAGGAGAGCATGCCATTGGCGCTATGCAAGTTAAAGATGGTGTTTCCTTCAACCTTATTCAACTCAATGGAGCATTTGCCTGTTCACTTGGCCTATGAGGCAAGCGTTGGAGGTCCGCAACAATATAGGTGGATGTATCCATTTGAGAGGTAATATATACATATATATCTTTATCTTTCTTGTTGTTATTATTTGACTCTCATGGTGGTAAAGTTTTAAATACCTTGTGATTGTCCATTATAGGTTTTTACGTACTCTCAAGTACAAGATCAAAAATCAAAGGTACATTGAAGGATCTATCGCTAAAGCGTATCTAGTGGAAGTAGGGGTGTAACAAGGCCAGGGGCCTGTGGCCTGGCCTGTTAAAAGCCTGTTTAGGCCTGGCCTGTCAGGCTAAAAGGCCAAGCCAAGGCCTCTGATAGGGCCTGTTTGTGCATAACAGGCCAGGCCTAGGCCTAATAATAGGCCTGTTAGGCTTGTCAGGCCGGCCTATTATAGGGGTAATATTGTAACTTTTCCTTTTATCCTCCAATAATAATGTGACACGTATACTGATCTAAGTATGAAAAACCCTAAAACTTTCTATTCCACAATTTCCGCCGTTCAGTCACAACTAGATCTAAGGTTCTTTCAAGTTTCGACCGAGAAAAAAAGATCTGAGGTTCTTCATTCTTCCCGCTCACTCATAACTGGATCTGAGACTGAGTTAGAAGAATCACAAGAAGAACAAATCTTCAGCATATACAATCATTTTCGCCGCTCAGTCTTGGCTCTCGTTGTGGTTCTTCAACCGGATCTGAGGTTCTTCAACTCGACACTCTCCTTTAGATCTCAGCTCTTCTTCTGGCCATCGTCGATCCTCTGTCTCCAATGCCGGTCAGCTCAGCTCATCTCTCAATCTTGAAGCTCCTCCGTCTTAAATCAAAATCCTCTTGATCTTGACGCTCCTCCATCTTAAATCGACGCTCCTCCCCGCTAATGGCTCTGTAGTTATGGGTTTGATTTTGATTTCCCCTTGCATGATACTCATCGATGTGAGTTCCTCCTTCCCTTTGATTCTTTCCTAGTTGTGTATGTTCATAAATATTTGGCCTATGTATGAATTAATTAGTTCTGTGTTCTTGAAATATTGGTAATCTATTGGTTATGTTTTGCATCAATTAATTAAATATTGGTTATAAAATTTTTTGCTTGCCTGATGTCAGGTTCATCCCTTTCGTCTTCAGAAAATATATTTTATACTATAAAGTGGTTTACCCTCCATTTTCTGTTTCATGTTGCCATTTGGTTTTCTTCTCGTAGAAATGGATACATTATTTTGTCTCGCGCAAGCAAGATTGTGTTCCTATAAATGCCCATAGCAAGAGCTCTGTTAAGAAGGTTAGTTGGTATTATTGTTCTAATCATTACATTTCTACCGTTGCCTACTGCTTTATGCATTTTTGTCTTTTGAAGGGGGCAATTACTTCTACTGTAATGTTCTTATATGGTATATGTAATTACATGCTAATGACTAATGAGTGCATAATTTGAAATGCCATTTGTTCAAGTTTTACCTTTTCCCACGTACCTCAGAAAAACAAGTCGAATGTGCATGTTTTAACATGGATGCGATTCTGAGCAAGTTAGGTAATTTTCATGAAGTTAATATAATGTGCACTAATTTATCCCCTGTTGTGATCTTTCTTGTCCATGTATTGAAGGTTCTTGATCTTGTCGAGTTTAAATTGAAGGAAGTGATTTCCAGGGAGCCTACTCTCCTTGAAATATTTAATTAATCAGCTGTTAGCTGATTAAGTATTTATTATTTAATTTATATTCTGTTTTTTTTTTGTTGGTTATGTTTCAGTTTTAGTCGATGTCATCTCCGTTGAGAGTGAAATAATGTCATCTAATTCAGTTTCTCCTAATGCAAACATGACGCTTATGCATTTGCCCAACAATCATCAATGCATAAGCGTGTGTTTATATACGTGTCAATATATTGCCGTAGTTCTGTTTGTATTCGAAAGTTTCCTTCTTTCTTCTTTCTTTATGTAGAATGAAATGTTCTCTCTCAATTAATTTAAAATATGATAAATATGATATGCAATCGGTAAGTGACCTCAATCAAAGCTTTTTAATGAACATGAATCAGCTTAGGTTTTTTATGTCTAGCAAACTATTTGAGAGCTTTTTAATTGAAGTAAAGCTTTTCTGGTTAACCAGCACATGTTATAAATTTTGCATTGTTAAAATAATATCATTTGTTGTACATATTACTTGTTCATTGTGTTATACTCTAATTCTATATATTCGATTAATTTTTTTCGAGGTCTTTGAAGCTGAAGAAGGAATTATATTGAAGATTTGATGTCAATGTCCAGTGGCTTAAAGAAGAATTTGTATGTTGGTAACTTGGTGGGATGTTAGATGTTTAATTTGTATGTTGATGTTGAATGTTGAATTTTTATGTTGGATGTTGTATTTAATTTCATTTTTTATGCTGTTGTAGAATCTGTTATGTTATTGTAAATTTGGCATGTTTAATCAATTAGGCCTGTTTCCGGCTTGTAAACGTAGTCGGTCTGTTTTCAACCTGTTTTCTTTGGGGCCTATGGCCTATTAGCTTAGGTACAAGATTTTTGAAAATACAGGCCTCTTAACAGGCCACAGGCCAGGCTCAGGCTTCTTCCCTACTGAACAGGCCTGACCTATTTACACCCGTAAGTGGAAGAGACCACTAAATTTGTGTCATACTATTATCCCTCTGGAAATATATCAAGATGGAGAGGGATAGCTCGCAACGACGATGGAGGCAGTACAAGCAATCAGATATCTATATTTAATTTTCCAGGTTGGGTTGTGGGAAAATGTGAGAGGTCAACTCTGGAAGGAAGAGACAAGTGAGTGGTGGAGTGGTACATTATAAACAACTGTGAAGAGACCACCCTGTACTTAACGTAAGACTTCCTGTATTTTTACTGCGACGATTAGTATTAAAGAATATTAATGATATTTTTTTGTTACAGCTTTTCCTCTTATTGGGTTCGATCCAGAAATCCATTAATATCGGATTCCAAACTTGAGCAATTTAAGATTGCTGAGTTTCCTCAATGGTTCGAATACTTCTTCGTAGAAAATCCATCAGCTCCCTATAATGTTGGGTGGAGTTTATCTTGCGGAGCTGCAATTGTTGTCACCCAGTGTTCGAAATATATAATCAATGGGTATCGTTGTGCAACAATACAAGCGAACAAAAATACACTAAGTTGCAATTACGGCGTATGTTGCCGAGATGGCCTAGTTGATGGAGTTGAGACCAACTACTACGGGAAGTTAACTAACATAATTCAGTTGGATTATAAGTGGGACAAGTCCGTGACTATCTTTAAATGTGAGTGGTTTGATAACTCTCCACGTTGGACAAAAGTTGATAAATATGGGAATGTTGAGGTCCAATGGTCGAGGAGGTACATAGTTGGTTATGACCCATTCATACTTGTTCAACAGGCGGAACAAGTTTATTATATGTCGTATCCAACATCCCGTCAAGGGTGGATGGGAGTTATTAGAACCAAAGCACACAATATCATTCCCAACTCAAAAGAGTCGGAATCAAATGACTCTATGAATGAACCATTTCAAGCTGATATGGAACAAGTACAGCCCGTACTTGTTGTTGATGATGAAGTACCAAGCAATCTTTTTGACGAGGCACATGGGGAGTTAGAACTGATTCCTATCCATATTGTCGATGAGGAATCAGACGATGAGGAGGAAGATAATTACTCTGATATTGAGTCTGAATTTGATGACTATGAGACTGATGAGGAAGGGGAGCAAGGAGAGGTAGAGGAAACGAGATCTTCTAGTTGACTTCTGTTAGTTTGCTATTTATAACCGTCCGTTCTAGTAGATATAATCTGTTACTTTAATGGTGACATTAAGTGTTTCTTTTTGACATTTTGACATAATGTTTGCAGGTGTTCATAAATGGATCGTTCAGGAGGGCATTCTGGCAGTGGTCGGAGTAGTGGTAGAGGCCGAGCCCGTCCTATCAGAGGTGGTAGGGCGACGACATCGGACCCGTCTTACGGCAGAGGGTACGACTCTTCTCTAGAGCTTCCACCATTTCATCTATCGTCTTCACCGACCACTATCGACTCTATTATGGGAGGTGCAAGTATGCCTTTCAATCCCCTTGATCCACAGCAAGGGGCAGAGCAGGTATAGTTTACGAAATCTGATTGATTTACATCTTTTGTTTTATTTAAGCAACTATGTAGTAAAATGTTGCAATATCATTTCGTTCTTCGGCACACCGTGTCTCCTCACAGTCAGTTCGGGGAAGCTAGTTCCTCCTCAGCCGCATCGGTGTGGGGAACTGTTGATCCTGAGACAGGATGGGTGTGGATTTGTCCTTGCAGCGATCTAGAGTAAGTCATGTAAAGTTACTGATAATGGTACGAGGTTTTTATTTTTATTTTGTATGCTAACATTTACGTCTTTTCCTCTGTATCAAGATTTGAGCCTTACAATCAGGTCACGGATTTCGTGTCGAGCCAAATATTCCGCAATTTCAATCATCCGTGGGCCAATTGGAAAGACATTCCTCAGAATCGTCGGGATTCTTGGTTCAAGGAGTTTTTGGTAAGTTTTGTAAATTTTGTTATGCAAATGCAAAATGATAAGGTACATTATAATTTGGAGCACTAATTATCCATAATTGATTTTCAGGGTTATTTTAGGTGGTTGCCTGAGCATCGAGATACATTCAAAAAAGCTTACAATCACAAGGCAAGCATATGGTTATCTGATAGGTTTTATAAATTGTGACACAGTTTAGGCAAGACTGATTGGATTTATCGTGAGGCTTTAGATTAGTTGCTTCATAAATGGAACACCAATCCCAAATTTCAAGAGAAGAGTGAGAAAAATAAATCAAATAGGGCCTATATAGATGGACCATCTTATATTAGGGGCTCCATCCCATACAGCGAGCATCGACGAAAAATTGTGATCACAGTCATTTTTTATTTCAGTATTTGATATCTTGTACTTTGAATTAATTAACTAGTGGTCATAATTTGTGATTGCAGGCAGTGTCTGGGGATGTTCCTACATAAGATGTTGAGTGGGCTACCTTTGAGCGGACCCATACCCAGGAGTCTACCGATGGTAGTGGGCGCCACTGGATCAATGCCAGGTAGCAGCAATTTGCGATGAGATATTTATTACTTTTGTTTTTCATGTCAGGCAGCGACATATTTATTTCATTTCATGTGCGTCATCTGTGATCTTTTTTTTCCATGCAGGAAATCTATCAGAAGCTGACGCAGGAGAGAGACACCCAGAGTTAGAGCAAGCACGCATCCTCTCAGTCCGATAACGAGAGTTTATTCATTCAAGCTGTAAGAGGATTTGTCAAGAAAGGGAGACTCTTCAGGATGGGTGCCTCTGCGAGCCGGCTGAAGCCTATGCAGTAGTCCTTACCGCGCAGTGAAGGTGCTAATCCAGGTAAACATAATAACACTGTTCTATATTGTTACGTTCACATTCCCTCTTCCTTTTAAATGAAATTAGAGAAAAATAACTCACTCAGCAATTTTGTTTTTTTTAGATGAGCTTAGGAGGCTGAAGGTGTTGGTGGAGGCATAAGACGAGATGATACGACAACAACGAGAAGAGCAGCGGCGTCAACGAGAAGAGCAGCAGTGGACAAATGACGTGATGAGGCAGCTGCAGCTAGTACTTCAGTCTAAGGGTATTTTGCCGGCACTTAGTGCTGATGACCATCCTGGTGACGATGATGATAATCATGCTGCTTCTTTACAGATTATGTTTTAGTATTTGTTGTTCGCAACTTTAGAACATATATATTTTGACTTTGTTATTGTAAAAAATTCTGTGTGATTTTTATTTTAAATTTTTATTATATGCAAAATTTATCTTGAAATTTATTTACTTTTTAAGGATTTTTAAAATTTTTATGCAATTTTCTATAACTTTTTAATAATTTTATTTTTTTTATAAATATGTTTTACGTTTTTCTTTTAAATTTTTAAATTTTTATATTTTTTTATTAAAATTATTTTTTTAGATTTTATTATTTTTGAATTTTTTTATTATTTGCAACGGAACATTGCGACGGAATGAATTCCGTCGCAAATTGCGACAGAAATTCATATTTCTATCGCCTTTTTTGCGACGGACAAATTCCGGTGCAATTTTATTTTGCGACGGAATTTTTCTGTCTCAAAAACCGAATTTTTTTTATAGTGAATGGAGATGGACACTCTCACTCTCTCAGCTTTCGGTCTCCACTCTCAGTCTCTGTTTGTCAGCAGCAAGAACAGAGGCAGACCATCTTCAGTCTATCTCTCTCCTTTCCTCGTTCACTCTCGCTTCTCTCCCTCTCTTCAAACTCTCTTTGTTTCTCTCACTCTTCACTGCTGAGAACCGAGTGAAAACGAGGCTGAATTGATATTGTTTTAAAGAGTTATTATGATCCAGTGCGATGCAAAACATCCAGCGGGTATTCAACGTAGGGCTCGAGACGTATGGCTGTCTCTGATCCTTCTGTCTTTCCTCTCTAATACCGGGTCTGCTCTGCTTATCCCGTAACAGTCGCTGGATCAGATTATGGCAAGATCTTCCGCTGCTATTAACGTGATCTGCTGCTTTTGGTTTTGACGGGATGGTAGCTGATAATGGGTGGTTTGTATTTAGACTGAAGGTGATTTGGTTGGGCTGAAGAATCTGAGCCTCTGTAGGCCGAGAGGAATGAAAGAATGAGATGGTTATTATTTTACACATATCTTTACTGTTGCTCCGCGTGTCTTACTTCTGCTTGCTAAGACGTGAATTGCTCCTGGACTATTGCTTGTTAGCTGATAATGATAATGGACAAGTTGGGTTTTGATCATATGGGCTGAAAAATTTGGCCTTTTACACGATGGCCCATATGATTTCTTTCTTTTTTTTTTTTTCTTTTTTTTACATTATTTTATTTTTCCCAATTCTAATTGCAACATTAATTAAATAATGAGAATAAATCCTTATTTCCATTTAAGGATCTTTCTTTCATTAATTTATTTTGGCCATGAAATATCATCTCTAAAAATTATTTAGGTCGAAACTTATTTCCTAACTAATTATTCTTAATTTTGGGAAAATATGCCTTGATTTTAAAATTTAAAATTTTAAAATTCCTGAAGGCCAAATTCCCCATAATTATTTTTCAACCAAATCTCAAAATTTAATTTCTATAAAATATTTAATTTCAACTCTAAAATTTTAGGATGTTACAGTGGAAGCAACCATGGGTACTATTATAAACTTTTGTAATCTTCAAGAGTCCATAAGGAAAAATTTCAATACTTCGTAAAATGGGTTGGACCTATGGGAACATTCTACGAAATGGTGGAGCAACCATGGGTACTACTAAAAACTTATGTAAAGTTTTATCATCCCAAAAATGAGTAAAGCCTAGCTAAAAAAGATTTGAAGGGTACATAAATTTAAGATAAATAGCAATTGGATTCTAAAACCCCAACGAGATAGCGTCATTTTAAAAGTGAACGTAAAAATTAAAGACGTTTTGGCTTCTAACTTTGATCTTGCATCCCCAAAGATAATGCAAGACACCATTCCAAAGATTGTTGGGAAGAAGACTTGTGGATGACGATGAATGCTCTGCAATCCTGACTTTGGGTTACTTAGAAGAGTATTGAAATTGAAATTGTTAGAGATTTTGGCAGAGATGGGAATGGACAACCAAGATTATAATGGGTGGTAGAGATGTGATTTTAAGAGCTGTATGACTTGTCTCCTTTTAAGAGGTTGAATTGGATGGACAAACAAGATTAAGATGTTGAGGGATACTGAGAAAAATGACTTTCAAGAATATCAACTCTTATACTTTCTTTCCTCAATTTTTTTTTCTTTTTCACTTTGAGGGACTTTGTTTTTTTAATGGCGAAAATTTTCATCCTTTCAAGTTTCAAACACCATAGATAAAATTGGGAGTAACCTGCAACCATTGAGAAAAGAAACAAAAGAAAGTGTGGTTGGTATGACTTATAATTCTTCTTTATTGTTCTCCTTCATTTTCATAGAAATCTTCCTTTCCTTTTCTCCTTCTTCATTTTTGTTCTTTCCTAGATGACAAGAGCATCAAACAAACTTTTTCTCCTAGAGATTTCATAGCCTTTAGAGCCATTTGATTCTCTTAAGCCGCTTGGGTTCTTGGCTCAAATTCATATTTTAGCTCAACTGTTGTTTTTAGGTGGCTTTAAACGGCTTATTCCTTATAACGGTCTAAACATGAAGACTCAGCTAATGAAGGGGTGGGTGACAACTGTGCAGGTTGAACCGGCTGGTCTAGTTTGATTTCAAAACCTTGTCTATTAGAAGCGTTTTAAAAATATTGAAATTAAATACCATCATCCCCTGTCCCCACCACCATGCACACACAAAAGCTATTTTTTAGGGACAATTACATTTGGGTCCCAAGAAACAGAAAAAATTATAAAAAGTCTTAGAATTCCAATATGAAAAAAGTTTCAATTGTAAATATAACATTTTTAGTTGTAAATATGACATTTTCTATTATTAAATTTTTTGTAATTACTATAAAAAAAGTTCCTTGGGACGTTTTTGTAATTAATTCTGATCCTTGAGACCCAAATGTAATTCTCCCTATTTTTTATGTCCTTTTACTTTTAAATTTTTTATTTTATTTTCCATTCGATTTTTCGGTTGAAAGTCGGCAAGGATAGCTTCATTGATATCACGAAAATAAATTCCTCCACCCACTATCTTAACTTGTTTCCCTTTTGTTTAATCAATTACCTTTCCAGGCAACCCTAGTCTCCCTTTTTTCTCTTCACAATCTTTTTTGCTCTGAATTTCTCTTCACAATCTCGCTCGTGGTGTTGAGCAAAAAAAATCTCGCTCGTGGTGGTCCAGACCACCCTAGTCTAGATTGGATCATGTCTGGAACGTACGATCAAGATGGAGGAGGTGGTACTGCGCCTCCGCCTTACGGAGCTAGCGGCGGACATCAAGGAGGTAGCTATGGTGGCGGAGGATATCAAGGAGCCAGCTATGTTGGTGGAGGAGGATATCAAGGGGGCGGCTACGGAGGAGGCAACGCTGCTGGTGGCTATGGTGGTAATGATGGTGGAGGTTATGGAGGCAAGGGGAGCGGCGGTGGCGGCTATGGCGGTAGTGAGGGTGTAGGTTACGGAGGCAGGGGAAGCGGTGGTTATGGTGGAAGAGGCAGCGGTGGAGGTCGAGGAGGCGGAGGTTATGGTGGTCGAGGAGGAGGAGGGTATGGTGGGCGAGGTGTGTACTTTGTTGATTGTAGTTTTGATTCTATTTTCTCACCGGATCGTGTCCTAATTTGATGTAAATTGCAGGTGGTGGATATCAAGGAGGTGACCGTGGTGGACGAGGAGGTGGCCGTGGTGGAGGTGGTAGAGACGGAGATTGGCGCTGCCCTAACCCTAGGTTTGAGATCTTGCATTTCGATTTATTCTGCATACTTTATTTGAGAAGTCTTTTTCTTGTCTTGAATAATTGAAAAATGTGTATTTCTTCTTATTAATCATCACGGTTTTTTTTTTTTTTTTACTTATGGAAATTTAATGTGTGGGTATATAGTTGTGGAAACCTGAATTTTGCAAGAAGGACTGAATGTAACAAATGCGGTGCACCGTCTCCTTCTGGTGGTGGCAGTGGTAGTGCTGGTGGTTACAACAGAGGAGGAAGGGATGGGGGATATGGCAGCAACCAACGGGGCAGATCTGGCAGCTATGATGGAGGAAGAAGTGATGACTATGGTAGGGGAAGTGGTGATTACAATGATGGAAGGAGGGGAGGCAACAGGGACCATTTCAATGGCAGAGAAGATGGTGGCTATGGTCAAGTGCCTCCTCCTACAGCTCAGTCTTTTGATGGTGCTGGCGGAAACTATGCACCTACTTACAATTCATATGATGGGAACGTAAATTATGGCTCAGAAGCAGTACCTCCTCCTCCAAGCTATACAGTTGGAACCTCTTCATACCCTCCATCCTATGGAGGTAACATGGGTGGTCATGGTGGAGATAATTCCGGTGATTTACGGAGTGGTGGTAGGGCTGGGCCACCAGCTGGATATGATGTTGGTTATAATACTGGAAACCGAGGTGGGTATGGTGGACCTACTGCAGAGCCCCCTGCTAATGTGAAGCAGTGCGATGAGAATTGCAATGAATCCTGTGATAACTCTAGAATCTATATATCGAATTTACCACTGGATGTTGCAATTGAAGAACTCAGAGAGCTTTTTGGAGGGATAGGACAAGTAATATTCTCATCTGTTAATTTTTCCACTGGCTCATATCTCATTTTATGGAGGGTGCTTTTTTTAGCAAGGTTTTTTCTGGGTAATATGCATGCTTGTGTAGGTTATCAATAATGATAGAGATTCAATTTGTCTCTCTTCTTTAGAAGATAACTAAATTATCTGAAATTTACTTCTCCTTTTCATTGTTGAGGCAGAATGTGCCAGTGAGTTTGTTACATTACTTTTGTGTCTATCAATCTAATTTTGTAATGTGAGTCCCTGTACTAACAATATACTTCATTGATGTAGGTTGCTAGGATAAAGCAGAAGAGGGGATATAAAGATCAGTGGCCCTGGAACATAAAAATATACACAGATGAGCAAGGAAATAATAAGGGTGATGCTGTTCTTACCTATGAAGATCCATCTGCTGCACATTCTGCTGGCAGTTTCTACAATAGTACATCATCTGGCTTCTCTTCTGTTAAATTTTTATATCTTTAAATTATTTCTCATGTAAAGAAACTGATTATGAATCTTTCATTTTAGATTATGATTTGAGGGGCCACAAAATTAGTGTAGCCATGGCAGAGAAAACTGCACTGAAGGCTCCACCTGCTTATGGGTATCGTTGATCTATCTTCCTTCATTCTTTATTTGACACCCATGCGCACTCTGTGAATTGTGATATTATTGATGTGCCCGTGGGGATTGTTGCTGTTTGTGACAATTGGAGGTGTGATTGTCGTGTCAATTCATTTTAGGTGATTCAATGCTACATGAAAATGTTGTGTTTGCCCTTCAATTTCTTATAATCTTCTTAGTTCTTTGTGTTAGCAGTTGCAAGTGATTTATTTGTTGAAATCTTGGATGGTCTATTTGCAGTGAGGTCAAATGACTGATTGTTGTGATGGTTGCTAATGCCTCCATTCTTTGTGGCCTGAGTGATTCTCTCTGTTTTCATCTGTGACTGTCCTGACTGAATGGCAGCTTTAGTCTGCTAGGGTTTTAGTTCATGGTTTTGGCTTAATTATGTTTAATTTTTGTGATTGTTGTTCTGAGGTATTGGAACTTATTCACCTTTTATAGTTGCATTAATAATTTAATACATTTTTAAATATTTCAAGACTGATTAAACTTGTTTAGTAGTTGTATCCTATGAAGCACTGATTCCGACATGGCGTTTTCGATTCATTCCTGATATGTGATGTCGATAGGTCACTTCAAAAATATTAATATTTCAATACATTCTGATACGTCTTAGTATTAAATAATATTTTTAATATATAGTGTATTTCACATTGACAAAATATAATAAAAGCAAAATCATATAGACATAAACTCAAATAATAGATTATATATCTATACAAAATTGATAATACCTCAACTAGTTCGTGAATTTCTAAAATGCTAGAATGGTCCCATCAAAACTGCAGCGGTTTGATTCAATTAAATTAGGTAAGAAAAGGGACAGCTTCAGCGAGTTTACAGAGAGAGCAGCCGCCAGAAAACTGAACCTGAGACCTTGACCATCAACCTGCATCCTCCTCCTTCACCTTGGTCTTCAATCACCTTCACCATCTCCATCCACCACTGTCGCCGGAGATGTCCCTTCCTCCATCATTGTTGGTGACCTCCTCCTTTTAGACACTGCACCATTGCTTTCTTCAACCCAAGACAGAGCTACAGCCGCAACCTCTAGAACCCTCACCCTCACTCTCCAAACCAAAATACGGCCCCCAGAACCTTGACCATATCCATGCTTTTTGACCAATTCGATGTGTGAATTGCTGTATTGGATGCGTATCTGTAGTGGACACGTGTCCGATGCATTGGAAAAAAAAATCCACCGTATCAGTGCTTCATAGATTTTATCTGTCTTCAATTATTAGAATAAATTTAGAATATTGCACTTTCATGTAGTATTCTCATTGGAAGAAAACTCGTTATTTCTTTGGTTTTATGTGTTATACTACTTAGAATTCTATTAAAAGGTGCAGAAGTTTGTTCCTATTTTCCTGGTTGGATCAAATGTAATGTTTTTAACATCTAATAAATCACGTGCAACATCTGTTGCACGACAGTTCTCACTTGCTTGAACACAATAAATATGCTTTGGTGTGGTGTTGGTGTAATTCAAAATTCTGTGATGTTTCTAAACAATCGAAGAGTGAAGTAATGATATTGTGATATCTGATATGATTAGAAGAATTTAGGATAAGAAAGGGAAAAAAAGAAAGAGACAATCTAGAGTCAAAATCTAACTCCATCCAACACAAGTTCTCTGAAATATATCTTCATTCATCAATTCATAAAACACAATACATGTTTATAAAAAGAGTTGTCCTTCTAACTGCCTATACAATACATAACCACCTACATAATAACTTACAGTAACTTCCCTTAACTGCTAACAGTTATTCTCTCTTATCCTAATTCTGTAACTTCTTACACCTAGTGTAAACTAACAGAGGCAAACGCAGAGGGCAGTTATCCTCTTCATTATGACAGTTATTCCTATAAATACCCTCCCCTAGGAAAACAGCCTTGACCTCAAGGCAGGTAGAGGGAAATTTCAGCCAATTTTGCATTTGCCAGGTGTTTGTCTTCTGTACTTTCGATCAGACCATCTCCTTGATCCGAGACTTCCATTATTTTCAATGTTGAAGATGAACAACGATGACCTGGAGAGAACCGCTCGCCGCAACGAAAACAGAGACTTTTTTCTCTCCGATGCTGTTTCTCACTTTCCGAAAGTCTGGGCTGATGCATATTTGTCGGGAAATTTTGTGAGTTGGCCGTTGGGAGATGTCTCTGCAGATTTGAGTTTCGTTCTGAAACCGTCGAAGATGCACCGATAGGATAGGATGGATTCGAATATGCACTGGGGGTCCCTGATTAATTGCGCCGACTGGATTAACTGATGCGTAATTTCTGAAATTCATGGCATTATAATTTCCGAACAAGTTGCGTGACAAAGATCTGTAATCTCATTGCTCATTGTCACATGTATTTGTGTAATGTTGATTGAAGCGTTGGGCCCCTTGGGTTTGCAATTGTTTCGAATTCCATTGCAAGGCTAACAGCCTTATAAACTGTTTGTGGCTTGTGAATCTTCACTTCAGGTTGTAACTCTTCCTTGAGGCCATTGATGAAAACGCCCAATAGACAATGCTTCAGCCAGCCTTGCACTTGGGCTTGTCTCCTAACAAACTCCTGTTTATACTCGTGTACTGATGAGATTTGTTTGATGCTACATAAATAAGCATCAGGATTTTGGAACTCAGCAGGACCAAATTGCTCCTGAAAAACTTGCACCAACTCATCCCAATACCGTATAGTTCTCCCTGAAGACACCCAAGTAAACGTATTTAGTGCATCTCCCTCCAAATTGATAGCGGCTATATCGAATTTCAAATCCTCAGGAGTCTGGTAGTAACGGAAGTATTTCTCAGCCCTTAAGATCCAACCTCTTGGATCTCCTCCCTCATATTTAGGAAATTCAATTTTTGAGTGGGGAGGTCTTGAAGAATTTCGATGCCAATTAAGATCTTCACCTTCATCATTCTCATGGTAAGTTCCCCTATTAATCTAACTAGATTCTCCCTGAGCGAATATAGGTGCCTTCTGCTTTTTTAAATTGTTGATTTCTGCATTCATATGATTCAATTGTGCCATAATGGCCAACAATTGTGGATTTTCAGTTTCGGAAGGTCTTTGAGACTGGGGTTGCAGCATAATCACTGCTGGATCATTATGGGGATTTGAAGTGAGTGGTATTTCTGGAATTTGTGGTGGATGTTGTGGTGAATTATCCTCATATGAGGAATTCTGGGTGTTCACCATGGTATCCTACAGGTCCTAAGAAGGTCTACTTTGATACCAATTGATAGGATTAGAAGAATTTAGGATAAGAAAGGGAAAATAAAAAGAGACAATCTAGAGTCAGAATCTAACTCCAGCCAACACAAGTATTCTCTGAAATATATCTTCATTCATCAATTCATAAAACACAATACATGTCTATAAAAAGAGTTGTCATTCTAACTGCCTATACAATACATAACCACCTACATAATAACTTACAGTAACTTCCCTTAACTGCTAACACTTATTCTCTCTTATCCTAATTCTGTAACTTCTTACACCTAGAGTAAACTAACAGAGGCAGACAGAGTAAACTAACAGAGGCAGACGCAGAGGGCAGTTATCCTCTTCATTATGACAGTTATTCCTATCAATATCACAATATCATTACTTCACTCTTCGATTGTTTAGAAACATCACAGAATTTTGCCTTACACCAACACAGAAAAATGTTAATACTCATTCTCTATAGGTCAACTGGAACTATGTAATAGCCATTTTCTGTTTACTTTAAATATAAATAATTAATTTATTAACTGTTTTATGAATATATGGTTGATTGGCTAGTCAACTTTCAATATTTTTCTTTCAAATATAAACACTTGATTCTGTTTCTATTGTAGGGGCCACAGGGGTGGATATGGCGGAGATAGGCGCAGAGATAACTACAGAGATAGCGGAGGGCCTGATAAGCGTGAGAACTATGGTGGAAACCGATCCCGTCCATACTGAGAACTTCAGCAAGAAGCTGTTTATGTACTATGATTTTTGGTCTGAGGAATTTATTATGTTCAGTTGGCTGGTCTCTTGAAATAGAAGCAAAGAGGTAGGTTAATACTAGCAACCTCTTTGCTCCTTTTTGTTGCATTTGTCACTACTAGCTGGAGGATTATGCCTTTTAGGCAGGAGTTAATTAAATTATGTCGATTTTGTTTTTTAGAGCCAGGTGGATAGTCTCCAACTTGCTGCTAAGGTAGGTTGAGTTTTAAGGTGAGTGCTGCTTTCCTATAGTCATGCTTTTTTACATGCTTGGAAATTGACATGTATATGATGGAAGGCATGCCACAGATTCATTTATCTAGGATGGATCCTAATTTAAAAAGGTATTTGGAGTTTGATTCATTTTTCCAGGAAAACTGTGCTACTATCTATCCATTACAGGGTATTTTAATTTACTATTATGGCCAACTTTTAACTTCAAGTAATAAAATCATGATGCTCTTGAGGACTAGAGTCATCGTCTCATGTTCGGAATTCAGTTTACGAGACGAGTGTGTGGAAAACTTCTCTGCTGTTTTAACATGTTGTGATCAAGTTTTTTGTTTGTAGTACGGTGCTTTAGTAACATCTATATTTGAAATTTGTAAAACTAAGTTATGAAAACAATATTATTGATATTGTATAAACTATATTGATAACATTATATACATTTTTTTTAATGGTCTTCTGGAAAAATATTTTTTTTGTCCAGGTCATGTTGATAATATTGATAATGTTAGTAACATTCAAATGGAATTGTATTATTAACTCA
This sequence comes from Acacia confusa, assembly GCA_037074495.1. Lineage (NCBI taxonomy): Eukaryota > Viridiplantae > Streptophyta > Magnoliopsida > Fabales > Fabaceae > Acacia > Acacia confusa. The sequence continues at coordinate 13,285,269 of CM073506.1, forward strand.
ACATAGGTTTTATGTGGTGCTTAAAATATGAATCCTTGAAACAGTCTCTCGATGGTGGTGGTGGGGGTAAGCTTGTGCATATCTATCACTTCCCTACACTTCACGGAGTGGAAGCCTGGTGCACTAGGCTGCTCTTTCCCCAACCCCCCCCCCCCCCCCTCATTTTTAGAATATGAAGAATGTGTTAATTGTATTTTTTATTTTTGGCGGAGTCATATTTGTTCGTTGCCTGTAGTGTGGATTGCATAAAATCAAAATATTATATATATATATATATATATATATATATATATATATATTAATTTTATCAGTTGAGTCTCCAATAGTGATTTTGAACCTTTATCTTGTAGAGTTGCGAAAGTAGGAAATGCATCATTTAGATAGAGTACTATCAAGTCACTTGAAATCAAGCAAACTTATCCATGGAGTATGTTTTCTTGGGTATGCGTTTGGTGGGGCATCGATTGTTTGTTGCTATATTTTTCCTACTGGTCTTGTGCGTGGTTTCAGAAAATAGAATTATGATCATGACTTGCATTTGAGCATATATTTATGGTCCTTTGCTTTCAAGTCCTTTTGTTTCTGCTTTTTCCATGGGTAAATGCACTATGCCCTTCGGCCTCATGATCAATTAGCTCGTGCTGCCTTAAGCATCAATGAACCGAAAAATTCAAGATGGCTTGCAAATATTGGGATTTGGGACTTCCCAAGGCAAATAGCTTTCCGTTTGGTAGGTAGTACCTATTATAGATTTATTGAGAACACATTGTAATGTGTGTTCTTGGCACTTGGAGAAAAGAAAGCTATCGGTATGATTTACATCCTGTCTAATATGAATCGACAAACCTAGACCTATGAGTCTTTTAAACATAATAGAGGTACTCCGTTCGTGATTGACAGGTTATGATTGTTTGCTATTTTTGGTTTTCAATGTAAGATTCTTCATTGCTTTTGTTTAGCAGGCTGTATCCTAAGTTTTACTGCTTTTCGTCCCCTGGCTGGTTTCTTCAATTACCAAGTGGTTTTTTCCTGGTTATTAATAATATTGTTTTTTCCCTTCCTAAAAAAAGCTTTGTAAAGTGAATAAATAATTAATGAGAAAGTTATAAATTTCAAGTTGTGTATGAAGAGGATTGAAAGAATAAAAACATTATTTGTTAAATAGAAAGTGTGTTGAAGATTCCAAGTATCATGATACCCCAAACGAACGTTGCATTAAACGTCTACAAGAATGATCAGGCTATGCATGTTGGCGAGAGTTTATATCAACGTTTTAGCGCAGACTTTCTTGACTTGCTCCTTTTCATCAGTCTGAGGAGATTATTTTTTAACTCCTCGTTAACTGATAAAAAGGCTAAAAGGCTATTTTTAACTTCAATTCATGGTATAATTTTGTTCTTACACCTTGTAAACTCCCAAAAAGCCTATTAAGTGGGGACCATGAATATATAATTGAGTAGAGTCGGGAAAACGGGCCAGGTCCATCGGGCTGGCCCGTTTTAGCCCTGGCCCTTTAAGGGCCAGACTTGAAAAATAGATGAGTTATTTGAAATTAACCCTGGAGGACCAGCCCTGACGGATCTCGAACTTAAACGGGCTGGCCCCAGAGAGCCTCGGGCCAGCCCTGCAGGCCTTTTTCACTGTAGCTTTTTCCTTTTTTCCTTTTTAAATTTATTAATTTATATATATCTTTTATTTGTTATAAAGTTATTTATCCATTTAACTACAAATACATAATAAATATACTCTGATTTTATTATTTCATTTATTATTTGTTACAAATAAAGATCATGGATGTGTTCATGATGTGGGAAAATAATTTCATGATATTTTTACTCATGAGTTAGAGGCTACTACTTAAAGTAAAGAACAATGAAATGTCGTTAAAATCGATGATAGTGATGAAGATGATGACAATAATAGTCATCGTACTAATGTCACTTAGTGATATGCTTTTTATATTTTATGAGTTATTTGTGAACATAGTTTGCTTTTGATTATGAATTAGTGACTGTGCTAATTTATTATTTATTGAATGATTTGTGTTGTAATTTACTAATTATATTTTTTAAAAAAAAAGTGGAGGAAAAATAGTTAAAATTTGGAATAGTAATTTCTGGGCCCTGTGGGCTGGCCCTGACCCTGGTGCTCTCGGGCTAGACTTTAAAAAACAGGTGTTTTTCTTACTCCGGGTCCTGGAGGGCTGGCCTTGTTAGGCCCTGGCCCTTCACGGACCGGCCCTGATTCTCAGCTCTATAATTGAGTTGTATTTAACGCCTTAAAATATTTTCTTAATTTTTACAATTGTTACTGTAGTTTGGGTTAAATCGCATATTTGTCCCAAAAGTTTTTACTTATGAGTAATATTATCTCAAATGGGTTTTTTTTGGATTTAATGTTCTCCTGAAAACATTAAAATGAAGCAGTGTTATTTTTTACCGTTGACAACTAAGTTTTTAACTGTCAACACTTGTTTTTTAATGGTTTGAAATTTTTGTGGTGACTTTGATCCCAAAAAAATCTCTTCAAGTTGAAATTTTCTAGACATGCACCTCAATCTTGCAACTCTGTATGGTGGCCATAAATAGACATTTTTTTAGCACTTGTAAAGTACACGAATTCTCTTTTATTGTTTCTCTACAGCTCTCTTGTTTCAAACATATTTTTTTCTTACTTCTGTTATGTTTTTATTTTCTTTAAATTTTCATAACAACGGTACATATAATTTTCATTATTAAGGAAAATCCAATATTTTCCCTTGTAAAAATATTTTATTTATTATATATCATTTTATTCTTGATAGCCCCTTAAAACGACTCTTTTTACTTTGAACAGAGAACTATCAAAAGATAAAATTAAAAAAGAAAAAGAAGTTTTGAAGTAAAGCATACTTCAGAACTTCATTTTTCAGTAATTACTTATTTATTATATGTCATTTTATTCTTGATAGCCCCTTAAAACGACTCTTTTTACTTTGAACAGAGAACTATAAAAAGATAAAATTTAAAAAAAAAAATGTGAAAGAAGTTTTGAAGTAAAGCATACTTCAGAACTTCATTTGTGCAAAGCTAAAATGGAACGCAAAATTTGCCAGTAATAAGTTACGTGCAAGTTCCATGTAGTGGCAAAATTTTCAGGACCAGCTTTTCTTCTCTACCCTTACTATCAGCCATCTTCCTTTTCTACAAAACTGCCGAATATTAGCACGTAACAATGAAGCTGGTGCCTTTTAAAAAAAAAAAAAAATTATGGTACTGATGGGAATTAGAAAGATACTTTAGGATATTGTTTATTTTGAAACCATTTTGAAAAATTATTTTAGGATTTTCACTGACAGATACTAAAAATGCCGAAAAAGTATTAAAGAATTATTTTAGGATTTTAAAAATATATTTTAAGGTATTGACTGATATTAAAATAATACTTCATAATATTGAAAAAAAATATTTTGGATTACTGATTGGTTCTAAAAACATACTTTAAGATATTTTTTGAAGATCCTAAAATAACTTTTCATGACAAAAAAAATATTTTTTCAGTACCATTCATAATATCTTTCTAGTATTCATTGGTACCCTACGCCAAAAAGAGAGCAGCAGACCGTAAAGATAGAGAAGGAAAGCGGAGTCACAAAACAAAATAATGTTCCTAGGGGAAAAATAACTGACCACAACACATACAGTGATGAATGTTGACCTAACAGATTTTGTTTGTATCTGTATATTTTTAATATCGAATTTAACATTAAACTAATAAATATAATATATACCTTTCTCTTGACAAGTCCACCAAAATTCCCTTCAAAATATCACCATAATTATACTCACCGTTGGTGGATAACTATCGTCTGCCTAACAGATTTTCTCCGTCTGACATACATTTACAGAATGGCTATCTATGAATATTTTGCACGTTATAGGGGTGATGATGTAAAGCTGCTCCAGGCGCATATTGAGGATGGGCATTAGCCCCACCTTGAATCTGAAAATGTTCGCCAAAATATACGATTTGTTATTCCAGAATCCATCGACTTAAAAAGTAATTACATCTAACTACCCATTTTTCATGTTGGGCAAAAAAGGACGGAAAAATGGAGAAAAATTATCATACGTTTCATACAGCAACACTTATTTTCCTGGTATTATTATTATATATATTATACTACTTTCTATTCATATTTTTTAAGAAATACCTGTTAGTGGAGCGTAAATTAAATGTTATCAATTTCATCAAGTAACCCAACTTTCATTTCAAGTACTCATTCATTCACTTTCACCTAATTCAAACAATATTCAAGTTTGGAAGAGCAAGTATTTTTTAAACAAATACTAGTATAATTCTGAATTAAGTCAATGGTAAGTTCACTTGATCTTTCGCATTAAGAAAAACTTAAAAATAAAAAGATATCAATGCAATTGCCAATGAATCCCTCTTTTAACCACTTCACAAGAATTAAGGAATGCGATTAATTCAGTTAGCGGTATTAAATTTATTAATTTCTACAACTTTTCAAAAATGAATATTATTGGGACCCTACTCTCTTAGTCACTTTCCATGAACAATCTAAGTAATGACTTCGTGGGTGGGTGGGTGTGGGGGGGGGGGGGGGGGGGAGTGATTAAGGGTGTGTGTGCGTGCCTAAACTATAGTAGACTATTTGGAGGGGATATTCTAAAAAGGACCAAAAACAAACCCTTAAGGTTCTTATAGGAAGGGCCAGAGGTAGTAACTTCTTAGTTATACTGATGATGCTGTGTATAAATACTATGTAGTATGTAGTCAATATACAATATCATCTTGTTTAATATCGTTTATGTTTTCACATTATAAAGTATTACGCAGTGCTGTTCGTTCTCCATGTTTTCTTTTGGTTACTTGTCCCGCATCAAAATAGTGGTGTGTAATATTTCAGAAGCAAAGCCCCCACTCTAAGTTTTCTCAATATTATAACTTTAATATCTGGAGTAGCTTGTGAAAATATGAAATAAATAGAGGAAAGTTTGATACATACCTGATGCATGCCATAAGAGCCAGAGAATGCAAATCCTCCATATCCCATTTCAGAACTGTCATAGTTTGGAGGATACCCAGGGCCTGAATTCGTAAGTCCAAAAATGTAAAACAAAGTTAAAAAAGCAAAAGGTTCAATTTTAACTTTCATGTTATACTTATGTTGTATATAGAAAGCTTCAAGATACATGATCAATATTTACTTCGATTCATCACTGTCACTGCAGAGGCAGCAGCTGTGGCCCTAGCCCTCTTCTCTGCATTAGACAGCTCAACTCGTAGTTTTTCAACTTCGTGAGTCATAATGATAATATTTTTGTCCATTGTCTGTCTATGCTCAAGGTTACTAGCATATGTCTTCTTTTCATATTCAATTGCATTCCTGTATTCATCAATAAACAAATTTTATTTATTGCAGCAAGGTAAGAAGTTTTTAGCATCTGATTGTCAAAAGAATGGGCAAACGAAAGAAGAAATTCACATATAAGTAGATGCTAAACTGATCAAATAATATCCTACATACTTCAAATGTGGAGGATTGTAATCTGGATAAGAGAAAGAGAGATTTGGAAGAGAGGGAGAAGGGAGAGAGACAGAAGGAGAGTAGAAAGTAGAAACAGAGACGAGAGAAACTGAATGAATTCACTTTACTGACTATCAAAAACAAATGCCTTTGGTTCTCATTTATACCCTGCTAACGGTCTAACATCACTAACGGTTAACAAACCCCAACTACCTTTTAACTACCTTCTCTTATTTATTACTACATCCGGTCCTAAGAGACCCTTGTCCTCAAGGGTCATGTATAAGGTAGAGTACAAAATCTGAAACCAAAGAGAGGAACTTAGAACAGATGACAGACTGCAACCACTTGTTAAAAAAGAATCTTGGCTGAAAGAATCTCAGGACTCATGACTGAAGGAACCTGCATCGACATAACTGCCGACTAGAGAGTTCTTGGCCCTACTTGATACTGTCCCATTACAATAGCATATCAAAATGCTTCCAGAACCATTACAATAGCATATCAAAATGCTTCCTAATGTCTGTTTTTCCAACAAAAATGATATGTAGTATGTAAATATCAAAGTAATTAGGCAATTAGGGTTAATAATTACCTAATTAGGGTAAATAATTGGGGGAAAAGTGACAGCACACAATTAATTCAATGAGACCACACTTAGGGAATAGCTAGCTAGTTAGTTAGAATTAGACTAGCCATTGGTTGGTTAGTAACTGAGGATTGCCTAAATTGTCTAAGATCTGAAATGGGAGGCTTAGACTATTGTAGATTATTGATGGATCACTTGATGAAAAAGAAAGTCTGATTCCCTTCTCTATTCTTCACTCTTTCTCTTGTCTCTCTTTGTTTCTTCGTCTCTTCTCTCTCCTTTCCAATTTCTTCTACAACGCACTTATCATTGGGTATTAGAGCCACTCCATCCTCGGCTCACTTTTTTGTTATTCGTCATCTTGAATGGTTGTTACACACTCCTAGCAATCCGGCACAACCATGTTTGACTCCATAGAAGCTTGGGTTTAGGCTATCATCGAAGCGACTAAATCTAGGCTACTGGCGGCTATTCAAGCTCTCTTTGATCAATTGGCAACAGCCGATCAAAATTCACACTGGTGGGGGATGACAAGCAAGAAACCACCGGTCCTTGCCACAATGACCACAATGGGTACCATCAACCTAGAACAAGGGACGGTGAATATACTCCTCTAACAAGATTAACCAAGAAGGGATTTCCAAGATTCTAGCAGCACGACATTATAGGGGTGGCTTTACAATTTTGAAAGGTATTTTAAACTTGATTAACCAAGAAGGGATTTCCAAGATTCCAACAGCACGACATTATAGGGTCGCTTTACAATTTTGAAAGGTATTTTAAACTCAACGGCACACTAGATAATTGGAAGGTTTGCTTGGCAAGTGTTAACCTTGACGAAAAGGGATATGTATGGGCATCATGCGTTCATGGAAGAGGAGCAGGGGCGAGTGATTTCTTGGCTTGAGCACAAACATGCACTCGAAATTCATTTTGACTCGCCATATAAATCACCAATAGGTGATTTCAAGCGTTGGTATCAAATGGAATCACTGATGACTACAACGATGACTTTGACTCTCCCCGCTGCCACTTACGTTTACGTGAAGATCATGTCATTCAAGCGTATATTGAAAGGCTTTATAGTGATTGTGCACAACAAGTTTGTCTCCAACTGCCTCGATCATTGTTAGAGGCCAGCAGCATCGCCAAGATTTATGAATATAACATTCAAGAAGAAAATTCTTTTAGAATGTTACCACGAAGTAATAATCATGACATCTTTGGTTCTCTTTCTCAATGGAAAACTTCCAAGAACCCTTCTTTTTCAAGTGGGTCTCAACCAATTGACAATAAACAGACACCGGTGACCACAACTAGTGTGATTTTTTGGGGGGGGGGGGGCTCACAATAATGTTAGTACCAGTTCTTCAACGACGTCTACAACATGAATAGGGGGTATAATGAGAGGGGATCCCAAGCTTTTAACCAAGATGATCTTGATGACCTATGCACTAAAAGCCTTTGTTTCTACTGTTATAAATCATTCTCCCGTGGTCACACATCCTCAATATCAAGGGATGCAAGTTCAACTGATAGAGCTTGATCCTGATGGAGTAGGGGATGACGTAGATTTTCTAGACAAGAACAAGACGACTCGAGTTGAATCTCTCACTGAGACTAATGAATGCCTTCAAATATCTATTCACGCAATTTAGGGAAGTGTTAGCATTATCTCTATGAGGATTCAAGTTTATTTGGGACGTCGTCCAATGCAAGTATTGGTAGATAATGGGGCCTCTCACAGATACCTCGAATACAATTTAGCTAGCAAACTTGGATGGAAGGAGAATTCAAAATCTGGAGGTCAAGTGGAGGTTGCTAGTGGAGCCCAATTAAAGCTTTTCGGCATTTGGAAGAACTTTAAATGGAAAATGCAAGGATAGGACTTTACTTTTGATATGAGAGAAATGGACATCAAGATTTATGACATTGTTCTGCATCCTTACCGTTATCCATCCATACAAAAGGATGAAATTGAGAAACAAGTGAAAGGGTTATTGGGGATACGTGATTCAGGAGAGTTCTTCTCATTTTGCCTCTCCTATAATCTCAGTCAAGAAGAAGGATGGCACATGGCGAATGTGCATTAACTACAAGCAACTCAATAAGCTTACAATTAAGAATAAGTACCTAATTCCATTGTTAGAGGAATTGTTGGATGAATTAAGAGGTTTTACTAAATTGGATCTAAGGGCTAGTTACCATCAGATAAATCTTGTGACTCTTATAAAACTGCTTTTACGACACATTCTGGACATTATGAATGGTTGGTAATTCTCTTTGGACTCACCAACACACCAGCAACATTCTAAGGTTCCATGAATAGCATTTTTAGGGAATACTAAAGGAAGTTTGTGCTTATTTTCTTTGATGACATCCTTGTCTATAGTTCAATTATATTTCTGGATAAGCAACATCTAAGAACAGTTTTGGAAATATTGAGGAGCCACTACTATTTTGTTATAGAAAGCAAGCACACCTTTGCAGCAACTAAGGTGGAATACTTGAGACACATTATCCAAGGTGAAGTGGTTTCTACTGATCCACAAAAGGTTAAAGCAATCATGAAATGGCCTGAACCATCCACAATAAAGTAGCTACGTTCATTCTTGGGATTAGCAAATTATTATAGGAAATTTATCAAAGGGTATGAGGTTTTGGCAATTAACAAATTTATTGAGGAAGGATCAATTTAAGTGGTCCTCAAAAGCCGCAATCACTTATTAGAAGATGAAAGAGACCCTCAGTTCTGCACCAATACTAGTGGTCCCCAGAAGCTGCAATCACTATATAGAAGATGAAAGAGACCCTTAGTTCTGCACCAGTACTTGCACTACCAGATTTTTCTAAGCCTTTTGTGGTGGAGACAAATGCATGCACTTCAGGCATAGGTGCAGTCCTGATTCAAGCAGGCCAACCCCTGGCATTTTTCAGCAAGGGATTAGCACCAAGACATCATAGCTTGTCCATATATGAAAAGGAATTACTAGCAGTGGCGCCAGCTAATGAGCATTGTCATCAATACTTGGAAGGAAGACATTTTGTGATCAGAATTGATCAGCAAAGCTTGAAGTATTTGCTGGATCAGAAGTTAAAAACTTATTTTCAGATGTAATGGGTCTCCAAACTCATGGGGTATGAAGGGTATTAACAATAATGTTGCTGATGCCCTATCTCGAATGAATAAAATGCAAGTTTTTCAGATCTCCCTATCAACTTGTTCCGATAATTTGTTACTGGAGATTAAGAGTAGTTGGCAAGAGGATCCTGAAATACAAGCTTCAATTGATAACCTCAAGCAGAATAATGGGGTTGCTGGAATATTCACTTGGGATTAGGATTTGCTGTGAAGAGGAAGTCGTTTAGTGGTGGGAAATGAGTCCAAGGTTAGACAGAAAATTTTAGAATGGCTCCATGCTTCTTCTCAAGGTGGTCACTTAGGAATACATGCCACATATCAGTGTGTTAAGTCACTATTCTGGTGGAAACATCTGTTTGAGGAAGTAAAGGAGTTTATCAAGCATTGTGATGTGTGTGCTAGGTGCAAGTATGAAACAATAGCTTATATAGGGTTGTTGCAGTCATTGCCAATTCCTAGCAATGTTTGGGAGAGTATGACTATGGATTTTATTGAAGGACTTCGAAAATCAAATTGGAAGGACACGCCATTTTATTGGCCTGTCACATCCCTTTTCAGCATAGACTCAAGAAAAACAATTTCTGGATGGAATCTATTGGTTACTTGGGGAACAAATGGAAATTATATCAGATAGGGACCCCAGCCTCATTAGTAATTTCTGAAAAGAGTTTCTAAAGGTACTAAAAGTGGAACAGAAGTTAACCTCCTTTTATCATCCTCAAACTGATGGGCAATCTAAAGTCCTAAATTGGTGTTTAGAAACCTATTAACGCCGCATGGGTTGGGAACTACCTAAAGAATGGTCTGGGTGGTTGTCTTTGGCTGAATGGTGGCATAACACCACTTATCATTCATCGACAAAGGTTACACCTCATGAACTCTTGTATGGGCCACGACCTGCCTTGTATGTTCCTTATTTACCATGTTCCAGTGTAGATGCTGTAGATCGATCATTTGTTGCTTGTGAGGAGGCTTTATTTGTGGCTAAGCATCATTTATCCTGTGCTATTAATATGATAAAGCAACAAGCAGATTCCCATAGGACAGATAGGGAATTTCAGGAAGGACAATGGGTTTTCCTAAAGCTTCAACCTTATAGACCAGTTTCAGTAGCATTTAGGAGCAACCAGAAAATGGCTCCTAGGTTCTTTAGGCCTTACAGAATTAAGTAACGTATAGGTCCTCTTGCTTACAAGCTGGATCTGCCTGGTGAAATGAGAATTCATGATACTTTCCATATATCTTTGTTGAAGCTGTGTCCTAACCCATCTGTGAGGCCTTGACACCTGCCCACTGATTGGCCAGATCCTCCTACTCTAAGGAACCAGAGCAGATTACAGAGAAGGGTTGGAAGAAGAAAAGGTCGCATTGTTACTGAAGTCCTTGTGAAGTGGAAGCAATTGCTAGAAGAGGAAGCCTTGTGGGTTCTGCTGTATCATTTCAGCAGCAATTTCCCTTGTTTGTGATAGCAGACCCTTGAGGACAAGGGTTCTTCTTAAAGGGGGAATATTGATATGTAGTATGTAAATATTGAAGTAATTAGGTAATTAGGGTTAATAATTACCTAATTAGGGTAAATAATTGAGGGAAAAGTGATCACACACAATTAATTCAATAAGGCCGCACTTAGGGAATAACTAATTAGAATTAGAATAGCCGTTAGTTGGTTAGTAACTGTTCAGGGATTGCCTAAATTATCTAAGGTCTGAATCCTATATATTTACATGGGAGGCTTAGACTATTGTAGGTTACAACATCAGACTCAACATATCCCACACAAAGTGCTCATATGGGACCTATCTTTAGAGTGGAGTCTTCCAGAAATGAGAAGGAAGATATAACCATGTCAATCTGAAAGATAAAAAGAACGCATGGTATAAGAGCTGTTGTTCTAAATCTCCTTCACACTTGTGAGTTATGCAACAACACCAACAAAAAGACTTATCTCAGTTGGTAGGGCCGGTTACCTAGATCACACCATGACAATATCCTCTATCAACAATGAGTTTATACATTTTTTGAAAAAACAAATAATTTATGGTTTCCAAGTAATGTAGAGCTAAAAAATCTCTTTTCTAAAGGAGAGAATATAGAATGGCTGAAAATTTTGGTAGTTGAGATCTGGAGGCAGTTGGAAATTTGCATATTCCAGACTGCCAGGTATTTTAACAGTTTAACTAGGTGGTAGAAAAGTTGCAGAGCGGAGCACTGAACAGGTCCCAGTGAACTCTCTCTTAGATTCATTGCATCAGGAAGTTTATGAAGGATTTGGATATCATAGATTTTTGAAGCAATAAGGAATTCAGATGTCAACACACACCTCAAACCAGATTATGCAAGACGGCACCTGGAATTTGCTTTTGCAATCTTGCAGACATTTTGCACGAAGTGGTAGAGTATCTCTTATTCCTTTCTTTCTCCTTCATATATGCTTCTTTTCCTGAGACAAAAAGCCACATTTCTATAGCTCATCCAGATGATTTCAAGGAGTCTGTCAATTTCCACTATTTTCTCTGCCCAGTCTTCCTTGATACATGTTAGGCCCCATTTAATACTGGGAAGATTATGATTGGAAAAGAATGGAAAAGGGATCTGGTAAGATAAGGGAGGAATGAGAATATTTTTTATTCTTTCTATATTTGGTTAGATAAAAGGAAAAAAGAATGCTGCAAAATGACAAGTTTCCACTGACAATGTAAACCCTTCTCCAATTTTCAAGCCCGCTTGACATTGAACTTCACTGCGAATTTTCAATCAGCAATCCTCATCTTTTTCAACCTGCTAATTTTCAATTTTCAAAAGCAAATATATTTTATTTCTTATTGCTAGCCACGACTGAGGTCCTCCATTCTATGATCTTCACGGGGTTCTCCAAATTTCAAGCTCTGGATCTTTTAATGGCAACTAAGTGGGCATATTCAGCGATGGAGTGTGAAGATTTGTAGGCAACATTGGTTTTCTGTTCAGGCCAGATCTTGAGGAGGCCGATTTCAAACTGGATGTGATTTTGAACACTCTGAAATATGGACATCTGGTAATAACAGATTCAAGAACAGTGATAGCCAGTGATGATTATTAAGGGCCAGAGAAGTTTACGTGTTCTGCAAATTCTGCTTCTTGTTTAACAAATTCCTTGATTTCTTCTTTGGATGATATACTTCATGATCAATCTGAGGTGACAGGTGCAAGGGATTTGTTCAATCTTCCTCAATTTGTAGTGTGTTTATGATATGTGGCAGGTGAATTCCGCAAGTATTCATGAGTTTTCTTTCATCCATCTGGAAGGAACAGCAACAGAGAGATGCTTAAGATGTGAGGAAGAGGGAAGGCAAAGGTAAAGGGGCAATGGGGCATTTTTGTATCTCACTCTGATTCCACAATGAGAATACTCATTCCTCTGGGAGGAGTTTCAATTCTCATTATGGCCACAACCAAATTTGAGCTAGCAGAATCCTCCTTTTTTCCATTCCATAACGGCATGTTTCTTGCAACTAAATAAGCCCTTAAGCATTTTTCAGAGATAGATGGAAATAAACAGAGGCCATAGCTAATTGTTGGTGCAACACAATTCTAAAAGTCTAAAGGGCCCAAAAGCATTTAATTTACTGCAGTAGTTTATTTCTGGCATAAATATTTTTTTAGATCTATGATCATATACATTTATATTCTAGAGTAATCTTCTCCTGCTTGTAATCCTCAATTTGGTTCTGAAAAAACCCTAGTTTCTATTCTAGCCTATGGTGCGCACCTATATGTCCTGCAAACATCACTGAATAAAATAGGCTTTTATGGCATCTTGAATTTGTTTACTTATAACATATACCTTCACGGACATGACTCAAACAACTATTATACAAAGAATGTACTCATGAAAAGTGGAAGAAATGTGTATGACACCAATCGGTGATACAAACTTGCAAATAGCATAAATTTCATTATTTAAATACAGTAAGAATTAGACCGGGTTTCTGCTAGTCCAGTCATTAAGATAAGTATAAACACTTGCTCAATGACCATACTCTATCCAAATACCACAACAATCAAACAACTCTCATTTCAATCTTCTAGTCAATAAGGCATTAAAATTAATCTTTGATCTCCCATCACAGGGTCTTTTCTCCTCTATTTGGTATATCACATAACATTACTTTTTCTTCCCCCATAAAAATGTTATTTTTACTGAGATTGTACTGATATGGGCAACTACATATTGAATATGACATGATACCATACATAGGATTCTACAATTTTAAAAAGTTTAAGGCAACGATACAAAGATATACAGGGACACAAGCACAAACATATACATGCATATTTAATCAACTACTTAAAAGGTAAAAATTAGTATTGAATATACGAAAAGCTATAATGTAAATGAAAACACAAATTACAAACACGAATAAGATATCCATAACAACTTACAAATACAATATTTGACCTTTCTTCTTAAGTCATGAACTATCATTATACCAAAATAATGTAGATGCATCACATCATCACACACACCCACACCCACCCCACAAGAATAGAGATGTATGGGTGTGAACCAATAAGAACGATCGCATACTCTCTCTAACAGTATGTGAATTGCATACGTTCACCCTTTTTCGGAAGTATGAGTGCGGTGTTATATACTTATTCATATATTATCAATTTCTTTGTGCAACCCAATTTTTGGAAAACAAACCATCCAAGTAAATATGTCCTTAAAGGCATAAAACATATAATAGCATATGTTCCATTTGATACATAGAATGTCATTCAATTGTTCACCCAGGAAAAGGATGATCAATTCAACCTTGCTTTCTCTCATACACATAAATGATGCTGATAGAGGTGATAAACAAATAAAGCTACACTAATAGAAATGTACAAAACTGGTCCAAGAAGTATGGGTGGCAGAAACATACCGTCCTCGTTGAATCTCATGGCGCATAGTCTCAATATCTGCCTTGATTGTAGGAACTTGAATGGCCTCCTCACGAACCCTCGCAAGGTCGCTCTCAATCGCCTGCAAGTGAGATGCGAGGTCCTTCCTGGCCTCAATGAGTTCGTGTATGTCCGCCCGCACCTGAGCCAAGTCCGAGCTCATGGCTTCAATGGCGCGAACTTCGGCGTCCATCTTCAGCGACTTCTCGTAAATCCCGCGTACCTCAATGTCTCTCTGAACCTTTACTTCGGCTGCAGCAGAGGACAAGAGCCGGATATCTTGCTGAGTGGCGCTTAGTTCTTGCTTGAGCGCCACATGCGTGGCTGCCATCCGTTGGTTGTCGAGGAGGAGGGATTGAATCTCACGGTTCTTGGCGGCGATGCGGTCTTGGAGCGCCGAGGGGGAAGATGGAGGAGAAGGGGGGAGACGGCGGAGAAGATGTTCGTCGGCTGAGGGAATTGAGCGATGGAGAGAGGATCCTCCGTCGCGGGTCAAGGAGACTTCACGGCGTTTAGAGCCGTCTCGCCGGCTCCGATGCTTCCGTCCGGCCATCTCCACTTACAGAATGTGATTGCAACAACGATACAACAGTATAAATAAATAAATTAAATATATTGAAAAAAATGGGGGGAGATCCAATTAAATATATGGAAAATGAATATTTAAATAACACCACAAATTCCAAAATTCAGAAAACAAAAAAAAAAAAACCATTAAAACTTATAAAGTATAGAGAAGAGATGGGGTGTAAATATAAGTTTTTCACGTTTTGGTTTAAAGATAAAAATACTCCTTTCACACATTTTTTTTCAGTACCTAATAATTTTTGTTAAAACCATTATTACTTTAGTCAATCTCATTACTTAATTGGTTATAACCTACAAAAATAATAATGATTTTAACAAAATCGTTAAATATTAAAAAAATTTATGAAATGTGCACTTTAGTCTTTAAGCTAAAACATTAAAATCTCATATTCCCACCCCACCCCTTCTCTGCAACTTTGCAAGTCTTAATTGTATTTTTTTGGATTTTGAAAATTGAAGTAATATTTAAATATCTTTTTCAGATACTTAAAATTCAGGTTCAACGATACACTTGTGTTTTTTTTTTAATTTTATTTTAGGTTTTTCCTTTCAAGTGAGGTGGCTCTGTCAACCGCTGCCTTGCGCCTTTAACAGAGTCTTAAGCGGGATAATTATTGTAAATTTGCTACAATGCCTCAGAATATTTTTTTTTTGGACCATGGCCCCTAAATGATTAGAAATTTACAAATTCAATTTAGTAATGTACTAAACTTTATAATCAATTTCACAACAAAACTTTTACTCAGTTAACCCATTACTAATTTATACAAAAGCGTTCGTATTCTATAAGCACACCCCTTACTCTACTTCTCCCTTATCCTTATTGCGATTTTTCAATTTAAAATGTCAATTTATCCTAGGTGTATTGGCTATGTGGGGTAGACCCATTCCTGAAGCCTATCTTTTAAGTTGAGCCTTACACAAGCTCTGTAACATCTCGAATTTTGGGATTTTAAGGTTTGAATAATATATAGAGATTTATTATAAATTTTGGCCAAGAATAATTATAATTGGAAGTTAAAGCTTATTCTTCTCTTAATTCATTTATTTTGGGGAAAAAAATTATTCAACTACCAAAAACATTTGATTTCTCTAGCCCAAGCAAATCATCCAGCCATAAGTCCATTTGAACACCCAACCTATTATACTCTAATATTTAATATAAGTCAATCACGAAATATAGTAGGGAGAGAAGATTGATAGCAAATTTCATTAGCCATACTTCACCAGCATGATTTACTCACTTTTCTGAACATGAAAAACCAGCAGTGCCATGCTTCTCCAAAATTTCCACCATGCATTTTGAATTTAGCACCATTTCCTTCACCTCTATGCAACCAAAATCGAGGCCAAGATAGAGAGAAAGAGAGGAAGGAAGAAAGTTTGTTGTAATTAATTCTCGTTTATTTTCCCCTAAGATTTGCGCCAAAGGCAGGGGTGTGTGATTCCAGTGAAGATCACAAAGTTCAGACTAACAAATTAAAGGTAATCATCGATCCTCTCTTCTTTCCAGTTGTTGTCGACGAAACTTTGAGTAATAAACCATAGAAGTAAGCTCTGGAAGTTTACACTAAAAAGGATTTGTAGAAATCAAACTATAAGTCTTCTTTATTGCATAAATCGAAACTCTAGGGCTGTGTTGAAGAGAGAAAGATTTGTGTTTCTGAAATTCATATATCAACATTGTATATGCATGATAAGGGAAAGAAAGATTGGGTAGTGTGTTTATTTGTATACTAGAAAACAATGGGGGAATGACTTCGACATCATCTCCTTAAATCTGTACATCTCCCACTCTCATCTACACCATATCACAATCCCAGCAACCACAACTGAACACATCAACCCATACACACAAACTCGATCTCGGCAACCACAACTCAACACATCAACCCACCCACACACAAACTCGATCTCGACAACCACGATTCAACACATCAACCCACACACACAAACTCAATCCAGCAACCACTGTTAGTTCTCTATGTGTTTTGATGATAACTGACAATTGTAAACACAAGTTGAAGTTTGTCTTTGGTAAGTTGAAAAACTTACTGTCAAAGGAAAACTTGAGTTTTAGAAACAAAACTTGAGTTTTGACTTGACAGAGAGTGACTTAATTTTAATAAACAAAGGCAAAACTCTAGTTTCCATGTGGAAACTCGAGTTTTGGCCTCATAGAGAGCACTCCGAGTTTTCATCAAGACAAACTCGAGTTTTTGGTTTGGAAACTCGAGTTTAGACAATACAGAGACTCTTTAACATTTTCTGAAGAATTGCAAAACTTCAGTTTTCATTTGCAAACTCGAGTTTTGATCAAACAGAGAGCCATCAAAGTTTCTAACTTATAAAAACTCTAGTTTTGGTTTAAAACTCCAGTTTTTAGTTTATCTAAGTTTTTTCAAGTTTTGGGAAAACTCGAGTTTTAGCTTGACAGAAAGTTTTCATATTTTACACCTTTGAAGACACTAGTTTTGAAATGGAAACTCAAGTTTCTCACTTGGCTCAAATTTTCAAATGTTTTCATGTTTAAATGGAAACTCGAGTTTGATTTCGGAAACTCGAGTTTTGGCCAAGCAGAGAACTTCACTAATTTTCAATATCTTCAAAACTCTAGTTTGTTAGATATAATTAGTTTTGATGATGTCTTATATAGATGTCATTAGAGCAAAAAATTTACATGCCACATTGATCAAGTCATCCATGATTGCATTTGGTTAATATCCTTGCTTTTTCTCTATCAGCAAGCTTGCTGAGATAAATTACACATTCCAGACCATTTTAAAATCCTCTAGTTAATATATCGATACAGGTAAGGATCTAAGGAAATGTGGTTCAAGTCAACGTCGATGGATGCCATAGATAGTGGGATCTTGTTCTGATTCAAAATGTGAAAGTCATTTATGAAGAAGAAGAAAAGAAGATGTGGAGCTAAATGATGAAGAATAAGAGAAGAGAAGAAAGAAAGAGTTAAATTATGGAGAATGATCAAGAGAAGAGAAGAAAGAAAGAAAAAATTGTTGAATGGAATGAGAAAGTCACTATACAATCCTGCATATTGATTCTAGAAGTCTCCACGATCAAATGAGAGTTGGAATGACTCAAATCGGAGTTAAAATAAGCTTTGGGATGAATTAAAATCAGCAAAATCATGTTTTCTGATGGATTACCTCGAGGCAGAGTCACACAACCTCGAGGTTAGGCCAAAACTCGAGGTAAACAACCAACCTCGAGGTAAATATGCCTTTTTAGCAACTCTGTTCTACTCTGTTTCAGGCGACGTTCAGTAAATCGATAATATCTCCTAAACTGGATATCGGATTGAGGTGAAATCAATTTTGTATGAAACTAGACATCCAATGCGTCATCTCAACAAAAATTCAAGCCCAAAGAAGATCATATGAGCGAGCTATGCATTTTTGAAGTTGAGCTATCTATCACCATCATGTAGCAGATTAAGGTTCGCTAAATTGAGGATATCTCACAAACTACAAATCGAAATGAGCTGAAATCGGTAGCATATGAAACTAGACTCACACACCTTTCGAAAAACATCAAGATAATAGAAAACAAAGATCAACTGAGAGAGATATAATTTTTGGAAGTTGAGAGTCTGTTCAGGATGATGAAAAAACGTTGGTTCAAGAACAGCTTTTACTAACTAATGATAGTGCTCAACATGCAATGAGTTTAGAGCTGATTCTTCTTGCATTGGAAAGAATACTTAAAGAGTATTCTAGGGATATATGTGATTTGCCAATATGCTTAACAAACAGAGATGCTATGGTTACTGGAACTTAGCCAACAAAGTGAAAAATCTTGAGTGCTGAGGATTGCTGTCAAATTAACTCGAGGCTTGGGATTTGTAACTCGAGGTTGTAAGAAAAATCGAGGTTGAAAATATAACTTAAGGTTAAGTCCATGTCTTACACTGTCCGTGTTTTTTTTAAATTGAACATACAAAACCTTGAGGTAGGAAACTGAACCTCGAGGTTAAGGCGAAACTCGAGGTGGTCAACAAAACTCGAGGTTATATTCTTCTTTCACTGAGTTTGCATTTGCTTCATAACCTCGAGGTAGTTAATTTAACTCGAGGTTCCTAAGAAACTCGAGGTTGCATCAGTGACTCGAGGTAAAATAACTGGCTAAACAGATGCTCAAATCATTGAACTGATCGTTGATAGCTTAAACATCTATCGATCTATTTCTGATCTTTCTGGTTCATGTTGTGTTTATTGTTGCTACTAATGATACTTCAAGAGCTATGATTATGAAGAATTTCAGGAAGGGATTAATGCTTTGAGATAAAAAGCAGATGGTGACGTGAGCTTCAACGGCTATTTCTTTAACGGCTACTTCCAACTGATGTCCAATAGTCGAACGCTTGCAATGGTCGAAACACAATAACCTATAAATTGCGAAGTCTTCAAACTAGAAGAAGTGACGACGATTGATAAAAGAATCGACGAAGCCAACGAAATGATTTCACCACTTCATCGTCGATAGCTCATATACTCTGTTTTTACAGTAAAGAGTCGATTATGCACTTCAGTAATTAATACTCTATCTACTCTGAGGGGTTTAGAATTCTTATTTGATTATCTGTAAAATTTTGAGGTTGGGACCTCAAGTATTGGGGAAACAATTACAGCTTATAAGGGGGAGTGAATCTGAGTGTGAAAGGATTACCCTGAGTACAGAGTGTGTAATTGTATCCGTGGAGATTGTAAAGGCTGCACAAGTGCCCGAATAAACTTGTGAGGTTGTAAAGGCTTTTCTCTTGTGCCTGGTTAAACAAGGGGATAGTGGAAATCTCAAGTGCAGCTTGGGGACTGGACGTAGGTCAAGGATTGGACAGAACCAGTATAAATCTCTGTTTGCATATTCTTTTCCCTAAACTCTTACATTCAGCTATATATTTAAATGAACGACTGTTGGTTTGCAACTCATTACTATCATACAAATTGCTTTCTGTAAGTTACGAATAAATTTTCTAAGTTTCAAAAGTTTTATCAGACACCTAATTCACCCCCCTCTTAGGTGACAGCCAAGTCTAACACAGTTTTGGTTTAGAAACTCCAGTTTTGAATTACACACAGATCCCTCTAAGTTTTAACACTTAAATGGAATCTCGAGTTTAGTTTTTGAAACTCAAGTTTTGACCAAGCAAAGAGCATCATTATTTCTCAATGTTTTCAAAACTTCAGTTTTGAGGTTTTAGACATGAACTCATTAAAAGTTCAAAACTCGAGTTATCAATTGGAAACTCGAGTTTGATCTTCAGTCAAAACTGTGTTCCAAACCTCAAATCGTGACAATCCTCTCTGGAAGAAGGAAACTTCAGTCTTTATATGGAAACTCGAGTTTGAACTTAAGTGTACAGTGACAAACTCTAGTTTTGATAAACAAACTCGAGTTTGCATTGCTGGTTTTTAAAAATCAAATCTGCCGAATTTGTGAAACCTACTGTTTGATCTTAATACTTTCTATTATCATTCATTAATATTCCTAGCTATGTTTAACCACTTTGTTAGTAAGTTTCAGATGATTTAAAGAATATTAAATGAAGGTTTAAAGCAAAAAAGCAAAGTGAGGTCAGCACATTAAATGCAAAGTTTATAAAAGTTGCATCATTTTGGACAATCATTCTACACTCGAAGCAAAGGGATTAATGTCTTCTTTCCACATCCAGTAGCTATTCTTCCAACGGATTAAAAGTCAAGAAGTCAAGCATAAATATCTGTACAACTAGATTAACCAAAGAGTAGAGAAAGGAGAAGACCAAAGCTTAACGTAATCCTTGTTTAATGATGACAATGGTTATATTGAAGATTATAATGGTCATTTAATGCTCTCTTGATATAAATAGATCAACATTTAATTCCTCTCAACTAACTAATCTGCAAAAAATGAATAGCATTCAAAGTTTCCAACTACTTTTGAGTTTTCTGATATAAAGTATCGTTTGATACATTTGTACTTCAGTGATTATATCTATCCACTGTTAGAGCGAGTTCATTTATTGTAAGCAATCTCAAGTCTGGGGGCTTGGAGATTGGGGTTATTGATTGCAACTTGTAAGGGGGAGTAAGTTCTAGTGAGAGAATTCCTCTTGAGTTACAGAGTGTGTAATCAATTGTGATAGTGAAAAACTTAGAGAGTCTGGGGCCTGGACGTAAGTCAAGAGGTTAGACCGAACCAGTATAAATCCTTGTGTCTTTGCTCTTCTTCCCTATTCTCTGTTATACCCTGTTTTTAGTGTCACAAAACAGAGCTTTAGAAAATAATTTTTAAAATCCACAATTCACCCCCTCTTGGTGATTAAGCTCCACTTTCAACCACAACTCGTCACCTCAGCTCACACACTTTAAAATGATCCCGGCACCCTCTACTAGCCATCACCTCCTTAGCCCATACACCATATCTTCAACCTGGTACCCTATAAGGATTCGATAAGCGTCTTTATGTAGGAATGAATGGACTTATAAAAAGGGTATTATTATCAAGTCGCATAGTTAGGTACTTTGCAACACCATAAGTGACTAATGACAATGGTAAACATTTATAGGCATCCTAGGGAACTTCTATTGATCCCAGCACCTTCAGACGAAATTTAAGGATTCAAGCTTGAGGTGGGTAACCTTATGTGTATAAGTGTATTCACGGATGATTAACCTTGTGTGTTAGAACATTTGCATATGTGTATCCTAGCTATGGATTAGGACTGTGCGTCCTAAAGGGCTACGATCCTTGGCTGATAACTGCGGTTATGGTACAACTTATTTACTGTCAATTATTCTATGTTTATCATGTGTTATGTCGTCATTTATATTTCATACTTGCATATAAGATTAACTGTTACCATGTGGTTCATTTATTTGAACTCTAGTCCATATGATAGAGACAAGTAGTGGTTCGAGATCAAGAGGCAAGATGCAGTTATAAGGGTTACAGTAGAAAGGACTTTTGTGATAGTATAAGTAGTTGGACTATATTAATTTGTTTATCACTTGCCTACTTTCAGATTATTGTATTAAAATGCCCATAAGGGATAGTATCGCTCGCAAAAATATATCCTCACATTTTCAAACTAAGTTATTTTCAAAAACTGTTATCTCGCAACTAAGTCATCCAAATCATCTCGATGCCTGTGTGCAATAACTTTGATAAATAAAGGCCCCACAAGGGAGGACGTTACAAAACGTTACAAGCTCATTTAGCACACAATGTTCAACAGAGGTCTAACCTCAACTCCCTTCCAATAAGCCAAGGCCACTGATCTAGCCTCTTAGCAGCCAACTAACGGACAAGACGATAATCACAATTGAACAAACTAAATTTATTGAATTGAAAACTTAACAAACTAGG
Organism: Acacia confusa; assembly: GCA_037074495.1. Taxonomy (NCBI): domain Eukaryota; kingdom Viridiplantae; phylum Streptophyta; class Magnoliopsida; order Fabales; family Fabaceae; genus Acacia; species Acacia confusa. The sequence goes on from CM073506.1 coordinate 13,307,418, forward strand.
TTCATATTACAACTTAGGAATTCATCCTCACTCAATCAACGAAAATTAGTTCATGACTGATGGGGGAAACGAATTGAAAATTATAGTAGAACAACCTATGGAAAGATTAAAAAGGAGAAAGTAAAATAGAGAAGCTTGTCGAAGTAGTCAACAGTGCAGGGAGCGTCCTGTCATGTAAAGTCTCTACATCTTTTATAACTCCGTCTAACTTTGAGAATGGATTGGGTCTTTTCTGTAGCTCTCTCTTTATGAATCCTCTCTTAACGTGAGTCAGGTCATATCCAATTTATACTCTATATTCTCAAATTTTCTGACCCTTTACGACTCCATGATCCTTTTAGGTCTAGTCGTTTCTTCCTTTTATAACTAGGTCATTCGCGTCGTATGTCTAGTAAGATTGGCTTTCCTATTCTGTTAGGTCTGACTCCCAAGATTTGGTTGATTGATCCTTTTAATCATGCAGGATTCTGTAGATCTTCTATTTGATTCTCTGCATCTTCTATTTCCATCTCTTTCCAATCAACCGTTGTCTTAGCGTTCACCTCGATGACTTGTACTTATTTCCTGAAATAACTTGAGAAGCGATTACCGTAACATATTGCATAGCAAATCATCACTTGAGATGCTACACATTATAGTGACATTGTGGTGTTGGTTCAAAATAAAGATCTATAATGTTGTAGAATGACATCAGTTCTGTTTTATGATCTCAAAATGCATTAAGACGCAACCTTTTCTTTTGCCTAATGCGAGATAGTATTTAAAATACAACATCTTACTACATCCATCCCTTATTTCCACAAAATGCAAGAATTCCAACATATTTCATCGAATAACACACATTAAATCTCAGAATTACCCTACAATACAAAGCAGTCATAACACATGAGAAATATATGACAGAAACATAACTCATCAATGTTATTGTTCGAGTAAGCATAATGTGTACTCGAGCAACGTGCTTGAGTAATACTTCTTGGCCTTATTGAGTAGTAACCTAAAAGAGTAAAGGATTAGATAACACAATATAATATATATATGCTTGAGTAGCTCAGGTCTTTACTCGAGTACGAAGTATGCTTGAGCAATCACTTACTTGTTCGAGTAAGCCCTTGAGTAAATTGTCATATACCCTAGTACATGATTCAAATGCTGAGATTTCACAGAATGAAAAACCTTTTCCTGTTTAAAGTTGTATAATCATATGGATGTCAAAAGTGCCTTTCTTAATGACTACATTATGGAAGAAGTCTCTGTTGATCAACCTCCCGATTTTGAAGAGATATTCCATTCTGATCATGTTTATCATCTCAAAAAGACTCTCTATGGTTTTAAACAAGCTCCTACAGTTTGGTATAAAAGACTGAGCAAATTTCTCCTTGATCAAGGATTCATTAGAGGAAAAGTTGACACAACCTCTTCATCAAGTACAAAAAGAAAAATAATTTATTAATTGTGCAAATTTATGTTGATGATATTATATTCAATGCTACTAATGACTCTTTATGTCAAGAATTCTCTAAGACTATGCAGGGAAAATTTGAAATGTCAATGATAAAAGAATTAAATTTCTTTCTCAAACTTCAAAATAAATAAAGGAAGAATGAGATATTTATCTCTTGGACCAAATATCTCTGTGAGATCTTCTCAAAAAATATGGAATGGATCATTGCAATGGAGCTAATACTCAAATGAGTTCAACAATGTTGCTGGATGGATGTTGATGCTGAAGGAATTAATTTCAATATTATCAAATATAGAGGATTGATTGGTTCATTGCTCTATCTAACGACTAGCAGACTCGATATATAATTCAGTGTGAGAATGTACACAAGATATCAGTCTGCTCTAAAAGAATCACATGCCAAGATGATTAAAATGATATTTATATATATTGCTGATACAACAGAGCTTGTAATGTGGTACCCCAAAGGAGGCAATGAATATCTCATAGCGTACGCAGACTCTAATCATAGTGGATATAAAAATGATAGAAAGAGCACTAGTGGACAACGTCAGTTCCTCTGAGGCTCTAGCATCTTGGTTTAGTAAAAGGGTAAAAGGGCAAAAATACACATGTGCTTTACTCTCAGGAGCGTCCAGCACCATATGTTTTTTTTTGGAGCAAAAATACACATAAACTTTCAAAAGTGGAGCAAATATACCATCACAGTTAACTCTTTTTAACAGACGTTAAGTTCCCTACAAAATTACCAAAATGCCCCTCACACCATCTCCTTCCCAACCTTTATCCTCTGACCTCTTCAACTCTCTCTTTTCTATCGAAGAACAAGAACAGTACCAGATTCAAAAAGAAATAGAAAACCCAAAACCAGATTTAAAAAGAAACAGAAAATAGTGCTACAGAAAAAGTGAATCATCATCTAGAAAACCCAAAACCAGATTCAAAATGACAATACCTGATTCAAAACATAAAACCAAATTCAAGAAAAGCTACAGAGGAAGTGAATCATCCTCTGGAAAAACGAAAAAAGCATGTCTTTTTGGGTAACAAACAAATAGATAATTGCAAGATGATTAAATGGATAAAGCATAAAGATGGAGATAAATTCATATTGCAAGAAAACATCTGAATGTAATTTCATTTTAAAAAACCCAACCAAAGTAATAAATATATCAAAAGCTTCCATGAGATCCGAAAAGCTTGTTCTGCAAACTTTCGTCGCTTCCAACTTTCATTAACAAATTGGTTGTTCGCCACAGGGTTTGTGATCAAGTATTTAAAAGTTCAATTTCCCAGAACCGATGCAACCGTGGCTTTTTCTTCATCATTCCACAACACATCTCCTAAGCCCAACTCAAGCTTCATATCTTGTCTCCAAACAAAAATCACCCAGGAAAGAAAAAAAATAATCTCAAACTTTTCAACCCTCATTCAAATCTCAACTCATTAGAGAGATTTGTCACCCGCTCCTTAAATTCAACACCTGAGAAGGCTGGAGGAGAGAGAGTCCAGCATAACAGAAATAATCTAAGCTGATAAGGACCCAGAAAAGGAGGATGTTGAGGAAGAAGGCTTAAGTGAAGAGGAAAATACAAACTGAAGCAGAGAAGGCAACCATTAGGTTGGTCTGATGGTGAAGTACCCAGCATAAGGTAAGGCTAGGAAAGACCACAAGAAGCTGGAGAAGGGAGAGACCTCGTCAATGTAGTTTTCTTATGAGCTTTCTTTCATAAGGCTTGGCTCTAGAAGATGACCTGATGGAGGAAGACTTGAAGGTTGGTGAGTCAAGCAGTTAGACATCTGAACTTTTGCTATTTCATCGTTGAAGCTTCTAGATCGATCTCCCATCTGGTTTTTTGCTTTTAAGGCAGTATACGCGTGGGAAATTGGGGAAAAACTGGTCAAGGGCAAGTTGAGAAATTAAAAAATGTTCAGCTTTTTTTTTTTAATGGCATGGGGCCCACCTAAAAGTAACGTCAGTTAGGGCATTTTAACGGCATGTGTATTTCTGCCCCACTTTTGAAAGTTCATGTGTATTTTTGCTCAAAAAAAACATATGGTGCTGGGCGCTCCCGAGAGTAAAGTATATGTATATTTTTGCACCTTTACCCTTAGTAAAAAGTGAAACACCATATCATTGTCATCTACTGAGGTTGAATATGTAGCTGCTTCAAGTTGTTGTATCTAAGTCCTTTGACTTAAACAACAACTTCAAGATTTGGGTATTCATCTCAAAGAAATTTCAATTCTCTGTGATAACACTAGTACAATAAGCTCGATGAAAAATCCAATCCAACATTCAAAAACCAAGCATATTGACGTGAGGAATCACTTTATTAGATATAAAAGAGAGATGTAAGTGTAATGTTCATTCCCATTCATCTCTAACTTGCTGATATATTCACTAAGCTTTTAGCCAAGGATCAGTTTTTATATATCAAAAGAGAATTGAGTATGATAAATCCCAATGAATTTTAAGCAATCTCTTTTATACTATTTATTTTAAAGTTTAATTTAAAATATTATTACTATCTTAAGCATCAGAGTTTTTAGAAATGTCTTTTATAGGATCCTTTGTTATTATGATATAAAACAGGGTGAAACAGTGAAGGAAACACTTGAGTGTATGATATGATACTTAGGTAATATTGAGGAACTTATGTACAAAATGCCCTTCGAACACCGTGGAGAACAAAACTACTCCAATTTGTTAATAAAATACTCAAGTATGGTACTCGAATACTGAGAGGATAAAATCTAACAAACTCTTCCATATAGATGTTACTTTTGTTGGAAATTATGTCCTAGGGGCTAATCATTATATTTCAAACATTATTGTTTTTAAAATATCTCTCCATTTTGTTATCATATCATTTGCATGTTTATTATATGACTGTATCCTTGGATGTATCGTAAAGATTGTCCTAAATATCCTTGGTCGGTCATCTATGTGAGAGTAAAGATGAAATAAGACCAGTATATATGACTTTAATAAGGTATGGAGATATGAACCAAAGTCTTAGGCACTTGTAAGAGTACAAGGTGCTGGACTGAGCCACTATGATAAAGCTGCATAGATTAAGTCATAACTTTCTCTCTTGTATAACTACATCACAATGCCCTTTGACTTAAGATCATCATGGATTCCTACATGAGAGTCTTTGATTTTTGACCTACTCAAAAGTCACCTTTGACCAGGTGATGATAAAGACTTCGATTGTGATTAGTGTTTTTCATGCAGAGGAATGTGAATGGTCAAGATGGGATTTATCCCTCACATTTGTAGAGAGATATTATTGGGCCCCTCGATGAGTGAGTCTGAGAAACGTATGGCCATACTACGATGGAAATGAGTTTATATTTCAATTGTTAGACTATTCAAGAATCGAGCAAGTAATAGTCAAAAACGGGAGGATGACACTATCCATGATTCACCTTGACCAAATTATCGTGTGACAAAAGGGATATGACATGGTTGTATGATAGGATGTATCATATCATCAATCTTCATATGAGTTGGGTAGTCGTAATGTCTTGTTAGAGGCCGCTTGCGGCTTGTAGGCTCCCGCTGCCAATTTCATGTGGGCCTATATGGTTGCATACAAGAATAGCCCAACACAAGCTATAATGTCCAGATTCATTGAATCTAAGATAGGTCTAAGATTCAATGAATACAATGTTTTATCTAAGTGTGTGTGTGTGTGTGTGTGTGTGTGTGTGTGTGTGTGTATTCGAAATAATAATAATATTGGTATGTTGCATTAGTTTTGTGTTTCATTTATTTGATAAATTAAATAACTAAAACTGATTGAGATATCGTATCTTATATTTAAAATTTGAAGATATATATCATATATCATATTTGATTTATGAAGATAAATCAAATCAACTGCCTTTTATTTTGCATTAAATAAATAAATTAGATTGAATCTGTTAGACAGATTTAATTTCCAATTCAATTTTGAAATTAATTAAGGTTGATTTCAAATATTTAATGTGGCCCATTAGGGTTATAAATACTCTTAGGTTGTGAGTAATCGGATTACACAAGAGAATTGAAGAGCCGTAAAGAAACCCTAAAAGAGAGATGTGAGGCGAAAAAGCTTAAAGGCGCTAGCACGCTGTCGTTCGTGTTGGAGTGCAGTTCGATGTGGATACTGTTACACCCCTACCAGCCTTGCCCTTTAGGGTGGCGGGTTAAAAGGATTCCTTTTTCTTATTACGTTTTCACTGCTACTTATTCCTTTTATCATGTATTAGAGTAAACACAACAGAGCATGTACCAATTTGGACAAATACAATATACTGGTAAAAGTACAATAAATCAAAAGGTAAAAAGTCCCTATAGGGTTAAGGGTACAGTCATCCCAAATAAAATATTAAATAGTAAATAATATGATACTCTCATCCAGATTGAATACAACTTTAAGCCTCCTTAGAGCATCTTCATTTCTTCGTATCAACTCCTAGCCCTTGCCTTTTAAACTCCTGATCATATCCACCTGAAGCGTCTGTATCCTTAAACTAGTCTGGAGTTCAAAATTGAACCCCAGAGTAACTGTTAAACTTATGTAAAATATGTATGCAATGCATGTAATGCAAATCACAATCAGGAAAACAAACATGGCATGTACCACAATCCGTAGGACCACCTGGTCAAGACAAGCTCCTGAAACCAATGCGTAAAGGGCCTCAATAGTCAGGGTGGCCAACCCCAACCACCTACCCTAGGGCCTCAGTAGACACCTATAAATACATAGTCATATAGGTTCCACCTACCCCACATACCTTGGGCCTCAGTAGACACCCATGAACACACAGTCATATGGGCTCTACCTACCCTACATGCTAAGGGCCTTAGTAAGACCCCTATAGGTACTACCTACCCATCATGCCTCGGACCTCAGTAGCACCCCTACAGGTACTACCTACCCTGCATACCTCAAGCCTCAATAGTAACCATAAATAGTGAAAGTCCCATAGATACTACCTACCCTACATCCAAATTCACAATAACACATAACATACAAGAGCCACATAAAGTATGCAAGTTTACAATTACTACCTGACACTTCTTGAAAGCGGTGAACTCTTCCCTTAATATCGGAGATGCATCCTACACGTAATAATACCCTAGATACAGCCAAACACCATGCTTTCTACACACATTCAAATTTTACTTCTAGTTTTATAAAATTCGCATAGCACTAGAATTTTCAGAGTTTCTGCCCCAAATTTTTTGGTTTTTAATAAATTCTAGAAAAATCCTACAGACATGAAATTAGGGGCCTTATAACCCTTAGGATGTCTATTTTACAGGAAAAATAATTCCCAAGGCAAACTGGCTTCAAATTAGTTCCTGGTTTCCAATCTTTGGCCACTGGTCCGAGAGAAAAATCCTGTTTTTAAGTCATTTTCATTCTTAAATAGCTCTTGGTTGGAACATCAAAATGACACAAAACCTGATATCAAAATCATGTCCAGGATGTATACTTTTACCATGTAAAATATCAAAGAATTTGAAGTCATTTGCTATGTTAAAACCACGGATTTGTCTTCCCTGCCCAGAAACCGAAAGAATTGGCAGATTTTCGTATATTAGAAACTTAGGCTTTGAGAGTTTAGAAAAAGATGATCTTACATGTCCCCACATAAAAAAAACTCTGAACTAAATGAAAACCTCAAAAATATGTAAATCCCACTGCAACTACCATGAAAACACCATAGGGCATAAGCAAGAATCTTTAGGTTAGTGGTTAGGGACTTACCTTGAAATTTCAGTTGTGTATGACCTCCTTCCTTTCCCGAACAAGACTTTCAGCTGGAACCTCTTCTTCCTCACCTTGAGCTCGTCCTTGGTGTAGGGAAAATGAAGGGAGGAGTGCCCTTTATATAGACTCCAAAGGTGCAAGCTATTATCCAACTTCGGTTATTACCCACTAGACGAATAGATGTCTCGGATTTAAATATTATTTCTTGACACAATTCTCAAAGATTCTAGAGAACTCTTTGGGCATATGGGAAACGCATTCCAAGGCCAAAAATGAGATTCCAAAATTGCCCCTGGTTGTGGTCTCTAAAATTGCTAGTTATAGGTTTTAGGTCTAGGGTTAAAACAATCATTTCGTGTTCTCTCTCTTCAAGGCCGTGGGACCCACAAGATTTGCCCTTGGATTGTGCCATAAATGCTATTTATTAGTTATAATTACATGTCATTTCATTGTCATGTCAATTTTCAAAAGATGTGGTTCATATTAAACCGAATTATTTTATTCTTTCTCTCTTATCATAATTGCATGATGCGACTTGTACCTTCTTGACAAGTGATGTGACCTTGCATTTACTCTCCTAGCTCACTTAATTTTCTCCCCCTCTTGTATTTGGGCCTGGGCCCGACTCCGAAAACCCTTGACCAATCTTGCTCAGTTACCTTTTGTTGGTTATACTTTTCCTTGTAATTCGTGCCACACAAATAGACCTGTATGGGTTCGGATCATTAGTCTCTTTTCTCTAATGTGGTTGCATGTTTTTTTTTTAATTCTTGGGAAACAAGAAATGTATATTTTAATATCTCATAATGACCTCATACTTTATGGTGCCAAAAAGTCAAACATCCAATCCAATCTTAAAATGTCACGTGTCCCACTAGCATCATTACTTTTGTCCTTTGTAATCATGAAGGGACACATGTCACCATTCTATTTGGCCAACACAAAAGTATGTCATCATCAGTCATTATGACCTTACAAATTAAAGTTACTTTATCAGTGCTAACTCAAGATCCTGCCTAAGTTTTACTTAGGTTTTCTTCACGAATACCGATGTTCTCTAAAAAACGCAGGGCACCTTTAACTGCCCTAAAAATGCTGCATACTCACTTATATCGACATACTTTCACCCAACTAATTGTCATATACCTTAGGACATAGTTAGGTGGCATCTTTTCCAACCAGATTTACATCGTATGGGTCCTTGGTGCCCTTTTCCATTAGCACTTTAATTCTATAGCTTGAAAATACTAGGTCCACTAACCCGTATAGCCGAGTTACTTAGTCCCGGAGAGGCTTCCTAACCCTTGACATTCTTGGGACTCTTCCCGAACCGAGCTTAGTCATTTGTCTATTTTAAGCTTATTCTTAATCCTTAGGGTTTAGAATTGGGATAAAGTTTAGAATTCCCGAACCGAGCAAAGCGCACACATGAGTTGACATAGGTACCATTCCCAATGACTAATCAGATTTAAACACCATTGATAGATTCTCTTCTTGGGATTCGTAATTTTTTGGATAAATTTTATTATGCTACATGTACAAATCCCAAGAAATTTGCAAGTACTAGAAAGGAAATACTCAAGTGTAACCACTAATACTTGAGTAATGGTACAATCGAAGTGACTTGAATAGCTATTAGAGAGAAGTTCAAAGAAAGCAGCGAAGGATGTGGTTCACCTAAAAGTAATTGTCAATGATCAAAAAAGTCAACCAGAGTTGTGGGGTTTTGAGGATGGTGGGTAACGTTTGACCAAAGACAAGCAAGTTAAATGTAAAAAGTCAACCACATTGCCGTAATGATTAATTATTTTTAATATCAAGGAAAAAGTAGGGGTTTTTAGTCATCACTATTATTGTTATCCTCCTCCTGCCCCTCCCCCAAGCTCGGCACATCATTGATGTTTGAGGAAGGAGATGAAGGGTCTCATTGGAAGTGTTCCTATACAACCTAATTGTAATAAAGGATGAGGTTTAACTTCTTGTTCAAATTGTGGGTGTCTAGTAAGATGCCTTGTCGAGCAATTAAGGCTAGCCAACGTTTGTAATAAGCCTTAATAAGGAGAGGATGGTGGAAGTGGAGGGGCTTGTGGAGGAGGAAGAAAAGGAGGACGACAAATAGAAAGAGCTCTATGGTGTTTGAGCATGATGAGGGAGAGATGGACAAGGTTATGCTTTTAGAAAAGTACTAAGAAAAAAAATGAATGGGTACTTCACTCTAAAGTATTTAACTTAGGAGAACTGGTACTTAGCGTCGAACCGAACTAGGTTTTGAAAATGTGCTTTTTAGATTTGTTATTTACATGGCGGTTATTTATTATACAAGGTTGTTTTGTCATTCATACTTCACGGTCAATAGATATAACCATTATGTTTATGTTTTTCACAGATATAAAGTTGGAAGATCAATCGTTTGTAAGTGTTACATGATGGTTATTTTGAAAAAACCATAACTTTTGTAACTAAATAAATGCCGGTTATTAATACAATCATTATTTTTGTGTTTTGGTGAGTTTCACCTTACAATACAAGACGGTGCGCATAATTAACCGTCACTTTTAAGCATTATATAACCTTGAGTGACCTCTACCTCAACATATATAACATTTATTAGTTGTAACCATTTGCATTAAACACTTTAAATGCGTAAATATGTAGTGGTGATAATATCAAAAGTTAGATTTAAACTAACATAGGTTAGTATAAGTCCTAGAGGAGTCATTTGTGTTGAAAGGAAAGTCATGAACCCTAGAACCAAATACCAGTTGAAAGTATAAAAAAGAAAAGTAACACTTTAAATCACATGCATGTGGAATGGTGGAGTGGTGGTCTGGCTAGCACAATAGTTTCATAGCTTATGAGTTATTCTTAGCTCGAGAGTTCCAAACGCTGGAATAATTACGCATAAATTCCAATCACGGTGAAGACGTCCTATTATTGAAATCGATATTAAATAGTTATATGAATAGGAAAGTGTCTATATAAAAATTTGCACATCCTAATTTAAAAAATTAACAATACAGAAATTACAAGTTTCCATATAAAAATTTGCAAATCTTAATTTACATTATAAGAGCTTATACAAATTTTACAAGTGTTTATAGGTGAATCTATAAATGCATATATGCATTTTAACTACTATCAATAGTAAAATGGCAAGTGTGTATATGAAACTTTGCATTTTTTAATTTTGGTGATTGTAGTTGCTGAGTTATAAAAAAAATAATAAAAACTTTGCGTGTGATTTTTCGAATTAAAACTGAAAATAGGTTGAATAGTTTAACAAAATCCCCTCAGTAATAAACGTATCAGCTTGAATTAATCTAAAATATAAATAAAAATGATCTAATTTTAGCTACTTTCAATTTACCTTTTTAAGTATATAAGGGCATCATGGTCTATTCACAATATTAAAAAAAACCCTTATTAGGCCTCTTAGTCTTATGCTTATAGTAATTTGTTAAAAATGTACGCCTAAATCTATATTTTAGCATTTAGTCTAGATTTAATGAGGATGTTCCCTGGTATAAATTAGGCTTTGTAAATTTTTGTATAGATATACTTGTTATTTTAATTTTTTATTATTAGTTATTAATTTGTGAATTTTTTAATGGATATTTGTTATTGTTAGTTGTTGAAATATGGATAAGCGCACTTATGAATTCATCTATATATGAAATTGACATAATAGATACAAGTAATTTACTTAAAATTTTTCCTATTATTATATTAGTTTTTTCCAGGCTATTATTATATTAGTATAGGATTAGTTTTAAAGAATACCGTATAATCTTTTTTTTTTTTAAAAAAAAAAAAAGTCGGCCCAACTAACATCTTGTATCGCGAATTAATACAAATTCAAACATTGTAATACTCAAATGAGTGTGTGCGCATCTCAATATGATTATTTTTTTAATCAACAATATACTTTAGGGTGATCATCTAATTAGATTTTTTTTTTATTTATACATTGATTGATTAATTAACTAATAAATTAAAATTGAGTTACACACACACAATTAAAGATAAATTAAATTGATAACTATACATATGTCGTTTAATCATAATTTATATTGAATTCACTTCAGAGATGGACTTTAGTTTCGCATATGGTGTGTATATGTAGGTTTTCCTTTTCTACTTGATAGGGTTTAGGCGTTTGAATAAAAATGAGAAGTTGAAATTAAAAGTAATTTGTGGGCAATGAACGATCCAAAATTCAACACATCACCACGTAACACGTATGTATTCCTGTACAACAACAGGAACAACAAAGAGTCCAAAAGACCAACAACACTAATTGGCTCAGTTGATACATAGGTGAATCTTTTAAGCATGTTGTACGAGGTTTGATGGTAACATGCTTTAATTTAAGGAGACTAATTAGGGACTTTTCTTGTGCACTGAAGGTTTTTTGGAAGGGGAAAATAAACAGGAAAAAGAAAATTAAATCATTAAATTAAATATCTCTTTTTTCAAAATCCGTGATAAGGAAACAATTAAAATATATAATAATATTAAAATGATTAATATCCTGCACCAGATATATATAACTGATAATAGTAAGAAAAATCATATTTCAGGTAATAGCTTTATTTATTGATGCCAAGTGTTTAGGCTGTGAAACTATTAGTGACATTTGGTTATCATATTTGTGACCTTTGATTATCAAATTGTAACACCGTGCTATATTGAGATCTTTGAATATTATTCGGTTGATAAAGTTTTTTTTTTTTTTTTTTTTAATTCGATCAAGGATATGCTTGAGACACTTGAATTTGAAATTAATTCTTTTCGAAACTCAGAACAGAACGTGAAGAGTTTTATCCTCGTAGACTTTTAAATACGTTTCTGGTATTTAATATAAGATATGTTTAGAAAGTTATTAGTCTTAAATATAAAATAAAGTGTTTATATTTGTTAATATTTTTCTAATTTACTAATATTAAAGCTTCCTCAATAATAATTAAAGAGGAGAGAGATTTAGGGAATTAAAAAAGATGATTGGAGCATATGTGTCATCTAGCTTTCTCATATGGGTTTATTGTTAAACAATAATAATTAAAAAAAAGGACAGGTCATATGTGATTAGAAAACTTAATGAAATTGATCTAAAGAACTTAAGATGATTTTTTTTAGAAAATACATGTTATATTAATTAATTTAACTAATTTTTTTAATTTAATCGAATTAAATAAATATACCTTATATTAAGAACTAAAGGGATAATAATAATAGTAAATGCATTTTTATTATCTCTTTAGAATTATTGTTGTGATGTAGTGGGCCTAGTCAAATGAAGGGCCCCTTCACTGCTAATTGGACTTTGTTAATGGTTTGTTATATTTTGGGTTTCCTCATGGCAAGATCCTGAATTTTTTTTTATTATAAATGTAGTTTTTATAAGTAGCATTTGAAAAACTTCTATGTGAAAATCTTCCTTAGACTTCGAGGATTTGTGAAATTTATGTTATGTGTGAAGGGTGTGTTGCTTTAATTTTATGCTTATATGTATAAAAATGAGCTTATTAAAATTAAGGTAAAGCCTACTTATCTAATCTCTACGTTTTCAAACTTTGGCTTGGCTATTGGTTGGGAATACCCTTCATACGGATAAAAAGAAAAAAGAAAAAGAAAATCAGTGAAATGTCACTATTTAAAATTTTTATTTCCTTGAAGGTTCTAAATTTAAATACTAGGACTTTTTTTGTATGAAATATTGCAAAGTATTCATACTTTTTGTGTATTGAATCCTTTTTACCAATAAAATTTTTAATAGAAACTTTTCACCGATATTTTTTTCCTTGAGAAGAATGTCACGGGAAAAAAAACATAAACTTGGTTCATAAGACATAGTCATATGCATAGAAAAATTTAATAAATAAAATGAAACCAGGGAAATTGAGCTTTTCTCCTCGGGACAGTAGATTGGAACCATGGAATCATGTGGGAGCAACGGTTTGGAATATTATTAGGTGTTAGGGCTTCTACAGCTGCGAGTAATATATTATAATTATAATTTCCATTCTATTTCAACCTCTCTCGAAACGGGTTTCTTTTTTATATAATAATAATTCATATAGTCCAGACCTTACCCCAGTGTCGGATCGTACTCTTAATTACTTAAATAATATCATATTATAAAAATAATAAACCTGTAATATTCGGATGATACCGGCAACAAGGTCATGTATGGCTGAAAACATGAAACAATTAAATGTGCACTACTGCTATTGGAATTTTTCTTCCGTATATGAATATAATAACAATAAAAACAATAATAATAACAACCACAAAAATCTATACCCTAGTATTTTTATATTCATCCATTTCAACTTATAAGACTTTTTTTAAAGCATGTTGGCGATGTGAAGAATTCAATGGTTAGACACTTTTTCTCCAAAAGAGAAGTAATAACCTCTAATTAACTCACATGTAATGAATAAAGAGTATTTTTGGAATAAAGTCATTGATGAATTATTGTTTTCTCAAAGCATTTTATATAATGAAACATGAAATACGCAAGGAAAAAAAACTTTTATAAATTAAAATAGAGGGAGTGCAAAATTTATAATAAGTGTAAGATATTCATAAACTATTCTTACTTTAATGCAACCCTTTTTAATATTTTGTGCATATATGAAAAAATATGTTTAATTAAGAATATAACTTCTGTTTGCCAAAAAAAAAAAATTGAGAACAGGAATTTCTCTCTTCCTTATTGGAGTTTTCCTTCTGGTCGTTTTTATGAGTGTTTTTGCTTTTGAACATTGGTTTTTCAATGCCCCCCTCTCCCCAACCAAAAAAAAAAAAAAAACTTAGGTCGGGGAGGAGGTTGTGCAGCGTGGGGGCTTTGGTTTTTGTTTCTTCTTTTTTATGTTGAAATTCATCTTGACATGTGTAAAGGCATTCAAGGGAGGCGTCAAGACCAGTGACCAGACATGGTAACATTGTGTTGAATCAGAGATCTTATTGCCTTTCCCAGACTTCAATTAATGGGTTTGGGATTGATGGCAATGAGGCGAACATGTTCAAACGATGACTCAGTAATCATGTTTGCAAATACTCTGTCGGCGATTCTAAGGTTCATTATTTCTTCACGTCGATCTCGACTTGGCATGCATGTTTCTTTAATTTGATCCATTTCCTCTTATCTAGACTGCTTGTGGGATCTTGTTTTTTTATGCTCAAATCTTGTGGCTTTGGGTTGGGGAATGATATATAGATGATGACGGTAGGAGTCTCTTTTGGGCAAATAATGGATTGTCAATGTTGGCAATGGTGTTTCTCCAGACAAGACAGCTTGCATGGTGATGTTGTTTGATGGTGGCGGTGTACTTGTTTGGGTATAGAGTTTTGTTGTTTGAGCTTTTGACCCTTTTTGTTTACTGGTTGTTTTTCACTTGTCTTTTTTTTTTTTTTTTTTTTTTTTTTTTTTTTTTGTCAAAGAAGATTCTATTAATGAAATCAAAGAAGTGACGGTTACAAGGAAGAGAAAATACAACATAAAACTTGAAAAGCGAAACAACAGACATAGGTAGAAACAGAACATATACAATAAAAACAAACTAATTACAAAACTAAAACAAAAAAACAACAAGAAAACTAGAAACAAACAAACTAGCCACCATCCAAAGAAGAACTGGAACGTGAAAGATTAACAGCACTAGCACTAGTTTTCTAAGCCTCCAGAGTTAGAAGAGATAACAAAGCAGGTGTTGGTTATAAAACACATCCAACAGGGCACACCCCTTTATAAGCATCAGCTGCAAGGAGATCCGCAACACGGTTGCCCCCTCTCGAGGTGAAGGATAAGGAGAACTCAACCTTAAAAGACAAAAGACAAATAACATTCTGGATAATACTTCTACACCTCCAACCATACAAGTTTGGTGACTTAGCCTCAACACAGGTAAGTAAAGAGAGGCAATCCGTTTCTAGGATCATTGTGACCCAGGTCCACAGCAAGAAGTAGGGCCATTTTCATGGCTAAAGCTTCAATCATAAAGGCAAAAATGAACTTAACTTTATCCACAAAACCCCATTTAAAAAAGTCAGCAAAGTCACGACAAATTACCCCAATAGCAGCATCAAAAATACTTTTCTTAGTCAGTTCAATAACAATACTCGGGTTTGGCTTTCTATGGTCAAAAGTAATTTCATTTCTAGCTTTCCAAATAAACCATAGAAGCCAACAAATCAAAGAAAGATCATGCTTACTCAGCTGGGGCATACTTGTCATCAAAATCCACCAGGCTTTGAAACTGAAGATGCTAGAGGCATCAACTCTAGCACCTAGCAAACAGCCAAACCAGATACATCAAGTCTAGGGACAATGGATAAAAAACATGCTCAATAGTCTCCTCTGCATCTTTACATACTAGGCAGTGGCTATCTAGGGACCTCCTACGTTGATATGGTGCAGAATTGGTAGCAATTGAATTGTTCAAAAGGCGCTATATGAAATGTTGCACTTGTGGGATCACTTTAACCTTCCAAATCGATTTCCAGCATGTGGTGTGGATGATAGTCGATGACCCCGCCCTACCTACTTTAATAGAACTCCAATCTTTTCGGCAATGGTATCCCAGCTTCACCGAATAGCTAGTTCACAATAACTTGTCCTCCAACCCATTGGTAGGGATAGAGATTTTATATATCGCATCTCTGACTTTAGGAGACAAATATTGGTGAATAGGCGTAAGATCTCTGGTGAATAGGCGTAAGATCTCACTGCCCATTAACTATAAGATCATAGACTCTACCCTCTGAGATAAACGAATCATTGGAGGTGTTAGGTCTCTTAAGGAAAGAAGCTCCTGGGACCCAGGGGTCACCCCATATTCTGATAGAAGTACCATCGCCAATATTTCATTGAAGATCTTTCTTGAGAAAATTCCTATATTTTAAGATACTAGAATAACACCATGAGGCCTTATAGCCTTTTGCCGCATCAATAAAGTCTTGTTTAGGGAAGTAAACACACTTTAGCACCCTTGCCCATTAATCATTTGGTCTCAGTAAAAGCCTTCATGCCGTCTTAGCTAGGAGAGCATCATTCATAATCAATAGATCCCGAAATCCCATGTTATCGGTGCCTTTACTACTGGTCATAAAATCCCATGCTCGCCTCTAAAGGCATTACCATCCCACCAGAAGTTAGCTATAAGGCTATTGATCTCCTTACAAGTCTTAAAGCGGAACCTGAAACAATTCATTGGGTAGATTGAGATTGTTTGGATAACAGCTTTGATCATTACTTCCCGGTCGGCAAAAGATAATAGGGACTAACTCCATCCATGAATTTTACTTGCAACTTGTCCTCTGATGTAAGCCAAAGCCTGGTGCTTAGATTTCCCCTAAATACTTGGTATGACAAGATATGTTCCCGGGTCCTCTGTTGCTGGGATGCCCAACAAGCAGCCTACCATACATCTCACTGCAGATGGAGTTCCAGAATATTAGCCAAATAACTACAATTACTATAACTAGAATGTATATATAAGAGGGCATCATCAGTAAAAAAAAAACTATGAGTAAGAACTAAACACCCATTACTCAACTTAATATCTTTAATGCGCTTGTCATTCTAGCTCTTACTAATCATAATGGAGAGTACCTCAGCAACAGTAATGAACAAATATGGTGAAAGGGGATCTCCTTGACGGATACCTCTACTAAGAGTAAATGATTTCACATTTTCACCAAATAGACAGATATTTAAGCTCACAGAATGCACACATTTCATAACAAGGGCCACCCAATCTACACAAAAACCAAATTGAAGCAAGACATTCTCAAGGAAGTCCCACTCAACCCAGTCATATGTGAAGATGAAATATCACCTAGAGGGGGGGTGAATAGGTTATCTATAAAAATTTTCACTCTAACACTTAAATGACAAAGATAGATAAAGAAAGAATGAACACACAGGTTTATACTGGTTCAGTTTAATTCCACAACCTATGACCAGTCCCCAAGTACCTTGGGATTTTTCACCATCTCAAATAACTTGATATAGATACATACTTATACTTGCATGATCCTTTTCACAGGACTTACTCCCCCTTATAAGTTGTAAATGTACACCCTACTTAAGGTTTCACAACCTTAAGATCTGACTATGGTTTTTACATGTAATAAACTCTCTCTCTTACAGAGTGGATAAATATGAACACTGAAGTACAATAAAGAGTATCTGAAGATATTGGCTTAATGAAACAGTAGAATGCAATTGATTATTTGATTGCACAGCGTTTCGGTAGGTGATACAATTCAATGCTTCGACATTTATAGATGATCACATTTATTACCATTGAAGCTTGAAATAAATTCGTTGTGACCATCTCTAGTAGACCGTTGGAGATGAAGTGCGAAAAGTCCTTGTAGGTATTAGCCTTCATAAATGCTTTCTTAGTTCTCTTGATCTAGCTATTTATAACCGTTGGAGAACAAAGAGAATGAAGTATTCCTTTCCAATATGACTTTCAAATGATCAAAGAGAATTTCTTATGGTTTTAGTAAGCACATCAAATGTGTGACACATCAGATTGCTTTATTTGAGCCCACTATTAATTTATGTGTTAAGCATAAATTGGTTAATTGGTTAAATAAATTGGTTAAATGCATTAAGAAACAATAACAACTGATAAATAATTAATCACATATCATGATTAGAGAATTACTGGCTCGAGTCAGTTGTGAAAAATGCAGAGCACATTGACTCGAGTCAAGACATTACTGGCTCGAGTTAGTCCTTTGTTGAATGATACATTAATATCCTTACATGACATAGACTTGAGTCAAGAAATTTCATGGCTTGAGTTTTGGCTCAGACTCAAGTCATTAGAAATTGTGGCTCGAGATAAAGACATTTAATCATTCAATCACATAGAAGATATTTGACTCAAGGCTGAAATTCATGACTCGAGTTAGCCTCTAAACTTGAGGCAACATTTTAGACTCAAGTTGATTGCGACCAAAATCAGTTAAGGAATCAACATTAGTACTCTAGCTTGAGTCATTAAGTAATGACTCGAGTTAATGATCATTTTTAAATTCAACGGTCAAAAACTTTGGCTTGAGTCAATTTACATAGGCTCAAGTCAGGAAGATCAAACGTTTTTGAAATCTTTAACTTTAGAACAAGTTGACTCGAGTCATAGAATATTTTGGCTTGACTTTAGTCCTAAACTTGAGTAAGGTATTTAGTGGCTCGAGTCACTAAGATTTTTGAGTAAAGTATAGAGGCCATTTGACTCGAGTCTAACACCACTGGCTCGAGTTAGTCTGTTAGAAAAAACGTTTTAAACTTGATTTTTGACTCATGGCCTAGGTGATTACTTTCCTTATTGCTTTCAATAGTTAATCATCATCAAAACATAAATGGAGAACTAACAATATGCTTTACTCATATCCAATCTTAAGAGAGAATTCATACTTAGCCCTAGATTGCTTATGATGGAGGTAATGGTAAACCTCATGCGCTATAATAATATTATCGTGAATATAGCGGCTAGGGACAAAAGCACCCTAAGTTTGGGAGATACAATCATCTAGCAAAGGTCGCATCTTATTGACCATTATTTTAGAAATAATTTTATAAGAAAAGTTACAAATGCCAATAGGGCGAAAATGAGAAACATGTTTTGGTTTATGAATCTTGGGAATAAATGTGATATTAGTCGCATTAATCCCATCAAGAACAGAATGACCTGCAAAAAATTCATAGACCATAGAACATATAGACTCGCCAATTTCAGACCATGCAGAATTACAAAATTTACCATAATGTCGTCAGGTTTAGGTGCCTTTGTACTTCTAAGACTAAAAGCTGCAGCTTTAATCTCCTCTCTTGAAATAGGTAATATAAGGCTTTAATTCATTTCCTTAGAGATTTTGGGGTCAGTATAGCTCAAGACAACATCCATTGAGTATGAACTAGAGGTAGCAAAAAGATCCTTAAAAAAAGCTAGCAATGTTATGGGAAATAGCATCCTGCTCCATTAACCAGTTGCCGAATCATCTTTAATACAAGAAATCATGTTCCTTTGCCTCCTTTTGATCGTATAAATATGAAAGAAATGAGAGTTTTTATCACCAGCTTGTAACTAATTAATACAAGAGCGTTGCCACCAATATTGTTCTTCTAACTCCAATAATCTATCCAGATCACCTTTAACCTTCATAATCCTTCCAGTAATGTCAAGAGTTCATCACCTAGTGTCAACTTAGTCATCTGGGTCTTTAAGAAATCAATAATTTTAGCACTATCGGGGAACTCCTTCCTGCTTCACTTAATTAGATCCTGCTTACATTTCTTCAAATTACTTAAGAAAGACTCCAAAACTGAATTTTCTTGATCAAAAAAGGTCTGCCAACTCCCTTTGATTACCTCAAGAAATTGTCTGTGAGAAGCCTAGGTAGATTCAAATTGAAAAGCCCGATTCTTCTTGTGATTCTCATACTGGCATTGGATAAACAGAAGATGATGATTAGAACCACCCAGGACAATATTGAGAACCTGAAGCGTAGGAAACTGCTCTCTTAAATGCAAATTGCTCAAAGCCTTATTAATACATTCGTGGATAGTATCTAGGCTTTCACGATTATTACACTAGGTAAACTAGAGCCATTGTAGCCCAAGTCCTCCAACTCACAATCAGCCACAAAACACTTAAAGTTAATAATCTTCCTCCAGGCTTTGGGCTGGCCACCACACTTCTCATTTTAGGAAAGGATATCATTAAAATCCCCTAGACACAATCATGAAGCCCTGATGTTGTTGCTAATTCTCTGGACCTCTTGCTAGCATAACATTCTTCCTTCTTCGTCAGTGGGGCCATAAATAAAGGTGATATATGATGGAATAGAATGGGCATCAAACAACATTCTAGTATGAATAATGTTAGGGGATGAGAATAGGATATTAATCACAATCACATCCGACCACCGCATAAAGCCAGGTCGCCACTTCTTCCCATCGGATTAGCTATCCACTCTTCATTGCAGCCACATCTACGTCTCACCTTCCTCACAAATCTCGCCTTCTGTTTAGTCTCCATTAAGAAGACTAGGGTTTTTTCCTGAAGCATTCCTCCTTCAAGTTTCTGGCTGTCAAGGCAACCTTAAGACCTTGACAGTTCCAAGCTAAGAGATTCATGGCGAACCGGTGGTTAGTCCCATCCAGCCACCGGTGTTACTCAAGTGATAAGAATCATGCTCTATATCCTTTCTACTACCTGCATCCAGCCAACTATCAAGAAAATCAATCTCTACATAAGTAGAAGTACTAATTGCTCTTTAATTGACCGAACATCCCTCTTGCGCCCTTTCTATGTCTTTCTAGCTACTAATTTCTCATCTTCCTTTTCTACAACTAAATCAAAATCCAATTTCCTACATTTATGACGCTCAGTAGACTCAAAATTATCCTCAAGTAGCCTCTTGATGTGTATACTCTTTAATCCCGTAGACACAGCCAGGATAGGGGATAATCCATTAAAAGGTATTATGGAAGTTATTTTGATCTCATCATCACTTGGGAATTTGACTTTGTATGGCTGGAAATTGGTTGGGGAAGATGGACAAAAAAATTTAGGGATAAGAGAGCTTATTGCAATATCATTGGAGCATTTAATGATATTGCAATTAGGGCCCTTGGATTGAAACATGACATTCCTAGCTGCTGTTGAACTAGATAGGTTGAGCTGGACTGAGGCTAATGAAGGAAGAGGGGGAGTGGTATTTAAAGGCCAATTATCTTTACAAAATCTCCTTCCTGTAGGCCATAGATCCAGTAGGGTCCAAATCCTTATCAGCACCACAATCCACTTTTTGGTCAAAACCACAATCTAATTCACTATCTCCTGGCCCACTTAATTTAATATCCATTTCAGGTTGTAAAAGCTGCACAAGATCCTTATTATTAGCAAAAGCAACTTCATCTTCTTCACCTGTCGCCATCAGGATAGCATCTTTTGGAATAGTCATCTGCACAGGAGCTGTTGGGGTTTGCAAAGCACACCTAGTTTCATCACGGCAGGTCTGAGTTTCAGCATGGACATCTTTCACAAAAAAAGGTACATCTTCCTTTTGTCTAGGATCCCTCTAAGCCATCATATTTCCCAAAGTAGCTTCCCTGTCTTCCGTCGGTTTGCTTCGACGAAACTTGCTGGAATAGGAGGTTGTGTTGGAAAGTTTTTCTTCAATCCAGTCCTTCTTACAAACCTCTAAAACATCCTCAAATGTGCGTACTCCAAGCGTACTTAGCTAAGGGCCAAACTCTTGCTCTTCATCAACACCATTTGGATTGCACTCTTTTCTGCAAAATCTTCCTTCATGATCGATGCAACCACATTTATAACAAAAATTTTGCAATTGCTCATATTGGACCTTAACTTAGATTGGTGTCTTTGTTTCCTGAGGAACCTAGAAGCCCGTTGTCAAGGGTTCATTCAAATGAAGAAGGGCTTGGACATGAATAAAGCTTCTCACCATTTTATCATCTACCATTGGGGTTTCAAAAATCATAGTCTCGCCCACAACATCTCCCAAAGTCTTCGCATTAAAGTCGTCAAAGGCCTCTATAAGAAGACCATGAAGTTGAACCCAAAAATGTACAGTATCAAAACTTACATCTTGAAGGACCATATAGTCTTCCCAGTTTTGAAGATTAAGCAAATGACCTTGTATGGACTAGGGTCTTCCTTTGAGAACATAAGCATAGTCATCTGTATTAGTGAAACGGAACAGGAAGGTGAGCTGGCTTCGATCAAGGTCATGAACCTCCACTTCATCACCCATTTGCCAGCCTTTTTTAATCATGGAAATGATCGTAGGTATTTTTCCCGGTGAGGATCTTCCCAACAAGTGAGCCTCCGATCTTTCCCGACTTCTTATCTAGATTCAGTATGACCTGCTTTGGTTTCTTCATCTTATTGCTCTGATCTTTCTCCATATGATCAGCCTTCACCACTACATGCACTTACAAGCCTACACCACTACACACACTCACACCCACCTACACCTGATCAAAACAAAAGAACAAAACTAGACATATAATGGCCGATAAACAAAGTACACTGCCTGAGAGGTTTATAGAGAAGCCATTATAACACTCACAGACGAGAGAGAGTCGCGAATCCTACAGTTAATTTGTTGATAGGTATTTGGTTTTTTACTTGTCTATTGATATTTAGTTCATTTTCAATAAAAAATTGCTACATCCAGTCCTTAATCTAAGACTCAATTATCTTTTTTGGAGAGGTTTAGAAAGTTAAATAAATTAGTTAATCATAACATATGTTGCGTATTATTTAATTATATATCAGTTTATAAATCAGAAAAATTAGTTTGGTATATAAAAAAATAAATATAAAGGTTGTAAAGTAATTTATTTAGTTTTTTTAAATATCTATGAAAAGAAGTCAAATATGTTTTATATTAATGATTGGGTTAGTACATTTTTTTAAGAATTTTTATTTATTTTTTTCATTAATTAATTAATTAATTTCTTTTACGTGTTGCTAAAGCACCTGGCTTTAAATCATTGAAATTCATAAAAAGAATAAAATTAGAAAGAAATAATAAGAAATGGAAGGAGAGCTTTACCTTTCCACTTGTGAATTTCTTACAAATGAGACCAATCCATACATGCACTACTCCTCAAATGAAAACGGATCCTCTCTCTTTTCACTCTCACTTTTCTTATAAATTTTATGTATCGATAATGGCCGTATAGAATATTCCCACTCAGCTACTAGAAAATTAACTTTATTGAGAATCAAATCATTTTGAATTTGGGATATTATTTCATATTTCATGGTATAGAATCAAATCAATCCGTATAAGGTTTAATTAAAAAGTTCAAATTTCACGACGAGGAAGAGGTCAAAAGCCTCTCATTAGTTCTCTTACGAAGAGATTGACCTATTATATGCAATAATCGACCACCCATGTGAAACTTTTCTTTTCAACAAGTTACTTCACATTTTTGTCATCATGAAAAAATAAAAAAACGCGTAAAGAAAAGGTGTTCTGAGTAGCTTCCTTCATATTTGAGAAAATTATCAAACTAGGGGCTATTTTTTCTTCGTTCAAAAAATAGCCTTATAGTATTTGACATTGATGGTTGTCTTATAATAGCATATACACGTGACTTCAAGGAGGATGTGTACTGTGTGCGTATGCAAGGGTCGCTTCACTTCTGTGTTATACATTTTAATTTGATCAATAAGGATGTCTGGCCAATCAATCAAGAAAAAATGTATAAACAAAAGGATGGTAATGTGCAATACACGCATACACAAACATGGATATATTTATTTGTAAGTAATATAATATAATGTTTATATAAAATTGTAGTAAGTTATAAAACTTATTATAAAAGGAGAAGGGAAAATTGGCGGAACACCCATTAAATTTTTAATTAATATAATAAGAATATGATAAATTTTTATACACAAAAATGATTAATACTCCACAAATTTTATACCGATACTTGGACTTATTTCCTTATCATAAATAAAATTTTTAGGGAGGAACTTTTCTTAAATTTTCTATGCTTAAATTAGCAAGTATCTTTATTTCAGATCATATTAAAATATGTGGATTTTGAATTAAAAATAAGTTATTGACAAAAATTAATTAGTTAATGATAAAAATCCTCCTAATTCTTGATATATAAAACATATTTATTTAATTTGATTAAATTAATAAAGTTATTTAAGTTAGCTGATATAACATTTATTTTCTAAATTAAAACTCATTATCCTCCATAATTTCCTCATTCTCAATTACTGTTGATGGGTATTAAGGAGCGAAGGGAGTATTGATTTATTTTTATTTAAATGGAAGAAAATTCATTTAAGTATATAAGATGAATTCTTTTACCAAAATGACAAATCTTTGCATTTCCATGACGGATAACATGTAGGGTCTCTCTCCATGTGCCAAGGCATGCGACGGATGCAATTTTTTGTTGATTAATTATATTTTTTTTACATTTCACTATATATTTAATCATAATATAACTCTATAACGATCTGACTCTCATTATTTGGGAGAAGTATTATCATATTTGACTTTGGCATTAAGGTTAAAACCTTTAACTATGGGTCGTATAAAAAAAAAGGAAAAAATAATCACTTGAATTTTAAAATTTTAAATCAGTTTTGTCACATATAAGAGTATAAGTGTTAATTACAATAATATAACAGCTGACAACTTATTTTAGTATGAAAAATCACTAATTTTATATTTTAAAGTTCAAGTGATATTTTCTTATCTTTTTCCTTTTAAAAAAAATGTTAACAATGGGTAATTTCTGAATGTAATAACATTTTTTAAAATAATTAAGAAAAACAACTAATTTTAACAGTTTTTCTTAGAAATAGGATTGTAGGACTCTGAGAATGTTATTTTGATGAAAATACCATTTCTGGTTTAAGAATTATTTAAACACTGATTTTTTCAAAATAATTTATACAAGAAAAAATAATTATATTACATCTACATATAATTTCAGAATTTCTAATTCTTGCTCAAAAATTTATTATTTTTACTATATTCTAAATTTATATTTTTAATTTTTCATCACATTTATTGAAACTAATTTATCTATGTTTCTTTTAAATGGCTAAAACAATATTTTAAATTTATATTTTTTTTATCGTTATTTAGTATAAATGATTAAGTTTGAGAGATTATATAAATTATTTATATTTTATTCTTAATTTTTAATTTTTTCTCATATTTCTTTCAAACATTTATAAATAGATTTTATCAAGTATACTTTTATTAAATAATTAATCATTTTTTATCATTATGTTAACTACATTGCAGAAAATTTTATTCAGATATGATAAAAATATTATACGAACAAATATTTTCAAAAATAAAAAAAATAAGAAAAATAAATATCTTAAATTACGCAAAACTATTTTAGAAAAAATTATTATCTTAGCACATGTGATGAAGTGTAAATTAGTAAATTTATTAAAAATAAATTTTAACTAAGAATATATTTTTAGAATATTTATAAGAAATAAGGTAGAATTTTACCAAGAGTTTTTTTTAGGGATGTTTGGTACAAATAAGTTTTGGATGGGACAAAAAAATACCAATTAACAATTTAAATTAGTGTAAATTCACAAAAACCATTAAATTTCACTAAACACCATTAGGATTTTCTTATTTTATAATTTAACAGCTTTTTTGTCAAATATAACGGTTTTGGTGAATTTGTACCCATTTTAATTATTTGTTGGTTTTTTTCCCTTCCAAAACATATTTGTGCCAAGCACACATTGGGGAAAATTTTGTTGGTAAATTACACCTTAACTTTTTCAAAATTGAGAGGAATATCTGAGTAATCAAGGTAAAATTTAAAGGATGTTAAAGTATTCTACTATTTTTTAAAAATATGCATAAGAATATTCAAGATAAACTAATATGCTTCTACAATAACTGCATGAACGTGCCTTTGAAGTTAGTGGCTTCACAATATTATATCTCTAAGCATCGGTTTGGGTGTGGCTTAAGTTTATTGTGACCCTGGACTTTAAATAATTTGTTTATAATTATATTGGGAAAACATTTTCTCATGTCACACACACATGAAATGGTGGGACCCACATATACATATATTAATTCATATATGTATATATGGGTCCCACTATTTCATATGTGTGTAGGAAACTTTTTTTTCTCATGTAACATGAGAAAACCAAAGCCCAATTATATTTCATAAAAATCGATGTTGTGAGATCAAAGTTAGGTTGTAACTTTGCATTGAACTTATAAAAAGAGAGAGACACACACAAACATAAATGGGTTTTCCTTTCTTCCATGTGAATATTCGAGCCAACAAACATTCACGTTGAATATATATCTAAAAGGATTCAGCTTCAGTCCTCTGCCGCTCCCATCCACTGCCATCCTTTTCCCTTAAACAACGTTGTTTTAGTGCAAAAAACCACACCTGATGCTTTCACACACACTCACACACATTTCAGGGTACTTTAGGTACTAAAAATATATTTTAGGATATTGAGGTACTGAAAAAATACTTACTGATACTTTATGATCTTCAAAAATTATTTAGGATCTTGAAAAAATATGAAAAAAATATTTCAAGTACTAACTGATATTAAAAAGATACTTCAGGATATTGACTAAGAATACTAGCTGGTACTAAAAAAAATACTTCATGATCTTGAATTTTAAGATCCTAAAATAATTTTTCAAGATCATGAAATATTTTTTCAGTACCAGCCAGTATCATTCATCAGTATCTTTTTAGTACCAGTCTATACCCTGAAATATTTTTTCAACATTCTAAAATAATTTTTGAAGATCATAAAGTATCAGTAAGTATTTTTTCAGTACCGGTCAGTATCCTAAAATATATTTTTAGTACCTACAGTATCCTGAAATATGTGTGTGTCTATATATATATATATTAAAAAAAGGCATCAGGTGTGGCTTTTTGCGCCAAAACGACGATGTTTAAGGGAAGAGGATGGCAGTGGATAGGAGTGGTAGAGGACTGAAGCGGAATCCATATCTAAAATGGGGCTTGGTCCAAGTTTAGGGCTTTCCACAAAGACTTTAATTTTAGTAAAATTAAAAATACTTGTTGACACTAATTAATCTAATAAAATATTTAACAGCTAGCTGTTACAAAATTCCCCACTTGAATTATATAGCAATATAAACGTGCAAATGAAGATAACTATGGAGGAAGCAGATGATTCCCAACTACATTTTGCCTTTAATAATAATAATAGCCATATGTTTAGTCCATGCATTGCTAGGAGTATAAGAATGTAGCTTGGTACATACTCCCTCCATTTCAAAAATAATTCCCACTTTAAGAAATTAAGGATTCCTTAATTATTTTTCTAACAATTTTACCCTTTAGCAGATGTAAAGTGCTTATAGAAGAGTCTAATTAAATAAGAATATATTTAGAAAACCAATATTACAGTTTTTTTGTTAAAAAATATATATACTATTAACTAGCTTTCTTAACTAGTTTGTATGTACAACTTGAAAATGATGATTACTCTCCCTTCGTTATATAATATAAGTTATTTCTAGAAAATATTTTTTTTGTCTATAATATAAGTTATTTGAAGAATAATTTATATTTCTTTGTCAATTTTATCACTATAATTGATGATTAAATGTGACTAGTTAATTTAAATTTTTTTTTCACATTCAAAACCTCATTTTATATGGTTAAAAATTAAAAATACCTTCAATTTAAGAAGATTTAATGAATAAAATGTCATTTCTTGGCTATAGTGAATTGGTTTAGGTTTTAGGAATAAAATGACTTCATTATATTGTGTACGGCCGGATGGAGTATTTTGAAACGAAGGGAGAGTACTACCCTTGTCCTTTTATATAGGAATCTTTGGGAGGTGTACCTTAGTTTTTCTCTATAAAACCCCATCCAAAATGTTTATTACGTTAATTTTCTCATAGAAATATCACTAGTTGCTCCACATTTTTTCTGCTCAAGCTCATTCCTCGAGTAGGGATAGATTGATTAATTAGGAGGAAAAAGATCGAGAGTGGTGTTCCAATAATTTTCACCACTGCTATAGAAAAGTATTTTCACCACAGTTATTTTTTTACCATACATCACGATTCCAAATTGTTATGTATTCTCAGCACACATACATAACAATTCCAAACCGTAATATATCAAGTAATATATATAACGGTTCTAATAGTACACCCATTATATTTTGAGGTTTGGTGAGGTCATGATGTGCATGATACTTATATTATAAATAATGGGAACATGTAAACAAATGTTATATATTCAGTAATGCTAGCATCATACATGATGGTCTTAATAAACAACCGTTATATGTTTAGTTTTATAAATAACGGTTCTTATAGAACAACCATTAAGTATTTAGAAAACATACATAACGGTTGTTACCTAAACACCGCTATATATATTTAGTCATCACCACTACAACCATTGTTATCTTCACCCTCATCATTGACATTATCAAAAGAAGGAGATGAAGGGTCTAACTGGAAGTTATATTGAACCATATTGTGATAACGTATAAGGTTTAACTTAATGTTCAAATTGTTGGCATGCGTCACGTGATACCTTGTGGAGTGATCTAGGTTTGCTAAGGTCAGCATCAAACCTCCATTTTAGGAAGAGGTGGAAGAGTAGGAGGAGGAGGAGGCAACGAAGGAGCTTGAAGAGAAGGTGGTGGTGGTTGAGGAGATCTCTAGGGTCTTGACATGATGAAAGAGGGAAAGATGAGGCTAGTGAAGAAAAACAGTAAGAATTAAAAAGAAGGGCAAAGGTGCAAAAATGCTCTTGAACTTTGCCCTCAGGAGCGTCTAGCACCATGTGCTTTTTCTTGGAGCAAAAGTACCTACGTGGTTACATTTTAGGAGCAAAAATACCCTTCTCCGTTAGTTGACCGTTAACATGGTAAAATTACCCTTTTGCCCTTAGTTTAAAATAATTTTTTTTAAAAAAAGAAACATACCCCAGACCACCTCCCCTGCCGGTGGGCCCCACCGTCGGCCCCCCACGCCGGTAGCCGGCCGCCGGAATTTTTTTTAATAATATTTTCTAACAATTTTTTTTTTAAAAAAACAAAAATACCCCACCCACCTCCCCTTGTCGGTGGGCCACACCGCCTACCCCCCAACCTGGCGGCCGCCCGCTGCCGGCGACCACCTTTGGCGATCGGCCATCAGAATTTTTTTTTATAATATTTTCTAACAATTTTTTTTAAAAAAAACAAAAATACCCCACCCACCTCCCCTTACTAGTGGGCCACACCGCCCGCCCCCCACCCGGGCGGCCACCCGGTGCCAGAGACCGGACGCCGGCGACCACCTTCGACGACCAGCACCGGAATTTTTTTTTTAAAAAAATTTTTTATCAATTTTTTTTAAAACAAAAGCAAAAATACCCCACCCACCTCCCCTTGCTGGTGGGTCACACCGCCGGCCCCCACCCCCACGGCCGCCCGCTGCCGACGATGGGGCCCACCGGCAAGGGGAGGCGAGTGGGTATTTTTGTTTTTGTTTTTTTTAAAAAAAATTGTTTAAAAAAATTTAAAAAAAAAAATTCTGGCGGCCGGTTGCCGAAGGTGGTCGCTGGAAGAGGGTGGCTGGCGGTGGGGCCCACCGGCAAGGGGAGGTGGGGGTGGGGTATTTTTCTTTTTTTTTAATTATTTTAAACTAAGGGCAAAAGGGTAATTTTACCATGTTAACGGTCAACTAACAGCCAACTAACGGTCAACTAACGAAGAAGGGTATTTTTGCTCCTAAAATGTAACCATGTAGCTACTTTTGCTCCAAAAAAAAGCACATGGTGCTGGACACTCCTAAGAGAAAAGCTCAATGGCATTTTTGCACCTTTGCTCTAAAAAGAAAAGGTGAGTTTAAGTAGAGTGGAAGTATAGTTCCAATAATATTATTAACAATTTTGACTTTTGAATTGGTATCTAGGTCTTGAGTCAAATGAGATTTATGAAAAAGTACTTTAATTTAGAGTAGTTCAAAGTTGGAAGACATATCATTTAAAAGGGTTATATATATATATATATATATATATATATATATATATATATATGTATGTATGTATGTATGTATGTATGATGGTTGTTTGTATGTATGTATGACGGTTGTTTCTTAACAAACATCATTTTTATCATTTGTACTTTGTAGTTAATTGTACAACCGTTAATGTTTTTGTTTTTGTTGAGATAAAGTTAGAAAACAAAACATTTAAAAATATTATATGACAGTTGTTTCATAAGAACTATCATTTTTATCAGTCAATACATACATGACGGTTAATAATTACAACAATTATGTTTTGTTTTCACAAATTCTACCTCTTGATATATGATGTTGTGTATATTTAATTATTAAGTATTAACTTTATATATTCTCTTATGTGAGCTCCACCTTAACATACATGGCACTTATTCACTGTAACTATTAAGTATTTAGCATTATATATACACATGATTATGTAATAATATGAAGGTAATTACAAAAGGAAAATTGCACTCCCTTCTTCCCAAAATATGAATCCACCCAGTTTTTCTAAACATGCATATATCAAGAAAATATTGAAATATAGTATGTGTGTACAAATTTGTTTTTCTTTCTAGTTCAGCCCTCAATTATTGCTTTGAGAAGTGCATTTTTTTAACTACAGGATCATGAAGATGCTCTAAATCAGATCAAACACTATTACAAAAAACTCCTTTAATGCCCCTTTTTTTTGGCACTTTTTACATCTCTTTACAGGGGAATGCCTATGTGAGCGATATAGTAAGGAAGGCTTCTAGCGTCCCTAGTAAAAAGGGACGAATAAGGTTTTCTTTCTTAAAAAAAAAGGTCACGGGCCTAAGTTTGACAGAACCAATGAAGAAGATGAGAGCAATGCCTTGAGTTTCAGCGTTTCAAACCATCGATCATCACCTCCTTCATCCTATCTCCACCTTCGTCCTTCTCTGTTGTTGGTGACTTTCGCCTCGTCATCCACTATCACCGATGACCACCACTCCACCATTGTCATGAATAGAGCTTGAACAAATCTAGGAATAAATCTTATGGTGGCGGCTAAGATAGTGGTTTCAGCGTTGGCTTACGAGTCTGCCTCTTTGTGTTCTTTGAAGCTCGTGACACAGATCTAGGAATAAATCTAAATTTCACATCAATCAACAAATTTTAGATGTCTCTTGTAACATATAAGAG
The DNA here is from genome assembly GCA_037074495.1 of Acacia confusa. NCBI lineage: Eukaryota > Viridiplantae > Streptophyta > Magnoliopsida > Fabales > Fabaceae > Acacia > Acacia confusa. Next base: position 13,338,417 of record CM073506.1, read on the forward strand.
CAATCATCATTGACTTCACATTCTCAAAACCTTGAAATAATAATTAACACAATTTTTAAGAATGTCATTGCAAAAATTTGCTCTAAAGGATTAGTAGATGAGAGATCCATGGATTTATATCGAGATGCGAAACATAGAGTTCACTCTTAGTCTGATCATAGCATCGTCGGTCATAGCTCTTTGTAGCTATCAACGACGTGGAATCAGACATTTGAGAAAAACAATAGTAAGGTAAAGAATAGATTAAAAGAGAATGAGAGAGAGAGAGAGAGAGAGAGAGAGAGAGAGATCATTGAGAGGAGAGCATGTGAAGAAAGAAGCTATTGGGACGGAAGAGAGCAAGCGAGCATTTAGGGTGGCCGTAGACTGAGCAAGTGAAGATATTTATGACTTTAGGCTTCTTTATTTATAATTAGGATGTCTAAAGTAAAACTTTAGACCATTTTTGGCATCCCAATTCTATTTAGGGCGTCAAAGTCCCTGCTTTTGGCATCCCTTTTCTAACTTGGGACACTAAAAGTAGACTTTTGGCGTCCCAATTTTAATAGGGACACCAAAATCCACTACTACAAAACAGGGCTACGGCATCCTATTTTTTTCACTTTTGGCGTCCTATTTCTACGAGACGCCTATCTCGGGGGCGTAGTATGTGTGACTTACGGCGTCTAAATAAATTTAGGATGCCGTAAGTGAAGACTTACGGCGTCGAAATATTTTCTTAGACGCCATAAGTTACACTTACGGCGTCTAACAAAATATTTAGATGCTGTAAGTAATTTGTTTGTTTTTAAAATAAAATTGTTGCTTCGTATATTCTGCCTACAATCCCTTACAAAAACCTTCTTACATATCAGCAAGCAACAACAATTAGAGTTCTTGGAAAATTACAGTACCAACGGGGAAATTAAAATATAACTTGAACATCATACACCCTAATATAATAATAAATACCTAGAAGCACCACATTATGCATTGATTGTATCCAAAAGATTTTCAGGCAGACGCTTGGCATTATCAATACCTTTTGCAGTATTACTTGGGTCTGCATTACCATTACCAGTTCTATTATTCGTCAGTGTCGCATGAGAACTTGATTCCCTTGCCACCAGAGATTTACAAAACCTATTGATGTAGGAAAAAGCAACTGCAAAAAGGGAGGGAATATCTAACTAAATATTGAATTTATGTTAATCAATGACTGAAAAAAATATGCATATACTTATGAAAATTACCTTGAACAAATTAAATAGTGTCTGGTTCTTTGTTAAAGCACTACATCTCTTCAAGTTCCTCTTGATAATAAAAAACAACTATATAGCACGGTAAAAACTAATCAGGTAAAAATATTGCAAGATGCAAAACTAGTAAATGAGGGAAAAAGAACATAAGAGACTTTTAACAATATTACTCATTTATTTAAATTTATTAAAAGGCCTATACTTGTCTCATAAGTCAAAACAAAAGCATTGATGGAAAAGGCAATGATTAACATTGAGGAAATGATTAATATCCTTGTGCAACCTAAGTTTTAAGAGCTTGAAATAAGCAGTAGGCCCATCAGGTAAGCCAATGATTAACAGAGCATCTACAATTCAGAGAAATGAAGAATTACTACAAGTAAAGGACATTAGATCCCTAAAACTAATAACAAAAGGCATAAATGGGCATTTGATGATAAATTTTTCCTAATACACTTTAAATATATAAATACACATATAGGATATCAAGCCAAGGACATCAAATACCTGGTTCTTGGCGATTCGTGTGAACAACTATAATAGAAGTGAAGTCCTTATTCTTTGCATATTCAAAATTTGTTAGCACTTAGATCTGGTTTTTAGTGACTTAAAAGGCAACGGGTAACAATTATATAACTTGGAAGACTTGCCAAAACACATGAGCTTAGCACATGCACCACCAATTAACAACTCAAACTACCCAAAGAATTATGTAGAAACGACAATGAGTGGTAAGGAATAGAGATTGAAACTCAGAAAACTATGCTACAAATCAGATTTTTTTTCAACAAGAATATGTTTGGTATGCCTACTCTTTTTTTTTCAGTGCAAAATAAGCAATCACCATAACAGACTGTACTAATGACAGTACCAACTGCACATGCATTAGATTTTCACATTTCTACACAAATGATTCATCAACCCAAGAAAACAGCAGTAGCAATCAAGAGAAGAGCTAAAATGATAGCCAATCAGATATGAAATTTCAAAGAGAAGTTCTCAAAGTAGTAATTACTCAAGAACAATTGATGAGATAATCAAGAATTGAGCATGTATCAGTTCTGGGATTCTTAGATTAACCAGCATTCTAGATATTAGTGCAAAGATTCAATACAAATTCAACAACAAAAGCTTACTCAAACTAACCAAGAATTCATTTTTTCAGTTTCAAACTCTACCAAAACAGAGTTCCAATAATAGCTAGCAATTCACTTCCAAAGAATTATTGGCAGTCGAAATCACAAAACACTATGCCACATTATAACAGCAACCAGTTCCAGAAATCTTAATCCAATAATGGCAAATGCAACTCGACCCAAGTATCCAATCGAATATCAAACTATCTAACAAATTTGAGTCTCAAATTGTATATATTTTTACTCATGATTCAACAAAAAAACAAGAAGTGTTTAAAATCCAAAACTGTTGAGAAAAATTCTGAAGCAACAAGTTCTGGAAGTATACATGTCAAGATATTATGGCCATGTACTATCTTTTAATGGAAAATATGAACTACTGAATTCCTTCCCTATGATACAACGTACAGTGTGACACACTTGATTTTCCTGTATACTCTTATCACTGCTATAAAACCAAAACTCAAGAATTTCATACGGGCTAATAAAAGGAATAAAATAGATAGCAAGAAGATGTTATGCTTCTGCATCACTCCAATCCGTTCATTTTTTCTGTTGTCTTGAAAATCAAATTAGGAATAAAACAGAGAATAACCTCCATTTCACGAAGGTATTTGTAGATCTGTGAGATTCAATCTAGGTGATGGCGGCAGCTTCTGCCCTCCTCTTGGCAGCGCGGGTCTCCATCTCCTTTATCGGAATTGTGGAGGGGAATAGAAGAAGACGAAGCCAACGACGAGAAGAGAAGAGGGGTGAATTGGAAATGGAGGGAGTAAGTGGGAGTTTTAGAAGACAAGGGGGAAGAGCGGCATGTGGAGGGGGAGGGGACACAGAGGTTGTTCGACGGTGTGAGAGAGGAGGGAAGGAGGACAGTGGGAAAGAGAGGACAGAGGACGACGATGTGGGAGGGATGAAGGAAGTGAATGAGTGAGAGAGTTGAGGAGGAAGACGGAGGAGTTAGAGAAACAAGAAGAGGACGGAGATGAGATGACTAAAGGCGAGAGTTTTGGCGTAACTTTAGCAGCTAAAAATTATATTTTTTGGCGTCTAAGACACAAGCTTAGACGCCAAAAATAAAATTTTTGGCTTCTAAAAATATATCTTAGACATCAAAAGGTTTTCTAAAAAGTTTCTAAAGCAGTTTTTGGTGTCTAAGTTCAAAACTTAGATGCCAAAAGTCTAAGTTTTGAACTTAGACGCCAAAAGTAATTTTTTGGCGCTTAATTTGGCTTTTAAAAAAGTTTGGCGGCAAATAAAAAGTTGATACGATTGCTTTTGGCGTTTAAGTTCATAATTTAGACGCCAAAAGTGATGTTTTTGGCGTCTAAGTATAAATATTAGACACCAAAAGTCAACTTTTCTTATATTTAATTACAAAAATGTCACCGCCTTTATTTTTTACTTTCTTTTTATAAATTAGGACGCCTTTTAGGGAAGTAAAAACCCCTTTTTGTAGTAGTGATCCTTCATAGAATTATAAAAATGCAACTCCATTTATTTTGTATTTCCTTTTTTGAAGAACATACATCTTTTAAGGAAGTAAAATCTATTTTTTGTAGTAGTGAAACATGTGGCCTCCCATTTTCACGAAGTTTTAATGTTACAATGTCATTGGCAAAAGGCGCATCTTTATTAAGAAAGCCATGGAATTTGTATATTTTTAAATTAAATATTTTAGAAAACGTATTTTATTACAGCTAAAAATTTGTTATAAGAATTATAATTAAGATCACAACAAATCTAAAAACTGAGACTTATAATTAGTACAGAAAGAGTAAAAAGAAGTTGGCTAATTTAATGTTACTTAATTAGTAAATTCATTTTTTTCTTCTTTTCTTACTTTCAACTTCTAAATTTCTTAATTTTTGTAAGTGCTTAAAAGGCATATATTTCCTCCATCCCTAATGCTCCTATTGTCTTTATTATACTAACTAGAAGAAATTTTTGTTCCCAAATATAAGCCAACTGTCTTATTTAATCACTTTTTTTTTTCAACTTTACTCTCGTTATTAATTGAGGTTTGAAATTGGAAAAATTAAATTATATCCACTACTATAGAAAAGGCCTTTTAGAATAGATATTACCGACCATACATGACAGTTATATGCTCCACATAGATAAACAATGGTTATGAACATTAATATATTAATGTGTATATATAATGGTTTTTTTCATTAATAACCATAATGTATTGTTTTTTTTAATATTATATATAGTTATTTTTATTGTTTGTTCTTATTTGTTTTCACTATTAATATTTATTATATAAGAATATAACCATTGATAGTAATAAGATAATATATTAAATAAAAAACTTATATTTATAGGACTCAAAATTTAATACATTATAGATAATAATCAACTAGCAAGCTCTCGTTGTATAAAAAAAAATGAAACTAAAAACATTAATTGGAAAAAATGAAAGCTCACATGAGAAAGAATCACAAAAAGAAGGAGTTGCAAAGTGAAGACGAATAGCAACGGAGGATAAGACCTACTAAGGAAGCTCACAAAACATTTGAGAAGGAGTTTAAAGAGTTGCGTCAAATAAATTTTTTTTTTTTTATAGAATCCCACTTCCTTATATTTGATATTTTCATAATCCTACCTTTTTATTAAGTGTTAAAGTGTTAAAATAACCTTCAACAATTATTAAAAGTGAAACGGTAACCATAAACTATTTTTTGAAACAAAAGTAACCACAAATTTTCAAAATTGGGGTAAAACCATTAAACCCAACTAATTTCCATTTATTAGAATGGAGAAAATTATTCTTTTGGCTCTTAGAGTTTTGAATAACTTATAACTAAGTCCTTAAACTTTTGACTCGCTTGCAACTCACCAAGCATCTGCAACGTCCATAACAGATCCTTCTGAAATACCAAAGAGCAACGAATGACTTAGATAGGAGAAAATGTTGGAAGCCACTTATGATGCTTTTAACTCCAATAAAGCAACCAAATATGCCACACCCAAAAAGCCATTGTGGAAAGTGAGATTTCTTGACTTTAGAATGATAAATAGTGAATATCGCTGGGAGATGATGAGATTAGAAAAGGTCAAAGCATACCCATTTCGCAACATATACATGGCGCACAATCTCTCTTTTCAATGACAAATGGAACTATAGATCCTTTACAAGATGCTCATAATTTTGAAGGCCCTTTAATATAATAAAATCGATCTCACCTTATGCTTGAAATAAGCTTTTGAAAGATCTATGATGGGTGATGTGGATGCCCAACAAGATTAATTGAAAACAAAGGTGGAGGAGGATTCGAGTAGGTGGGGACAGGGACATTGGTTTTTTTTTTTAGTTTATATAAAATTTACCTAAGAAATTTTTAACATTATCTTGTCACATAGGATGACTCAAACATCAAGGATTGAGTAGTAAGTGAGTCAAAAGTTTAGGAATTGGTTGTACTGAGTCAAACTCTAGGAACTAAGTTATAGGTGAGTCAAAACTTTGAAGGCCAAAAGATTAATTTTCCCTATTGTAATAGATGGAAGTTTAACAGGTTTAACGATTTTTCCCCAATTTTAAAATTTTATGGATACTTTTGCTCTAAAAAATAGTTTATGGTTACTATTGCACTTTTGACAAAAGGTGAAGGATATTTTAGCTCCTAACCCTTTTATTAAAGAATACTCAACAATTTTTAGTGAAAAACTATAACGTATTGTCAAATTTTTTTTTTTTGAGAATCTGGTCTTCTTATATTTGATATCTTTTATAATCCTGCATTTGTTTATAATTTTGAAAACTTAAGGTTCTTGATGAAGAACCATAATGTATTGTTAAAATACTTACCAATTCTTAATGAAAAACTGTAATATACTGTTAAATAATTTTTTTTAGATCCCGCCTTCTTATATTTAATATCTTTCACAATCCCACATTTATTTATATTAAAGAATACTTAACGGTTCTTTGTGAAGAACCATAATGTATTGTCATTTTTTCCCCAAAATCCTGCCTCCTTATATATGATATTTTCAAAATCTCACTTTTATTTATATTAAATAATACTTAATAGTTCTTTGTAAAGAACTACAATGTATTGTCAAACTATATTTATCAAGATCTTGCTCCCTTATATGTGATATCTTTCATAATTCTACCTTTATTTATGTAACGACCTCCCCACCGGGATCTTATACTAAGAAAGGACCACTGTCTCAGACCCACTGCCGCAAACGCCTATACCAAGATCTTGCCTTTAAAGGATTTGTCCCTTGGGAATAAATTCCCAAGAGCCCATTCCCAAGGACTAAAGGCCATGACCTAATTCATAAGTACATGCCTTAAGAGCTCCTTGGTAACCAAGTGCACTGTAGGTTACCCCTCTAAAGGAGAGGACAATACTTACCTCATTGGAGCCTAGCACCCATGCATGCCTTCAGGGAAATGGCTCAGGGGACAATGGTACTTTCCTGGTATGGGATCTTTGTAGGGAGGTAATTACAATTTATATTAAATAACACTTAATACCTACCTTAGTGGAGCTTGGCACCCACGTAGGCATTCTAGGCAGTGGCTCTGGGGACATTGGTCTTTTCCAATATGCGATCCAAGTCGAGAGGCCGTTACAATTTATATTAAATAACATTTAACGGTTATCTATAAAGAAATGTATTGTCAACTAATTTTTTTATTGCTAAGTATTCTTGAAGAATATATAACGGTTCGTTGTGAAAATGGTCAAATATTATCAAATATTTTTTTTTTCAAAATCCTGTTCTCATAAATATATCAGTTATCATTTTTAACTATTAAGTATTTTTTTAAAAAAGAAAAGTATTTAGCAATCATACTTTACGTACAATAAATTATTATAACTGCTTTATATTTGTTTTTGCTGCTATAAAGTTGTGAAAACGAATCGTTTTAAAGTGTTACATGACAATTATCTTGGAAGAATTGTAATTTTTATTAGTAAATACATGACGGTTCATAATTACAACCGTTATGTTTTTGTTTTAATGAATTCCGCATCTCAATGCATGATAATCAGGGGCAGACCTAGGAATTTTAATGAAGGGGGCAAAAATAAAAAATCCTATATCATAAATAAAAGTACTTGAAATATAATATAAACTTAATATACAAAAAATTGGAAAAAAATCTATTATAGAAATTAAGATCACTTCACTTGACTCTTATTCTGTGTTTTCATATTATTAAACTCATCTATAATTGAAGTCATGATAAAACTCAAAACAATTTCTTTTTCAATGTATGTAATCAAAGAATAATTAAGAAATTGGTCTTCCAATCTATTTCGAACCCTGTTTTTTATTATCTTCATAGTGGAGAAAGATCTCTCAGTAGTTGTTGGAGAAACTACAAAAGTGAGTACAAGTCTAATCACTCTATTTATAAGAGGGTTGTAATACCCTAAAAAAATTCTACTTAGGATAAGTATCATAATTTAGTAAATAATATCTATTGAAAATAGGTGAATATGAGGTCTCAAACACCTTATATTAAATTTACCTTATTATTAGGACAATGTCTCCTAAGATTAAGCAATGTGCGAAAAGGGCCCTAAAACATTAGATAATTTACAAATAGGTCCCTGAAATATTTGTGGATCATAAAATACCCTGAGAAAATTATGATAAAATCCTAAGAGGCAACTAAATATTTATTAAAAATTAGAAAGTATGTTGTCTCTAATTTAGGTAATTTATGAAATTATTTTCCTTGGGAAATAATGAGGCAAAATTAAACATCATTTTGGGGAACATAAATTGCACCATGGTTTTTAATATTTTGCATAATGCATAAATTATCAATTTCAGTAAAATAGTTGTGAAAAAATAATTAATCCTAATTAAGAAAATTGTCAATAATTAGTAGGTGATTAAATAAGTAATTAATTGTTGATTGTTTAAACATGAATAAAAGGAGATATCCATAGTTAATTATATGAAACTCCTAATTTGATATTAATGACCAATGAAGGGACAAGGTTGGCATAAAGAGTGTTGCTAATTAATTTAGTATAATTAAGAGGTATATTAAGTGAATTACAATTATCCTTAACAAAATAAGCTTGCACTAATTGAGATTAGTTGCATAATTCTTCAAGATGATTAGAGACAAATTAAAAGAAGACTAATTATATTTAAAAATAATTAAGCCAAAGAGAATGAAATAATATCTCAAGAAATTAAGTCTAAATCTTCATATAATTGAGTTAGCTAATGGCAAAATATAATTAAGGAGCATGTAAACACTGATTAACATGATAATTAAGAATTGCTAATTAGTGTTGAAAAGTCAACAATGACACCTAAGCTTTGATTATGTCATCAAGATGACATCACAAGAGCACATGTGTATGTTGTGAGTGTGTGTGTGCCAAAGTGTTGTGCATGTGTGTGTGTGTAGTGGAGGAAAGAGAAAAGATGAATCTAGAAAAGGGGGGAGGTGTCATTTTTGTAGGAGGTGTAAGGGCTAGATTTAAACTTCCTAGTTAAGTTTAATCTAAGGGTTAAAATAGAATGAAAGTTGCTAGGAAGTTAACCAAGGATTGCCGATAAATAGAGAGCTCTCCTCTCTTCATTCTTCACACCAAACTCATACTAAAGATTGGAGAGTTTAAGAGGAGAGTGAACCAAGAAGGAGGAAGGAGTTCAAGAGTTTTCAAGAGGTAAGTTCTAGCATTTAAATTTCTAGTCTTTAGTTTTTATAGGTTCTTAGTATAAATGTTAGTTTAATCTAGAAAATTAGAGAATAAATTCCTATACTTGTTTTTTGGCCTCATTGCATTGAAAAATACCTGAAGAGGTAAAAACATAGTAGGGAATAATTTTTGGAAGTCCTAGGATTAAGATTGTGAAAGTTGTAGAATTTTAGGTTCTTAAATCTTAGACAGGCAGCGAAAAAGATGCTATGATTTTATGTAGCAAATGAAGTTATAAAATCATGAAATTTTTCAAGAAGAAATTAGACATGTAGGGCTTTCCAAATATATAAAATATGTGACGTTTTGATTTCTGGTCAAGGAGATATGAATTTTTGAAGTTAAGCCATTTTTACTGGAATGAAATCTGGGCAACGTTGAGAAAATTCAAAACTGGGAATTTTTCGTAAAATCTGGGTGAAATTGAATATTTTTCCTAAAAAATAGACGTCCTAAGGGTTTCGGGGAATTTTACGGATCCTCATTTTGATTTTTCTAGAATTAGTTATGATTTTTCAAAGTTACCGAAAATCTGCCCAGAAAATACTGCACTGCGTTTTTGAATAAATGTAAGGGCAGAATTGTAAATAATAAATCCACCAGGAGTAAAATGGTCTTATATAGCCAAAATATCTCTTGAAATAATATTTTTGAATTAATAGAGATGATATTACCCTTATAGGATATCTGTAATCACTTTCTGTCGAAACGTACCGAAAGTCATCAACGAAGGTACTTTCGCGTACTGTAACACTAACTCTGATGTTTATGTTATGCATATATGTGATATGTGTGTTGTATGTATAGAGTGTTTATACTGTGAAATGCATATAAAGGTTAGAGTGTATCTGTAATGCTGCGGGCGATATGTCCATATGCTGGGAGCGATATGTCTGAATGCTGGGAGCGATATGGTTGCATGTTGGGAGCGAAATGGTTGCATGCTGGGAGCGATACTGTAATACCCCAGATTATTATTATTATTATTGTTAATAATAATAATAATAATAAAAGTAAAAGTAATAATAGTGATAATATAGTATTAGTTTAAATTTTATTAGTTTAGATTAATTTGATTAGTTGTTAGTTTAGATAGATTTGATTTTATTAAGTATAGATTTATTGATTGATTTAATAGAATTTAATAATCTTTGCATTATTTTACCATTTATTAGATCAACAATGTAATACCCTAGATTTTATTTTATTTTACTTTTAATAATAATGATAATGATAATAAATACTAATAATACTAATATTAAAATTTATAATTTATAATAAAGTAATGTGTGTGTAGAGATATATATATATATATATATATATATATATATATATATATATATATATATATATATATCATAATAATAATGATAAATGGATAGGTAAAGATAAAAAAAAATTTAAATTAGAATCTAATAGGTGATTTGCCATTATTATTTAAATTAGTAATAGTTAAGAGCCCAACCCATAGGAAACCCTAATTTCAACTATAAACTTAGGACTAGTCATCTAACCCTAGCCATCACCTATCAGTTCCCCCTCTAAAAATTTTTGCGGCAGAAATTCTCTTCTAGGAGCTCTGCAACCACGGAGGCCAGGTAATCCTAATCCCTTGAGCAATAAAAATTAATTGTTTGTAGCGTTAGAACATTGATTAGAATTAATTGATTGTAATCCTAATCCCTGGAGTAATGTTGGTAGCATTAGAACGTTTGATTGGAATTGATTGATATTGACTGATTGTAATCCTAATCCCTAAGACAATAGGAATAGGATAGATTGTTGTTTGTAATCCTAATCCCTAAAACAATATGATTTTAATGATTACCCTGTCATGCTTTGAATTTTGGTTTTCTGTCTTTTTTTTTTCTTTGTGGGTTTTCTAATGTCTGAATTATATTTGATATATATATTACTCCATGGTTTTCGTTTTGCAAGATAAATGTATATAAATATATATATTGCTTTGCCTTTTTCGAATCACTGCCGTCATGTGATGCTCTCCTCTCGCTGCTCTGTGTCTCTGTTTCTTTCTTTTCTCCAGCCGCGTGTCTCCTCTGTTCCTTCTTTGTTTTTTTTATCCACGCAGCTCCCTCACTATCTGTCTAGTGCGTCCCTTAGATTTAGGTTTCCCATCTCATTTCTCCAACTCGAGGGCCCAATCAGAATTGTCATTCACTTCTCTAGCCCAATGACGTCTCCATTCATTTAACAATTCCAATTCGTGGGCCCACCTTCTTTATCCATTCAATTCATCCTAATTCATCCCGTGGCTATGCTCAAATCTCTTCAATATATGAACTTTCCAATTGATCATGTGACTCAATTCAATGTGGGCCCATTTGCGTTTAATCCAAAGTCTCAAGTCCAATTAGCCCAATTTATTCCATACAAACATAGCCCACCGAAATAAATAGTGCTCCCTGATGTGTGTTTCTGCTAACAAGAGAAATCCTATATTAGTAATAATAATAAATAATAATAATGAAAATAAACCTTTATTTCTTCTTTAATTTGTATTTATTTTTTTAAAACTTAAAAACTTTTATTTTAAATTGAAATCCCACAAATGATGTGCCAACTTGATTTCTCTTAAAATCTTAAGAAAATCTCTTTAATTTGATATTAATGACTTCCTAAATATATCAAAATATACCTCAAATCTATTAAAATTAGGAAGTCATCAATCACTTCCTGTATGTGCGTAGCACCACGTGATTGAGAAGGGGGTGAATTAATTGAACTGGGGGTAGGGGCCCCAGTGGCAATTGGAATGGATGAATATTATTGAACCTGTACGTAGTAGTCTATGCGCCTCTTTCTAGCGGTTTATATATATATATATATATATATATATATATATATATATATAGGGTTTAAATAATAGTATTGGGAAATTCCTATGAACGACTCATAGGAACCATAAGTATTTACGTTATAGTTTAATTTGGGAAATCCCACGATAAAATAGAGACAACAACTTTAATGTTATATTTGTGAAAACCTACGAGCTCTCATAGAGAGTTATAGCTATTGAGTTTGTTAAATTAAGATTCACCATTTCTTGTATGAGTTAAGGATTTTCTTTTTCTATTATTATTATAAATATCTGATTACACATAATAAATATTATTTAGGAATTTAATAATACGTCTAAATTATTTAAAATAATTCATTAGTGGGAGGATAGCTTTGGGACGGTACCTCCTAAAGTGATGAACACATTTTTAAGGCTTTATGCCTTCGAAAATTTATTTGATGTGAACCGATATATCCGTTCTTCCCAAAGTGGTGTCTGGCAGGGTTTCCCGGGACACTAGTAGCAACTTTGGGAAGAAGTGTGCACACTAGGAAGAAAATTACGATATGGCCAAATTTTGATGATTTATGACTGGCAGGGTTTCCCGGGTCACAGGGTAGACTGGCAGGGTTTCCCGGGTCTACCATGGTTCTCTTCCCACTAGAAAACTCTAAAAACCATGACACCTTTTAGTTTATACATATACACATATGATGCCTTTATGCTATTTTATTTTGCAATTAATTTATTTTTATTATTTTATTTTATGTTGGAATTGATTTATTTTACAATTATTTAATTTTATTTCGTAATTAATTTATCTTATCTTATAATTATTTTTTTTATTGGAATTAAATTATTTTATTTTATTTTATAATTTATTTTATTTTATAATTTATTTATTTTATTTTAATTCATATCAAATTTATTTATCTATCTACTTATTTCTGTTCTATCTTATTTCATTTTACCCTTAATTAATTAGGATTACCAGCGTTTGCTGATGTGTGTATTCTTGGGCTGCGATGATCCTTCGGGGGAGCAGAGTTTCAGTGAACAGGTTTCAAAAATTGGGGCTAGCCGTGAGAAGTGAGGATGACGAACAATAAACTCTAGTTATCTACTTTCATTTATTTTCATTAATTTTATTTTTCGAATAATGTTTAAGTTTAGAATTATTTCCTGTAATAAGAAGCCTTGCACTTGTTCCATACAAGTGCGGCGGTGACACCTTCCGGATGTTGATTATTTTGGATTTCTATTAGTATTTATGAAAACCCTTGGAATATTTATGTTATTTGAACTTTAGAAATCCGGGGTGTTACAAAATGGTATCAGAGGCTAAGGTCCTGCTTAGCTTCGCTTTTGATACTAAATCAGGGATCAAATATCCCAGAGTGTATATATTTTTTTTTTTAAAAAATAAAATAAAACAAAATTATTTTTTTAAAAAAAATAATAAATAAATATATAAATAAATAAATAACGTGAGAGGTGGGTAGTGAAGGGTTATTTCCTTGTGTTTTGATGTTAATTTTATTTTGTGAATTAACCCCATAACTCTTAAGATTATATTATTGTTACATTTAGTCTAAATTTTAACCTTTAAATCTACCTTATATTATTATAGAATTTCTTATAAAATTTCTTATACATCCTGTTATATTTATTTTTATTAATGATATATTAATTCATAATTAAAGACAATTATTATTATTAATGAAATATGTGTAAAAATCAAATCACCCTATTTTCTCTGAAACGTAGCAAAGTAATTGCCAATTTTTGTTAAGAATCATAGTAGAAAGTATAATCTTGGGAGAAAAAAAAAAAAAGGTGAGCCAGTTTTCCCTTCGGCAAGCTCGATCGTCATCGACAACTTGCTCCCTCCTCCATTATCTTGAGTTTTTCTTTGGTCTTAGGTCAAAACACTCTTCTAGACTATTTTACAGGAAGGTTGTTTTACAACATTAAACACAAAGGTTAACGAAGATGTGAAGCATTAATTAGTTATCAAATTATCATCTTAAAATTGTTTTATTATTTGTTTGTGTGATCATATTTTACAAACTAAAAGGGGTTACGGAAAGTAGATTTAATTTTAGAACTAATTTACTGTAGACTTCTTTATCGATTTTCTGATTCAAGGCCTTCATTGAATTTTCTATTGTTAGAGGTTCTTAGATACACATAAGCAATGTCTCCTACGATAGTATGTTATCCTACTATTCATATTTTCTATACATTCTATCCTCTAATTTGTTTGTTTTAAAATTCATGGTATATAATGCCTTTAGTTTAGAATAATAATAATATTTGTATCAGAGCTATGATTCGGCTTGGGTTTTCTTGCTCTCTTAGATGTCGTGGGAGGTATCAAAACTAGGTTCAAGATTCCTTGTTCTTTGGCTTAGGTTTCCCTGTTATGAAAAATGTTATAGATATAAGAAAACTTTTCGTTTTCTTGTTCTCCCATACCTTTTTATTTGTTTCCATTTTTTTTTCCTTTGCTTCTTAATTCAAAGCTTTCATCGTGGTCACCCCTTCTGTCTTAATTTACCTACCCGATCCTACTAGGTTGATTAGCACATTATTCATGGCTTTCCTTCTAGTCTTATCCCATAGCCAACTCTCATCCTCGTTTACTTGCTCCTAGTTCTTGCTCTATCTACACACTACTTTCATCCGAGGGCTTTATGCATTTAAGTTTCGAGGACGAAACTTATTTTTAGGAGGGTAGATTGTAATACCCCAGATTATTATTATTATTATTGTTAATAATAATAATAATAATAAAAGTAAAAGTAATAATAGTGATAATATAGTATTAGTTTAAATTTTATTAGTTTAGATTAATTTGATTAGTTGTTAGTTTAGATAGATTTGATTTTATTAAGTATAGATTTATTGATTGATTTAATAGAATTTAATAATCTTTGCATTATTTTACCATTTATTAGATCAACAATGTAATACCCTAGATTTTATTTTATTTTACTTTTAATAATAATGATAATGATAATAAATACTAATAATACTAATATTAAAATTTATAATTTATAATAAAGTAATGTGTGTGTAGAGATATATATATATATATATATATATATATATATATATATCATAATAATAATGATAAATGGATAGGTAAAGATAAAAAAAAATTTAAATTAGAATCTAATAGGTGATTTGCCATTATTATTTAAATTAGTAATAGTTAAGAGCCCAACCCATAGGAAACCCTAATTTCAACTATAAACTTAGGACTAGTCATCTAACCCTAGCCATCACCTATCAGTTCCCCCTCTAAAAATTTTTGCGGCAGAAATTCTCTTCTAGGAGCTCTGCAACCACGGAGGCCAGGTAATCCTAATCCCTTGAGCAATAAAAATTAATTGTTTGTAGCGTTAGAACATTGATTAGAATTAATTGATTGTAATCCTAATCCCTGGAGTAATGTTGGTAGCATTAGAACGTTTGATTGGAATTGATTGATATTGACTGATTGTAATCCTAATCCCTAAGACAATAGGAATAGGATAGATTGTTGTTTGTAATCCTAATCCCTAAAACAATATGATTTTAATGATTACCCTGTCATGCTTTGAATTTTGGTTTTCTGTCTTTTTTTTTTTCTTTGTGGGTTTTCTAATGTCTGAATTATATTTGATATATATATTACTCCATGGTTTTCGTTTTGCAAGATAAATGTATATAAATATATATATTGCTTTGCCTTTTTCGAATCACTGCCGTCATGTGATGCTCTCCTCTCGCTGCTCTGTGTCTCTGTTTCTTTCTTTTCTCCAGCCGCGTGTCTCCTCTGTTCCTTCTTTGTTTTTTTTATCCACGCAGCTCCCTCACTATCTGTCTAGTGCGTCCCTTAGATTTAGGTTTCCCATCTCATTTCTCCAACTCGAGGGCCCAATCAGAATTGTCATTCACTTCTCTAGCCCAATGACGTCTCCATTCATTTAACAATTCCAATTCGTGGGCCCACCTTCTTTATCCATTCAATTCATCCTAATTCATCCCGTGGCTATGCTCAAATCTCTTCAATATATGAACTTTCCAATTGATCATGTGACTCAATTCAATGTGGGCCCATTTGCGTTTAATCCAAAGTCTCAAGTCCAATTAGCCCAATTTATTCCATACAAACATAGCCCACCGAAATAAATAGTGCTCCCTGATGTGTGTTTCTGCTAACAAGAGAAATCCTATATTAGTAATAATAATAAATAATAATAATGAAAATAAACCTTTATTTCTTCTTTAATTTGTATTTATTTTTTTAAAACTTAAAAACTTTTATTTTAAATTGAAATCCCACAAATGATGTGCCAACTTGATTTCTCTTAAAATCTTAAGAAAATCTCTTTAATTTGATATTAATGACTTCCTAAATATATCAAAATATACCTCAAATCTATTAAAATTAGGAAGTCATCAATCACTTCCTGTATGTGCGTAGCACCACGTGATTGAGAAGGGGGTGAATTAATTGAACTGGGGGTAGGGGCCCCAGTGGCAATTGGAATGGATGAATATTATTGAACCTGTACGTAGTAGTCTATGCGCCTCTTTCTAGCGGTTTATATATATATATATATATATATATATATATATATATATATAGGGTTTAAATAATAGTATTGGGAAATTCCTATGAACGACTCATAGGAACCATAAGTATTTACGTTATAGTTTAATTTGGGAAATCCCACGATAAAATAGAGACAACAACTTTAATGTTATATTTGTGAAAACCTACGAGCTCTCATAGAGAGTTATAGCTATTGAGTTTGTTAAATTAAGATTCACCATTTCTTGTATGAGTTAAGGATTTTCTTTTTCTATTATTATTATAAATATCTGATTACACATAATAAATATTATTTAGGAATTTAATAAAATAATACGTCTAAATTATTTAAAATAATTCATTAGTGGGAGGATAGCTTTGGGACGGTACCTCCTAAAGTGATGAACACATTTTTAAGGCTTTATGCCTTCGAAAATTTATTTGATGTGAACCGATATATCCGTTCTTCCCAAAGTGGTGTCTGGCAGGGTTTCCCGGGACACTAGTAGCAACTTTGGGAAGAAGTGTGCACACTAGGAAGAAAATTACGATATGGCCAAATTTTGATGATTTATGACTGGCAGGGTTTCCCGGGTCACAGGGTAGACTGGCAGGGTTTCCCGGGTCTACCATGGTTCTCTTCCCACTAGAAAACTCTAAAAACCATGACACCTTTTAGTTTATACATATACACATATGATGCCTTTATGCTATTTTATTTTGCAATTAATTTATTTTTATTATTTTATTTTATGTTGGAATTGATTTATTTTACAATTATTTAATTTTATTTCGTAATTAATTTATCTTATCTTATAATTATTTTTTTTATTGGAATTAAATTATTTTATTTTATTTTATAATTTATTTTATTTTATAATTTATTTATTTTATTTTAATTCATATCAAATTTATTTATCTATCTACTTATTTCTGTTCTATCTTATTTCATTTTACCCTTAATTAATTAGGATTACCAGCGTTTGCTGATGTGTGTATTCTTGGGCTGCGATGATCCTTCGGGGGAGCAGAGTTTCAGTGAACAGGTTTCAAAAATTGGGGCTAGCCGTGAGAAGTGAGGATGACGAACAATAAACTCTAGTTATCTACTTTCATTTATTTTCATTAATTTTATTTTTCGAATAATGTTTAAGTTTAGAATTATTTCCTGTAATAAGAAGCCTTGCACTTGTTCCATACAAGTGCGGCGGTGACACCTTCCGGATGTTGATTATTTTGGATTTCTATTAGTATTTATGAAAACCCTTGGAATATTTATGTTATTTGAACTTTAGAAATCCGGGGTGTTACAGATACATATGCATTGATTGTGATGGATTGTTTGTATATGTTGTTGATGTTATGGTATATGTCATCCACATTTTGTGTATATAAGCATGAGGTTAACCGTTACCTGGGGTTCGTACGCATGGGACCTCAGCTCTTAACATAGCATCAGGGTCAGGAGAACCAAGGACGGAGGAGAGGGGAAAGCAGCACGCTTAGAGACCCGGCTAAAAATTTCATTTTGACGTTCCGGCGGAAGCCTTCCTTTTGTTATTTACTTCACTTTTGAGCCACGCGGTTACTATACCGCTATTGTATCCAGATAGACTTATGACATTTTGAAATATAAGTATCAGTTACTCTTTCACTCAAATGCTCTACTGTGATGATTTGAAATGATGAAAAATTTATTTCGTTTTTGAAAATTGGGATGTTACAAGGGTAAATGATGAACTTTCCAATTTACAAGTGTAATTACTCTATCAATAAGAGGGTAAATGATGGACTTTCCAATTTTTTACTAACTCTTGACATAATTCAGATGTAGTTGATAAATTAATCAAATCTAAATATTTAAGGATGTCAATCTCAATATTTAAATGCAATTTTTCCTCTTTTATTGAATTTCTTGAATAAATTTTATCAACAGGTTTGCAAATATCATCATTATTAAATGACTTGAGCATGTTTTTTTTGGATCTAATGTCATGCTCAAAGCAAATAATTTAATAGTATTATTATTGAATTTGTAATTTAATTCTTATAATTGATAATCAATTATAGTAAATAATACCCTATAAAATTTTTCAGTAAGAAAATGACCAAGTGAATGGGGGCTAATAAAAGATGTAGGAGCGAAATAACCATCACAACATTACATGAACAATTAGGAAATAACCCCTGTTGACTCTCAGTGTTTTGATGATGATAAGTTCCAAAGCTTTTGATTTAGCAAAAATTAATAATTGACTTGTATGATGCAATTCTTGAGAATGAATGGGTAATTCTCGAGAATGGATAAAACAGAATACAAGAAGCTTTCTGTGTTTTTCCTTAATTTAAATCTAATGTTATAGTGACTCTCGAGAATGGAAGGATGATTCTCGAGTATGCCTAGTCCAAGATTCAGACAATTGATCTCTAGTTGAGTAGACAATTCTCGAGAATCATAATTTAATTCTCAAGAATGGGTCACTTCAATTTGTCTGCCAAGACTCTGATTACAAGCTAATTCTCGAGAATTCAGACATGATTCTCGATAATGTTGAACCAAGGTATCATGTGCAAAACTATTCCATACACAACCCTCACGATGATTCTTGAGAATGGGATAAGGATTCTCGAGAATGCATCAAACATGAACATAGCATGTTAATCAAGTTTATACGTTAATTCTCAAGAATTGTCCTATAATTCTCGAGAATGGATTGTTTGATTTATACCCCCATACCTGATATGAATATTTTATATCTACATGACTCCCGAGAATAGGTAATAGATTCTCGAGAATGCATTGTCTATCAGAATCAATGAAATAATGTTGATACTAACTTCTCATATATGATTAATGCCTTTAATTGAATGGGATTATTAATTCAGTATTTATTATTATTTTCAAACCCACTATACTTACATTTAATCAAGTTTTAGATGATTATTTCTGGGTTTTAAAATGAGCTTGACCAAAAAGGCAATCTGACGTGGATTAAGGACTAATTGATGACAGAGAAACAGAGCAACAATCGAAATTAAATCCTGAAGCAGAAGCAAATACTCTTTTCAGTAATACTTATTTCGGCTACTCTTCTGACACAAGTACAAAGAATGGGAAACACGTTTAATGAAAGGTGCGAATGCATTTAATGAGGCAACGGTTGATTTGGCTCTACAAAAAAAGAATAAACCTAACGGAAATTCAAATAGAGACAACGGCTATATTAAATGAGAGACGATGAAGCTTTACAGAGGAATTATATAAAAAGCCAGAGCATTCAATATCGCACCTACCGGAACACTGAGCAATCAATTCGAAGTCATTATAGTTCACTGTTCGATTAGCTTTTCATTCAATATTTCTTTGTACTTCAATGCTTAGCATTTATTTACTCAGTAAGGAGTGAAAAACAATATCATTACTTGTTTATCAGTGAAGCTTAAGGTTGTGGAACCTTTAAGCAAGGGTGTACGATTACAATCAGTGAGGGAGAGTGAGTCCTAAGTGATTGGACTGTCTCAAGATACTGAGTGTGTAATTGTAATTTGGTTGAGGTTTAGTGAAATACCCAAAGTGATTTGGGGACTGGACGTAGGTCGCTTGCTTTGAGCGAACCAGTATAATTTCTCTTGTGTTATTTATCTTTCAGTTTTACATCTTTAGTTTATCATGTTAATTGAAAAATTTTGAAATCACCTATTCACCCCCTCTAGGCGATATTCTCTCTTTAGCCCCTATATGATTACTTGAATCTCAATGAGTCAACTATTATAGTCGTTCAAGAGAAAAGTGAAATACTATGAATCATATAGGTTTTTGAGAATCTCAATGAATCAGCATTATTATAGCTCCTCCATTTCTTTGTTTTTCCCAAAAAAAAATTGGGGGGGGGGGGGTGGGGGCCCACCCAAGACCCCCTCTTGGGTCTGCTACTGATGATAATGCACATATTTAACTGTTAGGTTTTAGTGTTATATAATCTTGCGTGACCATATGTATTCGCTGTAACCGTTATTTATTAAGCATTATATATTCGTGAATTTGTAGTACATAGTGGACATTTAAATAGGATCAAAATTGAATTTTTCCCCCAATTTTTGATGAATTTATTGACTTAACTATCATTCTTTAGTTCATGAAAATTGGTAGCGGGTACCTTATATAATAATATGGACAAAATGGAGTAATGAGAAAATTTATTGCAGGGTCTATTGGTTTGTCTTGATAAGCAAAAGCCACCCAATTTCATACTAACTTAAGATATGTTTTAAAATTTTCCCCTAATTAAATGACCATAACTGAAGTAGGAACAAAGTTCATTAAAGATTAATAAAAATAGCGGTTTGGAACTCCTCCTCTTTTCTTTATTAAACCGTAAGATCAACATTTGGGTAAGTTTGATCCAAAATCAGATGAAGGTATCTTTCTCCATTATTCTAATCTTAGTAAAGCATATAGGATCTTCAACAAATGTATGTGTTGTGTTGATGAATCCATTAATCCATTCTGTGAATCACCTCTTGACAAATCTTTAGATGATGATGAACTGTCTCGCAAGAACCAATTCTTTTCAAAAACTTCTTCCTTTGATAAAAACAATTAAGAAAATGATTTTGAAGCTGACCCTCAAAACGATTTTGAAAATCCTTATCAATCTGGTCAACTTAGAGCTTGGAAGTATATCAGAAGTCATCCTCTGGACTAAGTGATAGGCAATGTTAATGAAGGAGTAAGAACTAGACAGCGAACCTTAAATGAAGTTACCTTTTTTGCGTTCATTTCCCATATTGAACCTTCTAGAATTGATGAGGCCCTGTTAGATAATGATTGGGTCATCGCAATGCAATAGGAATTACATCAATTCAAGAGGAATCAAGTTTGAGATTTGGTACCTAGGCCCAAAGATCATCCGGTCATTGGCACTAAATGGGTATTCAAAAACAAACGAGATGAATCTGCAATTATAGTTAGAAATAAGGCTAGACTTGTTGCCAAAGGCTTTAATAAGGAAGAAGGTATAGATTATGAGGAAACATATGCTCCAGTAGCTAGATTGGAGGCTATACGAGTACTCTTAGCCTTTGCATGTATTAAAGGAACTAAACTTTATTAAATGGATATCAAAAGTGCTTTTTTAAATGGATTTATTCAAGAAGAAGTATATGTCGAACAACCCCCTGGTTTTGAAGATAATCATCATCTTGATTATGTATTTCATTTGAAAAAGGCTCTGTATGGTTTGAAGCAAGCTCTTAGAGCTTGGTATGAAATGTTGAGCAAATTTCTTCTTGATCAAGGATTCGTAAGAGG
Source organism: Acacia confusa (assembly GCA_037074495.1). Taxonomy (NCBI): domain Eukaryota; kingdom Viridiplantae; phylum Streptophyta; class Magnoliopsida; order Fabales; family Fabaceae; genus Acacia; species Acacia confusa. The sequence goes on from CM073506.1 coordinate 13,360,182, forward strand.
AAAGGCAACCACAACTTTTTTTATAAAAACTGATAAACTAGTAATATTCTGATAGTTCAAATTTATGTAGATCATATTATTTTTGGATCAACTAATGAATCTCTGTGCAAGGACTTCTCTAAGACTATACAGGGTGAATTTGAAATGTCAATGATGGGAGAGCTCAATTACTTTCTTGGTCTTCAGATAAAGCAACGTAAGGATGATATATTCATCTCTTAGACCAAGTACCTAAATGATTTACTGAAGAAATATGGTCTTGAGCATTGTAATGGAGTAGACATACCAATGAGCTCAACTGCATCATTGGATGCTGATGAAAAGGGGAAGAACTTTAACATAACAAGGTATAGAGTCATGATTGGCTCTCTACTGTACTTGACAACATGCCGGCCTGATATTTAGTTTAGTGTGGGAATGTGTGCAAGATTTCAATCTACACTAAAGGAATCACATGCTGACATGTTAAAAGGATTTTTAGATACCTTACGGATACAAAGGAACTGGGTCTCTGGTTTCCTAAAGGTCAATCAAAGCATCTGGTTACATATTTTGATTCTGATAATGTAGGATACAAAACTGACAGAAAAAGTACCAGTGATCAGTGTGAATTATTTGGAGGTTCACTAGTATCTTGGTTTAGCAAGAAACAAACCACTGTAGCAGTATCATCCATTGAAGCAGAATATGTAACTACCTCTAGCTGTTGTGCTCAAGTGTTGTGGCTAAAGCAACAATTATCTGATTTGGGGATTCACTTGAAAGAAATTCCTATACTATGTGACAACACAAGCACGATAAGTCTGGCGAAAAATCCAGTTCAACACACAAGGACAAAGCACATAGATGTGAGACATCATTTTATCCGTGATCATGTGCTAAGGAAAGATATTAAAGTGATGTTTAACCTTACACATCTTCAGCTAGCTGACATCTTCACCAAACCGCTGGCCAAAGAACAATTCTTATTTATCAAGAGTGAATTGGGAATGGTAAATCCCAATGAATTGTAAGTAATGTTAACTTTTCATTAAACGTTATGTTTTGATGATAAACTAATACTAACTTAAGCATCGGAGCTTCTTGATTTTAGTCTGCAGGATGTCTAATGAATGATTACAGATTATATCAGATATTGGTAATTCTTGAGTATGAATTTCCATTCTCGAGAATTAATGTATTTTCCCTTATCAAATCATCAAAAATTCTCATCCATATTCTCGAGAATCAACCATGCATACTCGAGAATTAATGAAGCTTCACAAAATGCAAAATGGTCAAGTGTGTATTCATGCAAATCCAACATTCCATTCTCGTTGACAAGTAATTCTCGAGAATTAAAGCAGTCCAGTGAGTACTTGTGGAGAATTCACAGTCTATATTCTCCACCATGCTTGCATTCTCGAGAATAATAACATAGATTCTCGAGCATTGTCGCAGAACTTCACCTAGGAATTCATCTATATTCAAAAGCATTCTCGAGAATTCACTAGGCACTCTCGAGAATTTTTGTCATTTGAATTCTAATCTGAAGGTTCATTCTCGAGAATTAACGGGTAATTCTTGAGAATTGCCAGTTTCATTCTTTAACCAAGCTTCCTTACAGAGCTCTATAGTCTCGTTAATTCTCGAGAATCTACAAGGTGATTCTCGAGAATTGATAACAATCATTTTCTTTTCACCAAGTCACCTGTTAGTACATCAGGGTCTTGTTCATTCTCGAGAATTCACCAAGTGATTCTCGAGAATTAATGGATAAATTCTGGTCACGTCTCACATCCATTCTCGAGAATCTCAGTAGCATTCTTGAGAATCAATGGCTATTCAATTTTTTTTTTAATTCCTGACTCTTTTAAAATCACTTTCACTTAAAAAATGGAGGGGGAGCCCAGGTCATTTCATCTTTGTAAAAAAACCAAAACCCTACCATTTGGGCGAAAACAGAAAACCTAAATCCTTCTCTTCACTTCAACAGACACTCCTCTCTTCATCACGATTCTCTCTCGCACTCTCAAGAATCAAGCGATCGTTGGGTCTCCTTACTCTTCCACAGTTACACCTTTTCAGATAGTTACAACCTTTCAATTTCTTCTTCCTATCGGTTACAATTTCTCCTTCATTGTCTCTACATTTTTCTATCTATTCCACCCAAGTTTCAAACACATTCCATCCAAACTCCAACCATGGACAAATCATCTTTAGAATCATCCGGGCAAGCCCTCACCAAGAAGCCCTGAGCATATTATCGGTCCAGAGGCATCTCTATCAACGAACCCAGTCGACCGGTTACTCGGTTCCAAAGCCACTCGCTACCATCCGACAAAGGAAAGAGTAAATCACATTCTATTCCATCAGCCTCTCTCTCTCTCTCTCTCTCTCTCTCTTTCTGATGAAGATGATGCTCCCTCGGGTAATAGTACTTCTTCGAAACCTCCACACAAAGACTAAGCCGATGGTTTTCATGAGAAGAGATTGAAAAGTTTCCAAGATCGAGCTCAAAAACCTTTTCCCCATCCTCAACCGACAGCTAGTGGCCTTCAACCAACGGCTAGTGGAACTCTTCCTCCTTTTCCTTCGAAACTAGGTCATCATGAAATTCCCAAGTGTCCTCCTAATTTTTGCAAGTCTATGCTGGTAATTCCTACTGATCCAAATTTTAAAATTAACTATGCTGGTCGCCCTTTCTTTCCTATTGTTTGGTTCAATTTGGCACACTTTTAGAAGGAATGTAACTTAGACTTATCTCCCTGGTTGAAACCGTATATGCCTTTGCTTGAAATTCCATTTCCTTATTCCCCTACAATTGTCAAAGTATTCTATTTCAATATGTATGAGGAAAAGAGAGAGGAAGACAATGATGAGATTGTTTTGGTTACCAACGTTAGAGGAAAAGAGATTAAGCTTACTGCTGACATTATCAATTCCTATTTTGGAATATTTGATGCACCTGATGATCTTCCCAACTTGACTGATGCACAATGCTTTAACATACTGTTGCCAAATGAGATATATGATGGCAATCCGCTCAAATTCAAACCTGCGCAAATGTTTGATACTTACAGAGTGATTCATTATCTCTACAGTCGTAATTTGGTCAACAAAGGATGAAGTTTCACTCATTTTGTGCTTAAGGATTATCAATTACTTGCTTCTATTGTTTCTCAGGAACCAAGAAACTTGGGCAAGTTAGTCATCTCAGAAATCTCAACTTTTCTCTCCACTTCTGGGATCTCTAAACAGGATACCATTCCCTATCTTAACATGGTCTCTCCAATTCTCGTCGTTCATAACATCTGGTATCTTCTTGACAATGATGAGATAGTCTACCCCAAAACATTTGGTAAGACTCAACTCTTATACATGAAGATTTCCTTTACTGAGGCTACTACTGAGAAGAAGAAAGGCAAATCACATAAGCCTTCATCATCCAAACAATCAGAAGGTGTTCAGACTTCTCATAATGACAGTCCTATTGCCTCTGCTTCTACTCCCGATCCTGCTCAGACTACCATTCATCTTTCAATGGCTACTCAAGTTTCCATCCAGAAATGTGTGGAAAAATTAGTTGCTTGGGCTGTTGCAAAAGTTGTATGTGATGTCATGAAACCTGTCTACGATCAAGGCAATGCTATGGCCAATTCCGTCATGCATCTTCACACGTTGACCAGAACCTTAATTGACACCACCGGGACTAAGTTTGACGAGCTCACCAAGTACATTCAAGCCAGCTTCAAAACTCAGATTGAATTCAAGGCATAACTTGAGAATCTTCAATGGTAGATGTATGAATTTGATCGTTCCTTGGACAAGCTTGCACTACACTTGCCTTCTCAGCCTTCCTCATCCCATGCTCCTGTTGATCAAGCTAGACCTTCTGCACCTCCTTCTAAGATCACTCATGTGCCAGATATCTCTATTGATCCCCCTTCTTTGACTAATGACAAAGGGGGAGAAGAAGAAGCCTCTTGACTGATTGATTATAGCAACTTTTTGGGTTGATGTTCAGACTTTGTTACCATTTATTATCTATGTTACTATCTGTGTTACTATTTTTGTTGTGGCTATGTGTTATGGATTCTGTGTCATTACTTATGTCATGACTTTGAGTTACTACTGACTTTGAATTACTTATGATATTACTACTGTCATGATTTTGAGTTACTACTTTGCACTAATATGAATCTATACAAGATCGTGAGAATTCTGGTTGAGTGATTTTTAAGATTAGTAAGTAATTTTTTGTTGTTATATCAAAACTTGCTATTCACATTCAAATATTGTCATCATAAAAAAGGGGGAGATTGTTGACTCTTAGTGTTTTGATGATGATAAGTTCCAAAGGTTTTGATTTAGCAAAAATTAATAATTGACCTATATGATGCAATTCTCGAGAATGAATGGGTAATTCTTGAGAATCATAATTTAATTCTCGAGAATTCATACATGATTCTTGAGAATGCTGAACCAAGGTATTATATGAAAAACTATTCCATACACAACCCTCACGATTATTCTTGAGAATGAGATAAGGATTCTCAAGAATGTATCAAACATGAACATAGCATGTTAATCAAGTTCATACGTTAATTCTCAAGAATTGTCCTATAATTCTTGAGAATGGATTGTTTGATTTATACCACCCCATACCTGATATGAATATTTTATATCTATATGACTCTTGAGAATAGGTAATGGATTCTCGAGAATGCATTGTCTATCAGAATCAATGAAATAATGTTGATACTAACTTCTCATATATGATTAATGCCTTTAATTGAATGGGATTATTAATTTAGTATTTATTATTATTTTCAAACCCACTATACTTACATTTAATCAAGTTTTAGATGATTATTTTTGGGTCTTAAACTGAGCCTGAGCAAAAAGGCAATCCGATGTGGATTAAAGACTAATTGATGACAGAGAAACAAAGCAACAATTAGAATTAAATCCTGAAGTAGAAACAAATACTCTTTTGAGTAATACTTATTCCGGCTACTCTTTTGACACAAGTACAAAGAATGGGAAACACATTTAATGAAAGGCGCGAATGCATTTAATGAGGCAACGGTTGATTTGGCTCTACAAAAAAAGAATAAACCTAACAGAAATTCAAACAGAGACAATGACTATATTAAATGAGAGACGATGAAGCTTTATAGAGGAATTATATAAAAAACCAGAGCATTCAATATCACACCTACCGGAACACTAAGCAATCAATTCGAAGTTATTATAGTTCACTGTTTCATTAGCTTTTCATTCAATATTTCTTTGTACTTCAGTGCTTAGCATTTATTTACTCAGTAAAGAGTGAAAAACAATATCATTACTTGTTTATCAGTGAAGCTTAAGGTTGTGGAACCTTTAAGCAAGGGTGTACGATTACAATCAGTGAGGGGGAGTCCTAAGTGATTGGACTGTCTTGAGATACTGAGTGTGTAATTGTAATTTGGTTGAGGTTTAGTTGTAATACCCGAATAATTATTTACCTGAAATATTATATTGACAAATAATACCTATTAGAAATAGGTGAATTTGTGGTCTCAAAACTAGTGTCATGATTACCTTATTTCCAAAGGTGATTTCTCATGTAATTAGGAAAAATAAAGAGCTAAAAATCCCTAAGTAAATTTATGGGTCATAAAATACCTTGAGAATGTTATATAGGCAACTAAAATACCTATTACAATAGAAGAGTATGTTGTCTCTAAATTTTGAATGTTTAGGAATGATATCATTTCTAAGCAATTAAAATCATCAAAGGATGAAATCAATTGAAGAAAGTTAGGAACAGTTAGTGGGCAATTAAAATTGCAATAATTGAGTTACTTTAATAAGTTTTGGAATTAGTTCATAATTAATTTTTAAAGGTCATAATTAAAGACCAAATAATATTGGTTAACATCAAGGAGTTGTTAATCATCAAAATGAAATTAGAAACCTTGTCAAAATTGATAATTAAGAATTAGGGGAAGGGGGACGAAATTACTAGGGAAACAAGAAGGGAAAATTGTTGTAATAATAATACAAACACATTAGTCAATTGCTTGTGGGAGAAGATTAAGAAACTTAGGGAGCAAGTAGTCAAACTTGGAGAGCAAGTTATTATATAATTAGCAAGATTAGAGGAGAATCTATGGAAAATAAATCATATCTTGAAATATTGAAACTAAGTATTTAAGATAAATACATATTTGGAATTAGTGAATTAAGAGCTTCAACTTGGCTATTTCCAAAGTAATTTTCGGTTACTTTTAAGATTCATACCTAAGTGTTTTGGGAATTAAAAATCACCATAAATCTAGTCATAAAATTAGGATTTCAAAAGTGCAATTAGATTTTGAACAGGAACACCTGATTACACCTAACTAAATTAGATTTTGGAATTAATTGAGACAACTTGGGCAAGAAGTATTAAGTCTTGGAGAGAAAGCAAAAACATTAGGGAGAGAGAAGAGAGAGGGGCGAAATTGGGGAGAGGTGGAGGAATGAGATTAAAACCTCCTCCCCAAGTAAAGATCAATGGCTAGAAGGCCAAGGGAAAATCACAAAAATGCCACCACCCTCTCCTATAAATAGAGACTCTCCTCAACACATTTTCCCCACCAATTCACAAGCTAAATTCAAAAATTTAAAGAGAAAGGGAGAGTGTGGAAGAGCTCCAGAAAAATAGGAGGCAAGTGGTCTTCAAGAGGTAAGGGAGTTTTTAGTTCATAGTTCAAGTTCTTAGTTTATGAAGTAGAAATGCTAGAAATGTTATTTTAATCTTCAATCTTCCAAATATAGTTTTATTTACATGTTTTTATGGTTTTCAATGGCTTTATTTCGAAAAATTGATGAAGAAGAAGTTATAGCAAAATTTTTGGAAGATTAGAATCAAAATAGCGAAGCTCTGGCGAAATCTCCTCAAACAGTGATTTCTGGAGTCAGGGGTAAAAACGTCAGTATTTTATGATAAAGATGATGTTCTAAAATTCTGATAAAATTCATGGTGAAAGTAGACGTCTAGGGCTTTTCAAATCTATAAAGAGTGTATCATTTGAAACTCTGTGCAAAAAGATAAAAATCTCAGGAGTTAGGCAATGTTTTCTGTGCGAAATTCTGGGCAGTATTTAAAAACGTGAAATCTGGGAATTATCCATGAATTATGGGTAAGTTCCATTATTTTTCCTCGAAAGTAGACTTCTCAAGGATTCCGGGAAATTTTAGGGATCCTCGGTTCGATTTTTCTAGAATTAGTTATGATTTTTCGAAGTTAGGCGAAATTCTGCCCAGAAATGCTGGATCAACGTTTTTTCCGAAAATTAGGGAATAAATTGGAAAATAAATCCACCAGGGGTAAAATGGTCTTATATAGCCAAAGTATCTCTTTGAAATAATATTTGTGAGTTAATAGAGGCGATATTATCCTTATAGGATATCCCTGAATACGTTTTGACCAACTGTCGCACCGTTTTCCGCCAGAAATATCGTCAAACGTCAACGAAGGTACGTTCGCGTACTGTAACACTAACTCTGATATTTACAGTATGTGTATATGTGGTATGTGTGTTGTATGCTGTTGTTAAAGGATAACTGTACATCTACATGCACTGGGAGTGATATATCTGTTTTCACTGGGAGTGGTATATTTCGCTGGGAGTGGTACATTTGCATTCACTGGGAGTGACATAGTTGGTGACATGTTTGGAAGTGTTTCATTTGCTGTGATTTTGTACCGTATATGTAAATATGAGGTTAACCGTTACCTGAGGTCCGCATGCATGGGACCTCAGCTCTTAACATAGCATCAGGCTCAGGAGAACTAAGAACGGAGGACAAGGGGAAGTGCAAGCAGGACGCATAGAAGACCCAGCTGAAGACTTCCTTTGACATTCTGGCGGAAGCTTTCCTTTTGTTGTTGTACATCCCTTTTGAACCACGCGGTTACTACACCGCTATTGTATCCAGCCAGACTTACGGCATTTTGAAATACAAGTATCAGTTACTCTTCCGCTCAAATGATCTACTCTGATGATTTTAAATGATTTTCGATGACAAAATAATATTCCGCTTTTGAAAATTTGGGATGTTACATTAGTGAAATACCCAAAGTGATTTGGGGATTGGACGTAGGTCACTTGCTTTGACTAAACCAGTATAATTTCTCTTGTGTTATTTATCTTTCAGTTTTACATCCTTAGTTTATCATGTTAATTGAAAAATTTTGAAATCACCTATTCACCCCCCTCTAGGCAATATTCTCTCTTCAACCCTCATATGATTACTTGAATCTCAACGAGTCAACTATTATAGTCGTTCAAGACAAAAGTGAAATACTATAAATCATATAGGTTTTTGAGAATCTCAATGAATCAGCATTATTATAGCTCCTCCATTTCTCTGTTTTTCCCAAAAAAAAAATTGGCGAGGGGGGGGGGGCGGGGCGGGGGCCTACCCTAGACCCCCTCTTGGGTCCGCCACTGATGATAATGCACATATTTAACTGTTAGGTTTTAGTGTTATATAATCTTGCACGACCATATTTATTTGCTGTAACCGTTATTTATTAAGCATTATATATTCGTGAATCTGTAGTACGTAGTGGACATTTAAATATGATCAAAATTGAATTTTTCCCCGAATTTTTGACAAATTTATTGACATAACTATCATTCTTTAGTTCATGAAAATTGGTAGTCGGTACCTTATATAATAATATGGACAAAACGGAGTAATGACAAAATTTATTGCAGGGTCTATTGGTCTGTCTTTAGAAGCAAAAGCCACCCAATTTCATACTCACTTAAGATATGTTTTAAAATTTTCCCCTAATTAAATGACCATAACTAAAGTAGGAACCAAGTTCATTAAATATTAATAAAAATAGTGGTTTGGAACTCCTCCTCTTTTCTTTATTAAATCGTAAGATCAACATTTGAATTGTCTAGATTTGATATTTTGTAAAATTATTATTGAAATATCAAATTGTCAAAATAAAATAGTTAATTAAATACAAATTTTTAAATTTTGATATGAATAATTCAATACTACAATAAAAAAAAATTAAAATAATATTTTGTATATAACTGAATCTAGATCTTTCAAATGTTGATCTTATAGTTAGCAAAGAGGAGGGGACGGAAGAGGAAGCCAAAATAATAGCGTTATTTCAGTCAAAAATTCTAAAGCATAATTATGAAGCTTAACTGACTTTTTTAAGAATTGTCAAACAATTATTTTGTCTCTATATATAAGGTCCTATTAACTAATTGAATTGTGTTATTCATTAAAATAATTAAAAGTAATAAATATATAGAAAATATAGTTGTTTTCTCAAATATGCACTAATTTATAAGTGGGTAAATGATAGTAATTGTGAGAAAAATAATGAAAAGAGAGTGTTTGAAAAAAATAACTAGTGGCAATATTGGTAAAAATGCATTTATTACCAAACAATCTCCAAGAGGAACTTATAAATGGTGGACAAACCAAATCTAAAAATAGAATCTTATAAATAGGGATGGAGGCAATATAGTTTGCTTATAATCAGGGGCGGAGCTAGGATTTAGAGTTAATGGGTACAAAATACTGCCCCCGAATTGTTTTTTTAAGAAAAGTTTTAAATACATTAAGATTGTATCATTGACATTTTCTGGAATGAAAAAAATTTAACAAGATTTTGAACATGTTGGAACTTGGAACCTATAAGAAATCAAAGAATGAAGAATTATAATAACTAGAAGTTGGGCAAGCAAAACCAAAATGCTAGCTTCATCTTCAATTCATCATAAACAAAAATCACAAGGTGGGGTATTACCTTTAGATATTTATTTACATCAGCCTTCATCTGCTTAGCTTTGAGTGCTGCATCAACCTCCAAAAAGATTCGAGAGGATAAAGTTATTTCTTGAAGCAAGTCAATCTGCAAAAGAAAGCAGAAAAGGAAGTTGTGTCATGCCCAATATTCAATACGAATAAGACTTATTATCATGCTTTCACCATAGAATAAAGGAATAAGAGAAGGACAGTTACAAACCGACACTCCAACTTTAGTATGTCTCAAAAAATGCTATCCACTAGAGAGCACGACACTTTTAATAGGTTTACACCAAACACCTACATAAAGGGGAAATGGAAAAAAAAAAGGTAAAAGAGAAGATGGAGGTTCGAACCAGCAACCTTAAACTGAAGATATGAAGTCTTAACCAACTATGGTATCCATACATATTGTTACTAAATTCTCTCAAAAAAAAAAAAAAAAAAAAAAAAAAAAAAATATATATATATATATATATATATATATATATATATATATATATATATATATATATATGGGTTCAATTGCCCCCATTAAAACCAATGTAGCTCTGCCCCTACTTATAATGACAGAGGAAGGAGGTAAATAAACACTAGAAAACTTTGATCTTAATTAGAAGTAAAAACTAATTGAGGCAGCTACTTTAATCCTGAATATATTCTCAATCAACTTCATCTCTAAAATTTATAATTTTTCAACCAATTATCCCTATTGCATTGCAAAATAAACACAAATTTTTACAAATTACTAACTTGAATTAATATAAATTAATTACCTAGTTGATCCATTTATGACCGAAAAGGAGTATTTGATAATAATCTATATTAATATGTTTCATTGCACGTACGTACGAGTACAGACTACGTTAGGGAATAGAAAAATAAAAGGGTCGAATGTGGACGTGGAAACTACACAATGTTGCATTTGCATGGTTCACCGACCGATCACGCGCCTTGGCGGTGGTCAACTCTTATATCTACTCTCTCTCTCTCTCTCTCTCTCTCTCTCTCTCTATATATATATATATATATATATCAACTATGATAATAATTAAATTTGAATGCTAAATTTTTAAGCTATTTTCTTAACGTTAGAAACAATCATTATTTTTGAATTCCCAGTCTGGTTTATAGCTAGGACAGATACTTGTCCGATTTTGTCCCGGATTATTTGACTTAATTGTCCTTAATGATGGCCAAAACTGTAAATTTATGTGTGAAGTGTGAACTATGAAACCTTCTTTTTCTTCGCCAAAGTACAGTACAGCCATATGTGTAGTGTCTCCGGAAGATGTTAATATTAATTAATTAAACACATTTAATCATTAGTTTAGAAGATGGGCATGTGCGTCTTATTCTTCACCATTATAAATAAGCACGTTCTGGTTCATTCACTTCGATCAACACACAACAAAAAGAAGAATAAGCTTCATTCACTCATTCTCTGTCACATTTTAAATTTTTTCGGTTCTAATGGGGGGTTCTTCTCCTTGTGCTTCCTGCAAGTTGCTACGACGTCGTTGCACGAAGGAGTGCATTTTCGCTCCTTACTTTCCTTCTGATGATCCTCACAAGTTCGCCATCGTCCACAAGGTCTTCGGTGCCAGCAATGTCAGTAAAATGTTGCAGGTATATATCTCTCTCTCTCTCTTCTCGTTCTTCTCTTTTAACATTTATTTCTCTGCCAATTTTATAGTTGGGATGCGGGTTGAGTCTATCATAGAGGGGACATTGAATCAAAACTACGTGCCTTTTCACATGTATTTCACCGACTCAAATCAATGCTTTATGAATAAAAAAACTTAATCCGAATCTTATAGTTGATATTGATATATTTTGAATCTAAACTAAGTGTCATTGATCTCATGTATTGCGTTGAGTCAAAAATGATACCCCCTCCCCTCCTGTTCTAAATGTAGGGATAAGTTATCAGGTTTTCTTTAGTCATCAATGTAAAATTTCAATCAAGGGTAATTTCTAATCCAAATGACTAGAAGGGTATGTTGGTAAACCAACACATGTATCTTTTACAAAAATTAACTTAACTAATTTCGCAAATGAGTTATTCAGCTCATACATGTATCATTCATGGCTTGTGAACAGGAGCTTCCGGTGCATCAAAGAGCGGATGCCGTGAACAGTCTGGTTTACGAAGCGAATGCGAGAGTTAGAGATCCGGTGTATGGATGCGTAGGAGCCATATCATATCTGCAAAGTCAAGTTTCACAGCTAAAATTGCAGCTTTCGGTTGCTCAAACAGAGATTATGTGCATCCAGATGCAGCAAGATCCTACAAACTTATCAACTCAGATTGATAATTACCAAGACGACAAGTCACTAATCTTGTCTGATAATAACTACGAAAGCAGCAATATTCATAATAATAATTATCTCAGCTTTGTTTCTTCTTCCTCCTCGTCTAGTAATGTAATGCAAGACCCTTTTAAGAGAGAGTCATATTGGAATTAGTTTTAGAATAATTAATATTAATGATAACATATAATTTCAGTGAATTGAGTACGTGTTTCACTTTTTTTAAAAAAATTTCTTGTTTAGTTATTTTGATTAAAATGTAAGCTTGCTTAGCTAGCGCTAGATAGCTGCTTTTGTCTATATTCTATAATGTGTGTATATGTTTTATTTTTGCCCTCTTGCGGGTGACTAAATTACACTTGAGAACTAGTAAGAGACGTTGCAGTAAACAAGAAGGATTTGTCCGGGTCAAATCATGCATGTGAGATTTTGAGTCGAGTTGAAGGCTTTACAACTAGCTTAATTAGTTTTTCTCTCTCCCCCCTCTATTCATTTCTCTTCTTACATCCATTAAATTATTAGGTTAATTATTGCTGACTAGGATAATTTTTTATTCATTACATACATTAATTCAACTACTCTCCCTCTCTGTGGGCTGCTGCCAAATTGAATGGCTGTTGAATATTCGTCTTCCCCATCTCCCTCTATTTTTTACTTAAAACTCCACTGGGTTTTCTCTGTCTTAAAGAATTTAAGGGAAAAACTTATTGCAAAGATTATAAATAACTAAATATGTGTATAAAAGGGAATTCTTCAAGAGCAATGTCTTGAAAAATGTCGAAGTTCTTAATCTATCTCAGAGTTAATATTCACCTGGCCAATTAAAACAAAAGTTATTATTGATTAAATTTCGTAATATACCTTTACACAAGTCATATGACTTTTGGCAACCAACAAAAAAAAAAGGAAAAAAGTGTAACATCCTAAATTCCAGGTTCGAAAATCGTGTTGGTTGACACTTAGTTTTAAGAAAAACAATAGAGTTTGAGATGCTACAGCTTAGAATACTGCGGAAATTGATAGCGTGCGTTAAGATCCGGACAACGAGTATCTAATATAAAAATGCCCAGACATATGATGATGCCCGACATAAGTTGATATATTAAATATCCTGAAGGAATATTCATGTGATACAATTTACAGAGATTTGAATACATTTCTCTGATAAAGAAAGTTTTAAACTAGACCTAACATCAGTTATTCAGTCAATTTGGTCAGATCGGTGTTCAATCTAATGAGAGTCTCACCAACTCTATGGCGACTTGTGACAACCCACCAATAAATCTTTCCTTAGTTTAAGCACCAAATAGACCGATATAACTTTGTTAAATTCGTGCCAGACTACCCTGCTCGTCATGCCTCTACTGACCTTCATCTTTGACTGCTGCCTCTATACAGCTCTATCCACCGGCACCTTCTCTATCCTGATTTCTTTTCTGTACTATTCATTAAGACTGAGGTCCAATGCCCATTGGACCTCAGGTAACGGTTAACCTCATGCTTATGCAAACAGTATATGACAGATTTCACAATGATAAAATCACATTTATAACTTTCAAAACCATATAAGCAAGTAACATAACACAGCTACTGCAATATGTATGTTACCCAAGTCTACAGATAACCAGTGCCATGATGGCCTATCGTGTCCTCAGCGCTAGGAAAACTCAACGGTGTTATCAAGACTATAACCCGTATACAACTCAAATCCATGAGCAATTTCAAAACAGAGTATCAACATGTGAAAACAATTATCATATATAACCATACCATAAGCGTAAACGTTAATGTTACAATATACGTCCGTACCTGAGTTTGACAGGACTTTTGGGTACGTTTGTCGTCGGAACACGTGCACAGTCTATTCTAAAAGGGTAATATTGTCTCAATTAATTCTCAAACAATATTTCAAGAGACACCTTGGCCATACTTGACATTTTTACCCTTGAAGGATTTATTTTCAATTATTTCCACCTAATTTTCGAAAAAAAACGTTCATTCAGCATTTCTGGGCAGATTTTCGCCTAATTTCGGAAAATCATAACTAATTCCAGACAAATCGAAATTAGGATCCGTAAAATGTTCCGGAATCCTTGAGAAGTCTATTTTCAAGGAAAAATACTGGAACTTACCCAGAATTTATGGATAATTCCCAGTTTTAATATTTCAAACTGCTGCCCAGATTTTCGCCCAGAAAACATCGCTTAACTTCTAAGATTTTTATCTTTTCGCGCAGAGCTTCAAATGACACAAACTCTATATATTTGGAAAGCCCTAGACGTCTACTTTCACCATGAATTTTCTTAAAATTTTATAACATCATCTTCATCATAAAATACTAGCATTTTTACTACTGACTCTAGAAGTTCCTATTTGCTGAAATTTCGCCAGAGCTTCGTTATTTTGATCATAATCTTCCAAAAATTTTGCTATAACTTCTTCTTCATCAAATTTTCGAAATAAAGCTATTGGAAACCATAAAAACATGAAAATAAAACTGGAATTGGAAGTTTGATGATCAAAATAACATTTCTAGCGTTTCTACTTCATAAACTAAGAACTTAAACTTGAAAGCTAAGAACTCTCTTACCTCTTGAAGACCACTTGCCTTCTATTTCCAGCAGCTCCTCACTCTCCCTTTCTTCCTATATTTCGGCCAAGGCTAGGAGGATTGGTGTGGAGAATATGCTAACTAAGGTCCTCTATTTATAGGCCAAGGAGGGTTAAACATCTAGCACTTCTTCCTTAACCATAGCTCTTGGATCTTTGCTTGGAGAGAAAGAAATGATCTTGCCCCTCTATTCCCTCTTGGCCGACCCCTCCCCCCTCTTCCTTCTAGAATTTGTTTTGCTTAACCCCCAAGACAACCTTTTCTTCCTTAAGTTAGTTTAATTAATCCCAAATCCTAATTTAGTTAGGTGTAAATTAGTGTTTTGATTCAAAATCTGATTTCACTTTTGGAATCATAATTTTATGACTAGATTTATGGTGATTTTTAATTCCCAAAATGCTTAGGTACAAATTTTAAAAGTAACCGAAAATATCTTTGGGAATAGCCAAGCTGAAACTTATAATTCACTGATCTCAAATATGTATTTATCTTAAACACTTAGTTTTACTATTTCAAGATATGATTTAATTTCTATAGGCTCTCATTTTAATTTCTTTTAAATAAACAATTTCTTGCTCCCCAAGACATCTACTTGCTCCATAAGTTATCCCAATCTTCTTCCACACACTACTTGGTCTACTACACTCACATACTCACACAACTTCTAACCATATACACTCCTTCACCATACACACACATTTCGCCACACACATATATCACACATACTTGCCTTGGCTTCTTCCATACACTATTGACTATTTATGATTATCCCATGTGCTTTGTTTAATTGAATTTAGATAAAATGAGATTACTTCCTCCCTACTCCAAGTAAAAACCGTCCCCTCCTTCTTGTTATTATTTATTCAATTATATTTTTAATGCTCTTACATTTTTAAGGAGAAAATTCTCTCATTAGTCCACTTAGATTTTAGGATTTATGGTTAATATAATTTAATTCTTCCATTTATTTACCATTAAATAGGAATTTTTGTTTCATAGAAATAAATTAGGAATAATTATGTTAAATCCTAACTTTAATTTCCAACATCATGTTTTAGGGGTTACTAGGCTTAACCACCAAAATTGACAAAGTTTCTAATTTAATTTTAATGATTGATAACTTCATGTGTGCTAATTTTAGCTTCTAAATATCATTCGATCCTTAATTTAATTGATTTTTCCTTAATTATGACCTTTATAAATTAATTACTAGCTAATCTCAAAAATTACTAGAGCATCTCAATTATTGCAATTTCAATTGCCCAATAATTGTTACTAATTTTCTCTAATTGATTTTATCATCCTCCGATGTTTTTAATTATTTAGAAAATGGTATAATTCCTAAAAATGATAATAAATCAACTAAAAAGTTGGAGACAACATATTCTCCAATTTTAATAAATATTTTGTTGCCTCTTAGGATTTATCATAACATTCTCAGGGTATTTTATGACACATAAATTCACTTAGGGATTTTTAGCTCTTTATTTACTCTAATTTCATGAGAAATCACCTTAAAAGATAAGGTAATTATTTTATTAGTTTTGAGACCACAAATTCACCTATTGTAATAGGTGTCATTTATCAAAATTTAATATTTACATGTATTATGAAAATTGGGGTATTACAAAAAGAGAGATAAATAACATGGAAAATACAAAATCCCTGAAAGTTGCTCCCAATATCAATCTCAAATTCCTTTCCTACTTTTGTATAGGTCTTCCACACATTTTATTAGGTATGACCAACTTTTGTTTATCAAGTAAAAAATTCACTTTCAGGTCATCCACAAGTTTTGTTAAGGCATTTCGTTCCCCAAATTTTGTTAAGTATAACCAATTTTGGTTTACCAAGTAACAAATCCATACTTTTAGGTCATTTCCAAGTTTTACCCACATTTCATTAGGTACTATTACCTTTAGTTTATTAAGTAACAAATCCATATTTTCAAGTCATTCACAAGTTTTGTTAAGACATTCTCCTTATTTCATTAGGTATTACTAACTTTAGTTTACCAAGTAACAAATCCTTACTTTTAGCTCATTCACAAGTTTTAATTTGTATAGGTAGTACCAACATTTCATTAGGTGTTGCCAACTTTTGTTTAGCAAGTAACAAATCCACACCTTCAAAACAAAAGTTGGTAACACCTAATGTAATGTGGGAAATGCCTATGCGAAATTTGTGAATAAGATGAAAGTGTGGATTTGTCACTTGGTAAACAAAAATTGGTAATACCTAATTATTTCAATGGTCCTAATGAGTTAGAAATATGCTTGGTTGTTGCTTACATCAATTGAAATGTCTGTTATATTTATGTGAAATCATGCATTTACAAGTATTGCATGATAGTCTATATAAACACGTGTCATTATATTATATTATGAAGTATTAAGTTGAAACAAATGTTATGATGCCAAGCTTTACCATGTTTGTTTGAGTTGTGATTGTTTGCTACTAGAATTCGTTGAATCTCAACCCCCGCATATGACTAACTATGCTAGGTTATAAGTTATCAAAGGAAAATATAAAGCAATAGGTAATGGTAAGTGGAAGGAAGATAGCTTCCTATGACATTATTTGTCTGTAAGGGAAACAATGTGTAAATAATTCTATTATGGCCTCATATAATGGGTCTGACTGATATGCGGCCCAATAAGAATGCTTTATGGCAGAATCCCTCTATAATCAGGTAAAATGCTAGTCATCCTATAGTCATACTTATAATCCTGGACAGTACAGGTAGTAGAGCGAGCATTTGTAGAACATGGAGGCACATATTGCTTATGGAGAGGCACACAGAGCTATGGATTGAAACCCTAGAGGTAATATCTATAAATAGAAGATTACCCATAAGGTGCACACTCTCTATTCATCTATTCTAATATTCAGTCTCACTGTGCACACACCCCACTCCTTTTGGCCATCGTCATATTTGTGTAGTATAGCGATCACCAGACACTCTGTGGTATCTTTTTCATAAGTATCGCTAAGTAATCTTCTTCTCCTTGGTGTTTAACCGATAGGCATCTTGGAGAATACATTTGATCCAACATAAACCATTTACTAGTTCATAGAGGCTAGACATCTGTGTTCTATAACATAACAAATTCCATGAGCTATGTAAATTCATCATAAGTGGAGACAAGGACAACATGCGGATTATGCCATGGAATTTTGTGAGTTGGTAATACACATCCTAAGGATTACAAGTTCCATATCATGACTTTTGGATAGATATGTAAATATAAATGATTTTTCTATTTTGACCTAGAAAAATCTGGAAAATATATCCTGCAAGTGTTAATAACAACTCGTAGTAATGAACTTTCATGAAATTTCTAGGAATATTGAGCAAGCATAAGAACTAGTTCATTTTTTTTTAACCGTAAAGCCTGTTAATCAAGAGCTTTAATTAGAGATTTGAATCACTCTGTCTCAATTTTTTTTATAATTAGTTATTATTTTTCAAAATTTTACCAAAACTATCTAAATGCCAAATGATTATGAACCCCAAGAGTATAATGTAGTCTTAAACTTATGGGCTTCTATTAATGATTTGCCTGAGCTATAGTACTTCTGGATGCGTCAAAATTAAGGATGTGATATAGTTGACCAAATATGTTGAGTTGGTAGATACGCATGTCATCTACATCATTTTTTTAAGGTGTAAATTTGCCACTAGAAGTTTCCTAATCTTGGCGATGTTGCCCTAGCCATTATCTAGTATGAATTTAATTTTTAATTGGCCAAAATGCTGAGCTGGTAGAGTGAACAACGGTGAAGAAGAAAGGCAGTAGATGGATGAGGAGCTCCTATTCACTAGAGCATAATGAATAAAAGATTTGATTACTACATGCAGGACACATTAAGGGAAATTTTTGAGGATAAGTGTAACACCCTAATTCTATAGACATGAACTTATCAAAATTTTCAAAACACACACTACTACAGATTTAAGCATTTATAACACCTAATACATAACGGTTACAACTAATAAACGTCATGAATAACGAGGTCAAGGTCGCTTAAGGATATTTAACATTTAAATGTAATGGTTAATTATCTGCACCATCATATATTGTGAGGCAGAATTTGCGAAGACAAAAAAATAATGATTGTAGTTAATAACAGTAATTTATTTAGTGACAAAAGTGACGGTTTTTTCAAAATAACCACAATGTAACACTTACAGATTATTCGAATTCCAACCTCTTATATCAGTGAAGACAAAATATAATGGTCTTCAGAAACAACGGTCATGCAACACTTTCATACGATCTTCCCTAAGTACTAGTTTGGTCATAACCTTGTTTAACATCCCCGGGCCTTCATAAGTCATAACACTTCATAACATCTGTTAGACCTCTATTCAAACTCACATATTCCTTGTGATTCTTACTATTTTTCTTTATTAGCTTCCTCCTTCTCTCCATCATGTTAACATCCTAAGGAGCTCCTCTACCATCACTACCTACTCCTCTTCCTCCTTTGCCTCTTCCTAAAATATAGACTCTAACGTAGCTGTTAACAAGCCCTGAGTAGGAAGATGAACTTCATATTTTATCACAATGAGATTGAATATGACTTGAAGTTAGAACCTTCATCTCCTCCCCTCGGTAATGAGAATGAAGAGGAAAAAGAGGAGGAGAAGGAAAGCAATAGTGGTAGTGATTGACTGAATACCACTATTGTGTTAGTTCTCTATATGTGTTTTGATGATAACTGACAATTGTAAACCTAAGTTAAAGTTTGTCTTTGAAAAGTTGAAAAACTTACTGTTAAAGACAAACTCGAGTTTGGACTTGACAGAGAACAACTCCAATTTTGTGAATCAAGACAAACTCGAGTCAAGGTCTTGAAAACTCGAGTTTTGATGATACAGAGAGTTCCTAAGTTTTTCAAGACAAAGCAAACCAAAGTTTAGTTTTAACAAACTCTAGTTTGACAAATCAAAGAAATTTTTTAGTTTTTCCAAGCTTTGTGAAAACTCGGGTTAAGTTTTGCAAACTCAAGTTTACACCATACATAGAGCATCACTCTTTATTCACTATTTAAAAACTCCAGTTTTGAATGCAAACTCCAGTTTCGAGCTTCTAGACTTAAAATGTGTTTTTCATCTTAAGTGTTCAAAACTCGAATTAGTCATTTAATGACTCGAGTGTAGGCTCAGCTCAAAACTTGTTTTAAAGTTCAAATTTTGACTTTCTTCTCTGTATGAAGAAAACTTGAGTCAAACATATAAAACTCGAGTTTGTGCTTTTAGATATGAACTACAAACACGAGTTTTGATGAACTAACTTGAGTTTGTATCGCAGAATTTGAAAATTTGAATTCTCTGAATGAGTGAAATTCTTGTAATTGATCTACATACTTCTTGGCATCACTCATTGCTATTACTAGATATGTTTAATATGTTTTTTTGTTAGTGAGTTTCAGATGATTTTTAGAAGATTAAAATGAAGTTTCAGTTCAAAAGCAAAAAGCATGTCAGAGCATTTATTACAAAGTACAGATAACTAGCTATATTATGGACAATCATCCTTTGCACGATGCAAAATGGATTAATGCTTCTTTCCTAAACTAGCTTTTGACATTCCAATGAACAAATCTCAAAGAAAGTCAATACTAAACCTTTGAACAAAAGGAATTAACTAAAGAGTAGAAAGAAAAGAAACCAAAGTGCCTTCAACAGCTGGATTAATGCACCAACGATTATAATGAAGACTCCAACGGTCATTTAATACTCTCTTTGTATAAATAGAGTTGCATTCAATTTTTCTCAACAACCAAGCTGCTAAAAATGAATTGTATTCAAGTTTACTAACTACTCTTTTAGTTTTCACTAAAAAATTATCTTCTGATACTTAGCACTTCAGTGTTTATCTATCTATTCTTAGAGATAGTTTATTTGATTGTAAATCATCAATTATAAAGAATCTCAAGTCTGGGGACTTAGAGATTGTGATATTGATTACAACTTGTAAGGGGGAGTAGATTCTAGTGAGAGAATTATTCTTGAGTTATAGAGTGTGTAATCAGTTGAGATAGTGAAAAATCCCAGAGAGACTGGGGATTGGACGTAGGTTAGAGATTGGACCGAATTAGTATAAATTCTGAGTGTCTTGCTTTTCTTCCTTATACTTTGCATAGTTCTGTTTTAGTATTTAGAAACAGAGCAATCGGAAAAAGAAATTTAAAATCCTCAATTCAACCTCCCTCTTGGTGATTTGCTCCATTTTCATATTTTTTTATTTTTAAGAAATAAGTTAAAAAAACTTTATACTCCTTGGTTATTAATTAATAACCATAAGTATTCTTTTATGTTGGAAAATCCAACATATTTAATGATTCTAACTTAATAAATTTATTAAGGCTTTTGAAACCTTTAATCTTCCTTGTGCTAATCGACTTTAGGTGCCTCCTCGTTATCCAGTGATCATCAAGAGAACCAGGTACCCTTTCATTATGTCATGTTCTACTTCCAACGCATGCAATGATGATTCTTTTCGGTCCCTTCCAGAGTTCTAGACATCTATTTAAACTCCCTATTTTCATTTGTTTTTCTTATGTTTCTTCATCATCCTACTCTTTTTGTTCTCTTAATTGCGAAGATGAAACACCATTCGAAAGAATTTTTAGAAAGCTCTTAGTGTCCACCTCCTCCTCCCCCTCCTCCAACTCTCACTTCTTCTCCCCAATATTAGCCACCGCAACTTTGCCTTCGCCTCCACATCCTATGCTTCCACAACTGGAGGCAATTTTGCAGCATGTAGAATACACTGACCATGCTATGAAGAGGCTTTCTTTATACCTATTTAGTATGAACAAGAAGGCCAATCTCATACTTGATGAGTATGACATTGGCCATGATCTTGGCCACTTCTTTGGTGATCAATAGCCTAATGAACTCACCACTATTATTTTTTTATGTTTTATTATTTTAAAATTACTATTGTAAGAAATACAATCCATTTCTCACATAGAAAAAACTTGTTATGAAATAAAATAAATATGAGTTTAGTAAAATATTGTCATGAATTTGTAGATAAATAAGAATGTTTATAAAACCACTGTCATGAAACTCATGGCGTAGAAAAAAAACATATATAATTATGCGAACTGATTCCTCTTAAACTTCCATTGAATGCTTCACTTCCAATCTTTTTAAACTCCCAATTTTAATACATTTTATTTACCCTCTTCCTTTGTTCTCCTCATCATCATGGTCAAGCGACACACTACCATTGTTCTTCCCTCTCAAACTTCCACGGTCAAGATTTTCCTTTCTGGAAATAGTGCTGACTTTTTTGATGAGAATTCCTCGACTTCCTCCACTCATCCCGATTCACCTGCCTCTCACCACTCGCCTCTACCTACACCTCTGATTAATCCTTCTTCCCTTCCACCTCAGCCAGAGTTGTCAATCCTATCTACTGCTCCCTCTTTTGATCCACCTATTTTGAATGATGATAAAGGGGGAGAAGAGAAATAGAAGAGTTGCAGTTGAGCATTTAATCATTTCAATTTTGTTATTTCAGTTGTGTTTGATTTTTAGATGTTATGTATATGTAGTTCATTTTGTCGTTAGTTATGCTTAATCTCTGATGTATATCATTTGAAATGAATGAAATATGAACTTTTGCATATTGTGCCATTGCATGCTTAATTTATTTGAAAATCTAAAAAATTGTTTACAAGTGTTGTCATCATCAAAAAGTGGGGAGAATGTTAGTTCTCATTGTGTTTTGATGATAACAGATAATTGTAACCGAAAGGAAGTTAATGGTTTAAGTCAAAATGTTTTTAATTTGATGAAACTTAAATTAGAAACTTACTGTCAAAAGTAACTTGAGTTTAGAGTTGTAAAACTTGAGTCAACACAAGATAAAAGGGCTTTAAAGAATGTTTGAACTAATACTTGACTCTAGTCAGTCATACTTAACTCAAGTAATCTCAATATAGAGAGCTTTCAAAAGTATTTGAACCCATGCTTGACTCGAGTCTGTCTTTGTTAACTTGAGTCAATGTAAGGTCGAGAGTTATCAATGTATTTGAGACATATATTGACTCGAGTCAGTATTTCTTAACTTGAGTCATGAAATCTTACGAAATATTTAAGAAATGTCAATAACTCGAGCCTGTGCGATTTGACTCAAGTCATAATTTGTAGACTTAAATTTATTTTCAAATCCATAAGTCCTTAACTCAAGTCTGTATATCTTAACTTGAGTTTAGTGGTTAAAACATATTTTACAATAATTTAGTTCACTCAAGTTAGTAACTTAATGACTCGAGCTGACGTGATTTTGAACCACTTTCAAAATGCTATTTTGAAGTTCGCTTTCAAAAGAAGATATTGACTTGAGTCCAGAACTCTTAACTCGAGTTATGCACTTAAGTTAGACATTTTAACCTTAAGTTTAAGTCATATAGAGACATATTCATTAAACTTCAAACTTACTTTCAAAGAAGATGATTCATTGACTTAAACATTGTATTCATTAAATCTTAGATATATCTTAGATTTAATGAATCTGGACATTTTAGCTCTTGTTGGACTATTCTTGTGTGTGACCCTGTAGGCCCACATGAAATTGGCAGTGGGCCAACACTGTACCCAGCCTAAAACTTGCAAGTGGCCTTTAGCAAGACATTACAACTACGCAATTCAAATGAGGATTGTTAATACGATGCAACCTATCATACAACCATTTCATGTCCCTCTCTCACGTGATAATTTTGTCAAGGATGAAGTATGGATAGTGTCATCCTCCCGTTCTTGACTATTATTTTCTTGATTCTTAAGTAGTCTAACAATTGAAATAGAAACTTCTTTCATTTTGTAACACCCGCCTTAAATACATCATTTTAACATATAAATTTTGTACACGGAAGCATATTTTCAAAATACCAAAGTTACTATTTACGTATACAGTACTATTCATGTATACGGAACTATTCACTTATACTGTGTATGAAAGATAGATAATACTCTCTTTGCATACACACAAAATACTTACATCCTATAAATAAATCTGGTGGAAATAAAAATCTCTCTCCATCTTGATCTATACACCCTTGATCTCCATTATCCTTATGCTTCTTGTATCAGCTGCAACTAAAATTATTTGGAAAATATTTCTGTTAACCTTTTTAATTCCCGAGTTCATTCTCGATTATTTGGTTGTCTCTGATAAATATTGACTCCTATATTAAATATTCATGGGCAGTCAAATTATTATTTATACAAATCTTATATTTTTCTTATTCCGAATAAACTCTATAATCAGACAGAATTTTCTATTAACTTCAAAAATTCATATTTAATTACACAAAACTCGGAATGGTGTGCTTCCAAAAATCACTTATTCTTTAGTGAGTCTATTTTCAAGGAAAAATACATTCCACTGTAAAATATAAGGACACCTATTCCAGAATTTCAAAAATATAAGTTTTGTCCAAATTAAGAACAGAAACTTGTCAGTTTTCATAGTCGAACTTTAAAAATTCATATCTGGAGTTCTAGACATCAGATTTAACTGATTCAAAAATATATGAACTCCTTATTGAGTCTAGTTTCCAGGAAAATTGGTTTTATCATTTTATCAAATGCCAATAAGTCCCAGATTTCAAAATTGTATCCTCTGTTCAGAAAACGTTTCAAATCTGTAACTCATTTTCTGAAATTCATAAATATTTGAATACTTATTGAAATAAAACGAATTACCTATCAAATTAAAGCTCTATAAGTCTACTATACATCTGGAAATTTTCATAATTTTTCAAGTTTATTTACTGGGTCAAAAAGTCAACGTCCTAATATTGCTTCCAGACTACCATCAAAACGTTCACAGTTTCATAGCTTAACTTCCAAAAATCATAACAGGAGTTATAGACATCCATTTGACGTGAATCAAGGCTCATTTTAAAGCTTAAGGAGAGTATTATCTCCTGTAAAAATTTCAAAGAAAAACTCAACCTTTAACCCATAAAAACGAAATATATGATGGGCTTGGTTTTCAAGTTTTGTTGTAGAAGTATAAAACAACACATGCAACTATAATTATTGAGTCTAAGCTTTTGGAAATCTGATGAGAAAAACGATTTAAAGACTTACCTATATCATATAAGAACAACTTGCGTGTGTGTCTTGGTAAACCTTTCTCCTTCCTTCGATGATCTCTCATATTTCTCCCTCTCATTCTTACTCTTTTGGTGTGAAATGAAAAATAAAAGATGAATTGTGGTGTGGTAAGGGAGTATGTATGAACCGTAATGAAGGATTGGAGAAATGTGTGTGTTCCGATGGATAAGGAGAATCCCCAATTGAATACCGAGGAGAAGAGAGAGGATTTCTCATTAATTTTTTTTATCCTCCCCTTCCCATGCGTCCCCCGGCAATGAAAAAGGAGAAGGGATAAAAGTCTCCTTCTTCATCAATAATTTCCCTCCTGTGCATCATATGAATGGAAGAGGGCCATACATGATGACTTTTCGGTTTGAAAAGGAGGGAGTACGCCAAAATTGTCCAGGAAAGGAAACCACCATGTGAACACAGAGGCTAATTAAAGAATATTTTAATAAAATAGTAAGTCATGTGAATCAATAAGAAAGATTTCATAGTGTTGGCTGAGTAAATCCAACGGAAAAAAATGAATAAGGGATGGAAAAGATAATGTATAATAAGATGAAAGAGACGTGAGTGGATTTATGATACACTATTAAACATCCTTTATGATTGAATTCCCCGACTATTATGAGTTATAGAGAGATAGAATGTGACAAATGAATGAGAACGTATTTTGTCTATGAAATATTATATATATCCACTAAAGTAAAGCTGGCCGAAAATGATTCAAAAATGAAGGGTTGTTCCCAATTGTCTAAAGTCACCAATGTCGTGCAATCATATATAAGGAAATGAAGTGAAAGTGGCGAATGATTGAATTGTTAAGTAGAGCATGTGGTTGTATAATTGTCCAAAATAACTAAATAATATTTTATATGGATGAGCTGACAGAATAATGCAACAAGAATGAAGAAAATAAGTGTATGAATGTCGTCGGTCCATGTGTCTTGAAATTGCTTTCACTCTTTGCGTGTTTTTCTCCTGTGCTTACCGTGATGTTGATTGCAAAAATGCCGATAATCATATTAAAAGTCTCCCATGATACTTATTAATCTCAATTAGCTTCTATAAATCTTAAATTTTGACTCTAAAATTTCTAAACCAATATTTATTCTCATTATAATATTTCTAATTTCTAAATTCTAAAATTTGGGATATTGCATTTCTCCCCCCGTTCAATAAATTTTGTCCTCGAAATTTGAACATTCATACCTCCAAAAATCCACTAGACCTCAAAATTACCATTTTCTGCTTGGTATAATTTAAACATTCTACCATTCTCAAAATGTACTTTAAACACACTAATCTAAAATCATCGTCCTATTCAGCGTTCTTCACAATGCGCATTTTACAACAGTAATATTGCAATCACATTTTCAAACTTAATCATTGCCAAAAACATATTTTATGAAAACAATTCACCACTGGATTAATTTACAGTGACACATCCCAATCCTTTCATGGACACATCACCGAAGTGATAACACGCTTGTTGGTCAATGTGGGAGAGTTTCCATCTCATAAGAGACCCAGTGTCCGCACTGGCACATACAATAACAAGCCACCCATCGGGATTCCTATTCGGAACAAAGACCCACCACCGTGGAGGACCCAACCATAGCTGCAAATCCCCAGGGCCTAACCCCCTGCACGAGTGATGTCCATAGAGTCATGCTCTATACGCCTGCGTGAGTGCTGACCCATAAGATAAAGCATGCCCACCAGAATCCCTACTCGGGACAAAGACCTACCATCGTGGAGAACTCAACCGCAGCTGTAGTTCCCAAGGCCTAAGCCCTTGCACGAATGGTGTCTATAGAGCCATGCTCTAAACGCCTGCATGGGTGCCAACCAACAAGGAAAATCACGCCCCCTACAAGGCGGAACTACTCAGATTGGATGTATACACTGCTGGTGTAAAAATCAGATTTTCAAAATCACGCCCCCTTCAAAAGATTTTCAACAACCGATAGCGATTAAAAACATTTCTAAAACATCTGGTAAGATCCAGCAAACTGAGTACATCCACTACAATTTTTGACCTCTTCCAGTTTTATACTGTTTTACCACAAAATTTCAAAACTCAATTTCAAACTCTGGGTTTCACCAAACCCCTTTTGAAATAACATTAATCCAATATTGACCATTATTCTGGTCTCAATTACAGTTGCAAACAACTCATTCGAAAACTCTATTTCGAAAATTTGCAAATTCAAAAATTTAAATTTTGAAAATTTTCACAAATCAACAGATGCATAAATAAATTTAGCATTTCAGTTCTTTTTTTTTTAGACAAAACAGGATGGTCCACAAACATTCTCTAACAACTATAATCAATCTACAATTAAACTCTTACAATCTCGACATCAACAACCCGATACTTTGCACAATAATTTTCCATTCCTTAATCACTAACTAACAGTAAATGGGTTCCCAAAATTCTTTACATCAAGGTGTCCATGGAGAACATCATAAACCATAGAAAACGTGGAAATCTAGACTGAAAATCAGATCTACAAGCAAAATTTATCCTTTGAACCCAAGATGGTGTCATAGGAAAGAAGTACATCACAGTACGGATCTAGTGTTCGAAAGGGTAATTCAAATGATTTTTGTGTGTTTCATCATATAAGATTCGTACCCTCGTCAGAAAATGATAATACTGCACTCTTCTGCTTGAGTGCGCCGTCTCGATACGAGCTATGTGATACTCTGCTCTTATCGCATCTCCCAAAACCTCGTTGGAATATAAGTTATACTCGATAGCAGGTATAGGAGCGACAACTCGATTCCTTCTCTGTCTCAGATTCCTGACTCCCCTCTATCTATAGTATCTTCCATATCGTCTGTCCATCTTCTTCCTTGATAAATTCCAGAAACAGAATATACACTACAACACTTCCAAATCTCTTACTCGTCTCTAAGTACTCTTCCTCAGTTTCTCTCTCTCTCTCTCTCTCTCTCTCTGTGTCTAAATTTAAAACTTTGACAAACAATTATATTGAGATCGTATTATTATGCGATCATGGAGCACAGCTAAAGTCAAGAGAAAAGAAAATTGCTTTGCCCGTCTGTGATTCCCGCTATTGGAATATATGTCCATATTGAAATCTAAGATCATCTTAGCTAGTTTAGGAACTCACATCTATGTAATCGGTGACATAGAGCTTGTTACCCAATCCACTATATACTAAGAGAAAGTCCTTTGTCATTCTTAAGTACTTTAGGATATTCTTGATAGCAGTTTAATGAACCTCACTGGGATCTTGTTGATATCTTCCGATCATACTTTAGGGAAATGAGACATCTAGTCACATACATAATATGACATACATGATAGATCCAATGGCGGAGGGATATGAAACCTTATTCATGCAATCTCTTTGATTAGGTGTAGTAGGACACAGATCCTTACTAAGATGGATGCCATGAGATATGGGCATGTAACTCCTTTTTGAATCTTGCATATTGAATCTATGTAGTATCTTGTCTATGTATGTGTTGTAACTTAGGTCTATTAGCCTTTTGGATCCATCTCTCTATAGATCCTGATCCCTAGGATGTAAGTTGCTTTGCCTAAGTTTTTTATTAAGAAAGACTTTCCTAACCAAGATTTGATACTTTGTAAGGTAGAAATATCATTCCCAATAAGTAGGATGTCGTCTACATAAAGCACTGTAAATACAATTGTGCTCCCACTAATTTTCTTGTAAACATAAGGTTCATCAATGTTTTGAATGAATCCAAACTCTTTGACTACTTCATCAAAATGATGATTCCAGCTTCGAGATGCTTGCTTCAATACATAAATGGATCTTTAAAGCTTGCATTCTTTACCAGAGTCCTCTAAACACACAAAGCCTTCAGGTTGTGTCATGTACACATCCTTAAGGAGCTTTCCAATAAGGAAGGATGTTTTGACATCTATATGTCATATTTCATAGTCATAATATGCTGTAATGGATAGAAGGATTTTGATTGATTTGGCCATTGCAACTGGGCAAAGGGTTTTATCATAGTCAACACCATGAGTTTGACTGAATCCTTTTGCAACCAGTCGTGCCTTGAAGACATTTACTTCACCATCTAATCAGTTTTCTCCTTGAAAACCCACTTACACCCAATGGTTTTTACACTTGTAGGATGATTGACCAAGGGACTTCATGGCATTTAGCCATCTTTTGGAGTTTAGTCCCACAATGGCTTCTCGATAGGTAGTTGGCTCATTTTGCTCAATGAGCAAAACATCATGACTTCCAGTTATTAGAAATCCATTGTTCTCGTGTTCTATTAGAACTTTGTAAGCCTTGTGTTACTTGAGTAAGCTCAACAACTTGTAAGTCTTCACCATTTTTCATTTGTGGTTCTATTTTATCTTGTGACTCTCGAACTTCTTCGAGATGTACCTTACTCGCACCGGTTTTTTTAGAGATAAACTCTCTTTTCATAAAGACACCATTTCGGATAACAAACACTTTGTGATTGGTAGAATTGTAGACATAATATCCCTTAGTTTCCTGAGGATACCCTACCAAAAGGCATTTTGAGGATTTGTATGATAATTTATCAAAGGTTTGTTGTTTAATGTTAAGCTCACATCCCTATATTTTGAGAAAAGATAAACTGAGCTTTTTCCTAGTCTATTCTCATATGGTGTCTTTTCAATTGCATTTAATGGAACACAATTTAGTGTAAATACATCTATTTCTAGGGCATGGCCCTAAAAAGATGACAGAAGATCTGTTTGACTCATCATAGATCAAACCATATTTAATAGAGTTCAATTCCTCCGATCAGAAACATCATTCCATTGTGGCGTTCCTGGAGGAGTTAGTTGTGAGATTATCCCAAAACTCTTAAGATGATCAATGAACTCTTGGCCCAAATATTCACCACCCCAATCAGATCGAAGTGCTCTAATTGTTTTGCCAACTGGGTTTTGCGCTTCATTTTGGAATGTTTTGAACATTTCAAAATATTCAGACTTATGTTTCATTAGATAGACATAACCATACCTACTAAAATCATCTATAATTGTAATGAAGTACATATGACCTCCTCTGGAAGATGTAGTCATTGGTCTATACACATCAGTATATGTGAGGCCCAATAAATCAGTGGTCTTCTCACTATGCCCAGTAAAAGGTGCCTTTGTCATCTTTTTCAATAAATAAGACTTACATATTTCAAATGATTCAAAATCAAATGAGTAAAAATATCCATCTTGATGGAGTTTTGAAATGCGTTTCTTATTTATATGGCCTAGACGACAATGTCAAAGATAGGTCGGATTCAAATCATTTGACTTGATTTTTTTGGTAGGTACGTTATAGATATGTCCATTATTAGGATGTTCTAAATTTAGTGATAATGACCAACATGCAAATCACCATCAGCATAAAAGATGTCATTACAATAAATAGAACATTTACCATTTCTAGTAATGGAAGTATAACATTCCTTATACAAATAAGAAAGAGAAACAACGTTACTACTCAAAGTAGGAACATAAAAGCAATTGTTCAAAATTAACAAATGCCCACTAGGCAAAACTAATTCATAAGCGCCTACAGCTAAAGCAGCAACTCTTGCTCAGTTTCCAACTTGTACGCCCACTTCACCCTTTTTCAACTTTCTACTATCCTTGAGAACCTACACATTTATGCAAATGTGAGAACTATATGCAGTATCTAAAACCCATGTTGAGAAAGTAGAAAAGTGGATGTTTAAAGATGAAATATCACCTAAGAGGGGGTGAATTGGGTGATTTAAAAATTTTCTTCTTAATTCTTTGGATTACACAAGTAAAACAGGGATGAAGAAACAAGAGTAAAGAAATAGAAGACACCAGAAATTTATACTAGTTCAGTCAAAAATCTTGACCAACGTCTAGTCCCTAAACTTTCCGGGATTTCACTATCTCAAGAAGTGATTCACACTATGTAACTCTTAGAGTAATTCTCTCACTAGAATTTACTCCCCCTTACAAGTTGTAATCACCTAACCTCAATCTCAAAGGTTCCACAACCTTAAGATTAATACAAGAATGATAAGTTGAAAATCTCTCGAAAAGAGTAAATGAATAAATCTGAAGTGTATGTATATCTGAAGATATTACTCGATGGTTAGAAACAGTAAATGCTAATTTTCACAAAATGAATGCACATCGTTTCGGTAGGTGGAAAATTCAATGCTTTTGGCTTTTATAGTTGATGGCATTTATGACCATTGAAAAGCTTCATGAATTATCCGTTGTGATTGATAAAGATGACCATTGAGACTGATTATCCTTAATTGTTGCTCAAACGAATTCTTTCTTCAATCAGTGTCGTAATTCCATGTTGACATTCCTTGTTCCATTTGTCCATTGAGACTCAATATTAGAAATGGAAAGGAAGAGGTTGCAATACTTGAACATGCTCAAAGAGTTGGTTGTCTAATATTGGCATTCATCTCTGCTTTGCATTTAATGCTTTTGACACCTAATTGCTTTATTTCAATTTGGGTGTTAATTCATATCAAAATCAACTAAAAGCGCTTCTGAGTAGATATCACTGGAGTCAAGAAATCCTTACTCGAGTCATATCAATTTTCACAAAGTTTAATGTTGGGTTTAAGTTGTGAAAAAACTTTTGCTACAGTAGATGCTACTATTACACCCCTATCGGGCTCGCCCTTTCGGGTAGTGGCTTAAGGGGATCCCTTTTATATTTATTATTTTTCCTTTAATTATTCCATATTATCATATATCAGAGTGTTACGCAGTAGAACATTAATTTGGTTTGGACAAGTATGACATACTGGTAAAAGTGCGACAAAAAGCAGAAAGTAGCCCCCGCAGGGTTAAGCATATAGTCATCTGAAAGTAAATACAGCAAAAGATAAATAATACAGTCATCCAAAGCTATAAAGTACAAAATAATAGGGCATTCCCTATTTCTTCAATCATAACAGAGCATGCATCGATTTGGACAAATACAATATACTGGTAAAAGTACAATAAACCAAAAGGTAAAACCCCCTAGGGTTAAGGGTACAATCATTCCAAATAAAATATTAAATAGTAAATAATATGATATTCTCATCCGGATTGAATACAACATTAAGCCTCCTTAGAGTGTTTTCATCTCTTCGTATCAACTCACAGCCCTTACCTTTTAAACTCTTGATCATTTCCACCTGAAGTGCCTGTATCCTTAAACCAGTCTAGAGTTCAAAGTTGAACCCCAGAGTAATTGTTAAATTCATATATAATATGTATGCAATATGTAATGCAAATGATAACAGGGAAAATAATTCTACTTCCAGCACAGCATACTAGCATGTACTACCTCCGCAAGACGGCCTAGTCAAGACAAGCCCCTGGATCCAGTGCACTACTGGGCCTCAATAGCTAGGGCAGCCGACCCTAACTACTAATCCCAAGAGGCCTCAATGGACGGCTATAAACACACAGTCACATAGGCTCCACCTACCCCACATAACTTGGGTCTTAGTAGCTACCTAAGGACATGTCGTCCAATAGGTACTACCTACCCTATATGCCAAGGGCCTTAAAGCCCGACGTACTCTGGAAATCAGTGGTGACCTAATAACACACAGTCACATAGGTGCCACAGTCCAATCCCTTACCTCATGATAAAAACACACATGTGAAACTAACATAGAGTATGCAAGTTTACAGTTACTACCTGGCACACCTTACAATATAGAAGACTCTCCTCTTAACGTTAAAGATCTGTCCCACACATGCTCTTTCCCTAAATACAACAAAACATTAAGCTTTCACTCACTTATACATCCTTTACTTTAATTTCCATAAATTTCGCCTACACCAGATTCTTCAGAATCACTATCCAAACTTTTCCAATTTTTAATAAATTCTAGAAAAATGACATCAACATGAAATCAGTGGGCATGGAACTCCTAAGATGTATATTTTATAGGAAAAATAGTTACCAAAGCCATCTGGATTTGATTCATTCTAGGATTCTCAAAACTTAGCTACTGGTCCGAAACAGAATCCATGTTTTTAGGTCATTTTCAACTTGATAGAACTCTCGGTTAGGAAATTCTAATAACACAAAATATTATATCAAAATTATCCTTAGGATGTCTACTTTCACCATGTGAAATTTCAGAGCAAAAAAAATTCATTTAATATTTTAAAACCACCGATTACTACATGTTGTCTAGAAAACACCAAAATCTACAGATTTATGTTGTTTGAAGACTTAAGCTTTTCGGGTTTGGAAAAAGGTCATCCAACTTGTCCCTACTCAAAAACATGTTCTGGACTCAATGAGAACCTCAAAAATACGTAAATCCCACTGCAACTACCACGAAAACACCATAGGGCAGAAGCAAGAATCTTTTGGTTGATGGTTAGGGACTTACCTTGTATTTTCGGTTGCTGGTGCCTTCCTCTTCCCTTGGATCAAGACATTCAGCTGGACCCTCTTCTTCCTCACCTTGAAGGGAGGAAGTTCCTTTATATAAGCCCCAATGGTGCAAGCTTTTACCCAATTTCAGTTATTATCCATTGGTTAGAAGAATGTTTCGGATTTAAATATTATTCCTTGGAACAATTCTCAAAGCTTCTAGAGAACTCTCTTGGGTAGATGGGAAACTAATTCCAATGCCAAAAATGACATTCAAAAATTGCCCCTGGTTGTGGTCTCTGAAATTGCTAGTTCTAGGTTTTAAGTCTAGGGGTAAAATGGTCATTTCACATTGTTCTTTCTCCTAGACAGTGAGACCCACGAGATCTGCCCTTGGATTGTGTCATAAATTCCATTTAATAGTCATAATTACATGTCAAATAATTTTCATGTCAATTCGAAAAGATGTGGTCTAGATTAAACCAGATTATTTTACTCTCTCTCTTATCATAATTACTTGATGTGATCCTTCTCTCTCTTCATAATTACATGACGTGACCTTTTCTTTTCTCCCAAGTCACTCTCTCTCTTATCTGGGCCCACAAATTTCGTCCTCCCTCTATGTCTAGGGGTCTGGGCCCAACTACGGTAAACCCTAATCGGTCCACTTAGCTCCTTTTCACCGATTACACCTTTTCTGGTAACTCGTGCCACAAATTGGACTTGTGTAGGTCCGGATCATCAGTATCTTCTCCCTAACCAGAAGTGGATGAAATATAGTACCTTGGGGATCAAGAAATCCTTATTTAAGTATCCTGGTCGGTTCCCCTTTGTTGGTTAACGTTTCCCCAAGCCTTTTACCTTGTAATTGAGCCTTTATATGTATTTAAATAAGCTTTTCTTATCCTCTGATGCTACACGTTTTTCCTTATTCTTGGGGAACAATAAATGTATATTTTAATATCTCATAATGACCTCGTACTTTATGGTGCCAAAAAGTCAAACATCCAATCAAAAAATGCCACGTGTCCCACAAGCATCATTACTTTTGTCCTTTGTAATCATGAAGGAACATGTATCACCATTCTATTTGGCCAATACAAAAGTATGTCATCATTAGTCATTATTATCTTACTTTATTAAAGTTACTTTATCAATCTGACTCAAGATCCTGCCTGAGTTTTACTCAGGTATCCTTCACGAATATCGATGTTCTCTAAAAAAACGTAGGGCACCCCTAACTGCCCTGAAAATGTTGCATACTCACTTATATCGGCTTACTTTTACCCAATTAATTGTCCTATACTTTAGGACATAGTTAGGTGGCATCTTTTCCAATCAAATTTACATCGTATAGGTCCTTGGTGCCTCTTTCCATTAGCACTTTAATTCCACAGCTTGAACCTACTAGGTCTACTAACCCATATAGCCGAGTTACTTACTCCCAGAGACGCTTCCTAACCCTCAACATTCTTGGGACTCTTCCCGAACCAGGCTTAGTCGTCCACCTACTTTAGGCTTATTCTCAATTCTTAAGGTCTAGAATTTGGGGTGTTACACTACCTCAAGTCTCCTGGTCTCCTCAACTCGAGACACCCGTACTCCTAGAATGGTCTGGGATCCAGAGTTAAATTCCAGGGTAACTGTCAAACTCAAATACTATATGTATGAAATCCACAATTAAGAAAATCACAACAACAATCATGGTAACATATACCACATGCATTCAGTACACATCTCATGCAGTAACATATAAAATAACATATCACATATGCACATGTCTACTACCAAAGACCCAGTCCTCAACAATCGCAGGACCGCCTAACAAGACAAGTCTCGGGATCCTCAGTGCTAGGAAAACACAATAGCCAAGACCTCAAACTCTAACTACCTTGAATGCATCTCGGTGGGGTAGTGACCTAAGGACATCGATCCAATAGGCCCCACAACGTAAATACTCAATCATGGCAAAACAAACATACAGAGTAACATAAAGTATGCGAGTAAGCAGTTACCATATACACACACCTGGCACCCTTAGTAACAATAACTCCCTGGTGCTAGAAAATTATTCTGAACATGAGTTGACCATAAAATAAAGCAAATATATCTTGTTTTAATCACTTATATAATTTCCCCTCTCTAATTCATGAAATTCGTCCCTTCTCTAAAAATTTCAGAATTGGTGTTCTAACTTTGAGAATTCATAATTAATTCTACAAAAATCCGATTGACATGAAACTAGAGGCAAATGAACCTTTAAAACGTCTAGTTCCTATTAAAAATACTTTCAGAGGTCATAAAACTCAGTTCCCTTTTTCTGTGTCAATTCTTTACCCACTGGACATAGGAGAAAATCCAGTTTTTGGGTTGTTTTCACGTATTTAATTCTCGTAGTAGGAGACTAAACAAGTTTTAAAATCTTATATCAAATTGGAGCCCAAGATGTTTACTTTAAGCATACAAAATTTCGTAGCCATCAAACAACATCTACTATTTTAAAACCATTTAACAAGTATCATTGCCCAGAATCCAACAAAACAGGCAGATTTGGTGCTTTCTAGCTTTTAGGGTTTCCGAGTTACAAATCAAGTTAGTAACTTAAACCCACACAATTTCTTTCTAACCCATTGAAACCCTTAAAAACATCAAAAACACATCATAACTCTAAGTTTCACATGCTGGTCAGAAATCAACAAAGAACTCCAGATTTCAAAGTTTCTGACAACTTACCTTGCTTGATGCCTTGGTTCTTCTTCTGCACTTCTTCCTCTTTGTTCTTCTTTGATGGAGTAGCCTTGGTCATAAGAATACCATAAGGTGTTATTCAAAAGGATCTTAAGGGTTTACATGAATGGAAATCCAAATCTTGCATAATCTTCACCTATGGTTCTTTTTCCTCCTTCTTGTTGCTTGGATCAGTTCTACTTTCTTCTCCCCTCACCTTGGACGAAATGGCTGAAGCAAATGAAGGCTTGGAGGCCTTTAATAAGCATTAAGGGTTATATGAAGTGTCCATTCATGCTTCGATCCAATGGTCTAAGGGGTGCTCTAGGATTTGACTCATTTCTTTGCTTTTTCTTCAAGTACTTGTATTTAACTTTGCAAATGTACATGTGGCACAAGTCTGATCCATAAGAGAAAGATTCCATCTGATCATGTGTCCTTAGTGTTTATCTCAAATACAACCTTGTTAATTCCTTTTTGACTTTATAGTTCTTCCCATAAATATACATCTGATGCTACATGTACTTACCTTATCCCTTCCTTGTCCTTCATTTTTGGCGTCATAACCAGCCAAAAGAGGATCAGATTTTTGTTCAAATACTTCATGAATAAGCTTCTAATTGGTACTTGTTGGTTTCCTCTCATTGGTCAATGTTTTCCTTATTAGTTCTCTATAGATTTTGATGATAACAATCAATTGTAAAACCAAGATTGAAGATTTATATCAAGAAAGTGAAAACTTGTTGGTTATGGAGAAACTCGAGTATTAGTAGCAATACTCAAGTATTGATCTTTCAAAGAAAAGGTCAATGTCAATAACCAAAGGCAATACCGCAATTTCTTCGTGGAAACTCGAGTGTTGGTCCATACAGAGAGCATCGCAAGTTTTATGTCTGGACATTCTCGAGTATTAGTTTCAATACTCGAGTATAAGCCAAAGAGACTCTTCAGTATTTTTCAAGTAAAATGAAAACTCCAGTTTCGAAAACTCTAGTTTTGGAATATGAAAAGTCCAGTTTTTCCACTTGGCTCAAAAATTCAAATAGTATCACTTTTCAAATTAAAACTAGAGTATGACATTAGGATACTCGAGTATTGGGCCAAACAAAAATGATTAAAAAATTTATTACACTTACAAACTCCAGTTTCAGAAACTTCGGTTTCGCACTGGTTAATGTTCTCTCTAAGTTTCAAAATGGAAACCCATACTCAAGTATGGTGTTGGATACTAGAGTATCGAGTCATACAGAGAGCAACTGTGGTTTTTAAAGATTTCTACACTCCGTTTTTAAATGAATACTCCTTGTTTGATGTTTTGGACAAAATCTCATCAAGAGTCCAAAACTCGAGAATTGTTTGAATACTTGAGTATTGGGTTAAGTAAGACTGAAGCTCCAAAGCTCAAATCACATCTTTCCTTTCTGTAAGAAGAATACTTGAATATGGACATAGAAACTCAAGTATAGACTTAAGTGCATAGTGACATACTTGAGTATTGATACACACACTCGAGTATGCGTCGCGGTAGTTGAAAATTCAAATCTGCGAAATTTGCATAATGTTTGTTGATTGATCCAAATGCTTTCTAATATTAATTCTCAACATTGCTAGATATGTTTAATGTATTTGCTAGTATATTTCAGCTAATTTACAGATGATTTAAGCAAATCAAAAGAGCTGTCTTCACTAAAAGCTAAACAGCTGTTATAGCATAAATGCAAGACCACCTAACTTGCTATATTCGGATCTACCAAACCACACACAATGAAAAAAAAAGGATAAAGAGACTTCACCTAACCAAAGGTTTGACATTCCAAAGGATAGAAACATATAGAAGTCAACCTTATCGTTCAACTCAAAGAATAAGTAAAAGAGTAGAGGGAGAAGAGACCAAAGTGCTTCCAATAGATAGGAAACTTCACCAACGGTCATATGAATGCTTGCAATGGTTATTAAACACTCTCTAAATATAAATACAACATCATTCAATTCCTCTCAACAACTATTAAGCTAGAAAAATGAAATAGCATTCACTTTGTTCATTAACTCTTAAAGTTTTCTGTATAAAGTATCTTTTGATACTATAGAACTTCAGTACATAATCTTATTCACTCTTTAAGAGAGTTAATTATTTGTATCTTCTTTTATTGTAAGAAATCTCAAGTCAGGGGATTTGGAGATTTGGGGTCATTGATTACAACTTGTAAGAGGGCAAGTTCTAGTGAGATAATTGCTTCAAAGTTACAAAGTGTGTAATCAAGTGACATAGTGAAATACTCAAGGTGCCTGAGAATTGGACGTAAGCTAAAGAGTTAGGCTGAACTAGTATAAAACAGAACTTACGAAAAAATTTTATAAATCCCCAATTCACCCCCCTCTTTAGTGATTTAGCTCCACTAACATTCCTAAGTCTTTGATTATGTATTTGGGCCTTAATATGTGACTTATTTAGGTTTTTCCTACCCTTACCATAGTTGCACGTTTTGTGACTTATTAAGCAAGCTTGTTTGACTTTTGATTACCCTTCTTAATTACACCTATTAATTACCCTTGTACTTCCTTGTAAAAAGTCAAGCATTCATCCTTTATGTGCCATGTGTCACCTTAGAGTTCAACCATGTGTTCCATCTCTCCCTTTGCCTTGTTGGCACTTCCATGACCCACATATCCTACCTACCACATGATGTGGCTCACTTTGGTCCATTAATTTTCCTTTTTAATCTTATTGCATGAGATTAATTTTATCTCCATTTGACCCTAATGGGTACCGATAACTTGTTCCTTGATGACCTTTAGGAACTTAATAATTAATATGTCATCCTACCTTTATTCACCCTATTTTTATTGCAAGACAGCTCTCTTATTGTCCTACTTAGTTGTTCGAAATTTAGTTTCAATCATAAGGTTGGTTCATTGTCACAAAGTTTCCAAAATAATGAATATAATATGTCACTCAACAAACAATCACAATTATAGTCAAAAGTTTCCTCAATACTTCATTAATTCTATACATGGTTTACAGAAGTAGGGGTGTTACCTTTCTCCCCCCGTACAATAAATTTCGTCCTTGAAATTTGACTATACATTAATTAAATTTTAAGACATAAACTCTGGATATCACTTCTTCATGTTGTCAACCATCTCCCATGTTGCTTCTCGAGGAGATAATCCCTTCCAAACTACTTTAACAGAAGGAATATATTTCCATCGAAGTTGCTTTTCTTGATAGTCAATTATCCGTTATGGTTCAACCACAAAAGTGTGATTGTCCTGTATGTCATCATCTTCGTACTCTAAGATATGCTCCGGGTCCAGTTGATATTTCTTCAATTGAGAGACATGAAATACATCATGAAGTCTACTGAGGTTTAGAGGCAATGCTAGCCGATAAGCCACTGGTCCATGCTTTGCCAATATTTCAAATGGACCAATATACCGAGGACTTAGTTTTCTCTGCTTTACTGCTCTACCAATTCTAGTAACAAGTGATATTTTAAGAAAAACATGGTCACCCACATCAAATTCCAAAGGCCTCCTTCTCTTATCCACATAACTCTTATGCCTACTCTGTGCTGCAAGGGGCCTCTTCCGAATCAAGTTAATCTGCTCGGACATCTCATCAACTATTTTTGTGCTGAAAGGAATGGATATATGAATCAAAGTCATAGACACTTGTAAGAGTGCAAGGTGCTAGACTGACCTATTATGAGAAAGTTGCATGGATTAAGTCATAAGCTTTTATCATGTATAACCACATCATAATACCCTTTGACCTAAGATCATCATGGATTCCTACATGAAGTCGCTAATCTTTGACCTAGTCAAAAGTCACCTTTGACCGAGTGATGATAAAGGCTTCGATCGGGATTAGTGGTTGTCATGCAGAGATAATACTGGCCCCTCAATAAGTGAGTTTGAGAAATGTATGGACATACTACAATGCAAAAGAGTTTCCATTTGAATTGTTAGAATACTCAATAATCGAAAAAGTAATGGTCAAGAACAGGAGAATGACACTATCTATTCTTCTTCCTTGACCAAATATTACATGACAAAAGAGATGTGGCATGGTTGTATGATAGGTTGTATTATATCATCGATCCTCATATGAATTGGGTAGTCGCAATGTCTTACTAAAGGCCGTTTGCGACTTGTGAGCTGATATAGTATTAGCCCGTTGCCATTCTCATGTGGGCTTGTAATGTCGCACACAAAAATAGCCCAACACAAGCAATAATGTTCAGATTCATTGAATCTTAGATATGTCTAAGATTTAAAGACTGTAACGTTTAATCTAGGATGTGTGTGTGTGTGTGTGTGTGTGTGTGTGTGTGTGTGTGATATAAAATTCAAAAATAATATAATAATATTATTTAATATAGATTATCATATTATTATATAATATTTATTTTGTATTTAATTTATTTGATAAATTAAATAACTAAAACAAATAGAGATATTATATCTCAGATTTAATTAAATAGATAGATATAATGTCTCAAATTTAATTTATAAAGATAAATTAAATTTGCTAGCTTTTAATTAGGATTAAATAAATAAATTAGATTAGATCTATTAGACAGATTTAATAATATTATTTTAAATCCAGATTCAAATTTCACGATTAATTAAGTTTAATTTTGAATATTTTTAATATCAGCCTTCAAGGTTTTAGAAACCCTATAAGATAATGATCTAGTTGTATTAAAATAAGTGAAGAGTCGCAAAACAAGACCCTAGAAGAGAGACGTGAGACACAAAGCTTGAAGGTGCTAGCACGCTACCGTTCGTGTGGGAGTGCTGTTGGTGTGAATACCGATAGAGGGAATAGATTTGTAGAGTCAGCTTCTAACTGATTGACTAGACGCACAAAAATATACGAAAGTTTAAACATAGTTGATAGATCCTCTCATTGGGATTCATAATTTTGGATAAATTTCATTCCACTGTATGAATCCCAACACTAATCATTGATCCCACCGTTGACCGTTGTCAAAGGGATGTCTCAAACTATCTTAGAAAATTGCATGACGATCCAATGGTGGACAAAGTTGTAAATGTTCATTCTTTCTTCTAGTGTTTGTTTTCCACATCTATTGATGCTGATTGTGTTTCTTGCTTTGTAACACTTAAATGGAAATGAAAATAGCTAATCCATTCATTTAATACTACAAGTTGGATATCTTGGATGGATGGGCTAATCAAATTTTAGGTCAATCCAACGGTTAACAAAGGCAAAAATAACCTTTTACCGAGGCTGCCACAGGTATATGCAAAAATGGAATTGTTAAACCTTAAATCCAACTCACCACTCTCATATATAGGCTCAAAGGTCTCCCTTTTCTCCTTATTTAGTTCATGTTGGACTTTCTATTACCCTTTATTTTATTATTTATTTACTCATTATTTACCACTAAATATTTCCTTTGTAATATTACCTAAGTCTTATGAATAAAAATTTAGGATGTTACAATTCTCCTAACGTTTTAGGAATTTTGCCCAAAAATTTATTTGTAGATAGGCTTTTCAAGATCTCTAAATTTCTTATCCATGTTTTCCTTATGTCTTCTCTAAGTTCAACCTCCACATTATCACAAATATTTCTTTATTTTACTTTCTCTATTTACAATGTCCTACTACCACTAGCAACTCTAAATGAACATATTTTCCTAAATCTAGTCACAATATACTTTGATCTAAGCTACTATTATAGTTATAGTTCTAATATTCCATTCAATGCCATCATAAGTTCATTTCGATTTTTTCTTGTTGTTTCCTTTGCCAAGTCCGAATCAATGGTCCTTTTGCTAAGGTTGGTTCAATACATGGGTGATTTGTGCTTTAAGCTACATAGTGCTTCACATAGAGCCATATAAACATTCAAATCCTTGTTGCTACTTTAAGCATTTCCTTCCAAAAGTGATTAGTCACCCCAACTTTCTTTCGTTTACATTAGGCATGCCCTTTATATGAATTCTTGTGTTTGGATAGTTTTTTCTCTATTCATCTGTCTATAGTAAGTAATAGACAAATATAACTATAACTTGGTGACTATAGCCTTAGGAAAAGGCTTCCAATTTTCTAGATCATCTTTGTATCACAATCAACCATGGTGTCTTCTCTTATACCATGCGACTTATGATTTCATACGACTTCTCACTAGGTGAATCTCCTTGAAGAGAAGATTGTTTAATTAGGCTACAATGGCCTAATATTTTCAGGTAATCCATAATTATTGAGTAGTGACTATTCACTATTCACTTGATGTATATGGTAAATTTCCACAATACAATCCATATCTTATAGCCAGTCTCTTATTTGAATGTAGGAATGGCTATACTTTAGAATTCTCAAGATTCTTGGTGTTTGATCTTAACTTCTTGACATGTCAACCAGTTTTTTCCGGAGTATATCATGTCTCTCTCCATCAATGATAACCAACGTTCAACTTCAGATCATGTCTCTCTCCATCAATGATAACCAACGTTCAACTTCAGACTAGGATACATCTTGATTTCTCCTAAGTGAATTATATGAGATTGTTTAAGGAGATATCCCTTTGACTTTTTGTCATCTGATCCAGTCTTTATATCTTAAGGTGTTTCACTATCTACCTTGTATGCCCTCACCTCTCTATAGTCCTTATTCTTACCCATAAGAGTGCTTCCTTATCTAGTTGTGTCTTCCAAAGTCATATGTAGAACTCACTTCCAATTTGCACAAGCTACAATATATTTTGGTGGTCCAGCATATTATCAACCTTTTAATTAGTCCAATCAATGGACCTCATAGAGGCTTGATAAGAGAGCAATAACTTTCTTCCACCTCAAGTCATTATTAAACTCATGTTTTCTCAAGTAATACTATAATTCCAAAGGATAATTCTCTAAGGATCCTATCCATTCATATTTGTTGGTTATGATTAGTTTTGATGATGCCTTATATAGATGCCATTATCCATAGTAAAAAGCGTACATATTACATTTATCTTATACTTTGATTAATCCGTATATATTAATGTAGATATGAAGTTTAAACAATAAAGAATGATCAAGAGAGGCGATTGAAGAAAGGAGAATGTCAATATGAAAATCTCTATAATCAAATGGGAGTTGAAATGGCGGAGTTAAAATAAGCTACAATTGGATTCCTGAAGTCATTCTTGAGTACATCAACGTAATTATCGAGTATGGTACTATTCATGTGAAAATTTCAGTCATTCTCGAGCTATTCTCAAGAATCATATAGCCATTCTTGAGAATCATCAATCATTCTCAAAAATCATCGTGTTTCAGCTACTCTGTTCACCTCTGTTTCACATTCAACATTGGCGAGCTCTAGTAATTCAATAATATCTCTCAAACTAGAAATCGGATTGAGGTGAACCAATTTTGTTGGACACTAGACTCCCAATGTGTCATT
This sequence comes from Acacia confusa, assembly GCA_037074495.1. Classification (NCBI taxonomy): domain Eukaryota; kingdom Viridiplantae; phylum Streptophyta; class Magnoliopsida; order Fabales; family Fabaceae; genus Acacia; species Acacia confusa. Next base: position 13,403,569 of record CM073506.1, read on the forward strand.
GTGACAACGTTTCAAGCTCAAAGAAGTTTAGATGAAAAAGCTATGAATTTCACAAGTTGACACATTAATCAATATCACACAGCAGACCAAGCTTCAGTATTTTGAGTGTATCTCACAAATGACAAATCCAAATGATCTGAAATCAGTGCCATTTGAAACTAGCCTCACATACCTTTCTAAAACCATCAAGAGCATGGAAAACAAATATCAATTGAAGGCGATATGATGTTTTGAAGTTCACAGTCAGTTCAGGATGTTGTAAAAAACGCTGGTTAAGAACAACCTTTATTCATCTGATGATAACGGACGAAATACAACAAGTTTGAAGCAAATTCTTCTTGAATTAGAAAGAATACTTGAAGAGATTTCTAAGTATAGGTGGTTTGACAAATTTGCTATCGCAGATCAATTCTCAAGTATTGGGAAATTGATTCTCAAGTATGTTGAGTTTAATATGGTAAATGCTCTCAGTAAGTGGAATTCTCAAGTATTAATATCTTGACTCTTGAGTATGGTTCTCGAGAATGATAATAGTGATTCTCAAGAATTGGGAAACTTTGAACATCTGTAAGGTGATTTTTTATGAGGTTCTTGAGAATGATAAAAGGACATGAGTATGAACGCTCAACATTTTCTTCATTATCACTGTGTTGCTAATCTCTTAACTAATTTTTCTAGGTTATTACATATGCCTTCCTAATCATACTAAAACTTATTTATTTCATGTCTAACCATCTTCTTAAGTGAGTTTCAGTTGATTAACCTTATTTAAATTGAGACTAGCCGAAAAGCAATTTGACATGGCAGAAGCATTAAATGTGCCTCAGAAAAACAGTGCAACAATCAGAACTAAACTTCATAGCAAACGATATCATTTCCTTCGAGGCATTCTTATTCCAACTATTTCGTTGAATCACTCATCAATCGTCGTCACTCCTTCCGGTTTGAAGACTTCACAATTTATAGGTATTTGTGTTCCAACCGTTACGAGCATTCGACCATTGGATTGTTCTTCCACTTTAGAATATGACCGTTGGTTGTCTTTTGGAAGTATCCGTTGGAGCTTTTTAATTCCATGACTCAGAAAGGCAATAGAATGATTTTACTTCTTCACCGTCGATAATCGAATAACTCATACACTCTATTCTCAATACTTACATAGTTTACTGTAGAGAGTGAGATGATTGATTATGTACTTCAGTGTTTATTTATTCACTTTTGAGAGAGAGAGAGAGAGATAGAAAGAGAAAGAGAGAAGATTTATTTGTAAACATTCTATCTAAGTTACTCAAGATTCATGATTTTGAGTGGGAAATACATTGTATTGATTGCAACTGGTAAGGAGAGTGAATCCTAGTGAGAGGATTACTTTGTGTACAGAGTGTGTGATCAAGTGGGTGTATTGATTAGAGTTTGTAAGGGGGAGTAAATCCTAGTGAGAGGATTACTTAGAGTACAGAATGTGTAATTAAGTTGAAAATAGATAGTGGATTGAAAATCTCAAGTGAAACTTGGGGATTAGACGTAGGTTAAGGATTGTGCTGAATCAGTATAAATCACAGTTTACATATTCTCTTCCCTTATCTTTTACATTTTGAGTATATGTTTATTTGAATATCTAACTGTTGATTTAGAGGTTACAAAAAGGTTTTCAAAATTCCTAAAGTTTTATCAGACACCCAATTCACCCCCTTCTTGGGTGATAGTTAGGTCCAACAATATTGTTTACTAGGTAACTCCTCCTTATTTGCTATGCATTTCTACCTCTTTTAGCCACTAGATACCCAACCTTGAATTATAGAAGTAGCATATTTAACCTTTTATATCAAGTATGATCGTAACTAGTTTTGGGTTACAAGTGAAGTGATTATTTTCAGATAGACTCATTTGTCTTGGGGCTTAACCTTTACTATGTTCCCTTGCATGAGAATATGACCCAAACCTTTCAAGGAAGCTTCATTATATAAAGGCGGATAGTTGGACAGTCAGTACAAGCATAATGAGACATACTTCATACTTGTTCTTATCGGGGGTTGATTTTCCTTGGTTAACCTAGTTAATGGTATTATGACCACTCAAGCTCCTTAATATTGGTAGTAATGTACCTATTCATCTTTTAAGTTCTTTAGATATTTCACTTTTTGTTAGTACATATTACAACTTGATAGTCTTACACCCTTTCTTGTCTACATTTTTTGATCTGTCTAACCATCATTCTTACAAGGGCATTGTTGGATTTTTGGGTCTAAATCTCATGGATTATAAATAAGTAGGCTGGAGAAGAAGAAAAAGGAAGGTGAAGTTAGTGTGTGGGTAGAAGTCCACATTACATAAAATGAAAAAGTGGAAGGGTATATAAGCCTCTATTTTACTCCTTTAAATTGGCCTCTGGAGCACCCTACTTTTGTGGAGGAGAGGGGACGTAGATGGGTCTTTGTCCACCACATGCACGCATGCCACCGTTGTTCATCCAACCCAACTCGACTCAATTCAGTTTAGTTCAGTCACATGTGTGTGAGATTAAAAATAAATTTTATGTAAATTATTTTGTCCAAAACAATCCCTAAACTTCTTACTAATTCCTTTTTTGCCCCTTCGTGTTTTCTTGAACCAGTGTTGTAACATCCCAAATTTTCGATTTTTGGAATTAAAATATTACATGGAAAATTTGGTCTTAATTATTTTGGAAATAATATTTGAATTTAAAGCTTTTTTTTCTTGAAAATCTGAAGTGCTCTGTACTTTATGTTGCAATTCTTCATTTGTTTTCTTGAAAATATCATAGATATTTGATCTTGTATATTGTAGAAATCTTAACGGGTTTCTTTATGTCAAATCTGTATTCTTATTTTCAAATATTGCGATGTTTTTCGATGCATTGTTCCTTAAGGTTGGGATTGAGAGCAATTGCTTATTTTAATCTCTGATTTGGTTTATCGTCATGGCTTCCACACCTTCGCCTGCGAAGACCATATTTTTCTCTCTAATCTAGTTCATTGTCATCGCCATGGTTTTTGCTTAATAAGGATGAAGGAATGAAGATGAAACAAAATGTTTTTGCTTAATACAGACAAGAAAGTGTGTAATCTGTACATGAATTGAATTGAAGGGGATGATTGTTGTTAGATGATTGTTGATGATAAATTTGAAAGGGAAGAGGATGAACTACGGTTGAGCCAGAGAGACGGTGGTGTTTTTTTATCAGAGGGTATTTTAGTACTTTCAAATGAAAATAAACGGAAGTTAGTATTATTTGACAAAGATGGTATTTTTGCTCTGGTTTTACAAGCTCATGTGCATTTTTGCACCTCCGAAAATCATATGATACTGGGTGCACCTTGGGTAAAAGCATATGTGCATTTTTGCACCTTAACCCTATTATGAAAGACAAAATATCACCTAAGAGGGGGTGAATTAGGTGATTTATAAACTTTCTTGCAAATAACCCTGATAATGCTAAAATAGAGCAGAGAAGGAATAACAAAAGACACAAGAGATTTATTATAGTTTGGTCTAAATCCTTGATCTACGTTCAATCCTTAGACACAAAGAATTGCAACTCATAGTTGTGCATTAGTGTGTTTCTTTGGAGTCTTGTTATTCTCCCCACTTAAGGACATTATTCACCTTAGGTTCCCTAGCTAAAGGAAAAAATATGAAATAACAATCAAAAGTCAATCAATAATGACAGGGAAAACTAGGAAGTCATGCCTGATTTTAGTTATTGCCATAGTCCTACATGCAATGCAATAGAGAGTGTCAGCCATAAGACTAACCAGATTTGATACCAAAATGTAATAACTTATCTCATATTCCCTACTCTTAGAGTGAATTCTAAGAAAACTTTTCATTTATCATCATGCATTGAGCATAATTACAATGCCTTTATAACAAATATCAAAATCCATGAGAGCTTAGGGCCCCTGGCCTAAAAATCTCACATAGCCATATAGAACAATTGTAGATTTAAATTCCATCACATAAAAATTCATAAGCTATATTAATTCAATTTAAATTACATATGCTAATTGTGTTAATAAATAGAATCAAACAAGTACATTACAGCTACAAAAAGCTATAGCCTCATGCTTCAAGTGCCTTCTCAGTCACGTCGACCCTCAAGCTGTCACCAAAAAAGTGTGAGAAGTAACAAGATGAGACTACTATCGAAGTAACATAGTTATAAGCCACCTTAACTACCAGCACCACTTGTGGGGTGATTGGTGGAACTAATATACAAAAGTGTTAAATATATATAATAAGTAGGTAGGCATAATAAGCATACAGGAGCATAAAGTATTGATTCATATGCATTAGAGAACATTTATTTATAACACAACATTGCATATCAAAAAATGTCCTAATGTAATGATTACTCTCTATCTTTCATTAACCCTTAACCCTCCTTATTTCCTTCAACTAAACTTATGGGCTTAGTACATTCCATGTTATTGGTTACTCTCAAGAGCTCTCTAAAAGTGTGATAAAGACCGAGGAAAGTACTACAAAGCACATAAAGGGACCTGGGTTCCTTCATTAGGGTTACTGCTCTCAAGAATATTGCTTGGGCACTTGGAATATGCCTAGAAATCCTGAGAGTAACATAGTTGGGAATACTGCCCTAAAATATATGTTAGCTAGTGGTGCAAAATAATAAAACTAGCAACCTGCCATGTGGTATTCAATTTCTTTTGACAAATCACCACCCAATCACTAACTCTGCCATTTATATCACATTATTCTCAAGGGATTTCCATATTGAAAGTGAAGCTAAATCACCAAGAGGGGGATGAATTAGGGATTTTGAAAATTCTTTTTGCAAGTTTTGTTTTAATGGCGAACAAACAGAATAAGACAACGTTCAAGGAAGAGAAGAGGAACACAAAGTATTATACTGGTCCGACCCTAACTCTTTAGCCTATGTCCAATCCTCAGGCATCTTGAGTATTTCACTATGTCACTTGATTACACACTCTGTAACTCTGAAGCAATTCTCTCACTAAAACTTGTTCCCCCTTATAAATTGTAATTAATGACCCCAAATCTCTAAGTCCCCTTACTTGAGATTTCTTACAATAAATGAAGATACAAATAATTAACTCTCTTAAAGAGTAGATAATGATGAACACTGAAGCTTAATAGTATCAAAAGATACTCTGTACAGAAAGCTCAAGAATAAGTGAACAAATTTAATGCCTTTTCGATTTCTAGCTTAATAGTTGTTGAAGAGAATTGAATAATGCTCTATTTATACTTAGAGTCTGATTAATAACCGTTGCAAGTATTCATATGACCGTTGGAGAAGTTTCCTATCTGTTGGATGCTCTTTAGTCTCTTCTCTCTCTACCCTTTGTTCATTTTTGTGTTGGAAAGGATAAATGTTGACTTCCTTATGTTTATAGCCATTGGAATGTCAGTGTCTTGAGTAGGTCAATGTCCCTTTATCCTTTTTGCATCGTGCAGAGCTTGGTAGTTTAGATTATAGCAAGTTGGGTAGCCTTGCATTTAATGCTCTGACATAACCTATCCTTTTGTGAAGACAACCCTTTTTAATCTGCTTGAATCATCTGTAATTTGGCTGAAATACACTAGCAAACACATTAAACATATCTGATAATGTTGATAATTAATATTAGAAATTATTCAGATCATTCAACAAACATTACACAGATTTCACAGATTTGAATAATCAGCAGACACAATCAATACTCGAGTTTGTGTATCAACACTCGAGTATGTCACTGTGCACTTAGTCCATACTCGAGTTTCTAAGTCTATACTCGAGTATTTTCCTTTTACTGAGGAAAGTCGCGATTCGAGCTTTGAAGCTTTAGTCTTAGTTAACCCAATACTCGAGTATTCAAACAATACTCGAGTTTTTGACTCTTGATGAGATTTTGTCCAAAACATCAAAACCATAGTATTCATTTAAAACCGGAGTATTGAAATCTTTAGAAACCACAGTTGCTCTCTGTTTGACTCGATACTCGAGTATTCAACATCATACTCAAGTATGGGTTTCCATTTTGAAACTCAGAGAGAATATTATCCAGTGCAAAACCGGAGTTTCCGAAACTGGAGTTTTCCAAACTAGAGTTTGTAAATGTAATAAATTTTTAATCATCTTTGTTTGGCCCAATACTCGAGTATCTTAATGTCATACTCGAGTTTTCATTTGAAAAGCGAAAACATTTGAATTTTGGAGCCAATAGGGAAAACTGGACTTTTCATATTCCAAAACTAGAGTTTTTGAAACTGGAGTTTTCATTCCACTTAAAAAGTACTGAAGAGTTTCTTTGGCCTATCTCGAGTATTCTCTGATGCAAAACTTTGCGATGCTCTCTGTAAGGGTCAATACTCGAGTATCCTCTGGGATACTGTAGTATTGCATTTAGTCATTAACATTGAACTTTTCTTTAAAAGATAAAGACCAATACTTGAGTATTGCTACTGATACTCGAGTATTGCCACAACCAGCCAGTTTTTTACTTTCTTGAGATAAATAACACTTCAATTTTGGTTTCTACAATTGATTGTTATTATCAAAACCCATAGAGAACTAACAGATATGTTCTCATGCTCATAAATGTCAATCAATGTCATAAACTCAACTGTCATCATATGCATGTATCACGTATACTTTGACAATATCTCAAAAGTTTGCATGCTTGCACATTAAGGACATACAAATAAATCATGTAGTATAATCAAGGTCTTCATAACATGGAAATCACTTTTTGCCCTTATTGGACCATTCTCCTTGACAAGTGTGTCCCTCACCGGGCAAGCCTACATCAAACTTGCTTCGACAGGAGTGCTATTTACAAAAAAGGAATGAGTCACAACCATATGAAATTCAACTCAGTTCGCATACACAAGCCTATAGTTGTCTTTAATTATCACACATATCAATCTCCAATCCTAGGGTTCATACAAAGGTCCCATAAGGCAATTTTAGTCTTAACATTGTAGGGTTCATACCAGCTCTACTCAATGTAGGGTTGTAGAGTTTTCAGAAAAACCTATGAATAGCATCGATAATTAAGATAGAGAGGACTGCGTTACTTGGTATTAACCTTTAGAACCTTTGTTTTCTAGAAAAGTCACAAATTTGCGATATAATTCCTATGTTTTTTAATAGCACATTTAGTGTGTGATACATGTCTCTTACCTAAAGCAACCAATCGCCGATCATCGTTGCAATTGCCATAGACCTTCTTGAAAATTTAAAGACAATCCAATAGTGGCCGAACTTTCAAACATCAATTCTTGTTTATAGGATTTGTTTTCCACATCCCAAAATGTTGATTCTGTTTCGTGTCTTTAACGTTTAAACTGAAACGCCCATGGATAATCCAACCATTGAATAGGATGACTTAGATGTATTAGATGGGCTGAAGAAATTTCTGTCTGATCATTAAAAAAAGAAATAACATTTTACCTAGGCTGCCTCAGGTATATGCAGAAATAGAATTGTGGCTCCTTAAATTGAACTCACCACTCCCACTTATAGGCTTTGAGGTCTCTCTCTTCTTCTTATTATTTATCACTAAATATTTCCTTCATAATATTATATAAGTCTTATGAATAAAAATTTAGGATGTTACATCATGGTTGTTGCCTATGCCAAGGTCACAGCTATGTCCTAAATAGTTCAACCACAAGCCGCTTATAGGCAAGCTGTGGGCAACAACGAGTGCAAACTCAACTTAACCATAACATAAACATCACTTACCCATGGTCAACACTGCTTCCTTCCACGCTTACATGTGCAAGTGATGGGTATATAGTGGATACAAATGACTAACACAAAACATTATAAGTAGATCCACAAATGCTTGTTAAACAATATGTGCCCACAACTTGCACAAGGTGACAGTGTCATTCTTTCGTATAGAGTTAACCATTCATAACTATATACACATCGTGGGTATTCCATGGTTAAGAAGAAAAAACATAGCACATTACAAACAACGTAAATTTTCCATTCACAACTTAAAATAGAGCACGTCATAGACACATCCATCCACACATTTCTCAGTAGTTTTCCGTGGCACAATTGATGTATGCTTCGTCTTTAAAGTAGTCAATTAAACTAAGTTCTAATTAATTATGCAGTTTATGATCAACCTAGGTAATTCTCCCAATGAGCTAGGGGTGAAAATAGGCTAGCATACTTTAAGTCTAGTTTGGCCTATTTAGTAAATAAGTCAGCCTCAGGCTTAGGCCTATTGTCAGGCCTATTTAGGTAAAGAGGGCAAGCCTATTTTCATAAGGCCTAGCCTATAGGCTTGGCCTATTTAGTTTCTTTTTTAAAAAAAAATTATTATTATGCATAATTATATATATTTAATCTAAATTAATTTTTTAAATTAGTTAAGAATTAATAATTTATTCTTAACCCTATGTTTCACATTTCATCATTTATTAATGAGCTTAACTTTTTCAATCAATCTTATCTACTTTTCTTACTTTTTATCGCTCGAGATGGCAATGCTAGCTCACCACCTCCCTTGATTTATGTCATTTAATGCAACATAATAATTGCAATAAGTTTATTCTAGTGATGCCCAAATGAAAATGATGCCAATGGGAAAAGTTTGTCTCATTTTTTGCAAGAAAAACAAGAGGTAAAATCTAGTTTCACATGCCACTTGTCATGCTTGGTTGATTTTAAAAAATATATTTCCTTAGTCAATAGATGATTGATTTTTGTTATTTCTAATTGCTCAAACAATTATTGCCACTAAGTGTTCTTTTCTTTCTCTTACCAACTTTTTGATTTCATATGAGAACGAATCCCTAAGCTTTTATGACATCACATAGGCATTTAAATAGGTTTGATAAATTCTATATGAATTTAGATGAATAGGCTTTAAGTCTTTTTAAAGTCCTACATTTAAAGTAGGCTTTTAAATAGGCTTCATGCCTTTTGAAGACTCAGGCTTAGGCCTAAAAAAAATCTACAAATAGGCTTAGGCCTAAAAAAAATCTACAAATAGGCTTAGGCCTAGGATCATGCTTTGGCTCTCCATTGTAGGCCCAGACCTATAAGTAGCAATATATGTAGGCTTTTCTTTAGGTTGAATTTAGGTGATGAAATTGCAATGGAATGAACCTAAACTAAAATGCAAGACAATACTACCTATATGAGAATGACACTAATCTATATGCAAATGCAATTTTGGGGGGCTCTTATGGAAAGAGAATTTAAAATCCTAAGAAGAGAAATTAACTAAAAACTAAGAAAATCAAATAAGAAAGGGTAAAGATGGTTTACTTCGGGTATAGTGAAGGGAACAACTAATAATTCACATAGAGTTACTTTTTAGCCCAAATTAATTAATTAGATCAAAGGGAGATTGATAAAAGAAAGGGATCAATAAGTCTAATAACCTAATTAAAACATAGGAAACCCTCAAGTTCAATAACATGTAATACATTATAAAACTCATAATGGCATAAGCGCTGGTCATTATACCCATTAAAACCAATCACAATTAATTCAAATTAATTTTGGGTTTACAATTTTCTAATTAAACAACTAAATAATTAACCAACCCAATTTTAAACAATCAAAAGGATAAACCAAATTGACAGCTAAATTAATAATAAAAACTCAATTAATGATTCAACTGTAATCCAAGGTTTGCAAACAAAAATTCCAACACTTGTCTCTAGCACAAAAAATTCCAAAATATCAATCCAATCCGAGAGATATATTTACAATCTACAGCTAGACTGTTTTCAATTAGTATAACTTAAAATCATTTAAAACTAAATAATCTTAAGTCTTAAATTAAAAAGATAAACAGGAAAGACACTCTCTTGTAATCTTGAAGTATAAATTCCTAGGCTCTAGCTTTCTCATTGCTCCTCTAAAGTTGTATCTCAATTGACTTAAGCTTCCATGAAGATATTCTCTCCTCCAAGTTCCAAGCAATATTCGTCATAGCTAGAGGAAAAATTGAGAAGAATTGATGAATTCAATTGCCTCGGTCACTATGCATGCATTGGAGAAATATATATATATATATATATATATATATATATATATATATATATATATATATATATGAGCTGAAGTGATTAATGGGTTTTTGGAGGTAGGCCCTGGTTAGAGAAATATAATGACGAATTGATGATGAATGGAGAAAGAAGAACCTCCGGCCGGAATTCAAGAGTATGCGTATGCCTGCGTGTTCTGCCTCATTTCAGCATTAGCATGCTCTCCCATCTTTGTTATTATGGGCTTATGGCTGCTAGTTTACATTTTAAGAAATGAGGGGAGAGCTTTGGCCAGGGTACTAATTTGAGCTCATTAAAATTAAAGAAGCCTTATAAAATGTCACAATTAGATTTTCTTTAGTTTCTAAGGAAAATTCTGCACTGTAAGATTTTCTTCCTATAAAAATTAAATAAAATTGTGATCTATCATATATTCAAAAATATTATTCAATAACAAGATAACAATTAAAATATTAATAATTTAAGCTAAATAATCTCATAATCAATTCAAATTTATATTATTTCCTAAAATTGACTAACATTCCAAATATTATCTAATAATTCCAAATTAGCCTAAAATCACCTCCAAAATGAAATGAATAAGGTGGGATAAAATATACAAAAATTGGAATTTATCAATTTCCCCACACTTATCATTTGCACCCTTGGGCAAAGCAAGTCAATACCAAGGGAGAATAACAATAAAAACAAAACAACAACTTCAAAAGTGAATGTTCCAATCACAAGCATAAAGTAATTAAAAGCATTTCAACACCTCTCTTGTCCAAGTGATCTTCTCATGAATTAAGAAAGCAAACATCCAGACAATTTACTTGACAAAGATGAACCTAAGCTATAAATCTCTCACCATCGATAATATGTAGGTCACTCTTCACTCAAAAATTGTATAGGTTTGTGTTTACACTCAAATGGACCCCTATCTTATACTCTTTCCTTAAGCTTGATAAGAATTTAAATTATCCATCACTAATAATGCAAATCCACGCATAAATCTAAAGAACTTTTATTAGGTTGTAATGGGGATAATGTTAAAAAAAAAAAAAGGTATGGTGTTTGGAAAAACAAAATTGAATATCTTAAAAGATGAAGTGAATGGTACAATAGAGAATATGGGATGCAAGAAACCAAAATCAAACTTGAACTGAGTCATCATTTTTTTTGTCTACTTTTTTTCTTTTTCTTTTTCTAAAATAACCTACCATATTTTTCATAACAACCCAATTCCTAATTTTATACTTTTATTCTTATTAAAAAGGAGTTAAGATTATACCTCAATAAAATAGTGTGGGCTAGTAGAGTTTATGCAGAACTCTATCTAAATTATAAACTCCGTACAGGAATGGGTTTAACTCACATAACCATTACACCCATTTTTATTTTCTACTTTGATCCTAAAAATCTACTTAGGAATATGAGAGAAGTAGAGTAAGCAATATATTACAGGATTGCGGAAGCTTCTATATACATTAGTGGTAGGTAAATTGAAGAACTTTTCTATAATCATTGATGTAGCATTGCGGAAGTTGTTATAACATTATTGTAGCATTGCAATAAAAAAAATTTGGAGACAAGTTACAACAAATTAAGGGAAAACTTGAGCTTTGCCTATTTTAAATTTGATATCTCTCAACTATATTCATGTTCATTATGTTTTCTTCATTTATTAGAATTAGTAGTTCACACCAAACACTTATATTTATATCTCTTAATCACATGACTTTTGATCATTTATTGGTTGTATAAGTTGGTGTTTTAATCTCTGTGGGACGGCGATGCTCTATTCTTCACTTTATTACTCGTTAGACTAGTTCACTTGCCAACAACTATAAACAAAAATGTCACATACACTTTACCTTAAAATGTCTAAATAGAACATAATCATGAGTGTTTATACTTGTATTTTCTGCTGCCACCACTCATTCAATGCAAAAACAACATTTGTTATTGGGTTCTGGTCTATACCAATCTCTTTGATTAATGTATCCCAAGTCTTCAAATCTTTCCTTAAGATGTCAAACATATTCTTCAATTGTTTCTTTTCATATTCTTTACCATTTTTCTTATTGAAAGTTGTCACAATATTCGTCCCACGAATCTTTTTAAATGATAGACCATGACGTTAATTCCTTTTTTGTAAATTTGTTCAATGCATGCATTGATAAATACCTCAGTTGAGACACCATCCCATACTGCTTTGTCCATATTTATATAGCAAAAATTTGCATATTTTGCAATTATATGACATAAAGTATATAACTCTGACCAAAACGAGTTACATAAAATGCATTTCAAAGAAATTTGCATAATTCTTTTTTGGGAAAAACACTTCTCATGTTGTAGGAAAGATGTTTTCTCATGTCACACATACATGAAATGGTGGGACCTACATATACATATAGTAATTCATATATATATATGTGGGTCCCACCATTTCATGTATGTGTAGGAATCCTAGTTTTCTCATGCAACATGAGAAAACTAAACCCCTTCTTTTTTGTAAATTTGCATATAACTCTTACCATAATTCTTTTTTGTGAACTTGCATATAACTTTGACATTTCTTTTTTTTTTTTTTTTTGTAAATTTCCAACATAACATGCATTTTCAAACTAGTGATCCAGAAACAGAAGACAGATCCAGAAAAATGTAGACAAATCTAGACCGAGCGCAAGAAGACAGATTCATACCACTATATAATCCAACTCAAGCACAATGAGAAAAGAAAGAAGGACATTCACCAACATATCTCTGAACCTGCTCATCGAGCTTGGCCGTGTATGTTGGAAATTATGCCCTAGGGGCTAATCACTAAATAACTTTCATATTTGATTTATGAAGATAAATCAATGATTTGATTTATAAAGATAAATCAAATTAGTTGGCTTTTAATTCGTATTAAGTAAATTGATTGGATTGAATCAATTAGACAAATTTAATTTCCAATTCAATTTCAAAATTAATAAGATTGATTTTGAATATTTAATGCGGTCCATTAGGGTTATAAATACCTTTAGGTTGTAAGTAATTTGATTATATACACAAGAGAATTGAAGAGCCGCAAAAGAATCCTATAAGAGAGACGTGAGACAAAAAGCTTGAAGACGCTAGCACGCTGCCGTTCATGTTGGAGTGCTGTTCGATATGGATACCAGTAGATGGAGTGGATTCGTAGAATCGGCTCCTAGAGATTGATTGAACAAGAAAGTGTTAGTCAACGAGTTCGTAAAGCACGCACACGAGTTCATTGCTGGCAGTTTTCTGGTTTACCACCTTTGTTGGTTTTTCTTGCTTCTAGTTTTGTCTTGTCATCTCTCAGAAACAATGTCTGCCAAGATGGAGAGAGATATAGATAGTTTACACTCTATTGAGATTCGTACACGCAGCGGAATGAAATTTATCTAATAAATTACGAATCCCAAGAAGAGGATCTATCAACAAGACCGAAGATGAAGGAAAAATGTTTGGAAGAGGAAGCAAGAGCAAAGCAAACGAGAAAAAAGCTTGTAACCAGAAAAACTGTAGATCTACTAACGAGATTACGAGATTAGAACCAGAGCATAGCAAAGCAGATCAGATGGAAGAGGAAGTAAACCATTGTTGAAGGAGAAAAAACGTAAAAGAGACAACTTGCAAGAGAAAAATACGTACCTAAGCTATTGAGCAGAGCAGATCCACACTCCAATCTTCCCTAGCTCAACCTCAGTTGAATGAACAGATTGGCCACAACAGTCCGCTGGCAAGAAAGAGATAGAGGGCAGGATAAATCTTGAATGAGTGCAGCTGCAGACCTCCGACAACAACTACGGACTTCAGCAGACCTCCGACAACAACTACGGACTTCAGCAACACCCACACAGTTGGACTTCGGCCAATCTTGACTGAGCGCAGCTGCGAACCTCCGACAAAAACTGAGAGTAGAGAAGAGATGAGAGATATGGCAAGAGAGAGACACCATTGAGGCCCGCTTAAAGAGTGGAGAGAACATCACAGAAGTAGATGAGCTTAGACAAGGCAGATAAATAAGGTTGTTGACAAATTAATGCAAAAGCTCAGGCGAGAAGACGCTGTGAAGATCCACAGTGGGTGATCAATGCTTGCTTCAGACAAGTTAATGCAGAAGTTCAAGCTCAGACGAGTGTGGTTACGAAATAAAGAACGGATATGAATGCATAATGACCAACCAAGCATAAGCACTTAACACCGACCGATAAACTCTGAAAATAAGCTCATTTTATTGCAAAAACACAATTGGACTAACAGCTATACAAAACATGTACAAAATTTTAAACCCCAAAAGCCCAATCTGAATTGTCAAACGCAAGTTTTGTTGCCCAAAAAGCTATACAAAACATATGAAATCAGGATGGAACTTCTCTCTTTCTCTCTCTTAATTTTTGTTTCCTGAACATTAGGACTGATTGTATCAATAATAAGAAAGCATTCCTATTTTAATGTCTTACAAGAGCCTTACACTTAATGGGACAGCTAACAATCTACTTAATTGAGAAACACCCATGTCTTAACTTGGAAAGAGAGCACACAACCACACTGACTTTGGGAAAAAATTTGGAGAATTCACGACACAGTGAGCCAATATTTCATGAACTTAAAATTTATTAACAATGATCTATTCTTGATTTTAACATGGGGGAAGATCTGCTGGTGGCGGTATTACTGTCTGTGATGGTCCAACTCCATTCTCTACCAGGAACGCCATTGCGAGACCCCAATTAAGGTGTGAATCTATATGACAATGCATGAACCAAATTCCTGTTTTGCACCAAAAAATGAAAATCACTTTAATAATGTTTTTATTTAAACACTGGTTGTACAAGTAAGACTAATATTTTTCTAGCAGCATATTACCTGGATTATCAGCTACAAATCGAATTGCTACCCATCCTCCCGGAGGTGTTCCTATGGTGTTCCTTTGAGGTGGATCAACAAGGTTAAAATTAGCTATATCTGTTGCTGGGTTGAAGTTTCCAAATCCTGATCCAACTACAAAGAAGTCGTATCCGTGGAGATGCATTGGGTGGGCCTCAGTTGATACTATACTCGTGTCCTGTAAAACTATCTGCACCCTGGAACCATACCTCAACTTGTAGAGCTTAGTTCCTCGAGAAGGCGTCCATAGGCCCCGTGGCACATTCCCAGTATAATTGAATGGCACAGGAGGAACAGGAGGAAAATCTGTGGTGAAGACACCAGGTATACCTTGATAGTATGCTTGCATTAAGGAGGTAGTTCTTGGGGGTACAAAAGAAACATTGTTCATGCTGGATGCGAAGCGAGTTCCATTGGGTCCTTGGCAACGGGGGCTGTTAGGATTTGTGCAATTGATTAATCCCAACCCCACGACGAAGTACAGACTCACATCAGCATTCGTAAACACGTTATTCTGGGAAAGGCCCCTGATTCCATTGGTGAATGCAGTTGCAGTTTGTGTATCATTAAAGCGTGGAAGCGCTGGCAATATTGTTGTTGAGAATTGTCTATTGTTGCAGCAGCTAGCTGATTTGTATTCAAGGATGGCAGTTGTGGTGGTATTGTCAAAAGGATTATTTTGGGCTGATTCATAAGCACGTGCCGCCATGTAGTATCGACCTGGGATTTGATCAGCCGTGAGGAGAACATCATATGTTTGGCCTGGTCCTATCATGATGATTCCTGTGGTGAAAGGCTTGGTGTAAGTTGCATCTGTGCCAACAACAGTCATCCTATGGTTGGCAACTGAAAAGAAGAGTTCTTGTTCAAGTGCACTGTTGATTATTCTCAACAGAATTGTACCGGAACACGTACCGTATCTGCATGATGTATTTGTGTTAAGTTGTCATTTCTTAATCCATTTTCAACCATATTGAAACATGATTTCAAACCTTGGCTGGAGCATCTGTAGAAATCTCCAGGTTGACCGTTAATTGTGTAAGCAATAGATATATTTGGAGGTGTTCCTGTAAAATCTGTCATCCTTAAGAGACTCACAGGATCCGTGTCAAACCATTCCCATGTTCATCATCAGAAAATAGTCTGTTATGAACGGTATATGATCAATGAAACTAGAGTCTCTCAACAGTATTTGAAGCGTTCAGTCTTCATCATTGATCATAAGCTACTATTACATTTCATAGGCAATAGGCGAGATTAGAGTAAAGCTATCTAAGAAAACTTAGAGCTGTACCAAGATGAACGAGAAACTCTCTCCTAGGCACTGGGAATGGATAATGAGCGCCTAATCTTGGATAGATTATGATAGCTCCATAGACAGTGGCTCGGAGGAACCCGACATGAGCATGCCACCATACTGTGCCTTCCTGGCCAGTGATAGTAAACCGGTATGTATAACTTCCCCCTGATTGGATGGGACACTGAGTCACATACTAAAGTCCATCTGCCCATGGGTTTTGCAGCATTCGGAGGCCATGCCTAAAAGCATATCAGATTGACAGCAAAAATTAATATGTCAATCATGATTAGCCAACATTTTTTCTCTGAAGAAGTTCAGAATATAAATCTGTCAAGATGAATGTGATATTGATGTACCAGTGGATAGTTATGTTGTCTCTTGCAGTATTTACTACCCTGATAGCTAGTGAGTCTCCATTTCTAGCTTGCACAGTTGGTCCTGGCAACTGCCCATTGACGGTGGGTATGTTGACGGTTCTGCACACCCTAGTCACCAGCGTGGTTTGAATCTATATCAATAAAATTTTCAGTGCTATGATCTGTAACTAGATTCATTATAAATTATATGAATTAGAACAAGTACTTTTTTGTGATCATGCAGGTAATTTAGCACTTGCAACAAATTCATGGTAGTGAGTCTCTGCGGCTGCAAGAGAATCAAGAAAAGCAATGGCAGTGATGGAAGAAGAGCCAGAAGAAGCAACTTGCCTTCCCAGGGATGATGGAAATCTTCATTTTGTGGAATGGAGTTACTTGCGTTATTTGATCAACACTGGTTCAAAGTGCAGCTATATATATAGCTAAGAGCCTAATAGTAGCATCATTATTTTGAATTTTGGAATGCTCATGTTTTTTTTTTTTGGGCCTTTACATGACGTTACTGTTCTTAATATTTAAATATAGGTAGTCTAACCAGAAAGAGGATCTGGTGTACCCACTAGCACAATCAACTGTTGAGCTAATGTTGTAGTCTTAGATTTTGTCGTACAAAGTGATCAAGCAATGAGATTTGATTTGATAAATCTTTTTGTTGTTGTTGTAGACTCTAATTTTCCCTTAGTGGTTACGCTAAACTTGCTTGAGAAGCATGAGAGGAATAAAATAGAGGGGAAAGGGGAAAATAGCACTGGCCAATCAGAATTGGTCTCTTAAGTTGTTATATTGACGAAATATTAAGGTTTTGTCATGTTATTACCAGAGGTATTCGCTTTTTATGACGTGTACAAAGAAGATAAATAATCCCATGATTGTTTGAAATAAACCATAATCACTGAAATGTCCATATGGATTTGTTAGACCAGTTGCCACTCTTTTAATATTCTCTGGAATATAGATCTCCAACAAAACATTTTATCTTGATAGAAAAAATGACTAAACGTGACTGTCAAAAAAAAAATCTAACACAATATACTATTTATTGGTCATGAATAGTTGGGATTCTGTGCAATACATAGAAATCACTTTTAATTATTCTAATTTATGTACAACATGATGGTTTTCTACATGTTTTTTGGTGACTTGTTTTAGAATGGGACCGATAGGCTTTTATTTTCTTATCCCATCCCCCGGAAAATGGTCAAAAGTTAAATAAACAGGAAAAATTTACAAAAAGTATCCTAAAAATATCAAGATCCAAAATTAATTTTGTTTATTACGCTTCCTTAGCTATTTACTCCACTTGATGAGCAAATAACAATAGGTTAAAGTAGGAATCAAATATATGATAATTTCGAATTCTGAAAGTATTTACTTGATCTTTTCCCAAATATTTTCACTTCAGCGCGGGTTGTAACATATTTTCAACATTAATGAAAGGGGCACGGTATACTATCCAATATCTAATATGTATGCCTCATAGCGCACTGAGATATTTGGAGGCTATTGAAACATCTTAGACATAGAGAGGGAGTTTATATATTATTAGAGCCGTGGAACCTTTTTTTTTTTTAATTCTTTAATTTCTTCTAATTTATTAATTATGATTAGATATTGTGAAATGATTTTATTTGTGATGTCTATAACTAAATGTTTTTAAATCTTTCATATAGAATAACTTCAATTAATATGAGTGGTTGGGAGTTGAAATTATATCCCTTGTGTGTAACAACTTAGTTAGAAGTGATTTAACATGGATATATATATCTATTGCCAACAAAATATACATTGTGTTTTACCATACAAGAAAATATCTCATGAGAGTAGGAATACGGAGAAAACTCGCTTTCTACTCATTGTTTGACTTTGTGAATTTTTTATTCTGGAATATATTTTTATTTTTAATTATATTTGTTTCTATTGTAGCTTTCATACTGATTTTAAGACTAGCTACATTGAATTAAATTTACAAATGATATTTTGACGGATTATTGAAAAGGTGAAGAGTAAATTTTTTTTTTGGATGAATAGGTGAAGAGTAACTTTAATCTAAAGAAGAACATTTGTTTCTGGCTTAAAATTATTGCTTATTAGTTACATGGGATCATAATTTTAATAGTTTAGATTTATTTTTATGTTTAATATTATAATAATTTTATTATAAAATGTTTAATCTGAACTATATTAGAAGTTGATCCAATGGTAGGAGAAGTTAATGGAGAGAAAATAGAGAGGGAGGTCAAAGGAAACACCCCTATCTTATTATGGAATCTTCAATGTATATTAATTTTTAGTTTCTCTATTATTTTACGACTTGTATTGTTTGCAACAGTACTCAATTTTGACATAATCAAATTAAATTTATAATTTACTAAGTTCTTTTACATAATATTGAAATATTTTTTGGCCAATTTTTATATTTAAAATTTAAGAATAATTTTATATGACTAAATAAGTTTTGGTATCCTAAATAATTCTTAAACAATATTTATGTTATAAAGAGTATTATGATAAAAAAAAAATATTTAACAATAATTGATAGTTGGGTGGATGAAACTAAAATCTCAAAAATAATTAAGGTATGCATTAGACAACTTTTAAGTGAAACCTGTGTAGTGGTAGAAATAGGTCAGGCTAGGCCAGACTTTTGCTTTAACATGCCATGCCTACCCATTAGAAGCCTTTTTTTTAGCTTAAGTTCATAGGCTTGGCTAAGCCTAAGGCCTGTTAAGGAGGCCTGAATTCTTAGAACTTTTTAAACAAGCTATCAAGCCACAAGTCACTATAAGACAGAATTAGGCTTTTTCAAATAGGCCTACTTTAATTAGGTTGAAAATAAGCTTAAATTACATAAATTAATATTAATTATTCAATAAGCATAATAAAATATGAAACTAAACACAACAACATAACAATTTTCATTACAAGTTCACCAATTTAGATTGAATCAATGTAAAACCCATTGGACCTTCGAATCAAATCTTCAATGTAATTTCTTCTTTTGCTTTAAAGACTTTGAAGAAAATTAATCAAATGTATATTGTTAGATCATAACACAATTTAACAAGCAATATATATAATAAATGATATTATTTTAACAATGCAAAATTTATTTCTTTTATTTTTCTTTAGACCATACTTGTTACGAAATCTATCCCCACCACAAATAAGTTCTTCAATTGGTTCTTCATTCAACTTAGAATTATATTCATCAATAACTCTGTTAGTTCTCTATGTGTTTTGATGATAACTGACAAGTGTAAACAAAATCATGTTAATGGTTTAAGTCAAAATATTTTTAACTTGATGAAAACCTTAAATCAGCAACTTACTGTCAAGGTTAACTTAAGTTTGGAGTTTTCAAACTCGAGCCAACACAAAAAGACTTCAAATATATTTGAAGTTATATTGACTCTAGTTAGTCATATTGTAACTCGAGTCATCTCAAGTCAAAGAGCTTTCATAAATACTTGTATATGTGATTAACTCAAGCCTGTCATGGGTTAACTCCAGTTAGTGGAAGGTCGAGAGCTATCAGATACATATTGACTCGAGTTAGTATTATTTAACTTGAGTCATGGGCACTTATAAAATATCTGTGAAATGTCTTTAACTCAAGCGTATGTTTTTTACTCAAGTCATATTTTGTGGACATAATCTTATTTTCAAATTCATAAGTCCTCAACTTGAGTCAATATATATCAACTCGAATTATAGTGGTTAAAACATAATTTGCAATAAACTAGGTTACTTGAGTTAGTCACTTAATGACTCAAGTTGACGCAATTTCAAACCACTTTTAAAATGCTATTTCGAAGCTCACTCTCAAAGGAAGAGCTTGACTCGAGTTTTAAATCAATTACTCGAGTCACTCGAGTGAAACATTTTAACCTCGAGTCATGGTCATATAGAGACATCTTCATTTCAGACTTCAAACTTATTTTCAAAGAAGATAACTCATTGACTCAAGTCAAGAAATGTTAACTCGAGTCAAACACTCCAGTTTGCTTGAAACAATGTCGAGTGCAAAATGGCTTTGTTTTACAATCACCATCTTCATAAATGTTAAATCTTCATGTTGATTTGTATACTTCATATCTTCACTCATTATTACACCTAACTATGTTTAATTACTTTGTTAATGAGTTTCAGAAGATCAAACAAGTGATTAATCAAAAAGTGTATGATTATGTTAAATGCATTAAATGCTGGCTCAGAAAATAAAAGACCACTTTGAGTAAACAGACTCTACACATTCCTAAGACACTTTTGTTGTCTTTCTACTTCTGGTAATCTAACAAGAATGTCTCAAAGAATTTCTTATTCTAGTGAGAAAATTACTCGAGAGTTATAGAAT
Organism: Acacia confusa; assembly: GCA_037074495.1. NCBI lineage: Eukaryota > Viridiplantae > Streptophyta > Magnoliopsida > Fabales > Fabaceae > Acacia > Acacia confusa. The sequence continues at coordinate 13,424,516 of CM073506.1, forward strand.
GTGTAATCAAGTTATGAGATAGTGAAATCCTAGAGTGCCTGAGGATTGGACGTAAGTCAAGGTTTTGGATTGAACCAATATAAATTTCTTGTGTACAATCTTTCTCTCTTCTTCTTAGTTTGTCTTTGTTTTCATGTGAGTGTTATAGAAGATTTTGAGAAAATTTTAAATCACCCAATTCACCTCCCTTTGAGGTGATATTCTATTTTTCATTTTGGTATCAGAGCATTGGTTATGTATTTATGGATTAACATCCTAGATAAAAGATCTAATGGAAGGAATATTACCTGATGGAGTTTCGATTAACATACCACCAGGTTTTAATGGTGAGCATTACTCCTTTTGGAAAGCTAAGTTGATAGTCTTTATGGTGGCCACCGAATATGGATTATGGAGAGTATTCGAGAGAGGAGATTATGCCAGCTACTGTTGAAGACGACGTTAGAACTCTAAAGTTAGAAGAACAATATATAATGAGGAGGATAGAAGTCAAGTGACTCTCAACAGCAAAGCAATCCTCATGTTCAAAGTGCTTTAAGTCAAAAGGAGTATTTCCATATCTGCACTTTGTTGTCTGCTAAAGCTATATGGGATGCTCTTGAGATTGCTCATGAAGGGACAATTGGAATCAAGGAGAATCGTGTAAATACCCTAATGACTGAATATGATTTACTTTGTATGAAGCTTGGACAATCCATTGGTGAATTCCAGCTCAAGTTCACTCATCTAATCAACCAATTTGTTGCTCTGGCAAAATAATATGATCAACTTGTCCAAGTGAGGAAAATTCTGAACATCCTCAACAAGGAATGAGAAGCTAAAGTCACTGAGATTGGAAAAGCTCATGGATAATCAATGGCCTTAGTGGCAGCCTTATTTAGAAGCGTGTCTAAATATGAAGGAAAACTCAAGTTCAGAAAAGGACTTGATGAGATCAACAACAAGAATAAGGGAATTGCCCTTAATATTGTCAAGAAAGACAAGGGAGTCAGATGATGATGAAGACGATGAAGAGGTTGGGATGGTGGTCCAGAGATTCAAGAGGTTCTACAAGAAGGATCAAGGATTCTGGAGGTTTAACAAGGGTAGCACTAACAATGAGTCGAAGAAGCCAATTATATCCTACGAATTTGATAAGCCTGGCTATATCAAGTCTAAATGTCCTCAACTGAAGAACAAGGATAAAGAAAAGAAGAGATTCGATAAGTTCAAGAAGAAAGCTTATGTCTCAGCCGTTCGGGAAGATAACTCATCTGATAAAGATAAAGCTAATGAATAAGAAAGAGCTAACATCTGCCTCATGGTTCATGAAGAGTCTGACAGTGAAGAGGTTTGTCTAAGAGCATCAAAATCCAACAAGTGGTACATTGATAGTGGATACTCTAGACATATGATAGGAGATCAATCCAAGTTTGCTACAATCAAGCCTAAGGAATGTGGCAAGATGACATTTGGTGGAAATCAATCAGAAGGATTACTAGGATTGGTGAAGTTGGAAGCAACATGGACCACAAATTAAAGATGTCTATCTTGTGGAAGGTCTATGCCACAACCTCCTCAGTATGAGCAAAAGCATAGACAATATTAAAGTCCAAAGCCTTATTTATGGCTCCTAAAGAAGGTAACTGTTATACACTTAATCTTTCCAATAAAAGCTCTGTTTCTGAAAAAATTATTTTATTGGTAACTTGGATGAGAGTTGGCTATGTTACAAGTGATTAGCTCATGTCAATATGGTGTAGCTTGACAAGTTGCTGAAAAAGTATTCGGTTATTGGTTTATCAAAACTTAGTTTCAAAAAATGACATGATTTGTGAACCTGCTAAACAAACCAAATTATCTTTCAAATCAAAAAATGGAATCTCAACTAATAGTCCTCTTCAACTACTCCATATGGATCTAGTTGAACTATCTAGAATGAAAATCCTTGGTGGCAATTTATACATCTTAGTCATAGTTTATGATTTCTTAAGATTTGCATGGACTATATTTTTATCATCTAAAAATGAAACATTTGATTAGTTTGTTACTTTTTACCAAGAAGGTCCAGACGAGAAAGGTTTCTCTATTGCAGGAAGTAATCATGGTTTAGAGTTCCAGAATCATGCCTTCGGAGATTTTTGTGATGATATGGGAATTGATCACAACTTCTCTGCCTTAATGACTCCTCAACAAAATGGTGTTGTAGAAAGGAAGAACCAAGTCTTTATTGTGATGGCACGGGCAATGCTGAATGAGAATTAAACTTCTCAAGTGTTTTTGGTTTATGCCATGAATACGGCTTGCTACATCTCAAATCGAGCTATCTCCAAAAGAAGACAGCCAAATATAACTCATCTAACATCAGGGATGGAAGTGTTTTGTGCACAATAATGGTAAAGAGAACTTAGGGAAATTTGATCCCTAGTCAGATGAAGGTATATTTCTTGGCCATTTTAATAGGAGTAAAGCATATAGAATATTTAATAATCGTACTTGTATTGTAGAAGAGTCTATGCATGTTGTATTTTGTGAAGCCAAGTTTAACAAGTCCTTGGATGATGATGATGAACTTATTCCTCAAAATCAATCCATTTCAAAAACTTCTTCTTTTTGGTAACTACTAGAAAATGTTTGCAAACAAAACCAAAAATTGAAAACGATTATGGAAATGCTTGTGAAAACACTGATCAATTTCAACCTAGATCTTGAAGATATAATAGGAGTCATCAATTAGACCAAGTTATAGGTGATGTAAATCAAGGAGTGAAAACTAGACAAAGTACCTTGAGTGAAGTTACTTTCTCTGCTTTCATTTAAGAGATTAAACCCTCTAAGATTGACAAAGCCCTTTTCAGACAATGATTGGGTTATAGCAATGTAAGAAGAGTTACATCAGTTTGAAAGAAATCAAGTTTGAGACTTGGTACTTAGGCCTAAGGACCATCCAGTTATTTGCACTAAATAGGTATTCAAGAACAAATGAGATGAATCTACAACATTGTCCGTAACAAGGAAAGATTGGTAGCGAAAGGCTATAATCAAGAAGGAATCGATTATGAAGAAACTTATGCTTTAGTGGCAAGATTGGAAGCAATAATAGTTCTTTTAGCATTTGCTTGCATTAAAGGATTTAAGCTTTATTAAATGGATGTGAAAGATACTTTTTTTAATGGTTTTATCCAAGAGGAAGTTTATGTTGAACAAACTCAAAGATTTGAGGATAATCATCATCCAGATCACGTCTTTCATCTTAAGAAAATCTTATATGGCCTTAAACAAGCTCCTAGAGCTTGGTATGAAAGACTTGGCAAATTCCTTCTTGATCAGAGATTTGTTAGAGGCAAAGTAGATATAACTCTCTTCATAAAATGTAATAAGAAAAATGATTTATTAATTGTCCAAATATATGTTAGTGACATTATTTTTGGGGCTACTAATGTTGCTTTATGTGAAGAATTTTCTAAGACAATGTAGGAAGAGTTTGAAATGTCAATGATGGGGGAGTTGAATTACTTCATTGGTTTGTAAATCAAGTAAAAGAAGAATGACATATTTATATCTTAGACCAAATATCTCAATGATCTCCTAAAGAAGTGTGGTATGGACCAATGCAATGGAGCTAACACACCAATGAGTTCAACCACTACATCGGATGCTGATGAAAAAGGGAAATACTTCAACATCACAAGATATAAAAGAATGATTGGATCATTACTCTATTTGACTACAAGTCACCTTGACATTTAGTTTAGTGTGGGAATATGTGCAAGATTCCAATATGCTCCCAAAGAGTCTTATGCTGAACATGTGAAGAATACTACTCTATTCTTCGAGAACTATAAGCTGGAAAGGCACTGGCCAATTCGATTCGACTGTGTCTCGTGACCTTTTTGGTCACTCAGGTAGTCAGGCCAGAGGAAAGATTACTTATTGAAGGCACCCAAGCAGAACGAACCCGTAACGTAGGCAAGTAAGAACTACTAACGATGAATGGAAAAAGCTCTGTAGACCATGGCAACATTCTTTGGTGGTCACATTATTAGGAAGACACCTGAACTTCAAATTGATGAGAGAAAGATTGACCCATGCTTGGGCTTTTTCCGACTTTAGTAAGGCGGACGTGGAAAAGAACCATTTCCCGGTGAAATTCTTTATAAGGTTGCTACTAGAAGGTGTTAAGTAAGGGTTCGTGGGTTAAAAAAGGCCATTTTCTGGTGATGCAGAGATGGAGTCCAAACCTGAATCCCTATAGCTACTCTGTTAGAAAACTTGCTATATGGGTTCATGTGCCTAATTTACCTTTCCATTTCTATAATGAGGAGAACCTGGTCAAGATCGGTAATATCATAGGGAAAAGGTTGAAAGTAGATAAAAACTCTCTGCCTCAGCAACAGGGAGAAGATATTATGGTGGATCACGGGAGGTATGCTCGTATATGTGTGGAGGTTGACCTAAGCAGGAAGCTAAGGTTGAGAGTTGTTCTCAAAAGGAGAGCATTTCGGGTTGAGTATGAAGGACTGGGTCTCATTTGTTTCAAATGTGGAGGGTATAGACATGAAACTAACGTCTGTCCCATTAATGTAATGCAGATAGAAAATCCGGCACCACCGCCACAAGATAAACCACCGTGAATTCATCCTGCTGCAAAGAACGGAAGGCCAATGGAAGTACCGATGGGGGAAGAGTTCGGTCTTTGGATAGTGGTCGGTAGAAATCCTAGACAATGAGCATCGAGAACCGAACTAGGGTCAACTCCAACGGCAAAGAAGCAAGGAACAGAGAAGCTATAAAGCCTCTTAGGTGTACTTTTATCCACGCTGACACACGGGTGGAGTTGTTTGGAGTTTCCTTGGTGGACAATAGAGAGCCAAATTAGACTTGTGAGGTCAGTGAACTAGGTGGAAAGTGCTGGTGGGTGCAGGTTGTTGTTGCGTCTATTGCGATGCTTTGGGTCAGTTTCTTATCTAGAGCTTAACTAGCCTGAAGGAAGGGTGTTGATCCCCGCATTGAACTCTAAGCGAGTGGCTCATCGTGAGACCTTGTTGGCATGCCTCCAAGAAGGCTGATAAGGCCCTGGTTGGGGTTGAGGAACGAACATAACCCTGCGTGGGTTGGGAGGTGAAAGACACAAAGCAAGTGATTAATCATATTCCCCGCTTACTGCTCATGTACTCAAGGAACATAGTAGCTCGAGCAAAGCGTAAACCAAGCACCAAAGCCCGACTTCGAAGCTCATCTTAGCCGTTAAAGCCAGAAAGAAATTTCTCATTCTCTCAAGCTGCATTAATGTGAAGAGAGTCCCCAAAAGAAGCCGGTGAAGAGATGCCGGGGTTGACGGCAGAGGCTGCCTGGTTTCCAAATCCGCCCCAGCATTGAGTTCAGTTTCTTGCTTCCCTTCTGTGCTTGCCCTATTCCGACTCTTTTCTATACCACTGCTGGGAAAAGGGGCTTTGATGCGGGGATTCCCTTGTTAGAGTAAAGCACTAAAGCAAGCAGTCAAGCAGGAAAGGAATACGGTTCATATGGTTATTCCGCATCCCATACTTGTAATTCCTTATCCTAAAGGGATTTATGTACTTCCTTTTCTTTTTAATGATTCATTTTCATTAGTGGGAATAGTCCTTGTCTCTAACTCACTAGAGGCTAGGGTAATAATAAAGAGAAGAGTCCTTTTTGTTGCGTTGTGGTGATTTTCTTTATCCTTTTGTTTGGAGTAGTTTAGACTAGTCTAGAACCATGTCGGAGGTTAGCCAAGTTTCACACAGTAGTCAGAGTCAGTGGTCTTGGAGCCTTGAATGAGATTCCTTCGCTTCATAAAACTACTGTGAAGCTCAATGGAAGCAATTCTCTTGCGGTCTGCACTCTTGTCAATCTTTAGTATGGGGGATGGTGGACTACTTGACTAGGAAAGGCAATGAGCCAAATATAGTCAAAATCTCCCTATACCTATACCTATATGCCTTATATCCAATTGTACAGCTTGGCAACTTATTCATGACATAGACTGCAAAATGGAGAGCTTCAAGCCGGCATACCAGCTTAACTTTAAATAATAAGGACGGGGCCCGACTGACCTCTATTAAATGACGATGCTACACTCAGCAGTGCGTCAAATAGCCTTCATGTTGATCACAAACCCTTTCAATCACTGAGGTAGAAGAAGGGTGTTCTCTTTATGCAATCTCCCAAGTTGAAAAGTATAAGACTCCCATGCTGGGTTCCTGCTTGATCTAATTTTCTTGTATTTGAGAGACCCGTATACATAGCACGCAAGGGATCCTCTTATAGAGCTGGGAAATTGAAATCCTTTTCTACCCTAAAATAAAAGCTTTCATCGATCTTAGGAGCTTAACCTATCGTCTGGCATCCCAATGATGGGGTTCTTCTATCTGTGGGAGCAACTAAGTGAAATTACAATCATTGAATTGAACCGGGACTCCCATTGTTATAAAGATATCGTACTCACCCCTTTTTAGATAAAGTAAAGCACGCTAAGAGAACAAAGAAGATGGTGAGAGCGACGTGGGGTGCTCTTCTTTACCCAAATTTGAGAATTCATAATAGTATGGTTGAACCCGGGACCGGATCCACAGGCCTTGGAATGACTCTTAGGACTCTCTCCCTTTAAGCTCCGGCAGAAGTACGTAATTAGGTCACCTAAGAACTGAAGTAGGGACTTCAGCAACTTCCTTTAGGGCAACTAATGCCACTCTTGGGTGAGAGACTCCATGGTAGAGTAGCCCTCTCTCTTCACATAATGACTTTACCCATCTCTTAGTTGCAAGGTGGTGGCATTCTCATCAATCAAGCGGTGCTCCAAAGCAAGAGCTTTAGACGAGTAGGGCTCACATTAGCGAGAGCCGATAGCGAGAGGAATGTGAGGCTCAAGCCTATAGCAGAGTAGGCAAAAAAGCAGAAAGTCTCTTGGATGGCAAGTCGCTGGAACCTAATTCAAGTGACAGACAACCCTAGGATGAGAGCCTGGACATCAGGAGATCCCTTCACCACTCAGACGTGGACATCAGAACAAGTAGCGACATGGTGCTGAACAAGAATTTGTGTGGGAGCACCAAGAGGCTTTTGATCGAATTTAAGATTATCTTGCAAGGCATCCATAAGAGGGGAGCTTTTGTCATCTAAGGTTGTTGCATATCAGCTGTTAACTTCTTATTGCTGTTAAGAAACCAAATGAATATGATAGAAAGACTGATTTACTTGTGTTAAGGATAATGCACTAGAATAAATAGGATTAGAATCCGATGTGAGTGAGGGTAGGGTAAGAAAATGTACTAATCGTAATGACACAACACATAACGCTAAATAACATGCATCTCTAAAAGAGATATATCTCTTTTATCATCTCTGGCTTAAAGGAGAAAAAGGCATAAGGAAGTCTTTAATACAGCGACCCATTAGGTTTTCTGCTAGAATGCCCAAATTCTAATGAAAAAAATAATCTGATAAAATCAGTTTTTGGACTAAGGGAATCAATCCATTCCATCAAAGGGGATAGTCTCGCACAGGTCGTTTTCTACGTGCTATATTTCGTTTACAACTTGAGCGAGCCTTTCCGCAATAGCCAGTTGGTCAAGTACTTCCTTTCCTCTATAAAGTGCTATCTCTCTTCTGTGTGTTTTTTTCTTACTTTCTTTTTTATATATAAAGTGTTCTCCCTCTTCTGTGAAGTTAAGGGACCCGGCTCTTCCTTGAAACTAAAACAAAGATAGTTTCACTTTGAACGAAAGAACGAGAAAAGGTCTTGGCGGGTGATGGTATGGGATCAGATACACATAGTTTAAGACTCGTAGGCAGCATAGGAGACCATGCTAGCCTCTTGAGGCACTCCTCACTCCTATTCCTGCAACTTCCCTAACTCACAGCAAATGTTGGTAGCGACATGGGTAAGTGCACTTAAAACTATATATATATATATATATTTAAGGCGTTCGACGAATAGACCGATTAACAACTACTTAATATAATAATAAGGAAAGACTGGATTCACTCTCGTAGCTGCCTAGCTAAGTAGTAGTCTCAAAACTGATTGATGGAGGAAGAATCGCCCTATGTAATGGACCTTACTGGCCTAGGTCATGCCCTTGAGATAGGGATTGAGGGCGATGCCCTGACCACGACTGAATGAAAACAAAAGGTCACACAGGGGAACCAAAGGAAGAAGTGTCTAAGTGCTTTCGTATCTTAAAACGAAGCCAATCCAAATCAATCATTTTTCTGGAGCCTTTGATTCTCTTCTACTACTACTACTACTACTACTGGTGGCCATGCCTTTGAATTCTGTCCCAATTGAGGGGACCTCTGCTGGAGGCGAGTCCTTGCCACCTGGTATGGTCTACCCCAAGCTCCTCATAGTGCTGCATTTTGAGGTAGTATGATAGTTTTAACTGCTTCCTTGACTTTCGCACTTGTCGCGAAGGTTGACCAAAATACCCTAAAATTCAGATATCATGCAAACACAGAAGATCATGGGTTATGGTTTCCCAAGGGACAAGTTGGAACATCTTGTGGTGTATTCAGATTCGGACCATGTCAAATATGAGATTGATCAAAAGAGCACAAAATGGCCAATGTGAGTCCTTATGGTTCTCTGGTGTCTTGGTTCAGCAAGAAGCAAAATCCAGTCTCATTGTCATCCACCGAAGTTGAATTCAGTGCTCATCTAGTTGATGTGTACAAGTTTAGTGGCTCAAGCAACAACTTTAAAATTTGGGAATCTAGCCTAAGGAGGTACCAATTTTGTATGACAATACTAGCACAATTAGCTTGGCAAAAACTCTAGTTCAACATACAAGAACCAGGCACATTGTTATTAGACATCAATTCATCAGAGACCATGTCCAAAAGAAGGATGTCAAGGTGTTGTACATTCCCACTTATCTCCAACTTGCTGACATCTTCATAAAGCTATTAGCCAAAGAACCATTTATGTTCATTAAAAGACAATTGGGAATGGTAAATCTCAATGAATTGTAAGTAATCTCTACTTAATGTTAGTTATGTTTTTGTTGATCAATAGATACTAAGTTAAGCTTCAGAGTGTATAGTAATAGTTTTTGTAGGACTTTGCCTAAAGTTGAAAAGTTGTTAACTGATTCAAACTCGAGTTTTGTGTCAACAAACTCAAGTCAACGAGAGTCAGAAAAAAAACTTAAGTTTTTGGGGACAATGTAACTCGAGTCAACATATAGTACACTCAAGTAAAGCTTAGATAGAGAGGAACCAAAAATTTGTGAAGAAAATTATACTCGAGTCAAGTGATAGCACACTTGAGTCAAGGCAAGATAGAGAGCAACCTAAAGCAAAGTTACTTTCAAACTTGAGTCACTTAGTTGTACATTCAAGTCAACAAAATTTTTCAAGCATTTTCAAATGCACACTTGAAGTCCAAGTTAGTACAAATTTATGTTACTCAAGCATGTTCTTAGTCACTTGAGCAGGTAACTTGAGTCACTATGTTGGACACTCGAGTTAAGTGCTTTCTATATAAGCTGAAGCTCAACTGTTACTCTTCACTTCACTTGTCCCCTGAGTTTGAACCTTCAAATCCTTTGAAACCCATTGTCTTCTCCTAACCCTAACTTGAGTCTTCTCCTCGATAATGGCGCCCAAATGATTCTCCAAAGTCAAAGACTCAAATTCTGACTATGAGGTTACTCGATCTACATCTCCTCCTCTGATGAAAAGACTTAGAAAGGAGAAACAAACACCAAAGCGTTATAGGCCTAATGTCACCGACGAGTCTTCTCCTTTGGTAAAACCAAAGAAGCTGGTCATTCAAGAACAATCAGAGGCTCCAAAGAGAAAGCTGATTGATCCTAAAGTAGCTAAATGCAAGGATAAGGAACCTGCTATTGAAATTCCTAAGAAGACAAGGAAGAAAACTTCAAGAGTGTTCCAAAGGATTCTACTACTTCTTATCCTATAAAGCAATCTAGCTTCAAGGTATTCTTTGAATGCTTTAATCCTTTAGCCTCTAATTCTCATTCTAGACCTCCTCAAGATTTTTGTTGCAATCATATTCTCTTCAAAAACTTTGAAGCAAAACTCAAAGTTTTTATGGGCATAGGGAACACTATGCCCATAAAAATTTTTGGCCTACTGTTTATGTGGATCTTGGAAAGCTCAAGGAAGATTGTAATCTTGATCTTTTTGCCTTAGCTTGAGGAATTTGAAAATCTTCTTTGAATTCATACTCCTTATAGTCCTGGAATAGTCAAAACTTTTTACTTTAATATGACCTTAGCCAATTATTTGGATGGCAAGGGTTATCTGATAGAGGATAAAGTTGTCACTCATGTGAGAGGGCAAAAGATTGTTTTAACTTCTAAGTATATAAATTATTTACTTAGAATTTCAAATCCTCCCCCTATTGTTGTTGTGAAATATGATAATAAGGAATTTTTTCAAATCTTGAGACCTAATGAGCCTCTACCTAATGCCATTAAAAAATCTAAGTTTGCCCCTGTTGTCAAGCCCCCTAAGTATAGAGCTATCTGGTACATATATACTAGAAATCTCATACAAAAAGGAAATTTTTTTACACATTTCGCAAAGATCAATTACCCCATCTTTGCTTCCATTACTGACCATGTCCCACACAACATAGGGCATTGGATCATTCAGGAAATGCTTAAGCATAGATTTGCATCAACACGTTCATCCACTATTCCCTTCCCAAATATTGTCTCTCTTATTCTATTCCAACGGAAGATTTGGTTTCTAGCCGCAAATGATAAAGTAGTTAAACCTCCCTTATTTGGCAAACCTCAACTCAATCGAATGAGGATAAATTTTGAAGAAGGTTCTGGCCAGTCAAGGGCTCCTACTAGGTCAAGAGAAAATGAAGCTCAATCTGCTCCACCTCCACCTAGATCACCCCAGCCTACTTCTTCTTCTGATCTTCAAGCTTATCAAGTCAATTGTGGAAGAGGCAATTTTTGACTTGGCTTATAGGATTGAGAATGAAGTGGGAAGATCAGTTGTTGAAGTTATCAAAGGCAACCCTAACTTGGTAGATGCATAAGAAGAGCTGAAAGAGAAAGTTGACAATATTGGTGGTCATATAAAAAATTATGCAGCCAGCTTAAGACCCTTCACTTTATGATATTCCTTCCATAACGAATAGTGTTCACCAGTGAATCCTGGTGGTCTATTGATTGAAGCTCCGTTAGACAATATTCCTTCTATTAGATCTTTTATCTAGGATGTTAATCCTTGACTAGATAACCAATGCTCTGATACCAAATGAAAGATGGAATATCACCTAAAAGAGGAGTGAATAAGGTGATTTAAAAATTTTCTTTTTAATCATCTAGATTACATAGCTAAAATAGGAATAAATAGAGGAGATTAAAGAAATAGAAGACTCCATAAATTTATACTGGTTCGGTCCAAAATCTCTACCTTCGTCCACTCACTAGACTCTCTGGGATTTCACTATCTTAAGAGATGATTACACACTCTATAGCTCTTAGAGTAATTCTCTCACTAGAATTTACTCTCCCTTACAAGTTGTAATCAACCAACCCCAATCTTAAAGGTTTAAACCTTGAGATTAATACAATGAAAATAATTTTAAAAGAGTAAATGAATAATCACTCAAGTATGAGTATAATCGAAGATATTAAACGAAGGTTAGAAACAGTAAATGCTAGTTTTCACAAATTGAATGCACAACGTTTCGGTAGGTGGAAGATTCAATGCTTCTGGCTTTTATAGTTGATGACATTTATGACTATTGAGAAGCTTCATGAATTATCCGTTGTGACTGATAAAGAAGACAGTTGAGATTGATTTTCCTTAACGTTGCTCATACGAATTCTCTCTTTAATCAGTGTCGTAATTCCATGTTGACATTCCTTGTCCATTTGTCCGATGAGACTCAATCTTGGAAGTGGAAATGAAGAGGTTGCAACACTTTAAGGCGCTTAGATAGTTGGCTGTCATTACGGAATTCATTTCTGCTTTGTATTTAATGCTTTTGACACATAATTGCTTTATTTCAATTTGTTGTTAATCCATATCAAAATCAACTGAAACTCATTAACAAATTAATTAAACATAGTTAGGAATAGTAATGAGTAAGAATATAAGGCATTTCAAGTCATAATTAATGATTTAGATATTACAGACACGGTGTTTTTCAAAAATCACAGGCATGACTCGAGTCATAATAGCTTAACTCGAGTTATCATGACTGGAGTCATCTTGAATATCAATTGACAAACACATAGCTTCAAGGATGACTGGAGTCATTCATATTTTCACAAAACCTGGGGGGTGTCTCTGTGCTAACAAGACAGGATTCATGATAAAGTGACTTGAGTCACTTAACTTCAGCACATCTAAGAGCGCCTTTGAGCAAATATGACTGGAGTCAAGAAATCCAGACTCGAATCATAATAGTTTTCACAAAGATTGATATTGGGTTTGAGTTGTGAGAATATTTGCTACAGTAGATGATTGCAGTCCTTTAATGAAGGATTGGAGTCACATTTTATTGTTTGAAAAGACTCTGTTGGAAATTTTCTTAGAGTGACTGGAGTCACAACTCATTGATTCGAGTCACATAGTTTGAAAGCATTTGAAAATAAGTGATTATGACTCGAGTCATAACAACTTGACAAGAGTCATTTAACTTGAAAACGTGTTGCTGCAGAGAGCTACGACTGGAGTCATAAACAATTGACTTGAGTCAGTCATTAGTCATCAGTTTTAAAACAAATGGCGATGACTCTAGTTATATAAAGATGACTTTAGTCATCTTGCATCAGTGAAACTAGTTACTGATCAAGATATTTTTTTTAATAGAGAAATGATCTCATACAATGATCAATATCAATATTGTTAATTTACAATTATCATTTATCATCAAAATAATTAGAGAACTAAGATTCTCCCCTTTTTTTATGATGATAATACTTGTATATTAAAGAGAAAAGATTTTTGACAGAAATGAAGCATGAATAAAAGCAAATAGACAATCGTACAAGTATAAGGGCAATCATACTTATATTACTCATTGAAATTGAAGTTCATGATATTGAAAATACAAAATGAGTACATAAGTGAAAATAAGAATAGATAAAGTGAAAAAAATAGATTGCTACTAGTTCATTTCTTCAAGGACTCAAACTTCTCTTTCACTCCCCCTTTGTCATCAAGCAAAATGAGAGGATCAAAGGCTAGGGAGAATAGAGAGTGAGAGATAAGGAAGATGAGGCAGTTGGAGATAAGATAGGTACAGTGGAGGGAGCAATGGGAGATGAAGGTGGTGAAATGGAAGAAGAAGAAGATTTTTCATCCATGAGTCAGCAGTATCTCTAGATTGAGAAAGTCTGACTGTGGAAGTGTGAGATGGAGGAATAGATATGGTAGGAGGTGCAGATGGCCTGGTAGGAGTGGTGAAGGTAGGAGGAGTGGAGAAAGGGATAGTGGATGAGAGATGAGGTGAAGGCTGGATGGGAGAATGAGGAGGAGAGTGGATTACACTTGAGGGACCGGCAACTGCTTGAGGCTGAATGAGCTTGGGGAGCTTGTAATCTAGTTGCATGTATAGGGAGTGCATGCTCTCAAAATGAGTATCAAAGTGTTCAAAATGTCCAGCCACATTCTTTACTTTCTCATCCAAAGCGTCTAGCTTCTCACCTTGATCATCTTGGACTTCAACTAGTTTCTTGTGACTTGAAGTCACCTTGTCTACCAACTTACCAACCTCTAACTCCATTTTATCTATTAGCTAATAATATTGTGCAGTTAGGGTGGTTTGCAAGGTACCAAATATCTCAGCCATAGCCTTCTCCACAATGCTTTTTATGGAAGCATGTTGGCTAAAGGATGGGGGTTGTGAATGGGTCTCAATAGGAGATGAGGGAGCCTTACTAGGCTTGGACACAAAAGCTCTCGACTGCCCTAACCCTTCTTGGAAAGAGATTCTCATAAAATTAAGTTGAACTTTCCAAAAAGGGGTGGATGAAATGGTTTTTCATATAGGTCAATAAGGGAGACAGGGTTTGGAAAAGGAATAGGAGAGGATGAAGAAGACTCAAACCTGAACTTTTTCATCTCTTGAAAGATCCAGTAGCCTATGTTGAAAGGCACATTTTCAATTAGAGATGCAAAAAGTTCATTGTATCTATTATTAAAATGTGTATAATTTTTGCATTTTTGTATAAGGTTTATGGAATAAATGTACCAAATGGCTTTATACAAAGGTGGCATGCAGACAGGAGAAAATTTCAGGGCTTTGATAGGCTCTCTTGGTTAAGAGTTTTGAAAAATTTTACAGCATTATACTTAATTTCAGGCATAGGGGGTGGATTTTCAATCATAAGTAGAGAATTTTAAATTTCAATAGAGACAACAATCTGCTTCCTCTTAACAGAAGTAAGGCACTTATCTTCCACTAAATTGCTATCATTATCTAATTCAATGGCCATAGACATATTGAAATAAAATTATCCTACTAAATTTTGACCATAAGGTGTGTTTATAGCTAACGGATTTTTGAAAGGCTCTAGCTAAGGAGACAAGTCAAAATTGCACTCCTCCTTAAGCTTAGCCAATTTCACATACACTGTGGGACAAAAACTACAAGATTCAAACTCCTCCCTAAAATTTTTGAGTTTTGACTCAAAAAAGAGAGTTGGGTTGCACAGAAAATTAGACTTAAGCGGAGGCTTAAGCACATCAGGAATTGAAAAGACTTTGGATTGTCTAGTTACCTTAGGTCTAGAGGCACTTTGTCCAATTGACCATTTAAAGTCTGAAGTTGAGATAGTCTACTTTTGATGCTTGGTTGGAACCACAATTGGTTCTTTGTCTCGAAATTTTGTGGCTGCAAGGGACATTGTCTTCTTTACTGGAATCTTAGGAGGTTCCTGAATCCTCAGCTTTCTGGGCTTAGAAGGAGTGTCATCTAATGGTTTTAATTTCTGATATGGCTTTCTTTGGCACTTAGGTCACGTCGAAGATGGAGAAGTAGCTGATTTAGTTCCCTCATAGTTTTAGGAAAAAAAATTTGGTTTTAGAGATGTTTTTGGTTCGCATTTTGGAAGAAACTTGAGAGAGAGAGAGCGGGAGAGAGTTGAGAGAATTCCTAGAGTTAGGGTTCAAGAATTTGAGAAGTGGAGTGCAGTAGTCTTGATTTCAACTTATATAAACCCACATGACTTGAGTCATTTAATGAGTGACTCGAGTCAGTTTATAAAAATAACTGACTTTAGGAGAGAGAAAATATACCAGTGACTCGAGTAAGGTCATTGTGATTGAAGTCGTCATAGTGCTTTCGCTCTTTAGTTGCTATCTGTCTTCAGTCTCTTGTAGGAACATTCAGCATGACTTGAGTTGAAAAAAAATGGCATTTGCTCTCTGTCTCCAATTGACTGCAGTAGATTCATCCATGACTCAAGTTAAAATGTAGTCAATTACTCTCTATCTGCAATTGACTTTTGTAAAATGTTTCATGACTTGAGTCAAGTAAGATCAGTTGCTATTCATAAGTGCTTGACTGCAGTAGCTCATGGCATGACTTGAGTTGGGGTGACTCTTCAAATTCAAATGTTCTCTGTAAGTCTCTGACTACAGGAACATCTTGAATACCTAGAGTCATTAACACTTCACAACAGAAAGCCATTAGTCGAGGAACAAATAGGTGACTCGAGTTATTCATTTAATGACTCGAGTCATCTAAATAACTTAGAGTTCTTTAACAAATTTCCTTGATATTACTAGAGTTAAAGACTCTTGACTCTAGTTAACTAACAAAGAATAGATTCAGTTTATTTGAGGGTGACTCGAGTTAACCCATAGTGACTCGAGTCACTTAACCCTTATTACTCACTATTGCATTTTATCTTCACTTAGTCCTATAAAAATATAATATACAAATTCCTATGCTTAAGTTAGTGAATTATTATCATCAAAAACATAAAACTAACATTAAGTGAAGATAACCTACAATTCATTATGATTTACCATTCCCAATTTTCTCTTGATGAACACAAATTGCTCTTTGGCTAGTGGCTTTGTGAAGATGTCGGCAAGTTGATGATGAGTGGGAATGAACAACACATTGACATCCTTCTTTTGGACATCACCTCTGATGAAGTGATGTCTAACATCAATGTGCTTGGTCCTTGTATGTTGAATTAGGTTCTTTGCCAAGCTGATTGTGCTGGTGTTGTCACAGAGGATTGGTATTTCTTTTAGGTGGATTCTCAAATCTTGGAGTTATTGCTTGAGACACAAAACTTGTGCACAACAATTAGATGCAGCAATGTATTCAACTTCGATGGATGATAATGAGACCGTTTTTTGTTTCTTGCTGAACCAATATATTAGAGCACCACTAAGGAACTCACATTATCCACTTGTTGTCTTCTGGTTAATCTTGTATCCTGCATGGTCCGAGTCTGAATAAGTCACAAGATGTTCAGTTTGTCCTTTGGGAAACCACAGACCAATTCCTTTTATGTTTGCAAGATATCTGAATATCCTTTTCACATGTTCAACATAAGATTCTTTGGTGGCAAATTGGAATCTTGCACAAATTCCCACGTTGAACTAGATGTCAAGGCGACTTGCTGTCAGGTAGAGTAATGATCCAATCATTCCTCCATATCTTGTAATATTGAAGTCTTTCCCTTTTTCATTAGCATCCAATACTATTGTTGAAATCATTGGAGTGTGAGCTCCATTGCATTAATTCATACCATACTTCTTCAAAAAATCTCTTAGGTATTTGGTATGCGATATGAAGATATCATTCTTCTTTTACGTGATTTGCAAATCAAGTAAGTAGTTCAATTCACCCATCATTGACATCTCAAACTCTCCCTAAAAATAATGTAACTAACATATATTTAAACAATTAATAAATCATTTTTCTTATTACATTTTATGAATAGACTTATATCTACTTTGCCTCTAACAAATCCTTGATTAAAGAAGGAATTTACCAAGCCTTTTATACCAAGCTATAGGAGATTGTTTAAGGCCATACAAAGTTGTTTTAAGATGAAAGACATGATCTGGATGATGATTATCCTCAAATCTAGGAGGTTGTTTAACATAAACTTCCTCTTGGATAAAACCATTTAGAAAAGTAGATTTCACATCTATTTGATAAAGTTTGAATCCTTTAATGCAAGCAAAGACTAGAAGAACTCATATGATTTCCAATCTTGCCACTGGAGCATAAGCTTCTTCATAATCTCTTCTTCTTGATTATAGGCTTTTGCAACCAATCTTGCCTTATTACGGATAATGATTGCAGATTCATCTCGTTTGTTATTGAATAACCATTTAGTGCCAATAACTGGATGGTCTTTAGGCCTAGGTACCAAATCCCAAACTTGATTTCTTTCAAACTGATGTAACTCCTCTTGCATTGCTATCACCCAATCATTGTCTAAAAGGGCTGCTTCAATCATATAAGTAACTTTGAAATGAAAGCAGAAAAGTAACTTCATTTAAGGTACTTCGTCTGGTTTTCACTCCCTAATTTATATCACTTATAACTTAGTCCAGTGGACGACTTCTACTGTATCTCTAAGATCTAGGTTGAGATTGATCAGTGTTTTCACAATCATTTTCAACTACTCGTTCTATTTCCAAAGGTTTTTCACAATTTACCAAAACAGAAGAGGTTTTTGAAATAGATTGATTTTGAACATTGAGATCATCATCATCATCCAAAGGTTTGTTAGACTTGGTTTCATAGAATACAACATGAATAGATTCTTCTACAACACGAGTATTGTTGTTAAATATTCTATAAGCTTTACTTCTATTTGAATAAATAAGAAATATACCTTCATCCAACTTGAGGTCAAATTTCCCAAGATTGTCCTTACCATTATTGTGCACAAAGCACTTTTATCCAAAAAGGTGCAGATGAGCTATGTTAGGCTTTTTTCCTTTCTACAGTTCATAAGGTGTTTTGTTCATCTTCTTTCGGAGATATACTCGATTTGAGATGTAGCAAGCTGTACTTATTACATCAGCCCAAAATACTTGGGAGGTTCAATTTTCATTTAGCATTGCCGTTGCCATCTCAGTAAGGACTCGATTCTTCCTCTTTACAACACCATTTTGTTGAGAAGTCCTTAAGGCAGAGAAATTGTGAATTCCTATAATAGATAATCCTTTCTTGTTTTGGACTTTCTTGGCAAAAGTAACAAGTTGATCAAATGCTTCATTTTTAGATGATAAAAATATAGTCTATGCAAATCTTGAGAAATCATCAATTATAACTAAAGTGTAAAATTGCCCTCAAGGCTTTTCATTCTAGTCGGTCCAACTAGATCCATACAGTGTAGTTGAAGAGGCCTATTAGTTGAGATTTCACTCTTTGACTTTAAAGGAAGATTTAGTTCGTTTACCCTTTTGACAAGCATCACAAATCATGTCATTTTTAAAACTCAGTTTTGGTAAACCAATAACCAAATCCTTTTTCATTAACTTATCAAGTTGAAACATATTCACATGAGCTAATCGCTTGTGCCAAAGCCAACTTTCATCCAAGTTACCAATAAAACAATTTTTAGAAATAGAGTTATTGCTAGGAAGAATAAGAGTGTAGTAGTTACCTTCTCTAGGAGCCCTGAATAAGGCTTTGGTCTTAACATGAACTAAGGGTGCTCATCCTTGCTTACAATTAGACATTCCTCAGAATCGAAGATAACTAAGTTACCTCTATATTTGCTTTGGGTCACACTGAGGAGGTTGTGGATAAGCCTTTTACCAGGTAAACATCTTTGATTTGAGGTCCTTTGTTGTTTCCAACTTCTCCAATTCTAACAATCCTTTTTGATTGGTTTCCACCAAAAGTTACCTTGCTACCATCCTTTGATTTGATTGTAGCAAATTTGGATTGATCTACCGTCATGTGTCTAGAGCATCCACTATCAATGTACCATTTGTTGGATTTGATGGTCTAAGACAGACTTGCAAAACAGAAAAGATTAAGCTTAGGTACCCATCTTTTTTTGGGTCCTTTTGGGATATTTTGTCTTAGGAACCTTATAGGATCCTTTAGGCACCCATTGATAATTTCCTATATAGGCTTACTCTTTCTTTCCTTTTTATGAAAACAGGAAGATGTGGTATGACCTTTACGATTGCAATAATTACAATGTGCAAAAGGATTTGAAGAATGAATTGATTTTTGAAAATAATTTAAATAATTTTTTTCTATAGTTTTCTTCTTTCCTTTTCTTTTATCAAAATCAGGTTTGTAACCAATACCTGACTCACCATTAGTAAACCTTTGCTGTTTCAAAATTACTTTGAGCATTTCACTGGCTGAGTGATTATTTCAAGAGTTTTTGTAAGATAAGCAACAAGTTGATTGATCAGGTATGTGAATCTCAATTGGAATTCCACAGACTTCATACGAAGTAGATCGTATTCAGTCATCAGGGTATTTAGCGAATTTTCTTTGATTCTAGTTATTCTTTTATGGGCAATCTCGAGTGCATCCCACATGGCCTTGGTGGATGACAAAGTGCAAATACGAAAATATTCCTTTATGCTTAGTGCACTTTGAAGCATGAGAATTACTTTGCTATTGAGGGTGACTTGCTTTCTGTTTTCTTCCTGTATTCCTCCTTGAGCTTCAGAGTTCTAACACGATATTCAATGATGACTGGAGCATAATCTCCTCTTTTGAATATTTTGCAAAGCCCATACTCGGTAGCCATCACAAAGACTCTAAACTTAGCCTTCCAAAATGAATAGTGTTCACCATTGAATCCTAGTAGTCTATTAATCGAGGCTCCATCAGGCACTCGAGGCTCTTTGCTTTCTGACTTCATAAAGATCAATTCCTAGAATCCAGTACCTATCTCCATTAGACTCTTTAAATCTTCTTTCCAATGCAAGAAGAATCAACTCCAAAACCATTGTAATTTGACAGTTATGATCCGATGAACGAAGGCTATTCTTTGGCTAGCGTTTTTTCAGCATCCTGAATTAATTGTCAACTTCAAAGATTCATACCTTACTTATTTGATCTTTGTTTTCCATGTTTTTTATGTTTCTGGAAAGGTATATGAGTCTATTTTCATATGCCACTAATTTCAGCTCATTCCGATGTGTAGATTGTGAGTTATGCTCAAATTACCGAACCTTGGTCTGATGTATGATGGTAACAGATGGATCAACTTCAAAAATATATAGCTCTCACATCTGATCTTCTTTAGGCATGAAACTTTGTAAAGATAACGCTTTGGGAGTCTAGTTTCATACAAAATTGATTTCACCTTAATCCGATCTCTGGTTTGGAAGATATGATTGAATTACCAGAGGTTGCCCATGCTGAACGTGAAATAGAGTTGAACAGAGTTGCTGAAAGCTTGCTAAACTCGAGTCATTAAGTGACTAACTCAAGTTTTAAGTTCCAAACTCGAGTTTTGTGTCCTAAACTTGAGTTTTCTCATAATCCAGAGGTAAATCACTTCCATTAATGTAGTAAACTTGACTTTTGAGTATCTGGCTTAATTTTGCTCATCCAGAACCTGATATATGCTTGTTTTAACTCTAAATTGAGTTGTTTCAACTTTCATTTAATTGTGGAGACTTCAAGAATCAATCTAAAAACTTGTATGATAATTTTCTCATTTCATTTGGCAAGTTTTTCTTTCTTTCTTCTCTTTTCTTGATCATTCTCCATAATTGAACTATTTCTTTATTTTCTTCTCTTATTTTTTCTCCATATAAACAAGTCTACATTAAATGTAGCAATTAGTCAATATATATGCTATAAACTTTTTGCTCTTACTAATGGCATCTATATAAGACATCATCAAAACTAATCATAAGCAACACTTGGAAGATGATTAGACTCGAGCCTACATACTTTTAACTTGAGCCTAGCGGAACTCTGTTTCACTAACGACATCCTCTATCTGTTTGATTCAAACTTATCAATTAATTTACTCACATGTTAAGTTGCGAATGCTCATATATACATATACTTAATCAATATACTTACAAGTTTCAGATGAATTCAGCAAGGATCAAAGTGAAATCACATCTGGGTTAAGTGCATTTAATGAAGAACCAAGAAGAAGCCTGAAACTTTTCCTCTATCCCAATGGTTCAGCCAGTCCGTTATAGGACGATCAAATTACTCTCCAATGGTCAAAATGGATTATGGAATGACAAGAATTCTGGAAGATTATCTGCAAAGACTAAATCCAGGATTCCAGCTAAGAATTAAAAAAAAAGAGAGAAATATATGCAACTGTCATATTTCAGAGATGAAGCTGAACATTGAAGAAGAAAGAGAAGAAAATGCAACGGCTAGTTCCTCTGGTTTAACTATAAATACCCAAGAAGACTCATAGCAACAAACACAAAACTACAAGTGATTACAATTTTGATTTGAGTCTTTGTTGTGCATTCTACTGAATTTGAACTTCAGTGTTTATCTATATCTGCTCTTTTTGAGAGTCTTGTTTTGAAAATCATTTGATTACTTGTTTGAGAGAAGTCAAGGTTGTGGAACCTGTGAGTTGGGGTATTTAATTACAAAGTTTAAGGGGAAGCAAGTCCTAGGTGATTAGTTTTGCTTGAAAGCTACATTGTTGTAATTAAAGAATATTGAGATAGTTGAAAAACACAGAAGATATCTGGGAACTGGACATAGGTCAATGTTAGGACTGAACCAATATAAATCTTCTGTGTCTAACTTTTCTTCTCTTACTTTCTTTCACTTTGTTTTCAATCTAAAACTTGGGTATTTTGAAAAGAATTTTTAAATCCCAAATTCACCCCCCCTTTTGGTGATTTCTTCCATTTACAGAGAAAAGATTGTTTTAACTACTAAGCATATCAATTCTTTACTTAGAAATTCAAATCCTCCTCTTGTTGCTATCAGAAATATGATAATAGGGAAATTTTCCAAATTCTGAGACCAAATGAGCCTCTACCAAAGTATAGAGCTATCTAGTACATCTATACCAGAAATCTCATACAAAAGGGAAAAATTTTACACATTTTGCAAAGAAAGATTACCCCATCTTTGCTTCCATTATTGAGCATGTTCTGCACAACATAGGGCATTAGATCATTCAGGAAATGCTTAAGTTTAGATTTGCATCTAAACCTTCATCCACCACTCCCATCCCAAATCTTGTCTCTCTTGTTCTATTCCAAGAGAAGATTTGGTTTCTAGTCGCAAATGACAAAATAGTGAAACCTCCTCTATTTGGTAAACCCCAACTGATCTCATGAGGATAAATTTTGAGGAAGGTTCTAACCAATCAAGGGCTCCTACTAGGTGAAGAGCAAATGAAGCTTAATCTGCTCTACCTCCACCTAGATCACCCCAGCCTAATTCTTATTATGATACTTAAACTCAAATCAAGTCAATTGTGGAAAAGGCAATTTCTGGCTTGACTAATAGGATTGAGAATGAAGTGGAAAGATTGGTTGCTAAGGTGACCAATAGCAACCATGACTTGGAAGATGTACAAGAAGAGTTAAAAGAGAAAGTTGACTATATTGGCGGTCATATAGAAGATCATGTAGCCACCATGTTGAGCTTCAGGTGCATTTTATTTCAATTATTTCTTTTTGTAGTTCATTATGTATTTGTATTTTAGTTCATTATGCTTACACTTGGATGTATACTTTTTGAGATTAATGAAATATGAATCTTTTACATTTTGTGTGTTTATTGTAATCTTGATTGCTCAATTCTCTTTGAAAAACTGACAATTTGTTTACAATTGTTGTCATCATGAAAATGGTATAAGTTAAAATGCTTTTAACTTGATGAAAATTTAAACCAACAACTTATTGTCAAGGTTAACTCAAGTTTGGAGTTTTCAAACTTGAGCCAACACAAGACAAAGAGACTTCATATATAGTTGAAGTCATATTGACTCTAGTCAATCATATTGTAACTTGAGTCATCTCAAGTCAGAGAGCTTTCATGTATGTGTGATTAACTCGAGCCTGACATGGGTTAACTCGAGCCAGTGCAAGGCCAAAAGCTATCAGGCACATATTTGTTAAACCTGGCTATCACCTAAGAGGGGGTGAATTGGGTGTCTCATAAAACTTAAGGTAACTTTGAAAATCTTTTCGCAACTTAGGAAGACAATTTGTATGATAGTAATAATCTATAAAGCAATTGTCAGTCATTCAAATATATATGTTGGGAATATAAGAGTTTAGGGAAGAGAATATGCAAACTATGATTTATCCTGGTTCCACTGAATCTTTGACCTACGTCTAGCCCTGAAACTCCACATGAGATTTTCAATCCATTATCCTCTTGTTTAATCCGAGTATAAGAGAAGCCTTTACAATCCCACAAGTTCACCCAAGCACTTGTAAAGCCAAATCTCTCACTGAGATACTCACCCTACACACCGTAAGGTTACAAATTTGTTTCCCAGTCAAGATCATCCAATCTTGAGTAACTTTTAGATAAACACATAAAGTGATTACAATGAATCTTCTCTCTTTACGCTAAATAGATAAAGTGAATATGATAAACAAAGAAGTACATAATCAATCTTCTCACTCTTTACACTAAACTATATAGACATGGAGAAAAAAAGAGTATATTAGCTAATCGAGTATTGACATATCGATGGTGAAAATCGTTTCGTTGGCTTCATCGAGTTATTCATCAATCATCACATGTCATCCCTCCTTCCGGTTTGAAGACTTTGCAATTTATAGGTAATTGTCTTTTGACCGATGTGAGCATTCGACCGTTGGAAATGTATTAGTGACTATTGGAGCGTCTATGCTTCGCTTGATAAAATGTTGAGCTGTATTTCCACATCTTGTGTACTTTGTTTGTTTGACAGTGCATTGTCACATGGTCTTACCTCGTTGGCATTGAACTTTAATCAAAGCTTTTGATCTTTCCCGGAATGGGTGTCTCTGAAGTAGATCATTTGTCTACTTTGAACTCATTTGCCGTGTTAGCTCGAATAAGCTCTTCTTTCTGCAACTGTATTTGATGCTCTGACATAATTGTTGATTTTAAATGATTTGCATGCAAACCTTTTGTCAAGAATTTAGGTGCATGTCGGCCTTAAAACTCTTCTGCTCCCAGCCAAACTTCACCGAGATCCTTAGCTAGGATGGCTTCGTTGGGATCCTTAGCTAGGTTGACTTCACTAGGATCCTTAGCTAGGTTGCAGACTTCAATATCAAGTAAAGATTTACAAATGTTTATCTTGGCAAGTATGTGTTGGACCATACCAATCATTGCATTTGAAGCATAATCCGAGTTCTTGCAGAAGTGCCATCTCGGATGGTTGGTGTAGTTTGTTATGCCGACAAGACATCTCAATATTTTCTTGCCGATGTGATATCTTTGCATTTTCATTTGCCCTCGAGCTACCTCAGCATTTGCTCGAGTACATCTGAAAAGCTTGGTTGAGTAATATCATGTAAATGAGCATATTACGTTTTGAATAGTGAGGTTACTCGAGTAACCATTTTCTCTGCTCGACTATTGTTTGAGAGAGCCAATACCAACATACGTGCAAGAGTACATTACTCGAGTAATATCAAACTGTACTCGAGTATCCTTTATGGTTCATCATGAAGCCTTCACTCGATTTCAAGGATTAATCTCCACAATGTAGTGAATCTCAAAGCGTAAGAGTACTTGCGGCATGAAGGTCAACTTTCGGTCAGCTTAACATCTTCTATACAGCTTCAAATCTAACAAATCACCCATACCCAGAAAACTCTTCAAGTCTTCTTTCCAATGCAACAAGAATCAGCTCCATACTCATTGTGTGTTGAGCATTATCATCAAATTAATAGAATTCTGTTATGAACCAATGTTTTCGCACAATCCTGAACACACTATGAACTTCTAAAACTCATATCTCTCTCATTTGATCTTTGTTTTCTATTATCTTGATTTTTTTGGAAAGATATGTAAATCTAGTTTCATATGCCACCTATTTCAACTCATTCTGACGTGTAGTTTGTGAAATATATCCAAATCACCGAAGCTTGGTCTGCTATGTGATGTTAATTAGCTGTGGCAACTTCCGAAATTTATATTTCTTTCATCTGAACTCCTTTGGACTTAAAGTTTTGTCAAGATGACACATTGAGAATCTAGTTTCACAAAAAATTGGTTTAACCTCAATCCAATCTATGGTTTGGGAGATATCATCAAATAATCAGACATCGTTTAGGTGAAATGCAAAGCAAAGTTGAACATAATTGTTGAAACACATAAATTACTCGAGTAATATATGGCTTACTCGAGTAATTGCAAGAAATGAAGTGTAATTACTGTAGCAACTCGTCATGGCATTGTAGCAACTCGAGTATTCATTGTGAAGCTTGAAGTTGCTTATTTTAGCTCTGAATTGCGCCATTCCAGCTTCTATTTGATCATAGAGACTTGGATATTGACATTCTCATAATATTTGTCTAGTTCTTCTTCTTTCAATCTCCTTTCATGATCATTCTCTATAATTCAACTTGGACTAACTTACATTAAATATAGCAGTTAGTCAATGTATATCATAGAAACTTTTTGCTCTTGATATTGATATTTGTCATCATCAAAACTAACCATGTTTAAAAATATTGACTTGAGTCATGGGCTCTAATGAAATATCTGTGAATTGTCTTTAACTCCAGAGTATTTTTTTTTTTACTCAAGTCATATTTTGTGAACATAATCTTATTTTCAAAAATTCATAAGTCCTTAATTTGAGTCAGTATATATTAACTTGAGTTATAGTGGTTAAAATATATTTTGCAATAATCTAGGTCACTCAAGTTAGTCACTTAATGACTTAAGTTGACACAATTTCAAACTACTTTCAAAATGCTATTTTGAGGCCTACTCTCAAAGGAAGAGCTTGACTCGAGTTTTAAATCAATAGCTTGAGTCATGCACTTGAGTGATACATTTTAACCTTGAGTTATGGTCATATAGAAAAATCTTCATATCAAACTTCAAACTTATTTTCAAAGAAGATAACTCATTGACTCGAGTCAAGAAATGTTAACTTGAGTCATACACTCCAGTCTCCTCGAACTATCGAGTGCAAAATGGCTCTGTTTTACAATCACTGTCTTCCCCCAATTCACCCCTATTGGGGATTAAGCTCCACTTTCAATTATGCCCCTACTTTTCTCCTCTTTTAACCCTATGGTGACATGTGTCCTTATGTAATAATTACATTTGACTTTTTCCTTCTTATTTCCCCCAAAACGCAGGAAACCCTTATTAGTCTAGGAAATGCCATGTGCATATTTATTTTAGCATATCTTTTCTCAACTAATTGTCTCAAACCTTAGAACATAGCTAAATGGAAATTGTTCCACTCAATTAACGCCGTATAAGTGTTTTGTGTCCTTCTGCACTAGCACTTTAATTTTTCTGGCCTATACCTACTATGTCCACTGAACAATATGGCCAAGTTACTTAGCCCCTAAAAGCTATTTTATCTCTTGACATTCTTGAGACACTTCCAGAACTGGGCTTAGTTGTCTACTAATTTTAGACTTATTCTCAAGTCTCTAGGTCTGAAATTCAGGATATTACACAATACATCTTCTCTAAACTTTACACTTTGAGCAGTTTCCTACCAAACACATGAATTTAAGTGTTTGGAAGAAAACACATATTTTCAAATATGCTTTATTTTTAACAGTCTTTCTTCTAGAGAACAAGTTCATCAACACATGAGTATTGAGGAACAATACTCAAGTGTGACACTCAAGTGTAGATAAATGACACTTGAGTGTCACCTATCACTGAACTAAACTTTGATCTTCATAAATTCAAATTCACTGATTATCAATTGGTATCTTTTGATTATTACTCATTACTACTCAGTACCTTTAATCATGTGTATTAATGAGTTTCGGATGATCACTTGATGGATTATGTGAAAATTATCATAGAGTAAGATTTGTGTTAGATGCATTAAAAGTTGAAGAAGTAACAGAGCATGCACACAGAAACTTAATCATTGTAGGGCAAATGATCATACTCTCATACAACCATTCTGGATAAAGTGAAATTAACTCTACCTTAGTCAAATACAAACACTAATAGCATTTCATGCAAAAAAGTTCAACAGTGATACGAAAGCAACATAAAATCAAATCTTCCAACGGCTTAGGTTTGTGTTAAACAAAAAGATGGTATTCATCTGTGATATCTACTTTGAGAGAGAGCATTTATTATTTAATTGATTGTTGTAAAATCTCAAGGCAGTAAGACATTGAGTATAGTTGTCTGATTATAATTTGTAAGAGGAAGTAATTCCTATTGAGGCTTACACTTTAAACTTGTGTAATCGTTTGAAAGATAGTAGAAATCTCAGAGGAGCTCTGAGGACTAGACATAGGTTACGAGATTAAGACCGAATCAGTATAAATTTTTGGGCAAACTTTGATGATATCTTTCTAACTTTTCCTTCGTGGTTTAATCATTGTTAAGATCATTCTAATTTTTAAAAATACCCAATTCACCCATTTCTTGGGTGATGCACTATGACTAACATTTAGTATCAAAGCAAGGTCTTCTCTTTACAAGCTTTTAACATCCTTACAAGGATCCATGGAATGAAACTTATATCAATAGACCTCCTTCCTTCATTGGTGAACATTATTCATTCTAGAAGGCTAAGTTCATAGTCTTCGTTATGGCCATTGAATACGATCTATAGCAAGTGATCAAAAATGGAGAATATGTTCTATGGAAAAAGGTGAAAGAACGACTTATGGCAAAGATTGTGGCTGGGTTTGATGATATGCAAGAGGCTGATTACTCTAAATATTTTGATGATTCAAAGTATGCTAAGTTAGAATGAATACTTTAGAATATGCAATCTCTCAAGTTGTGAGAAAAATATATCATAAAGTATTTTGGGTGGACGTTATGATCACTGCATGCTACATTTCAAATAAAGCCTATATCCACAAGAAATTTGACAAAACTCCCTATGAGCTGTACAAAGGAATGAAGCCAAACATTGCTCATTTGCATGTATTCGGTTCTAAATACTTTCTTTGTACACAAAAATAGTAAGGAAAACTTATGAAAGTTCAATCTTATGTTAGATGAAGGTATATTCTTTGGCTACTCTGAAAGAAGTAAAGCTTATAGACTATATAACAAAGGCATTTGTGTTGCTGGAGAGTTTATGCATGTTGTGTTTTCTGAATATATTCTTCTATCAAACCTTTAGGTGATGAACCTGAATTGATTCATCTTAAAGAATCCTAAATTATCTCAAAATCTTCATCACTATTGGAAAATGAATTTGAGAATGATCTTGATCCTGTTAATCAAAATAAAGAAGATCAAGGTCAAAGCCTAGAGATACAATAAGAGCCATATAATAGATTAAGTTCTAGGTGACACCAATGAGGGAGTAAGAACTAAGAGTAAAGTCCTTAATGAAGTTAGCTTCTTTGCCGCCATTTCTGAGATTGAAACTCTAGTATTAATGAAGCCCTTTTAAACAATGATTGAGTTATATCAATACAAGAAGAACTAAATCAATGTGAAATAAATCAAGTTTGGTACTTGGTATCCAGGCCAAAAGACCATTTGGTCATCGGTATAAAATGGGTATTCAAGAACAAACATGATGAATCCATAGCCATTGTTAAAAACAAGGAAAGATTGGTAGCTAAAGGCTGTAATTGAGAATAATATATTGATTATGAGGAAACATACGTTCTAATAGCTAGATTAGAAGCCATACAGTCTTTGTGTGTTTCAAAGGATTCAAATAGAGTAGATATGAATAAATACTGAAGTATGCATAATGAAGTGTCAAATTAAAAATGCAATCAATTGAAATTGTGTGTTGTTGCTATGGGTCTTCTTGGGTATATATAGTTTAATTAGAGGAACTAGCCATTGCATTTTCTTCTCTTTGATTCTTCAATGTTCAGCTTCATCTATGGAATATGACAGTTGCATATATTTCTCTATTTCTTCAATTCTTAGCTGGAATCCTGGATTTAGTTGTTGCAGATGATCTTCTAGAATTCTGGTTATACCATAAACTATATTTGACCGTTGGAAAATGATCTAGACGATCTATAATGGCCTAAGCTGAACCATTGGGATAGAGGAGAAATTTCAAGCTTGTTCTTTGTTATTCATTAATTGCATTTGACCCATATTTGATTTTACCTTGATCCTTGCTGAATTCATCTGAAACTAATGAGTATATCAATCAGGTATATATATATATGATGATTCGCAACTTAAGATGCGAATAAGTTAATTTATAAGTTTGAATTAGACATATAGAAGATGTCATCTATAAAACATGTAAAACAGAGATCCATTAGGCTCGAGTCTAAACCATGTAGGCTCGAGTTTGTTCATTGACACTCAAAAGAAAATATATAGGCTCACATTCATGCCTTCTATTTTCAATAATCATCGGGATGACCTTTTGAAATCAATTTGAAATAATGCACAAACTCGAGTCTATAAGTGGCAGGCTCGAGTTTGAAACTGTTTGAAATGGACATAAACTTTAGTATAGAAATGTAAGCTTGAGTTTGACAAATGTAGGCTCGAGCCTTATCATGTTGCAAAGTTTGATAGCTTTCTATCTGAGCCAAACTCGAGTTTGTAAGTATTAGACTCGAGTTTGCTTCAGCCAGAACACACTTGAAAAACCTTTTGAATGCTCTCTGTAAGTTATAGGCTAGAGCTTATCATAATAGACTCAAGTTTAACTGAGAACAAATAAATTGATTTGCTCTCTGTAATCCATAGGCTCGAGTTTAACATAATAGGCTCGAGTTTGCCTAAGCTCAAAACACTTGTCTTGCTTTCTGTTAAGTATAAACTCAAGTTTAACAAATTCAGGCTTGAGTTTAACTTACATTACAAGGATTAACTCAATTTCAACAAGCTTCTACCTTGTTTGAACTTTAGCAACAAAGAACAACTTCTTAGTTTATAATTGTCAGTTATCATCAAAACACATAGAGAACTAACATTCTCCTCCTTTTTTTATGATGACAATACTTGTAAACTAACTTGACAGAGATTTTCGGAATTTTATTAACCATTGACAAGAATGAGCATGTTAAGTCTAAGCAGAATATTGAATTCATTTGAGCAAGGCTTAGATGCTTAAAATTCATTACATATTACTCAAAGCATGCATTGTATTGAGTTCAAATACATGATGAATCCAAGTTAGTACTAAAAGAACTTTAATACAGAAAAACAAGGTAACAGTGATACACTTTGAACACAATTACAAAAAAGCAACTAAAAGGCAAGCAATTAAAAGCTCGAAATCCTCTTCACTTTTCTTTTCCCCCTTTGTCATCTACAAAAAAGGGTGGATTACAGGTTGGTATAGAGGTGATGGGTGAGATAGGTAGGGCGATTTTGTGAAGAGGAATTGTGAGAGGAGGAGGAGGTGGATCTTGTAGTGAGGAATCTGGAGATGAGGGAAGAGAGATAATGGGCACAGAGGAAGATGTAGGGATAGGAGCAACATATGGGATGATATCCAGGATGGGATTGGACTGCTTAGGTGGGGAAAGAGGAAGATGGGAGAGGATATAAAGGGAGTGGGAGAGGAGATTTTAGGAGGTGAATGAGAATGGTGAGGGTGTGAGTTTTCTTTGGAGGAGGAAGAGGGTGATGTATGGGCTGGTGAAGGTGGAATAGAACCTGAAGGACCAGCCTTGTCTTGAGTCTCCAGCAGCTTAGATAACTTAGAATTCATTGATAGATACAGGCCATGGATATTTTCAATCTTGACTTTAAAATCATCAAAATGCCCTTTTAGATCTTCCATGTCATCTGTGATATCCGCAAGAAGATCAACTTGTTCATCTTATACCTTTACCAATTTGTTGTGTGACTCTTAGTCACCTCTGAAACCAGCTTCCCAACTTCAATCTTAATTTTCCTTGTAAGCTAATGATCTTGAGCTACCATTGTGACTTGAAAAGATTTGAAGGCATCTAAGACTGCCTTTTCCACAAGAATTTTCGTATGAGTGGCCAGATCAGCTGGAAGAGAAGATGAAGGTGGAGGTGGAGCTTATTGAGCTTCATTTGCTCTGGATTTTGGGGCTTTTGACTAAGATGGAGCCCTTGATTGACCTGATCCTTCTTCCAGGTTAATCCTCATGAGGTTCAAATGATGTTTCCCAAAGACTGGAGTTGGAACAGGTTGATCATTGGTGACCAATTACCAGATCTTTTCATGGAAGAGAATAATTGAAACCAAAGAAGGAAAAATTAATCTGGGAAGAGTGTCTCAAGGTAAATCCAAACTTGGTCATTTCCTGGAAAATCCAATGACCAATGATAGAAGTAAAGAGAGGAAAATCCTTCTTTGCAAAATGAGTAAAATTTCCACTTTTTTGTAAGAGATTTCTGGCATAGATATACCATATAGCTCTATACACAGTGAGCATGGCTGCTAGAGTGAATTTTAAAATGTGGAGAGAGTCAGGAATTGGGTCATTAGGCCTAAGAAGTTTAAAGATTTGCCTATTCATGTAGTGATACTGGGGTACACGAGGTGGTGTGGAGATTTGCAACAGAGAATTAAGATAAGTAGGTGAAATAGTTATCTTTTTGCCTCTCAAATTAACTGTGACTCTTTCTTCTAACATATTTCCCTCATTGTTTAGGACATTGTCATATTTCAGAGGGACTGTAGGGAGCTTTAATAAATAAAAATGTTTCGAAAGGCTTGAGCCAAGGTGACATGTCAACATTGCATTCATTGTTGACCTTTTGCAGATCAACAGGAACCACAAGACAAAAGGTCTTGTGATCATAGAGTTCTTTGAATCTAACAACTTCTTTTCCAAGAAGTTGACCAATAGGCTTTGAAGTAATATCATTGATTTTCAGGATTGCAGGAATTTCTTCAAATACCTTAGAACTAGTCTGAGCATAGAGTTTGGAAGAGGGAATAGCTAAAGAACCTTGGGATTTACTAGCTCCTCTAAACTCGGAAGCTGAGGTTGTCGCCTTCTTCTTCTTGGATACCTTAGCAATCTCAATGACTCTCTCTTTGTCTTTGCAAAGAGTAGCATTTGGGTTGATAACCTTCTTTTTTGGGCTACCAGTTAGTTCTTCAATCACCAATATCTTTGATAGAGTTTTGGGAGTAGATTCATTGATAGCAACTCCTGGAATCTGCGATCTATCCCTGACTGAAGCTTCTTAGGAGAGAATTTCTCTCTCCTAGGTCGTTTTAGTGGAGGCGGAGATGCTGAATCAGTGGCTGAATCATGGGAGATCTCTTTGGTTGATCGTTTAGGCCATTGTAGGAGGAGAGATCGATGGGGTTGGGAAGAAAACATAAGGTTTCAGAGAATTTAGGTCAGGCTTGAGAGAGAAGACGAGTAAAGAGAAATGGTCGAGCTTTAACACATGACAAACTCGAGCTTAAAACTTACAGGCTTGATTTATTTCCTCGAGTTTGCAAGAACATGCTTGAGTTTAGATAAAAAAAATGATTTAATCTGGACAACAAGTGTGTATTTGTGAACACTTGACACACGTTTGATAAACTCAAGCTTGTCACTAATAGGCTCGAGTTTGGAGACTTCTTGAGGCTGGGTTGATTTTATCCCGTGTAGTTGAGTTGCTCTTTGTCTTCACTAGGCTTAAGTCTGTTATTTGCAGGCTTGAGTTTGGTTGCCCATAAAACATGATTTTTTGCTTTTTGCCTTCAGTAAACTTGAGCTTGTTTTAGATAAGCTCGAGTTTGCTTCTCCTGATAGCAAAGTTCAGTCGATGATCAGTTCCTATCCTGCATAAGACATGACTAAGCACTCCGATGCTTAAGTTAGCAACAATTAATCATAAAAAACAAAACTAACATTTGGGTAGAAACAACTTACAACTCATTGGGATTTACCATTCCCAATTCTCTTTTAATAAAGGTAAATTGCTCTTTTGCAAGTGGTTTAGTGAAAATATCTGCAAGTTGTTGATGAGTTGGGATGAACATCACTTTGACATCTTTCTTTTGGACATGATCGCGAATGAAGTAACGTTTAACATCAATATGCTTGGTTCTGGTGTGATGGACCGGATTTTTAGCTAAGCATATGGTGCTTGTATTTTCATAGAGAATGGGGATTTCTTTCAGATAAATTCCCAGATCTTGGATTTGTTGCTTGAGCCATAAAACTTGAGCACAACAACTTGATGCAGCTACATATTCAACTTCGGTAGAGGATACAGCTACTGTGGTCTGCTATTTGTTGAACCAAGAGACGAGTGAATTTCCGAAAAATTCACATTGTCCACTTGTCCTTTATTATCAGTCTTGTATCCGGCATTATCTGAGTCAGAATAGGCTACCAAGTGCTCAGGTTGACCTTTAGAAAACCACAGTCCCAACTCTTTTGTATCATGCAAGTATCTAAAGATACTCTTTACATGTTTGATAATTGAATATTTTACAAAATTATTTTATATTTTTTGGATAATACATTTACGATTGTTAGCTAATAAATAATGGGCTTTAATACTTATTTGTGCTTTAGGCTTTTATTTAAATTTAATTCATTTTCATGATAAAAATTCCAGATTTGATATGCTTCACTGTTTTAACCATAACTTTTGAATCAGACATCGGATTAGCCTCATTTTTTTCTCATATTTCAGATGATTCAAAGAGCTACAAATGTTATGAAGACTCTCGGAAGGAAAATTTGGTCAAGACGATGGTCAAACTTGGAGCCGAAGTCAGAGACGTTTTTCTGGATTTTTATTTGGGTACGAATTTTGTAAAGGCCCATTTGTTATTTTAGGCTATTTCTTTTGGGCTGGATATTTTATGACTTGGAACCCCATTTCTTTTTGCCATTTTAGGTTAGGTTAGATGATGGCTACAAACAGATTTGTATTTTTGTTTTTGAGACTTTTGGAGATCAAACACAGACTTTTGAAATTCTCTGAAATGTTCTTCATCTGTTCTTCATGTTCTTCACTATTTTACTCATCTAAACTTGGCTAAACCTCTCTGATTAACACACGGATTAGGGATTCCATATTCCAGAGGACTCGCGCTTAATTGGTAACATCTAAACTTGTTTTTGTCTTCTTTTATCGGATTCGATTATGGATTCGGATTGGGTTTTTTATTAAAAACTCAGATTGATTAATCCCAAGGACATATTTCGAACTGGGTTTAAGTGATTACTGTGCGATTGTTCGGTGTCACGCCACATTTTCGAAAACATTCTGGACGATTGTTCAGTTGAGGGAAATTCTAGGCAAACACAGAGATTTCGATTTGTCCAGATCGATTAACATTTGACCGAGGCACTATGTTAGCTTAAATCTGATTCAAGCCTAATCTCAATCAATTCCTTATTCAATCTAATATCCTCAAAGCTCCTCTATAGATCACCATGTGCCATACCTCAGGATACTTAGGTCTCAAATCAAAGGATTTCAAATTTCTATGATGTTTCCTAAGAAATATCCTCTCTCAAGAATTTCTTCCGCCTAAACACATTGTTAAAGTCTTGGTAGGATTCGGAGATCTATATCCTAACTTACTCATCATAAGCCCAATAATTAGCAACAAAATCTGCCTTTGGTGCCACCTAAGCCATCTCCAAAGTCACAACTTTCGAAGCCTGAACCTTACTCCTTGGGTATATCTCTACTGCTCTGCTTCTCGATACTACTGTGGGTATTCTTTTGCTATAATGCCTTACTTCCATATCTTTTATCTTAATTCTTACAAGAATTAAGTTACTCATCTTTCAACTTTTGATTCCCATATCAGAGGTCCTAAAGTCAGCAGCAGAACCTACATTTCGCGCTGTCTTATTCATTTGGGGAGTTTTAATTCCTTGGGGCTTAACCCTCTTCCTTAGGGTATATGTCCTTTTTGCTTCATTTGTCCAAATTTATATTAGTACCCTTAACCATTTACCGTTTACCAGTACCGTCCAAACTATCCTCTGATACCAAAATGTAACACCCCTACCGGCCTCGCCCTTTCGGTGGCGGGTTAGAGGGATCCCATTAGATTTATTACCTTTCCATTAATTATTCCATGTTAACAAGCATCAGAGTACTACACAGCAGAGCATTTCATTGGTTTGAACGACAATAAAATACTGGTAAAAGTAAATAAATTTACTATAACATCCAAGACATAAATTGTCATAAGGTTATGATACGGTAATCCGAAATAAAATATTAGACAATAAATAACTTTGTACTCTCATCCAAAGTAAATACAACACTAAGCCTCCTTGAGAGCATCTTTATCTCCTCGTATCATTACTCCCGTCCTTTACCTTTTGTACTCCTGATCAGCTCAACTTGAAATACCTGTATTCCTATAACAGTCTGACAGCTGATCAGTCTTAATGAAATTCCCCTGATGTCCAAAAGTTACTCCACATATAGATCTGTCTTGATCTTGGACCTAATCCAGCTTGGATTCCTTCTTCATGCCCTTTTATGGCGTCGGCCTTAACCTTCAATGTATGCTTCCTCTTCTCTTTTTTTCTATTTCATTATCTCTATCTCTCTCTCTTCCTTCCATGTTTTGGCCGAAATGGCCTAAAGACCCATGAGGGAAAGGGATATATGTAATACATAGGTGCGATCCAAAACGCGCCACGTGTCTGGTCCAGAATGCGCCGTGTGTCACTTTCTTGTGGTGCCAAGTTTCATGGTCATAAAGGTGATGACATCAACTCTTTCTCCCTTCTTTCTCTTGCTCCTCCTTGTCCTTCTTCATATTGGCACCTTTCATAGCTGATGGAGGGTCAGATTTTTTATTCATATACCTCATAAACAAGCCTCTAATTAGTATTTGTTGGTTCTCTCTCATTGGTCAATGTTTTCCCAAGTCTTTGAGCATGTATTTGGGCCTTAATATGTGACTTATTCAGTTTTTTCCCTACCCCAATTTAGCTACATGTTTTTGTGACTTAATGGGCAAGTTTAGTTGACTTTTACTTGCTCTCATTAATTACACTCATTAACTACCATTGTACTACTATGTAAAAAGTCAAACCTTCATCAATTATATGACACGTGTCACCTTAGGGTTCAGCCATGTGTTACATCTCTCTTCTTGCCTTGTTGGCACTTTCATGTTCCACATATTCTACCTACCACACGATGTGGCACACCTTGGTTCATTGGTTTTCTTTTCTACTTCGAAAACACAGGGAACCCTTACCCATCCAAGAAATGTTATGTGCATATTTATTTTAGCACATTTTTGCTCCGCTAATTGTCCCATATCTTAGGGTATAGCTAAATGACATTTTACCAACAAATTAACACCGTACAAGTGTTTTTGTTCCCATATTCACTGTCAATTTAATTTATATGGTCCTTGATCTCTTGGTCCTTACGCAAACAGGAGTGTAAAATGTCTTAGAATATGTCAAGAGGGTACTTAAAAATCCCCAAACCAAATGACCAAAGTGCCCTTGCAAAATATCCTTTTAACTTGACTTATTTTGCAAGTTTTGCTGACTTTTCTCTCCCCTCCTTGCTTTGCGCAAATTTGAAGCTTATTTAAGAAACTTTTGAGTCATCATTTCACATTAATTGCATACACATGTGTCCCTAATAGCAATTACAAAAATGCTCTTAAAATATCTCATTTCACAAGCTTTTTGACTTTTGCACTTGTAATTACGAAGGGACATGTGTCATGCTTTTTCTAGTCCAACACAAAAGTAGCTTTTAACTTTGCCATGATGACGGGACACGTGTCATGATTTTATTAGTCTAACACAAAAAGTATGTTATCATGACTTGACTTTATTAAAGTTACTTTATCGGTGTCTACTCTAGATCCTGCTTGGGTTTTACTCGGGATTGGAACACAAAATGCCAAGGCCCGACAAACAACGCCACATACTAGTATCTTTCTTAAAAACGAAGGGCATACTTGATTGCCCTGAAAATATCGTATTCTTACTTATATCGACATAATTTCACTCAACTAAGTATCCTATACCTTAGGATATAGTTTACTGGCATCTTTTCTAACCAAATTTATGTCGTATAGGTCTTTTGTGCCCCTTTTCCATTGGCACATTAATTCCATAACTTATACACACTAAGTTTACTTACCTATAAGGCCAAGTTACTTAGTCCCAGAGAGGCTTCCTAATCACGGCATTCTTGGGACTCTTCCTGAATCGGGCTTAGTCGTTTGCCTACGTTAGGCTTATTCTCAGTTCTTAGGGTCTAGAATTCGAGATATTACACCATTTGTTTCCCAAGTTTCATGGTCTTGCAGGTGAATGTCCCCATAAGCATTTGAAGGAGTTTCATGTGGTCTGTAGCACAATGAAGCCACAAGCAATTGATGAGGAGCATATCAAACTGAGAGCTAAGGACTGGTTGTTCTACCTTCAACCTCAATCTATTGCTTGCTGGAATGATATGGCCAAGCTGTTTCTGGAGAAATTCTTTCCACCCTCAAGAGCCACATCCATCCGGAAAGAAATCATGGGGAGAACTTACATGAGTATTGGGAGAGGTTCAAGAGGTTGTGTGCAAGCTGTCCACACCATCAGATCATAAAGCAGCTTCTTATTACATACTTCTACAAGGGTCTGTTGTCTAATGACAGAAATTTGGTTGATGCATCTAGTGGTGGGGCTTTGCAGAATAAGACACCTGAGGAAGCTAGAGATTTGATATCTACCATGGCTGCCAACCCACAACAATTTGGTACTAGAGCAAACAGTACCCCTGTGTATGAGATTTAAACACCTCAAATTGCAGATCAACAAAGACTTGAAAATAGACTTGATGACTTGACTTCTCTGATTAGACAGTTGGCAGTTACCCAAACAGTACATGCTTCCCCTCCTCAGAGGGGATATTCATGTGGATATTGTGCTGATCCTTACCATCCTACTGAGTCCTGCCCTACCTTCCAAGATCTCAATTATCAAGATCATTCAGTAACTGCTGTTGGTGTCTTTCCAAGAAAGCCACAATACCAACCAACAACAGAACAATGTATTCTCTAACACCTATAACCCTGGCTGGAAAAACCACCCTAAATTCCGCTGAAACCAAAATCAAGGCAACCAGTTTCAACACAATCATAATTCTGGCAATTACCAGCAGAGACAGTTTAGACCGCCAGCTTTACCACATTTTGCACCACCTCTTCTTCCAGATCCTCCTCCCCCACCAGCCATATGTGCACCCCTCCAGTGACAAAGCAGCCTAGTAGCATAGTGGTTCTTCTGGTTCCTCACTTGAGGATATGATGAAGCAATTTGCCAAGAATACATTGCAATTCTAGCAGCAAACTGAAACTTCCATTCAGAATTTGTAAACCCAGACTGGCCAAATGGCAACATCATTGAACCAACTCCAACCTCAAGGTTCCAACAACTCTCTTCCTTCACAGACCATTCCCAACCCTAAGGGGAACGTGAGTGCTATCTCTCTACAATCTGGCAAGCAATTGGAAGAGCCTAAGCTAGCTGCAGATGTGATTACATCAGATAGAGAGTCAAGAAATGTGAAGAGTGACTCTAAAGATAAGGAGGTGGTAAACCAAAGTGGAGAGGACACCCCTATCCCTCTCCTTTCCCTCAGAGATCCATTCAATCCAAGAAAGTGACAGAAATGGCACTAGCACAAGAGATGGATATTTTAGAGACATTCAGAAAGGTTGAGATCAACATTTCTCTC
Source organism: Acacia confusa (assembly GCA_037074495.1). Lineage (NCBI taxonomy): Eukaryota > Viridiplantae > Streptophyta > Magnoliopsida > Fabales > Fabaceae > Acacia > Acacia confusa. The sequence continues at coordinate 13,463,207 of CM073506.1, forward strand.
TTGGATGCAATCAAGCAGATTCCAAAATATGCCAAGTTTCTGAAGGAGTTGTGTACCAACAAGAGGCGATTGAAGGGAAATGAACGAATGAGCATGAACCAAAATGTATCAGCATGCATCTAGCCTAGCATGCCTCGAAAGTGCAAGGATCCAAGAATTTTTTCTATCCCTTGTATTATTGGTAATTATAGGTTTGATGATTGCATGCTAGATTTAGGTGCTTCAATTAATGTTATATCTGCATCTGTCTATGGATCTCTTGGTCTTGGTCCCTTGCGTCCTACTGGTGTTATAGTTCAGTTAGCTAATAGGAGTAATACCCATCCCTTTGGGTTGCTTGAAGATGTATTGGTCAAAGTTAATGAGTTGATATTTCCTGTTGATTTTTACATCTTAAATATGGAGGATGAGTCTTCTAATAGTAGGTCACCAATCATATTAGGTAGACCATTCATGAAAACAGCTAGGACTAAAATAGATATGCATTTTGGAACTCTCTCTATTTCTATGAATTTCAATGTTTTTGATGCCATGACACATCCTGGGGAGGAGCACTCTATTTTCTGCAATGATGTGATTGATGATGCTGTGGATGATGTTCTTGCTGATTGGTATGCTGATTTGTGAGGTAATGCATCTATAAGTGATTGTGCTATTTGTGATTGCTCTGATGATATATGGTGCCCTATATGCACTGAGATTGATGCTGCATTATGTGATGGCATTGATTTTGATTGTGAGAGTGTCACTTTGCATTCTGATATTGATTGTGATGCTCTTTGTGATATTGATTGTGAGACTTCTTCTTTGCATGATGTGCTGGATTCTAATTCTAACAGTGAGTTGCCTAGACATAGTTCTGCTTCTTTGTGTATGGTTTCGAGGATTTCAGGTGTACACACTACAAAACTTGTGGAACAACAACTCAAGCTTCATCCTTCCATTGAGTAACCACCCAAGTTGGAGTTGAAATCCCTTCCGGATCATTTGAAATATGCCTACTTGGAGGTGGGTGAACAGTTGCCAGTCATTGTGGCAAACAACCTTCTATCGGAGCAAGAAGAGAAGTTGCTAAGCTTATTGAGGGCAAACAAGAAGGCGATTGGGTGGACACTAGCTGATATTGTTGGTATTAGTCCCTTCATGTGTATGCATTGGATTTTGTTAGAAGATGAGGCTAAATTAGTGAGGCAACCCTAGAGACGCCTTAATCCCCTTATTCTTGATGTGGTGAAGAAGGAGGTCACTAAGCTTTTGCAAGCTAGTATTATATATCCCACTCTGATAGCCAATGGGTTAGCCCAGTTCAGGTGGTTCCCAAGAAGTCCGGAGTGATTGTGGTGGGCAATTAGAAGAATGAGCTCATTCCTACTAGAGTCTAGAACAGTTGGAGGGTTTGCTTTGATTATAGGAGACTCAACCAAGCCACCTATAAGGATCATTGTCCTTTACCATTCATTGATCAGATGTTAGAGCGGTTGGCTGGTAAGTCTCACTATTGCTTCCTTGATGGATACTCCGGCTACTTCCAGATCCATATTGCTCCTGAGGATCAGGAGAAGACGACCTTTACATGCTCCTTTGGAACATATGCCTACTGAAGGATGCCCTTCGGCCTTTGCAATGGCCCGGGCACCTTCCAGCGTTATATGTTAAGTATTTTCTCTAAGTTTCTAGAGGATTGCATGGAGGTGTTTATAGATAATTTCACTGTTTATGGGTCTGGTTTTAATGCATGCTTAGCTAAGTTGTCTAGAGTTTTGCATAGGTGCATAGAGTCTAATCTTGTTCTGAATTTTGAGAATTGTCACTTCATGGCTGAGTCAAGGATTGTTTTAGGGCATATAGTGTCGTCTAGTAAGGGTATTTAGGTAGATCCTGCTAAGATTGATGTTATTACTTCTTTGCCTTACCCCACATCTATGCGGGAAGTTCGTTCTTTTCTTGGTCATGCAGGTTTCTAACGGAGATTTATCCAGGATTTCAATAGATTGCCCGACCTTTGTCTAACCTTTTGCACAAGGACATCGATTTTGTATTTGATGATGAGTGCAAGTTGGCCTTTGACCATTTAAAGCAGTGCTTGATTACAACCCCTGTGATCCAACCACCGAATTGACTGCTTCCATTCAAGATTATGTGTGATGCCAGTCTAATTACACCACCACTGAGGAGTTGTTAGCTATAGTATTTGCCTTTGATAAGTTTAGATCATATCTGTCATCTAGTAGAGTTATTGTTTACTTTGACCATGCTACATTGAAGTTTTTTTTGAAAAAGGTAGATGATTCCCAACTTATTCGGTGGATGTTGTTGCTCCAAGAGTTTGATGTTGAAATTAGAGATAGAAGTGGAGCACAAAACTGGGTGGCTGGCTGATCACTTGAGTCGCATTTCTCATTCTCCCTCTCACCCCTCTCCTATTTATGATGATTTTCCTGATGAGCAGCTTCTTTATCTACAAGGTAATATTCCATGGTATGCCGATCTGGTTAATTATTTGGTTGCTAGACTTTTTACCTGTTGATTCCACTAGGGCCCAGACTCTAAAATTGCAAAGTGATTCTAGAAAAATAGCTTATCTGTCAAAGGCATGAAAAATGGGATCAGATAGTTGCTGATAAATTACCTCGAGGTTGAGGGTTGACAGTGAAACTCGAGGTTACAACTAAACCTCGAGGTTCAAAGCCTCAGCAATACTTTGAATCTTCTTCGCGCCAACCTCAAGGTTTGAATACTAACCTCGAGGTTAGTCCAAAACTCGAGGCTGATACTGTGACTCGAGGTTGAGCCTACATCCTTTGCTAACTCTAGTCTTAATTTAAATAGCCAAAACCTCAAGGCAGGAGCATAGTTAACCTCGAGGTTAATTAGAAACTCGAGGTTGAAACGAAACCTCAAGGTTGAGCTCAACAAGTCTCTGAACAATTCCCTAGGATTTGTTTTACTGAACCTCGAGGTAGTTAAGTAAACCTCGAGGTTACTGTAAAACTCGAGGTAGAATGTGTGACTCGAGGTTATTTGCTTCAGTTACCAAGAATGCTTCTGAATCATAACCTCGAGGTTGGTGCTCTAAACTTGAGGTTGATAAGAAACTCGAGGTTGAACATGAACCTCGAGGTTTACAGGCTTTAATCTGATATATGTTTCTCGTAGCCTTTGCGATCATCTTTGTATCTAACCGATGTGAATTTGATTCATGTTTCCTGCTAAGATTACATTACACTATCTATTACTAACCATATTTCAAGTTTATTTTATCATGGAAATATCAGGAACACTTATGGTAAGATAAAAGCCAGATGATGTCATCAGCATTTATTCCAGCAGCATCAGAATGAAAAGGCAAAGAGTGACAACATTCTTTCAGAATTCTAACAGTCAAAATATGTTAAGCGGAAACATTCTCTTGAGGAATGGAATAAGAATGTTGGTTAAGCAGCTCAGTTCTTTAGGAAATTCAAACTCCCAAAATGCCAACGATCAAGTGACCTCCGCCTTCGCCTGCCAAAGTTACGAATGAAGACAATGGTTGTATCAAGATAACGACTAGCTTACAAGGCAACTATAAAATTGAAGAAGCATTCAATTGAGCCACCTACTGGAACTCTGCGCATTTACTCTGAGTTATTATTCCTATCAGTTTCATTACTTCCTATATCTTCGGATATTTCCCTGTACTTTAGTGATCATTCATTAGTCACTCGTGATGAGTTATTTAAACATTCATTTCATTCAGTTGTAAAATCTTAAGGTTGTGATACCTTAAGTGTAGGTACAAATTACAAGTAGTAAGGGGGAGTGAGTCTGAGGGATCATCCCAAGTTTTGTAATTGTAATCTTTAGAAAGATAGTGAAAAATCCCAAAGAGTTCTTGGGGACTGGATGTAGGTCGGGATTAGACCGAACCAAGATAAATTGCATCGTGTCCATTGTTACCTTTATTCTTGCTCAGTTAGTATTCTGCATTAGCCAAAATTTTGGTTAAGCGATTAAATTTTGAAAATCACCTATTCACCTATTCCATCTTCATTGGTATCAGAGCCTCATTGCTCAGATCGGATTAACATCTAGAGTTCGATCATGGACGGAATATTGCCTGATGGTTCCTCAATCAACTGACCTTTAGGATTCAATGGACAACACTATTCATTCGGGAAAAACAAATTTAAAGTGTTCGTGATGGCAACAGAATTCAGTTTGTGGAGAGTTTTCGAGCAAGGAAACTACGAACCAACTATCCTTGACACTGGTCTCAGACTTCCAAAGCCGGAAGAAGATTACGATGACAATGATAGACGAAATGTCACCTTAAATAGTAAGACCATACTTTTACTTCAAAACGCACTCAGTCAACAAGAGTATTTTTGTATTTGCAATTTGGAGACAGCTAGAGAAATGTAGGTGGTTTTGGAGGTTGCTTATGAAGGAATAGCGGCTATAAAGGAGAACCGAGTCAACACTCTCACAACAGAGTATGATCTATTGAGAATGAAGAACGGAGAATCAACTGCTGAATTTCAACTCCGTTATACTCATCTGATAAACCAGCTAGCTGCATTGGGTAAAGCCTATGAACAACGTGCCCAAGTCAGAAAGATTCTTAACGTACAAACAAAGACTAGGAAGCCAAGGTCACAACTATAGAAGAGACTTGAGGTGAATCAATGGCTTCAATTGCAGCTTTATTCAAAAGCTTATCTGAATAAGAAAGCAAATTGAAGTTTAAGAAGGATTTGGACGAGATCAACGGCAACAACAAAAACAAAGGAGTTGCCCTCAATGCATATAAAGAAAAGGAAGAAAATGATGAAGAGGACAAGGACGATGAGATGAGTATATTTGTGAGAAGATTCAAGAAATTTTGCAAAAGGGATCAAGGCTTCAGAAATCGATTTCAAAAAGGAGGTTCGAGCAGCAGACATGAATCCAAAGAGAAAGATCAAATCATTTGCTATGAGTGTGAAAAGCTTGGTCACTACAAATCAGAGTATCCTCAACTGAAGGGCAATGAGAAAGACAAAAAGAAGAAGTTCAACAACTTCAAGAAAAAGGCATATGTTTCAACTATCTGGGGAGATGACTCTTCAGAAGAAGAAAGTGAAGAAGAAGCAGAAATAGCAAATGTCTGCCTAGTTGCAGAAGAACAACAACTAGAAAATAGTGAGGTGTGTCTAAAAGCATCTAGAGTAAACAAGTGGTACATTGATAGCAGATGCTCCAGACACATGACAGGTGATGAAGATAAATTCATTGCTCTACAATCAAGAGATGGTGGTAAAGTCACTTTCGGAGGAAATCAATCTGGAAAAATCACTGGGATAGGTGAGATAGGGACAAAAGAAGGTTCTCTCATCAAGGACGTCTATCTGGTGGAAGGACTGTGCCATAACCTTCTGAGCGTGAGTCAGAGTGCTGATAAGAACAATTGGATTATTTTTGACTCAGAAGAATGCCTCATTGTCAACAAAGATGATTTTTCCATCTATAAAAGGTAAACTAAAGGTATTATTTAAGGCTCCTAGAGAAGGTAACTGCTATACATTGGTTTTACCAAAAGTCGCTTCTGAAAATGTTTTGTTAGCAACTTGGATGAGAGTTGGTTGTGGCATAAACAACTTGCACATGTGAATATGCACCAGCTAGACAAGTTGTTGAAAAAGCACTTGGTAATTGGGTTGCCCAAAATCCATTTTAAAAATGATATGATTTGTGATGCATGTCAAAAGGGTAAACAAACTAAATCATCATTCAAAAATAAAATTGACATTTCAACAAATAGTCCTCTTCAGCTACTTCACATGGATTTAGTTGGTCCTGCCAGAGTGAAAAGCTTAGGGGGGAACTTATATACCTTAGTTATTGTGGACAATTATTCTCGTTTTACTTGAACTATATTTCTATCTTCCAAGGATGAAACATTTGATCTGTTTTGTGTATTTGCCAAGAAAGTGCAAAATGAGAAAGGTATATGTATTGCAGCTATTCGGACTGATTATGGTGGTGAGTTTGAAAATCAAGCCTTTGAAGGCTTTTGTGAAGCTCATGGGATAGATCATAACTTCTCAGCTCTGAGAACCCCTCAACAAAATGGTGTGGTGGAAAGGAAAAATCGAATACTGACTGAGATGGCCTATGCAATGTTAAATGAGTATCAGACTTCACAAGTATTTTAGGTAGATGCCATGAGCACTGCCAGCTACATCTCAAACAGAGCCTATATACGGAAGAAGTTGAACAAGACACCCTATGAACTATACAAAGGGAGAAAACCAAACTTAGCTCAATTACACATCTTTTGGTGTAAATGCTTTGTTCATAACAATGGTAAGGATAATTTGGGTAAGTTTGATTCTAAATCAGATGAAGGTATCTTTCTAGGCTATTCTAATAAGAGTAACGCTTATAGAATCTTAATAAACGTACTCGTATAGTCGAAGAGTCAATACATGTAGTGTTCTGTGAGTCTAAATTAATGAATTCTGTAGATGAGGATGAAGACATTATCCAGAAAAATCAATTCTTCTCAAAATCTACTCCTGCTTCAATTCAAAACTCTCAAGATGTTTTTGAAAATGATTCTCAGAATCATCCTGATCAATCTCAGCCTAGAGCTTGGAAATTCATTAGGAATCATCCTCTTGACCAAGTTATAGGAAACATTGATCAAGGAGTTAAAACTATAAATAGTGTTTTAAATGAGGTTATGTTCTCTGCATTCATATCTGAGATTGAGCCCTCAAAAATTGACGAAGCATATCGGATAATGATTGGGTCATCGTAATGCAAGAGGAATTACATCAATTTGATAGAAATCAAGTTTGGGACTTGGTACCTAGGCCTAAAGACCACACGGTCATTGGCACTAAATGGGTATTCAAGAACAAACGAGATGAATCTGCAATTATAGTCAAAAACAAGGCTAGACTTGTTGCCAAAGGCTATAATCAGGAAGAAGGAATTGATTATGAAGAAACATATGCTCCTGTAGCTAGATTGGAAGCCATACGTGTTCTTCTGGCCTTTGCTTGCATCAAGGGAATAAAACTCTATCAAATGGATGTTAAGAGTGCTTTTCTAAATGGCTTTATACAAGAGGAGGTATATGTAGAACAACCTCCTGGTTTTTTGAAAATGACAAATTCCTTGATCATGTCTACCGTCTAAAGAAAGCCTTATATGGTCTTAAGCAAGCTCCTAGAGCTTGGTATGAAAGATTAAGTAAATTTTTGCTTGATCAAGGTTTTGTAAGAGGAAAAGCAGACACTACTCTCTTCATTAAAAATAATAAGCATAATGAACTATTAATTGTGCAAATATATGTTGATGATATTATTTTCAGCTCTACTAATGAATCTTTATATGAGAAGTTTTCAAAAAAATTGCATAGTGAATTCGAGATGTCTATGATGGGTAAGCTGAATTACTTTCTTGGTTTGCAAATTAAGCAACGAAAGGATGAGATATTTATTTCCTAATACAAATACTTGCAGGATTTGCTCAAAAGATTGGGAATGGAGAATTGCAATGGTGCAGACACTGCAATGAGTTCAACAGCTTCTCTGGATGCTGACACTGAGAAAGGAAAGGACTTCAACATCACCAAATATAGAGGAATGATCGATTCACTACTATACTTGACAGCCAGTAGACCAGATATTCAGTTTAGCGTGGGCATGTGTGCCAGATTCCAAGCTGCACTAAAGGAATCTCATGTAGAGCATATGAAGAGAATTTTTCAATATCTAATTGATACAAAAGAACTTGGACTATGGTTTTTAAAAGGAGGACAAGAATATCTGGTTGCATATTTTGATTCAGATCATGCAGGCTACAAGACTGATAGAAAGAGTACCAGTGGTCAATGTGAGTTCCTTGGTGGCTCTCTGGTATTATGGTTCAGCAAGAAACAAACTACTGTGGTTGTCTCATCTACTGAAGCTGAATATGTTGCAGCTTCTAGTTGCTGTGCACAAGTCCTGTGGTTGAAGCAACAATTATCAGATTTGGGTATTCATCTGAAAGACATTCCAATCCTCTGTGATAACACTAGTACCATAAGTCTGGCAAAAAATCTAGTTCAGCACAGCAGAACAAAACACATTGATGTTAGGCATCACTTTATCCAACATCATGTGCAGAGAAAGGATGTTAAAGTAATGTTTATTCCCACACATCTGCAACTTGCTGATATTTTCACCAAGCCACTTGCAAAGGAGCAATTTTTATTCATCAGGAGAGAATTGGGAATGGTAAATCCCAATGAGCTGTAAGTTAATAATAAGTTAATAATGTTAAATTAAGATTGTTTATGTTTTGATGATTACTAACTTAAGCTTTGGAGTTGTTTACATGATTGTTGCAGGACTCTGTTATGAGGATAAGAAAACAGAGCTAAACAGAGTCCAGTTACTTGTCAAGATGAATTTGGGGGAGGTTCTCGAAAAACCTCGAGGTTGATTACTCAACCTCGAGTTTCGCCCAAACCTCGAGGTTACAAAAATCACCTCGAGGTCATCCTTGTTTCTCTCAGTGTGTCATCCAAAACTAGATATAAGATGATGAACCTCGAGGTTAATAACGACCTCGAGTTTCAGTACAACCTCGTGGTTATCATTTAATTTGCATATCACCAATCCTACTGCTTCCTGTACAAACCTCAAGTTTGGCCGTGCTACCTCGAGGTTACCTATTAGATTTTTAAACGCCTCTTCAAATCTATTTCTGCTTCATTCGCATTTCATCTTCCTCTTCCGAAACTAAAAGCTGAAACCCTAAGTCATCCTTCCCTTCTCCGATGGCTCCAAAAACTTCGATGAAATATCCTGCAAAAACTTTGAAGACTAGCACCAAACAAAACCCCAAGTCTGTATCCCCCATTTTAAAAGCACCACGCTCAAAACTTCCATCCAAGAGATTTCGGCCAAAGGTGAAATTTGATGAACCGATGGCCAAGAGATCAAGAAAATTGGTGATTTAGGAACCATCTGAGACATCCACGAAGAAATTTGTCGATCCTGAAGCACTTACAAGCAAGCAAAAGGAGATTGTGAGTGTTTCACCGAAGAAATCAAAGAAAAAGCCACCTGTATCTCCGTCATCTCAGAAAATCGATACTTCTGCCTCTGGGTCTAAAACATCAGGTTCAAGACCTTTTCAATTACCCACTATCTATGCTATTTATCATGCTCTTGTGTCAAACCCGCCACTAGACTTCATCTGTGGCCATCATTTATTTAGTCCAGAAGAAAGCAAAAAGTTTGGGCAAGATTTTGCTAAAAGAAGTTTTTGTCCCGTAGTCTCTGTGGATCTGGCCAAAATCAAGGATGAATGTAACCTAGATTTATATCCTTGGTTTAAACACTATGCCTTGTTCCTATCAATCCAGGGTTCTTACAGCCCTTCATTGGTTAGGATATTTTATTTCAACATGAGCTATCACCATCTGAAGGATAAGAAGGACAAAGTTACTGATGAGAAACTGATTACATACATTAAGGGAAAGAGAATTGAAATTTTAGCAGCCTATTTGAACTCTCTTCTTCAAATATTTGACCCATATGCCATTCCTTCAACCGAATACTCCAATGAGGAAATATACCAGATCCTTATGAAAATAGAGGAAATCACCAAGAGGGGGTGAATTGGGGATTTTAAAAATTCTTTTGTATTCTAAAAAAAACTTAAGAAATAAATAACGAAAGAGTAGGGAAAGAAAAGCTCAGACACATAGGATTTATACTGGTTCGCTCTTAATCTTGACCTACGTCCAGTCCCCAGATATTTTCTAGGTGTTTCCACTAGTTCAACAGGTTTTTAACTACAACAATGTAAACCAGACACAATCCTAATCACCTAGGATTTGCTCCCCCTTACACCTTGTAATTAAACAACTCAACTCACAGGTTCCACAACCTTGAGTTCACACAAACAAATGCTTTCAAAAAATCGCAAACTCTCAAAAGAGTACATACTGATAAACACTGAAGAACAAATCACAATACAGACTCAAATTGCAAATGTATTCAAGTGTAGCTTTGTTGTATGTGTTGCATTGAGTCTTCACGGCTTTTTATAGACTAGGTGAACTAGCCATTGTAGTTTCTTCTCCAATGTCTAGCTGCAATTTTGGAAAAACGATAGTTGCATATTCTCCTCTGATCTTTTAATTCTCAGTTGGAATTTTGTTGATGCAGATGGTCTTCCAGATTTTTAGACATTCCATGATCTTAATTCGGCTGTTTGAAGTGATCTAGGGTTACAACGGTCTGAACTGAACATCTGGGATAAAGGAGAAAGATCAGCCATGTTCTTGGTTCTTCATTTAATGTACTTGTTCTGGATCTTTGATTGTCAATGATCTTGAGATGAACCTGTGTGAAACTTATCAAAAACTTGATCAATAATGTTAGGAATAATAATATAACATGATATGATAATTTCATATTAACCCATAAAGATTTCACAAATTGATTTAATCTGGTTTTTCAAAATTACCGATGCAAACTCAAGTTTGTAATCTTAGACTCGAGTTTGGGGTTTATCCAGAAATCAAGGTATTTTGGAAAAGCTTCCTAAACTCGAGTTGATAAGTAACTGACTCGAGTTTGGTTCTTACAGAGAGGAAAGTCGCGAGTTGGTCTTGAATGAGAGTTTGAACACATGGCTAAACTCGAGTCATTTAGCGACTGACTCGAGTTTGAAGCTTTTATGAAAATCTTAAGTTCAAGCTCATGGCTTCAAAACTGGAGTTTATAAATGAAGACTGGAGTTTACAAAACCTGAAATATTGCTTAGCTCTCTGTATGGTCCAGACTCGAGTTTTAATATCCAAAACTCGAGTTTCAGTGAAAACTGAAACTTTTGAAATATCTTTATAAGTGTAAACTGGAGATTTCATATTTCAAACTGGAGTTTTCAAAATAGTCATTAACTCGAGTGCTTTCTGTTTGAGCTAAACTCAAGTCTCCAAAACCCAGACTCGAGTTTTAGTGAAAACTGAAACAAATGAAATACCTGTGTAAGCTCAAACTGGAGTTTAGAAATCATGTAACAACTCGAGTGTTTTCAGACAATCCTAAACTCGAGTCTCCAGAAACCTAACTAGAGTTTCAGTGTATTTTGTAACTTAGAAAATTTTTTGTTAAGTGCGAACTGGAGTCACTGAAAACAAAACTGGAGTTTGAAAACAAGTTGAAATTCGAGTGTAGTGTTTTTGATCTAAACTCTAGTTTATATAACACAGACTCGAGTTTACAACTCTTAAAACTTTGATTGCTCTCTATAACTCTTCAAACTCGAGTTTGCCTATGCAAATTGGAGTTTGGCTTGCTTTGTTAAAAACTGAGCTTCTGTCTATCAAGTCCAAATTCGAGTTTGCCTTGAGCAGAAAGTTTTACAACTTTCCAAAGACAAACCTTAAATTAAGTTTACAATTGTCAGTTATCATCAAAGCACATAGAGAACTAACATTCTTCCCCTTTTTGATGATGACAACACTTGTAAACTGAATTTGCAAAGAGTTTTTATTATTTTGAAGAATATTTTGCAAATTGTGCTTTGTGACATGAATAGCAAAATATCATAGATGAATAAGCAGAAGCAAAGTGAACCAAAATGCAACTTTCATATAAACCATAAAAACACTAAGTGTTTAATAAATACAGACTCGAAACAAACAGACTCAAACACAAGAGCAATAAGAACACAAACATTCAAACTCAAGACTCAACTGTTTTCTCTTCCCCTTTGTCTTGCTCTTCAATTTTCTCTCCCCCTTTGTCATCAGCAAAAGACGGTGGAGCAGGGGTAGTAGCAGGTGTAAGGTCAACAGGAGGAGTAGAGGGAAGTGTGGTCTAAGGTACAGATGTAGAGGTTGGAGCTAGAGTAGGGCCAGAAGTAGGTGCAAGCACAGCAATGTTTAAATGCCTCATGATCAAAACCAATTGTAACTTTATGGCAACTTGAGCTTCAGTCATTTCTTGGTTGGACTTGGTGAGCTCAGCTACTATCTTCCCAACCTCATTCTTAATGTTGGTGGCCAAACGAGTAATGGCAGCATCCACAATCTCTTGAATCTTGGCAGTGATATCAGAGGGCAGAGAGGATGGAGGAGGTGCAATAGACTGAGCTTCTTGAGCTCGAGTATAAGATCCTCTTACCCTTGAGGGGGCCCTTGAATGTCCACAGCCTTCCTCATTGAAACTGATCTTCATCAAGTGCAGATGTTGCTTCCCAAATTTAGGAGGTTTCTGGATAGTATCAGCACCACCAAGAGGCCAAATTTCGAAGTAGTATAGAATCACAAAAATTATGGAAGGAAAGGGTCCATGAGAAGATTTTCTGGATCCAAATTTGAACTTCACCATTCCGTTGAAAATCCATTGACCCACATTGATTGGCTGTTTATCCACAATGGCAGTGAAGGGTTGATAATCTCTCTGAGTGGAATTCCCTCCCTTCTGAACCAAATTTCTCGAATAAATGTGCCATAAGACACGGTAAAGAGGGGACTTGGAGGCAGGTGAAATATGAAGTGAAACCAATTGTTAAACTTGTTTTCACTGATTAGTACATGGATTGATACTTCAATAGTACGAGTACAAATACTAAATACTCTATAAGCTTTACTTCTATTAAAATAACCAAGAAATATATCTTCATCTGATTTGGGATCATATTTTCCCAAGTTGTCCTTACCATTGTTGTGGATGAAACACTTGCAGTGAAATATGTGCAAATGTGATAAGTTTGGCTTCCTTCCTTTTTATAACTCATAGGGAGTTTTGTTTTACTTTTTCCTAAGGTATGCTCTGTTGGAAATGTAGCATGTTGTACCCATGGCATCAGCCCGAAATACTTGGGAAGAGTTATTCTCATTTAACATTGCTCTTGTCATTTCAGTGAGTACTCTATTCTTTCTTTCCACAACACCATTTTGTTGATGAGTTCTAGCAGCTGAAAAATTATGATCGATACCCATAGTTTCACAAAATTCACTAAAGGCATGATTTTCAAATTCTCCACCATGATCATTACCTATTCGTGCAATAGAAACTCCTTTTTCGTTTTGGACCTTTTTGGTAAACACAACAAATTGATCAAATGTTTTATTTTTAGATGATAGAAATATAGTCCAAGTAAATCTAGAGAAATCATCAACTATGACCAAGGCTTTTTTATTCTTCCTGGTCCAACTAAATCCATACAAATTAGTTGAAGAGGTCTATTAGTTGAAATTTCATTTTTGGACTTGAATGAAGATTTGGTTTGTTTACCTTTTTTACAAGCATCACAAATCATGTCATTTTTGAAGTGGAGTTTGGGTATACCAATGACCAAATCTGCTTTTAATAATTTGTCAAGTTGATTCATATTCATATGAGCTAATCTCTTATGCCATAGCCAACTCTCTTGTGCTATTAGAAAAATTTAGAGAGTAGCAGTTACCTTCTCTATGAGCCCTGAATAAGGCTTTGGTTTAATATTGTCTAAGGAAAGATCATTCTTGTTTTCAATCAAGCATTCCTCTGAATTAAAGATAAACTAGATTACCTTTATCTGTGCTTTGACTCACACTGAGGAGATTTTGACACAGGGCTTCCACAAATCTTTTATCTGTGGTCCATCATTGTTTCCAATTTCACCAATGCCACCTATCCTTCCAGATTAATTTCCACCAAATGTGACTCTGTCACTGTCATTGTGCTTGATTGTTGTAAATTTGGTTTTATCTCTTGTCATAACTGTCAATGTACCACTTGCTAGGTTTTGATGCTCTCAGACAAACTTGCGAAATTCATGGCATCACTTAGGTACCCATTTTTTCTTGGGTCTTTTTGGGTTAGTATGTGTCTTAGAAACTTTATAGGATCCTTTAGGCACCCATTGATAATTACCAACAGGCTTAATTTTCCTTTACTTTTTATGAAAACAAGAAGTAGTATGACCCTTTCTATTATAATAGTTACAGTTGATAAATGGATTAAAATATGAACTGATTTTTGAAAGTAATTTAAATAGTTATTTTATCCATTTCTCTTCTTCCCTTTCTTTTTCTCAAGATCAGGTCTATATCCAATTCCTTATTTATCATTTGTAAACCTTTATTCCTTATTTTTGAAAGTAATTTAAATAGTTATTTTATCCATTTCTCTTCTTCCCTTTCTTTTTCTCAAGATCAGGTCTATATCCAATTCCTTATTTATCATTTGTAAACCTTTATTCCTTTAAAATCACTTTGAGCATATCACTTCCTCTAGTGAATTTCTCAAGAGTTTTTGTAAGATATAGATTTCTTTCTCCAAATCAATGCAATCTTCACAAATATTTTTACTGGAATAATTTTTGACTTGCTATTCAAGAGTTATGTTTTTCTTTTTCAAAGTAATATATTTTTTAACAAGCTTTTCAAATTCAGATAATATGGCAGTATACTCAGAAAAGGTAACTGCTATACTTTAAACCATCATAGCAATAACATTAGTTCTGAAACTTTTTTATTGGTAATTTGGATGAGAGTTGGCTATGGCACTAGCAATTAGCTCATCTCGATATGTTCTAACTAGACAAGTTGTTGAGAAAAGATTTGGTTCTTAGTTTAAAATAACTTGTTTTTAAAAATAACATGATTTGTGATACTTGTCAAAAAGCTAAACAAACTAAACTATTTTTCAAATTGAAAAATGAAATTTCAACAAATGAAACTCTCCAACTACTTCATATGAATTTAGTTGGATCAGCTAGAGTAAAAAGTTTTGGTGGTAATTTATATATGTTAGTCATTGTTAATGATTTCTCAAGGTTTTTTTGGACAATATTTTTATCTTCTAAAATTGAGACATTTGATTAGTTTGTTACTTTTGTCAAGAAGGTGTAGAACGAGAAAGGTTTCTCTTTTTTAGGAATATAAACTAATCATGGAGGCAAGTTTGAAAACCATGCTTTTGGAAACTTCTGTAAAGATCAAGGGATTGATCAAAATTTCTCAACCCTGAGGACTCCTCAATAAAATGGAGTTGTAAGAAGGAAGAATCAAGCCCTCGCTGAAATGGCTCAATCCTCACAACTTTTATGGGTAGTCGCTATGAGTACTGCATGCTACATATCAAATTGGGCCTATCTCCAAAAAGAAACTTAGGAAAATGCCTATATGAATTGTACAAAAGAAGGAAGCCTAACCTAGCTCATTTGCATATCTTCGGCTGCAAATGTTTTCTCCACAATAATGGTAAGGACAACTTAGAAAAATTTAATCCTAAGTTAGATAGAGGTATATATTTCTTGGATACTCAAATAGAAGTAAAGCATATAGGATTTGTCAGGCTTGGTTTTACAAAATACCGCATGCATTGTGGACAATATGAGTATGTTTATTAAAAATTCTAAAAAACTTTAGGAACATAACGTGAAAATGAAAATGATTGCAAAAACACTAATCAATCTCAATATAAAGCTTGGAGATATAGTAGGAGTCATTTACTAGACCAAGTGATGGGTGATGTAAATCAAGGAGGGAGAACCAGAAAAAGCACTTTCAATGAAGTTACTTTCACTACTTTCATCTTAGAGATTGAACCCTTTAACATTGACGAAGTCCTCTCAGACAATGATTGGGTTATAGCAATGCAAGAGGAGTTACATTAGTTTGAAAGAAATCAAGTTTGAGACTTGGTACCTAGGCTTAAAGACCATATGGTTATTAGCACAAAATGGATATTCAAGAACAAACGAGATGAATCCGCGATCATTGTTCGTAACATAGCAAGATTAGTGGCCAAAGTCTATAATCAAGAAGAAAAAATTAATTATGAATAAAATGTATGCTCCAGTGGCAAGATTAGAAGCCATACGAGTTCTTTTAGCTTTTGCTTACATTAAGGGATTCAAATTGTATCAAATGGATGTGAAAAGTACTTTTCTAAATGGTTTCATTCAAGAGGAAGTTTATGTTGAACAACCTCCAAGATTTGAAGATAATCATCATCTTGATCATGTCTTTCACCTCAAGAAAGCTTTGTATGGTCTTAAACAAACTCCTAAAGCCTGGTACGAGAGACTAAGCAAATTTCTTCTTGAACAATGATTTGTTAAAGGTAAAGTAGATATGACTCTCTTCATTAAAAGCAATAAGAGAAATAATTTATTAATTGTTCAAATATATATGTTGATGATATTATATTTTGTGCTACTAATGATACCTTGTGTAAGGATTTCGCTAAGACAATGTAGGGAGAATTTGACATGTCAATGATGGGGAAGCTGCTTAGTCTGCAAATCAAACAATAAAATAATGGAATCTTCATTTCTCAAACCAAGTATCTCAGAGATCTGCTAAAGAAGTATTGCAATGATTAATACAATGCAGCAGATACTCCAATGACCCCAACCAACTCTTTGGATGCTGATGAAAAGGGCAAGGACTTCAACATTACCAAGTATAGAGGGATGAGTGGATCTATACTATACTTAACTACTAGTTGGCCTGATATCCAATTCAGAGCAGGGATGTGTGCAAGGTATCAATCTGCTCCAAAAGAGTCACATGCTGAACATGTGAAGAGAATCTTTAGATACCTTACCAATACTGAGGATCTTGGACTATGGTTTCCAAACGGACAAGTTGAGTATCTTGTGGCATATTTAGATTCGGACTATGCTAGATATAAGACTGACATATAGAGTACAAGTGTCTAATGTGAACTCCTTGGAGGCTCACTTGTCTCGTGGTTTAGTAAGAAACAAACCATAGTCTCATTATGATCAACCGAAGCTGAATATATTGTTGCATCTAGTTGATGTGCTTAAGTTTTGTAGTTCAAGCAACAACTTCAAGATTTGGTGGGATCCACCTCAAAGAAATTCCAATTCTTTATGACAACACTAGCACAATTGGTTTGGCAAAGAATACTGTTCAATATACAATAACCAAGCACATTGATGTTAGACATCACTTCATCAAAGATCATGTTCAAAAGAAGAATGTCAAAGTGTTGGTCATCCTCACATATCTCTAACTTGCTAATATCTTCACAAAGATTTTAGCCAAGGATTAATTTATGTATGTCAGAAGATAATTTGGAATGGTAAATCCTAATGAGTTATAAGTTATCTCAAATTCAATATTAGTTTTTTTTCTTAATGATAAACTATCACTAACTTAAGCTTTGAAGTTTCTAAACTTTGATTTTGCAAGACCTCTGAAAAGAAGAAAAATTGCAGAGGCTAACAGAGTTAAAGCTTAACTTGAGTCAACCATTAGCTAACTCAAGTTATATAGATTAGCTATCAAAATACAAGAGAAATTGGACTTCACTTCAAGTGGTTAAGTGACAACTTGAGCTGGTAACTCGAGTTGGAGTTCTTTAACATCATGCTAGCATGATGTATTTTGTTTGTTATACTTGTGTAAATATGCCGCATGATAAATATTAACTCGAATATAAATAACTTAGCTCGAGTCAAGGACTAAGTGTGCTTGTTTACAAATTCTGCTCTAACATTTTTTTTTTTTGTAAAGTTATAACCATCATATAGAGAGCAAACTAAGCTTTGATAAGCTCATAACTCAAGTCAAGGAATGGGTAGCTCGAGTCAAGATCAAATAGAGAGCAAATCCATTTTTGAACGGCAGGTTAACTCGAGTTAACTTCATACAGAAAGCAAGGAAATTTTAAGAAGACTCTTTAACTCAAGTCAAGTCTAGATAGAGAGCAAGCCAAGACTAAAATGACTTCATAAATTGAGCTAACAAGTGGTAAACTTGAGTCAAAGGTATTTTTTTCATGTATTCTCATATACATACTTAAAGTATAGGTTAGTACATTTACATGAAAATGCAAGTCAGTTCATGATAACTAGAGTTGGTAACTTGAGTCACTAAGTAATAACTCAAGTCAAGCATTTTATACCTATACAATCTTTCTACTCTTCACTTTCACAAACCCTCGAGTTTTACTCTCTCAACTTCTCTGACAAACTTTCTCAACTCGAAACCCTAACTCAAGCCAAATCAACCACATGATATGCAAAAATCCTAGTGAAGCATTATCAACCGCTTTCGACTATGAAGCTACTCCGTCATCATCTCCTCCTCCTGCTAAGCGACTTAGGAGAGCGAAACAACCTCTAAAGAGGTATTAGTCGAAAGTTGCATATAAGAAAACAAAGGTTGCAAAAACCAGAGCAAAGAGTGTGGTGATCAAAGAATTGACTGATCAACCTTCTAGGATTCTCTCAAAGGCAGAGGCTACTGCGAAGCTAAAAGGAAAAGTTCCCAATATTATGATGCCTAAGAAGCCAAGAAAAGGCCATGTCTCTACACCTGCTCAAAGACAGTCATCCTTGAAGGTATCTAGACCTCTTATCTCTCTAATTGAGTCCTCCAATCTTCCTACTCCACCCCCTCACTATTTCTGTAATCCCATTATTTATTCAAAATCTGATTTAAAGCTCTTCAGAGATCACTATAAGTCTCGTGGGTTCTCTATCCCACTGTCTATGTTAATATGGCCAAGCTTAAGGATAAGTGCAATTTTGACTTATCCTCATGACTAAAACCTTTTCAAAATCTCTTGGCCATAAACACTCCTTACAGTCCTTGAATTGTCACATCATTCTACTTCAATATGTCCATTGCTAACCAATTAGATGACAAAGGTGACCTTATTGAAGAAAGGATAATTACCTATGTTAGGGGTAGAAAGGTCCTCATTTCTCTAAATCTCTAAATTCCTTTTTAAGAGTTCATAATCCTCCTCTTGCCCCTAAATTGAATTATGATCAGGAAGAAATCTTTCAAATTCTAAGGCATGGTAAAGGATTGAGGTCACTGCCTTTCCCTCCAATTGTTACACCTCCTATAAGGTTGTCTGTGTATTTATTCCAGAAACCTTATACAGAAAGGTAAAATTTTCACTCATTTTGCAAAAAGGGACTACTCTCTTTATGCTTCTGCTACTGATAAAGTCCCTCATATCATAACCAAATGGGTCTATAATAAGATTAAAAAGTTTAGATTTCATTCTAGAAATTCTACTCTAATTCCGTTTCCAAATCTTATTTCTTTGCATTTCTTTCAAGAAAAGATTTGGTATCTAGAGTTGAATGAGTCTCCTGTCAAACCTCCCTCTTTGATCAATTCCATCTCAACCATATGAGGACCTCATTTATAGAGGGCTCTAGTCAGTCCAGAGCACCTACAAGGTCAAGAGCTACTCAATCAAGGGCCAATGAGGCTTATGTTGGTTCTTGGAGTTTTAATGATAACAAGACTTAATGGATCAAAATTTTATGAAACAGAAAATATATTTGTGAAAAGCAAAATATGTTTTGAAAAGACAAATTACTCGAGTAGGGATTCCAACTCGAGTAATCTTTCAAGAGACTCTTTTAAATTCTTTGTGAAAAACAAAAAGTAAGTTGAGCTAACTGAAATTCATTGCTCGAGTAATCCTAGGAATTACTCGAGTAATGTCGAGCCCATGCATCTGTCAATGGGGTACACTTCACTATTACTCAAGTAGACACTCTCTTATTACTCAAGTAATATCAAGCTCAGTGTTTTTTCAGAAATCATAAATTATCACTTTCTAGAGTTACTCGAGTAATGGAAAAAGGCTATACAAGTAACGTCGTGATTCAGGAAGTAATGTCATCAAGCTAACAATTGTTGCTCAAGTAATATTTTTTTTACTCAAGTAATGCTTTATCAAAAGCCATTACTTTCCCATATTACTCGAGTAATGGAAAAATGCTACGCAAGTAATGTCGTGGTTCAAGAAGTAATGCTGTGAAGCTAACAAACGTTACTCAAGTAATACTTTTTGTTACTCAAGTAATGTTTTATCAAGAGCCATTACTTTCCCATATTACTCTAGTAATGTTCTCACCTTGTGCAAGTAATATCGAGTAAGATTCAGAATGCCTTTGCAATCACAACAATACTCGAGTAAGCTATTTATGTAAGTAGAGTAATAATGCCTGAAGGAAATCATAACGATGGTATGTCTTCCTTAATCTTTCTCTTAATTATTTTGGGTTATCTTACATTTATTTTTAATCACTTTCAAAACCATTATTGTTATATCTAATCGTGCTTACAAGTACTTTTACATATGACTTACCATGCTTTAATTAAGATTAGCAGAAAAGGCCGTTAATTGTGTTAGACGCATTTAATGAAGACAGATATACAGATAGAACAAACATTTTGAGCAGACGTAATTATTCCTTTGAGATGCACCTATTCCAGATATTATTCAGAATCAATATCTGCTCCTGGTACTTCGACGACGAATGCATTTGATGAATCTACCAATTATACGCAACAGAAAATATCTGTGCCTAACGGAAACATGAAGAGACTCAATGGCTATATTTAATTTCTCTCAACGGCATTAATGGTGGAACAATATAAAAGCTTGAACATTCAATTTCACCATCTACCGAAACGATGTGCATTCAATTCGAACTTATTGCAATATGTTGTTTCATTAACTTAGCTTAATATCTTTGAATATTCATTTCAGTGTACTTCAATGATTATTTAACTTACTCAGTGAGGAGTTCATTCCATTCATTTTATCTGAAAAATCTTAAGGATGTGGAACCTTAAGAGTGGGTGTGCAATTACAACTTGTAAAGGGGGGTGAGTCCTTGGAATAGGATCATCTTAGTTACAGAGCATGTAAGATTGTACAAGTGTTTGAGATAGTGAAATACCCAAGTGATTGGGGATTGGACGAAGGTCAACGAATTAAACCAAACCAATATAAACACTTTGTGTTCATTCCTCTTATCAGTCTTTATTCCACTATCTTTAAATCTTTTTTGAAAAGAATTTCAGAATCACCTATTCACCCCCCTCTAGGTGATATTCCTACTCTATAGCTCAATCATCTCCAGCTCCTGGTACTCAGTCGGCTTTTTCTCTGCCTCCACCCTCTATGATCAATGCATCAATCAAGGTCGTTGTTGAGAAGGCCATTGCTGAGAGTGTGGGCACTCTTCAAACTTCCTTGATTGCTCAGCATCATGAGCTTAATGAGAAAATAGAGGCTAAGGTTGGAAAGCTAGTCTCTGAGGTAGCTGACAGCCACAACAAGCTGAGAAGCTCAAGATCATGCAAGGCATATTGAAAGCATCTTTGGGATGCTTAATTTGATTGAGCCTAAGGTAATAAACTCCTGAGATCCTCTACTACTCCTACTGCTTAGCCTGGACCTTCCACCTTTGCTGCTCTTGACTATACTATTACCTCACCCCTCCCAAACCTCCTTCATTTGACCCCATATCTGACTTTCCTATCTCATTTTCCTCTCCTCTTCCCCTTTCTCCACTTGCTACTATGACTATCCTTACCTCTCAACCCAGTACTACTAGACTCTCACCGCCAATCTTTCATCTCTCTCACCTTCTCATCCTTTACCCACCAAACTTTCTTCACCTCCACCTTTCATTCCACTTATTAAGACCTTCACCCCCTGCTTAGCCATTACTCGCTTCACTGCACCTGTCCCACCGTCTACCACTACTACCATCCAACTGTCCTCTAACCCAGAATTTACACCTTCAACCTATCCTTCACGTCCTCTGCTACCTCATCTATTCCCTTTTTTTCACTATCCTTCCTACCATTCTAGTCTTCTTCATACCTCACTCTGACCACTCCTTTTTGCCTGATGATAAAAAGGGAGAGAAGATATTGAATGTGTAGTATGTAGTTTCATTTTGCATTTTCAATTTGTAGTGTAATTGTTCATTGCACTTCGTATTTTTTAATTCAGTTGCAATTTCATTATATGAAATTTTCTTCTGAATTACAAAATCTTCTTCTGAATTACATGTACTTTAGAATGAAATGATTTTAGTTTCATCTCTTTCAGTTTTCTATCTGTCATATTTAATCTCTCAAAGAAAATTTTCATTGGTTTACAAGTGTTGTCATCATCAAAAAGGGAAATAATATTAGTTCATTATGTTTGTTTTGATGATAAAAGACAATTGTAGACAAAATAAAGTTAATGATTTAAGTAAAAATATTTTATCTTGATCAAATCTAGAATCAGAAACTTGTTTAGGTATCTGTCAAAATATGACTCAAGTTAAGGTTCCCAAGCTTCAAGTGCTTTAAAACCTCTGTAAAAATGTGTTTTAACCTTGACTGACTTGAGTTATACTTTGGTGATGTGAGTTGAAGACTGTGTGAAATGCTTTTATGAAAAGTATCAACTTGAGTTAATTCTAATAGACTTGAGTTAATCTTTGTGGACTTAAACATAAGCTTGTCTTTTCAAAATCCTAAGTCTCACATTCAAATATTTTTTAACAATCAAAATGTTGCCTCGAGTTAAACTTAAGTGACTCGAGTGTTTCTTTAGAACATATTTTCAAAACATTTTGGAAACTCAAGTTAAGGCATGAGTGACGTGGGTCATCTGTTAGAGTATCACTGAATGACTTAAGCATGTACTATTTTCAAACCTTTTCCAAATTTAACTCAAAGAAATTTGTGAAAATGAAACTGTGACTCAAGTTATATATATACATGACTCGAGTTAAGTTCATATAGAGATGTCTTCTCTATTGCCTTCAAACTTATTTTTAAAGAAGACAAAACAGTGACTCGAGTGATAAATGATCAACTCGACTTAGCAACTCAAGTATGGTGAAAAGCAACTCAAGTTAGCTTTTTTGGTTTTGCAAATTACTGTATCCAAAAAACTTGAATTTTTTGCCTATGATTTAAATACTTCATCACTCATTATTATTCCTAACTATGTTTAATCAGTTTATTAATGAGTTTCAGATGATTAGATGAAGGTTTAACTGCAGATTAATCAAAAAGCATTCATTACGTAAGAAGCATAAAATGCAATTGTAGAAAACCAAGCGCACTCTGGGCAACCATTCTATTATCTTTCCTTAATTAAATGATACAACACACAATGGGAAGAACAGAAAGAATGTCAAATGATAGAATGACAATGATCATTTATAGAATCGATGCATATGAGTACTAGAACAACCTCAAGTCTAACAGCTACATTTATTACTCACAACGGTTCATTGAAGCTTCTCAACAATCATTAATTACCTTTACCAAATATAAGCAAAAGCATTCAATATGATTCAACCACCGAAAACATCTTACACTCAAAATGAATTTATTACATCTATTGTTTCATTTATTATTGTGTATTATCTTTGAATATTTGATTTTCATTGTTTATCAATCTACTCTGTAAGATAGATAAATCATATTAATTATTTCTATAAAGAAACTCAAGGTAGTAGGACCTTAAGAGTGGGTGTATTGATTACAATTTGGAAGGGGGAGTGAATCCTAGAGAAATGATTACTCAGAGTTACAGAGTAGGATGTGCTTTCATATTAGCAAATTATTGCACCCATGTATCACATAGGGGGAGTTGGTGCTTGTTATGCAAAAGAGGTGGTTAATTTTCTTGCACTAACACATGTGCTTATCTTGATCCTTGATGTTAATTTTCATTACCATTTGCCCTAATATTCTTTACCCCTGGTCATCCATCTTATTACAATTTGCCCAAGTGTTTGGTCATATATCTCTACCTATCAATTCCACACTTACTACCATTCAACTCAAGTGATAACACTTTTGTCTACCCTTGCCAACCACACATATTCCACATTCAAGCCATTATCACAATTTCACATTGCAATCTACATTGTCAAATTTTCCACTTATCTTTCGAACATCATAACTAAATCTAAAATAATTAGGGAGGTTTAAAGTCTATGTAAATATACTTAAGTTCTCTGTATGTGAAAAATATCACTTACTATCATTTATATGCATAAATATCCTGAAATCCTCAATCAACTAAATTGTTCTAGAATGTGTGCTCAAACTTTAAAAATTCATAACTTACAATATTAATGGCTTATATTATATATTATATTAAATATTAGGATGCCTTCTATCAACTTAGAAGATATCATGTTCAGACAACATTATATCATCCATAAAAACAAGATATTCAAACAACCACGTAGGAAACCCTAATTGGCAGCAAATTCTAATTTTTGGATTTCAAATCTATTCTTTCTAAAACCATACCAATAACCAAATCCCACAATTCCTTACCCAAGGAATCTATTAGAAACACCAAAAACAGCATAATTATACTCCTTCTTCATGCCCTAGAATTATGATTATACACCATAAATTAATATTTATATCATTATATCATTATGAAACCCAAAGAATTTCATGACAATTGAACTTAGGAAAGCATACAAAATCCATAATACTCAACTAAACCACAAGTATGAGGTTCAAATTGGAGCTTATACTCACCTCTTACAGCTTCTAGTACTTGTTTCTTGTTTCTCCTACCTTAGCACTTTGTAATAGCAAAAAAACACCTCTATTCAATAAACTAAAACCATAGAAATAAAGCCATTAATGAGAGGAACAACTTTTATAAAGGCCTCAAGAGCTAGAAAGGTGGTTTAGAAGGTGCAAAATTAAGCAAGAAGTCTTACCTTGTTTCTTATTCTTCAACCTTCGTCTTTCTCTTTCCTTTTTCTTTTCCCTTCTAATTTCTCTCCTTTTTTTTCTTCACTTAGCTGAATTAGGAGTCTTGGGAGCCTTAATCTCATTTAATTAAGTCTTGTATTGACATGTGCCTAAGTGATTAAATCTCAAGATGCTAAGTGTCCTTAAAGCATAATTTTTCCTTTCTCTCTCTCTCTCTCTTATTTGGCATTACCTTTTGTCAGGGGAAGGGAGACCTTATGAATTCCCTTGACTCTTAGGTTTGGTGTTCAGAAAAATCAAGTTTGTGATCGGGCCAAGTACTTGTGTATTCTCCAAAATTCAAGCAATAGGTGACATGTTCTTGAGATGCCAACACAAAAGTGATCTTATACCTTGTCATGATGAGAGGAAAGTTGTCATATTCCTATGGAGCCAACATAGAAGTTATGTTATCATTAGCTATCATGACTTACTTTTTTGAAGCTACTTTAATAAAGTTACTTTATTATTGCTTACTTGGGATTCTACTCGGGATTAAGACACACATAGTGAGGCCCGCCAAATGATGGCAGGTTAGAGTATGTATGTGAACCCCCACATAGCACCATATACTGGTGTCTTTTACAAAAACGCAAGGTCACATGTATGTTCTAGAAATGCCATGTATATACTATACTAGTACATTTTGCTTGACTAATTAACCCATACCTCATTATATAGCTAGGTGGCAGATTTCTATGAACCCAATGTCACCATATATGTGTCCTATGCCCTTTTGGACAGACACTTTAATCCAAATGCCTACACATACTATGCGTTTTGCTCGATATGGCAAAAACACATAGTCCCTAGAGTCTTTCTATCTCTCGATATTCTTGGAACTCTTCTCAAACTGAGCTTAGTTGTCTGCCTAATATAGGCTATCCTCATGTCTCTAGGCTCAAAATGCAAGATATTAAAATCCCCCCTTGTTCAATAAATGTTGTCTTCAAAATTTGCTATTGGTCCAATTCTTAATAATACTTCAAAAGGACCATTATAGTAAGGGTTTCATTTCTTTATTTCTACACATTTTGACACCACAAATTCTAGATATTTTCACATTCAGTTTTTTTTATTGACCTTAATCATCTATCTTGTGTCGAGCTTCTTCAATCTAAGTTTTCATACTACTTTGCTCTTAACTAGCACTGTAACTAGCAAGTACTATCAAACCTAATCATCCATTTAGATTTCTAGACAATTTTATTATTTTCTTTTCTTGTATCATCATGATCCACAACTGCATCACCTTTTAGCTTAACACATCAGCAACGACAATCACGTCACTTCTTTTCCATTCTTATATGTTGACTCATTCAAATTTGTTGATTTTTCAAATATTCAAAATTCATGTGGTTGTAGTACATTTTCGTAATTGCACTATATGAAAATAATGCTTTCACATTTACAAAGAAAACTTAATCACTACCTCAAATTCATGAGTAGGGTAATTCATCATGCGAGGTTTCAACTCTTAAGAGGCACACGCCACCATTTTGTCCTACTTCACTAGAACATATCCCAATCCTTCTTTTTTATTTCTTATTCAAGTGTAGATCGTACTAGTCGACACTACAAACCTCATGAGTTGTACTCTCTACCAACCTCGCGGGTTGCATTTATTGAAGACCATACATAAGTCACTTTCTTAGATTGCAAATATTCAATACTTGTATGAGTTTCAACCTCTCTTACAGCCCTTTGAAATTCTCTCATAGACATATCCTAAAGTAATTCTTTCAAACTCTTCGTAAGTAGCTCTCTCCAATTGGAAGTACCATTGTAACGGGAAACTAGATCTTATAAGGTCCCTCTTTTTTAGTAGTTTTGTAATTTGTTTTCTTTAATTCCACCACCTCATCTAGGGCCATTCTGTATAGACTTTTAATATCAATCCAGCTCTAGGAAATATTGTAAATTCTACTTATACCTTTCAACACATTGTTTGTCGTCCACCAATTGACTCATAGTATAACTTTAAGTTAGTGGAATGGCAGGTAGATTTAATCTTTATCTTATTCCATCATTCATTCTTTATAAGGAAATATTCTATTATCAAAGTCTTTCCATGTGTTAGATTAGCAGCTAGTAACCTTCAGAAACTTCATCACATATATGTTATATTCTAGTACCTCAATTCATTTAGATCAATTCAATTGCCTAAAGAATCAATTTGACTATTAAGTTTGATTCTTAGGTCACAGTTCAGTTGGTAGCAACCCTTTGGATATCTATCCAACTTTTAGATTCATCAACCTTATTTAGGAATCTTAATCATACCTAATAAGCATGCTAGGATCATCATGATTGATAGCTTCTATTATGTTGTTATAACATTCAGGCACTATTCTCAAATATTCCCCAAAACATTATTGACAACACAACATTAATCACAAGGTTCAAAAGGTTTATACTTTTATGTATAGGAATCATAGTGCAACCTTAGTCACATTTTGACCTAAACAATATTTCAACTTAAATTAGATTCAAGCCTATCCTCAACATTTACCTTATTCAAACTAACATTCTTATGTCATCCCTAAGGATCACCATATTTCATATCTCCCCCAGGCCTTAAAATCAAGTGGTTACAAATTTCAATGATACTTTCCAGGGGATCACCCATCCCGATATTACTCTCGCCTGAACACGCATGACCATGGAGTTCCATTAAAATCTAGGTCACAGGCCAACTTGGCATCAAATTCTCTGGAGCTTATACCCTTTTCAACTGGGCACACATCATTAATGCTTCGTTTCATTCTATATCCAACAAGTGGTCGAGGGAAAATTCTATTTTTCTAGTTTGGTTCATTAGCCATATTCCATTCTTGTTACAAGATCACTAATAAGGTATCTGTACACCTATTCACAATAGTATATAACATTAGCCTAGTGCTATAATCTCTACTCTGATACCAACATTGTAAGACATGTCCTACATACCCATTTAATTACGCATCAGAAGCATTACTATTCAATTACTTAAGGGTTAGTTACTCATTACATAACTAATCATATACTTGAAAAGGACCGTAACCTTTAGTTTCCAGTATCTACCTCTTTGCCCATAGAGCTGCATTCCTTATGCTAATCAAACCTATGGAGAAGACTGTGATACATACAACTCTTAGTAGTAAAAGTCAAGCACTCACATAAAATTCATACACTGAATACGCTAGTCAACCATCAGACCTACATACAACAATTCAACATTTAGAGATAAATATGATATACATCATCAACTACAATCATAGTGTCGGAAATTATGCCCTAGGGGTCAATCATTGTACTTTAAACATTATTGTTATTTAAAGTATTTCTCCAATTTTGTTATCATATCATATGCAAGTTTATTATAATGACTGTATCCTTAGATGTATCATAAAGATTGTCTTAAATGTCCTTGGTCAATCATCTATGGGGAAGTGAAGATGAAATAAGACTAGTATGACTTTGATAAGGTGTGGAGATACGAAATCAAAGTCTTAGGCACTTGTAAGAGTACAAAGTGATGGACCGATCCACTATAAGAAAGCTACATGGATGATCAAAGTCTTAGTCAGAAATCAAAGTCTTAGTCAGAAGCTATCCATGTCACAAAGCTACTTAAGAGTCGCTAATCTTTGACCTAGTCAAAAGTCACCTTTGACCGAGTAATGATAAAGGCTTCGATCGGGATTAGTGGTTTTCATACATAGGAATGTGAATGGTCAAGATGAGATTTGTCCCTCACATTTGTAGAGAGATATTACTGAGTTCCTTGATGAGTAAGTCTAAGAAAAATATGGCCATACTGCGATGGAAAGGAGTATCCATTTCAATTGTTAGACTACTTAAGAATTAAGAAAGTAATGGTAAAGAACGGGAGGATGACAATATACATGCTTCATCCTTCACCAAATTATTGCGTGACAAAAGGGATGTGGCATGGTTGTACGATAGGTTGCATCGTATAAACAATCCTCGTATGAATTAGGTAGTCATAATGTCTTGCTAGAGGCCGCTTACAACTTGTGGATGGTACAATGTTGGCCTACTAACAATTTCATGTGGGCCTACAAGATTGCACACAAGAATAGCCCAACATAACCAAAAATGTCCAAATTCATTAAATCTAAGATATGTCTAAGATTTAATGAATACAATGTTTAAACTAGGAATGACATATATATATATATTATGTAGTATTATTTTTATATTTAATTGATTAGATAAATTAAATAACTAAAACTAATAGAAATATCGTATCTCATATTCAAATTTTGAAATAGATATCATATCTCAGATTTAATTTATGAAGATAAATTAAATTGGCTGGCTTATAATTTAGATTAAATGAATAGATTAGATTAAATCTATTGTATAAATTTAATTAATATTATTTTAATCCAATTCAAAATTCAAAATTAATTCAGATTAATTTTGAATATTTAATACGCTTCATTAGAGTTATAAAACCCTAATACAATGTAAGATGTATTAGAGAGATAGAAAAACGTCACAAAAGAAAACCTAGAGCAGAGAAAATGAGAGAGGCACTAGCACGCTATCGGTGTTGGGATCCTGTTCATGTGGATATCAGTAGAGGGAGCTTGTTCGTTTAGTTAGCTCCTAGTGATCGAACAAGACGCATACACAAGGAAGGTATAATTCTAAACAATCGAATTTAAATGTCATTGATAGATCCATAAATTGGGATTCAAGTTTTTTATCGTTTGGTTTATTTATTCCACTGCATGTACAAATCCCAACACATAGGACCCACCAATCCATTCCCACAATGCTAGGTATTCAATTGGGCCTTTACCCTTCTCATGTGAATGCTTAATAGGGTTTGCAATCTAAGGACCTACTAGCCCACTAGGCCGTACTACTTATCTTATATTCACAACACAGATAACAATTTCCAAGTCTTGATCTTGTTCCTAGTCTCTTGGGTGCAATGGGCATATATCAAATCCTATAAATTAATATTCACAGATGAATGAGTTATCACTTATCCAAGTTCTTCAAAATCTTAATATACTAGGGTTGATTATCTTTAATGTTAGTGTATTATGTAAAAGAAGTGGTTAATTTGCTTAAACTAATATCATGTGCTCATTTTATTCCTTGAAGTTAACTTTCATTACTATTTTCCCTAATATCATTTACCCTTTTCTCATCCATCTTATTACAATTTGCCCAAGTGTTTAACCATATCTCTACCCTTGAATTTCAATCTTATTACCATTCAACCAAAGTGATAACAATTATGTTTACTCTTGCCAACCATAACTATTCACTATTCAAGTCATTATCACACTTTTCGCACTGCAACCTACGTTGCCAGATTTTTTACTAATTTTTGAAAAGTCATAACTTAATCTACAAAAGTCAAATTGGGGTGGTTCAAAGTTCTATGTAAATATATTTAAGTTCTATGTATGGGAAAAACATCACTTACTTCCATTTATATGCACAAGTATCCAAAAATCCTAAATCAACCAAATTGTTTTAGAATTTGTTCCAGTTTCAATGCCCATAACTTACAATATATATTAACCCAAATGGCACATATTATATATCAAATAAAAAATAGGTTGTATTATATCAACTTAAAAAATATCATGGCCATTAGACAACATTATATCATCTAAAAACACAACACATTCAAACCGTCACGTAGGAAACCCTAATTGGCAGCAAATTCCAATTTTTGGATTTCAAATCTATTCTTTCTAAAATCATACTAAGAACTTATTCCTACACAATTTTCCCAATGAATCCATTGGTGACAATAAAAACAGCAAACTCATACTCCTTCATGCCCTATTCTGACCAAAAATTCAATTCCGAAGCAACAATCATCAAGTTTACAATTTTACCATCGCCATGGCTTAGAATCATGATTATACACCATAAATTACTATTTATCCTCATATCATTATGAAACCCTAAGAATCTCATGACGACAAAAATTAGGGCAGCACATAGAATCCATAAGACTCAACTAAATCACAAGATATGGGGTTTAAATTAAAGCTTATACTCACCTCTTACATTTTTTTAGTGCTTATTTCTTCTACCTTGGTACTTTGTAAACAACATAAAACACTTATATTCAATAAACTAAAACCATATAAATGAAGCTTTTAATGAGAGGAACAACTTTTATGATGACCTCAAGAGCTAGAAAGGTCATTTAGAAGGTGAACATCAACCAAGAAGTTTTACCTTGCTTCTTGTTCTTCAACCTTCATCTTTCTTTTTCCTTTTTATTTTTCCTTCTATTTACTCTCCTTTTTTCTTTACTTTCCAAATTAGGGGTCTTGAGGAGGATTAAGTGAACTTTAATCTCATGTAATTAAGTCTTTGTGATGACATGTGTCCAAATGATTAAATTCAAGGGAAAATCCCTCTCAAATCCCAAGGGACCAACATAATTTGAAAAAGTCCCTCATAAATGTCACATGTCAAGAAGGTCTCAAGGGACTTCATGCTAAAATTTACCACACAATTAATCATTGGATGTGGGTCTCTACCCTAGATGTATCTCCTCTCAATTCCCAAGGCCAAAAGAAAGCATAAAACCAAAATTTACCGCTTGTCGTCAAACAAAGATGATAGCTCCTTCCATATGTCATCTTCCAAGAGCAAGTAGTTACTTTCCACAATAATAAATGTGCTCAAGAATTACATATTAATGGAGCCAAAATAAGTTGCCCCAGTTGCAAAAACTCAGAAATTCAACTGATTTAGGGACATAAATCAGTTGAATATAAGAATATAAGTGTACAGTAACTTTACAATATAAATATTTTTAGTTATAAAATAAACAATTAAATCAGTATCTACCATGGATATTCTTTGTCATAGTCATCAAACATGGCCAACAAAAACTACTTCAAATTGTGGTTACATTGGCTTTTTGCTAGCTCCTGAATCTGAACATACCTTGTCACTATTACTATAGCCTTATGAATAACATTTTAAGACAATGGAGTTGGTTTTCCAAGGTCTATTTTGAGGTAGGATTTGGTTGGTTCAAAGTGAATCTTGGCCTAATTAATCATGTTTCCTATATTTTAAGAGTGAGGTTCAGATTATTCATCGGTTGATGCGCTTTTGCAAGGGTTTTATTTTCTTTTTTTTTTTTAAAAAAAAGTGCCTTCTCCAAGAAACAAATTTTTTTTCTCTAAAGTACTTCTTCACAGAATACACACAGTCACACATATATAAAGCATTCCAAACAAACCTTTGTTTTTATCCAAAATGCATCCTATTATGCATACTCTAATGGTTTAATGGATTCCACTCTAGAGCCCTAGCGACCTACCAAAGTGACATAGGTTACTAACTGCAGTCAAAGTAATGTCTTGAAGTTAAGATACTTACTGAAAGCTCACAAAAATATCACCCTTCCATAAGGTTCCCAACACCATGATCAAATGATGATGCTTACACTAATCCTTGAAAAAAAATTTTGTCAAAATATGAAGTAATGCAAAGCAGATATTATCTCTATCAACATTGATGCCCAACTACTGACATAGACAGAACCTTGAACATAATTCTCATAGATAACCCACAAAAAAATCCTCATAACTTTTAAGAGGATATAGTAGTGCATGCCCCAAAGTAACCAATTATGGAGTTTCTACGCTTAGAAGAAAATATCAGTAAATAATTCAAGCACCCTTACCTAACTTCTCAAATTCTTGAGACATGTAAGCAAGCATAAAGGATTGAATTTCCATGGAGTTGACAGACTAATTAGATATCAATGCCTTTCCTGAAAATATGTCTAAAATTGGTAAGCAATTGAGGGGTACCTCACCCCCCTTTCTGGCATGCGCTTCTTGTGGATCCTATTGAATAAAAATATTCAAACAACATTACAATTGCTCCAATTTCTAAACACCATTGCAGAGGTATACATACACAAAAAACACCTCATCCTCGCTATCAATGGTTTAAAATGTTTTGTACATAGAGTCAACAATGTTTTGGTCTTCAAACTCCAACGCCTTGCCATTGTTTCAACCTAACACAAGACCAACGGGCTTACAGTGACGAACTCTAGGGCTGGAAGTTAGATGGCAATGGCGGCAGTTCCTCTTCCATGGTTGAGGGTTTCACATTTCAACCAGGAGGAAAAATAGTGTTGGGAGAGTAAGAGCACAGTGATTTCAAAATTTTACTCCCCTTGTTTTTGAACAATACCTGAATGGTTTTTTTGTCATTTCACCTCTACATTGTATAACACAA
The DNA here is from genome assembly GCA_037074495.1 of Acacia confusa. NCBI lineage: Eukaryota > Viridiplantae > Streptophyta > Magnoliopsida > Fabales > Fabaceae > Acacia > Acacia confusa. The sequence goes on from CM073506.1 coordinate 13,496,025, forward strand.
AAGTCCCCTGGGACCTTCCAAACATGTGACTTTTAGGAGGGACTTTCTTGAAATTATTTGATCCCTTGGGACCTCGGAGGGATTTTCTCTAAATTCAAGATGCCAAGTGACTCTAAACATTTCCTTTCCCTTTTTCTCTGTCCTATTATGTGTCACTTTTTGTTAGAAAAAAAGGAGACCCGAAGAATTCCCCTAACTCCTGGGTTTGGTGTTTAGAAAATTCAAGTACGCGATAGGGTTGGGAACCAATAGATTCGCTATGCTCAAGCACTGGGTTGCATCTTCTGGATATGCCAACACAAAAGTGATTTTGTACTTTGTCATTATGAGATGACACTTGTCATATTCCTATGTAACCAACACAAAAGTTGTGTGATCATTAGCTATCATGACCTACTTTATTAAAAGTTAATTTAATAAAGTTACTTTACCAGCGCTTACTCGAGATTCTACTTGGGTTTTACTCAAGCTTTCAGCACACATATCAAGGCTTGCTAAATGACGCCATGTTAGAGTTGAGTCTGTGTGTGGGGGCCCCCATATGGCCCCACATACTAGTGTCTTTTTCAAAAACGTAGGGACCACATGTTTATGCTGGAAATGCCATGTGCACACTTATACCGGCACATTTTACTCGATCAATTGTCCCATACCTTAAGACATGGCATAGGCCAATCTTTCTACGAACATAATGGCATCGTATGTGTGATTTACCCTTCTACACCGACACTTTAATCCTCCTACCAACGCATATTGGACCCTTTGCCCAGTAGGGCCGAATCACAAGCCCCCTACAATATTGGGACTCTTTCTGAATTGGGCTTAGTCGTCTTTCTAATTAAGGCTCATCCTCAAGTCTCTAGGCCAAAAATTTAGAATATTACACCTTTCATACTTACACATGTGCACACGATAGGTATATAATGGATACAAAGGACTAACGCATGACATTATAAATAGATCCACAAAATCTTGTTAAACAGCATGTGCCCCCAACTTACACACAATAACAGCCTCATTCTTTCATACAGAGTTAACCATTCATAATTATATGCATATTGTGGGTAGGCCAGGGTTTGGAAGAAAAAACATCACATTACAAATAGTGCAGTTTCACTATTCACAACTTAAAACAAAATAGATTACAAACACATCCATCCACCCTTTTCTCCGTTATTTTTCGTAGCATAACCTTGATGAAACTAGAGTACAAGTAACCCAATAATAGCACGCTCGAACCCATCTTCTCCTCCTCTAACCAGCACAGCTAACACCACATCTCTATCCTACCATTCCTCTCATATTGAACACAATGCACAAATTCCTAAAGTGTTTAAAAAGCTTCATCCTATAGATGGAAGCTTTACAATTCACCTATAATTTAACGGTGATTATTGAAATGTTCAATATCACCTAAGAGGGGGGTGAATTGCATGATTTAAAATTTTTCTTTTAATCCTTTGAATCACACAAATAAAATAGGGATAAATAGAAAGAGAGAGAGAGACCAAACACAAGGAATTTATACTGATTCAGTCTAAATTCTTAACCTATGTCTAGTCTCCAGATTCTCTGGGATTTCACTATCTCAAAAATTTATTACACTCAAAGACTAGAAACAGTAAATGCTAATTTCACAAATTGAATGCACAACATTTCAATAGGTGGAGAATTCAATGCTTCTGGCTATTATAGTTGTTGGCATTAATGACCGTTGAGAACCTTGAGAATTATCCATTGAGACTAATGAAGATGACCATTAAGACTGATTATCCTTAATTGTTACTCACATCTGGTTTCTTCAATCAGCATTGTCATTCTCTTTTGACATTCCTTGTACCATTTGTCCGTTGATATTCATAAATGAAAGTGGAAAGGAAATGGTTGCAAGACTTTAACTTTTTTAGAAAGTTGGTTGTCTAATTCTGGCATTTGTCTTTGCCTTGCATTTAATGCTTCTAACACATAATTGCTTTATTGTAATTTAGTATTAATCCATATCAAAATCAACTAAAACTCATTAACAGACTGATTAAACATAGTTAGGAATAGCAATGAATGACAACATGAAGCATACAGATCACAATCAATGATTTAGACATTTCAAACACGGTATTTTTCATATTCCAAAACATTGACTCGAGTCACGTTTAATTGACTCGAGTAACATGACTAGAGTCGTCTTAGATTAGCAATTGAAAGTCAAAGAAACAAAAATATGATGATTGGAGTCATCTAATTTCACAAAACATCTGAGAAGCTCTCTATATTAGAGTCATTACCAAATGACTCGAGTCATCTATTATCACAATTCATCTCAGAGTGTCTCTGTGACCGTATGACTGGAGTCATCAATTTTCACAAATAATTTGAGGACGTCTCGGTGAGAATTTGACTAGAGTCACCTAATGCTTACTGGAGTCATATATGTTTTGACAGATAGTATTCGGGTTTGAGTTTAGAAAGATTTTTGATACAAGAAATGACTAGGGTCATTAAGTGACTGACTGGAGTCACATTTGACCATTGGAAAGAGATAAGTTTGAAATTCATTTTGGTGACTAGAGTCACAATAGTTTGATTGGAGTCATTTTGCTTCAAAACATTTTGCAATAAAGAGTTATGATTGGAGTCACTCGTCATTGATCTGTTTCAATTTAAAAGGTAATGACTTGAGTTGCATAATGATGACTCAAGTCATTTTTTCTCAGAAAATGCAGTTATTGAACAAGACAAATATTAATCATGAAAGGGTCTTGGACTTAGTTCAATAACAATATTTGTAATTTGCAATTGTCACTTATCATCAAAGCACATAGAGAACTGACAATCATTCCATTAACAATAAGCCCTAAAATAAGGTAGATCAAGGAGCTTACAACAACATATACTTCCCACACAGCATCTGTTACACCCCTACCGATCTTGCCCTTTCGGGTGGCGGGTTAGAGGGATTCCTTGTATTTAATCACCTTCCCTAGGTATCTTAGAATTAATTTATCAGAGAGTTAGCACATAGAGCACAGGATTTGGTTGGACAAGTCTAGCATACTAATAAACATTTACAAATCAAGTAGCAATTAAGTCCCCGAAGGGTTAATACTGTCATCCAAAAAGAGTACTAACTATAAACCATAGTTAACCAAAATATAAAGTACAAAATGAGATAGGGCATCCCCTATTTCTTCATTTCACCGCTTCACACCCTACCTTCTTAAAGCCACCGACCGCTTCTGTCTCACTCTTGTGACTGAAAAGGGTTTGAAGTTCAAGGTTGAACCCCAAAGTAACTGTTAAACTCATATACAATATGTATGCAATGCATGCAATGCAAATCATAATAGGGAAAATAATTCTACCTCAGGTACAGTAAACCGGCATGTAATACCTACACGGGACCGCCTGGTCAAAGACAAGCCTTGGATTAAGCGCGCAAAGGGCCTCAGTAGTCAGGGGGCCAACCCTGACCACCTACCCTAGGGGCTCCTCAGTGGACACCTACAAACACACAGTCATATAGGTTCCACCTACCCCACATTACCTGGGTCTCAGTAGCTACCTAAGGACACGCAGTCTAATAGGTACTACCTACCCTACATGCCAAGGGCCTCACAGCCTAACATACTCTGGACTTCCATGGTAACCTAAGAACACAGAGTCACATAGGCACCACAGTCCAATCTCTTACCTCATGATAAAACACATATGCAAAAGTAACATAGAGTATGCAAGTTTATAGTTACTACCTGGCACAATCTCGATAGCCATGAACTCTTCCCTTAGGGTCGGAGATGCGTCCTACACGTAATAATACCCTAGATACAGCCAAACACCATGCTTTCAATCATACATTCAAACTTTAATTATAGTTTCATAAATTTCGCATAGCATTAGAATTTTCCAGAGTTTCTGTTCCAACTACTCAGATTTTTAATAAATTCTAAAAAAATGATATTGACGTGAAATTAGTGGCCTTAAAACCCTTAGGATGTCTATTTTATAGGAAAAATAATTTCCAAAGCAATATGGGTTCGAATCCTTCCCTGTTCCCAACCTTTGGCCACTGGTCTGAGAGGAAAATCTTGTTTTTAAGTCATTTTAATTCTTTAATAGCTCTCGGTTGAAATATCAAAAAGACACAAAATCTTATATAAAAGTCATGCCCAGGATGTCTACTTTCATCATGTAAAATATGAAAGCATTTGAAGTTCATTTGATATGTGAAAACCACAGATTTGTATTCGCTGCCCAGAAACTGAAAGAATCGGCTAATTTTCGTATAGTAACGACTTAAGCTTTGTGAGTTTGGAAAGTGGTGGTCTTACATGCCCCCACACAAAAACACCCTCTGGATCCATTCAGAACCTTAAAAATATTAAAACACCATAGGGCAGAAACAAGAGCTTCTAAGTTGTTGGTTAGGGAACTTACCTCGGAATTTCGGTTGTGGATGACTTGCTCTTCCCTTGGACCACAAACTTCAGCTGGAGACTCTCCCACTAAACTCCTATTTCGTGCTGGGCTAATGGCAAAAGGGAGGGGAAAGTGCTCCTTATATAGGCTCCAAGGGTGAAGTCTTTTACCCAACTTCAGCTATTGTCCAGTGGTTAAAAGAGTGCTTTAAATTAAATTATAATTTCCCCACACATTTCTCAAGGCTTATAGAGGGCTCTTTGGGCAGATGAATGGCGCATTCCAAGGCAAGAATAGGATTCCAAAATTGCCCCTGGATGTGGTCTCTGAAGATGCTTGTTGTAGGTTTTAGGGCTAAAGGTAAAATGGTCATTTCGCGTTCTCTCTCTACAAGGTATGGGTCCCACAAAATCTGCCCTTGGATTTGTATAATAAATGCTATTTATTAGCCCTAATTACATGTCAATTCATTGTCATATCAAATTCAAAAGATGTGATCCAGATTAAACCGGATTATTTTATTCTTTATCGCTCATCATAATTGCTTGATGTGACTTGTACTTTCTTTGACAATCAATGTGACTTTGCATTTACTCCCCTGGCCCACCTAATTTTTGTCCCTCTCTCATATGTGGGCCTGGGCCCGACTCCAAAAACCCCTAACCGGTCTCGCTCAACTACCTTTTGTCGGTTATACCCTTTCCTCACAACTCGTGTCCTTCAACTGGACTTTTATGGGCTCGGATTATCAGCACTTTTCCCTGACCACAAGTGGGCGGAGTTTAATACCTTGGGGACCAAGGAACCCTTATTCTAGTGTCTCGTATCTACCTCGTAATGCGTGCTACCCGATATTCCCACTTCTGGCTCCGAAACGCCACGTGTCCGATGTAACATCACTATCACTATCTTTTCTTCTTGTACTTGGGCTAAATTCTTATTTCCTCTCTCCTTCTTGATTTAATTTGCATTCCACGTCCATAATGTCTTTTGTCACTTATACATTATACCTGTTTGCAATCTTTGAGCTTACTTGGTGCACAAGTTACCACGTAATTTGACATAGTTTCCTTCTTATATTGACTTAGTACCCCCTTTATTTACTGATAGGCAATGGATTTCTATCATGGGGCATTTAAAGCAACTTATGTCATAGATAAATGCTTCGAAATTAACTCAAGGCTTATTACTATACCAACTTATGCTTGTACATGTATTACAAAAGTAGGGGTGTTACAGCAACATTGGAGACAATTGATTCTATGACATAATCCCACCTGAAATTATGCCTTCTACCCCATACAACACATCAAACATTGTCATCCTTTCTGTCAAACACAAGCGACGGAAGATGTCATTGTTTCCTTTGAAGCCACATCCCAACAATCGTTCTTCCATCCTTAGTTCTATATAAACCAAATAACTAGGTTTAAATCCTGTCTCGTCCATTTGTTTGCCTTTGAGTGCCATCTTGACCAACAAATTGACAAGCACCTCATCTGCTTCAGGAGTCCACACACAAGATCGGCACCCATTTCCTTCGCTGACACCACTGCCCACAGTTGCATCATCCACCATATCCACGTTGGTTTTTACTTTCCAATGGCCATTGACATGCTGTGAGTGCGTAGCTTTCATGGGGTTTAAAATAATGTTTTCCATTTAGGGGCAAAATGATCTTTTGGCTCAATTTCCTACCTCATTTTCTTCAAAGGAAACAAATATTTTTCTATCAACCTATTTGTTTTTTTTCTAGTGCTAACCAAAAATGTTTTCCATCCCTATCCCTACCTCTTCTATGATCCCTTATATTTTAAAAACTTTCCATTAATCAAACCTGGATCTCCTTAGTGAAAGCCCAACCTCTCAACCAAGGGACGACAACAGATCTAACCTTACGTTACATCCAAAAAATACAATTTCTACCATGATCCTATTGTTCTTCCACGGAACCCTGAGGCATGACGACACATCATTTGGGCTTAAAGGCACAAGAGGCCCAATAGTCTAAACCCTAACCCTAAGGTAAATCCCTATAAATAAGAGATTAACCTAACAAGGTACACACGCTCTAAGCTCTGCCTCTTTATTATTCTGCCTACACAGAGCACACACACCCACTCCCCTTTGGCTAAACGCATATTTTGTATCATCGAACTACGTGAACTTTGATCCCTCTCACGAGTATGCAGGCCTTAGGAATTGTTCCTAGGTCAAGTCTAATATATCTTGTTCTACGACAAAACACTGGCGCCGTCTGTGGGGACAATAAATTTCTATTCCCGTGACCAATTATGGGTAAATACCACAAAAACGAAGGGCATATGAGCAACAAAAAACGTACAGAAATTCTCAGGTTATGAGGCTTGGACAAAAATTTGAATCTCTGGGATTTACGAAAATCTGAGGTGTCAAGGGATGAATACGCATTATTAAGGCTCAGGCATTTTTGAAAGCGTTTGTGATTGCTAGTTATGGCATCTATTGGTCAACCAAGAATTATAGAACCCTACAAATGCACAACCTATTCGAGAACAATCATATCTAAAGAGAACAAGCCTCAGAATTTCGCGAATTAGGGCTTTAGGATGATCCGTTGAACGAGATTGCAAGATCCTATGCTAGTCCCTTCTTTGGATGCAAAGATTCAATTGGCGACTTGTGCTTCTTGTTTAGGTGACATGATCAAAGGTTCCTCTTCGCCAAAGGTCGAGAAGGAGAACGGTAATCAAGAAATTCTAGAATTGATGGCTTTCCCCCTTCACCTATACCTTCACTTTTGCTTTTATTCGTGCCTTTGACGTTCTCAAATTCTGGAATTGCCGAGATCATGAGAAAGGACTTGATTCCTGAAGCCGGCAGCCAAGATCATTGGAAAGGACCCGTTGCCAAAACCCAACAGGTTGAGATGAGATTTCCTAATTCGGGATAATCGTTTCAAATCCGGGATTGTACTTTGAAGCCCGAGATTCTAATTTGAAATCTAGGATTCTAATTCAGAGCCGACTTGGGTGAAATCTAGGATTGTACTTTCGAGGCCGAGATTTTCATAAGCCCGAGTTCAGACAATACGTGTTAGTACAAAAGTTGTCAATTAGGGATGTATCCAAAAGTTATCAAATCCCTCAGTTTTCCATCTTTGTCGCACTCTCATCAGCTCGAGTTTAGACGGCAAGATTTTGATTCCCATGAAGCCAAAAGAAGGTCCTAATACAATGTTGCTGTTGTGTGGGAGAGTTACGAGTTGGTACAATTAATTTGTGGTGCTGATAATATTGATCATATTTTATTCTCCTGAATTATCTGCTTAAATTAATCCTTGTGGGAATGAGCTAGACTTCTGTTCATCTCTTGAAAAATACTCTCTCTTCAATGATCTATGGTTGCTCTTTTTGTCAACAATAGAAGTAATTGACTGGCTCTAGTACTCTAATTTGCCATCCCGTGTCAGCTCCAACTGACTGAACGAAGCAGAGAGCTAACTAACCAATTGAGGTTTGTGGGTGCATTCAATTTTGGAAACTTCTCCTCAACCACTTTGCTCAAGAAAAACCCACAAAGGGTTTCTCTACACGGTTTCAAGCTCTTTCAACATTGCCTGCATATGTGGGAGAAGGACAATGACAAAATTAAGGACATTGAAGCGATCCAGATGTTACAAGATATTCTCCTTAAAGCTAAGAACAGGGAATTGCAAGCTGAAGTGTTAAATAGAATGTTCAAATTTTTTTCAAGTCACCTAGAGAACTGTAGGTTATGTCAACAAGAACGGACTGTTCCACTTTTCCTCCTTAACATGGCTGGTTTTTCTTGAGTATGCTGTTACTGTTGTAAACTGTGTTCCTGAGCTACCAAGGACAAAAATATTGATTTGAAGTTAAAGCACTTTGGTCCGCATCAGCAAAAATCAGTCATATATATTACGGCCAATGCCTGCACAAGTAAGGATTACAATAATGCTGTTGTTGGGGTCTGCTTCTTGGGTCAAGACATCAATTATGAGAAATCTGTTCTTGATAAATTTATCAAGTTGGAAGGTGATTACAAAGCTATCATACAGAGTGCCACAAAATCCATTGGAAGAATGCAAATTTATCAAACACAGGTAAAATATATATGATAGCCTACTATCATATATACAACAAATAATATATATATGTCGGTTGTGTAACTTCTTGTGCTGTAATATAATAGATATATATATATATATATATATATATATATATATATATATATAATATTATATAATATATTTATGGGCTAGTGTTCTGTAAATGAACAATGAAATCGGACTTGTCCCATGATTGAGTCCCAAGACCTACGTACCCTTGTAAGGAATCAAAATCCACGTAGTTCGACGCACAACTAGGCGCTTAACTAGAGGGGGTGGGGTGTGTGCTCTGTGTATGCTGAATGATAAAAATTGAGTTAGTAGCATGTGCGTACCTTATGAGTGTACATTGATATATATATATACATGGTGCACCTGGGGCCTTGATCCGCTATTTACTCCACTCATGGTGCATCCACGTGGTCCCAATCATAACCGTCCCACTACCTGTATGGCCTATGGCGGTTAGCGAAATTATAAGAATAATATCTTACCAGATAATTCTCTGCTCTTATTATCGGACTCTGATAGCATTGGGCCTATTGTGGTAAAGCCCAATCCGCTTGTCCGTAACAAATGCCCCCAAGCTCGGCGTTTCAGGCTTCTGATATGCCGAGTTTAAGCGATTTTGAACCGTCCTTGATTCCCCCATCAAAAGACAAAGCTAAGCTTTTCCATCTCGGATGAAGAATTTTTAGTTCTTCAAATATCTTCAGAATGTGTTCCTTTGGTTGTTCCCAAGTCCGGGGTATAAAAGCGGACTTGCCACCCATACTAGCATCTGCAAGTTTGAGATGTTGGAATGCGTAGCGACGTATCAAAACTACGCCATCCATATCTCTACCAGCCGTCTTTGGTTTTCGTGCTCATTAAATACTCACAACTTTTCAAGAATCATGATTGCATTTTGTTTTAGGGTTTTGCCAGTTGTATCTACTTCTCTGTGCTAACTGACGTCACGGATCCTGTCGTTTCACATTCACACCCGTTAGAGCTTTTTGAACTCGCTTCTTCAAATTGGCTCTTTATAACGTGGATGTCGCAGTGTTTCCCTTTTTTACGCTCTGAGTTTCCTATTACTTTCAAGAGAAAACACTCCAAGTCCAAGCATTCCAAGTCTAAGTCTTGTTCTTCATCTTTGGCAAGTTCTTCCATCTCATGTATATCTTCCTCATCGACTCTTGCTTTAAGTTCATTTGCTGCTTCTCCTTCTCTTCTTCTTTTGTGAAAATTGTATTATTTCCTTAGTTTATTACGTTTCTGGGTATCTTTAGATACCACCCTGGGATTCTGTGTGTTGGGCATTGTTTGTCTGGGTTTTCTTGAGTGATTCTTGGGTTTCGATAGATAAAAACCCAGATATACCCGTAGATATTTACGGTAGGCCCATTTCTGAAGAAGATTGGGAAGTTATAAGAAATATGCCTGAGAAGTCTACTTTATGGTTGTACGGTGCTCGTCGGTCTAAGGCATCTATGGCTGCAGATGCCCTTAAACCTTCTGGGAGTGGTAACCGTAGGAGTAGTCATAGAATTCCTCTTCCTCCTCCTTTGAGAGTTTCTCCGTCCTCCATATCTCGGCCTCCGATATCCACGAGAGACCTTCCCACTTTGGTCACTAGGCCTTCCTCTCCTATTAGGGCAGTTCCAATTTCAGCTACACGGCCTTTGACTGCTAGCGGAGTCCATTCAACCCCGGTCATTCCTTGTGAGACTTGTCAGCATGAGGCCATCGCCTTTGTCACGCTTGGTCGGGAGGTGGTGGTTGAGACAGTGCTTAAGAGTTGTACTCACGGATCTGCTCCCTTCCTCACTTCAAAGAGTGTGTTGCATCACATGCTTGCACGCCGAGGTAGATCTCTATCTAACTCGTCTTTACTTTTTGTTTATTTATATAAGTATAGATGGCCTCTTCATCCCAGAATAGTGAACGGTCGGTGGCCGAGGAATCGGGTTCTATCAACGTAATCCATAGTCCATGTCACTACGTTATATATCCAAAGGATATGGGGATCTCGAGCAAGATGACCTGGGAAGAATTTAAGGGGCCTACTCTTAGGGATTGCGAGGGGTATATCGTCCGGTTACCTTTAGAAGGAGAGTCGGTAGCTTCATGGTGGGTTGGGAAGGCTCCTCACTTCTTCTTCATGTACCGGGATGTGGTTGCCCTTTTAGGTGCCTCATTCCCTTTTTCTGACTTCATTATTCACATTTTAAACCATTTACACCTAGCCCTTACGTAGTTGCATCCGAATAGCTGGGCTTATATTCTAAGTTTTGAAAATTTCTGCAAGGAACAAGGGATAGCATGTACCGTTCCTTTGTTTTTCCATTTCTTTTCCCCCATAAACACCTACAAGACCAAAGAAACTGTTCCGAGGTATCCCGGGTAAGAAACTGTTCACTCCTTACACCGAATCGTTTAAAGGTTTTAAGTCTGCCTATTTTAAGGTCGAAGTCATTCCTTCCCAGGTCCCGTGGTTTCTCCGCCTAAATGACCTTGGGGAGTTAGAAGAAAGATTCCCCCCTTTACTGGACTAGCGACCATCATAACTTAGGAACTATTAAGGGATATCTGTAACATCCCAAATTTTAGGCTTTGAGAATCAAGAATTAATTATAAAAAATTTGGCCTTAAAAAATTTTAAAGATTGAGAATTTGAAATTTAAGGCATATTTTCCATAAAATAAATGCAATTTAGTTGAGGATAATTTATGGCCTAAAATAGTTATTGGAAATTAAGGCCTATAGTTTCCCTTAATTTATTTTGGGAAAAGAATGTAATTCAAAGAAAAATTGAAAATGATAATTGGGCCTAAATAATTATGGGATTAATATTTTATGGCTTAGGAAATTAAGAATTTAATTTCCTTGGAATTATGGAATTATTGCAATTAAAGTTAATTGCAAATATAATATTGTTAAAAAAAAAACAGAGACCAAATGGGCCACGTTAAGGCCCATGATGCCAAAACCAAAACCCATTAAACCATATCCAATACATGTAGCCAATTACCTTCAGCTCACGTGAGACAGGAAATATCAGTAAAATGATATTCATTGTTTTGCTCAACTTGACGTGAATAAAAGCAGATGAGAGACCTTATGGGCTATGAAATTGAAGAAAACTCAATTAAGCCCACCGAAAACCAGCTCAGCCCAAAACCATTACCCATTAATTAATATCCATAAACCCACATATAATCACTTCTTCCATTCAGTTTGTATGCGTTTTAGTCTCATAATTAACAGAAGCAGTGAACACGTGTGCTTTGGTAGCAACACGTGTTGTGTACAATTGTGACAAATCATCACAGCTCCCATTTTTCATTGCTTCTCTTTGAGAATCGGCAACACAGAAAGCAGAAGTCGAGAATGAGAAAAACCCTAAAAGCAAGAGAGAAGGAAGAAGTGAGAGAGACGGAGAAGGAAGGAGGAGAGAGGCTGAGAGAGTTAACCGAAGCTCAATGTTTCCTCAGTGTTGTCATCGGTAAAACAGAGCAGGGAGCAGCATCAACCCGTCACCTTTGAAACTTGGGAAAAACAAAAGGTGAGTCATATCCTTTCTTCTGCTTTGGTTCTTCTGTCTTAAGTCTCGTTAGGATAAATCTAAAAAACTGAAGTGAAGCCACCTAAAACAAACTGAACACTGAAAGCATAAAACAGGGATTGTTCTTGGGCTACAGTAGATTTCTTTTTCTGCATGTAGAATCAGTGTTGCTGCATGTTTTTCTCCTTTCGGATGAGTCCATGTGTGTGCGTGTTTTGACTGCAAAGAAGAAAGAAAAGTATAAGTATGTTTCTGTCATCGAGTTTGCTTTTTAAGAAGAAGAAAGAAACTGTTATAGCATATATGCATATCTGTCGTATCTGTAGGTATTACCGTGCTTGCTGTCATCGTTTTCCTTTAAAGAGTGAAACCATAAAGATATATGGTGAAGTGTATGTCTAAGATAAGAAAGAAAACCGCTGGGTGCATGCATGTATATATAAATATATTGCTGCATGTGTGAAAAGTATATATATTTATGGGTTTGTGGCTGTCAAAAACAGAAGAGAGAAGAAAGGAAAATCATGCTTTCATTGTTTTCTTTTAGTTCCTATTTGCTGTCATCGGGATTGCTCCCCTTGTTGCTGTACATGTTTTCTTTATATGCATGGGTATTGTTTTTGCAAAGGAGTATTTGGACGGGTATAAGCTTATAGTTACGAGTCTCTTTACTTTCAAAATATAAGGAAAACTGAACATAAAGAATGCTGGAACCATGTGTCTTTTGCTGTCATGCTTTCGGTCATGGGAATAAGGAAGAGAAAGAGTGTGAAGACAGATATATATATACATATATTTAACTCTCATAGTCTTGTAAAGCTTGCTGTATATGAAAAAGGAAAGAAGATGTGAGTTTTGTGAATATGTAGTGGGTGTAAGGAGTTGTTGTGTGTGTGTGCATTCAAAACCGTGGGTATTAAGTGTGTGTTCAGCATGTTTGCATTTATATAAGACAAAATAGGACAAGTGTGCAGGTGTGTGGTAAAGGAATATAGGAGGGAAACAAGCCGCAAGTAAATGTCGTGTGATTTGGTGCTTCTGATTGTTTAAAAAAAAAAAAAAAAAGAAAGGAATAAGATCAAAGAAATGATAATAAAAATATATATGTGTGTAATTGCATTTAAATATATATAGTGTCACATGTCTTTGATAGCATGAGCCATGGAAAAAGGTGCTGAAAATATATAAGTAGTGCAGGAATTAGGTAAATCTGTGTATATATGTATTTATAATAATGAATTTTTTTAAGTCAAATATTTGACTAAATTTGATATAAATGTTTATAAGAGGATTCAGAAATTCACAAGCTTATTACTTTACACAAATTCGTATCTATGGCTTCGTAGGTCATTATTGGGATATATTCTTACATGTTTCATTTTTAGATATTATATGGAGGAGGTAAATTAAGTATTAAAAATGTACATACGTTATGGAGTTCAATTATTTTAAGTGTGTGATTTTATGTGTTGAGCTAATTTCATTAATGAGACCTTGGGAGTTGATTTGCAAAAAGGCATTGCTATGTAAATATGCTCAACTCAAAATAGATAAAGCAAAAATGTTGATTTAATTAGTGTAGTTAAAATTATAGGGAAACCATGAGTAACATTAAATTAATTAATTATCTTCTTAATTGAAGATAGACATTTATTTGTTTGGTGTTACTTGTTGGGTGATAATAATAACAAACAATGCTATTATTTAAGATTTAGTGATAGTGACCAATAACTGATGGGGAGTTTATTATTATTATTATTATTAGAAATAATAATAATAATAATAATAATAATAATTTTATTATTGTTAGAGAAAAATTAAGGGATTAATTATTATTACCCCTTTAAGCTAATTTACATAATGAGTTTAATTGTGATTCAAATAAGAGATTGATGGTGATGATAAATATTATTTTTAGGCAACCTGTATATTGTTCTAATCCCAACAACTTTAGTACAGAAAAAGAAGGATACACGGTCGAGGTGGGTAACACTAATCCTATAATCATGTATGCAAATATATATATTTTCATTTAGTTGATCATGTATGTTGGTAGAATTACCTGTTTTTATTTTTCTGACCATGGATATTGAGGCTGCGGTCTCATGGGGCTGCGGACCTAGACAAGAATTGCAATTCTTGGCCGTTAACTGCGGTTTACGGTTTGTGTGTAAATTCTTCCATGTTTCTACATGTGCTAATATGTCATATTTAATTTCATACATGTGCATAAGATTAACTGTTACCCTGGAGTCCATTGATTTCAACTCCAGTCCCCAGAAAGATACAGGTAGCTAGATCGAGATCAGTAAACAAGGAGCAGCTGTAAGGATTACAGCAGTCAGAGCTTTATGGAAAAGTTAGGATTATTTAGTCTGTTTATCATTCGTCTATTTGGACTAATGTATTAACATCCCTCTATGGGATAGATATCGAATCACGAAAAACTAGTCTGTATTTTCATACTATTGTAATTTCAAAAACTTCGATTATGAAATCAAGTCGTCCAAATCATCTCGATCCCTGTTGTCGTGTTAACTCTGATAAAATAAAGGCCCCAAAGGCAGGGCGTCACAATATCGGCAAGGCAATGGGGCATTTTGAAGCCGGACTTACTTATATGTTCCCTTAAAGAAACAGAGGAGAAAAACAAGTATGCTTGGCATTTGTAGTAGTTTTTTGCACTTTATTTTTTATTTTTTTTATTGAGTTACTAACCATTTTCTTCTTGTGTAGAACCGACTATGTCGTCAAAGCCTTTAGCTCCAGCAGTTCCAGCTTTCATGAAGAGACTTGGTGGAAAGCAAAAGGCAACCGAGCCCGAGAAGAGTAGCCAAGTTCTACCTCCTAAGAAATCGACCGTCACACGAATTGAGCCAACTATCACAACAATCACTCCACCTTCATCTTCGTCTCCAAATGTTGGTTGTGCCACCTCTTCCCCTTCCGCGACTCTTCCATCTCCAAGCCGATATACCATGCCATCTTTCCTGTTTGAGAATCCGGTTGACTCGAAGCTTCGTCATGGTATTCGTCCTCCTCTAAGTTGGTTCACACCCTTGCCGCCGACTTCTGAGGAGAAAGATATGTTGATGGATATCGAGCATTTTGCGCTTCATGCAGCCAAGCTTCCCCAGGCCGTGGCTTTCTTGAAAGCTCAATGGGCTGAGAAGAATGCCAAGCTTAAGGCAACCATATCAGAACGGTCTAAGGCCATTAAAGCGGTTGTGAAAGTCGCTGTTAAGTCGGCCGAGGATGCTAAAGATAAGGCCGTTGCTGAGGCGTAAGAATTAAGGAAAGTTGCTGATGAGAAGGTTAGGGCAGCACAACTGGAATTGGAGGATGCAAGGCGGAAGCATGAAGAGGATGCTGCCGAGATATCTCGTCTAGGTGTTGGTTTGAAGGACTTGAAAGATCAAATCGCCTCTGACGCAGCCTACATCGCCGACTTAGAGAAAGGCGTGGAGGAGTCCTTTAATAACGCCTTGGCGTAGGTGGTTTTCTCAATCCCAACATCACACTTAATTTCAAGGACGCTCGTTTTGATGGGGTGGTGAAGGATGGGAAGACTGTGCTCGCTAGCGCTTTGGACGAGTCGGTTGGAGAGGGCCCATCCGGGGTAGGAGGGGACGCTCAGTTTGTTAATAACGCTGAATCTCGGCCTTCTACCCTTCCAGATGTTGATGCAAGCGCTTGACTTTGTTGGAGTGGCAGGACAGGCCGTAATTCTTTTTCTGTTCTTTTGTCGGGGTTTCTCCCATGACATTTGCCTTGTAATTGATTCTCTCTTTTAATGAAATATTTCATTTTGAGTTCTGTTCATGCGATATTTTGGCGGTGATTTTTATTTTTATATTTCGTTTCGCTCATTCGCGTTTTAGTCACTTTTTCACCTGATATGTTCTATTCCGGGTTACTAACAACATCATGGCTTAAAATTGGTTAACCAAACCGGGTTGATCAAGTCCGGTGTAATGGGTTTAACTCGGACGAGCTTTTCCGGCCTTGCCTATGTTTTGTCTCTTGAAGAGTTTATAGTGGGCTTTGTGGCTTTAAAAATCGTCTCATGGGATTGTCGGAAATGGGTCGCTGACTCCTTTCCTTAAATCCGTATTGTTTTTTGTCGACATTTTTCTTTTGTATGTATTCATTTAAGAATACTTAGCAGGCCTGACATTTTAGTACGGCCTTACAGAATTCATTTGAAAATAGGTTTCAGAACTCTTTCTTGAATTCGTATAGTTTTGACAGCGCAACCGTCTTTCTTGGCTTTTCTGAATTTATCATCACATGGCCATAAGATTTTGACGAGATTACTAACTTTCGTCAAGCTTTTATTGAAGGTGGCGACTATGTTGCTTACAAAATAAATGCTTTGTCAGAATTTGCAATGAAACAGCAAATAGATTGCTTAAAAAGAAGCTAACTTTTTGAACCACGTTGGTTCCGCCTAAGTTGTTCGTAGTCCCTTACTCATTTAGTCTTTTCAGTCTTAACTATAATAAATTTTCAGCTTGTCTGCATTCCAGGTTCTCTTTACTGACTTCTTGCTCAAGGTTTCAAGCCTGTAAGCTCCGTGTTCCAGTACCTCCTTAATTCGGTAAGGTCCTTCCCAATTGGCAGCTAGCTTTCCTTCTCGTGTATTTCTGTTGCCTATGTCGGCTCTTCTCAACACTAGGTCACTTTTGTTGAAGGAGCGAGGTTTGACCCTTTTATTGAATTTTGCCGCAATGAGTTGCTTGGCCGCTAAGTTCTTGCAGTGTGCAACGGCTCTTACTTCATCTATAAGATCTAATTCAGCCGTAATGGCCTCATTATTCTCTTCTTTGTGTAAGGCCTTTTCTTTTCTCCATGATGGTTCCCCAATTTCCACAGGTATCATGGCTTCACATCTGTATGTCAGCTTGTAGGGCGTTTCTCCTGTGGCGGTTTGAACGCTAGTCTGATATCCCAATAACACAGCATATAGTTGTTCGACCCAATCTGTTTTGGCGTTTTGCATTCTCTTTTTAAGGCCATCAACAATTATCTTGTTTGCTGCCTCAGCCTGACCATTAGATTGCGGGTGTTCAACTGATGCGAAATGCTAAACAATCTGGAAGTCAGCCATCATTTTTTGAAATCCTTTATCCGCGAACTGTGTCCCATTATCAGTAACAACTTCTGCCGGAATTCCAAAGCGAGGGATGATATTCCTTGCCATAAACTTTTGTACTCGAGCCGATGTTATGGAAGACAATGGTTTAGCTTCAATCCACTTAGTAAAATAGTCCACCGCGACTATCAACCATCGTAACCGCCTTAGTGCTCTTTGGAATGGGCCTAACAAATCTAGCCCCCATTTATAGAACGGCCATGGTGCTGAAAATATATTTTAACTCGGATGGAGGAGTTCGAATGATTTTAGCGTGTTTCTGACAGCTATCGCACATTCGAACGTGATTTCACGCATCTGTCAATAATGTCGGCAAGTAATATCCGGCCCTAATGGCTTTTCGAGCTAATGTCTTGGCTCCCATGTGCTGTCCATTGATGCCTTCATGTATTTCAATTAACACGTATTTCGCCTCGTCGGAGCTGAGGCATTTTGCCATTGGCGCGTGTAATCCTTTCCTATACAATTGATCGTCCACCATCAAGTAGGACGCCGCCGTTCTTATCAGCTTTCTAGCCTCCACAAATTCGTCTGGTAGAATACCTCGCTCCAGGTAGTCAACAATAGGTTTCCTCCAATCGTCCTTATCTGTTATGACCATTACACATGTCGGACTTGCAATCTTTGTTGTATTATAGTCCGGTGATTTCCGGCTCCTTGAGTGCTGGCGAGGTTGGACAGAATGTTTGCTCTTGTGTTGTCCCCTCGTGGTATGTGCCTCACTTCTACTATCTCAAAATCAGTCATGAGGGACTTAACCTTTCCGAGGTATTTGACCAGTAGCGGTCCTTTAGCTTAGTAAGACCCGTTTATGTGTGATGCCACTAGCTGGGAGTCCATAGACACCTGCACTTTCCAAGCTCCATTTGCTCTTGCTTGGAGTAACCCGACTATAAGGGCCTCATATTCAGCTTGGTTGTTAGAAATTTTAAACCCGAGGCTCAAGGAGTATTCAATGGACACGCCCTCTAGGCTTTCCAGGATTGGCCCACTCCCAGATGAGTTAGAAGAACCATCTACAAACAACTTCCACTGGGTGTTTTCTTCGATGCTTTCTAGGGGTGAGCATTCGGTTATTCGGTTCGGTTTTCGGTAAAAACCGAAAAAACTGAAAAATCAAAATACACATATTTTAACAACCGAACTGAAACCGAAAGACCGGAAAAACCGAACCGAAAAAAACCAAAATATTTCGGTTTGGTTTGCAAATTATTTCGGTTTTGGGCTTTAATTTGCGCTTTACATTGGGCCTTCTTGTCTTTTTTTTTTCCAACTGTTTGCAATAAAAAAAAAACATATTTTGGCAGCATATCTGTTTGCAACCAAAAGACATATTTTAGCAGTAATAAATTATACATGACACTATGGGCCTATGGCAGAACAAAGTGTACAAAATTATACAAAAAAACAACAGTATTACAAATTATAAGTTTCTAACTACATCATAAACTACATCACAAAAAAAACTACATCATAAACTCAAACAACTACAGTAAGTCAGCAACTCATCCACCAGAGATAGCATAAAATGATCCAAAGGAAAGATATTGAGAACAACCTGCAAATTAAAAAATCAAAGCATCAAATTAAAAGATATGGTGCTTTCATGTCATCAAATAGACTGAGACCAAATTATGGTTTTGATGATTACTTGCAGTTTTGGGTGTTCATTAGCTGAAGCATCTATTCTTGCAAAAATCAGATTACTTGATCCTTTGTAGTGCTTGGCCAACCTCTCTACGTGTTTGCTTGTGGCTTCACAGTTGATAAACCAAGGTGTAAACACCTATTTTAAAGTCATTATAAGTTAGCACAGCCTCCATCAAGAAGCCGATTAGCACTAAGACTTGGATTCCAGAATTTTAGAGCATCGAATTGAAAGTCCTGTTCTCATTGAGAATACATCATTGCTCAAGTCAAGCAAATAATTTAAAACATCAAAGCATAAGATAACTAAATCCATCAGCACCAGTAGACTTTGCACAAGTTAAAAATCACATGTGGCTTTACAGAAAATGATACCTCTTAGTTTACAGCAATTATTTACTTTTTCTTGTTTTCTGATAACATTCGAAGCTTAATCATAAGTAGATAGTATAATTGTGAGGGCAAGACTTTGCTAACCTCTAGAAGCACACTTTTCTCACTGCTCAGAACAATCTCATCAAAAATTTTCCCGACGACAGCATGGACGTTAGCGTCTGTCTGAAATTTTCAAACAGCACGGGCAAGGAGGTTAATTAAAGAGATCCACTTAAAGTAAGTTTTCGGATAAAACTGCTCAAGGTTTCAATACACACAGATATTCAATATATCTACAAGAATAGAAAAATTTTACATGCAACACAAGGGACACACTTGTTTTTTTCAAAGTGTAATAGGTGGTAGCTCAACTAAGCCAACCAATCCCTCCAAATATTCTTTTTTAATACAAAATAGTCAGAGCTTTAAGTAAATAAGTAGAAAATTAAAACCTGTAACTATTGCATGAAATGAAAATGCTCGAAAATTAAAAAACATTTTTATTTGAATCTCTAGTTTAGTTCTGTAAGGACATGTTTCCAGCATGAAATATTTAACAATACAACCCTCAACACCAAGAACACAACGTTGCCTTAACCACTTTCATATCCTTCAATATTATGGCTTCAATCTGGTCGAAGCCACCTGTAAACCAGAAAGAAGATATGTACAATGTATTGACACAACTCACAACAGAGCAGTGTTCCTTTTTCATTTTGCATAACGAAAAAATGAAAGAAAAATAGATAACATTTTTATTTGAATCCCAGATCAATCCTGAGGTCACTTTAATATTCTTCAGTATTGTGGCCTAGCCTAATTGAAGGCGTCTTGCATAAGAATAACGTTCCTTAAATTCACAGACAGGGAACCTCAAGTTCTGAAACTACTAGTTCACTACCATCGTGATCACCCAGACAATGGAGTCTCCGAACAAGCAAAAGAGACAGAACAATTGATGGCATAGACAATTATTTCCCATATAAGAGCATACCTCTATATGTTTCACTTCTTGGAGCTGATTTCTTCTTCTGCCTACTTCAATCTTTTGCCTAGTCACAGAGATCGTGCTCTTAGCTCTCTTTCTCACGGCCTTCTCCCTCGCGATCTCGACCACCGGATCTGATTCTGACAAACGATCTGTAGGGTTTTCAGAGGGTCTGAGGACGAGGAGTGAGGACCGAGGGCCGAGAGCGGAGAGCGGAGAGTGGAGGGACGAAGGGGTAGGGTTTTCAGAGGGTCTGTATTTGTGCTAAATGTCGAACTGAAAAATGAGGGGTGTTTTTGAAAGAGGGGAAAGGGCTTGGGTTAGGGTAATTGGGCTTGGGCTGGGTACGTTTTATTCAGTTTAGGTCCGAAAGTATTGGGCTGGTCTGAAGGTGTATAAAACGACGTCGTTTTACTTTTTATTCGGTTTTTCGGTAAAAACCAAAATAATTTTCTAACAACCGAACCGAACACCGAAAACCGAAATAAGCCAATTTTTAAAACCGAATTAAAATCGAAAACCGAAATAACCGAAACCGAAAAACCGAATAAGTTTCGGTTCGGTTCGGTTTTCGGTTTTCGGTTTCGGTCTTGATTTGCTCACCCCTAATGCTTTCTCCTGACGGAGTAAGCTCTGCTACAAAGTCGGCCAAAGCCTGAGATTTTATCGCATGTTGGGCTTCGTGGCTAATGTCAAACTCGAACAATTCTATTGCCCAGCTTGTCATCCTTCCTGCTAAGTCGGATTTGTGCAGTACCTGTTGGATTGGCTGGTTAGCTCGAACCACAATAGGATGGCTCTGAAAATATTGGCGCAGTCGCCAGGCCGTAATCAGTAACGCAAAAGCCATTTTCTCGAGCCTTTGATATCGCGCCTCAGCCCCTTAAAGAACTCGACTTACGAAGTATACCGGCATTTGTCCCTCCTTCGGTTCTCGTACCAGAGTCGTGCTTACGGCCTCATCAGCCACCGCTGGGTAAAGGATCAAGATCTCCCCCGGCACAGGCCGGGTTAATACCGGTAGGGCTGCAAGACATTGCTTTATCTTTTCAAAAGTTGCCTTGCATTCGGCGCTCCACTAGTGGATAGCCTCCATTTTGAGCAACCTGAAGAAAGGGAGTAAGCTTTTCGCCGATTTTGGGAGAAACCGGGTTAAGGCGACGAGCCTTCCTGTGAGCCGCTGGACTTCCTTTCAACATGTAGGAGCCTTCATTTCTAGCATGGCTTGGCATTTATCAGGATTGGCTTCGATTCCTCAATGGGTTAACTTGAAACCCAAGAACTTTACTGATGGAACTCCAAAAGCACATTTGGCTGGGTTAAGCCGGATTCAGTGCGCCCGTAGCTTGTCGAAAGTCTGTTCCAAATCCTAAATATGCTGCTCTTGATCTTCCGACTTAATGATCATGTCATCGATGTAAACTTCAACATTCTTTCCCAACTGGTCTTCAAAGACCTTTGTCATCATTCGTTGATACGTTGCTCCAGCATTCTTCAATCCAAAAGGCATGACGTTGTAACAGTAACTGGCCCTTTCTGTGATGAACGCCATCTTTTCTTGGTCCTCGGGGTGCATGGTGATTTGATTATACCCCGAATATGCATCCATGAAGGATAAGAGTTTAAAACCTGATGCATTATCCACTAACTGATCAATATTAGGCATAGGAAAAACATCCTTAGGGCATACCTTGTTTTAGTCTTTGTAGTCTGTGCAGACTCTCCATTTGCCATTGGGTTTCTTCACTAGCACGACATTTAACAACCATGTGGTGTATTGGACCTCCCTTATAAAGTCGGCCTCTAGGAGCTCTTTGACGTACTCTTCAAGAGCGGCTATCCTAATTGGGCCCATCTTCCTTTTCTTTTGTACGACTGGGGTAGAACCTGGCTGAATTGCAAGTTTATGGCAACAAAACTTTGGATCTATCCCTGGTAAGTCACCTGGTCCCCAAGCAAATATGTTGGCGTTCCTCAGTAAGCACTCTGTTAGCGCGCGACGAACCTTTGTGTTTAATTCTTTCCCAATTTTCGTAGCCTGTCCCGACTTACTACCAAGGATGAAGTCCTCTAACTCTCCATTGGGTTTTGGCCTTTGAATCCTCTCCTCCGTCCTCATGTCCAATTCAACCAAATGAATGACGTCTTTTTCTTCCATAGTTTGGGAAGAGGCTACATCTTCGTTATTTCCTTTCACCGAATCATAGTAGCATTGTCGCGACTCTTTTTGGTCTCCTCGGACGACAACTACTTTATTCTTTTTCCCGATCATCTTTGCCTTATGGTGTTTCGTGGACACCAGCGTGTCCCAATTATGGATCGTTGGTCTTCCGAGAATGACGTTGTAAGGGGATCAGAAGTCAGCAACCTCTTTTGTTTCTAAGGTCAGCTTTAAGTCTATGCAACCTTGAGGCCTAGTATCTTTGGCCATTGAAACCGGTTAAGGTCGTTTTGCATGGTTTTAGCTCGTCTAGGTCCAGCCTTATCTTCCGAAACGCTTCCCATAAAAGGATGTCCACCGAGCTCCCGTTGTCGACCATGATTTTTTGGACTCTGTAATTCAAAATTGTGCCGGTTATTCCAAGCCGTCATAATGACCGGGGACAACGTCCTCTAGGTCAACTCTGGTGAAACTGAGTACCGGCAACTCCTGCTCCTTTGTTTCTCTTTTGAAATATGGGCGGTCTCAAATTGCCAACACCTCTTTCAAATATTTACGACGTTGGTTTTGTGAGTCGCCTCCGCCTCCAGGTTCTCCACTGATGACAAAACAATCAAATTTTGCTTCAGGAAACTCATCGTCACTTTCTTCTTGCTTCTTTTTCTTCTTCTCGGGACTTTTATTTCGCCCTTCCCCAAGGCGTTTATTGCTTAAACGTCCTTGAGTTTGAATCACATTTTTGTAATTTGCCTTCCTGGACGAACCTCTCTATTGCATCCCTCAAATCCCAATATTGGTCGGTTGTGTGCCCAAACATGTCATGAAATTCGCAGTACCAGGACTTGTCCAAGATGGCCTTGTGTCGCATGGGCCGAGGTCGTTCTGCCTTTCTCATTTCGGTTAAGACGACTTCTCTCCATATTCGCTCTTTGGAGATTTTTAAAGGCGTATGTATACTTGTCATATTTTCCTTCTGCTTTGCTTCCTCGAGGCTTGTTATCCGATGCCCGTCCTCGACTGTCCGACTTTGAACTACTTTGATGGTCCTTGCTTCTCGGAGGTGGACTCCTAATTCGTCTTATGTTACCTCGGCTGGCCATTTCTAGCTGTTCGAGTTTCAAATATTTTTTTGAACGATCTCTAAACTCGGCTAATGTTGTCCCGTGGTCTTTCATTGTTGACCTCTTGAGACGAGAGTCATTGTCTAAGCCGGAGATTGCCAAATGCAAGTGTACGTCTTCTTTCAAGTTTGGAACCTGTAAGGCGGCATCTTTAAAGCGCTCGAGGTATTGCTGTAATGTCTCATTAGGACCTTGCCTTATATTTCCGAGCTGGAATTGAGTTTTCGGTTGTTTTCTGCTTGTCGTGAAGTTTAACAGGAACTTTCGGCCGAAACTTTCCATATCTCGGATAGATCTTCGTGGTAAGGAATTGAACCATAATTAGGTTGCCCCTCGCAACGTTCCTGCATATAGCCGAGGTATTATCGGTCCTTCTAACCCTTTCATCATTATCTCTATGTTGAAGTTGTTAAGGTGGACCTGCGAGTCCTGAGTTCCATCGTACTTTGACAAATCCCTTGAGTCGAAACCCTTAGGATATTTCGCCATTCGTATCTCATCAACAAAAGGTCCCTGTACCCTACCGGCGTGTGTCTTTGATGTTTCTGTGTTAGCCAGGGTTATTTCCTGTGCTTCCGTACCTCGCACCTTTTCGGCACCTGGAATTTCTACCAGTGGTCTTCCCAAGGCACTTGGCCTATCTTGATCAATAGCACTTTGGGGCGTTCCTGTATCCACCTGCAGTATTACCGTGGTGATATTGAGATTATTAGTATCCCGGCCGTTACTTTGCTCATGATTCTCCAATTGCCTTACACATTCTTCCAGCCATGCCATCCTTTGACTTCCTCCTCCCGAGTCCTTCTAGCGCTGGGCTCCCCTTGTATCTCTTTTTCACGCCTGAGGTTACTCGGCTCCGCCTCAACTATATTTTCTTGCTGAGTTTGCGTTTCTGTTTGGCTTGGGTTATCATTATCTCGACTAATATTTCGATTATTACGCTCTCTGCCAAACCTTTCGTCTAGAATTTGTTGCAGCCTACGCCCTTCCTCGAGCCGCCATAGAGCATCTCTGCGCTCCATATCCTCTTGCAGACGCTTGACGTCGGCTTCCCTTTGTAGCGCATTGCGCCTTTCCATATCCTCCATTCATTTAAACATTGTCTCCATTACAATCTGCAGACGACGAACGTCGGGATCCTCAATCTAGAACTCCTACCAAAGGTTTTAAAGTACAAGTAATGGTTGTGCCTATTGTGAAACTCGGTTATTGGGAGACAGAGGTGTCTTGCTGTCAGCAAGCTCGTGTTCTGTCTTCACCAGGACTTGATTCACATTAAGTGGTACCAAGTCTTCATGTTGCACAGTTTCAGGATTTACGGGTGGCAACGGTTCCAGTTGTTCCTGACGAGACGCCTAATTCCAGCTTCTGGTTTTGCCATTCTTAATTGCCTCGTTGTTCTTGGAACTGCAATTTAACCTCCCCATAGTTGGCGCCAGTATTCCATAAATGAACAATGAAATCGAACTTGTCCCAGGATTGAGTCCCAAGGCCTACATACCCTTGTAAGGGATCAAAGTCCACGTAGTTCGACACACAACTAGGCGTTTAGCCAGAAGGGGTGGGGTGTGTGCTCTGTGTATGCTGAATGATAAAAATTGAGTTAGTAGTATGTGCATACCTTATGAGTGTACATTGATATATATATATATATATACACACACACACATGGGGTACCTGGGGCCTTGATCTGCTATTTACTCCACTTATGGTGCATCCACGTGGTCCCAATCATAACCGTCCCACTACCTGCATGGCCTACGGCGGTTAGCGAAATTATAGGGATAATATCTTACCAGATAATTCTTTGCTCTTATTATCAAACTCTGATAGCATTGGGCCTATTGTAGTGAAGCCCAATCCGCTTGTTTGTAACAGCTAGTCACAATATATAGTATGGTCTTGCTTTGCTATTTAAATTTATCTTATTAAACTCCAGTTAAACTGAATCTGGTTAAAATCCGGGATCCGTGTAAGTTTGTGAAGGCGAACCTCTAGTTCTGGTTAAAATCCGGGCTCCGTGTAAATTTTTGAAGGCAGACATCCAGTTAAACCCAATATGGGTAAAATCCGGACTCTGTGTAAATTTTTGAAGGCGTACTTTGGTTAAACTTAATTTAGTTAAAATTCGGGCTCCATGTAAATTTTTGAAGGAGGACTCCAGTCAAACTGAATCAAGTTAAAATCCGAGCTCTATGTAAATTTTTGAAGGTGGACGGGGTTAAACTCAATCTAGTTAAAATCTGGGCTCCATGAAAATTTTTGAACGTGGACCTCAGATTAACTGAATCTGGTTAAAATCCGGGCTCCATGAAAAGTGTTGAAGGTTGACCTCGGATTAAACTAAATCCAGTTAAAATCCAGGCTCCATGTTGCAACGGCAATGCCGCCAAGTCTATTCTAATGTCTATTTAAATGATTGAATTTGAGTAAGCAAACCTGTTCTCAGAAATCATATGTGACGGCAATGCCGCCAAGTCTATTTAAATGATGGAATTCGGGTAAACAAACCCATTTTCATAAATCATATTGCGACGGCAATGCCACCAAGCCTATTTGAATGACTGAATTCTGGGTAAACAAACTCATTTTCAAAAATCATAAACCTGGTTAAATCCGAGTTCCACAGTTAAATTTGCGCTTTCATGATCAATTTGGAGCCTGATAAAACTAAATTTGAAGAATAGTCAAATCCGCACTCCATAAATGGACCCTGGATAAATTGTAATGATCACAGCTTTGTATTTTGGGGGAAAGAAGTGAACTATCATGCTGATCATGATCAGGTCGAAAAGTTTAAAACATTGGTTAAAAACTGAGTTTGAACATGTGATGGATTGCCTTTACTCCGGATTAAATTCTGGAATATCGGAATGTAATGTGATAGATCAAATAAAATCTGCACAAATATTGAGAATGTCTAATTATTAATATCAGTGGAATATCCAACAGACTGCATTAATATCTTGACTCTGGCCCAGTTATCGAATAGAATTCTGAACATATGTTTGAGTTCTTATAATCAACTTATTGTTGAAAGGAAGATACAATTCGGACATGAGATCCGGGTTAAAGAACCATTACACCCTGGCAGCCCAAACTGGACTACCAGTCTGGGGGGTAGAAAGTGGATAGCTATAAAGTTGCCATGATGATATAAGAAGGGGAAATGAAAGCCCTTGTGGCGTACATGAATTTTCTGATGCTATCTTGATTTTTTGAATGTTGTTATTGAAAAGACACGTTATCAATAACCGAGATCAAGGCAAATAATGCTATCTTGGTGTTTTGAACTTTATTATTGAAAAAACACGTTATCAATAACCAAGATCAAGGCAAATAAGAACGAGGAAAGAATAAAAGACAAGCAAAACAGGAAACCTGGATATTTGATGCAGAAGGCTTCAAGGTGAATTAACCTAGACTTCACATATGGGGGCAATTCAATTAAAACTCAAGTAAATCTGAAGTCGATCAAAACTCAGACAAAAGCTGAACAACTCAAACATAAGATCCGGATTAAATAGTCACCGCAACCTGGAATCTCGAGCTTAGAGTATATCAACCCGGAATCTGAGGTGTGATGAATATTAACCTGGAATCTCAGGCTTAGAATATATCAACCCGGAATCTCGGGCTTGACGAATATTAACCTGGAATCTCAGGCTTGAAGAATATAAACCCGGAATCTCGAGGTTAAAGAATATTAATCGGGAATCTAGGCGTTAAAGAATATGAACCCAGAATCTTGGGTCAACACGAAAGGAATCCCAACAATTATGAACATCTGGACCAGGTTGGAAAATAACACATCCCGACAGTTTAGAGACCTGAACTACTAGGCTGGTGGCAACAAAGTAGACAATGAATTATTAATGGAAAAGCATGGTTATCAATAACTAGAATTGATGCAATCAGAACGGAAGTCAAACTTGGACGAATATTTGAAAAGAAATCAAGCTCGGATAAGCATTCGAGTTCGACAAGAAAGAAACAAACTGAATGATTTGCGCAAAATAGTAAGTATTTTCCATTGATTGTGATTTGCTTACATATTATTACATGCAGGAACATAGACTAGGTAATTATCCTGGGAAAAATTGCTACAAAAGCAAGACAATCAATACATCCTGGTAGCCCAGAGACCTGAACTATCGGGCTGAGGGCAACTATTATGGATTCAAATATTGGGCCCATTCAAGGTATGGTCCAACAAGAGGCAACCAATATGACACAGACATGATGACACATCATTTGGGCTTAGAGGCACAAGAGGCCTAACAGTCCAAACCCTAACCCTTAAGTAATCCCTATAAATAGGAGATTAACCTAACAAGGTACAGACGCTCTAAACTCTGTTTCTTTATTATTCTGCCTACACAGAGCACATACCCCACTCTCCTTTGGCTAAACGCCTATCCTTTGGCTAAACGCCTATTCTGTATTATCAAACTACGTGGACTTTAATCCCTCCCACAGGTACGTAGACCCTAGGCATTGTTCCTAGGTCAAGTCCAATATATATTGTTCTACAAATGAACATCAGAACTTTCCCTTTTTATGCTAAAGCGGAGGATGAAAACTCAAACCCGAAGGGGGTGCACCGAAACGGATTCTGACCTTGCTTGCAGTGGTTGAAAAGACTGAATATATTTCTAAGCTCAGTGAAATTTAATTAGTTTTCGGATTTTCTTTGCAACACATCATAAATGTTTTATATTTTTAGGCTGCTCTTGCTCGCCTCGAAGCTTTGGAGAATGACAATGCATGACCTGAAACTGTAGAATAGAACTAGACGATGAAAATCAAGGTATTATATCACCTTGGTTTTCTGTCATTGTTTATATTTCTTCTTTTAATTCAACATTTGACCATTGTTGGAATTTGTGAGAAGCTTGGCAGTTATTAGTGAATCATTTGGATGTTGCATGGTGCTTAAGAGAACAGTAGACTAGGTATACCATCAAACGCTTGCATTTTGTTGTTAATAGATCCCATTTCATTGTTCTCCTTTTGGACCTGTCTGTATAGTGTATATACCAAAAAAGGCATCCAAAGGCACCAAAAAAACCGGCCAGGCAAAGGCGCTTGTTGCAAGTGAGGTCCCAAGAATTTTACTTGAGCTTTTACATGAGCAATATAACTTGATTATCTGTTGTTTATGTAGTTGCCTGGCATATTTTATATCTTACTCCATTAACAAACACAGGCAAACTTGGAATTATTGCAAGCAGCTGTAGGACCTCTAAGCTCACTCTGCTGTCGTCACTTTTGTCCAATTTGAAGGTTTTCCGCCAACTATACTTCTGTTAGATGTGGTAAGCGCTGCTGTTCATATCTTTGCCAAAAGAAAGGCCTTTACATCATTCTGTAATTTGTTTAATGTCAGATCATAGGCATTGTATAAAATATCATCTGAAGTTTCCTAAACTACGAAACACCTCTGCAGGGTGAGGGGCAGCTGATTGAGTGCTTTTTTGTTGTTTTCATATCTTTGATACAAAATTGTTAATCTTTTGATTTTAGTTTCAAGTTACCTTTACCTGCATGAAAATCATCTAGATTTTGTGTGAAATATAATCTTCATTATCCTTTAAGGATGATTTCAATGTTTCAGCAATTTATTATTAAATACAATCATGCAAATAAAAAGGTCATATGATGTGTTTGTTTGTGTGATAGATGTCCATAACCAAACTCAATCAGGGTTTAGGTATACACAAGTTTGTCATGTTGGTGTGACTAAAGTCATCTGTGTGCTCTACTTGCTTTGTGGACCATTCTGCCATAAAAGGAAAAGGACCAAATGGGAAGAAAAATCGTTGGTGGACATGATCTATCTAAAGATTGGTATGCCCTATTTATTAATCATGAACAAGCATATAAGCATGTTGACATACGTTTTGGAAGAGTCAATCGCCTACATGGATACTTGTGTCTGTCCATGAGTGATCAACTTAGTATTAGTATACCTAATATACCAGATAATCTCTCAAAAATGGGAATTAATGACTACAGCCCTGACTCTTGAAATTGCTATTAACTTTTCAGGATAGAACGTCTCTCTCTGTCTCTCTTAACTTTTTTGTTTGCCGGAATAAAAAGGACTGATTGTACCAATAATAAGAAAGCATTCCTATTTAAATGTCTTACAAGAGCCTTACACTTAATGGGACAGCTAATAATCTACGTAATTGAGAACCACCCATGTCTGAACTTGGAAAGAGAGCAGCACAAAACCATACTGACTATTGGGAGAGAACCACCCATGTCTGAACTTGGAAAGAGAGCACAAAACGATACTGACTATTGGGAAAAAATTTAGAGAATTCAGAACACAATGAGCCAATGTTGGATGAACATAAAATTTATTAACAATGATCTATTCTTGATTTTAACATGGGGGCAGATCTGCTGGTGGCGGTATTACTGTCTGTGATGGTCCAACTCCATTCTCTACCAGGAACGCCATTGCGAAACCCCAATTAAGGTGTGAATCTACATGACAATGCATGAACCAAATTCCTGTTTTGCACCAACAAATGAAAATCTTATAATTAATGTATTTTTTTAACACAAGTTGTATAAGTAAGACTAATAATTTTACTAGCAGCATATTACCTGGATTATCAGCTACAAATCGAATTGCTACCCATCCTCCTGGAGGTGTTCCTATGGTGTTCCTTTGAGGTGGATCGACAAGGTTAAAATTAGCTATGTCTGTTGCTGGGTTGAAGTTTCCAAATCCTGATCCAACTACAAAGAAGTCGTATCCATGGAGATGCATTGGGTGGTCCTCAGTTGATACTATACTTGTATCCTGTAAAACTATTTGCACCCTGGAACCATACTTCAACTTGTAGAGCTTAGTTCCTCGAGAAGGCGTCCATAGGCCCCGTGGCACATTCCCAGTATAATTGAATGGCACAGGAGGAACAGGAGGAAAATCTGTGGAGAAGACACCAGGTATACCTTGATAGTATGCTTGCATTAAGGAAGTAGTTCTTGGGGGTACAAAAGAAACATTGTTCATGCTGGTTGTGAAGCGAGTTCCATTGGGTCCTTGGCAACGGGGGCTGTTAGGATTTGTGCAATTGATTAATCCCAACCCCACGACGAAGTACAGACTCACATCAGCATTCGTAAACACGTTATTCTGGGAAAGGCCCCTGATTCCATTGGTGAATGCAGTTGCAGTTGGTGTGTCATTAAAGCGTGGAAGCGCTGGCAATATTGGTGTTGAGAATTGTCTATTGTTGCAGCAGCTAGCTGATTTGTATTCAAGGACGGCAGTTGTGGTGGTATTGTCAAAAGGATTATTTTGGGCTGATTCATAAGCACGTGCCGCCATGTAGTATCGACCTGGGATTTGATCAGCTGTGAGGAGAACATCATATGTTTGGCCTGGTCCTATCATGATGATTCCTGTGGTGAAAGGCTTGGTGTAAGTTGCATCTGTGCCAACAACAGTCATCCTATGGTTGGCAACTGTAAAGAAGAGTTCTTGTTCAAGTGCACTGTTGATTATTCTCAACAGAATTGTCTCACCGGGTTCCACCGGAACACGTACCGTATCTGCATGGTGTATTTGTCATAAGTTAGTTGTCATTTCTTAATCGTTTTTCAACCATATTGAAAATTGATTTCAAACCTTGGCTGGAGCATCTGTATAAATCTCCAGGTTGACCGTTAATTGTATATGCAATAGATATATTTGGAGGTGTTCCTGTAAAATCTGTCATCCTTAAGAGACTCACAGGATCCCTGTCAAACCATTCCCCTGTTCATTATCAGAAAATAGTCTGTTATGAACGGTATATGATCAATGAAACTAGAGTTTCTCAACAGTATTTGAAGCGTTCAGTCTTCATCATTGATCATAAGCTTCTATTACATTTCTGAGGCAATAGGCGAGACTAGAGCCAAGATGTCTAAGAAAACTTAGAGGTGTACCAAGATGAACGAGAAACTCTCTCCTAGGCACTGGGAATGGATAATGAGCGCCTAATCTTGGATAGATTATGATAGCTCCATAGACAGTGGCTCGGAGGAACCCGACATGAGCATGCCACCATACTGTGCCTTCCTGGCCAGTGATAGTAAACCGGTATGTATAACTGCCCCCTGATTGGATGGGACACTGAGTCACATACTCAGGTCCATCTGCCCAAGGGTTTTGCAGCATTCGAAGGCCATGCCTAAAAGAATATCAGATTGCCAGCAAAAATGAATGTCAAGCATGAGCCAACATTTTTTCTGTGATGATGTTCAGAATATAAATCTGTCAAGATGAATGTGATATTGATGTACCAGTGGATAGTTATGTTGTCTCTTGCAGCATTTACTACCCTGATAGCAAGTGAATCTCCATTTCTAGCCTGCACAGTTGGCCCCGGAAACTGCCCGTTGACGGTGGGTATGTTGACCGTTCTGCACACCCTAGTCACCGGCATGGTTTGAATCTATTTCAATCAATTTTTCAGTGCTATGATCTGTAACTAGATTAATTATAAATTATATGAACTAGAACAAGTACTTTTTTGTGTCAAGCAGGTAATTAAGCACTTACAACAAATTCATGGTAGTGAGTCTCTGGGGCTGGAAAAGAATCAAGAAAAGCAATGGCACTTAGGTTGAGGAAGAGCCAGAAGAAGCAACTTGCCTTTCCAGGGAGGATGGAAATCTTCATTTTGTGTACTTGCGTTATTTGATCAACACTGGTTCAAAGTGCCGCTATATATAAAGCTAAGAGCCTAATAGTAGCATCATTATTTTGAATTTTGTAATGCTCATGTTTTTTTTGGGTCTTACATGAGGTTACTTTTCTTAATATTTAAATATAAGTAGCCTAACCAAAAAGAGGATCTGGTGTAACCACTAGTACAATAAACTGTGGAGCTAATGTTGTAGTCTTAGCTTTTTGTTGTACAAAGTGATCAAACAATGAGATTTGATTAATAAATCTTTTTTAAAAGTAAACTTGCTTGAGAGAATCATGCGATGAATAAAATAGAGGGGAAAGGAGAAAATAGTGCCCAATCAAAATTGGTCTCTTAAGTTATCATTTTGAAATTTGTTATATTGATGAAATATTAAGGTTTTGTCATGTTATTACCAGAGATATTCTCTTTTATGATGAGTACAATTATGATAAATGACCTCATAATTGTTTGAAATAAACCATAATCACTGAAATGTCCATATGGATTTTTTAGACTAGTTGCCACTCTATCAACAAATATTCTCCTGAATTTAGATCTCCGACAAAACATTTTGTTTTGATAGAAAAAATGAGTAAACGTGAGTGTCTATAAAAAATATGAAAATTCTAACACATTATACTATTTAATGGTCATGAATAATTGGGATTCTGTGCAATAAATTGAAATCACTTTTAATTATTCTAATTTATGTGCAGCATGATGGTTTTCTTAAATGTTTTTTGGTGACTTGTTTTAGAATCGGACCGATAGTTTTGCACTGGCTCTAATTTTCTTATCCCACCCCCCGGAATAGTCAAAAAAGAAAAAAGGAAAAGAAGCAGGGAAAAATTTATAAAAATATCCTAAAAATATCAAGATCCAAATCAATTTTTCCTACTACGCTTCATTAGCTATTTACTCCACTTGATGAGTAAATAATAATAGGATTTAGTAGGAATCAAATATATGATAATTTCAAATTCTGAGGTATTTAATTGATATTTTCCCAAATAAAAATATATAAAGCTCACATTCACTTCAGCATGGGTTGTCACATATTTTCAACAATGAAAACACAGAAGAAAGGGGCACACTATACCATCCAATATCTAATATGTATACCTCATAGCACTCTGAGATATTTGGAGGCTATTGAACATTTTAGACATAGAGAGAGAGAGAGAGAGAGAGAGAGAGAGAGAGAGAGAGTTTATATATTATACTGCTGTGGAACTTTTTTTTAACTCCTTAATTTCTTCTAATTAATTAATTATGATTATATATTGTGAAATGATTTTATTTGTGATTTTTGTAACTAAATGATTTTAAATCTTTCATATAGAATAACTTCAGTTAATATGAGTAGTTGGGGCTCTCGTCACGTAAGCAAGTCGTTGGAATTTCAAAATATATCTCTTCTGTGTAACAGCTTAGTTAGAAGTGATTTAACATCCACATTACTAAGTACATAAAAGGAAGTTAGTATCTATTACTAACAAAGTATGCATTATGTTTTACCATAAATGAAAATCTCTCATATGAGAGTAGGAATACGGCCTATAATAGAAGACTATCTTCTATACTCCTTGACTTTGTGAAATTTTTATTCATGAATATATTTTATTTTTTGATTATATCTGTTCCTATTGTAGCCTTCATATTGATTTTATGACTGGCTACAATGAATTAAATTTATAAATGATATTGATAGATTATTGAAAGGTGAAAAGTAACTTTTTTTTTTTTGATAAATAGGTGAAGAGCAACTTAAAATCTAAAGAAGTAGACAAATACAGTTAGGTTAGATATAATTTTAAATATTTGTTGCTGGCTTAAAATTATAGCTTATTAGTTGCTTGAGTATCTTAATCTAAATGGCTTAAATTAATTTTTTTTTATTTATGTTATGATATAATATAATTATTATAAAATGTTAAATCTCAACTATATTATTATTTATGTTCCATGTATATTACTTTTTAGTTTCTTTATTATTTTACAACTTCGATTGTGTGCAACATTAATCAATTTTTTCATAATTATATTAAATTTATAGTTTACTAAGTTCTTTTACAGAATATTGAAATATTTTTTTAGCTAACTTATATAATTAAGATTTTAAAAATTAAAAAAAATGATTTTATATGACTACATGATTTTTTTGGTAACCTAAATAATTTCTAAACATTTATGTTTGTAAAGAGTATTTTGATATTTAAAAAAAAAATCATATTATTTAAAAATAATTAATAGTTGGGTGAATGAAAATAAAATCTTAAAACTAAATAAGGTATGCATTATATGAATTTTAAGTGAAACCTGTGTAAGGGTGGAAACAGGCCAAGCCAGGCTTTTCCCTTAACAGATAGACCTGTTTTGTAACTGAGTGGCCTAAGCCGTACCTGTGGCATTTTAGAGGCCTTTTCATTTTTTTAACCTAAGCCTAATCTATATAGTGCCTAGTCTGGCCTGAAGCCTGTTAAGGAGGCTTGGATATTTAAAACTTTTTAAACAAGGTAACAAGCCTCACCGTAAAAAAAGGCCTGCACCTGTAATATCTGGATAACTATTATCTGGAGTATTATGTCATAGTAATAAGAATGTCCGTTTATGATTATGGTCTCAAAATATTGTATAATTAGTCTATTTTTCAAAGGAAAATACTAAGAAAAATTAGAGGAAATCTATTGTCAAAAATGTGAAGAATGCACTTTTAAGGCCATAAAACATCCTAAGGAAAATTATGAAAAATTCTAGAAGGCATGGAATAACTATTAAAAACTTAGAAAGCATATTATCCTTAATTTAGACAATTTAATAAATTATTCCCTATGAAAATAAAAAGAAGGAAAATTTAAAAGTATTCTAAGACTAAAATTGACTCTATGATTTTTGATAATTTGCATGGAGCTTGAATTATTAAAGTTAATAAAATTGTTGTGAGAAAATGAATGGTTTTAATTAAGAAAATTATTAGAAATTATTAAGGGATTAATTAAGTAATTTTCAGGAATTTTATAAGATTAGATAAATTTAGGAAACATGAAAAATAAATTAAATAATTAATAAGGGACAAGATGTAATCTTGAAAGGTAAAGATCAAAGGCTTAGGATTTTTCAAGAAATTCTAAAAGCCTAAATCCATGGACCAATAGGAAAATTTTGGGAAAAATAAATACAAGATAAATAGGATATTATGGTAAATGAAAAAAAAATTATAAATATATATGTGTGTGTGATCTGGCCGAAAATTTTAGGGGAAGGGATAAGGATGATTTGGATATTTGCATATAATAATAATATAAGTTAAGGCATGTGATAATTAAGTAATATTATAATAGTAAAAAGTTAACAAGATAAATGACCATGGATAGAAATAAAATCCTACCTAGAAAATCGTGAACTAGGTTACTAGGGTCAGAGTATATTATAAACAAGTGAATTTTTATCTCGGAGTAGGCTGTCTCCGAAATCATTTCTGTAACCGACGGAGCGGTTTGGAGATCAGGATAAGAAGATATTTTGTAGAATT
Organism: Acacia confusa; assembly: GCA_037074495.1. Taxonomy (NCBI): domain Eukaryota; kingdom Viridiplantae; phylum Streptophyta; class Magnoliopsida; order Fabales; family Fabaceae; genus Acacia; species Acacia confusa. The sequence continues at coordinate 13,531,780 of CM073506.1, forward strand.
AGAACAGATAAGGGAAATGAGAACCGATGGAAAATAATTCAGAAGTAAGAATTCGGGGATAAGTTGAGGAAAACTAGAGTATATTATTGATCAGTGGATTTTTATCCCGAAGTTGGCACTGGCCAACGTTATTTCTGTACCCGGTAGCGATTACCGAGGATTTTTGGCAGGTAACTGAATGTCCTTAATGAGAATATAAGGTTAGGAAAACCCAGTATTCTCAAAGAGGAAGAAAAGACCTTCAGCGTGTTGTCCCCAGAATTTTAAGATTTTACAAAAAATTTTGCGATCAGGACACCGAACCAGGAATTTCATCTGATAAAGCAAGATGACACAAGCATGATGATGTCATCAATTTTGTCTCCTTGTGGGGGGGGGGGGGGGAGGTCGGCCAAATAGGTGTAGGGCCAAGATCAAGCCACTTCAAAAAAATGCGATCCAACGGTCAGAATTCGATCAGACAAAGTTCAGAAAAATTACGAAAATGCCATTGGGTTTTTTTATAAATAGCCACCATTTCATTTGAAATTCTCACACCAAATCCTCTTGAGAATTTCGAAACTTGGGAGAGGAAGGAAGAAGGAGGAGTCCGAAGAAATTTATAACGAAGCTCTGAGTAAGTTCTTCAGTCCTTAGTCTTTAGTTTAGGTAGTTCTTTCGGTAGTTATAGTAAAATTGCTAGAGTAGTCTTTAATTTTTTCAAGTTAGCTTAGATATCATGTTTTAGGAATAAATATGATATTTATCTTAGGAATATGTTAGAGGAAAGTTATAGCAAAAATTTTGAGAGTTTAAAGTCAAAATAGCGAAGCTCTGGCAAAATTCCACCAAGTAGTTAAATTAGGGGCAAAATGGTAATTTGTACCTAAAATGCCTGTTATGATCTCAAATATTCATATCGATGATATTATCCTTATAGGATATTCAAAATCACGAACTGCTATCACTGCTGTCGTACCGCTGTCATACCGCTGTCAAACGTACCATAAGTAGGCGAAAGTGCCAGATATCATCAATGGAGGTACGGACGTGTATTGTAACCTTAACACTTATGTTGCTCATATACGTATATGTGATAGACATGTTTATATACTGAGGCTCTATCTAGGGTTGTCAGTTATACATACAGCTTTATACGGGTTATCTCGATAACGCCGTTGGGTTTTCCTAGTGCTGAGGACACGATGGGCCGTCGTGGCACTGGTTATATGCAGACATGTTATGGGACTTTACATACTGCTTTGTGCTTATGTTTTATCAATGTTGTGATCATGCATCTGCTGTGTGCTTATGTAGTGATTTACTGCTATTATGAGTTTGTGAATAACTGTTGTCCATATACTGTTTATTTGAGCATAAGGTTAACCGTTACCTGAGATCCAAATGGTAATTGGATCTCAGTTGTAGCTTCAGGTTCGGGCGAACCAAGGGGTTGAAGATAGGGGCGAGCGACTGGCGTAGGACGGCAGAAGGAATTTTATGGCTTTAGTTTTATATGCCTAGTTAGGTGCTGCTTCCTTTTGGATAGTAGATGATGGTATAAGTACACTTACACTGTGGTTATGTAATATTAAGGTTCAGTTACTCGTTTTGCGAAATTGCTCTACTCTGATCAACGTTTTAGAAAAAAAAATTCCGCTGTCTTTAAGGTGGGATGTTACATTTTTGGTATCAGAGCCAGAGCATTCTGTCATGGACTTAACAAAGTTATTCTAAACAGTTTGGTGTCTAAGACTGGGCTAATCTATGTGGGTAAGCCAATTAGTCACCGTAATAGTCGGTGAGGCCCCCATCATAGACCCCTACCTAGCCAATCTGTTGGATTAACGGAGTTAGGTTCAAAGCCTTCTCCATTTAAAACATATTTTGAGAATGAATACTGATATAACCTTGGTGTTATGTTGTAGAAATGGACAAAAACAATTCACCCTACGTTGACTATTATGAACATCATAGACGTATGTCTCGACGATCGGTTATTTCCGAAATGGTTGGCCTAGGGCTTAACCCTGAACCAGTAAGTCATTCTGCCCCAATATACAAATCCGAACCCCTGGACGATAAACCACTAGACGTCGTATCATCCGAGTCAGATGATCTTGGACTAGATGGAGACGAACCTGTATACCATCCTGAACCGATATACCCCAGACTATTCGCTAGTATACCTATAGAACCGGATAGACTTATATGGTCAGACCATTCATTCATTGACGATAAGCGTGAGTATTTTTAGCTAGAGAGTTACTAGATGACTCTGCGAATGAATCGTCCTACGAGCCCGTCTCGTTACAACCTATTCTAAATGTAAACCAACTATTGGTAGATACTCTACGGGCAGAGTACCTGGGAGCTGAACAGCACACAGTGACTACAAAAACAAAATATTTCCAATACCTAGTATGAGTCATTATGACCTATGAACGAAGGGAACTTTACGGTCTTCCCTACCTTCTAAATGATTGGGTAAGATCCACATTGTGCCACTTCCCTCAAAACCACTTCTGGATTGAGAAGACGAACGAATTCTTGGAAGGAGAACGTGTAATCGATTTTCACTCTTTTATATATAGTCTTCAACGGCTGGTTCTCGAGTCTTCATAATCATGATCCCTATCATAGATCATCGAGTAAACACATGTTCTATTCCTAAGGCATTTATCTTTAATCGCATATTAACCGTAAATATAGGTGAGACATAAAAATTATAAAGATAAAGTGTGCTCTTATTATATTTCATGAAATACTAATCAGAAAAAGGTGTTCATATGATAAAACAGATTGTCTCTAGGACACCTTTATACTAACACATGTCCTTGGCCGTTGAGATTACATATTCAAAAGTATTCATTCTGGCTAAGAGCACTTTAAATCATCATAATTGCTTTGCTAATTAGCGTTACCGCCTCTTATCAATGTCATCGTATTCTGTAGGAGATTTCCATACTGCTTGTACATCCACAGTTTTTATGGGCACATAGTCTCATTCTTTGATGACTTGACATAACCTGTATTCAATGACCATCACGAATACTCTAAATTTTTTTTTCGAGAATGAGAAGTGTCTTCTGCTAAAGCCAAGAGGTTTGGTGTAATATTCTTAAAATAAAATTTTTAAAAAACAGAAAAAGTGGGGAAAAAGTGTGTGCGTGTGTGCACTTGCGCATTTGTGTGAAATATTTTATATGTGTCAGAGTGTGAGATCGAGAGAGAGCAGGAGAGAGAGAGAGAGAGAGAGAAGAGAAGAAAAGAGATCCTATTTGAACTTTTAAGGTAAGTTATTTATTTTATAAGATCATTTATGTAGTTAAATTACTTTCTTTTCAACAAGCTTTCTTCATGAAAATTGTTCTACATATTTTTCTATTTCTAATAAGGAAAATATAGTATTGATTAGTGAAAATTTTAAGGTTAAAATTTTAGGAAAGTTTTAAGTTTTGATAATAGATTACTGTATATTTGTAGAGCATGATTAATAGATACTTTTAATTGATTTAGATTTATTAGTTGGTAGTTCTAGGAATTTAAATTTAATTTTTCTATCTAAAGGAATTTAGGGTTTATCTCTTATATGATATGTTTACCAATTAAATGTGGTTTAAGGCATTTATTTGGATTACCAGACGTACTATTATATTGGGTTAATCAATTTAGTTTTGCTAAATCTTGAACTGTATAAAATTATGTGGGGATTTAGCGTTTACATTAAAGTTTGATATATGTGGAGATTTGAAGATTTACTTAATGAATTGGGTTACACTTATAAAAGTTAGTATTATATTGAAAAATTGAGGTTTGTGATAATAGGTCTCTTATATTTAAATTTATAATTCATTTTTAAATGATTGGAGGATAATTTTTTTTTTTTGGTCGAAGATTGGAGGATAAATTGAGGATATGGTGATATTCTGATCATAATTAGTGAGAAATAATATATGAAGGAAGGAGGTAGGATTGTAATAATGTTATGAGGAATGGTTAAGTTGCATTTTTCTGAGGAAATAAAGTTAGCCAGTCATAATTAAATTTTTTATTTATTTATTATCGTATTATTTGATATTTTGGTTGATTCTATTAACATATTATTTTTTATTTTTTTAAAGGGGACTAATTTCTCTCACACTTAGTTTTGTGTCAAGAACTTGAGGTAACTACTTTCTGATTTATCTTGTATACTTGTTGAGATTAGAGTTATCAATCTTGTGTTAGCTCTTAGTGTTTTGATGATCACAAATCCTAAATTATTGAATTAAGTAATATATGTTTAAGTTAAGGTTTGCTCGAGCATAGCATTTGGAATGCTCGAGCATCATCGAGCTCAAAGCAAAGGAGTGCAAATTGGAGAGTCATGCTCGAGCAGGGAATGTGGCATGCTCGAGCATTAGTGAGCTAAGCATCAAGTATACAAAGTTGAAGAATCTTGCTCGAGCAAAGTAAAAGGGCATACTCAACCACCATGCTCGAGCAGAGGTAAATGAGTGCTCAAGCAGCCTCTGGATGACTTGTGGCCAAGCATGAAAATGTCATGCTCGAGCGCTATGCTCGAGTAGAAGAAAAAGCTTGCTCAAGCAGTGAAATAAAACATGTATCTTCTTCTTCTGTTTAGCCCTTTACATGAGCATGCCTTATGGCTTGCTCGAGCACTGGCGATCTATTGCCCAAGCATGGAGTCTTTCTTGCCCGAGCAAGCTTAGATTCTTGCTCAAGCATAGGGTGATCTATAGTTTTTCGATGCACTTTTTAAATTGATGCCCGAGTATACATATAATCAAGCTTGAGCATGATCACCCCTATTTTCAAATCTTCGTCTTCGTAAATCATAAATTATCAAGTATGACTTTATTTCTATATATCATTACTTATTATTATTGCTAATTGTTTTTAATAAGTTTGCTAATGAGTTACTAATGATTTTATCATGGATTAACAACAAATTTGCATAAAGCAATTTGTGTGTCAGAGAAGCATTAAATACAATTGCCAAAACTACTGATAATCTTTGTAACAAATACTCTGAGCTTTCTTTCACATTCCGGCTGCATAATAAATGCTATCTTTCAATGGATAAAACAAATAGAATAAAGAATGTTTGTGAAGAACAAAGCATTTATGGCAAATATGTCCAGCAGAGCTTCATTTGTCTAACAGCTATATTCAAGAGTCACAACAATCAATCTTCAAGCTTCTACAACGGTCATTTATTACATCATCTATAAATAGCAAAAGCATTAAATTCACCACCTACCAAAGACATGTGCATTCAATTTGAATTTATTTCAATTTGCTATTTCATAAACATCGCTTAACATCTTCAGATATTTCTTTGTACTTCAGTGTTTAACATTTATCTACTCGTGAGGAGTTTATAAACACTTATTTGATTATTGTTTTTGAAAATCTTAAGGTTATGGAACCTTAAGTGAGGGTGTACAATTACAGCTTGTAAGGGGGAGTGAGTCCGAGAGTGAAAGGATCATCCTGAGTTACAGAGTGTGTAATTGTATTGTTATTTGAAGAGTTAGTGGAAATCCCAAGGTGTACTTGGGGACAGGACATAGGTCAAAGTATTAGACTGAACCAATATAAATCACTATGTGTTTATTTCTCTTTAATTATCTGTGTGAGTAATTTGTGAAAAGTTTTTAAGATCACTTACCTCTAGGTGATATTCCATCTTCATCTTGTATGTCTCATTTTGTTACATGAGCATAGTCTAATGGATATTGTTGAACTTTAGGGCCTTTTTGGTACATTAGAAAAAGGCCGAATAGAGCCCCCTCTAGTTCAAATTTGAATATTTCGATGCATACTAGAATTTACATTATGAACAGAGCCTTTTGATATGATGTTTAATGTGGAATACTTTATTTTGGCCAAACCTAAATATGTTTGGGTATAAAGTAATTATGTAAATGGTAATTATGGAAGGATGTAACATTTGGACATAAATAACCATCTGATAAAATTCCTTTCATGGATCCTTCTCGGGATGTGTTAATCTACAATAAGAAAAACTAATCTCTGACATTAATGTGAGTGCCAACATTTAACCTAAGAGGAAGCTGAATTGAGTAATATTAAAAATTTAACATGAAGCTAATAAGCAATCAAATCTAAGAGATCGAGTTAGAGGAATGTCACTGAAGGGTGCACAATAGTCACTACTATAAAATATAGCTTTTACTTCCTCAATTGGCGTTCTATTATAAAAAGAAGGAAGTAAAAAATAAAGGTTAAGACATTTTTATAATTATATGTGAGAAAAATTGACTTTTGCGTCTAACTTATGAACTTAGACGCCAAAAGTAATGTTTTTAGCGTCTAAGTTAAATATTTAGACGCCAAAAGTGGACTTTAGCGCCAAAAATTGACCTAGCGACAAAAGCAAGACTTTTGGCATCTAAGAATGAAACTTAGACGCCAAAAGTCTTGACTTTTGGTGTCTAAGTTTGAAACTTAAACGTTAAAAGTGGACCCTAACACCAAAAATTAGCGCCAAAAATTGGCTGGCACCGAAAGCAAGACTTTTGGTGTCTAATTTCAAAAGTTAGACGCCACAAGTAATGAGAATTTGGCAATATGGATGGCAAATGAAAATTTTTGCTTCATAAAACACTACTTTTAGCATCTTACTATTATTTTAGGACGCCAAAAACACGCCAACACATCAATAAATTAAATGCATATACTATCAATAAATTAAATGCATCACTTTCTAATGCCATAGCTTTTGTATATCCCATCAGTAAATTAAATGCATATCACATTCCAACGCCACTCCTTCCAAAGCCTAAAGCTGCTCTCCCCATTCCATTTCACTTCCCACATGCATGACATACCACCTGCTCTCCCTATTCCATTCCACTTCCCGCCGCCGCTCCCCCTCCTCTGCCGTCCCCCCTTCTCTGTCGACCATCCCTCTCCGTCGCTCCCATGGCGTAGCTCTCTCAGATCTGCACTTCTTGGTCCTCAGATCTGCGAGCACCTCCTCTGTTGTTCCCCCTTCTCTGTCGACCATCCCTCTCTGTTGCTTCCATGGTGTAGCTCTCAGATCTACGCCTCTTGGTCCTCAGATATGTGAGCACCACAATGACTTCCATCAAGCACCGGCTGTAGCCTCCATTTTCGGTGACGTCGAACGACAACGTGAATCTAGACCAGATCATAGGACAACGCTTCCGTTGAGTTCCGATTGAAGCTTCTGGTTTTTTTTTTCTAGCTGTCAAGCACTAATTGGAGTTTCTGATTTTGTGTAGATCTGATATTATTGAAACTTTTCAGTTTGATTTGCCTTTTTTCATTTTGAAGTTTCAAGCCGTCGAGCACTAATATTATTGATTGAAATTTCTGATTTTGTGGGAATCTAATTAGGGAGTATGTTGATTGTTGATTTTTGTTTTTGATAATTTGTCTTATGTCTTCTTATCTGGTCGTCGATTCTTTTTCATCTAGTCACCAGTTCTTCTTCCACGACCAACCTCCCGAACCTGAGGTTTAGGGGGTTTTTTTTTTTAAAAGCATATGGCGTCTAAGAAAATCTTTAGACGCCTTAAGCTTTTATTTTTTTACACCCCCTAAACGCCTCGCACAAAATAGGATGTAAAAAGCAGGAAAAATAGGACATGAAAAAGCTTTTTTGTAGTAGTGAGTTTATACTGGTTCAGTCTTAATTTCTTGACCTACGCCCAGTCCTCATAGCATCTATGAGATTTTCACTATTATTCCAAGATTAATTAGGTCCTTGGCACCTTAATACATAATAATCCTCACCAGGACTCACTCAAAAACCTCGCTCAAGTTCCCACTACCTTGAGGTTTTATACAAATCAAATTGATTGAACGACTCTCTTACAGAGTAGATATATAATCACTGATGAACAATAAATTTCAAAAGATATTTCACAAAGAATTTATGAGCAATGAATGAGTAGTAATTGATTGTGTGCTTCATTGGTTGCTCTGTATTGAATGCTCACGTATTTATAGTTGACCACCATTAATGACCGTTATGAAAATTCGAGCTTTTTGTTAAGAGTTTTCAAACTATCCATTAGAGTGATAAAGCTTTTCATCAGAGACAAATTGAAGTCATTAGAAGATTTTAAAGTTCGGTTGCTTTCATATTGCTGCAACAAATCTTCACACGACATCCCTTTAGTCTGCTTTAAGATTGCTTAAGGTTGAGTTGCTTTTTCTTTACCGCAATTGATGCTTTAGATTATATGCATTGATCTACTTTGATATTGCTTGCACCTGCTTCTATATATGTCATCTCATATAATATTCTGACATACGACCATGCTTTTGTATATTTGGGGATATAATCCATGATTCAAATTATCTAAAACTTATAAACAAATATGTTTAGCAGCATTGAAAAGCAGTATGAGTAGTGATAAAGTGTAACTAAATCCTAATTAGCAAATTTAAATTCTTAGATACAAAGATTCAATACAGCAAGAAAACAGACTCGAGTGTTGTACCAAGTATACTTGAATGCCACACTCAAGTGTGAATTTTGTCACACATGAGTGCTAATAGATTCAATGTTTGGTAGAAGACTTTTGAAAAAATAGTCCTGTTAAAAGACATTTAAATTTCTACCAAGCACTCGAGTGTCACAGATGCATACTCGAGTGCAATGCTCAAGTGTCACAAAGTGACACTCCAAAAACACTTCTCAAAGAAAGGTACACTATTGAGTCATCAACGAGTGTCATACACTAAAATTACAAGCGTTTTCCTTGTACTCAAGTATGATTTCCATAATTGAAGCAAGTGTCAAGCATTATTCCTGCAAATGATTTGATTGTCCACTTGTGCACTTAAGTGTCAAACATAACACTTTCGTAAACCATGCAAGTGTCAAGAAAAACTTCCTACGAGTGTTGGCTAGCACTCGAGTGTCCAACACAACACTTCCAAAAATGAAGCGAGTATCAAGAAAATTCTTAGCTAGCATTGAACCAGCACTCGAGTGTTCATCACAACACTTTGACAAGAGAAGCGAGTGTCAACCAAAACATCTTCAAGTGTTCAACCAATACTCAAGTGTTTGTCTCAAAACACTTCATAACAGCTTTATGATTCAAAATTTAGTTCAAAAAGGTTGTTGTTCACTCAAGTCTCTTGAATCATACACTCAAGTAACTTTAATCAAGTCGTCAAAGCATATAAATTGAGAACTAATAATAAATGCTTATTAACCAAGATTCCTATTGTGTTTGCTGTTAGCTCTCTGTGTATTTTGATGATAACTGACACTTGCAAATGAGATTGTAGATTATGATTAAAGTAAAAGTGTCATCAGAACATTCAATAATGAATCAATAAGTTACTACCTCATAAACTGCCAAATTAAACTTGAGTCACAGTTCTAAGACTAGAGTCTAGAACTTGAGTCAATTCTGAGACTAAAGTTTTGAACTTGAGTCATAGTTCTGAAACTAGAGTCTTGAACTCAAGCCATCAGTAAGAAAACTCTAGTCAATGATTCATTAAATCATATTTTTGCTTATTATCGCCAATAAACTGAAAACTTCATTCAGGACCATTAAACTCAAGTTTGGGACTTAAGCCGATTTTGAAAACTCGGGTCTATGATTTTTGAACTATTAATTTTTGCCAACTCGAGCTAATAAGAAAAGTCTAGAACTAGAGACTCAAGTTAAGATAATAAAACTCAAGTCTATGAATGAAGTTTATGAAATAACTAGAGACCTTAATTAAAGTCTTGAGTCAAGTTTGATCCAAAAAGAGTTTTGCAAAATATCCCGACATTTTTCTACAGACTCGAGCCTACCATATCAAACTCAAGTCAGAAACTCTAGCCGTATATGCTCAACTCGAACGTGTTGGTCCAATATGAACTATTTAAAGTTTTAAAGAATAAAACTTGAGTCTAGATTCTATGCCTCAAGTTTGTAACTCTAGCCAAGAGTATCGAACTCAAGTCTGTGATTTCATGATTAAACTTTCTTTATAACTTTAACGACAGACTCGAGTCATCACTTAGAAACTCAAGTTTGTGCCTCTAGTCTCTTATGTGTGACTCGAGCCTAAACCCCTCGGTAGTCTATGATCTCTCAGTTTCAACAATCTTATTCAGAAAACTTGAGCCTAGTGATTCAAACTCAAGTCTTCAGTTCATTAGATTTTATAGCTTCACCTCTTTGAAGCTCAACTTATGATTTATTTGCATCATACTTTCATCCATCATTATTATTGTTAGCAATGCTTAACCAAGTTTGCTAGTAAGTCACAGATAATATATCTCAAGGACAGTACCTGCTGAGCTGTAAAGTAAAGACATAGCATGTAGCGCCAGAGCATATGTTAAGGAATATTTGCAACTTGCTTTAAACAAATATGTACATTCCTCTACTGCCCATTCTGATGGAAGATGATGATTATCTTCAAAATCAAATATACTAAAGGATACAGAAAGTAACAGACACCACTAAACCAAAAACAAGCTGGAATCCAGAAATGCTCAACGGTCAAGTTCATGGTGGATGTCCAACATCAAAATTCTGAGTGGAGCTCCAACAGCTATATTCCGATATGCATCATTCAAATGAAGCTCTTCAAGTATAAATGAAGACTCAGAAATGCAGAAAAACACAGAAGCATATACATACAAGATTACAACTATTATTTCAGTTTTTCTATGAAATACTTTGAGAAACACTTGTACTTCAGTGATTATCATTATCTACACCTAGAGAGAGTGTCTCTTGTTGTTAAATTCATTTGTTTGTAAGAATCTCAAGTCTGGGGACTTGGAGATTGGGAATATCAGTTTACAACTTGTAAGGGGGAGTGTATCCTAGTGAGAGGATAACTTCAAATACAGAGTGTGTAACTGATTGTGAGTGATAGTGGAAATCTCAGAGAGTCTGGTGACTGGACGTAGGTCCAGAAGTTAGATCGAACCAGTATAAATATTGTTGTGTCTTGCTTTCCTCTTCTTGTCTCTGTTCATCCCTGTTCCAGCGCACACATTGTAGAGCATTATCAAGAAAAAATTTTTAAATCCCCAATTCACCCCCTCTTGGTGATTTGCTCCGCTTTTCATTTGCGACATCATGCAAATAGATTACATCTAACTAAAAAAAACCTAAAAAAGACAGAAATAGAAAAAGGACCAAAAGAAATAGAACTAAAAACAAATAAAGGAACAAAAGAAAATTGATTATGCCTTCAAGGAAAAAAGACAAAAAAGGAAATTTTAAAAAAATAAAGGAACAAATTAAGTCTTTTTGTTCTCCATTAGAAAATCAAAAAGCTGAGAAATAACAAATCAAACTAGAAGAAATAACTAGAGAAACAAACAAATCACAAGAAATAAATAAAGAAGTAAATTGTAGAATCCAAAAGCAAATTAAACTAGCAAAATTTAATCAGCAAAAGCAAACAAAATAAAGGAGCAAGGACGAAGATCTTTTGACGAGAAGCAAATAGTTACCAGAGCTCAAGATCTGCTATTGCTTCCCCACTGAGGAGGAGAGAGGTTAAGTCGTGACTCGGTGAGTCAAAGAAAGGACGACAGATAAATTAAAGAGAAGAGGATGGTGACTCTCACAGAGAGAGAGAGAGAGAGAGGAGATTTGCGATGGTCGACAAAGAGAGGACGGAGAAAGGAGAGGAGAGGACAGGGACTATCACTCTATTAGGATTCACGATTCAAGTCAGGAAAGGGCTGAGAGTAGGGGTGAGCAAAACCGAACCAAACCGAAGGCTATTCGGTTTTTTGGTTTCGGTCTATTCGGTTTTCGGTTTTTTTTTTCGGTTTGTAAAATAGATGTATTTCGGTTTTCGGTTCGGTTTTTTTACAATTAATTCGGTTTTAACCGAAATATAGAGGTTTTTGTCAAATTAATTCGGTGTTATCAGTTTTCAGTTCGGTGTTTTTTATTGATAAGCAAGATATGGAGGCCCACAATAAAAAAATATTTCGGTTAATTACAAAAAAAGTAGTTTTTTTGCTACTGCACCCGGTTCACCAGAGCTTTGCACTGACTAGTCCAAATCGAGGTTCTATTGGGCGCATATGCGGGGACCTCTCCCAGGGAAGTTTTTTGCAAAAAAAGTAATTATTAGACCTGTTTCAACAAAACAAAACAAAAAGACAATAAGGCCCAACTGAAGCTCAAAAACTGAATTAATTGCAAACCGAACCGAAATATGTTGGTTTTTTGGTTCGGTTTTTTCGGTTTTCGGTTTCGGTTCAGTTGTAAAAATATACATATTTCGTTTTTTTGGTTTTTACCAAAAAACCGAACCGAAAATTGAATGCTCAACCCTAATTGAGAGAGGAGCAGCAGCACGATGGTTAGGTTTTTTAGACTCTTCAAAGAAGAATTGAATATGAGTATGTGTCAATTTGTCAAAAGTGAAGATAGAGGGAATGTAGATAGGGTAATGTATTTTACTATTTTTCTTGTAAATAGACCTGCACTTCTGTGAATTTTCAACATACAGTTTTTTTTTTTTTTTTTGCTATTTTTATTTTATACTTTGTTTTTTCTTCTTTAACCTGATGTCTGATTGGGTTGGTAAAAATACAAGCTCTACTTGGATTAGACCTATAGAGATAGAATATACTCCAATTAATTTTATTACAACCTCGTACAATTGCAACACTGATATCCCCTACTTTACATTTAATATTCTTACAAAAACATATTAAATTTGCAGCATAAAGATAACTTATTAGTTTATTTTGTAGTAGTTTTCTGCTTACCTATAAATTGGATCCGCTCAACTAAAAGATTTAGTGCTTTAACTGTATGGAGTTGTGATGGTTCAACCAATTTAGGCTAATTTTGATTGTTGTAAAGTGTCAATTCGTCAACTTCGTCAAATTTACTAAGCTTCACAAATATGAAGGATCAAATAGCAAAAGAAATTAATTACTAGGCATTTCATCTTATTTTAAATATAGGAACTAGATATACTAATAAAAATCAGTGACGAAATCTTAAAGTTCCATCATAAATTCCAGTCACTAAACTGATTAATCACGGAAATTTCATCAAGAATTTTTTTTTTATATATATATAACTAATTTGTAAAGATTAAAGAAATTAGTTATTTATAAAAAATGTGCATTTTTTTTAAAAAAATAATATACATATGCAAAATTTTGTTCATGGAATTCGTTATGATTGGAATTGTGAGCCTAGTGATAATAATAATGATGTAATTTCATTGCATCATTTTCATTATGGCAGGTTTCACAAATCCAATCTTCATGATTTCCATGGATAAAAGTTTGTATACACATATTAATTCAATCTTGTTTGTCATGCCTTTGTTCTTTCAAAAAAAAAAATTGTTTGGATGCCCCCTCCTTGAAAGGACTTAGATCATTGCTGAGTGTTGGATGGAAGTGTCAATTGCAATTTTAACCCTGACATGTGGGTGTTGTTGATAGGGTTCATGTCGCAAGCCATCCTTCTAGTCAATTGCCACAACCCTTAGATTAGGTGTTAAATTTATTAACCTTAAGCATTTTGGCTCTTTTTAGATTGAGAAGAGTCAAAATACATAACCTAGCAGCTAATCCATATATAGTTGCATTCAACTATAGGAATGCTCACAATATGAATGATGTGTCAATAGCATGCAGATGTCAGGCCTAAATTTGTATCCACTAAATCCATCACTAAAAAATAATTTAACTCCTTTGGAGGTAGGGAAAATCCAAACAAAAAAAGTAAACCTTGAAAATATAAATGCTAGAATTAAGTTCAATAATTATCTAATAATACAGGGCTTAGATTTATGGTTATTAGTTATAATTATTTTTTTATGTCAATTGCATTTTTGTTTTTAAGGTTGTCTATATAATTTATATTGCATGATGTAGTTTTTAGGTACAATAATATCCAATAGGGCTTCTGTGAGACAAAATAATATGTACATTTTTTTATAAAACAATGCCCACTTTTAGACCAAGAATGAAATTACCCATCTAAAAAGTGAGCATTTTTAATTATAAAATAAAAATTTTTAACATCGGTCAAGAAAAGTAACTTTTAAGACCGGTTGTAGGTCTAGTCTTAAGAAAGACAAACTTTCTAAACTGATCGGTTCAAGACCAGACCTAAACCAAATTTAAAGAGGAAATTTCAACCATTCTTAAACTCCTTTTTCCTTTTTTCCTAGTAGTGTATGTTAATAGGTTGAATTTTTAAAGTTTAAGTTTCCAAAAAAGAAAAGATATAATCAGTAGGTTACATAATTATTGGAACTAACTTCGTTTCTAATTTATTAGGTGGACAACTACAATTGACTTCGAATGCCATTAATTTGTTTGTTAAGCCTAACCGTACTAAGTTTTGGGAAGACTTATGAATGTGTGTTTTTAATGTTTAGGCCAGAGATTGATGAATACTTGTTTAATAGAGCTTTAACAATATTCTTAGTTGCTCTACACAATAAAACGGTATCATCAGCATACATGACATGAGTTAAATCCCATGTGCAATGTGGGAAATACTTATGTCTCACCACCACTGCATATTCTCTGCCTGATAAATCATGTAGGACAGAACATTTGCACATAGTAAAAATAGATATGGCGACATAGGAACACTTTGCCTGAGACCTTGAGAGGGCTTAAATGGTATACCCGAAGTTCCATTGTGTAATATGTTTTTGGGAAAAGTATAGATAAGTTTCTGGGCAAAAAAGTAATTACTAAATTTAAATTTAGCTTATACTTATAAGTCATATAAAGAACTTATGTGTAAAAAATACCATTTTAGTTACTAGTATATTTCTTGGTTTAACTTGTTTATATCACGGGAGGAATGGTAAGAAAGTCTCAATTAAATCATAAATCACAAAATTGGGAAAAACAACAAGTTCTCCTGTGATATGTATGTATCCAACACAGAAATTTATAAATTATAATGTGTGTTTTTGTACATTGTTTCTAGGAAATTTATTAGCAATAAGTCATTCCAGGGATTTATTAGTAATTAATTCTTTCTATATATTTTTTCATCTGTATTCTTTGTACTTGTGTCTGTACGGTTGCATGTGTGGGCGCGTTCGTTCTAGAAAATTATTCTAAATATTCACATTTATTTATTGTTAAATTGTATGAGAAAAAAACAAAACAAAACATTTGCTGCATTATACAAATGCCATTTCGATACAAATATAATTGCAGAAATAATAGGAATGATGGATTATATAGAATAACCCAAAGGCACAAAATTAAAAGAAAGTTTTCAAGAGGCTAGCTCCAGGTTCAATAAGTGGAGACCAATTGTCAATTTGAGTGAGTCATCTAGGGTGCTATGTAACGGACTAAGACATTTGGATTAATTGAGGCCCAATAGATTTGTTTAACTTGAGAGACTTGTTGTGCTTCTTTCATCATCTATTTTTTTTATCGTCCCTTATAATTTTTAAATCATATTCATCTAAATCTAAAAGGTTATGTCATCAAATTATCACTCCTTCAATTTTTCTCTCATCTTTCTAATTAACAGTTCATATCTCATGAGGGATGATGAGAAACTAAGATAATAAGATGAACTCCTTCCATGTACTTTTCCTATAAATGAGAGGCAACTACCAATTATTTAAGAGATTAAACCCGAGATCTCCTTTAAGTAAAATTTCATTCCACTAGGCTATATAAGGCTAAGAGACATTGGCTAGCCCATCAGAATCTTAATATAATGATTTCATTGTGCCATTGTTTATATTGTGCCAATTTAATTTTAATCAATTATTTATGTCTTCAATTTTATGACCAAGCTATCTCTATTTAATAAATTATTTATAACATCATATCATTAAATTATCAAGTAGCATTGTTGTAGTGGTATGATGATTCAATTGACACCAAACACCAACTTAAGCTTTGATTCAAGTGACAAGTTGTGACTTTGGCCTTTCATAATTGATATGAATTTCTTCCTTCTATTATGGGAAGAATGATGGAACAATATCAAATAGTGATGTTTCCACTGTCCTTCCACCATTTTTCTCTCTCCCTGCCAAGAAGTTGGACATGCTTCTTCTCATTTCTCTATCCCCACTTTGTTCAGTCTCACTCTTTTTCTTCCATTTTCCTCATTCTTCTTTCTCCATTGCACACAGATTGCTCCCAATAAGCCTAACAGTGGAAGGACGGTGGGTTTTGCAACTTTTCATATGTATTCGAGAAATTCTACAACGTTGTCTGGCATAACCAAGCAATTCTCTGTGGTTAACAGGGGATGGTTTTATTGAATCTGTCAGATTAGTCCAAAAAAAAAAAAAAAAAGGAACTAACCTTCAACATCAGCATTTATTAACAGGAAAATGACATTGTTCTATTTTTAATATTTTTTGGGCTTTAATCTAAAAAACTTCCTAATACTCACTGCTCATTTTTTAATCCTTAATTTATTAAAGAAAAGATTAATAATTGAGTTTTAACTTCAGAAACTTAGTTATAATTAAGGAAGTGAGTTATAATCAATTCAAAACTTAAAAAATAAAAAAAATTAATTTTATGTTGTGAATATATATATGGATGCCCATTAACTATGCAATTGGGCCCAATCCATTACATTGTTATCTTGTTGAATTATATAGGTGTATTGTGAGACAAGTATGCCACCCTCATAGCGCAATTGGCTTTGTAGTGCAATAAATGACATGTAAGCTTGAACTATCTATAAATAGCCCCCCCCCCCCCCCCCCCCCCACCGCCCAGGAAAATGCAGTTGGCTTTGTAGTGCAATAAATGACATGTAAGCTTGAACTATCTATAAATAGCCCCCCCCCCCCCCCCCCCAAATCGTAGATGTATATGAATGAACAGAGAAAAGAAGTGAAAGAATTTTCTGTCTCATCTCCTCTCAAAATTTCCGTAATTTTCATCTTGTTTATTTTAGTTTTATAACATGTTATCAGCATGAAAGTTCTACCGAAGGTATTATTTTATCATCATCCTTTTTAATGATTCCATTTTATTTATCTGGGATGATCTTGACCACTATATGAAATCAAAGATATTTTTACCAAATGTTTTAAACATCGGGTTTCATGGTTAAGATTGGAGATTATTATTATTTCTTTTATGTCTTGCATTATCATATTCTTCTTCTATTAATGAACTCAGTCTTGTTGAGGATTACCCCTGGCCTTAGTTCATTTTCTTTTACTAGTCTTGAAGAGGATTACCCCCATTATTTTATTTCTTTTACTAAATATTGGTGAGGATTACCCCCATTATTTTATTTCTTTTACTAAATCTTGGTGAGGATTACCCCCGTTCTTACTTAGTCTACATTTGATTTCTTATTCTAATTATTCTTATTTATATTATTATTTTGTATAGCCAAAAGCTATACACTATTAATTTCTTATTTCGAAATTATATAACCAGAAGTCAAAATCACTTTAATTTTATGGCCAGAAGCCATATAAATTTAATTTCTCATTATGAGAGCTAAATGGCCCAAAGCCATAAAATTTTTAATTTCTATTATAAAACTTGCTTATGGTCTCTATGAATTTACTGCTACTATCATTGGTATTTCTATATTAATAATTCTTGTTTATTTCTTTAATTAGTTTGAACCATGTCAAACCTTGTAAAAATTGAATTTGTGGCACTTAACATCATCACTGGAAAAAAACTATTTATCTTGGATGCTGGATGCGGAAATCCATCTGAATGCCCATGGTCTAGAAGACATAATTAAATAAGGGAATCAGGCATCCAATCAAGAAAAAGCCAAATCCATGATTTTTCTTCGCCGCCATCTGCATGAAGATCTAAAAATAGAATATTTGACAATAAAAGACCCACTTGTTTTTTGGAGGAATTTGAAAGAAAGATATGATCACCAGAAGATGGTCATCCTCCCAAAAGCTTGTTATAACTGGATACATCTATGTTTACAAGATTTTGAAACTGTGAGCAAATACAACTCAGCTATGTTCAGGATTACTTCTCAATTAAAATTATGTGGAGAGAATGTTACTGATGGAGATATTCTAGAAAAAACATTTTCTACTTTTCATGCATCTAACTTGCTCCTACAGCAGCAATATCAGGAGAAAGGTTTCAAGAAATATGCAGAATTAATTTCTTGCCTCCTCATAGCTGAACAAAATAATGAGCTTTTATTGAAAAATCATGAATCTCGTCCAACAGGCTCAACTCCATTTCCATAAGCGAATGCAGTGACTAATGAATCTTTTAGTGGCCGAGGACGTGGACGTAAAGGTGGCTACAGTCGTGGTCGTGGACCAAAGCGTGGTGGACCAAATACTCGCCCAAAATGGGGAAAAATTGAAAAGAACCCTAGAAGGGAAACCAGTGGGAATAACAAACATGGTGAAAATATATGTTATCGTTGTGATGACAAAGGTCATTGGTCATGTACCTGTCGTACGCCAAGACACTTGGTTGACCTTTACCAAGAATCATTGAAAAAAAAATGGTAAAGGAAGATGTTGAGATTGCTCATTTAGATGTCGCTGATTTCTTAGTTTAATTTATCTTTTCATGTTTAGAACTGTCATGTTTTTGTATGTTGAAACTTTCTTCTATCATATGTATTTCTTTTAATCATGTTCTTATTTTATTTTTCATGTATTTCTTAATGAAGAATGAATCTTGTTGGTATCAATCCTGAAGATTTGTGTCTCATTGATAGTGCAGCAACGCACACCATACTAAAAAAATGATAAATATTTTTCTTCTTTGGTAATGCAAGAAGCAAATGTTTAGACTATATCTGGTAGTATAAATTTGATTGAAGGCTCAGGAAGAGCTAATATTTTGTTACTTGAAGGAACAAAATTATGTATTGAAAGTGCATTTTATTCTACCAAGTCAAAAAGAAACTTGTTGAGTTTCAAAGATATCCGCAAAAATGGATATCATATAGAAACAATAACTAAAAATAATCAAGAATGTCTTGCTATCACAAATGTAATTTCTGGTAGGAAATGCATATTAGAAAA
Source organism: Acacia confusa (assembly GCA_037074495.1). Classification (NCBI taxonomy): domain Eukaryota; kingdom Viridiplantae; phylum Streptophyta; class Magnoliopsida; order Fabales; family Fabaceae; genus Acacia; species Acacia confusa. The sequence continues at coordinate 13,550,770 of CM073506.1, forward strand.
TTTTCCTGTTTTTTCTTCTGGTTTGTATTATACATTTATAAGCACAATTGAAACACATGTTATTGTAAACCAGAAGTTTACTAATATAGACCATAAGCTTGCCAATGCAAACCAGCAGTTTGTCAATGTAAACCAAAAGTTTACTCATGAATTTAATGTTTGGCATGACCGGTTAGGCGATCCAGGGTCAACTATGACGCGACAAATAATTGAGAATTCATGTGGACATACCCTGAAGTGTAAGCAAATACCACAATCCCATAATTTCTCATATGGTGCATGTTTCAAGGGAAAGTTAATTATTCGGCCCTCACCAACCAAAGTAGAAAGTGAATCTCTTACATTTCTAGAACGGATATAGGGAGATATTTGTAGACCAATACATCCACCATATGGACCATTTAGGTACTATATGGTTTTAATTGACGCATCAATCAAATGGTCGTATGTCTGCTTATTATCTTCTCGTAACCTGACGTTTGTGAGATTACTTGCTCAATTAATTAGATTAAGAGCTCATTACCTTGATTATCCTATCAAGAAAATACATCTTGATAATGCTCATAAATTTACGTCATAAGCTTTTAATGAATATTGTATGTCCCTTGGAATTGATGTTGAATATCCTGTAGCTTATTTTCATACGCAAAATGGACTTGCAGAATATTTGATCAAACGATTGCAACTTATTGCAAGACTTTAACTTATGAGATCTAATCTTCCAATTTCTGCTTGGGGCCATGCCATTTTGCATGCAGCAATGTTAATTCGCATCAGGCCAACTAGTTACTTAAAGGTTTCCCCCTTACAAATGGTTTTTGACCAAGAACCTAATATTTCCCATATAAGAATTTTTGGATGTGTAGTATATGTGCCAATAGCACCACATCAACGCACTAAAATGGGTCCACAAAGAAGAATGGGAATATATGTTGGATATGAATCTCCTTCAATTATAAAATATTTAGAACCATCTACAAAAGATTTATTTAAGACTCGATTTGCTGATTATCATTTTGACGAATCAGTTTTCCCAACATTAGGGGGAGAAAATAAGCAGCTGGGTAAAGAGATTAGCTGGAATGAATTATCATTGGCTCATTTTGATCCTCGTACAAAATTATGTGAACTGGAAGTTCAAAAGATAATTCATTTGCAGAATTTAGCTGACCGAATACCAGAAGCATTCACTGACCCAAAGAAGATGACAAAGTCACATGTACTAGCTGCTAATGCTTCTATTCGAATTGATATCCCTAAAGGACAACCTATTATGAATGAATTCAAAGCACGCCTGAAGTGTGGCAGACCCATCAGTTTTAAAGATAAAAATCCTCGAAAGAGAAAAAGAGCTAAGAACATAGATGGTCAAGTCGAGGATAATCAAGAAAAGTCAATAGCTCCAGAAGAGCCATCTCTTGAAAAGTTATTATTCCCAAAAGAGAATGTTGTAGTCCCAGAAGAGACCCAGGTACCTGAAATGTGTGAAAATAATGAGATCTTGATAAATTATGTTATGAACGGTATCCGATAGGACCGAAATGAAGTCAACGTTGACGATATCTTTGCTTATCATATAACATATGATGTAATGAATGATAATGAGGATCATGAGCCAAAATCCATTAATGAGTGTCAACAACGAAAGGATTGGCCCATATGAAAAGATGCTATTAATGCATAATTAAAATCACTGGAAAAACGAAAAGTATCTGGACCTGTAGTTCATACACCTGAAAATGTAAAGCCAGTTGGATATAAATGGGTGTTTGTAAGAAAAAGAAATGAAAAGAGTGAAATTACAAGATATAAGGCACGTCTTGTAACCCAAGGTTTTACACAAAGGCCTGGCATTGATTTTGAAGAAACATATTCACCAGTAGTGGATACAACTACTTTTTGTTATTTCATTAGTTTGGCAGTAAATGAAGGACTTGATTTGCATTTAATGGATGTGGTAACTGCCTATTTATATGACCCACTTGACAATGACATCTATATGAAAGTCCCTGAAGGACTTAAGGTGCCAGAATCATCTAATTCAAATTCTCAAGAACAATACTTGATTAAGTTAAATAAGTCTTTGTATGGATTGAAACAATCAGAGCGCATGTGGTATAATTGTCTCAGAATATTTGTTGAAAGAGGGTTATAAAAATGACTTAATATGTCCATGTATTTTTATGAAAAGATCTAACAATGAATTTGCTATAATTGTTGTCTATGTTGATGATATCAACATCATTGGAACTCCTGAAGAGCTCCAAAATGCAATTAATTGTTTGAAGAAAGAATTTGAAATGAAAGACTTGGGCAGAATGATATTTTGTCTTGGACTACGGATCGAGTACCTGAAAGATGAGATCTTTGTATATCAAGAAACTTATACAAAGAAGGTCCTAGAGCGATTTTATATGGATAAGTCACATCCATTATGTACTCCAATGGTTGTAAGGTCTTTAAAGGAGGATAAAGATCGATTCCGACCTCGAGTAATTAGTGACGAAGGTGAAGAAAAACTACTTGATCTAGAAGTACCATACCTCAGTGCTATTGGAGCATTAATGTATCTTGCTAATCACACAGACTTGATATATCATTTGCTGTTGACTTATTAGCAAGATATAGTTATTCACCAACACAAAGGCACTGGAGTGGAATAAAACATATTTTTCGTTACCTCAGAGGCACTATGGACATGGGGTTATACTACACAAATGTATCCAAGCATGAACTGATTGGTTATGCAGATGTTGGATTTTTGTCTGATCCTTATGATGGTAAATCTCAAACAGGCTATCTATTTACATGTGGAGGTACAACTATTTCATGGCGATCTATGAAGCATACTATATCAGCCACATCACCTAACCATGCAGAAATTCTAGCAATGCATGAAGCAAGTCGAGAATGTGTATGGTTGAGATCTGTAATGCATCACATACGAACAGCTTGTCATTTATCTTCAACCAAAATGGATCCAACTATATATGAGGATAATGCTGCATGTATTACCCAACTTAAGGAAGGTTATATCAAGGGCGATAGAACGAAACATATTTCACCAAAATTCTTCTTCACTCGTGACCTTCTAAAGAATGGTGAAATAAATATCCAGAAAATCAGTTCGAGTGAAAATCTAGCAGATTTATTCACCAAGTCACTTCCAGGTACAATCTTTGAAAAGCTTGTTTATGGTATTGGTCTTTGAAGACTTAGAGATCTCAACTGATGTTGCTAAGAGGGGGAGTCGATACACACTGTACTCTTTTTTCGTTATCTAGGTTTTATCCCACTACATTTTCCTAAAAAGGTTTTTAATGAGGTAGCTCGAGAAAGTGTAACAATGAATGGTGTACTCTTTTCTTGGGCTAGGTTTTTATCCCACTGGGTTTTTCCTAGTTAAAGTTTTTAATGAGGCACGTTCATAATGGACATCCAAGGGGGAGTGTCCATTAACTATGCAATTGGGCCCAATCCATTACATTGTTATCTTGTTGAATTATGTAGGTGTATTGTCAAACAAGTGTGCCACCCTCATTGCCCATAATCAATGAATTTGAGAAGCAGTGAGAAGTTGGACACTACTGCACCGCCAAGGAAAAAGCAATTGGCTTTGTAGTGCAATAAATGACATGTAAGCTTAAATGATCTATAAATAGCCTCCCCCCACATTGCAGATGTATATGAATGAATAGAGAAAAGAAGCGAAAGAATTTTCTGTCTCATCTCCTCTCAAAATTTCCGTAATTTTGATCTTGTTTATTTTAGTTTTATAACATTTTAATGTTTAATATATGAATAAAAATTATTTTTCCAACAACATTATCTAATTTAGAAGAAGTATTACGAATGACAAATGCTTTCAACAAGATTGATAAAGGGGATAGGTAAACATTGGCGCTCTCTGCTCTTGCAACACTGACTTCCTCTGGAATCCTTTCTATGCTCTTGTACTCCCTCTTCTCCTCGATTCACCCGATTAACCTCCTTCTTGTGGCTATTAACTTGGTCATTTTCTTTATTTTTGTGGCTTTTTTTTGGCTCTCCTGTGGAAAACTGTAAAGATTTGACTTGTCAACATGGTGTAGCCACTACGTCGAAATCTTGAAAATAATTTGGAAGAAAGTAGTACCTCTTTGGGAGAGAGCTTTTCTAGTGGTTTTAATGTCGATAATTCTCCTGGGGGTCTACATGGTTTTGTCTTCCACTTCAGGGACCATCTATTCTACTTCATAGTTAATATAACTGAGAACAGACGATTGTTGTTGCAGTTGTGTGCTTTCGGGTTTATCCTTGACAGGAAAACCTTGTCCAAACATGCACTACAGGGGGAGTTAAATAATGCCTGGAAGCTTCAAGGACGAGCCACTGATCGTGGTCGGATTTCAAAATGATGTTGTTTTGGAGCGTGACTCTTCCGAAAAGTATGGGGTCTACATATTGACTATCATACCCGATCCACAGCCAAACTTATGGGTGACATTATCGGTAATTTTGCTGATTTTGAAGAGGAAGAAGAAGCTTTGGAGAACATTTGTTTCCTTAGGGTTCGTGTAACCATTGATCCAGCATTGCCTTTAATCATAGGTTGCCATGTAAAGTTCAAGCATAATCACTAACAAGGATGAGTATAGTTTAAGTATGAAAGAAATTTTATAAAATAATATGTTGTGCGTGTGGCAGGAAAGGTCAAATTGAGTCGGATCGTGATTGGGATGTGCAATTAATTTCTATTAGTATGATAGCGCATAGTGCCAGACTTATTATATCAAGGTTCGGTTCGGATTTCGTCAAGGACTATGACAATCCTATGGTCTCACGTGAAAACATCGCTTTTTATCCCAAATCTCACCAATGACAAGCCACGTTTATCTCTTGCGTGCCATCTCTAAATGGTGGTGCATACTCTACTCTGTCCAAGTTCAGAAGAACAGAGCACATGGAATTGAATGTTCACAGCAATCATCGCTAGTTCGTTCAAATACACTATTATAAAAACACAGAAATCTAGCCCTTTTAGACTAGTGTGTTTATATTGGATCAGATTACTATTCCAAGATGTTTATAAGATAGACACCAAAGAAAAGATTATTACTCCAGGATATCTATAAGGAAGATATTAAGGAGAATGTTAGATCACTATGCACGTATATAGCGTTTAGTCAAAAAGGGATGGGGTGCACAGTGAGGCTAAACAATAAATGTGGATAAATAGAATATGTGACCTTTTAGGTTTACCTCCTATTATAGATATTACCATAGGGTTTAGACCCTTGGGCCAAGTACGCCTCATGGTCCGCATATTATGCTGTCACACCTGCATATTCCTTGATTGTATCTTCATAATAGGGCAGTTAGAATCTCCCCTCATTATAGGCAGACTCTTATGTGGATTGCCCCTTGTTGGGCCATATCGCAAATGGGCCTTATACAAGTCTGTAACAATTGCTCCCAACCTCTCTAAGCTATTGGGGTGAATTTGCTTTTTAACTTGGATCTCATCTCTAAGTCTTGATAGGTCTTAGTTTTTCATTATGCTTTTATTCAATGATTCAAGAATTCCGAGTTCAGTACCATTTTCTTATGGTCTGTAAGAACTGGCTGAACCTAAGAGGGGGTGAATTGGCTGAATGATAAAAGCTTAGGACCTTTGAAAATCTTTTTGCAATTTGGTAAAATCACTTTATTTGACAATAAAGAGTTATAAAACTATATACAGTTATTCAAACATATATGCTGGAAATATAGGAAATTAAAGAAGAGAATGTGCAAACTGAGATTTATACTGATTCCGCCCAATCCTTGACTTACGTCCAGTCCCCAAGCTCCACTTGAGATTTTCAATCCACTATCCTCTTGTTTAATTTGGGTACAAGAGAAGCCTTTACAAACCCACAAGTTCACACAGGCACTTGTGAAGCCAAATCACTCATTGAGATTCTCCCCCTTACACACTGTAAGGATACACTTAGTTTCCCCATCAAGATCACCCAATCTTGAGTATTTCTCAAATAAACTGATTTACAATGAATCTTCTCTCTAAGAAGTAAATGGATAATCACTGAAGTACATTATAAAAATAATTTCACTCTCTCTATGATAAACTATGTAAGCATTGAAAAACAAAGTGTGTATGAGATAAACTTTGGATCCAAAATTTGGGCATTTTGACAGTGCGAGCTCTTGCCATCGTTTTTTTCTCCATCTTGGATGTGTCTCTACTTATAGATGAAGATCATCTGAATGTTGAGAATATAACTGTTGTGGATAGTGGATGTTAGAGATCAGTTGGAACTAGCCATTAGAACTTTGTTTTCTGAACCAGCCGTGACATCAACATTTACTTTACCCATGATCTTCAGTTTCATACCCTTTGATCATCTGAAACATGTACACCAATGATATAAATAATGTTAAAAAGTATTATAAATCATTTGGGTAATCATCTGGATGTTCTTGATGAGAAACAAGATTTTCGACACGGTGATTTTTTTTAAGCGAGATGTAAACTCAAGTTTGCATTTGAAAACTCAAGTTTTGAGGTTGTTGCGTTACTCTAGGTTCCCCTTTGTCTGATTGAAACTCGAGTTTTTGTCTCTCAAACTCGAGTTTGGAATATGCTCTGACGTTTGCTGCTCTCTGTCTGAGCTAAACTCGAGAAACTCTAGTTTTCAAGTTGTTCTGTCATTGGTTGCTCTCTGACTTGATATAGCTCCAAATTTGGCAAACTACTTATGCCCATATAGCTCTTTGAGTCTTCTTTCCAATGAAAAAAGAATCAGCTATAAACTCGTTGTATTTTGTCCGTTATAATCCAATGAATGAAGGCTCTTCTTAACCAGCGTTTTTGCATCGTCCTGAACTAACTGTCAACTTTTGAAGGTCATATCTTCCTGGGCTGAACTTCATTTTAGTTGACTCAAGTCTTGATGGAACGAATTTTGAGTCTTCTTTCTTATGCCACCAATTTCAGCTGATTCCAATGTGTAGTTTGTGAGATACACTCAAAATATTGAAGCTTCATCTGCTGTGTGGTGTGAATTCCATTTCCAACTTCAAAAATTCATAGCTCTTTCATCTAAGCTTCTTTGGGCTTGAAACTTTGTCAAAATGACGCATTCAATGTCTAGTTTCATAAGAATTTGGTTTCACCTCAATCTGATCTTTGGTTTAAGAGATATTATCAAATTATCAGACCTTGCCCAAACTAAACGTAAAACAGAGGTGAACAGAGGAGCTGAAAGCATGACAAACTCAACTCAATTAGTGACTAATTTGAGTTTAACTGGTCCAGAGATGCCAGAGTTGCTGAGAACACGGCTAACTCGAGTCATTAAGTGAGTAACTTGAGTTTTGTGTCCTTAACTCGAGTTTTCTCGTATTCCAGAGGCAAATCACTGCAGTAAGGTGGTAAACTCGAGTTGAGACCTTGGGACTAGAGTTTGCTCATCCAAAACCTTATATTTGCTTGTTTTAACTCTGAATTGAGTCATTCTAACTTCCATTTGATTGTGAATACTTATAGTATCAATCTAAGACCTTGAATATTAGTACTCTCATTCTATTTGACAAGATCTTCTCTTTCTTTCTTCTTTTCACTTGGTCATTCTCTACAACTCTATTCTTTCTTTCTTCTCTTCTCTTGAACATTCTCCACAGTTATATTTGAATTGATCTTGAATATTGATATTCTCATTCCATTCATCAAGTTCTTCCTTTTTCAATCTCTCATCTTCTTCTTGATTATCCCCAATATCTATCAACTAAGAACTTGAATAATAATATTTCATTCAATAAGTTTTTCCTTCTCCAATCTCTCTTCTTCTTCTTCTTGGTTATCCCTAAAATCCTTTGATAACTTCTTGCTTCTTTGCATATTCTTCTTTTCTGTAATCTCATCTCTTGATCATTCTCCATAATTCAACTTTCTTTCATTTAATACTTCTTTATTGATCTTCTTCTTGATCTCTCTTCATAAATGAACTTCACATCTTTGATTCTACATTAAATTTAAGAATTAGTCAATGGAGGAGATAAATATAGTATATAAGCTTTTTGCTCTTACTAATGGCATCTATATAAAACATCATCAAAACTAATCATATCCAATATTCTTCCCCCCTTTTTGATGATGGCAAATACTTTAAGAAAAATATGTATGATTGTGAACCAACATATTTTTCTTGCCATTCTCTCCCCCTTATTTGTTATTAGTAAAAAGTTGAAGTAAAGAAATACTTTGAGAGAAAAATATGAAATCAAACTAGAATGAGCAAATAAAATGATTTTCTCTCCCAGATGTGAAAGTATTTTCTATCTTAATATGATGAAATCTGGAATATTTTTATGAAACCAAAACATGTGCAAAATTTTCGCATTTAAAGCATATAGATACCAAACATGTGCAAAATTCTCACTGAATATAAAAAAAAATAGAGATTAGAAATGCTCATGTAAGTTTTGTGATGTGCTCTGAATAGCCTTTGAGATGTGGAATGAGACTAAAGTACAAACTTCTTTAATTGTAATAGGAACAAATATGGTCAGTACTCAACTTCAATCCTTTGCCTTCTCTTCATAGAACTCTTCTGTAGAGCATTATTCCTCATGGATTCTTGAGTAGTCTAATAATTGAAATGGAAACTCCTTTCCATCATAGTATGGTCATACATTTCTTAGACTCACTCATCGAGGGGCCTAGTATTATCTCTATACAAATGTGAAGGACAAATTCCATCTTGATCATTCATATTCCTCTACATGAAAACCATTAGTCCCGATCGAAGCCTTTATCACCACTCGATTAAAGGTGACTTTTGACCAGGTCAAAAATCAACGACTCTCATGTAGGAATCCATGATGATCTTAGGTCAAAGGGCATTGTGACGTGGTTATACATGAGAAAAGCTTATGACTTAATCCATACAGCTTTCTTATAGTAGGTCGGTCTAGCACCTTGTACTCTTATAAGTGCCTATGACTTTGATTTGTATCTCTATACCTTATCGAAGTCATACTGGTCTCATTTCATTTTTGCTCCCGCACAGATGACCGACCAGGGACATTTAGGACAATTTTTAAGATACATCCAAGGATACAGTCATTATAATAAACATGCAAATGTTATGATAACAAATTGGAGAAATACTTTAAATAACAATAATGTTTAAAGTACAATGATTAGCCTTTCCAATAGAAGACTCCCACTTGCACTAGGTACAATCATTGATTTCCCTAATTCTCATTGTCCTTACATGACGTTCATGTATTATTTGTGCAAGCAGCTTAGTAAGAGGATCAGCAACATTGTCTTCTCCCGGTACATATTTTTATGTCACCTCTATCATTGATTTCTCTGATAAGATGAAAATGTCTGAATATATGCTTGGTCCTTTGATGTGACCTAGGCTCCATGGCCTACGCAATAGCCCCGTTGTTGTCACAAAACAGATCTATTGGATTTGAGATGATAGGAACCACCCCTAGTTCAGTAATGAACTTTCTTATCCAAACGGCTTCCTTAGCTGCATCCGATGCTGCTATATACTCAGTTTCTGTTGTAGAATCTGTTATAGTGCTCTGCTTTGAGCTCATCTAGCTTACCGCACCACCATTTAATAGGAATACATATCTTGACTGCAATCTTAGATCATCTTGGTCAGTTTGGAAACTGGCATCTGTGTAACCAGTCACACAGAGCTCATCCTCCAGCCACCATATACCAAGAACAAGTCCTAAGTCCTTTTAAGTACTTCAGGATATTCTTGATAGCAGTCTAATGACCCTCACCGGGATCTTGTTGATATCTGCTGGTCATACTTAAGGCAAATGAGACATCCGGTCGAGTACATAACATGGCATACATGATAGATCCAATAGCGGAGGCATAAGGAATCTTACTCATGCAGTCTCTTTGATCTTATGTACTAGGACACAAATCCTTGCTGAAATGGATACCATGAGACATGAGCATGTAACCCCTTTTAGAATCCTTCATACTAAATCTATGCAGTATCTTGTCTATGTATGTGCTTTGACTTAGGCCTATTAGCCTCTTGGATCTATCTCTATAGATCCTAATCCCAAGGATGTAAGTGGCTTCGCCTAAATCTTTCATTGAGAATGACTTTCCTAACCAAGACTTGACACTCTGCAAGGTAGGGATCTCATTCCCACTGAGTAGGATGTCATCTACACAAAGCATTAGAAATACAACTGTGCTCCCATTAACCTTCTTGTAAACACAAGGTTCATCAATGTTTTGAATGAATCCAAACTCTTTGACTACTTCATCAAAACGATGATTCCAGCTCCGAGATGTTTGCTTCAATCCATAAATGGATCTTTGAAGCTTGCAAACTTTACCAGATTCCTCTGAACGCACAAAGCCTCCAGGTTGTGTCATGTACACATCATCAAGTAGCTTTCCATTAAGGAAGGTTGTTTTGACGTCCATCTGCCATATTTCATAGTCATAATATGCTGCTATGGAAAGAAGGATTCTGATTGATTTGGCCATTGCAACTGGCGAAAAGGTTTCATCATAGTCCACACCATGAGTTTGAGTGAATCCTTTTGCAACCAATTGTGCCTTGAACACATTTACTTTGCCATCCATATCAGTTTTTCTCCTTGAAAACCCATTTACACCTAATGGTTTTTACACCTTCAGGTGGATCGACTAAGGTCCATACCTTATTGTCGTATATGGATTGCATTTCAGACTTCATGGCATCTAGCCATCTTTCGGAGTCTGGCCCCACTATGGCTTCTCGATAGGTAGTTGGCTCATTTTTCTCAATGAGCAAGATATCACGACTTCCAGTAGTTAGAAGTACATATTTTTTAGGCTTTTCCCGTGTCCTATCGAACCTTCGTGGGCCTTGTGTTACTAGAGCAGGCTCATCAACTTGTTGTGAGTCTTCTCTATTTTTCATTTGTGATTCTACGTTGTTTTGTGACTCTTGAACTTCTTCAAGGGTTATCTTACTCTCACTGGTTCTTTTAGAGATAAACTCTTTCTCCAGAAAGACATCATTCTGGATAACAAACACTTTGTGATCGGTAGGATTGTAGACATAGTATCCTTTAGTCTCCTTAGGATACCCCACAAAAAGGCATTTTGAGGATTTGGATGATAATTTATCAGAGGCTTGTTGTTTAACGTAAACCTCACATCCCCAAACTTTAAGAAATGACAAACTAGGTTTCTTCCCAGTCCATATCTCATATGGTGTCTTTTCAACTGCTTTTGATGGAACACGATTTAGTGTGAACACAGCTGTTTCTAGGGCATGGCCGTAAAAGGACGGCGGAAGATCTGTTTGACTCATCATAGATCGAACCATACCTAATAGAGTTCGATTCCTCCGCTCAGAAACAACATTCCATTGTGGCGTTCCTGGAGGAGTTAGTTGTGAAATGATCCTGCAACTTCTAAGATGGTTAATAAACTCTTGACTTAAATATTCACTACCTTGATCATATCGAAGTGCTTTAATTGTTTTGCCAAGTTGGTTTTGCACTTCATTTTGGAATATTTTGAACATTTCAAAAGATTCATACTTATGTTTCATTAGATAGATATACCCATACCTACTAAAATCATCTATGAATGTAATGAAGTACATATATCCTCCTCTGGCAGATATATTCATTGGTCCACACACATCAGTATGTATAAGGCCTAATAAATCAGTGGCCCTCTCACTATGCCCAGTAAAAGGTGTCTTTGTCATCTTTCCCAATAAACAAGACTCACATGTATCAAATGATCCAAAATCAAATGAGTTAAGAAATCCATCTTGATGGAATTTTGAAATGCGTTTCTCATTTATATGGCCTAGACGACAATTCCATAGGTAGGTCAGATTCAAATCATTTGACTTGATCTTTTTGGTAGACACGTTATAGATATGTCCATTACTAGGATGTTCTAAATTTAGTAAATAATGACCAAAATGCAAATCACTATCAGCATAGAAAATGTCATTATGAAAAATAGAACATTTACCATTCCTAGTAATGGAAGTAAAATCTTCCTTATCCAAATAAGAAAGAGAAACAATGTTGCTACTCAAAGCAGGAACATAAAAGCAATTGTTCAAAATTAACAAAAGCCCACTAGGCAGAACTAATTCATAAGTGCCTACGACTAAAGCAGCAACTCTTGCTCGGTTTTCAACTCGCAGGTCCACTTCGCCCTTCTTCAATTTTCTACTATCCTTGAGACCCTGCACATTTGTGCAAATATGAGAACCACATGCAGTATCTAATACTCATGTAGAGGAAGTAGAAAAATGAATGTCTATAACATAAATACCTAAAGCGACAGCCCCGCCATCCTTCTTGTTCTTTTTCAGATCTTCAAGGTAGAGTTTGCAGTACCTCTTTCAATGACCAGGTTCATTGCAAAAGAAGCAGACCCCGTCCTTCCAAGACTTTGCTTTCTTGGCTGCAGGCTTAGTTTCGGGCTTGTTTGACTCTTTGGTCTTACCAATTGAGCCATTACTCTTTCTTTTGCCATTGCCTTTCCTTTTCATACCCTTTCCTTTTTGAACCATCAAAATAGTACCGGGCTTTTTCTTAATGCTCTGCTTAGCTGTTTTGAGTATCCCATGCAATTCAGAAATTGATTTCTCCATGTTGTTCATGTTATAGTTCACGACAAATTGATCATAACTTTCCGAAAGTGAGTTCAAGATCATATCTATAGCTAACTCCTGGCTTATGGGAAATCCAAGCCTCTCAAGGTGATCAATATAGCCTTTCATTTTCAACACGTGAGAACTAACTGATGCACCTTCAGCCATATTGCAAGAATGTAAGGCCTTTGTGGTCTCATACCTCTCTTGCCTTACCTGTTGTTGGAACATTTCCTTGAGATGTACAATCATCTCAAAAGCCTCCATATGTTCTAGATCTCTTTGGAGCTCTGGAACCATAGTGGCAAGCATTAGGCATCCTACATCCACAGAGTCATCCTTATGCTTCATGTAAGCAACTCTTTGAGCTCTTGGAGCATTACTTGCAGGCTCGCCAGGAATGGGTTGATCGAGGACATAAACCTTTCTTTCATGCTTGAGAACAATTCTCAAGTTTCTAAACCAGTCAAGAAAGTTTGTCCCATTTACTTTGTCCTTCTCAAGGACTAATCGCAGTGATAATGTAGCGGTATTACTAGTCGACATGATTCTACAATTAAAAGAAATATGCAAAGTTAATTAATAATCTCTCACTGAATTAATAACCCTCAATATTATTTCTAATGGGCTAAGATCCATATTTCGCTTAAATTTAAGTCCGCTTTGGCAGGACGATTAAAATCAAATTATTTAGGTAGGTAACCTCTTTACCAATTATATCACATGTAACTCTTAGATCTTTATGGGATTCAATCATCACATGACTTGATATGTTTAATCCCATCTAATACTTTGAGATCCAAAACCGTTTTGATAATCTCAATTAAGTCAAGACAATAATGAATGTTAAGTATCAATATTACCCACTCTTGTCTCACCAAGATAACTCAAGTACATCCACTTTGGTGGAATATACAAATAAGCGATCTAGATTTTGACAAGTATTCATTGATTGACGGCATTACAACTTAAGATTTCATTTGGAGGGTTTAATCTAATTAATTATTTTCATATGAATGCAATTATAGTTGTATCTCATACAAACAACACATAATACGCAAAATAAACATGTCATGATCTAATCAAAAGCATAATTAAAACGTGACACAACATGGCTCACCTAACCTAAAATCCTCTCAAGCCAATGAGGGGACTTCTCTAAATAAGAAAAGAAAATTACATCAAAAGAAACCTCGTTTAAACATTGAGGGGAGTGAGATGAGAAGAGAATGTACATAGAGAATATTTAAAGAAAAGGCATGACACGCAAGCCATATTTAAATATTACAACCATTGTAAAAACTAAGGCCATGTTGTTCACCATACCCAAACAATTTGAAAGTAAATCACAATAGGTAATAATTCATACAATATGAAAGAAAATGTCATGATTTTTTTTCCAGCAAGGAACAATATATCTATTATAACTAAAAGCACATAATTATAATAGATATATTATAATTATTAATATATAATATTGTATGAATTATAATTATAAACACGTTATAACTATAATATATCTCTTATAATTATAATTATAATCACACCACTTTAGAATCACGTTATATGCCATGGTATGCTTTTAATAATTATAACCATGTTATATCATATACTAATAATATAACGTTATATTAATATATAATCACATTAAAAGCAATCAATCAATACATATCCAATATATATTTTGATTACAAATATAACGTACACGAAATATATATCACGTAAAAGCAATTAATTAATAAATATCCAATTAATTAATATATATTTCATGATCAGAATTGTTAAACAATTTCATACACATATATATCCAATATATATCAAATAAATTTTGTTAAGCATATATAACCACATTAAGAACATAAACCCAATTTAAACGCACAATTGATCTGGCTCTGATGCCACTGTTGGGATTTGTACACGCAACAGAATTAAATTTATCCAATAAATTACGAATCCCAAGAAGAGGATCTATCAACAGCGTTTAAATCGGGTTAGTAATTAGGAATCATACCTATGCAAACTCGTGTGCGTGCTTTGCAAACTCGTGGGCTAACACCTTCTTGATCAATTAATCTCGAGGAGCCGACTTTACAAATCCACTCCCTCTACCGGTATCCACACCGAACAACACTCCAACACGAACGGCAGCGTGCTAGCGCCTTCAAGCTTTTGTCTCATGTCTCTCTTCTAGGGATTCTTTGTGGCTCTTGAATTCTCTTATCTGTATGTAATCGAATTACTTACAACCTAAGGGTATTTTATAACCCTTATGGGCTGCATTAAATATTCAAAATCAATCTTATTAATTTTGAAATTGAATTGGAAATTAAATCTGTCTAATTGATTCAATCTAATCAATTTATTTAATGCAAATTAGAAGCCAACTGATTTGATTTATCTTCATAAATCAAATATAAAATATAATATCTATTAAATTATTGATTTATCTTCATAAATCAAATTAGGAAGTTATTTAATGATTAGTCTCTAGGGCATAATTTCCAACCTTATAAACCGCTGGAACTCCAACATTAGGTATATAGCTTGCTGTCTGTATTTTTATTTGCGTTTGGGTTCTGTTTATGCCGAAATTCATAGGTTTTATATATGGATCTCTATGAATGGTTATATAATAGTGCGTGTATATAAAATGATGAGAACTTACTCTGCCTGGGAAGAAGGAAAGAAAAACGATAGGGCCTCATTTCCTGTACGTGTGTGTGTGTGTCTGAATATGTATCGGTATATATAGTTGCTGCAAAAGAAAAAGAAGACCGTGGATGGTTATGCATGGTTTTGCTGTCAAAGAGATATTTTGCTGTCATCGGTTTGGACAGGAAAAACGCTGGTTTTGTGAGCATGCAGTGGAAAGAAATAGATAAATATATGTATCGGTGTGTGAGGGGGGGAAAGACGCTGAAAATGTAACTTTGTGAGTGAGTTTGCTGTGTGAAAAGAAAAATATAAAACTGAACTGAAAAACAAGGATGATGATTGCGTTTTGTTGCATGTGTGTGAGTATATTTAAGTTTCAGAGGAAGCTTACCGTCATGCCTTGCTAATGAATATGTCTGAATATGTTCTTGTGTATATAAGTTGAAAAGGAATAAGAAAGATAGATATCTAAATGCCTATATAATGCATGCCGTAGTACTATGTAATATTCTTGCACTTGGTCAACGATTGGATGTTTGAAAATATATATATACATCTTATTAATGCTGATGGAAGTGTGTTTATATGTTGCTACATATAAGACAAAACAAAGAAAATCTAGATAACCTCTATATATATATATATATATATATATATGCATTATCGAATGCACAGATATGTAAGAAAGGAGACAAAAGCATAATATTTCTGTACATATAATGCATGCCCCGTGTCGTTTCCCTATTATTTTAAGTGTATGAGTAATTGAATATAAGTACAAGTTATGGAGTTATTATATATTCAGATTTGTATTTATAAAATTTATGTTAATGTGATTTTTGGGAATTAATTTGTAAAATGCATTTTTTTAAAATGTGATTAACTCAAAATTATTGTGAAGCATAGATTAAGTCGTATTAGGGTTTATCAAGACCATGAGAAACATTAAATAAAAATATTAAATCATATCCTTGTATGATGGTTGACATTTATTGACTTTGATTGGTAAATAAGGGAGGGTAAATAAATAATAATGTTAGTAATTATTAAAGGAAATAGATAATTTATTAAACTTATAATTAAAGAATTGTTCAAGTGATTGGGGAATTTAAATTAATAAAATAAATAAATAATAATATGGGTAATTAATTTTGTCATTATTATTAGGGAATTTAGGATAATAATAATAATAACAAATAATGATATTATTATTGGGAAGGGTGATAATAATAAATAGTGATAAATAATATTATTATTATTAGAATTTGCATTTTTCAGTTATAGGGAATTATAAACTTTAATTGTGATGATGTAGAGCCTTCTTGTAAGCGGTGATTATACATGTTGTGCTCCTCAAGTTAAGGTTAAGCTTGGAATTGAGGTAACTGGGTTAATTTATTTTGTATGCTTGTTTTGGATTGTGAGGTATTTTTCTAAGCTTAATTTTCATATATATACTACTTGTATGTGTTTTGAAGCAGTGTGTTTTCCAATCTATGTATTTAAGTAATTATTATTATTGGGATTGTTATTGTTGTGATGGTTATGATGTTTGTTGTGAGATGATATGTATGGAATAATATTTTAATAAAACATTGTTGAAGATGTTAGTATCATATTATTTCTTCTGTTGGGATATGTTGGGCTGTGTAGAAGAGATTGAGGGCGAAATTGTGCCCATCGACTCTCTCATTCCTGGCCCGGAATTTGAGTTGAGTATTTTGGGTGGACACCTCCATGTTATGGTATATCGTTGGTGACATGGGAGGGGGCAGTATTCTTGAAGTGACTAGTTTACCTTGGCCGGGCATACTAGCACTAATAGACTGTACCACGTCCATGAGGAAATAAGGAGGAGAAGAATGGATGAGTGGGGATGGTTTTAAATATTGTTAATTATTATTGTATTATTATTGATATCTTAATTGCGATAACAACCTGCTTCTTTGTCTTGCAATCCTTTCCTACATATGTGATAAATTAATTTCGGTTACGGGGACTTTATGTCTCACCCCGTCATTATTAAATTCTTTCAGGCGAGACCTCTAACCTTGGTAGAGGACCAGGGAAGCAACCAGAGGCATAGACGTCGTGGTAATTGTAGGCCTCTTTTGGTATTAGTGTTGTATTGATTTATATATTGTCATTCTAAGGCTCTCATATTTTTGAAATACACTAATATCTTATCGTGGATCCACAACCTTATTTTGTGCGAGAATTGTTTTGTGTAGACCCTTTGTATTGGAGAATATTGGTGTAAGACTCGTGGGCTATGTAAACTCCTGTCTGATAATTGTGCCCAGAGTTATGGATTCTATAGTGGGGTTTGTGGGTGGGAAATTGTGCCCTGAATCCCGAGACGTGGCGTTTGTGGGCGGAAAATTGTGCCCTGAACCCTGAGATGTGGTAGTGGGTTTGTGGGCAAAAAATTGTGCCCTGAACCCTGAGGTGTGTTTATTTAAAGAAAAATGGTTTTCCATAATCATCTATTAATCTTTTCTGAAAGAATTAGGGTTAATTATTGTTTAGTAAGAAATGGTCTTTTCAAGTTGACCTGCCAAACCATTTGGGTTCAACCCTAGAAGCACCGGAACTTTCAAGAAGAGTCAGAGTCAAAGGAGTGGATCGCAATCGAATTAGTTCCAGAATAGGCAAGGCCAAAAGAGCCATTTTGGCGAAAGCCAACAACATCGTCGTGAGCTAGCGATATCTGCCCCAAGTGTCAATGGTCCGTGCCCAAAGTGCGGAAAAACTCATGGTGGCCAGTGTTGGCAATGCTTCAAGTGTCAAAGGTCCGGCCACGTCGTGCGGAATTGTCCCAAGTTGCCACAACAGCAGAACAACCAGAACAGTCGTTCCACTATCCTTGGAAGAGTCTATGCCATGACTCAAGAGGCCGCTACATCATCTCTGAACGTCATCAGAGGTATCATTTCTGTTCAAAGACATGATATCATTGCTTTGTTTAACTCGGGTGCTACACATTCTTTCCTATCGTTTGAGTGTGCTAAAAAGTATGATTTGTTGATTTCGATGCTGCCATATGACATGAGAGTCTCTACCCCTACTGGTGTTATAGTGATAACGGCACACGCTTGTGTGTGTATTACCCTCTGTTTTGAAAATCGAGATTCAATCGTCGATTTAGTCTGTTTGTCATTGAAAGGCATTGACATTATTCTGGGCATGGACTGGCTAGCGGATAATGATGTCATACTCCACTATAAGAAGAAGATGGCAGCCTATGCCATGAATACCACATCCGTTGAAACTCTTGCACCTCCAATGTTGTTGTCAACTGCTCAAGTAGACAAGTGTATTCAAAAGGGGTGTCAAGCCTATGTAGTTTTCTTTTTTGCTAGTGTGGAAGAAGAAGTTGGAATCGACCATATCGACGTAGTGAAAGAATACCCTAAAGTGTTTCCTGAGGAGATAACCGGACTACCTCCAGAGAGAGAAGTTGAATTCTCCATTGAGTTGGTACCCGGCACAACTACAATTTCAAAGGCTCCGTATCGAATGGCTCTGGCAGAACTGGTTGAGCTCAAGAAGCAAATAAAAGAGTTGCTCGAGAAGGGGTTCATTCGACCCAGCATATATCCCCATGGGGGTCTCTAGTGCTTTTTGTGAAGAAGAAAGATGGTAGTTTGAGGCTATGCATTGACTATCGGTAATTGAACAAGGTGAATGTAAAGAACAAGTATCCATTACCCAGGATCGACGATTTGTTAGATCAGCTAGTCAGATCGTCAGTATTCTACAAGATCGACTTGTGTTTGGGATATCACCAGTTGAGAGTCCGAGCTGAGGATGTCTCTAAGACTACATTCCGAAAAAGATATAGACACTACGAGTTTCTAGTAATGCCCTTCGAATTGACTA
The DNA here is from genome assembly GCA_037074495.1 of Acacia confusa. Taxonomy (NCBI): domain Eukaryota; kingdom Viridiplantae; phylum Streptophyta; class Magnoliopsida; order Fabales; family Fabaceae; genus Acacia; species Acacia confusa. The sequence goes on from CM073506.1 coordinate 13,569,954, forward strand.
ACACTTCAGCTTTCTTTATGGACTACATGAATAGGATTTTTCGGCCGTATTTAGATCAATTCATTGTGGTATTTATTGATGATATCTTAATCTACTCCAAAAATGAAGCAAAGCATAGGGATCACGTTCATATTGCACTGCGAGTGTTGAGGGATCATCAATTGTATGCCAAGCTGTCCAAATGCGAATTTTGGCTCAATGAGGTGAAATTCGTAGGTCATGTGGTATCCAGAGTAGGAGTGGCCGTTGATCCAAATAAAGTGGAAGCAATGTTGCAATGGGAACCCCTGAAGTCTGTAACAGAAGTGAGGAGTTTCGTGGGATTAGCAGGCTACTATAGGAGATTCATCAAAGGGTTCTCCCAAATCGCGATGCCGTTGACTAAGTTGACCACAAATAATTGACCATTCCTTTGGACTGACCAGTGTGAAGCAGCTTTTCAGAAGTTAAAGGTCAAACTAACTACCGCTCTAGTGCTTACATTGCTTGACCCTACTCGTCCGTGTGTTTTGTACACCGATGCGTCTTTAAAGGGTTTAGGGTGTGTTCTGATGCAAGACAACAAAGTGATAGCCTACGCTTCAAGACAATTGTGACCTCACGAGGGAAATTATCCTACTCATGATCTAGAGTTGGTAGCTGTGGTATTCACCTTGAAGATCTGGAGGCACTGCCTTTATGGGGCCCAGTTCGAAGTATTCAACAACCATAAAAGCTTGAAGTACTTGGTTGATAAGAAGGAATTAAACCTCAGATAGCGACGATGGATGGAATTTCTAAAAGATTACAATTTCGAGCTAAAGTATTATCCCGGCAAGGCTAATGTAGTCCGTGCACTTGTTTTGCATGAGTCTGGAAAAGTAGAGTTGGTTAGATGGACTAAGAGATATCCATGTAGTCCCAAACCATGAAAAGGCCAGTTCCTAGTTACTAGCTCTATTCTGGCCCATATTTTAATTTGGTCCGATTTCATGTTGAAGGCCTACCAATTGTTGCGTCCCCCTCGTTGGACTTGGATGAGGATTAGGCCTAGCTCAATCGTATTTTTACTGGGTTGTCTTACTTTGGGTTCAACCCTTCAAATACATGGCGTGGAAGAGAAGACATTTGGAATCAAGTGTTGGCTGATCTGCTTAACCCTATTATTCAAGGTTTATATTAGGCGCTTTTTGGCTCCATACTCATCATCCCTTTAATTTTAGGATGGGGCCTTTTCTATTTATTTATTTAGATTAAATTATATACTAGATCCGAAATTTTTTTTCACCTAATATATCAAATTACATTAATTTTCAATCTTACATTCATAATTAGTTTTTCTGTAATATTAGTATCCTAGAAAGTAATTAATTGAGATACTTGGTGTAAAAAATATTTCAAGATGCAACATATAATTTTATCTAAATAAATAAAATATAAAATAAAATAAAAATGCCTACACCCCAAAATTAGAGGCACATAAGAAGTATATAAGGGAGAAGTATCTGGTATAAACCTTTATTCAAATGGCCTATCCTACTGACATGGATGACACTTTAATTTTTTATAATTTTATTTCTAAAAACATATGTGAGAATTATACCTCAGGCTCAAAATGATATTCAGACTCACATGCTTCAGGAAGGGTGTGCCTCCTGTGGTTCTTTATTTCTTCACTACTCTATGCTTCTACTTGATTCCAGTTCATGCAAAGGCGCCGACTACTTCAATTCCACTTGACACTTGTGTTTTCAGGGTTTTAGTGGAGTTTGTGCCAAAAAAATCTGCATAGGGGTATAAAGGTATTGTCGTGGAAGCGTCATGGTTTTGGTAAAACCACAACAGCTCAATGACTTAGAAATCTTTTTTCAGGTACTCCCCTGATTTTTTGTTTCTTAGTGAAACCTTTATGAAGCAGTGTAATATATGGAAGTTCCATAGTTTCCCATTGTTTTTATGTTTTTGTTGTCAATCCAGTTGGTAGAAAAGGAGGGATTTTTTTGGGTGTATATTCTTCTGTGTCCCACATAGTTCTAAATGCTTCCCCTAGCTTGATTCATATAGCTTGTAATATTTTAGATAATTATGATATTTAAATTACGTTTGTTTATGGTTTCCGGATGTTAAAGATCGTTATAATTTGTGCTCTTGGCTTTGATATTTGGTTAGCTCTACCAGTAAACCTTGGCTTATCATTGGTAATAAACCTAGTGGTTCTTCTTCTGTTGTAGGTGCAGCTTCTTTTCGAGATTTTATGGATGAAGGTATTATTGACATCCCTTCTCATGGTGGATGGTTTACGTGGTGCAATAATTGTAACATTCTTAGTTTTATTCTTAGAATTTAAATGATATTAGAAAGAAATTAATTCATGATGAATGGAATCTTACAATATAATTAATTAAATAAAGATAATTTATCTAAAGTATGATTTACGAGAATGGGAGGGAAAAAAACTAAGAAGAGATAAAATAATTGAATTTTTATTTTTTCTCTCAAAATTGAATTATTATTAGTATTATTATTAAGTGTAAAGAAGGGGGAAAAAAGATGAGGTGGGCTTAAGTTCAATATCTTGGCCTATTCGATTTCTAAGCTAAAAAAATTAAAATGATGCAAAAGGGCCACGGTCCTTTAGCATTTTAAAGACACAACATACCAGTCACCTTTTAATTTATAGGCTGGATACAACCCTCGGGAAACACGTCATTCAGTTTTGGCTGAGATGAAGGGTGCAGGAACTGTGGCGTCGAATGTTTGTCAGCCATTTCTTTTTCTTCTATTAGGGCAAATTTGGGGTTCATTTTGATAAGTAAAATCACTTCTATTCACTAAAATCTGTTCATGAACATTGTTTTACCCAACTTACTCCTTCTTAATGGTATATTTTTAAAGTGATTAGAGCACATCTTTGGATTAGAGTTTGTAACCAGAGTTGAGTTTTAGCAAATTTTGAAAGATGGGATATCACCTAAAAGGGGGTGAATTGAGTGATTAAAAAAATTTCTTTCAAATCCTCTAGATTACACAGGTAAAGACACTAGAAATTTATACTGGTCTAGTCTAAAATCTTGACATACGTCCAGTTCCCAAATTCTCTAAAATTTCACTATCTCAATAAGTAATTACACACTCTATAACTCTTGGAGTTATTCTCTCTCTAGAACTAACTCTCCCTTACAAGTTGTACTACTTTCCCCCAAAGTTCAAGATTCCACAACCTTGAAATTTAAAGGCTCTCTAAAAAAGTAAATGAATAATCACTAAAGAGTTTTTGTATAACCGAAGATATTACTGAATAACAGAAACAGTAAATGCGCATGTCAATTACAGTATTTTTTTTTCACAAATGGTTATTTATCCCTCAAACAAAACTCAGAGTCCTTCAACTACAATTGTTGGCACTAAGGGATGTTATGACTTTTATGCTTAGACAACAACACATTGACTAACCTATTACATTTCTTATACACTATAAACTTATTAAGAAATCCCATATAAAAATCATTTCTAAGACAGAGAATGTCTTTTAGAATCTGTCTTACCTTCTAAAGGATGTATGCATCTATTAAGATGCTTTGTAACTTGCTTTTTCCACTTAAATGTGGTTACATTTCAAGCTTGTTTGGCATAGCATCAAAACCCCAGTGCTGTGGAATAAAAGTCCAGAGGGAGCTAAAAGCTTATTTCATGGTGTTTGTGATAGCTTCAAATTTAGATGGGCTTCTCTAAAAAAGGAGCTTATGGGTGAAGCAGAAAAATTTGGCTTCTCGAGCATTGGCAGCCTTGGCAGCAATCATCACCGTTGACTTCACCAAGCACCACCACTTTCACAACTTTCTTCCCTCTTCACCAAGCACCACTACCACTAAACGACTTTACCAACCACCACCACCACCATTACTTTCTTCCCTCTTCACTGTCGACCACCACCTATGTTGACCCCCTCGATCTTCACTAGCCATCACCACCGAAATCTTCATCATTGAGGCTAAGAGACTCAAACAGAGTTTTGAGTGAAGAAAGATGAAGAAAAGAGGAGGAAAACGAAGAAGAAAGAGAGGAAGTCAGACATATATTAGATTAGGAGAAGGAACATGAAGAGATAGAGGGTATCTCTGGAAATCAGAGATTGAAGTCAGACAGGGACATAAAGGAACAAAAGAAGTTTTTGAAAATAAATTAAGGGATTTTTTTTAAAGGAACAGAGGAAGTCTCTGGAAATAAAATGATTATGATGTCGTAAAACATGTCCCACACACATCAACAAAATTGGGTTAAATAAATCTTGCATTAGATTCATGCCTTTTTTAATCATTTTTCATCCCAACTAACTTTTCGAACATTATTCCAAACAAGAGCCCATATGAAAAAAGTCACTACTTCTGCCACCGTTATCTAATGCAAATCACATCTACAATTTGACTTTTATAATTTCTTACTTTTATAAAACTTAGATTAAAAATAGGGTAAAGGTGCAAAAATGCACATAGACTTTTACCTAAGGTGCATCCAGCACATATGCTTTTCGAAGGTGCAAAAATACTCATGCCGTTAAATTCTCTTAATTGATGTTACTTTTAGGGTGGGCCCCACACCATTTTAAAAAAACAAAATTTCAAACTATTAATAATTCCTACCCTGCCCTTCTCTCTTTCTTTTCAAATGCTCAAATCGTCCCTTCTCATTCTTCTCCACGTACAACTTTCATCACCGCCTCCTGAATCCTTGGTACTTCCTTTGGATCCACCTCCACCTCCAAAATTTCTGGCACCTTTTGCTTCAGATCCTTGCGCAGATTCATCACCTCCACTAGCTCCTTCGACTGGAAGCAAAACTCCACCGTCTCCCCCATCGATTTGATCGAAAGCTGGCTCTTCAGATGCGAGAAATCGTCGGGATCCATTAGAAGGTAGAGTTATTCAATGAGATCGTCTTTCGGCGCCTTGTCCAGGGAATGAATCTCCGTTGGCTTGCATACTACGTCATACTTGAGACTTGGTTTTCCGGCAATATTCATATCAAAAAAACCCTAAGTGTAAGGGCGCCTCCTCATATGAGATTCAACGGTGTGGAGGATCGTTTGCGTGGCTGATTTCGATTTTGGTTTCTTCTTTTTGATGCTTCGCTTGTTTCTTGGTTTTTTTTGTTGTTTGATTTTTTCTTTTTGGATTTTGATTTCCTTTGTGACTTTGATGTTTGATTTGGGGATACTTGTTTGTGGTCTGATTTTAATTTTGGTTTCTTCTTTCTGATGCTTCGCTTGTTTCTTGTTTTTTTTTTTTTGCTGTTTGATTTTTTTATTATTATTTTGATTTCCATTGTGAATTTTGATGTTTGATTTAGGGATTCTTGTTTGTGGTCTGATTTCGATTTTGGTTTCTTCTTTCTGATGCTTCGCTTGTTTCTTGTTTATTTTGTTGTCTAATTTCATATTGAAGAAGCCCATAAGAGAAACATAGTTCTTGTTTTTTATTTGATTTCTTGTAATAATCTTTCTCCATGGCTAAAGCTTGAACTAGTGGCCTGGTGGTGGTGGTTTTTAAGGTGGATGTGGGCAACGGAAAAGAAAGAGGGAAGGGATGAATTGAGAGTTTTGAGAGGGAGGGTGGTATTTTTTTTGAGATAGGGGTATTTTGGTATATTCATATTTTGTATAACATCAGTTAAGGGAATTTAACGACACGAGTATTTTTGCACCAATTATGAGAGTTTATGTGCATTTTTGCACCTCCGAAAAACATATGGTGTTGGATACACCTTAGCAAAAGTTCATGTGCATTTTTGCACTTTTACCCTTAAAAATAAGTCCTTTTTTTTACTAGAGTTTTAGGAAAGGAGTCAGGCTCACCCACAGTCCAAGGGCAAGGCGCTTGGAACCCAGTCATGTCTTCACCTCTACCAGCGTTACCACTGCTTCATAGACCCCTAGGATACCTCCCCTAGCGCCTTGACCAATGCAGAGATCGAATCTCCTCCCTAAAAGTGAAGAAAACCAACTACCACACCAGTTGAATTAAGGACCAAGGGTCCTTAAAAATAAGTCACTTTTACTGGGGTTATCCCAAACCGTTTGGGGAAATAGAAGAAGCATTACGCTTGAGATAAACCAAATGGGCCCATTGTAATCATCGGCCCATTGTACATTCTTGGTTGCTCTCCCCTGCAGCTTGCACGCTGTAACAGGGGCCCTAGCCGGTGAAATTACAGAATACAGATTTCGGTATCTTGTCACCGTGCATTCGGGATTTCTCCCTGTTGCAGTGGGAAGAGAACGACGTATAAGCTTTAAAAGAAGTGAGAACGATAAGCTCTCAGGTTTCCGAACTCTAACCTTTTTCCAGTCTATTTTTAGATCTTAGCTTTTATATTTTGGTTTAGTGTTAGCTTTCAAATTTAACCATGTTATGCAGAAATGGAAGACGAAGGCTCCAACTCTCTTCGCCGTATGTCAAGCCGAACTCGGAAGGTTGCTCCGAAAATGGCTGCTGCGCTTGCTAGTAGTGACAATCGCACTCAGGTTCAAAATTCTGTATACATTCATAAGCTCTGCTAAATTTGGAGTTTGGATTTTCATTAAAATCCTTATATTAAATTTGTACTTCTAATTTTAGGCTGCGCTTGCTCGCCTCGAAGCTTTGGAGAATGATAATGCAGGAATTGAGGCTGTAGAAGCTATTGATGACGATGAAGCTTCTCTAGACGATGAAGATCAAGGTTTATATATATCGCCTTGGTTTTCTGAAACTGCTTCTGTTCCTTGTTTTGATTCAATATGTCGCCATTGTTGAAAATCGAGAACCTTGTCTGCAATTAGTGAAACATCTGGACGATGCATGATGCTTAAGAATTTGTCCACAAAACAGTAGACTGTTATTAGGTATACTGCAGAATGATTGCATTCGGTTGTTAATGAATTCATTTTCACTGTTCTCTTTTTGGACTTGTTTGTGTAGTGTTTATGCAAAAAAGGCAATCAAAGGGCACTAAAAGGACAACCCGGCAGGCAAAGGCACTTGAAGCAAGGAAGGCCCCGAGAACTTTCCTTGAGCTCTTACATGAGGTGAACAAACCATAAGCAGTATACACTTACAATCTCTTTTTTACATGGTTGCATTGATGGTTTTGTAGCTATAACTCCGTTTACAAACACAGGCAAACCTGGAATTGTTACCCCCACATGTTCCATCTTATTGGAAAGCAGCTATTGGACCTCCAAGCTCAACCTGCCGGCGCCACTTTTGTACAGTTTGTGGGTTTTCTGCCAATTATACTTGTGTTAGATGTGGCATGCGCTTCTGTTCATATCGTTGTCAAAATGTACACAATGATACTCGTTGCTTGAAATTTGTAGCTTGATACACGAGACATTTGAGCTTGGCTAGAAAAACGTATTACTTATATAAAGTCAGATCAGATGCACTGTGTTAAAAATCATCAGAAGTTATCATTATTTATAATAAAATGTATTTCTTAGATAAAGTCAGATCAGAGCCACTGTGTTAAATATCATCAGAAGTTATCATTATTTATAATAAAATATCTAGTAAGTTATCCTATTCACTAGCCATGAATAGTATGTTTCGTTTCTCTAACCACCGAGTAGAGTCATACAAATTACTTATGATCATATCTAATAAATGATAGATTGTGATCCTGTTACATCCCGTTGGTTTGATTAACTCAATTAAAGAGGTCTTATGATCGATCAGGATGGGTATCCATACATAATCATGGTGGCCACCTGAAAACTAGACATGCATCAGTTTGTTTTGGAGGGCTGACTAAATTTCTGGTCGCTTCCTTAATATGTGGATCATTCTGCCACGAGAGGACTAGGACCAAATCAGAGGATAATTCTGTGGTAACCTTGATCTACCAAATATTGGTAGATCCTATTGATAATGAACAAGCATATAATATTGGGCATCAATCTTGGATATGTCTTTACATGTCTATCCATGATGAATTTAATCTACTTAATATTAGTTGACATAATATACCCAGGAATCTCTTTTAGTGGGGAATTTATTCTTACTTCCTTGATGTCAACTTACCAGAATGGAGCATATTTTTCCTGAACTAAAGGATTGTTAGTACTAATGATAAAAAATCTTTCATATTTTATTTGTCTTTCAAGAATTTTACACACTCAATCAAGAGAAAACAAGTAAGCTCAGTTGCGTATCGTCCTATTCTGGACTAGGAATGAAGGCAGGAGACCACATTGACTATATAACAACAACAATAACATGCCTTATCCCACTAGATGGGATTGGCTACATGGATTGCACAGAAAGAAAACCACTCTGACTATCTATCTGGAAAATAATTGAAGAATTTGCAAACAGCAAGCCAATATTTCATGAGCATAGATTTTATGACTAATGATGTATTCTTCATCCTAACATCTTGGTAGATCTGGTGGAGGTGGTATTACTGACTGTGATGGTCCAACTCCATTCTCTACAAGGAATGCCATTGCCAAACCCCAATTCAGATGTGTATCTATGTGACAATGCACAAACCAAATTCCTGTTTTGCACCAATAAATGAAAATCATGTTATTAGTTATGTATTTCTTTTATGCAAGTTGTAAGAGTAGGACTAAAAAAATTTGTAAGTAGCATATTACCTGGATTATCAGCTAGAAAACGAATGGCTACCCATCCTCCTGGAGGTGTTCCTACGGTGTTCCTCACAGGTGGATCAACAAGGTTAAACTTAGCAGGATCCGTTGCTGGGTTGAAGTTGCCAAAACCTGACCCAACTATGAAGAAGTGGTATCCATGAATATGCATGGGGTGGTTCTCAGTTGTTACTATGCTTGTATCCTGGAATATAATTTGCACCTTGGAACCATACTTCAACTTGTAGAGCTTAGTTCCCCGAGCAGGTGTCCATAGACCTCGGGGCACATTCCCTGTATAATTAAATTGCAGCGGGGGAACAGGAGGAAAGTCTGTGGTGAAGACACCAGGTGTACCTTGATAATACGCTTGCATTAAGGAGGTAGTTCTTGGGAGTACAAATGAAACATTGTTCATGCTGGCCGCGAAGCGAGTTCCATTAGGTCCTTGGCAACGGGGGCTATTAGGATTAGTGCAATTGATCAACCCTAACCCCACTATGAAGTTCAGACTCACATCAATTTCTTTAGATACCTTAATCCGGGAAAGGCCCCTAAGTCCAGCATCGAATGCAGCTGCAGTTGCTGTATCGTTAAAGGCTGGCAGAACTGGCAATATCGGTCTTGAGAATTGTCCACAATTCTTGCAGCTAGCAGACTTGTATTCAAGGATTGCAGTGGTGGTAGTATTGTCAAAAGGAGCATTTTGCGCTGATTCATAAGCACGTGCTGCCATGTAGTAGCGACCTGGGGCTTGATCAGCAGTGAGGAGGACATTGACCGTTTGACCCGGTCCTATCATGATGACTGATGTGGTGAAAGGCTTGGTGTATGCAGCATCAGTGCTAACAACTGTCAACCTGTGGTTGGCAACTGTAAAGAAGAGTTCTTGTTCAAGTGCACTGTTGATTATTCTCAAGAGAATTGTCTCACCGGGTTCTGCTGGAATTCGTACAGTATCTGCATAATGATTTTGTCATGAGTTATAGTCAGTTCCTTATCCTTTTCAACTTGAGAGAAGGTTAATCTATTTTGTAGTTGTGATTTGAAAATGATTTCAAACCTTGGCTGGAGCATCTGTAGAGATCACCAGGTTGACCATTAATGGTGTATGCAATAGATACATTTGGAGGTGCCCCCGTAAATTGTGTCATTCTCAAGAGACTCATTGCATCCCTATCAAACCATTCCCCTGATGATCATTAGGAACAATTAGTTATGACTGCATTGGACTCATTGAGCTTAAACGACATTGCAATGGCGAAAAATGAGTATAGATATGACTGAGAAAACTTTGAGAGATTTACCGAGAAGAATGGGGAATTCTCGCTTGGGCATTGAGAAAGGATAAGGAGAACCCAATCTTGGGTAGATTATGAAGGCTCCATAGACAGTAGCTCTGAGGAATCCAGTGTGAGCGTGCCACCATAGTGTGCCTTCCTGGTTATTGATGGTAAAGCGGTATGTGTAAGTCCCGCCTGGGGGAATTGGACACTGAGTCACATAACTCGGTCCATCTGCCCACGGGTTTTGCAGCATTCGAAGGCCATGCCTGGATTGCACATCAAATTATCAAGCAAGATGAACAGGCAAGTGAAGCTTTTCAAGATCAATCTGATATTTGTTTACCAGTGGATGGAAATGTTGTATCTTCCAGCATTGGTTACTCTGATAACAAGTGAATCTCCATTCCTTGCTTCCACAGTCGGCCCCGGGAATTGCCCGTTGACGGTGAGTACATTGAGCGTTTTGCACAGCCTCTTCACCGGCGTATTTCGAATCTATTTCATTCAAATATTTGAATCAGTAACCAACTTCATTACGTAATAATAATATATCTATAATAACCTGTAGCACATGGTCATAAAGCTAACACTTACAACAAATTCATGGTAGTGAGTGTCTGCAGGAGGATGAGAATCAACACAAGCAATGACAGTGAGCAGGATGAGCAAGAGGTAGAGGCAACTTGATTTGCCAAGAAGGTTGAAAATCTCCATTGTTGTCTGTGACTTTGTTGAATGGAGCTGGCTTGAGACATCTCTGATGTGCAGTTATTTATAGTAAAAAGAGCTAAAGCAAATATGGCAATCTTTGCTTCTTTATTTTATTTTATTTTTTAATTATTAATATTGAACGTAGAAGTTATGGCCTTTTACATGAGTCAGCCGTATACTTAATATTAAAAAGACAATTAGTCTAACCATGAAAGAGGGTTTGGTGCACCCACTGCCCGCCATCAACTGTGGAGCAGATGATGTTATAGGTGTGGTCTTAGATTTCCATACAAAGAAGTGTTCTTCAATGAGACTTGGTAAGTAATCTGATAATCTGAACATTTTTTCTGAAGACAATATCTTCACTTAGTTGTAATCATAAGATTGTTAAATTATTATCTTAATGAAATATTAGGGTTTGATTTTCTTTTTTCTTTTATTCTTCTCTGACACTTTCATCGGCCATTTAGTTTGTAAAAATGATTGAGAAGGAAAATTGAATGAGAGGCTCATATATTTTGTAATACTATAGGCTTACCTTTTTATACTTTTATCATCAATTTTTTTAATTAAAATATGTTTTGTAAAAAAAAATGATGAATCCTGTCATATAATTGAGTTATAAAAGTATATATCTCTCAAGCTATTATTTAAAAATTCATCCATATTGATTTATTAGAATCAACATAATATTTCTAGCCACTCATGTTTCCTTGGATGACTTGGTCTTTTGAAATAGTTACAGAGGTGAAAGGTTGTCAATGTTTCTTTCACTATGACTAACGCGGGAGAATTACCTTCAATTGGGTTCAGTTCTAATCCAATCATACAGTTAAATTTAAAAAAGCCAGATAAATGATGACAAAATGGGGTCTTCCATGTGGATCTGGAGTCACGCACAAAGGAAGCGCATACCCGTTTTTTTTTTTTTTTTTTTGTCCCTAAATCTCTTTCTGACTTCCCGATTGAATATTTTAGAGGATCGTCTTTCGTCCCTTTTCAATTCTTTGTTTCGTTTGTCGAGAATAACAGTTTGGTTTCAAAAAATTAATGATCTTTAAGTCTAAAAAAATGAGCTGTAAATATAGAAATCTCATTGTGTGGGGTGGTTTTTTTTTTTTTTTTGGGGGGGGGGGGTCATATAAGGACCATGATAGCCAATTAATTTCCATTAGCTCTCAAAAAAATCTAAAATTTCATTCCAATCCTGTGGGGGCTGCAATGAAATTAATTTGTGGAGTAAAAATACAAAAATAACCCTTTCTAAATTAAAAGAGAAACGATATGATTTGTAAGTGATAAACACATTATGAACAAGTGAAATTTCACTTTTTCATTAAATTTCAGTCTAAAGTTGTTCATATGACTATTTCACTTATTCATGATGTGTTCGCTATTTATAATTGAAATTTGACTTGATTATGCTCTAATGTGTTCTTGTTAAAAAAATAATTTCACTTGTTCATAGAATTATTCTACTTGTTTGTAGGAGTATTGCACTTATCCATGATGTATTTTCCCAAATTATAGGAGACTCAACTTTTGTTATTTCATAATTGGGTTAAGTGGCAAATCTGTCTCGGAAGTATACATTAAGGAGCAATTTTGCCCTGAAAGTTTTTTCAGGTTTAATTTTGAGAGAATGTTCAAAAAAAACCTTCTCTCATTTATCAGTGGGTGTTTTTGTCTTTTCATCACACATTCACAAGTCAGAAAATGCCCTAGGACTTTTTCTGACATGTGAAAGTTATTGGGGCCACATTTTTTTGTTTAATTGGGCTCTAGGGAGGATTTTCCCAAAAAACTTTGTGAAGTCAATTGTTCGCTCAACGATCTAAGTGCCGCTAAGGTCATGTAGATCTTGCACTATTTTATTATACTCGCAGTTTAACTCCAGTCTTTATTTTCTGATCTCAATCCAGAGAATATTAAAAAATAAAAACAAAGAAAACAACAGTATGATAATGTTCAAGTTATACTTTTGTTTGATTCGGTAAAGAGGAAGTGTAGATTTTGTGTTCAGTTGACCATTTCTAGTGATGCCAGAAAACGACATAAACAATTGCCACATCCACCATGTTGACAAAACGTTATATTATTATAAACATAACATAAAATCGTATCTTTATTTGGTGCGAACTTTTCTCAATAACATTACAACCTGGATTCCTTAGACTTATAACCCAGTACTTTATTTAATACCACCTCCAGTTTTAAATGTAAACGTTAGATTATCAATACGAGGTTTAAAAAATTAGTTTAGTTAGCTATTTATATATTTTTTTAAAAAAAAAAGTATATTGATTTTCTTAAAATATCTTTTTAAATATTTTTATTGGAAATTGCTCTCGTGATGAAAATCCCCCTTAACATGTGCAATTAATATGAAAAGGTTAGAAAAAAAAATATCAATTTGGGAGACAAAATAAAATGAAGTCTAACATTTAGGACCAAAACAAATAAATAAATCCCACTACTAGATTTACACCAGGATTGAGGGGGGTACTTGTACTTGTCGTAATTCAACCAAGTTAGACTGAAATTTTCATTATTGTGGAAGCAGCACTAGTGGAGACTGAAATATTTTACGTTAAGCTTTGTAAATTGTTAAGGGTCAAATAGTCCAAAAGGAATCTAACTAAAGAAAAAGCAAATGAGAAAGCAAGGCAAATGAGACTGAAAGCATTGAATTTGATTGAGTTGTACTTCGCAAAGCTCTTGATCTCTTTAAAAACACACACACACACACACAATTTAAATCATCATCAATCTAGGCGCTAATTGATATGATATTATTATCACACATATCTTTCACATTAGGTATATAATATTTTTCAAACGAAGCAGGTCTGATAGGTTTATTTTTATTCATGTTAAATATATATATGATTATTTATTATTGGGAGTGGTACTTGTAACCCTATTGGTATTGATCAGTATGTGTTTTTGTGACTAAGCTGGCTTTCTGATGTATTAGGTAGTCCGCCACAACTGACTTTTTAGATTAATTAATGCCATCAATTTGTTAGTTAAACCAAACCATAACAAGAATTGAAATAACTTTGTGATTATGATTGGTACATACAATACACATAGCATGTGACTGTGTCAACCTATGAATTTTAATAAACTCGAACTGATGAGGCATCTCTGGAAGTTCCAGAACGGATTTTAGGAGTCCAAGCCAATAGAAATTGAGATATCAAACACATTTGGCTGTGATGTGGATTTAATCACTGCAAAGTTGGGAATGTCCCCGTTTTCCTAAAATGACTATAAGAGCTGTTAACTCAAATCACTAGCGGCTCACTTTGGATCATAAACCTATTTTACGATTGAGTCAAGGTGAACAAGAGTTGAGCTATCATTAAACCAAAACCCAGAATTAGATTGGGAATCATGATGATTCTTAAAATCTATTTAAAAGGCTATGATTTTTTTTTTTTTTTTTTTGGGAAATTAGAGAAATGTCTCTCAAAATATCAAACATTTGCAAATTTGTACACACAAGAATCGATAGCATAATTTAAGTTATTTTCATCAATAAACTTTTCAATTGGGGATTTTCCCTTATTTTTTCACAAAACTTTTATTTAATTATTACTTTATATGTTGGGCCAACGATTGAACCATGAAAACAAAGACCTGATGACCTTTCTAGTTTGACGGATTTGACTTTTAAAACATTGATCTCAAGACACGCATATAAAGGGGAGCATATTCTTTCATGATCTAATTTTCTCATTATCTCTCATCATCACATCTAGACCGTTGATTTCGCTTAATCTAAACCGTCCATTTTATATTCTTAAAACTCATTCCCAACCCCCTCAAATGTTTCAACTCCTGCAAATGCTTAGACCTTCTTCTGCAATTTGACGGGAAACACACAAGGAGGCAAAAGTAAAATCAAAATAACTTTTTTTTTTCATTACATCTTTTGGATGATTTCATAACTAATGTCTTTATATTGCTCTTGTTTTTGTTGCTTGTGTGTGTATTCTGTGATACAAAGCCAGACGTTTTGAAACCTTTGAAAAAACAGATAAAAAATGAATATAGTTTTTTTTTTTCCTTGTCTTGTTTTACATATGACGATACAGAGCCAGTACTCTCATTACAATTTGCTTTGACAGTAGCCAAGCAGACGATGACAAACTCTTTCATTGCAAAAAGGAGAGACGGCTTAGAGAAACCATTCCCTAGTATCATGTGTGTAAGGAACCTCCTATAATCTGATATGTCTGGATTGTGACCTGGTAAAAATCCAGTCTATAGCAGAATGCAGACCATATCAAATAGAGAAACAGGAAATTATCAGAAACTATAGGTATATTAACATCAGCAGAAGAGCCCTCAATTGTCAGCATAAAGAACAAAAAAGTAAAAAACATAACTATTAAGAAGTAATCAATAAAATCAGAACAATTTGTTATCTAAATTCATAAAGTATTTATTAGTTTTATAAGCATTCATAAAGTATTTGTTGTGAAAAATGGATTTTGTTTTGATGATTTTTTATTTTTTTAAAAAAAAGTTTACAGCCTCTATTCATATTTTTCTCATAAGTTTATGTTGTGGGTTGCATAGCTTTATTTTGCAGGTTACAATCTATGAAAGTTGATTTGACTCCTAGATTGGGAAAAGAATTTAATAATCTAGAAGAAGTATGGAGGTTCTAGAATGAATAGGCTTGTAAAGTAAGTTTTAGTGTAAGAAAAAATGAGACGACAAAAAATAGGAAAGATAAGGAGATAATTATTTCTAATAGATATGTGTGTTCAAAAGAGGACAAACAAAGACCGGATATGTTTCAGGAGACTAGGATTGAATATAAAGCTGGAATGACTATAAATTTTGTGGAAGGTAAATTCAAGATCACTAGCTTTATAGAAAAACATAGCCACCCATTGTATCTCCAAGAAACAATGCATATGACGAGGTCTCAACATAAAATATGTGATGCACAACATAGGCGGAGCCAAGTGGGCTAGGGTGGGCCCCCGTCCCCCTAAAATTTCCAAAAGAAAGTAAAAGTAAGGATGACAGAAATTCAATTTTGTCTTCAATCGTGAATGATTATCAATATGAGAAAGAAGATGATCTCTATTTTGACAATGCTCTGAAGTTGACGAACAAAGAAACCGAAAGTGCTGTTGTTGTGGGCATTCCTTGTAAAGCTCAGAATACAAACCTGTTCGGATTCGTACACACAGTGGAATTAAATTTATCCAATAAATTACGAATCCCAAGAAGAGGATCTATCAACAGCGTTTAAATCGAGTTAGTAAGTAAGAACTGTACCTATGCGAACTCGTGTGAGTGTTTTGCAAACTCGTAGACTAACACCTTCTTTGGTCAATCAATCTCTAGGAGCTGACTCTATGAATCCACTCCCTCTACCGGTATCCACACCGAACAGCACTCCAACACAAACGGCAGCGTGCTAGCACCTTCAAGCTTTTGTTTCACGTCTCTCTTCTAGGGTTTTTTTGTGGCTCTTGAATTCTCTTGTATGTGTAATCAAATTACTTACAACCTAAGGGTATTTATAACCCTAATGGGTTGTATTAAATATTCAAAATCAATATTATTAATTTTGAAATTGAATTGGAAATTAAATCAGTCTAACTGATCAATCTAATCTATTTATTTAATGCAAATTAGAAGCCATCTAATTTGATTTATCTTTATAAATCGAATCAAAGATATGGTATATATTTTCATAAATTAAATCATCGATTTATCTTCATAAATCAAATCAGGAAGTTATTTAATGATTAGCCCCTTAGGGCATAATTTTCCAACAAACTCCCACTTGCAATAGGTGCAATTATTAAATATATATCCTCCATAGATAAAACGTTGTATTCATTGAATCTTAGACATATCTTAGATTTAATGAATTTGGACATTATAGCTCGTGTTAGGTTATTCTTGTGTGCGACCCTGTAGGCTCACATGAGATTGACAGCGGGCCAATATTGTACTAGCCCACAAGTTGCAAGCGGCCTTTAGTAAGACATTAAGACTACCCAATTCACATGAGGGTTGATTTTCGATACAACCTATCATACAACCATGTCACCTCCCTTTTGCCACGCGATAATTTGGTCAAGGATGAGGCATGGATAATGTCAACTTCCTTTTTTGACAATTACTTTCTCAATTCTTGAGTAGTCTAATAAATGAAATGGAAAACTCCTTTCCATCATAGTATGGCCATACATTTCTTAGACTCACTCATCGAGGGGCCCAGTATTATCTCTCTACAAATGTGAGGGACAAATTCCATCTTGACCACTCACATTCCTCTGCATGAAAACCACTGATCTCGATCCAAGCCTTTATCATCACCCGGTTAAAAGTGACTTTTCACTAGGTCAAAGATTAGTGACTCATCATGTAGGAATCCATGATGATCTCAGGTCAAAGGGCATTGTGACGTGGTTATACATGAGAAAAGCTTATGACTTAATCCATGCAGCTTTCTCATAATGGGTCGGTTCAGCACCTTGTACTCTTACAAGTGCCCATGACTTTGATTCGTATCTCTATACCTTATCAAAGTCATACTGGTCTTATCTCATCTTCGCTCCCACGTAGATGACCGACCAGGGACATTTAGGATAATCTATAAAATATATCCAAGGATATAGTTATCAATATAAACATGCAAATGAAATGATAACTAAAAGAGAATACTTTAAATAACAATAATGTTTAAAGTACAATAATTAGCCTTTCCAACAAAATACTCCCACCTGCACTAGGTACAATCATTAATTTCCCTAATTCCCATTGTCCTCACATGACGTTCATGTATTATTTGTGCAAGCGGCTTAGTAAGAGGATCAACAACATTGTCTTCTCTTGGTACTTTGCATATCTTTATGTCACCTCTATCACTGATTTCTCTGATAAGATAAAAGCACCTGAGTATATGTTTGGCCCTTTGATGTGACCTAGGCTCCTTGGCCTGCGCAATAGCCCCACTGTTGTCACAGAACAGGACTATTGGATTTGAGATGGTAGGAACCACCCCTAATTCAATAACGAACTTCCTAATCCAAACGGTTTCCTTAGTTGCATCCAATGCTGTTATATACACAGCTTTTGTTGCAGAATCAGCTACAGTGCTATGCTTTGAGCTCTTCCAGCTTACCGCACCAACATTTAACAAGAATACATATCCTCATTGTGATCTTATATCATCTTGGTCAGTTTGGAAACTCGCATCTGTGTAACCAATCACACAGAACTCTTCCTCCAAGCCACCATATACCAAGAATAAGTCCTTAGTCCTTCTTAAGTACTTCAGGATATTCTTGATAGCAGTCCAGTGACCTTCACCAGGATCTTGTTGATATCTGCTAGTCATACTTAAGGCAAATGAGACATCGACCGAGTACATAACATGGCATACATGATAGATCCAATGGCAGAGGATATGGAATCTTTCTCGTGCGATCCCTTTGATCTTGTGTATTAGGACACAGATCCTTGCTGAGATGGATGTCATGAGATATAGGCATGTAAACCCTTTTTGAATCTTGCATACTGAATCTATGCAGTATCTTGTGTATGTATGTGCTCTGATTTAAGCCTATTAGCCTCTTGGATCTATCTCTATAGATCCTGATCCCTAGGATGTAAGTGGTTTCGCCTAAATCTTTCATTGAGAAATACTTTCCTAACCAAGACTTGACACTCTGCAAGGTAGGAATATCATTCCCAATGAGTAGGATGTCATCAACATAAAGCACCAGAAATACAACTATGCTCCTACTAACCTTCTTGTAAACACAAGGTTCATCAATGTTTTGAATGAATCCAAACTCTTTGACTACTTCATCAAAACGATGATTCCAGCTCCGAGATGCTTGCTTCAATCCATAAATGGATCTTTGAAGCTTGCAAACTTTACCAGATTCCTCTGGACGCACAAAGCCTCCAGGTTGTGTCATGTACACATCATCAAGTAGCTTTCCATTAAGGAAGGCTGTTTTGACGTCCATCTGTCATATTTCATAGTCATAATATGCTGCTATGGAAAGAAGGATTCTGATTGATTTGGCCATTGCAACTGGGGAAAAGGTTTCATCATAGTCCAGACCATAAGTTTGAGTGAATCCTTTTGCAACCAATCGTGCCTTAAAGACACTTACTGTGCCATCCATGTCAGTTTTCTCCTTGAAAACCCATTTACACCCAATGGTTTTTACACCTTCAGGTGGATCGACTAAGGTCCATACCTTATTGTCGTACATGGATTGCATTTTAGACTTCATGGCATCTAGCCATCTTTCGGAGTTTAGTCCCACTATGGCTTCTCAATAGGTAGTTGGTTCATTTTACTCAATGAGCAAGATATCACGACTTCCAGTAGTTAGAAGTACATATATCTGAGGCTTTTGCAGTGTCCTATTGGACCTTCGTGGGCCTTATGTTACTAGAGCAGACTCATCAAGTTGTTGTGAGTCTTCTCTGTTTTCCATTTGTGGTTCTACGTTGTTTTGTGACTCTCGAACTTCTTCAAGGGTTACCTTACTCCCACGGGTTCTTTTAGAGATAAACTCTTTCTCTAGAAAGACACCATTCCGGATAACACACACTTTGTGGGAGTAAGGCATAATATCTTTATGATTGTAGACCTTATGATTGTAGACATAATATCCTTTAGTTTCCTTAGGATACCCTACAAAAAGGCATTTTAAGGATTTGGATGATAATTTATCAGAGGCTTGTTGTTTAACGTAAACTTCACATCCCCAAACTTTAAGAAATGACAAACTAGGTTTCTTCCCAGTTCATATCTCATATGGTGTCTTTTCAACTGCCTTTGATGAAACACGATTTAATGTGAGCGCAGCTGTTTCTAGGGCATTGCCCCAAAAGGACAGCAGAAGATTTGTTTGACTCATCATAGATCGAACCATATCTAATAGAGTTTGGTTCCTCCACTCGGAAACACCATTCCATTGTAGCGTTCCTGGAGGAGTTAGTTGTGAGATGATCCCGCAACTTCTAAGATGGTCAATAAACTCTTGGCTTAAATATTCCCCACCCCGATCAAATCGAAGTGCTTTAATTGTTTTGCCAAGTTGGTTTTACACTTCATTTTGGAATATTTTGAACATTTCAAAAGATTTATACTTCATGTTTCATTAGGTATGGGTATATACCCATACCTACTAAAATCATCTATGAATGTAATGAAGTACATATAACCTCCTCTGGCAGATGTATTTATTGTTCCACACACATCAGTATGTATAAGGCCTAATAAATCAGTAGCCCTCTCACTATGCCCAGTAAAAGGTGCATCAAATGATTCAAAATCAAATGAGTTAAGAAATCCTTCTTGATGAAGTTTTGAAATGCGTTTCTCATTTATATGGCCTAGACGACAATGCCATAGGTAGGTCAGATTCAAATCATTTGACTTGATCATTTTAGTAAACACGTTATAGATATGTCCATTATTAGGATGTTCTAAATTTAGTAAATAATGACCAAAATGCAAATTACCATCAGCATAAAAAATGTTATTATGATAAATAGAACATTTACCATTCCTAGTAATGGAAGTAAAACCTTCCTTATCCAAATAAGAAAGAGAAACAATGTTGCTACTCAAAGCAGGAACATAAAAAAAATTGTTCAAAATTAACAAAAGCCCACTGGGCAGAACTAATTCATAAATGCCTACGGCTAAAACAACAACTCTTGCTCGGTTTCCAACTCGTAGGTCCACTTCGCCAATGTTCAATTTTCTACCGTCCTTGAGACCTTGCACATTTGTGCAAATGTGAGAACCACATGCAGTATCTAATACCCATGTAGAGGAAGTAGAAAAATGAATATCTATAACATAAATACTTGAAGAGATAGTCCTGCCATCCTTCTTGTTCTTTTTCAGATCTTCAAGGTAGAGTTTGCAATTCCTCTTTCAATGACCAGGTTCATTGCAGAAGAAGCAAACCCCGTCCTTCGAAGGCTTTGCCTTCTTGGCTGCAAGCTTAGTTTTGGGTCTATTTGACTTTTTGGTCTTACCAATTGAGCCATTACCCTTTCTTTTGCCTTTGCCTTTCTTTTTCATACCCTTTCTTTCGTGCTTGAGAACAATTCTCAATAAAAGACATGCAAAGTTAATTAATAATTTCCCAATGAATTAACAACCCTCATTATAATTAGTGGGGTAAGATTCATATTTGGCTTAAATTTAAGTCCGCTTTGGTAGGACGCTTAAAATCAAGTTATTTAGGTAGGTAACCTCTTTACCAATTACATCACATGTAACTCTTAGATCTTTATGGGATTCGATCATCATATGACTTGGCATGTTTAATCTCATCTAATGCCTTGAGATCCAAAACCATTTTGATAATCTCAATTAAGTCAAGACAATAATGAATGTTGAGTATCACCATTACTCACTCATGTCTCACCAAGATAACTCAAATGCATCCACTTTGGTAGAACATACAAATAAGTGATCAAGGCTTTGAAAGTATCAATTAATTGACGACATTACAACTTAAAATTTCATTTGGAGGGTTTAATCTAATTAATTGTATCCATATAAATGCAATTATAGTTGTATCTCATACAAACAACACATAATATACAAAATAAACATGTCATGATCTAATCAAAAGCATAATTAAAACGTGACATAACATGGCTCACCTAACCTAAAATCCTCTCAAGCCAATGAGGGGACTTCTCTAAATAAGAAAAGAAAATTATATCAAGAGAAACCTTGTTTAAACATTCGAGGGGAGTGAGATGAGAAGAGAATGTACATCAAGAATATTTAGAGAGAGACATGGCTCGCAGACAATATTTAAATATTACAACCATTGTAAAGACTAAAGCCATGTTGTTCACTATACCCAACAAATTTGAAAGTAAATCACAACAGGTAATAATTCATACAATATGAAAGAAAATGTCATGATTTCTCCATCAATTAATAATTATAAAAATTATAACGTGATGCCAAATAATAATAATATATTACGTTATATTATTATTACTTAATAATGTATTACGTAAGATTTTCACTAAATCAATCACACATCCACTTTGGCCAAAAAAAATCATGCATCCAAAAACGTAAACCCATTCACGTTAATATATATTGCGTTAATAATCTATTCCGTATGATTTTTTTTGTTTAATATATATATATATATATATATATATATATATATATATATATATATATATATTGTTAATCGCATTAACAATAAAATATATATCTTTTCGATCCGATCGTAACTCTTACGTGAACTTTTGATTTAAACGCATATAAAATACGGTTAAGCATATATAATCACATTAAGAACCGTACCTATGCAAACTCGTGTGCTTGCTTTGCAAACTCGTGGGCTAACACCTTCTTTAGTCAATCAATCTCTAGGAGCCGACTTTACGAATCCACTCCCTCTACCGGTATCCAAACCGAACAGCACTCCAACACGAATGGCACGGCAGCGTGCTAACGCCTTCAAGCTTTTGTCTCATGTCTCTCTTCTAGGGTTCTTTTGTAGCTCTTGAATTCTCTTGTATGTGTAATCAAATTACTTATAACCTAAGGGTATTTATAACCCTAATGGGCTACATTAAATATTCAAAATCAATCTTATTAATTTTGAAATTGAATTGGAAATTAAATCAGTCTAACCGATTCAATCCAATCTATTTATTTAATGAAAATTAGAAGCTATCTAATTTGATTTATCTTTATAAATTGAATCAGAGATATGATATATATCTTCATAAATCAAATCAGGAAGTTATTTAATGATTAGCCCCTAGGGCATAATTTTCCAACAGGACCATGCAAATAGTGAATCAGTGAGTAAGGGTACATAGTTACAATATTTCAAGGGTTGTCATGATGGTGCTGGAGCTTTTGAGAGACTTGACATCGACCTCAACTTACTACCCCCTGATGATATAGAGACTTGCGGTAAGGTAAAGGTTGATGAAGATGGAGCAAAACAAGTAGTAGAGGCTATTCATATCAAAGATTCATAGTTGCTCGGAAATATTGACGACTCCCCTGATGATCTATATTCTTCATACCATTCTTTTAAAGCATCAAGTGCCAGAATTCCAAACCGCTTAACAAATTCAATGTTTGTTGATGACTTTAGAAAAGTTTATGTTGATTGACTTTATAATCATAAATTGTTTATCTAAGAATTGCACATCTTCATAAAATTTTTCTTCAAATTGCACATATTTTTTGCGTGATTTCAACAAATGTATTGATGACAAATTAGTTTGAACCTAGTTGGAACAAATTGGGCCTTCATTAAGCAAAAACAAATAATTAGACTAGGGATTAGATGATTTATAGAAAATTGGGTTAAGTAGCAAAAATACACATGGGTTTTATCCTCGTGAGCACTTAGCACCACGTGCTTTTCTCTGGACCAAAAATACACACGTGGTTATGTTTTAGGAGCAAAAATACCACGGCCGTTAGTTGACCGTTAACCATGATGAAATTACCCTTTTGCCTTTAGTTTAAAATAATAAAAAAATCTAGAATACCCCACCACCCCCCTCGGTGGGCCCCACTGCCGGCCACCCCATGCTGGTGGCCACCGTCGGCGCCCCACCTCCGGCGGCTTTTTTTTTAACAAAGCTATTTTTAAAAAAAAATTACTAAGGGGAGGTCGGCCTCCCCACCGCTGGCCACCCCACACCAGCAACCTGCCGCCAACCACCGGCCTCCACCACCTCACCGTCGGTGACTTTTTTTAAACTATTTTTTAAAAAAAGAAAACTAAGGGGGGGCCGGCCTCCCCACGCCGGCGACTGGCCGCCGATGCCTCACCTCCAACGACTTTTTAAAAAAAAACTAATTTTTTTAAAAAAATAGTTTTAAAAAAAATCGCAAGAGGTGGTCGCCGGTAGTGAAGCGGTGGCGACCGGTCTCTAGTGATGAGGCGGTTGCGACAGGTCACTGGCGTGGGGTGGCTGGCGGTGGCGGTTGGTTGCTGGCGGCAGGTCGCTAGCTAGTTTTTTTTTTAAGAAAAAAAAAGTCGCTGGAGGTGATCGCCGGCGGTGGGACGGCTGCTTCCGGGCGCAGTTGGTGGCCGCTAGCGTGGGGTGGCTGGTGGTGGGGTGGTATTTTAGATTTTTTTATTATTTTAAAGTAAGGGCAAAAGGGTAATTTCACCATGGTTAACGGTCAACTAACGGCCATGGTATTTTTGCTCCTAAAATGTAATCACATGTGTATTTTTTGTCCAGAAAAAAGCACGTGGTGCTGAGCGTTTCCGAGGGGAAAGCGCATGTGTATTTTTGCTACTTAACCCTAGGAAATTGGACGAGTTTTGAAAAGGGAAAATTAATTCTTTAATCCTTATAACTTGACCGAGTTTGTTTTTTAGACCCTATAACTTGTCGTGACTTGGTCCCTTAGTTTGGTCCATTTAATAACTGGGTTAAGGAGCAATTTGCCCAATAAACTATTACCTCTGGAGCACTCAGCACAAATAACTTTCAAGTTGACCAAAAATATCAAAAAAATTTTAAAAACGTGCAGTCAACACAACACTGTTAGAAAAAAAATAATGTCCATTATCTAAGGTGCAGATTAGCCAACGAACTTTTACTTCTGGAGTGCTCATCACAAAAAGTTTTACTCTAGGAGCGCTTAGCACAAAAAAGTCTATGTGTAATCTATCCAAAATCTAACTACTATAAATCCTTGCCTAGACCCCCAACCATGTTCATTTGGGGTTAAAAAGAGTGAATGCAACAAAAAAAATCACAAATTATATAAATTATTTTATATTAATTATTATTATAAGTTATCTTATGCAATTATTGACTATATATTTATTCTTTAAATTAAATTTTTGATGTTGTAATACTTTTCAATATTTTAGAAATATCACATATTTATGTGCATATAATATGCATAAAAATTGATATTTACGTGAGTAAAAATATCACATAATTTATAGGCAACCTTTATTTATTTGGGTATATCCTTCTCTCTTGTCTTTGTTCATAAAGGGATCGAATTTGTTTATATTTATGTGTATAAATATAATATTTTTATCGATGAAAATTGATATATGACTAATGAGATTAACATATTATGGATTCAAATCTTATTGTCAGTTAAGTGGGTATTCTAGGAGCATTACTTTTAAAAATGGGACGAAGGCTTCTGAATTTTCTTTTGGGCAACCAAAAGATCCCATCACATTAATTATTCTAAATTAATAATAAATAAAAAAATAAAAATTACTTATATTATATGTACTTATATCAATAACTAAAAAATCTCATCAGTCATATATCAATTTTTACGCATATTTATACGCACATAAATATGTAATATTTTTAAAAGATTTAATAGAATTACAACAACAAAAATTAAATTTAAAAAGTAAATAATACAATATTATAGTCAATAATTGCATAAAATAACTGATAATAATAATTAATATAAGATAATTAATATAATTTATGATTTTTTTTATTACATTTACTCTTTCTAATCCCAATGCACATGATTGAGGATTCGGGCAAGGATTTACAATATTCAAACTTTGGGTGGATTATAAATGACTTTTTTGTGTTGAGCACTCTTGAAGTAAAACATTTTTGTGCTTGACACTCCTAGAGTAAAAGTTCGTTAGTTAATTTGCACCTTAGATAACAGACGTTATTTTTTTTACTAGCAGATGTTATCTTTTTCTAACAGTGCTCATTACATGTTTTTAAAAGTTTTTTGGTATTTTTTGTCCACTTGAAAGTTATTTGTGTTGGATACTCCTAAAGGTAATATTTTATGTGCCAAATTCCTCCTTAACCCTTTAATAATTCAGTCCCTAGGTTACTGAGTCAAGTTAACGAGTTGACGTGTCACAAACGGTATGAATCTCTGTCAAATATTGCCTCCATGACACTTGTCAGCCTACACGGAGGATTATGATTGGAATTGTTTTCGAAAAGGTGTGGGCGACAAAGAAAAATAAGGAAACCCTGCAGACTGGGCTCGCTCACCATCTCCGGTGTCGACTTCGCATCCTCCATCGCTCGCCGATCTCTTTGCTTTGAGACTGAACAGTTGAAACAACCTCACAAATAAATATTGTGAATCTTCATTCTTCTCCTTTAAGGCTTGTATTATCTTCTCTTCCCTTCCGCAGCCATCTATCAGTTTTTCGTAGCATTTAGTTTTCGCTCCATATTATTCTATATTATCTTCTCCAGAGTTGTTGGAATGCCCAACAAAATATTCAGAAAAGCAATTACAGATCGGGGCTGCAACAAAATAAACGATTTTGCAGAATAAAATATCTTTTATCCTGAGAATAAGAGCATATGACCGTACTTTTGTTTGCTTTCTACAGAATCTACAGAGTAATGCATGAAAATAAGATCTTAGATGTGAAAAAAAAAAGAAACATGTATTAACAAGTTGCTGCTGCTATTGCATTAAAAGAAAGATCTGAGTTGTCAAAAGAAGAAAGAAAGAAAAGAAAATAGATATCTGAGATGATCCTCTGTTTCTCGAGGTACTCTGTTCGCAAATCGAGCCGGAACTAGAGAACAAGCTTTCCTGTGTTTTTGCCCAAATAGGATGACAGTGGAGAAAAAACCAGGAAAAATGCAAATGCCCATATCCACTCCATCGAAGCTTCTCATCTATTCCTTCCTCAATCTCTTCTCGGTCACAGCACATTCTCACTTTCTCGTTTCCTAGCGTTCTCCGATCCCTTCCTTGCTTCGTCTTTTTCGTGCTCTTCCCTATCTCAAAACTCTCAATCCCAGTCTCTCTCTAACCCACGGAAGTTTTATTATTTCAGATAAAAAAAAAAAAAAAAAAAAAAAATCCAACTCATTGCATTTTAATTTTTGACTGAAAACTTGATAACATTATATTAAAAGTAGAGCTAAGAATTGAGCCCATCCGGCTGGCCTATTTATACCCTGAATTTGTATGGTTCAAGCTCAAAATTCTTGCCTCAATAATGAAAACCGGCTAAAAGGCCCATATATATTTTTTTTTTATTTCTTAAAATTATTTATATGATTAAGGAGGTTGATTAAGAAGAAACCTATCTTTCATCAACCTTTGCCTAAAAAAAGGAGGTTGATTAAGGAGGGAAAAATTGCCTCCAATCCTATGAGAGTATTTTGCTAGCTTATCAGCAAGAGTTATAGCCTCCTTATACACATGGGCAACCACAACCTACCACTCTTTATATTAGCATCATAACATCATCTACCACATTCTTAAAAGGTGGTCTCTGTCAGACCCCCCCCCCCCCCCTATAGCATAAGTAGCAGCTTCTATACACAATTATTATATAAAATAACCTTGCCTATATCCTTTCGGCCAACACAATAGTCCATGAATATAACTAATTAACTTTGTAATCACTGGAGGTACATTCATTAGTTTGCAGCTGAAACCACCAAGACATCTGTCATTATGATCGTGAAATATAACCCCTGCAACTGCTTCTTCCATCCTCCAATATATCAACTGATCCGAAGTAACTGATTTGCATCCATATTCACTCTAGAAGGCTCACTACCAAACAACTTATTTCATCATGATCATACCCAAATGTCCCCGCATAAATAACCAAATAGAGTGAACTCTGGAACCTTGTCTTCCCAACCTCATGTAAGATTCCATTTGATCCATGCCAATTCAACATAATTTAATCAAATGTGATGCACAGTAAAGACTGTATTATTAAATGAACCAAACTAGTCAAACTATAGAGGCTGAATTATAAACTCGTTGAAACTATAAAGATTAAATAATTAATTTTCCCTTTTGATTTTTTTTTTTTTACATAGTTTTCATTAACATGTGTACGGTAATTAGAATGACTTGTATTAGTATAAATGCAACACCATAAGAAAGCCACATATCATTTATCATTTTTATTGGCAAAACATTTGAACATATAATGGATTAATCTTGTTTCAAAAATTTCTTTTTTTTCCATTTTCCTTTTTTTTAGTCACATTAGCCCGCAACTAGTGAAATTAAATGAGCCAGCCTTTAGCCCGCAACTTGCTGTTGAGTTAGAACATTTTGACTTGTCTAAACCTGATTTTGACTTATCTAAACCTGTTTCGATTTAACAGTAATCATTGGGAAAAACCACATCGATACACAATTTTGGGACAGGGCAAGGTTCAAACTCTTGTTTTAAATTCTAATGTACTGATCGCGGATGCATTAGAATTAGGTAGACAAGTTTCAAAAATCCAAAGTTTCATATAAGACAGTCAAACCAATAATACATCACCAAAATTTCATTGGAAAAAAGAAACAAATAACAACAGGTAAAAAAAATATGAAAACTGGGGGCGTTTGATGAAACAAAAACAGAAGCTGCTAAATGGCAGACAACAATGAAATTGTTTCACAGAACTCAGACAAGTATTGGCTAGATGAAACTAAAGAAAACAAGAAAAGGAAATGAAGCTCAGCTTTCCTAACTATCAGACTAGCATTGATATGTATTTTCCACTAATTTTAAGAGCCATGCATCAAGCTGAAAGCAAGGAACCTCAAGACCAGTATGATGTTTCCTCAGAGTTGGGCTATCTGCTGTTTCATTGATCGTAATGACTTGAGTTTTGACTCACAGATCTTAGAAAATTCCATCAGTACTTTATGCTTCCCAGTAACTATTTTCCTTGCCACGTCAGCAGGACTCCAGGACTCAAGTGATTGGGAGATCCGATCACCAAGTTCTGCGCCATTGGCAGAAAAAAAGGAGTCCAAAATGCGATAGATTTCTCCGGGCCCACCATCCTGCTCATTGTTTCTAAAAGAGGAGATAATGTACTCCACATTCTTATCCTCAGGAGTATTTTTCCTTTCCCTTGTCCATTTCAAGATCTCTTCTATTATGCTAGATAAATGCTGCACAGAATTGGTGATTGTATGAACTAAACTAGAGTTGGAATGATCTATTGATCCACTCTTCTTTTTCTTTTTACCCGAAGGAAGACAGGATCTCAGACAAGATTGGATTACAAGTCCATGCCAGGCTAAAGGTTCTGTAACTATCTGTATAAGAAGCTGAACATCACTCCAAGAAGAACAGATTTCAGACTCCATGCTCCTCACCTTCTCTACAATGTACTTCTCTAGCAAAGAATCTAAGATACTCCAAGTATGGGGCCTACTTTCTTTTTCATCTGGCTGCAACAATTCATGGGAACTCAGGTTCCACGCATTTAAGAAAACCGTGAAATTTAACCAGTCTATCAAGTTCGGGCCAACAACCTGTTAAGCGGTTGTCACAAATACGGATCAATTCTCCAGTTGCATCCATAAAAGAATTTCGCAATACTAAAACATATGGTGGCTTACATGGAGCAGTACTAATATATAGAATGTCTTGCTTTTATTTAGTTCATACTAGTTAGAAGATAAAAAATTCTTGTCAAGCTAATCAGGAGCTTCAATGCATAGTATCACTGGTACTTGATGTAGGTGCCATGATTAGAGCTACACAGTATCATGATCTCAAATGTACATATTATAACAATAGCATAAAAAGGTGAATAATCATACCTCAGAAAACCTTTCACGACTTGGGAAATCCATGATCACATCTATTGCTTCACGCAGAGAAAATCCCAACAATTGAGCATAGCGCTCAAGCAACAATTTCAACTCTGAGCAGATTTTAGATGAAACAGAACCATTGACCTCAACATTCTCCTTCACAGACGCTGAAGCCCTTTGAATAGAAAGATAGATCATTCGAGGTACTAGGGATCTCTTCTCAATCATTCTCTTGCAACTTGTCTCCCTTTCATTTGTCTGATTTTGTTGGCAAACCATGCAGGTAAGGAAGGAGATCATAAAAGAAAACATAAAAACATACAATTAATCATTATATTGGAACAGGCATTGTTGATTGTAATCTGCCACAAAATTGTCTGAAATCACTTACCGATATTCTTCTAGGACAAAACGAAATTCCTTCAAATGGTTCTGAAAAGTTTACCAATAGTCAGCAAAGTTTACCAAACATGGTATGGATCACAAAATTAGGACCAACAACTAGTTAAGTAAAAAATTTCTTAACAAAAGCCATAGAACACAATTAAGTCAAATCCAATAATTTCAGATAATTCACATATTTTGGGAAAACAAAGGCAGCTTGAAGCCTTGGGAGGGTACACGAGTTATTCTTATATTTCAATAGCCATACCATCTGTAGGCAACTAATCCATTACCATCAAGAGTTCCAGAGCATCTAAAGCTACTTGTAAGCGGTGGAAATAATGAAATACTTGCTAAAAGAAATCCATTGATTAATGACCATCTATGAGGAGGAGTTGGAGTGGCATTTATTGAAGAAAAAATGGTAGAAAGTCATTAGAGGTGATTGGAACATGCATAGAGAAGGCCATTGGATCTGACACGCCTGTGAGGAAAGCAAATCAAGCAGTTAGGAGTTCTAGGAAAAAGGGTAGTGCAATACCAAAGAGAACCAAACATAAAGTTATTAAGTGGGAAGTCTTAGTTAAAAATTCATCTAAAGATTTGATTGTTAATAGAGCTCAATGGCATCATGTGATTTATATATCCGACCTCTCCTAGTGTCTTGTTGTTTCCAAGTAGACAATTTCAAGAGTAAGGTCTATGTACTAGCAAAGACGCTAGGCTCCTAGGGGTGTATTGTGAAGTTTCACATCGGCCAGGAACAAATAATGCTTTAGAAGGATACAAATACCTCCCCATTTTTAGGTGATTTAAAACCTTAGGGGTAATGAGAAACTAGAGTAGACAATTTCAAAAGCAAACGAGGTAGACCCTTATAAGGCATCATTAGTTCCCCTTTCCAGCCAATGTGGGACTTCACAATCCACTCTTAAGAAGGAGGGGAATGAAGAACACCTTATAAATGTCTAAATACCCTTCTTGAAGCATTTCAAAACTTCTAATTTAACACATCTATAGAGATTAATTTGAGTCCCTAAAACTTCTTGAAGTTACTCTTAGCTAGTGATGTATATATAATTGGGAGTCTTCCAAACTCTAGACTCCTTAGATAGACACTTGGAGTTAAATTATAACTCCAAATGAACTTAAAAGGGACTAGATGGTTCTTCAAGTAACTTACTCAAAATATGCCTCTTACAACTACTCAAAAATCTTGAGTAACTCTGGCATTGGAAAACCATAAAACTATTATAGAATTGAGAACAAAGTGTAGAATTCATATTTAAATATATTATTAATCCCACAAATATAGGGATTAACTAAATCTAGAGATTATAGGAGATTATTGTTAGGATACTAGCTTGTTCACATTTCAAATCTAGATCTCTTAACAAATTTGATTCTCTCATTTGTGTATAAATGCATACAAGATCCCTGGCCTTAATATACAAGGAAAATGCTTTTGGCCCTCAGGCATAGGAATGGATCTAGAGTGTGCATAGTCTATGGATTCTCATTTGATTCTCTTCATGGTATCAGAGCAATTAGAAGAGATTAATTGATTACCTTCAATCCAAACGTTGACCACTGTAACGTCTTCAAGGTCTCGCTCAGTCGTTGCCCACTGCAACGTGATCAAGAGACCAACCAAAGTTCATTTAGACGTTGCCCACTGCATCCTCATCATAGACCGTCCAAGCGTTACCTACTGTAATGTCATCACAGTCTGGACCGTCGCAAAGTCTTGACCAATCCCTCATCTTCAACTGGTCCTCCTCGACGTCTTTTAAAGTTCTCAGCCTCAGTTTATTGCTATTGAACCATCCTTCCGCTACAATCTCTGATGTCCAGAGCTCGTCCATCATCAAAGTCTCAAGCTCGTCCTGACGATCCCAATACAGTATCGCCTCCGTCAAGTCTCATCCAACCTCGTCCTCCAGTGTTCGTCTATCATCCAAAGAGCTTTGACAATACTAGTGCGGTACGTCCGTGGTTCCCATTTTTCTCTGATATTCCACAAAGCCAGTGATTTCTCATGATTACTATCCTTCTTTTGTTTGTTACTGTGGGACCATATTGTCATTTTGGTAATTCAAGGACCAAACTGCCATTTTGGTAATATGAGGATCGAATTGGAATTTTTTTTCTTGGTAAAACTAAGGCAAATATCTGAAATCCGAGTTCACTATGTCTTCGTCTATGCCACGATCTGGGCCTAGTGACATCTCTACTGTCCTTATCATCTCTAAGAAACTTACCAGTGACAACTATTGAGAATGATCTCAATCTATGATTCTTTCCCTAAATGGAAGGGACAAACTTGAATATATTAATGGTGAAACTAAAATGCCTCCAATATCATAAACCCAAGCATTTTGAAAATGGAAGTCAGAAAATGCTTTAGTTTCCTCTTGGTTAATTTATATTATGTCCTCACTTAAGAGTTTCATGTATCTACCATCAGCTCGGGAGATTTGGAAGGCTCTCCTTGAGACATATAGTCCTGTAGGGAATCGCTCCCGTATATTTGATGCTAAGAAAAAATTGTGGCAATTGAAACAGGACCACGTGTCACTCGATGATTATTATCTGAAAAAATCATCTTTATGGCAAGAGTTTGATGACCTAACAAATAAAACTCATCATTGTGGCTGATGCTAAAGAGGATCGCAAAGAGAAAGAAGAGGAAAGAGTCTACGAGTTGCTAGCCGGTCTTAATGTGATCTATGATGATGTTCGGACATGTTCTCAGTCAAGAGCCCTTGCCCTCTGTACGTGAAGTCTATACTTATTAAGCAATTTCTCACCTTGATAGTATAATGGTACTAGACACTATTGATGAGGCCATGGCTACACCTGAGTGGAGGCAAGCTATCTTAGAAGAAATGGAGGCCCTCAAAAGAAATAAGACATAGGATATAGTAGATCTACCTTAAGGAAAGAAGCCTGGTGGATGCAAATGGGTATTCACTCCAAAGTATAAAGCAGATGAACACTTGAGAAATACAAAGGTAGACTAGTAGCAAAAGGTTTCACTCAAATATATGGAGAAGATTACACAGAAACTTTCGCTCCAGTAGCCAAGATGAGTACCATCAGAATTCTCTTAACTGTTGCAGTCAGTGGCGGATCTTGAGATAAAGATTTGGGGGGGCAAATATATACTCATTGACTAATTAAGAAAAAATTATTTGAGGGGGCCAAATATTTATTAGAACAAATGTATACATTTTTTGACCAAATATATAAAAAAAATCTTATTTTCATTAAATTTTTTTCACAATTTTTTTTTTTTTTTTGCAGGGGCCACAGCCCCCACTTGCCCACACTAAGCTCCGCCACTGGTTGCAGTAAATTTAGATTGGGATCTGCACAAGCTCGATGTAAAAAATGCCAACCCCAATGGAGACCTCAAGGAAGAAGTACACATGAAGTTACCTCCAGAGTTCCCAGGAAAAAAGGCTAACCAAGTCTGCAAGCTAAAGAGGTCATTATATGAGTTGAAACAATCTCCACATGCCTGGTTTGATAGATTCACTCGAGTTCTGAAGAGACACGGGTATACTTAAGGGCAGAGTGACCACACTTTGTTCGTTAAACATCATGAGGTCAAGATACCGTGTATGTTGATGATATAATTCTTACTAGAGATGACGAGGTAGAAATTAATCAAATCAAGGCAGCCCTAGCATGGGAATTCCAAATCAAGGATCTTGGAGAAATGAAGTACTTTCTTGGGATGGAAGTAGCTCGATCCAACAGAGGAATCTATATCTCCCAAAGAAAGTATAAACTAGACCTCCTAAAGCAAGCGGGGATGACAGGTTGCAGACCTAGTGACACACCTATACAGGTTAATAAAATAGACGAAGAAGCAGATCTCGGTAAAATAGTGGACATAGGGAACTATCAACGGATGGTAGGCAAACTAATATATTTGTCTCACACTAGACCATACATTGCATTTGCTGTAAATGTTGTTGGCCAGCATTCTCATGATCCTAAACAAAAACATTTAAATGAAATCTACAAGATCCTTCGTTATTTGAAGGGATCTCCAAGACGTGGCTTACTATTTAAGAAAACTGTCAAACGGAATGTAGAGTTGTTTACAGATGCTGATTGGGCAGGTGACCAAGATGACAGGAAATCCACATCTGGATCTTGCACATATGTGGGCCAACTTGGTAATATGGAGAAGTAAAAAGCAAAGTGTAGTTGCAAGAAGCAGTGCTGAAGCTTAATACAGGGCTATAGCATTGGGAATCTGTGAAGGCTTATGGATAAAACGTGTCCTGGAAGACTTCAGGAAGTGTATAAATCTGCCAATCAAGGTCCATTGTAATAATATGGCTGCTATTAATATTGTTCATAAACCGGTTCAACACGACAAAACCAAGCATGTTGAGATAAACCGACATTTTATAAGGGAAAAAGTTGGAGGTATCATTGATCTAAGATATATACCTTCTAAAGAAGAGAATGTAGACATCCTTACCAAAGGATTGCCCAAGGAAAGGTTTGAGTATCTAATTGGCAAGTTAAACTTGATTAATATCTACAATCCAACTTGAGGGGGAGTGTAGAATTCATATTTGAATATATTATTAATCCCACAAATATAGGGATTAACTAAATCTAGAAATTATAGGATATTATTGTTAGGATACTAGCTTTTTCAAATTTCAAATCTAGATCTCTTGACAAATTTGATTCTCTCATTTGTGTATAAATGCATACAAGATCCCTGGCCTTATATACAATGAAAATGCTTTTGGCCCTCAGGCATGGGAATGGATCTGTGCATAATCTATGGATTCTCATCTAATTCTCTTCACAAAGATTATTGAAGTGTTAGACTAGTTTAATTTAGTAGTTCTTGTGGTTGTTTTTATATGAAATAAATTCAAGTCTAAGGTCGACATAAGTTTCTTACATAGCAAGTACTAATCTCGTTATTCAAACTGATAGGAATGATATTGTGTGGGTATATAGGAATGATAATATGGTTTTGGATCTCATTGCCCACAAAGAGCCACGTTATGTTCTTGTTGAGTATTCCAGTTCATTCTCTCCTCTTAACAATATTGGAAATTGTTGCACAGCATAAAATACTGCGTATTCTGTTTTTTTTATAAAAAAAAAAACCTCAAGTTTATATTGCATTAGCTTTTGACAAGAGGTACATGAACATTTATAACCAAGGGTTTTGAAGTTAAATTCATATCTTCTCCATTCTGATAATGAAAACTAAAAGTCCATCTCATGATAATTGATTGTAATTGGCTTATGCTTTGCCCACCAGCAATAAATCGCCACCTCCAAGCCAAAGGACTTTAGAGTGAGGAGCCATATTAGAGATGGAAAAAAAATCATTCACAAGCCATCATGTAGGAGTTTAAGCATAGGTTGAACAAGGTTTAATGTTTTCTTTAGCTACATGCAAGGCAGCATCAAATACAAATTTTACTTTGAAGGGCAAAGCCAATATGATTTTCATTTTGGCGTTGGCACTTGGTCAAAGGATTTGTAAAATGTCAACACTCAACATATTGATGCAAAATAGGTGCAAGCATAAAAACATTTGCTTCTAAAATCAAACTGTAGTTGAGAAACAGACTGACCTTGAAGAAAATTTTTCTCCGACGTTGGTGTCCACCATGGTCGTGATTGCAAGTCTTCAAGGAAGGTCACAGACTTTGATCCAATCTCATTAGAGAGCTCAAGGAAGTCAATTCCACAATTCAAGCTTTCAAGGACACCCTAAGAAAATATTTAATTGCTATATCTACTATTATATGTATTAGAGAGGTGGTCACCAACAGCCAAGGTTGAAAGTGAATAATTACCTGCTCTTCTTCAATATTATCTGAATTCTGCTTTAGCTGCAGAATAGGCGCTTCAACCCTCGCCGCTAAATATTGACTAGAGTGCTGCAACTGTTCTTTAAACTGCACAAATTCAATTACCTGACATATAACGTACATTTATGACTCAGTCACATATAGTCACGTCATATTATAATAAGTCACAAGAACAGAAAACGCACATTCAATTTATTAAGTTCCCTAAGTTTTATAGAAGTTTATTTTGATCCCGTTAGTTTAAAGGGACATGTCACTTTTGTTTTCTGGTGAGCCAATTTCGTCATTTCCTTCATAATCCATCCAAAATTTAAAGTCAGATTTAATGTGTCGACTTGGACATTAAATTAGAGTTGACAGAACCACATAAATAAATAAGTAGATGTAGGTTCCTCACAAAGTCAGAGAAACAACTTAAAGTATTCATGAATTATGAATAATGCTACTTAGTATGAATTTATATAGATTATGAGAAAGGGGCCAAACTGAATCATTTTATGAAAAACTCAGATGAACATTCTCTGACATATAATCAACAATAAAAATAAATACAGAAAATCCTCCAAATATATGCTAATATTTTTTTCAAAAAGAACCACTCCCAACTGAGTTGTTAAAATTTATTAGAATATTTAATTCTAATATTTTTTAAAAAATATTGAATAAGAATATGAATATAATATTATTAATTTAATATTGAATATATTTATATTATTAATTTAATATTGAATATATTTATATTAATATAGAATTCTATTAATTATTAATATAGAATATATATATTTCTATTAATTTAGATATTTATACAATTTATATACTAGTATTAGAGTATTCTAATTTATAATTTTATTATAGAATTGAATATATATATATAATCTAGAATTATAAATATATAATTAGAATATGAATTTCATATTTTAATTATTTTTTATTTTAATTTAATAAATACTCCCTCAAGTCCTAATTATAAGACATATTTAACCGATTTTGGGGAGATTAAGGAAGGGAGTTAAATTAGTTAATTTCACTCATTTTCCTAAAATGCCCTTATATAAATTTCAATTACATTAACATACCCCCAACTCTATGCTTTCTAATTGAAATGATGGTCTTGCTATATATACATATATTTGTATGTATGTACACACACATATATATCTACAACCCCCCTCCCCCCGAGAAAAAAAAACACATACACCCCCCAAAAACACACACATCTACACACAAATAGAACCCCCCCCCCCACACACACACACATGTATACACACATCCACACACACATATACATAAACACACACACACACAAGTGTCTGAGTATGTACACACATGTAAATACATAAACACACACATATATATATTTATATAATGCGTGTGTATGTCTATATGTGTGTGTATACATATATAAATATATGTGTGTTTCTATGCATTTATGTGTTTATATATATATATATATATATATATATATATATATATATATATATATCGGTAAATTAACGTTAACTCGTTGATAAACAAATTAAAAACCAAAAATTTAAAAGTTTTATTGACTGGAAAATTCTATACACCTAAATACATATACTTCCAAAAAACTAAACACACTTGAGAGAATAAAATAGGGGAATTTTAGGAAGAAATTGACAAAAATTTAAATTTTGTCCTATAATTAGGACCAAAACCAACTATCAAATGTTGTCCTATAATTAGGACCGGAGAGAGTAATAAATTGAATATATTAATATTTACATTACAAATAGATTTTTATATTCAATTTATAGATAGAATTCTAAACAGAAAAGAAAATAATAATAAAAAAAAAGTCAATTAGCTATTCAATCTAACTAATATTGAATAAATGCTAGAGTGTTCATATATTTTCAGGAGTTTATATACAAATTTTTTTTTTACCCTTCCCCAACTAAAAATGGAATTAGATTTGTTGTCTGATCTATATCTATGCGTATCCAATCTAATTTAAGACCCAGTCAGTAGAGAGACACTACATTAGTAGTGGAAGGATTATCATATCAAGATTTACCGATTTCTTTTCACTACTAGAATCTTTCTAGAATTCTTGAATCCGAGACGTAAAGATTTATAGAATTAAAGAATAAAACCTGCAAATGCTTAGAATTTAGAATCAAGGAAGTCTCAAGAATCCCTTTCCCCCACTTGCTTCTACTGGAAAAAAATTGTCAAACTTTATATAATAAAGAAAACGGAATAAGCTATTTTGTCAATCGTGACAAGACTTTTAAAGCCTGTTTGGATGATTTCAAAACCTAAGTTTTGGACCTATTTGGATGATTTCAAAACCCATTTTTTTCAGATTGTTCTCTCTTCTTTGCCATCATTAGTATTTTTTCAGTACCGATCAATATCTTAAGTATCTTTTTAGTACCTGTCATTACCCTGAAATATTTTTTCAAGATCTTAAAATAAACTTTCAAGATCATGGGTTATTTTTTTAGAAGTATTTTAATTTTGGACACAAATTTATGTAATTTTTAGTATTTATTATGAAATTTAATATTTATAATATTTATAATAAAACCTAATTCTTTATATGCAATTATCAAAAATGCTAATGTCTTTTTTGGTAATTTGAGCATGAAAAAGCTATTCTGATAATAATATCCAAACACTATCATTTTATAACATCACTTTTTTCAATGATCTATTATGCAAAAAGCTAATATGAAAAAGTCATTTTACCTTGTAAATTCCAAAAGCTAAATCCAAACGGGCTCTTAGCATTGTCTAGAACGACACAAACTTTTAAAGGAGCTCCTCTTTTAAATATGCAGAGGGATTGGGATGCTGCAGGTCTAAGATCCTTTCTGATTTTGAATTTATTTTTTCAACTATTTCCTGAGAGGAAAAGACACTTTATCCACCTAATAATCTTTTATAATAAAATCCTTTTTTTCTTTTTTCCCAGGGCCGGAGGATTTCTGGTTTATCTACAAGCTAATCAGAAAGTATGAACAAATTTTTACGGTAAGTTGACTCCAAATTCAAATTGTATGGATGCCACAAGCAATGCACTTAAAAGGAAAACCTTTGAAAACTACACATACTTTAGAGTAGTTTCTGTGGCGATATGCATGAAATGTTAGATCAGCAGATTCTCTTAAGTAGTCATCCATAAACTTGAGGTAATCCTTCAGCAGACCGCCAAATTCTGTCCACAGTGGAGACACCAACATCTGTGGATATATATGGTGTGAAAGGGTTTCCATCAAAATATTCTTTACATCCAATGATTTATACCTGAAGAGAACAAAAAAAATAGAATAAGCTTGGACGATGCAAACAATGTAAAATCAAAACAATCAACACTGGCTTGCACCAGATGAGGAGTCTGTCAAAATAAATGTAGATGGTGCGTTTGCTGTGTCCACGAAGGAAGCTAGTATAGGGCTGATATGCAGGAATCAGAGGTGAATTTGTAGGGGGAAGGGGGAGAGTAGTAAAGGCTGATTCTCCTTTTATGGCTGAATGTATAGCCTTGAAAGAAGCCCTGTTGCACAGAGGAAAGTTCCATGAGGCAAAAGTTGTGATTGAGACTGACTGTGTGAAGTACTATATAGAATAATCAGGAGCAGGAGTTTAGTTGGTTGTGAATGGAGATGCAGGGACTTGTTAACTGATATATTTGGCTTGCTGGATTCATTGTGTGGTGTATCGATATCCCTGGTTCCTAGACAAGGGAATCAAGCTGCAGATAGACTGGCAGCATTAGCAAAAAAGAGGATGTACCAGCATTCTTGGCTGGACAACATCCCATCCTCTTTGAGCAGTATACTAATCCGAGATAATCAGCAGGCTGAAATCAGGGAAGCTAGTCCTGATGGTGGTTCCACCAGAAAAGGGATCGGCTAAACAACTACTGCCCTCACTGTTACAGGAAATAGTTAGATTTATAGTTTTCTTTTGGTAAGGTGTGTGTTAGGATATG
The DNA here is from genome assembly GCA_037074495.1 of Acacia confusa. NCBI lineage: Eukaryota > Viridiplantae > Streptophyta > Magnoliopsida > Fabales > Fabaceae > Acacia > Acacia confusa. The sequence goes on from CM073506.1 coordinate 13,609,357, forward strand.
ATGTTAGATGTTTTTTGAGTATTTTCTTGGCTTCGGCTATTGGTGTGTGTATTACTTGATTTTGATTGGTAATAAAATTGATCTTTTTGTGCCAAAAAAAAAAAAAAAAACTGCCTCACCATTCATATGCCACTGAAAGAGCACCAAAATAAGAATACATGTGCAACAGCAAGATCTTGTACTGCCAAACATGTCTAACAAAAGAAAACAAGTTATTTCAGCAAAGGAAACATCGCAGCCACAAACATCATCAAAATTTAACCTAAGATCTGGTGGTCTGAAGTTTTGAAACTTGTAGTTTTATAGAGAAAATAGGGCAATGTTACGGTAAACCACAAACACAAGAATGGAGATGACCAGTAAAAACAACGGAAGTTTTTTATATGCTTCATATTTCTCCAAGACATTAACAATACCATGGCCATGGCAAGCAACTACGTGTTGCAACAACTATTAGTTCAAACACAGAATAAGGACCCCAAATTCCTGCAGCTAAGTTTCATAGATATAAAACCAAATGTGGTTAATGAACAAATAATAAAATCTCAATTCAATTGGAATAATCTAATTAGAAATTCTATTCCAAATACTATTTCAAAACAAATCCCAACAGTTTTAGCAAGATATTAAATTGTGAATAAAGCTTAGTTCCTTACAAGCTCCCCATTCTTTTTTACTGCAATCATGTGACCAAAATCACATTTGCACTAGACAGATTCTCGAAGATAATTTCTTAAAATTACATGTTTCTAATAGTAGACACACACACACACACACACACACACAAAAGAACATAGATCTGCAAGATTAGAATGAATCCAAGAAATAAAAGCATAGGCCAGAGGTGATGAATGATAGCAAGATCTGCATGACTTCAACATTTTTCCTTTTGACCAAATGCATTCGGTTGAGGTTCCTAAATATCATGCAAGAGAATTCCTGACCTTCGTATTGCCAAGCCAAATTCCAGAACTATGACTGCCTCCACCAAATAACCAACATTTTTAGTGCGCCAGAATAACTGTACCAAAATATAAAAATATGTTAACAGTGGCAATAGGATCCATATAGTTTTTTCTATGTAGATTATCAATAATTTATTTGTAAAAGACAACATTATCAACAATTTATTTGTGAACCAAAAGGTTAATATGCAATGTCAACAGATGCAGCCTGCGCATCAACGTTACCACAGAGCATTAATGTTACCACATAAAAATCCAAGGAAACAATAAAAATTTTACTTTAGTTGCAATCCCATTACATGAGAAAAGTAGTTGATTCCAATGGAAAAGAACCGTTAAATCTACAAGGTCTTGATTTGCTAAACTTTATAAGGAGTCAACAAGCCTTCCAACTTAAGATCTTCAAAGAAGGAAACTTTAAAAATGAGAAGCTTCTAATTGAAGCATTTCTCCAGAGAACTGTGTTGAATAATAAGGCAACCTATAAGATCAAGCTTAATCTGTGAGAGCAGAACATTGTTTTAAGAGTCGTAACTCTTGAACTATTCCTACCCTTCATGTAAAAGAATGAAATTATAAGATGTAGATAACCACAACAGTTCCAGTCATGCAACACATAAACTATCTATCTCAGCCACTGTGCTATAAGCTCATTTTATATTCTTTGAGCTTAATGTATTTTTTTGTACCTCCCCCAACCACCAAAACAAGCGAAGATAATAGAATAAAATACATGTCCATATGGGGAATCATAGCAGGGATCCTGCAAACCCTTTAACCTTATTTTTCCAAAGTCAAAGAAACTCAGAAATTTTAACACCACATACCTGAACCAACAAATTACATATTATTGAAAGAAGCTCCTCACCCTGCATGCTCTCCTGTGGATCCAAGTCCTTAGAAAAAGCAACACTTTTGCAATATATTTCAGCCATTTGTGCACAACAGACTTCAAGCTCTAGAACAAGTTTAGATGAGCTTGTTTAAATGACCAGTCAATACTAAACAATGAAGGCTCATATTCAAGCCAGTTCAAATTATGAACTCTATTAGAGGAGTAAATAACTTTCTTATTTTCAAGGAAAATACTGAATTAAATAATGAAACAATGTACATGAGGGCACAACTACTGAAGACTCACCACTTGCAGAAGACTCAAACATGTCACCCATTAATAATTGTTGGATCTTGAAAAAGGAAAAAGTTTGCCCAAGATTCTTTACTGGCAAGGTTGTCAAGGAATCAGAATTTTCCTTTAACTTCTCCAAAAGTTCTATCTTCTTAACAGGATTGAATACTTCAATGAACATCTCCACGTCACTAGTAAAACAGGGCAAGTGACCAAACCTATGACCATAAAACGAACTCTTAATTTTAATGTTAAGTTTTTAATGCTGCATTTTTCCAAGAACTACACAAGAGAGGAAGGAACCAAATTCTAAGAAAATTGCCACACACCGAGCCAGCCGAGAGTACTAAACCTTCTAGAAAATTATTGAAAAGCTCAAATCTCTACATACAGCATTAATTTGACTGATTCCATTCCACAGCTAAGGGCAGAAAGAACGTGGAGGAGACGTGTCATTTTATTGCATAAAAAAAAAATTTAAGTCATCAAGAAGAACTAATGATATTAAACAAGACTTGGTAGTATTATAACCAGAGGCAATTCTGACATAAATTAATTGGTACAAATTGAACAAGTATCTGCAGGCAGCAGTCTTGCAAGAACCAGATTTGTGAGCCTCATCCAGATTTTAATCCCCTTTCAATTTCTCAAATGGCTTCATACATTATTAACTTTTCTTACAAGATCCCCAGAAGACATTTCACATACATGAGAATTGAAAACCAAAAAAATTAGATTTTTCATGGATAGTAGGTTTGATGAGGTACCTGCAAAAATATTGCACAATGGCATCCATTAAGCTGTCATCATTCCCCCTCCCACGCAAATGCTTCCTTCTTTCAACTTCTATAGTTGCTAAGTATGGACCCCTTAGAGAGTTATCAACGGGATCTGATTGTAACTTTTGTACAAACTCCAACGCATTTGATACTTGACTATCAAACTGCACCAACATTGTGCATGCATCAAATTCAACAACAGCAAAAAAAGAATAAAACCCTGCTGTATGTTCAACTCATTGACAAGGTAAAGAACGTTAAAGGATAAACATTCACCTCTTCATCTGTCAAGTGGGAGACTTTGCAACTAATAAACTTAGACGGATGAACTGCATCCTTAACAGCCTCATCACACCATATGCTGTCATCTTCCAGCAAACAGCCTAGGTAATGAAGGAAAGACATCCAGTCATCTGGGCTGCCAAAAGGAGACAACAACACAAAAAGAAAGCCAAAAAAGCATTAGTATAATCAAAAAATTAACTTGATAACTATCTTGGTAATTATATATTGGAAGTATATAATTGATGCAATGGAAGAAGAAAAATGATTTGAATAAAACCCCGAATATATATCTGCATTTGCATATATATATGTAGGCACCAAGATTCACATCAGCAACAATTGGCAACAATTCTTGCGCAATTAAACATAATGAATGCAAAAATTAATGTTCTGAAAAAGCAAAAAGCACCGACTATAAATTATGGAGAATCAAGCCATAACAACAGAGGAACTAATGGTGCACATGATGAAGATGATACAAAAAATCCTTCTTGGAATAGGAACCCTTCTAAGTGGCCTTATTCAAAGGTTGAATTTCCAAAATATGAAGGCGGCGATCCAAGAGGCTAGATTTACCAGACTCCAGAAGATCTGAAGATTGACATAGTAGCCATGAATCTCAAGGGCGATGCATTAGATACCTTTACTTGGGTTTCCTCGAGAAGAACGATAAGGTACTGGGATGAATTGGTACAAATTTTCCAAGAACAAGATTTTGTTCGTCACCAATCTCACATTCAAGGGTGGCCAGAGCACTATCTTTTGGGAGTATTTATCAAGGGGTTGAAGGAAAAATTTCAAGCTAATATTAAAATTCAAAAACTACGAACACTACATAAGGATGTGAGTTTGGGTTTGAAATTTGAAGCAAAAGCCCAAGCCCAACAGCATTCACGACCTAATCCGCGATTGCACAAGTATGGTGTGACTCATCGTGTCACTACTTCATATCATCCACAAACTAGTGGACAAGTAGAGATGTCTAATAGGGAATTGAAGCAAATTCTGGAGAAAACTGTTGGGAAGTCAAGAAAGGATTGGTCCAAGAAGCTTGATGATGCTTTGTGGGCATACCGAACGGCATTCAAAACTCCTATTGGCATGTCACTGTTTCAGCTACTATATGGTAAGTCTTGCCACCTTTTAGTGGAGCTTGAGCACAAGGCACTTTGGGAACTAAGCTGCTTAATTTTGATGCTAAATCTGCTGATGAAAAGAGGTTGCTCCAGCTTAATGAACTTGATGAATTCAGAGTTTTTGCATATGAAAGTGCTAGCCTCTACAAAGAAAGAACCAAGAGGTGGCATGACAGGAGGATTATTCCTAAGGAGTTCCACCCGGGACAGCAGGTGTTACTTTACAATTCACGATTGAAACTTTTTCCAGGGAAATTGAAGTCTAGATGGTCAAGACCCTTTGTGGTCAAAGAAGTCACTCCTTTTGGTGCAATTGCCACTGCACCAATCGGTTCGGATGAAGCTTTTAAGGTGAATGGACAGCGACTGAAGCCTTACCATGGTGGAGACATTGACAAAGGCAGGACCTCTATGGCCTTGGAAGCAGAAACTTAAGGTGATATCCGTCAGGCTCGAGACATTAAACAAGCGCTCTTGGGAGGCAACCCAATATATTTTTCTTTCCATTTTAGTTAGTATTAGTAGGGTAAAAAAAAAAGGGCCGAAAGTTGGCGCCTAGGGCGCCAACCTTCGGCCTTCCCCCACAATGCCAAAAAAAAAAAAAAATTCCAGACCGAAAGTTGGCGCCCAGGACGCCAACTCTCTGCCCCCCTCCCCATTTTTATTTTTAAAAAAAAAAAAAAATTCTTTTTCCTCTCTCCTCCTCCCCCCTTCCCCACCTGTGGACCACCCCCCCTCTCGCCTTTTCTTTTTTTTTCTACAACCCTAGCCGCACCCCCTCCCTCTTCACTCTTTCTCTCTCTCTCGTCCACTCCCTCCTCCTTCTTCCTCCATTATTTCCAGCCTTCATTCTCCTCCTTCTTCCTCCTCCTCCATCACTCTCCTTCTTCTCTTTTCCCTTCCCCATTCCCAACTCCTTCCTCCTCCCCTCATCACTATCGCCCCCCTCAACACCACCACCACCTTCACTCACCGTCCCCATTCCCAACTCCTTCCTCCTCCCCTCATCACCACCTCCCTCACCTACCTCCTCCTTCCCCACCGTCCCCTCCTCTTCCCTTTTTCCTTTCCCTGACCCCCCTTCCCCTTTCTTTTTTTACTTTTATTTTATTTTATTTTTTTCTTTTCCTTCCCTCACCCCACTGACCCCACCCCTCTTCTTTCTTTTCTTTTATTATTTTATTATTTTTTCTTTTTCTTTTCTGTTTTTCTTTTCTAAAAAAAAAAGGGAAATTTCAGGTGACGCACAATGAGCAAAGATAGAGGCAAGGGTAAAGCAATTCAACCATATGTCCCTCCAATTGCCGGTTCGAAGCGGGTTCGCAGTTCCTCTTCATCTCACACTGAAGGAGCTCCCAAGTTTATATCTGAGGAGAGTAGGGAGAGGTACCGGTCCTGGTTCCTTCCCAAGAGTTTTTTTCCAGAGCGGACAATAGATACCTTCCTGCTGCCACCTGAACCTCCTGTGGACGATATTATCCGGCGCCGACAATGGAAGAAATTGGTAACTTTTCCTACCAATAGCTCTGGTAAAATATGTAAAGAATTTCTAGCCAATGCTGATAGAGCTCAGGTAGAGCAAACACGGATATCTTGGGTTAAGGGGATAGCTGTTCCTTTTGATGCTGCTACTATTGAGAATTTTCTGGGAACTAGTTATGATCCAGGCAGCCCTTGTGCTTTTAAAGATCATATGCAGTTATTTACTCCTTCCCGTGCCCGACAATATAGACCTGATATTGCTAATTCTGTTGAGTCTTTGTCTGTGCATTGCCCATCCTTCTTCGGTCTAGTGTGAGCGACATAGATTACCAAGAATCCCTGAAAAATTGGCCCGGACCGACCTTAATGCGGATGCCCGTCCATGGTTCCATTTCATCAACAGCAACATCTTTCCATCTACTAACCATGGAGATGTAAATCTGGAGAGGTAGTGACAAAAAACGTGTGTCTTCGATTTGAGCTGGAGAAGGCGCGTCTCGCCTCACCGTCACCACATACGGCATCAGTAGGTGCTGATCGGCAAAACCCAAAGGAACACCGGCGATTTGCTCGGCGCGTGACCACCACGACCTCCGACACAAAAAAAAAAAAAGAAAAAAAAAACAGTTTCATGGATCCATCTCCCACTGCTTTTATGTCCGGTACAAGTTCCGAAACTCCACAAACCCAAATAGCGCCAGTAAACCAAACAGTACCCTACAGAGCCACAAAGATGGTGCCAAATTTCTCAGAAAATCACACTATGGTCATTAACCATAGGTTTAATAGTAAAAACTATCTCCAATGGTCACAAAGTGTGCTGAGGTATATTCGAGGCAAGAGAAAAGAGAAATATATTAATGGGGCAGCCCCTCAACAAGCTCCTAATGACCCGAATTTCGACACATGGTTTGCTGAAATAACCAGGTTATGACTTGGTTATATAACTCGATGACCGTTGAGATTAGTGAAGGCTATCTCCTTGCACACACAGCAAAGGAAATCTGGGATGCAGTTCGAAGGACCTACTCCTCGCTTGATAACACTGCTGCCTTGATTCACCTAAAGCGACAACTCCGTGATTTAAGACAAGGTAACATGTCGGTAACTGAGTATTATAATTCTCTGCTGAAGTTATAGCAACAACAGGATCTGTTTGAAGTACATCCTTGGAGCAACATCGGTGATGCTCAATTGTACAAGAGGATCGTGGAAGAGGGAAGGATACATGATTTCCTCCTAGGCCTGAATGACTCTTTCGAAGAGATAAGGGGCAGAATCATAAGGTTGGAGCCACTACCGCAGCTCTTTGATGTTGTTAACCACGTACAATTAGAGGAAAGTAGAAAACTCCTAAACCAAAGTGGCCCAAGCCAAATTGAAAACTCAACACTTACAGTTAAGGACCACCTTGGGAACAAAAAACTACCAAATGGTGCAACTATTGCAGGAAGAATGGTCATAATAGAGAGGAGTGCTGGAAACTCCATGGAAAACCTTCCAATGGAAACTCGAACTTTCAAAGTCACATTATCCCAGTTGAACCAACGGTTGAGAATAATGATTGCCTGAGCAAGGAAGAATTACAAATGCTTCGCAGGATACTTGAGAAGGAGAACAAGTCAAACTCTATTACTCCTAGTGTGAATCTGGTACAATATGGATTTAAACACGAGGAGGACGATTGGGACTTCTAGAAATAGAAAATAGTACAAAATAAATGGGCCTCTGAGACTCGCAAAAATGAGTACAAGCCCAAGCAAAATAAATGGGCCTCTGAGACTCACAAAGAAGTACAAGCCCAAGCCTTTAAAAAAAAAAAATGGGACCTCTGAAACTCAAAAATGAGTACAAGCCCAAGCAAAATATTGGACCTCTGAGACTCAAAAAGGAGTACAAGCCCAAACAAGAATATGGGACTGCTGAGACTCAAGAAGTACAAGTCTCAAGATTTTGAAACCTGAAGAATGTCAAGGCAAGCTGGAAGTCGTTGACATATACTCTCCAGCTTGAGGGGGAGTGTTAGAATATCATAATATTATGAATTATTTAGATTTAAGCTTTATCTTATTAAATTTGATATTTATTATATCTTAGGATTAGATAAAGATATATTATATCCTTAAGATATTATATCTTAATCATTTTGATTTATTCTGATTAAATAGATTAGATTAAATTCTAGGGTTAGCTCTAGGTTTGCCTATATAAAGGCCCATATGTACTCTCTTTAATTAATAAGATTAATAGAGAGTTTTATCCCTCTAAATTCAACATTATTGTTAGCCAAAAAATAAAGATTTTTCGCCACGTCAACCTTGGGACCCAACTTCTTATTCCAATCCAATGGGTTCCTCTGTCAAACCGTTATCTCCGTCAAATTCCCATAATCATCCAATGATAACGGCATCAATCATAGAATCGCATTGTCCGATACAGAGCAACTCATCAATCTCACAATTTCCAGCTTTCAACGATCAACAACAGCAATTTCAGCAAGAGAAAGGTTTATGTTTCAAATGTGGACATCGTTGTAAAACTTCCACCTTGAGATTAATGGAGATAATCGAAGACATAGGGAAGATGCCTGAATTCTCAAAAGATGAGCAACTTGCCAATGCAAACTTGGCCAAAATTTCCTTCTTTCCACCTTGAGGACAAGGCTTATTTTCAAGGGAAGGGTATTGTTAGGGTTCCACGTGTTTAGAAGTAGTTATTGTTAGTTTGTATTAGTTTAGGGAAGTTACTATTATATTATCTAGTTTATTATTATATTATATTTTATTAGTAATTATTATAGGCAGTTAGGATAAGGAAGTTATTGTATTATCTATTTTATTATTATATTATATTTTATTAGTAGTTATTACAGGTAGTTAGGATAAGGAAGTTATTATTATATTTATTATTATATTATCTTTTATTAGTAGTTATTATAGGCAGTTAGGATCACAAAACTTTATATATGTATGATATGTTTTATGAATGAGGATGACAGAATATTATATGAAAGATTATTGTGTATTGACTAGAGTTTACAGATCCTGGCTCTAGATTACTTTTACTTATTTATTTTCTTTAAATTCTATAAACTCAGTATTCTTTAAGTTCTATCAAATGGAAACTAGTATCACTAGAAAATTAAATAAATAGCCTTGTGACTAATTGATAAAGACACAAAATTTTGCTTACAAGATTTTTTTGGTTCTCAAGATTAGAAAATGGAGCTTAAACGATGTACAAATTACCACAACCAGAATGAAGAAAATTAATTTTAAAAATGGATGAGGAGATCAATAAATTTTGAAGTAGGCTTTTCACAGATTATGCTTTCTACTTTGTTGCTACAACTAGCAAGATCACTTATGAATGTCATAAGCTGCAAATTCAAGATTTTTAAAAGTTACATATAAATATAGATATAGATTCAATGCCCAAAAGCATACCAAGTCTCTAGAATTTTCTTAAAAATAGCTGCAGCAGCGGCATGATCACCTGCCCTAGCAAGAAGTCTACCCTGTCAACTTAAAGTCAGAGGACACAGGTTAATGAGAAGAGTCAAAAAAGAAATGAACATAATAGTCCAAGTTATTTCAATATTGAATCATTGATCAAAACTCAAAACTCTGAACAGTTCAATACAAAATTAACTTGTTTTCAAGAAAGTTGCATCAGACATGTGACTCCAGGCGTTACTTTTTTAATACCACATTCACATCAACCCTGGAATCTACATAAATTCCTATAATTTTAATCTCTACCAATACAGGCATGGGTCAACTTCTAGATATCAAGTTTTCCATTGAAATGGGCGACTGCTTCACAATAAGAAGGGAAATATAAAATATAAATGTAAATAGATGCTAAAAAACAGGGGGGGAGATCCTAAAAATACCTGTAATCGGAGCTTATCAACTTCAATCATCAACAATGAACCTAAATTCCCCAAGAGAATTTCTAAAGCATCCCCAAACTTGGCTTGCTGTTCCAAAATGGAAAGGTAGACAATAAGAGCTGCAACAAACTCAGAAAATTTAATACAAATGTGATTCATTAACAGAATTACAGAACCTTTGTAAGTGATTAAAATAAATAAGGTAGAAATAGGTAAATCACCATCAGGCTCATGCAAGCCATGTGAAGCAACATGTTTCTTGAGTAAACCTTCAGCTAAAAGTAACAGTTTCTCTCCTCCATTGCCACAGAATACCTATAAGGGGTCCAGTTGCAAAAACACAAATGTAAATTGAACATATTTTATTGCATAAATGTATTAAACTCCTAAAGAAAATCAGAAATACCGTCATATTACTGAACCATTGGAGAAAACTTCATTCAACAAAAACTCAACGTCACAAGTCCAACATCCACCACTTTTTATTTGCTAGAGTATAATTGATAAATTATTTACAGTTTCTCTTGCTTTCCAATATTATCCATATCACCTTGACATACACTCAAGCTGAACTCCTCATTGAAACAAACATGGCTCAACGCATACAAACTGACTTGCAGATAACAAGGCAAAGAAAGGCAGCATGAGGTAGTAAGAAGAACCTGTAACTGAATGCTACAAACTGCCCAAAGCAGAAACATTTCTTCTCCAACTAGTTTATACATCTTGATAGCTGTCTGCCAATCAGAAAATAAGTAAGCAAAAAGTATTGCCCACAAAAAAATGCAGAAGAAAATGTTGGGAAAAACTAGAGGACCTAATAAGAAAAAGAAATCATACATACCTGTTGTTGCTTCACAAATGAGTACTCATGGACATAGCAGTTAAATAGTCCCATCATTAGTTCCAGATTATTTGGGAATTTACTACAAGCATGTTCATAGCAGCTGGCAGCCAAATCCACTGGTCAAATAGAGAAGTTTAAGACATCTAACAAAGATATACATATAACAAGCTCACATCGAAAAGAAAACAAATGCTCACAGTGAGCCAATCGCTGGAATACAATCTGAAGAGTACTGAGAGTAAGATCGTCCATCAAAAGAGAATCATTTGTGAATAAAAGCTCTTTGGCATTCAAGCAAACAGAGAATGCTTCGTCAAGTTTACCCATTCTTTCCAAAATGAGAGCTTTAAGTGCCTGCAAGACAGATGACAGCATATAATGACAATGACCTCGGTTAATGAGTTAAAACACCAAATATGCGTGGCAAAAAGGGCAAGCAGGTTTGATCAACGAAAATTCTTCTCCTAAACACCTAACTAAATAAAAAATAAAAGGTCCTTGAATTTCAAAATGAGACACCCAGCATTTCCCAAAATCAGTAAAACAATTTTCATAAAAATGACGCCAACATCCTCTAAGACCACAATAGTACCAAGAAAGAAGGGTGCAAGATACTAGCGAGGTGGAAAATCAAAAACCCTAGGAATCAGCTTCCTAACTAAAGAGCAACTAAACTTCAAAAAACCCAACCGCATTATAGATAATGCTAATAATTGCATATATATTTGCATTCACAAGAGTCCAAGAAACAAGGCCAAAAAAACAAGTAAGGAAAATAGAGAGAAAGAAACAACCTTGAGTTTCATCTTACAAGCGCATAAGTTGAATTAGGATGCTTAGCAAGAAGCGTAGTAACATGCTTGAATGATGCTAACATCCTCTAAGACCACAATGATACCAAGAAAGAAGGGTGCAAGATACTAGAGAGGTGAAAAATCAAAATCCCTAAGGAACAGCTACCTAATTCTAAAAGAAGAGCAACTTAACTTCACAAAACCCAACCCGCATTATGGACAACACTACTTGCATATATATTTGCATTCGCGAGAGTCCAAGAACCAAGGCCAAAAACAAGTAAACGAAAAGACAGAGAAAGATACAAACTCGGAAAGTGAGTTTCATCTTACAAGCGCATAAGGTGAATTAGGATGCTTCGCAAGAAGCGTAGAAACATGCTTGAATGCGTTCTTGAACTGGCGTGAATCAATGGCGTCCCAAATGGGCCGTACCCTTCGCTCGGGAATCCCACCGGCTAAACCAAACTTGGACGCCATCAGAGAGAGGAATGACGGTCAACAACCCCAACTTCCTGCAGTTGCTGGTCTTCTAAACCGTAGGGACGAGAACGTTGAGTACCAGAGAGTCAGAGAGTCGGAGAACTGAGAAGTATCCGAAAAGAAGCGAACCGGAAACCTAAGGGTCCGTTTTGAGAAAACACTGCAGTCGCTTACTACTAGTTTTTTTCCCCGGGGGGGCGGGTGGTGTCGAATGGGCTTAATAATCTCGTTTAATGCCCCAAAAAATGTGCCGGACCCTGTCCAAAAATTAAGTCCACATTTTTGGAATCCAACTCACGAAAGCTGTTTCATTACCAAAAATAAGTGATTATAGAGATATCCAAAAAAAAAAAAAGTGATTATAGAGTCCATAAATCCCGTTTAGTTAAAGTTTTGAAATATGAGTTAATTGTGATTTTAGTTCATACTTCAAGTTTGAGTATAAGTGACTTAAGGGTGGCTTTTGCATTTAGAAAATCCCAATGAAGCTTACATTATATTTTAGAGAAAATCCTATATAAAAACGATTGAAAAAGAAAAATTACATATTAGGTTGGTAAACTTAACAAATCTTAAATTAAGTCAATGACCCAATTTAGAATATTTAAATATTGGTTACTTTCTAATAATACCCTTATATCCATCGTCGGCAAAAGTACGGAAAAACCCTAATTAATTAATTAATTACCAAATTGCTACTGGGGAAAACTATTAACCTATTTGCCTCCTGTAATCGATTATATGCCTAATGTAATCGATTACAAAGGGTCAAATCTCTTTTTTTTTCAATTTTTACACTATGTAATCGATTACGCCACGCCACAATAGCGTAATCAATTATATAAAGCTTTACACTATGTAATCGATTAAGCTCTGTGGCGTAATCGATTATATAGTGTAAAATGTTATGTAATCGATTACACTACAGTGCGTAATCGTAGTGTAATCGATCACATAAACTCAAAGCAAATATGGCAGTTACAACGCAATGTAATCGATTACATTGCGCGATTTCAGTTTTTTAAAAAACTCAAACCACCCGAAACCCTTCATTTGCTTCCATCATAACCAATTAGGCTCCCAACTCTCCTTCATTCTCATTTTTGGCCAAAAAGCTTAGACATCAAGGAGTGGGTTGAGGAAAAATCAAAGATTTGCTCTCATTTGCGCTGATTTCGGTAGGTTTTCAGTTCCTATTGTGAATTTGTCCCTATTTTCTCCGTTTTTCTAAAGATATGGTGCATTTAATCAATTAGGGTTTGTTTTCTTTGGATATGTAGTGTTTTAATCATTGATTTGAATTGTTGTTGATTGTTGTTTTTGAACAAATGAGAGATTAAATTGATGTTTTTGTGCATTTTGGAAACAATGTGTGGATATTTGCATGTGAATGTAAAGCAAACAGTGGGGTTGAAGCACAAATTACATGTTATTGTGTGTATGGATGTTGAAGGTTATTGATTATGTTTGTTTTGATTGTTGATTGTGCATTTTATTATCAATTACATTATTTCCGTTGACGGATATTGATTATGCATTGTGATTATGACATTAATTGTGTTTGTTTCATGTTTGTTGATGGTTTATATTGTATTTTTGTAGGTATTTGTTGTCATCGTGCCTCCACGCAGACGAGTTGACACTCAGACGTTTCAAGCAGCGAAGAGAGGGTGATACATCTGACTCTCAGGCACAGTCGGAAGATCTCTGGTATGGATATATGTTAGAGCATCATGCAGCATCCCACAGAGCATTCCTACAAAACTTTGCGGGCAGAGCTGTGATCAAGCCCAAGTCACTGGACATGGTGTCTTTTTGCAAAGGAGGAATTTGATATAGTCTCACTACTTGAGGCTTTGCATTTGTGTGGCTTGACGGAGTTTGTCAGTCCCTACTCAAAGGATATGGTTAGAGCTTTCTACCATAATCTCAGTTACATTCATGGAGACCTGAAGTCACGCGTATGTGGATTGAGATAGTTATGACAGCTCCCATATGAGCCCACATACTGGGATATGATTTTGATGGGGCGGCCACCATTGAGTATGATGGGGATAGCACATGCCCCTACCTGGATGGGACCGATTTGAAATCACCTCTTCATTGTGCTTCTGGACCTAGTGTAATCGATTACACCATACTAGTGTAATCGATTACATGGTGTAATCGATTACACCAGGTCCAGAAGACCAATGATTTTTTGATTTCGAATAGTTGCATGTCCAAACTCATGTCCAACTTCATTTTACCTATAAATGTGACTTAGGGAAGGTATTTTTGCCAACAATCAATGTCACCATAATTATAGTATTTGAAGGCTTCAACGGTCTGGTGAAATGTCCAAAAAACCTACGGAATATGCATTTATTAGTGTGAACACACTGTCCATTGAAGGCTTCAAAGGTATCAAACCTGAAAACCGAACCCACATTACACTACGTCATGTATGTCAATCAATTGGGTAAGAATGCAAATGATTCCTCCCAATCACCAAATAACTTCACAACAGCCTTCATTTTTTCCCTCCAGACCTTCCTGTATGTTACGTTATATCCATATAGATGTTGTATCCTCTCTTGTATCAACGCTGGTTTTACAGCTGGATCTTCTCTTAACATACCTAGTGAAAACAAATCAGAGTCCATTAATGTGTTGTCAATAAACAAACCGAATAACACTGCAACAAAATGGAAAACATACCGATAATGGCTGCACATATAACGTCTGAATCCAACTGTCTATAATCCCGAACGAGAGCTTAGTTATGGCAAGTGTGATCTTGACCCCACTTACGAATCACCCAACAATTTCCATTCTTGGGGACCGTTGCCCTCATATACTAAGGACAACCGTCGGCATGGTTCTGACACCTCATGATAAACCTATGGTCATCGCTTTTCTCAACTATGCCTGTACAATGAGACTTCACGCAATATAATTTCACAGCATGTTGCATTTCAGACTTCAAAGGAAATTGTTGATACAAATATAATGGATCACATAAATGTCAACCACCTTGCATGTTGTAATACCCTGAATTTTGGGTCTAAAGGCTTGAGAATTAGCCTATTTTTGGGAGACTACTAGGCCCTATTTATAATGCATTCAAAGTCTTGAATTTAGTATGAGAAAGAGTTTAAGATAATTAGTAGGAATATTTAGAATTTGGAAAATGTTATGAATTAATTAGGGCTAAAGTGCAAAAATACACATATGTTTTTCCTCCAGGAGCGCCTAACAACATATGTTTTTTTTGAGCAAAAATACACACGTCATTAGGTTTTAGGAGCAAAAATACCACTTCCATTAGTTGACCGTTAACTGACCGTTAGTTGACCGTTAACCATGGTGAAATTACCTTTTTGCCCTTAGTTTAAAATAATTAAAAAAGAAAAGGGTTAAGGGCTTAAGGGCAAAAAGGTAATTTCACCATGGTTAACAGTCAGTTAACGGTCAACTAACGGAAGTGGTATTTTTGCTCCTAAAACCTAACGACATGTGTATTTTTGCACACAAAAAAACATATGGTGTTGGACGCTCCTGGAAAAAAAACATATGTGTATTTTTGCACCTTAACCCAATTAATTAAGGGAAAATTAACAAGTGATTGTGTGTGAATGGGATTAGTATGATGTGTATGTGTTGTGTCTTTGGGATAACTATATATGAGTGATATGTGTATGGTGCTCAATGTGTGTGTTGCTCAAATATATCATTAAGTGTTGTTTTTGATTAAGATATATGTGTATGGATACGTGTTGCTCAAATTCAGCAAGTGATTATGTGTGTGAGACAAGTGTATATGTGGACATTATATATGATAAAGTGTGTGTGTGCAGAATTATGTGAGTAGCCGTGGAAACAAAAGGGAAAGAAAGAGTAATTAAGTGTGATGAGTGTGTACGTGTGTGTAATGTGTGGTTGTTTGTGACGTGTGTGTATATTATGTGTGTGTTTTGTGTAGTGCCAACTCATGTAGGGCTTTGTTCCTTATTGCTCCATTAGACATGTGTACACCATACTCATAGAATATAAACCTTACCCTCTTCACCTTAGGCCACCAACCGAACATATACTTCCCCATTTCTTGTCATTTTAATTCCCATTCGGTATCATTTCCTATATCATTTCGGCCAAGCCATGTATTCTCCATTCCTTGTATAATTAATTCATTTGATCATCTCCTATTCCAGCGTTTATATTCATTCTTCATTTGCTTTCAGTCTCAAATATTTATCTTCACACATAAATCAGAAGTATAGATGAGATTGAGAATGTGGGCTATGAGAAAGAGAAGAAAAGGAAGAAAAGATCAAGGCAGTAACCCTTCTCTCACATATTTTGTATACCTTTATATGCTTGTATTTATCACTATATGTATTTATATAAAATGCATGAATGCTGAGTGTGTTGTATGAATTGTATGTATAATTGATGATTATACTTGCAAGTATTGTGTATACATTGTCTATGAGTGATTGTTAACATTACTACCGGGATTCATTTGAATCCCAAGAATTATTTTTGGATAGCTTTAATTTTTACAAATAGGGTAAGAAGCCCGAGAATGAAGAAGGAGATGCTGGAGGATTATACTGCGAAGGGAGAAGGATTTGAGCTTTTAGTTTTATTTTACTGAAGTGTAAAATTTATGGTACATGATTTGTAGCTACAGTAGTGGTTTTTGTTTTAAGGGACGCTTTTGTATGCATTTTGATATATAAAAAGGTATACTTTTGGACGGGTGTTTCACATGTCATCATCACCAAATAACATCTCTATCTCATTTTCACATTGCGCCCAATTAATGTTGGAATAGTATGGGTTTTCGTTCCAAAATGGCTCAATATCAGTCCTTACAGCTGTACAAATTATTTTTAGTCAAAACCACTTAATAAGAATTACAAATATAAATACAAATACAAATTTACTAATTTATCACTGTTAACTAGGTCAATACGAAGCGGTGACTGTGACATTCCCAAGGTACTCAGGTCTACAGTGTTCGTGTCATCATTGAAATTACCATCGACATCAGTATCTGACGAGTCACCTAGTGGAATTACACTATCAGGTTCTCCCTCCACGCTGTGAATATCCTCCTCTTCCTGATCCTCCTCTTCCTCCGTCAATCTCATTTGACTTAATACTTGTAACGGTGCATATAAACTGACAGCTCTGTCTTCTTGACCATCATATTGTGGAGATCTTGTATGTATGGGAACAAACGATGCTTTACCAGATTCAACCTCAACATAAATCTCAATAATTTTTTTGTGATTTTCGATTGTCAAAGGCATCTATAATGCACTATACATCTTCATCATCACACACATCGTTACTAATGTAGTATACACTATTAAAACCGACAATAGTCTCACTTTGGCAATCAACCGATGAATGCAATGGCTGTCATGTAGCCCCAATTTTTGGCAAATCCTTTCTTTGAGCTGGTTGTACGTAATGCCCCGATTGATTTTCAGCATTTTCGTTTTTCCTTCAAATTGCACACCATCAGGACCTTCAAAATGCCTCCCACTATGGTAGATTACGGCAACGTAGGCATTAGAACTTGAACTCATCCTCCACAACAGAACTTGGGAGCTACAAGGGGGGTGGGTTTCAGATTCTACACAAAAACAAAGATGGATGAAGTTAAACTACAATGATTACACAAAAATACTACTTTCAAAGAGGAGAATGGCCTTACACTTTGATGGGCCACACAAAAACCGACCAAAACACAAGCAACCAGAGAGCTTTAGGGCAAAAATGTTAAAATGGAACCGAATGAGCTCAAATTGCCTTTTAAAAAATACATCTGTCGAAATGTAATCGATTACGCACTGTAGCGTAATCGATTACATAACATTTTACACTATGTAATCGATTACACCACAAAGCTTAATCGATTAATAGTGTAAAGTTTTATGTAATCGATTATATACAGTGGTGTAATCGATTACATAGTGAAAAATTGAAAAAAGAAGAGATCTGACCCTCTGTAATCAATTACATTAGGCATGCAATCGATTACAAGGGGCGGATAGGTTAATAGTTTTCCCCCAGTGGCATTTTGGTAATTAATTAATTAGGGTTTTTTCGTACTTTTGCCCCCATCGTCCCTAACCCATCATCCAAAGGAAAGGGAAAGCCAGAAGTCGATGTTGTAGCCATCCAAATCCCCTGCTACAGTGTCCTCAGCTTCCCTTAGAGAATCTTGTTGGAGCTTTCACGCGATCCCAACCTCAAAATCACAAGAACAAGGGTTTCTTGAGAAGTGCATACCATCCTAAATCTTGCTTCCTGGATTTTTTCATTCTCGTATTGTTAACCCCATCGTCGATTTTTGTTAGTCTTGATCAATTTTTTGGAATCATAATAATCAAATCTTGATCAGACAATTCTATCATCTATTTCATGCTTATAACTATTTGTTCTGTGCTTTTGGATTGGTGATGTTTCTGAATTTCGGTTTCTTGGTGTTCTACTTGTATTCCATTAGATCTCTAGAAATATAAATTTGTACACATTGCAGCTTTTATTTAAAGCTTCAAGAGTCTTGCAGCTTTAAATAAAAGCTGCAAGATAATGTTGCTTACTCACTCAATCCTTGAGTGAGCAGTATTATCATTAAAAAGAAAAAAGGAAAAATAAATAATGGATGGAGGGCGTGGTATATTAAACACACACACACACACACACACATAAATTCACCCAACACACATATCGGAGGAAGCAAGCAAAGAGAGAGTAGTTTGAGGAAAGAAGAGGAGAATAAAAGCTATTTTAAGGTATGTTATTTATTTTATAAGATTATTTAGGTAGTTAAACTAGTTTGTTTTGAACAAATTTTCTTCATAAAAGTTGTTGTACATATCTTTGTCCTTCTAATGATGGTAATATTTAGTTGATTAGTAAAAATTTTCAAGTTAAATTTATGGGAAGTTTTGAGTTTTAACAATAGAATATTGTATTTATGTAGTGAATGAGTAATAGTAAATTTTAAGCGGTTTAGTTGGTTTAGTTTATTGTTTGTTTGTTAGAGAAATTTAAAACTATTTTTTTTAAAGAAGTTTAATATTTTTGTATTATAGGATATTTTTACTGATTAAATGTTGTGTAAATAGTTTAGTTGGCTTAATAGAGATATTATGGAAATTTTAATCGGTTTAGTTTTCAAATTTGAGGACCGATTTGTCATTTCCAAGACTGGAGGACTACATTTATAAAATGTAAGGACTGATTTGTCATTTTCAAATTCTGGGACTAATTTGCCATTTCTGAAATTTTATGACTGATTTGTCATTTCCGAAATTCGAGAACTAATTTATCATTTTTGATATTTGTGGATTGATTTGTATTTTCCAAAGTTTGCGGACTAAAATGTCATTCTAAAATTTAAAGGACAAAACTATTATTTTTTTCAATTAAAAACCTTAAGATAGATGACTAAGTATTTAATATTTTGTGACTTAATAATTTGATATATAAGTTGTAAAATATTACTATTAGCTAAATGTAATTAAACAAATATGTTAGACTAATAATTAGTTAATTAATAAAAAGATTTTGTGAAATATGTTTTACATTATTAAGTACTACATTAGAGAAAACACCAAAGTAGCATGGGAAAATTAAATAAAAAACAAGAATTCAATATATATAATAATATTGAATTTTATTTATTATATATATTTTATGGAATCTTTTTGATTAATTTTCATGTTTTGATTATCATTAATACATAAAATTGAATATTATTTATTTATTTTTTTAGAGAGTAAATAATTAGTGACTTATTAATGTGTTGTGTGAGGGTAAAATTAAATAAAAAAACACCAAAGTAGGAAGGGAAAATTAAATAAAAAACAATAATTCAATATATATAATTATATTGAATTTTACTTATTATGAATTTTCATTTTTTGATTAATTTTCGTTTTTTGATTATTATTATATAATATTGAATTGTATTTATTTATTTTTTAGAGAATAAATAATTAGTGATTTAATAATATGTTGTGTGAGGGTAAATTTGTATTAGTTAAATGGATATCATTGCAACCGCAAAATTCAGTCCGGCCCCCAAGAGTGGGGAGTTCTTAATGAGGAGGTGCAATGGTCACATCAATCACAAGTTATTTGGAACACAGGAGATTATGATGCGTTGAGGATGAGGCGAGCCTCATAGGGGTCGGGAGATGTCCATGACCCAGATGACATCCCACAAGAGTTGCAACAGCACCTTATCTAGATAGGTTTTTGGCACGTGTCTCTCATGAAGAGACTCTTGGTATGTTTTATTCTTTATGTAATTAATTATATGCATCTAGTTGTTTGTACATGATACGGATAATATAGACGATTACATATTTGTTCCCTACTTTTATGTTGGTGCAGATTGACAAAGGCCTTGTTTTTGCTTTGGTTGAGAGGTGGATGTTGGAAACTCACACCTTCCATATGCCGGTTGGTGAGATGACCATTACTCTACAAGATGTAGAGGACATTTTAGGTTTGTCCACTAAGGGTCGAGTAGTTTCTAGTAAGACGCATGGCAACTGGGCAGCAATCATGCAGGAATACATGGGTCGGACTCCACTCCCATCTCATTTAATTGGCGGAAACATCAAAATGAGTTGGTTTAACACCCATTGGGGCCATTGGGAGGGGCACTCAGCTACTGTGCAGGGTCAGCTTTTGTACACAATGCCTACCTCATGCGTCTATTCGGTGGATTTTTGTTGTGTGACAAGTCTAGCTTAGAGGTTCCTTGTCGATATATACAATTACTGCGTGATGACTTTACGGAGACTGCTACATACAGCTGGGGGTCTGCTTACTCGCTATCCTATTTCGCGAGCTATGTCAAGCAACATCAACTTTAGCTAAAGACATTGGGGGTTGTTTGTTGTTGTTGTAGATATGGGCATGGTCCGAATTTCCTGCCATATCATTTCCCATTCCAAAGCCTAGTGACAAGGGCAATCATTATGGACACAAGTACGAAAATATTATATATGTTTGTGTGTGTGTGTGTGTGTGTAATGAATATTTTGAACAATTGTAGTACTTGAGCGACTATGTTCTTATTTGTAAGTCGTTTCACTAATGTTATTGAGTTACATATTGCAGGTTCAATGGTGTAAACGTGTGGTTATTGCATCGTGACCTAAAGACCTACTGGATAAAGCTTGACCAGATGAGTCGTGATGATGTATGTATAATAAATTTGAGATGATGAAAAAACAGAAATAGTAAACTAATTCGTGTTATATGTGTGACCATTTGTTTACATGTACAGGTGAGATGAAAGCCATATAGGAACGCCGGGTATGAGTTTATGGGTGCAAATGGTGACATGCAAGACATTTGGAGGGCGGTGACACCCGTACTTGCTTTCCACATTGTCAAGATGCACTAGCCCGATCGGTGCATGCGACAATTTGGCATGCTGCAACACATCCCTTTTGTGGTTGCACAACTTGAAGGTGCACACGATCTTACCTTATGCGGTAAGCGCACTGAAGATTGGGAGGTGAAGATGGATTGACATATTCAATATTGGAACATGCAGCATACACGCATCTTGACTACAGATCCATGGGAGGGCCGATTTCCTCGAACTCAGAGTACATAACTTGGTTCTTCACCCATACTCGACGGTTTATGACGAGGTAGGTGGCAAAGATCGGGCACGTGGTATGTATTGATCTTGCTTCCTTTTTTTGTGGTACATATTTCATATTATTCTCCATAACTTATTTCAGTAATGTTATTTATTTTATTGTATAGCTGCAAACAGAAGGAGTAGAGTGAATTTGGTGGATGGATTCTCCACAATTTGCTGTCGACTTTAGTAAGAGGGATGTGCATGTGGTCTATAACCAGTTACTCGATGCACTTAAAGAGTTTAGAAGGGTAGCCAAGCCTGGTCCCAGTGCGTAGACGAGAGTCTTAGCTGCTGTACCCATGCCGCTTTAGAGGCCCCACCCCTTGCGAGGGAGGGACATGGACTAGGGAAACGACGATCGTGGAACCTGATCCAAACATAAGAGATTCCCCAGCCTGGTCCATGTGGTGGAGGTGTATATAGGCCACCCTTAGGGTTCAATATGACCTATACAGAGGTTCTGTGGTACCCAGAGCAGTTATCTGGGGAGATGCCAGAACAGGGGCCTCCAAAGATGCCAGCACAGGGGTCTCCAGAGATGCCAGCACGGGGTTCTCCAGAGGTGCCAACATAGGTGCCTCCATCAATGTATGCACCAATGCCTTATTACCCACAAGTGCCACCAGAGATGCATGCACTGATGCCTTATTACCCACTACCAGAGATGATGTTTGCACCACAAACACAGGTTCCTTATACATATCAGTGGCTGTCACACAGTGCCAAGACCGACTTTACTGGATTCAGTGCCTATCAGAGGCTATATGGATAGGGTTTTACTAGCACCAGTGCATTCTATCGTTGTGATCATGGACAGGGTTGCAGTGATATAGGGAGCATGGGCATGAGTCGAAGTCCATATTAATCTGGGCTATAAGGTTACACGCCAGGTGATGCACCAGGATCTAGTCGAAGTCCATATCAGTCAGGTTACCACACAGGTGATGACGGAGGTGACCATGCAGATGACTTCATACGAGTAGCTGCTGAGGATTTCGACATTAGCTAAAATTCTGATAAATAACGTGGACCTACTGGTTTGCGTAGGAACCCTGTGTGATGCGCGTTCAAGACAGTGGCCTACATATACTCCACCATGAGCGTACTACAGATTAAAGACACCGTTGTTTTATATTATGTTATAGTTTCTACTTAATTTGAGCATGAATGATTTATCTTAATTAGTTGTAAATATATAAAGTTGGATCACCTTTTCCTTTTTAAAAATTCTAAGTAGTTCTTATAATTTTTTTTGTGTAACATCCCAAAAAATTTGGGAATTTTAATTTTTTTATATTATATGAAAATTTAATAACGAGTTTTGGCCCAAAATTTCTACAACATAATTATTTGAAATTAAGGCTTGTTTTTCCCAAATTTAATTTTTAAAATTTGGCTTAAAATAATGTATGAGAATTAAACGATGGAATTTGGCCATATCAGTAAATTAATAATTTGAAAAAAGAATTTGAGATTTATTTCCTTGTAAACAAGACCAAGGAAAATAATTGTGAGAGATAAAATTTAGAATAAAAACCCTTATATGGAATTAATGTTTAATAACCTAACAATTGCATTAAACCCCATGCCTATACATCTAAAAACCAAATCTCCATATTTTATTCTCCTTTCTCATTCCAATTTCCACGTGGAGAGCAAGAAGAAAAATAATACCATATCTCCTCCACCTCAAGAAAAACCAAGACCCATTATTACTTGTCTCATTGGCCCAGGAACAATAAAGCAAAGCCCATTTCAGCACCAGTTACGTAACATACTGAAGCATCATACCATCAGCAAACTCAAATCACTTTCAACATCCATTAAGCCATGGCCTCTGGCCCATCTCATCTTCACTTCCCTCGGCTCATGCTCAAAATATAGCCCAATATCATATGTTCAAACCAAAACGCAAAGGCTAGCAGGAGAAGAGGAGATCCAACCTGAACCCATGCAACCTTCCATAGCAGGAGAAGAGGAGATCCAACCAACACGCAGATCACGAAGGCAGGAGAAAAAGAGGAAAGTCAGCAACAATCTCGCATGGAAGCAAACACGCAAGACCACGACCATACTCCTCGAGCCCCGAATCGTTGTTTCCTCTGGTCCTTGCCCACTGATCCAACTCTTCCACATTCTTATAAGCGCGCGCGCGCGCACACACACATCTTCTTCCATGTATCCTCTATTATCCTTTCAGTGAAACAGAAAACTGAAACAGGAAGAAGAGAAATAGTAAAGACTGAAACTGAGGGTGAGAGTCCGAGAGAGAGTGAGAGACGAAGAGGGAGGGAGAAGGAAGGAGAGATAGAGAGAACATAAACCAGCAACTTCTCCTCTGTTCTTGGCGTTGGAAAACAGAGGAGGAAGACAGCGAATCCCTTGCCCATAGTGAAGCTTGATCGGTGAGACTCTCTTCTCCTCCTATTCTCGTCATTTTCTAGTACGCATGATGAATGCTAAGCTATAAGAAATAGGTCTTTTTCCTTCCTGAAAACTGAAGCTAAAAACGCTGAAAACAGGGACATTTGGCATTGTTTTCGCTGTCATACTTCTTCCATGAGTTGCTGCATCTGTTTCGCTATGAGTATGTATGAGAAAGAAAAGAAAAGTTAAGATAACTGATATATATGAAGGCATTAGTGTGTGTGTGTCATCCTCGTTCTACTGGATCATTGGTTATGGTCTTCCATTCATTCTCTTGCTGTCATGGTTTTCGGATTACTGTCAAGAACGTTGAAATATATATATATATATATATATATATATATATATATAGAATCTGTGTGTGTGTTTAAGCAAATGTAGGAAGTTGCATAATATTGAAAGAAGAAGAATATGTCATGTTGGTCTATTTGTTGTTGCTTGGTTATGGTCGCATCGGTCGCTGGACTTTGTAACTGTTTTGCTGTTATATTATGTATATATATAAATATTAAGTTGTTGTTCATGGAATGAAAGACAAAGACGAAGAAAGAAATGGGTTTTAGAGGGTATATGTGGGCTGTTTGAACTAACTGATCATATAAGTTACCAATAAATGCATGAATCAGAGGTAATGACTTAAACGGATATCATCTCCTTGTTCCTGTGCGTCTGGGCTGAGCTGTTTTTCATTTGAAGGTTTTAAGTGTGTATGGATATCTAAATTGGACTGAGGGTTTTAATTCCTGCATATAGTTACTATTATATTCTGGAAAGCCATAATAAAAATATTAATCAATAATAATAATAATAACAAGAATAAAAATAATGATAATAGGGGGTAGTTATAATAAATAATAAGAATAATGAGATAAATAAATAATAATAAATAACATTATTTAAAAGGAATAAATAGCATATATTGAAGTTTAAGACCATTGAATACTAATGATAATAGCTACTTACAAAGAGTATTTTGTGTGTTGCTATTTATGGAACTCAAGGTTGTAAATTCTATAATTCATAACAAATAATAATTATTAAACTCCTAATTAAAGAATGGTTCAGGTGCTGCTGGTTATTGGATAAATTCAAATTACTAAAATAAATGAATAATAATATTGATAATATTTTATCATTATTGTTAGGAACAAGGAAATAAATAACAATGGAAATAAATAATAAAAAGATTATTATTAAAATTAGTATATTTTTAATTTTATGAATTATAAGTTATAATTTGAATATGTGGAATTTTTAAGGGTCATTAATTATAGTAAATTGATTTTTATAGATTGAATTTTAGAATGTGTTGAGCTCTCATTTTAAGGAGCAGTATAATAGTAATTAGCTTGGGCGAGAGGTAACCATTTTTGACTTATTATAAATATCGATATGTTGTTGTGAGCATTTTGTGAAATAATTATGAATATTTTTATAGAAATTTCCTTGTGGAATCTTATGAGTTGAATTATGAAATATATTGGAAATATTTATTCGAAAGTGAGATATTATGAAATGGTTATGAGAATTGTTTAAATTCCATGATATGAATGTGAATATTTCAGAAAAATCCCCAATTGAGTTATTATGATAATTTGGGATGGGAAGAATTGGGAGAGAATGGAAAAGTTATTTCCACCACGTTGTGAGGCCTCCATTAAGGCACGATGGTTGGCTTATTATTGTCTCACCGGTTCAATGAGGGACTTGCCCACCAGAGTGATAGGCTTACGACATCTCACTAGTGTAAAGTGGGGAAAAGACCCATACTCTGGGGCAGGTGCTTTGAGGATTTTGGCCGATCCTCATCATTTGACCAGTGAACTTTTGAGTAACCAATAACATGGATGTGACATAGCCCATAGGTCTAGTCGAAGGAAATAAGGCGGTTCGGTTGGATTGATGGGAAGTATCTTGGGTATTGAATTCAAAAAGATTTGTGACACCGAATTATGATGCATAATAATAACGTGACAATTAATGAAGAAGATGTTGATGAATTGTTTTATCTTGGATTGAATTGTTTAAATCCATTTGGCACCTCACTAGCACATATTAGTATTCATAATGAGCTGGACTGATGGTTACAAAATTTTTCTAGGTGACCATATTTGTCTAAGTCCTTCCGGGAAGTTTATAGAAGCCCAATCTACTTTGATCAAGTAGGGCTTTTGTCTTTTTATGTATGAATGGATTAATGTATATTGCTACACTCTAGGGCTCATTATGCATATTTTGGCATAAATTTGAATATTTTAAATTCTGCTTAAATCCTATATCGTGTTTACTTTGATTATTATGTGATTATTTCGTTAATTAAACGACAGACGTTTCATTTTGCAAGAATTAAATTTGTATGATTATTAGAATAATAAACCTATTTATTTACTATCTTAAAAATGAATTTTTTTTTTCAATTATAAAAAAATAATGAATGCCGGTTAAATATTTGGTTCAACCAAGGCTCATGTCTTACAACATTAATGAAGTATTTTTACATTTTGCACTCGTTTACACTCATTTCTAACAAAATAAGCTGAATTTTGCTTAAACATTATTGTATTTAATCAGCTACATGTCTCGTAGGACGTGCACGCCTATTATGTCCAGCCTGTTTACATATAGTACATCTAGTTCGACTAGAGCTAGGTTGCACCTCCACCTCATCCATCTCATTGCGAATGCGAGTAGATTTAGGCCACTCCAAACTACGCAATTTTAATTCATCGAGTATAATCTTCGGTCCAGGAGCAGGCGGTATTCCGTGTTCACTACCGATCGGCTGAAATGATGAAGAGTAAACCTGCATAATATAGTGGATCGAGAATACTAGATCCACGTACTGTTGAGCATCATGGGATATAACCGAACATGCAACAATTACATGATTACATGGGAATTTGAATGCTTGAAACTTCCCACATTGGCATTTCCCCTCGGTTAAGTTCACAGGGTATGTATTGCCTTTGATCATCAACTTCAAACGTGGTTCATGCCACATTGAACTCCTGAATATGCATCGATGTTGCTCACTCTCCATTCTTAGTCAAGGCTTCTCCAATAACACTCGAAAAATACTTTCCGATCATTGTGTCTTGTTGTGCTTTGGTCCCTCTCTTAACCCAGTAACGAACAAGTCGACTATAGGTGCATTTCACCAACAATGTTATTGGCATGTTCCTAGCTCCCCGGAAAACCTTATTGATTGATTCGGGTAGGTTGGTTGTCATATGACCGTATCTTTATCCGTCTTCATTATAACTCCGATACCATTTCTCTTTTGGAATTCTCTCAATCCATTCAGCAACTTGTCTACTATGACTGCAGAACTCGTCATACAAGGCATCAAAGTGTATATTGCTTGGCACATATGCTGTAAAAAAGACATAAAGACACACTCTATTATCACGACATGGACTCGGGGACATTTTATTCAACGCCAAGGTGATGTTATTAGGGGCTAGTAAAGGAGAATATGAAAGTGACTGCACATCACTAGGAGTATATTACCTAGCCTTGTTAAGTTTTTCTTCAACTCCTGGTCCCTGAAGCGGGTAGCAAAATTGCTTGCAACATGATGAATGCAAAACACATGGTACGCATAAGGAGGCTGCCAACTAATTGCCTCATTCCTAACTGCTGTTATTATGCTTTTGTGACAATCAAAGATGAGACACAGACTAACCTGTAACATACAATCGTATGTTAGACAAAAAATACTCCCATACTTCCTTTGTTTCACCTTCAACAATTGCAAAAGCAATCGGCAGGATTTTGTTATTTCCATCTTGGGCTGTGACTATCAATAATGTCCCCTTATACTTACCGTATAAATGTGTACCGTCCACCTATATGACTAGTTTACACTAGTTGAACACCTCACGACATTGATCGAATGTCCAAAAGGTACATTGAAAAACCTGAACCCCATTAGCAACCCTCCGGTCAACAATTTACGATCCATGTTGAAATTATAAACAACTCTCGGGGAAAATAAACACATGTACTCAAACCATCTTGGCAGGAACACATATGACTCATCCCAGTTGCTTAGCCTTTCATGCCTTCCTATAAGAAATATGATAACCAAACATTCCGGTCACCCTTTCTTGTATCATGGCCACAGCTACCGAAAGTGTTTCCTTGACCATATCTACAAAACCAATCACAAAAATTGTAAAGTAGGAATATTATGTCTGTGATCCTGGGAGAGGATTGTGCTCACACAATTGTGAAACCCATTTAATCACAACCTAAGTGTTGCCATTGACAAGAGATGCCGAACTCTTACAAAATAACTAAGTTCAGTAAAAAGATTTACAGTATAAGGAACCTGGATTGTTTCCCACGAAATTTGCAGTAGGTTCAATAGAAACAGGAAAATAGTAATAGATTGGGGGAAGAGTTTTTAATGCAATTAAGAATGAAAGCAAAATGAAACATGAGGAAAACGAGATTAAGTAGACTAAAAACGACTAACCCAGAATTAGGAATTCCAAAACCTTCATCAGACTAAAATAATACACAAACTCGTGATTAATTATGGACAAACCGAAATCTCTATGTTTGTCCAGAAGTTCACTGAACGATTGTCCAGGATGTGTTCAGAACAACGGCGTGTCACTGAGCGATCGCCCAGTAATCACTTAAACCCAGTTCGAATTGTGTCCTTGTGATAAATCAATCTGGGTTTTTAATAAAAAACCAAATCCGAATTTAGAAATCGGATCCGATAAAAGAGGGCAGAAATAAGTTTAGATGTTATCAGTTAAGCATGAGTCCTCTAGAATACGGAATCCTTAATCCATGGGTTAATTAGAGAGGCTTAGCCGAGCATGGCTGGGCAAAACAACAAAGAACAGACGAAGAACATCTCAAAGAATTTAAGTAAAACGTTTTTAATCCAATAACAATGTAAAATGTAATAATGTAATGTCTTAGCCTAATCAAGAAGGAAAATTAGGAATCAAACCCCTAATCATAGGAAAACTCTAATCAATATGAAATCTCTAATAAATTAGGAAACTTTTAATAATTGGTCATTTATTACAAAATTCGAGCAAAACAAAAATCCAACAAAATGAGTCTGTCTTTAACTCCAATTTCGTCCATCTTATTGTCTAAATCAGCCTTCCAAGTCTTCATAACAATTGCAATTCTCTGAATCATCTGAAAAATGAAAGAAGAATGAGGCTAATCCGATTTCTAGATCAAAAGTTATGGCGAAAATAGTGAAGCATTGTAAATCTGGAATTTTATTACTAAAAACGAATTTAATCTAATTAAAAGCTCAAAGCCCAATTAAGTAATAAAACACATTATTTCTCAATTAAACATTCCTAAATTATTAACCAAGAGATAAAAGTAAGTGGAATAATATTCAATTATCAGCCATTCTTTGGTTTAATTGCCTGTACTCTCCAAGCGCAACCTTATTCATGATTTCAACATTTCATTGAGAACACAGTTGTAGTACTCTCTACCACTGCATCTTCATGATGTTCCTTCATGCAATAATGTTTTATTGAGGCATGAATATCATTCTTTGACTGAAATTATTGATTCACATATAATGCATCTCCTCTTGTCCATAGACCCCGGCCTAAGCCTTCAACATCCAGTATATCCTCATGCGGGTAATCTTCATGAACAACCTCATAATGCAGAATCTCATTCCAAAGTAGTGTAATATCTGCATATTCACAAATAATACAGTTTATGCGAAAAAATAAAAAGTCAAAAAAAAATCATAATAAAGCCACACAACTAACCTGATGATTGTAATATACCAGTTTGTGTGGTATGACATTACCATGGTATTCATCATCTGTATCACTATCATTCTGATCATCGTCATTTCCCCATAAAGTGTCTTCATCTTCTTCCTCTTGCTCCTCGTCATTGTCAGGTTCATCAACCATATAGTCGCTTTCTTCTCCATGCGCAACAGTTGATTGAATTGGATGAGGTGTACCAGAATAAGCCATATAATGGGATTGATTATTAAGGTCAAGTCCATGAAATGGTATTGGTACACCCTCCTCTGACATTTTAATATCTACATATAACTCAACAAATTGTTCCGTATGGTTTTGCTCAAATGTTTGAAAAAAGATTCTAAATCCTCATTGTCGGATATCTCAAAACCTTCATATTTGCGGTTTCCACAAGGAACTCTAACAGTCACTAAAGATATTACCTGATCTTGTTGTAGCTTTAGCTTCTGACGGATCTTTTCATTTAAATCTACAATGGACATGCTTCGAACAATATACATTGCTCATTTTTCACCTTCAAAGCTCAATCTGTTTGCACCTATATTTTTAGAATTATTATAACATACAAATGAACGAATTTGATCCATTTTTTTGCTTATATTATATTATGAGAAAGAAGAACAAATTACAGATAAAACAAATAACAACAACACAAATTGCAACTAAGTAGAAGAAGAAACACAATGTATATAAGGAATTAAAAAAAACAATGAGGAAATAGAATGTGATCAAAAGAACAAATGAAACTGTAAGAAATAAGCGAGGAGGAAGATTGAAGATGACTGATTTTCTCTCGTCTCTCCCTCTGCTTACTTCTACCGATATGTGTGTGAGTTAATTTGTGTATGTGTGTGTTTAATATATAGTGTGCGTAGAAGCCCTCAATTATTATTATTTTTTAAATAATAATGCAGTGGCATACACGCCCTTGCTCACTCACTCACAGCACTCACGGGGCATGTTTGTTATTCTTCAATCAAAGCTGCAAAATGTTTTTTTTTTGTTTTTTAATGGAAGGGGTGTGTTTCACACCCTTTCCAATTTTAATTTTTTTTAAAAAATAAAGCATAGTAGGGTGTTAGATCTGATGCCTTGTTGTGTTGATTGACGCCACACGACGCCACTTGTGGCATCATGTCAGATGACGCCACCAACTGTCTTATATAAGTAATTGTTTTGCACAATGTCACATTTCAGTAATTTTTTTCAAAAATGTTATTATATAGGTAAATTTCCCTAGGTCTTACAGTATTATATAAGGGCACAAGCGTGTGAAACGGCTAGAAAGGCAGAGATAAAACAACAGGTGAGCATGGGAAAGGGAAAGTCTTGCAAAAGTTCCTAATCAAGAAAGAAAATCCAATCAAATCCCACAACCCACAGAATGTATCTCACCAAATTCAGAATTGAGTATGTTGGCAAAAGAAAAAACAGAAAAAGAAACTCTAAGTTGAATGAACTCTGTTTCTGTTTATAGGACAAAAATAGAATAAATTTTCAATCTTATTCACGTCATTAAAGTTTTTTATGTGGATATAAAATTTCATCATTTATTTATTAATGTGTTTACTTTATTTTTATGAAATATCATGTATATTAAATAGTGATAAATGCATGAACCATGCTAAAAATGACTTAATAATAAAATTAGATGAGTACTCCAATAATGTTTATGTTACAAGACTCTTTTAAGAAGGGATGAGTGATCTGCGTGAGATATTAAGTACACTTTTATTAAGATTACCCATATAAATTTGAAACAATTTAAAATTTTTTCCATTTCAAAATGTAATTTATTGTTAGAAATATTGATAAATTTAGTAATTTTTTTATTTCTAAGAAAATTTAGGGATTTAACTAGCTCTTTCTAATTATGATTTTCTGATGGAGTTAAAAGCTTACTATAATTTTGATTAAATCAAACCATTTTCTCCTTCACTATAAAATTTAACCCTACATTGAAATAATTCCTAAGTCCAATCAAAACCAAAACAGGTTGTCCTGCTTGCATTGAAACGAAAGGCTACCTATGCATGCCCACCAAAATAGGTCGTCCTGTAGGGACGGTTCTATGGTAAACTTTTTCAATGACTGCTGAATAAGGGAGGATATTTTTCTTAGGAACTTCTGCCTAAGACCCCTTTTGGAGGAGGAGAATAGATCTTTAGTTAGGGATTAGGTGAAGGATGGTTTATGGAATGTGGATCTTCTTTTTGTCATTGTTAATCCCTACAGGAATCAGAAGGATCAGTGTTGTGTTGCCTCCAAGAGCTGATTCTGGCCATGATGTTATGGTTTGGGGAGCTTCCTCAGATGGGAGTTTCACTTTGAAAAGTGCTTATTTTCTAATTGAGCCTAACCTTTGTAGGTTAGGGGATAGGTTATATAAAGATATATGGAAATTGGGGGGGGTGTTGAAAGGATAAGAGTGTTTTTGTGGAGAGTTGCTCTGAATAAGTTACCTACAAATCAATGGACGAGTATGTGGTCCCAAGCCTCGGATAAATGTGGGTTCTATTTTGGTGTTGAAGACATTTTGCATATTCTAAGAGATTGTGTTTTTGCTAAGAATATGTGGAATGAGCTTATCAACAACAGGTATATTATTGGTTTTTTTTCTTGTAACTTATGGAATTGGCTGTTTATGAATCTTAAGAAACCTCTAAGTAATAGTGTCTGGATCCCTTGGAAATTGTTGTTTGGGGTTACGGTTTGGAAACTTTAGGAATGGAGAAACTTATGTATTTTTGATAGTTCCTTTGTTAAACATTCTAATCCTGCAGCTGTGATTTTGAGGATTCGAGATAGGTTTGTTTTAGATAATGATTCTAGCGGTTTTAGGGAAGATTCTCAGGTTCTGTATAGCTCCAGCTAAGAGAGGCTGCTGCATGGTTGGTGGAAATTGAATGTCGATGGGGCCATGGTGGTTTCTTCTGCTAAAGTTGGTTGTGGGGGTCTATTGCGGGATGAAGCAGGCAAGTAGATTGCTGGGTTTTCAAAGTCCATTGGGGATTGTTCGCCTAATGTGGCTGAGGAGTGGGCAATTATGGAGGGGCTTCATTTGGCATGAGATTTTGGTGCTAGACATATCGTGCTGGAGTCTGATGTTGAAGAAATCATTAGGGTGATTGTTGATGCCTCTCTTCTTGTTGTAAGCCTGATGATTTTGAAAATAAGAAAAATGTTGAATATGGAATGACAAGTTAGATTTTGGGTTATTCCTCGTGATGCTAATCGGGTTGCCTATGTTTTAGCCAAAATGGGAATCTCTAATTCATCTGTTTTAGGAGAGTGTCCATTTTATTTAAAATCTTGGGTTAACCAAGAGTGTATGGGATTAATTTTCCCTTTGTGTAATTTTTCCTTATTGTAATGTAGGCCTTGCCTTCCTCCTTTATATAAAAAAAAAAAAAAAAACTATGCATGCCCACCACACTGAAGAAATTCTCTCCTTTTATTTCTTATACCTTTTATCAGTCTCATTTAGGTCGTTTATTGAGAAGAAGAGAAAAATGTTAAAGTAATAAAATAATTTTTTATATTAATTAGACAAATATAATTTAAAAATTATAAAAAATGATGAAAGAAATCCAAACTACCCAACCTCAAAAGTGCCTTCCAGGCCGTTCTTTCCATCATCCTGTTCTTTGTTGATTTTATGATTTTTTTCACATTCTTTTTCTGGGGTTTGGATTCTCTCAGAATCATTTCCTTCCTTTTCCTCTCAGAATCCCATTCCACCATCAGATTAAAAAAATGGATGGTTCATATTTTATATTTAATTAAACTCTTATTTTAAACATCAATAAATAAATTTAAACTACTAAAATTTTATTCACACAATTTATAACTACAATACAGACAAAATAAAAAAAAATTAAATTATAAAACACTAAAATTATAGTTTTAAAAAATATTAAATCTGAATCATTCATTTTTTAATCTCAGGGTGGAGATGGGATACTTAAAAAAAAAAGAGAGGAAGAATTTTGAGAGTATCTCTTCCCCTTCTTCTGCCATATGCCCTATCCCCACGAGCTTTCCTAATTTTCAAATTTCAAACTTCTACACTTACCCTTCTACCTTTCCCAACAGAAACCGCGTTTTCTTCCTCCTTCGTCATTTTCTCCCCTCTTTTCTCTATCAGGATTTTCGTATCTTGAACCATCAAAGAAGCTAACCTCGTCGTCTTCTCTTGCTTCTTCTTCAGAAGCCCCCATTTCTCAGTCGTCAGAGTTATTATGGTTTTTGGTATCTAGCTAGGAGGAAGTGGTTTAGTGAGCTTACCCACATGGCTGAAAGCGGTGAGGAGAAGTTACTGGCGATGGCGCGCCACATAGCAAATACGTTGGCTCAAGATAACAGCATGGCTGATGATATTCTGCAAATTTTCTCCAATTTCGATGGGAGATTTTCGCGGGAGAAGTTGTCGGAGATAAGCGGCGGCGATCATCCCCGAGGCTATGCGTCTCTTGAAAATACGCTCAACTCTATCGATCGTCGGATCTCACACTATGTTTCATTCGATCAACCGATCTGGGCTGGCTCTGCTGATGCCGCTGCCTTTCTCGAAGCCATCGACGAGTTGATTGCTACTCTTAGTGAGTGGAGCCCCATGGATGGGGATGAGACTGTTGCCACGTTCTTGGTACGTGGTGATGATATGCTTCAGCAGGCCATGTTTCGTGCCGAGGATGAATTCAGGTCTCTGATGGAAAGCGGAGGCGAGTCGTTTGACCTGACCCGGGCGGATTGGAAGAGCGAGTCATCTCGTAACCTGCCTTCTGACTCGGAAGATGACGAAGATGCTGAAGTTGAAGCGGTTATGAGAAACGATGACGATTATCAGATTCCGATGGCGAAACCGGTGGCTGATTACGATGTCGTAGTTGATGCTCTCCCCTCTGGAACAATCCAGGACCTTCACGAAATAGCGAAGCGAATGGTGGCTGCTGGGTTTGGGAAAGAGTGCGCACACGTGTATAGCAGCTCCCGAAGAGAATTCGTGGAGGAGAGCTTGTCGCGATTAGGTTTACAGAAGCTAAGCATCGAAGATGTTCACAAGATGCCATGGCAGGACCTCGAAGATGAGATTGCGAGATGGATCAAAGCTTCCAATTTTTCTTTTCGGATTCTATTTCCAAGTGAACAACGAATCTGCAATCGCGTCTTCTTCGGCTTCTCCTCTGCTTCTGACCTCTCTTTCATGGAGATTTGCCGAGGATCAACACTTCAGCTACTCAATTTTGTCGCCGCCGTTGCAATCGGGAACCGCTCACCAGAGCGTTTGTTTCGAATCCTTGATGTGTTTGAAACATTGAGGGACCTTATTCCCGAATTTGAATCCTTGTTTTCCGACCAGTACTCTGTGTTTCTGAAAAACGAAGCAATCACAATCTGGAACAGATTAGGCAAAGCAATTAGAAGCATTTTCATGGAACTTGAGAACCTGATCCGACGCGATCCAACAAAAGCAGCAGTTCCCGGCGGTGGGCTTCATCCAATTACCCGCTACGTAACGAACTACCTCCGAGCGGCATGTCGTTCTCGCCAGACCCTGGAGCAGGTTTTTGAAGACAACGTGCCATCACTGAAGGACTACACGAAGCTTGACGAAAGCAATGCATCATCATCTTTACTTTCTGTGCAAATGGCATGGATCATGGAACTATTAGAGAGTAATTTGGAAGCCAAATCCAAAATCTACAAAGACCCAGGATTGTGCTCTGTTTTTATGATGAACAATGTCAGGTACATAGTTCAGAAGGCAAGAGATACTGAACTTGGAACCCTTTTGGGTAACGATTGGATCCGAAAGCACACGGCAAAAGTTCGGCAATACCACGTAAGCTATCAAAGAAGCTCATGGAGCAAGTTGCTGGGTTTGTTGAAACTAGAAAGTGGATCATTATCATCTAATGTAGTCGCAAAGTCTATGAAGGAGAAGATCAAATCTTTCAGCATGCAGTTTGAAGATATATGCAGGATTCAATCCACATGGGTTATCTATGATGATCAACTAAGAGAAGAGATAAGGATTGCACTGGAAAGAATATTACTTCCTGCTTATGGGAACTTCACTAAAAGGTTCGAGAATGTTCCAGAACTTGGGAAGCATGCTGAGAAATATATCAAGTATGGGGTGGAGGACATGGAAGCAAAGCTTCATGAATTGTTTCGTGGAAACACTGGATCAGCTGGTAGCCGAAGGTGAAGACAATTTTTATCCTCTCCTTGAAAAGGAAAGTTCACTTTATTGCTGTGTATATGTAAAAAGTTACTGCGTATGATAGAAAACAAAGTTTTGATTAACATAGATCAAACAGTACTGCCATAGGGATGAAGGATTTGGTGTCTTGAAACGTATTATGCATACAATGTTGTAGGATTGGGTTTTTTTTTTTGGTCGGCATCCCACTTTTGGGAGAATACTTTTTGTAAAAAGGAGTAATAAGTTATATAATGACACGTCACAAAGCAGACTTCATCTGATATAATATATATGAGAAAGCTCACACGTCTAAGCTTGAATATCCTGCGCTTTTTTCTTGATTCTTATCATCTATAAGTTTCTTTAAATCCCTCAAATCTGCAAGCAACAAATATTGATATTGACGAGTCGACAAAGTCCAATTGTTCATTACCTTGAGTTTCCAATGGTTGAGAGGAGGTTTCATCAACGAGAAAAGTCATTAAAGGTTGGTTTCCATAAAGAGTTTCTTATTTAGTGTTGGTAGTATGCTAGCTATTGATCCTGTTCCTTTGCTGCAGGGTATATAGTAACGAGGATGATCTGTTAGCTTTCTTTCTCTCCTTTTACTGAAAGGATGAAATGGATATGTTTAATTTTTAACTTTTTGTTTCTTTTTACTTTTTTCTTATGTCAATTGCTTGAGAGAATCTCAAGTTATCAGGTCATATGTGAGTGTTGCCACAGCATCGGCAAATCCTTCTTGTTTCATTCATCTTTGTTTAAAACCTTGCCTCTTTATGTTTTAGCTACAACCTGGAAAACAAGTGATAATTGTGCAATGAAATATCCCCTTGTGTGTTGTTCACCGTTTCAAAGCAAGGTTTTATTTATTATTTTTGGTTATGTGGTTAAAATTACTGATGACTTGGTGTTATTGCTATTGATGACTAAGTGTCATTTTTACATGTCTTCTTTCTATATGCATTGTTGTTGTGGCAAAACTTTTTGGATTTTATCTGTTAATAACTATTACATGGGACTTTAGATACATTTTTTCTTTTGTTGTTTCAATGCAAATCCTTACATATTTTTTGCTTATCATCTATAATTATTTTATACACAAACTATTAGTGGTGGCTACAACACGACTGGACCAGACTATTCAACTGAAGCCATGAAATTTGATGTGGGTGGTTCAGTTGCAATTTCAGGCATAATGAAAGCGCTGGATCAATTTAAACCTCTTGGAGTAGAGGTTATTTGTTTGTCATTATTCTTGACTTTTCGTATGCAGAGAATATCTTGCAGATTGATTGATTTATGTGTAGCTTGCTTCGTTCCATCTTCTTTTGTTATGCTAAGCCCTTGTGGGCAAATGGTGCAGAAGAGTTGTATTCGTTTTCAAATTTTCATAGTTGATCTAATATATTCATATTTCATATAGTTGCTGCTTGCAGGAATTCGATGAGTGGAAACTGGTATGAGGCTTGAAGACATTTTCTTAGTTTCCAACGGGAAGACCAGAGAGGTGATGATTTACTTGGTTCTACTAATCAACTGTTATTGATTGAGTTTCTTTTTGCGCCCCTCCCCTTTTTCGAATACGTGTTACTTGCCAGATCTCTTGTTCATTTCTTGACTTCATATCTACTTGTTTCATTATGAATGTTATGGTGTATTGTCATAATGGCGTCAACTGAAAATTATTTTTGTAGAAGTGGAGAGTGGTGTTTTCTTTGTGATTTCTACAAGTGTTGGTTTGATAGGGATGATCATTTGGGATAAGTTGATGATAAGATCATTCAATTACTATATAGAAATGTTTAAAATAGTTATTTGTGTCTTGGACTTTCGGTGTTTTTTCCTTTCAGCTTTTTTTTTATTGGTCCCTCCATCTCTCAGAGTAGTCAATAGCACGCAATAGCGGTGCTATCGTGGCGGTGTGGAGCAGAACAGTGGCTGCCCGCTACAGCAAATCAGTTGCGGTGCGTTTTTGCATTGTGTTTGTTGCGCCCGCTGCAGCGCGCCTGGTTGCGCCACGTCTCGCGCTGTTTAGTTTTTTTTAAACAAACAGTTAAAAAAAAAGACATTCCTAAAACAAGACAATGACATTTCCGGCTTATTCCTGAAGACGACGAGACCTAATCTTCTCCGATTTCTGATTTCGGCGCCTCTTATTTCTGCTTGCTACAATTCGAAGGTTGAGACAACGAGAGTTCTGCCTGCTATAGTTTGAAGGTTGAGATTTCTGCTTGCTATGAGAGTTCGAAGGTTGAGATGACGAGTTCTGATTTCTACTTGCGATGAGAAATCGAAGGAAGAGATATAAATAATAGTCACTACGAGAGTTCTGATTTCTGCTTACTACAATTCTGTTGTTGTGCTGGCTAGTTGGTACAGTGAAAATGGTCTCATCTTCCCAATCACAACAACCATAGACCTTAACTACAGTAAAAATGCTTGCTATAGTAAAAATAGTTGCTACAGTAAAAATATGAATATTTAATTTATGGCTTTAGAGACTAATTTAATGATGTTTGTTTCTTTAGTTGACTTTTTATTATTCATGATGGATATGTCTTGAGTTTTGAGTACATTTCTATTTTTAAACCTTTATGTGTGTATCTATTATCTTCGGTATAGCGGTCATCCCGCTATGCGCTATACCGCTTTAGCGTTTTTTGGGTTAGCTGCTATGCGCCGCTATCCGGGATTGACTACTTTGCCATCGCTTAAGTTATTCACAACTCCTATGTTCTTTTCCCTAGATGTTAGGATAGAGATTTTCTTGTATTTGAGTTACAAGTAATAAATATATCTACATGCAAAATTTATTAAAATCAAATTTATCCTTATGTTTTGTTTGGGCATATCAATTCTACTATCAGGAATCTGACATATTTGCTGGCTTACATTCTTCTCTCATGTTCACTTATAATTTGTTCAACGCCTTTAGTATATTTGTTACTGAAACATAATGTAATTTCCAATTTCTTTTAGATTTTTTTATTCTTGGTTTGGTCTCATATGTTTGCTTCTATTCCGTCACGTCAGCACATCGTGTTAGAAATGCCTCTATTTTCTATCATGGATTTGCTTATGTTTTTTGGTTGAGGGAGTATATTATACCAGGTCTCAAACCTAAAGCCTCTTAAAACATCCATGAAGAATGATCCAGAAAGCTACAAGGGAGATTGATATGGATTTGCTTTTGTTGAAAATATGATATTGGTGCTTACTTGGCAATAAATTATTTTTGTCCTATATTCTCATTGTGTAGGAATATTGTGTGTTTATTGTAAATAGTCTCTATTTATTAGTAGTTATTAGCTAATTAGTAATTATTAGCTTTCATTAGTTTTTACTATTATGTCCTTCTCTTCTGTATATATAAGCGATTGTATCACCATTTTTTATGCAATGAGAATATATTCTCTCAAATTGTCCACATGGGATCAAAGCTATATGCTTAAGCTTCTTCTTCTTCTTCTTCTTCTTCTTTTTTTTTTTTTAAGAAAATGAGTCATAGAACAGTATCGTATGATATTCGTGTGTAATTTTGTCGACCATATGGGATCTCACTGCCAACCCTATGAGGAAGAGGAGGCTCTGATTGGCCACCATTTAAAAATCCACGGCGAACAGTGGCGTGTGTGAGCCACACGTGCTACTCGATGGAAAAACTGCTGACAGCTCCCAGTGGCATGTGGAGACTTCGATTAGGCCGCGGTTGCTAACACACGCCACTCGATGGAAAATCTGCTGACAGCTCCTGGTGGCACGTAGAAACTTCGATTAGGCTGCAGTTTTCTTCTCCGATGTTGAGACACCTTTTCCGATCAAACTCATGTAACATCTTGGTCTGGGTACTCATATTCTGAGGTTCTTCGGTCAAGGCAGTAAGTGGTATAAGGCTTTGTATTATGTCGAAACGTTATGGCTGCCAGTTTCTTTATACGTTAGATAATGTCTCTCGTCTTAAGTTTTGGGAATGGTATATCTGGTAGCCATGTGTTTCATACTTAATCTTTTAATACATACTCTTCACACATATTTCGCAAGAAGAACTAAAGCTGAAGTAGTTGTGGGATACATGTTAGTAATTGTAGCTTCGATGTTACTAGCCGAAAAGGGTAACTTTCTTCAAGCCCTCAAAACCTCACTAGATAAAGAAGTATAGATAGTTAATTTTGGAGCATCAGATCACATGACTGATTTCCATCCACTGTTCACATCTTATGTCCCATGTGCCGGTAGCTAAAAGGTTATTATTGTTGATGGTTTTGTTGCTCCTATTGCTAAGAAAGGAAGTATTCGGATTTCTGAATTTATCACTCTTGAATCTATTCTCCATGTACCAAAATTAGCATGCAATATGTTATTTGTTAGCCAATTGACGAAACAAGCTAACTGTTGTGCTAAATTTCTGTCATCTCATTGTGTTTTTCAGGATCTATCATCGGGAATGAGGATTGGCTATGCTAAAGAGTGTGAGGGGTGTAATATAATGAATTTTAGGCCTATAGACTTGAGGATAAACTTATATTAAGCTGACTACTAAGACCAGTTTGAGGGGAGTTCCATGAATGACGAGAGATAGAAAGACTCTCGAGGACTCTATGATTTAGTCTCAAAGAAGAAAATGGTTCTCCCAATAAGGTGAGGGTTTGAAGGTTGTATTTAGTTGGAGAAATAGTTTGACACATATATTTAAGCACATGTGCCAACCTTTTTTTTTTGGGGGCACACGCCATTTAGAATAGCAAACACAAGTATTTATGGGACCTTTGACTATGACGGCTCTTTAAGGTAAAGAACATGTCTCTAAATTATATGCGGGCTTATTGGGTGGGATTAGACAAATAAAATATGTCGGTAGAGGTGTGTACATGGCATTCTTTAAGGTAAAGAACATGTCTCTAAATTATATGCGGGCTTATTGGGTGGGATTAGACAAATAAAATATGTCGGTAGAGGTGTGTACATGGCATTCTTGGGGCAGGTACATATACCTTGCATTTATTAAAAGGAGGAAGAGATATAGACCATGTGGGTCCCACATATACACACACCCACTCAACAATCCCCTGAGGCAGCACATATGGTACAATATGGAAGACACAACCTTGTGATAGTTTGAGCCTTACATCGATAAAGTAACTATATTAAAATAACTTTATTAAAGTAAATAATGATTGGTAATGATGAAATTTACTTTTGTGTTGGTGTAACACCCCTAAATTCCTAATAATTTATAATAACATAAAATTTCTAAAATCATAAATAATTGTAAAAGTTAAATAAGCCAAATTTGAGAAATGTTATTGCCACACTTGTACTAAGACAAGCGCAAGACTAATTATATTAAAATAAAACCAAAGGCTAAGGTTCAACTAAAGGAAATATATGTAATGCATTTTATTGAATTCATAAAAATTTTGTAAAATCTAGAATTAGCTAGAAATCTCTTAGTCGTTATCCTTGTAGCCTACTGCTAACCCCATCTTTTACACCCTTTTTCACTGAAAATTTGCTCCCACGAAAGGTCATCGCAACCACACAAACACAATAGTCAGCAAAGCTGGTAGTCCTAATCAAAACATAATTTATATAGCTCCATTATATTAATCAAATCAAATATATAATCACATAGTAATTGAATCAAATATCAATTTCAATATTTATCATATCTATATATTCACATTGAATCAAATATTATTCATTATGTTTTTAAATTTATTTAGTGTAATTAGTGGGAAGAGAACCATAATAGACCTGAGAAACCTTGCCAGTCACAAATTGTCAAAGTGGTTATCATCAAAACGTCTCTTCCTAGTGTGCACATCTCTTTCCAAATTTGTTACTAGTATCCTAGGAAACCTTGCCAGACACCATTGAGACGAACGGATAATATCTTTTCACATCATATAAATATCGGAGGCATAAAGCCTAAAGGTTGTGTTCATCACTTTAAGAGATATCCCAAAGCTATCCTCCCACTATTAATTCATATTACAATCACACACAATCAGGAAATTCAATCTTGTCACAATTATCAAATTTCTTCATTTAATATATCAATTACTTAAGGGCATCATAATTTTCTAAACTATTCAAGAGTATAATAATTCAAATATTCGATATAAGATCCAACTCATTATAACTCAAATATCTATCTGAGTAAAGTCCAAATCCAACTATCATTTCAATCATCATGACTTATAGGATATCAAGATCATAATTTTCTTATCAAAATATCAACCAAAGACTTATTGGGATTAGTATTATGTGGTCTCCAAGCTTTTAGGAGGAAAATCAATTAGAGAAGAGAAGCAATTTGAAAAAAGAAGG
Organism: Acacia confusa; assembly: GCA_037074495.1. Classification (NCBI taxonomy): domain Eukaryota; kingdom Viridiplantae; phylum Streptophyta; class Magnoliopsida; order Fabales; family Fabaceae; genus Acacia; species Acacia confusa. The sequence continues at coordinate 13,651,576 of CM073506.1, forward strand.
AAGAGAAGAAGATGAGGAGAGAAATGAAGAAATGCTGAGGATTGAAAATGATTCGGTTTGGTTTGGCTAAGCCCCTATTTATAGTTGAAGTTTTGTAACTAAGGCATTAATTATCACAGGTAATATCAATGATCATCATTAATTATCACAAGTAATAATAATGGTCATCATTAATTATCACAGATAATATCAATGGTCATCATTAATTATCATCAATATTATTTTATTTTATTTTATTTTTCTTGGGTTATCACATTCTACCCTCCTTAAAATAAGTTTCATCCCTAAAACTTAAAAGTTTGTGCCTCTCACACAAATAAAAATCAAGCAAACTAAGGGTTTTAGTTTTCTCATGTTGCATGAGAAAACTAAACTTACCACACACACATGAAATGATGCGACCCACATATACATATATGAATTAATATATGTATATGTGGGTCTCACCATTTCATGTGTGTGTGACATGAGATAGTTTTTTTCTTACAACATGAGAAACATTAATCCCGCAAACTAAATAGTATAAGACACTATGAATTATAAGATACTACGATTTTTTTTTGGACACACACACACATGAATTGCCAACTCTTACCCTCTAAAAGAAAAGTTTTGTCCCCGAAACTTAATTGCATACCTGCTTCGAATAAATACAGGTATTTATTTCACATATCATCTTTTTGCCTTCCATGTTGATTCTTCGACCTTTTGACTCCTCCACAAGACTTTAACAAGTTTGATTGTCTTATTTCTCAACATTCTTTCACTTTTATCAAGAATCTTTATATGATGCTCTTCATAAGTGAGATTCTAATCTAACTAGATAGACTTGGGCTGAAGCTTGTGAGAAGGATCTAGTATATATTTTTGGAGTTGAGATACATGAAAAATGTCACGCACATTCTCCAATTCTATGGGAAGAGCTAATTTGTATGTCACTTCACCAATTCGTTCAATGATACCGTATGGGCCGATATACTTAGGACTTAGTTTGCCTTTCTATCTAAATTTCATTACCCCCTTTATTGGTGATACTTTTAAGAATCCTTGTTCTCCAATCTCGAACTCTATAGGTCTTTGCTTTTGATCGGCATAAGACATTTGCCGATCTTGGGCCGTTTTCATCTTGTCTTGAATGACTTTAACTTGTTCCATTGTGTCTCGAATCATGTCTGGACCAACAATGCCAACTTCACGAAAATCATTCTAACATAATGGACTTCTACACCTCCTATCGTATAATGCTTCGTAAGGCACCATATTGATGCTTGCATGGTAGTTGTTATAAGAGAACTCGACCAAAGGTAAACACTTATCCCATAAGTGGTTGAATTCCAAAGCGTATGCTCTCAACATGTCTTTAATAGTTTGAATCGTTCTTTTCATTTGTCCATCTATAGCAGGATGAAAGGTTGTACTATATTTTAGTTGGGTTCCAAAAGCTTGTTGAACATTAATCAAGAAATTTGATAAAAACCTAGTATCTCTATCGGAGACTATGTCCTTTGGGACTCATGCAACCTCACTATATCTTGTAGATAAGCATCGACCAATTGGTTTAAGCCCCATGTGTTTTTCATTGCGATAAACCTTGAAGTCTTAGTCAAAGGTAAGCCTGTGACAAAGTCCATCGAAATTGACTCCCATTTCACCCTCGGAACTTCTAATGGTTGTAGCACTCTTGCAAGTTGTTTGTGCTCGATTTTCACTTTTTGAAAAGTAAGACACTTCACTACAAATTCAGCTTTTCTCTCTTCATCTTAGGCCACCAAAAACTCTTCTTCAGATCTTTGTACATTTGCACTCCTCCTGGATGAACTAAGTAAGGTGTATTATGTTCTTCTAAAATCTTTCTTTCTATACTTTGATTGTCTGGCATGCATAATCTACCCTTGAATTTCATTGTGCCACCTTTAGCAATTGCAAAGTCTAAAGCTTCTCCCTGGCCTTTCTTCTCTTTAGTTCCTTGCAACTGAGAATTAGATGCTTGCGCTTCACGGATCTCATCAAAGATGGTTGAATGGTGAGAGCATGAAGCATGGGTTTTAGATCCATGGCTAGAAATAGTTCAATCTTCAACCTCCTAAACTCCTTACATACTTCCTTGGGTATTACAAAAGCATTTAGGGTATGTCTCAATTTACTACTGAGTGCATTGGTCACCATATTGGCCTTGCCTTCGTGGTGTTCTAACCACCTCCTCTACCTCATATTAAGCTCCTTCTAGGTGAAGATATACTTCAAGCTCTTGTGATCTATGTATACCTTACACGTAAAGCAAAAACCACAGCAACTAACTCCAAATCATGGGTGGGATAATTCTCTTCATACTGCTTCAACTGCCTTGGGGCATACGATATCACTTTCCTGTGTCTCATTGGAACACAACCAAGTCCATTTTTAGATGCATCATTAAAGATATCGAACCTACTCATTCTTGATGGTAAGGTTAATATCGAGGTTAAGGTAAGACGCTTCTTAAGTTCCTGGAAAGAGATCTCACAAAATTCATCTTAGTGAAACTTTTGTCGTTTTACGTATTAAATCTTACTGTGTCAAACTTCTCTTCCCTTGTCTTTTATACTTTGTTTTTTGGTCTAAAATTGGGTGTTTTTATTTTTTTAATCCTCAATTCACCTCCTCTTAGTGATTTCTTCTATTTACATTTGGTATCAGAGCTTTGTTGTCTATACAGGTCTAACAACCAAGATAAAAGATCCAATGAAAGGTATATTGCCAGATGGTGCTTCAATCAACAGACTACCACGCTTCAATGGCGAACACTACTCTTTTTGGAAATCCAAATTCAAGGTGTTCGTAATGGCTAGTGAGTATGGACTGTGGGAGGTAATAGGGGAAGGCAATTATGCTCCTAGTAAGAAGCAAGGAGATGCTGTGATGCTGAAAACTAAAGTCGAGTTCGATGAGCATGACCAAAAGAAAATTGTTCTTAACAACAAAACCATTCTAATGTTGCAAAGTGCATTGAGCGAAAAGGAATACTTCCAAATTTGCAATCTAGCTAGTGCCAAAGAATTGTGAGAAGCTTTGGAGGTCACATATAAGGGAACCACGGGATTCAAGGAAAATAGAATCGACACTCTTATGACTGAATATGATATTCTTCATATGAAGTATGGAGAAACAATTGGAGAGTTCTAGCTTCGCTTCACCTACCTCATCAATCAACTGTCAGCTTTGGGAAAAATATATGAAAAAAAGACTCAAGTAAGAACGATTTTAAATGTACTAACCAAAGATTGGGAGGATAAAGTGACAGCTATCGAGGAAGTTCATGATGAATCTATGCAATTTGTAGCAGCTCTGTTTAGTAGTTTATCATAATACAAAGGTAAAATCAAGTTCATAAAAGGACTTGATGAGATTGGAGGCAAATAGAAGGGAATCGCCTTTAAAAATGTTAAAGAAGACAAAGACTCAGATGATGACGAAGATAATAATGAAGAGGTCGGGATGATGGACTTGAAATTCAAAAAGTTTTACAAAAAGGATCAAGGGTTTTGAAAGTATCACAAGGGCAACAACATCAATGAAACAAAGAAGCTAATCATATGCTATGAATGCGACAACCCTGGCCACATCAAATCTGAATGTACCTAGCTGAAAGACAAACAAAAAGAAAAGAAAAGATTCAACAAGTTAAAAAAGAAAGAATATGTCTCAGCTATATGGGGAGATAACTCATCAAATGAAGATGAAACTGACAAAAAAGAAAGAGCCAACATTTTCCTTGTGGCTCAAGAAGAAGAATTAGAAGAGGTAATTGTTTCAGAATCATCCTGGCACACTTTTCCAGAATATTCACAATGCCATGTCATTATATATTATATATATATATATATATATATATATATATATATATATATATATATAAGTTTCCATAATCATCATAATATTTCAATACATATAATTTTCACTAATAAGATTTCACATGGCACACTTTATTGAAACATGCATAATCATTTCAGAAAACACTCACAGGCAGCATATTAATAACATAATAAGAGGAAAGTGGTTACCTCTCGCTTAAGCTAACTACTTTCACACTGTTATCAAACTAGGGGCTTAACACATTCCCCAATTCAATCTATCAGAATCAATTTTGCTATCAATTAATAACTCTATAAAAATTCCACCTATTCAAAATTATAACTACAATTCCATAAACTTAAAATATACCAATTTTTGATAATAAAATCCGGAGTACTTGAGATTGCAAATTATGAGGGTACTAAATGAGGAAGACTATTGTATGCATTAATTCTCCTTCTAATTTACTATTAATAATCCCCTTTTCCCCATTTATTATGAACTATAGCATTTATCATCTCTTTTCCAAACTATAATATTAATCATATATAAGATTTAAAACCTTGGGTTTAATAAATGTATAAACATCGAAAATTTTCTTTTCTAAGGAGTAATTAGCATTTAACTTAAGTAAATAATTCATCTTTAATACATTATTTATTTCTTCTTATTAATAGCAATTTGGTAAAAGTATCCCCTCTTTTTATTTATTACTATATGGTAATTCCTTAAATTATTTATTCCATTTATTAATTATTTCTTCTCTTATTATTATTATTATTATTATTTCACTTTGATAAATAATAATATATTCATTATTATTATTTATCCCATTTATTATTCATTAATATTATTTAATAATTTCTTTTTATTAATTACTCCCTTTTCTTGGTAATAAATATTATCTTTCTATTTATCTGATTTATTTGCAAATGATATTATAGGTTAGATGATATTGGTTAGTTAATTTAGATCCTACTATTTAGGAACAAATTAAATCAAATCTTTTCTTTTTGAAAATAACCTCTAATGTATTGATTTATTTCATTATGGCTACCTTCCTATTAGTATTATTATTAGTTTACTATTCACTATTTCTATCAATTTATGTTCATCAGTAAGTAACTCTGCAAGGCAAAAACGAAAGATGTTTTGGCTTTTTGTTTCTATATTCCTTTATTTAATCACAATATATCTAAACACACACGCGCGTAAGACATAAGCTAAAAGAACAAAAAGATCTTGATAGAGGTAGTATATAACCTAATGCATCCATTTCCTTGCTTTTTTTTTTTTTCCCCAAAGTGCCCATTTTTAGGAAACTATTTACCAAAATGCCCCTACTTTGAAATTATTTCCCATTGTGCTCCTTTCTGGAAACATATTCCCTCTTTACCCCCATTTAGTCAACTAAAATAGGGCTTTAGTTGACTAAATGTAGGGGTTCAATTTTTTTTTGAAACCCCACGACATTTAGTCGACTAAACCCTGTGGTATAGTCGACTAAATGTCGTGGGGTTCAAATTTTTTTAAATGCCCCCGACATTTAGTCGACTAAATCTTAGGATTTAGTCAACTAAATGTTGACAGTGGGCTTTTTTAATTTATCACAACCAATTTTCCTTTATTCTTTAATCCTTTTTTTTAATATTATCTTTTTATTTATCTTCTTTATTTTGTATTATGAGTTAGATAATATAGAAATTAGTTAGTTAGTTTAGATCCTATTATTTAGGAACAATTTAATTCAAATCTTATCTTTCTGATTTTCCAAATATTATATTAGAAGAATAACTTCTTATATATTTATTTAGTTATATCGAGATATAGGTAATTTATCCCTACAATCTCTCAATATCTTTTCTGTTCGTATATTTGAATTTGAATGCACTAATTTGTTAAACTTTGGGAAAAAAGCTGAGATTGTTATCTTCAACACAAAATACAAAAAAAAAAATCATCTTATGATATAGTTGGGTTTATTATTTATTACAAATAACAAATGGTTATTATTTATACTTTTTACTCACTGATTTTGGTTTTGTTTGGTTTATTTAATTTTGAATGATATAACCATTTGATTTGATTTAGTTTTGGATGTTTGGATATTATGTTAACTCTTTATTTTGCTCATGGCTTGAATCATGAATTTTACGAAATTTATTGTTTTGCCTTTATCCACTTGAAAATATAAGAAAAAAACATTAAAATTTTGTAAAGATGCCTAAAAGGCCGCAGGCTTAGCTCTAAACCTGACTATATCAGAATTGAACTTTACAAAATGTAATGTTTTAGAAAAAATGAGCATACGAAAATAACATAAGAAGATGATTTTTTTTTTTTTTTATTTTTTGTATTTTGTGTTGAAGATAACAATCCCAGCTTTTCTCTCTCTACGTTGTTGCTGATTTCCGCAAGAAAAGGGATCAAGCTATTTAACTTTTTAATTGTTTATTGTTTGAGTATGCTGATTTTTTTTTTTTTAATGTAAGCAAGTAGTTACCTATTTTTTAGGGAGTAGTGGGGTCAGTGCAGTTTAATTTACCAATCCTCCTGGTTAGTGGTATTAGTGTTCCTAGATATTAGCTAATGGACTACGTGCTATCACAATGTAAAAAAAGCCTTCTGTCGACATTTAGTCGACTAAACCACATGGTTTACTCGACTAAATGTCGTAGGGTTTCAAAAAAAATTGAACCTCGACATTTAGTCGACTAAAGCCCTGTTTTAGTCGACTAAATTGGGGCAGAGAGGGAATATGTTTCCAGATAGGGGCATAATGAGAAATAGTTTCAAAGTGGGGGCATTTTGGTAAATAGTTTCCTAAAAAGGGGCACTTTAGGGAAAAAAAACCTATTTCCTTCTATATATATATAAATATTTCAATCAACCTGGTTTTCGTTCCTTATGCATGAAACTATCTACAACATTAACATATATATTCATTTAATAATGGCAACAAATCACGCAAGTCTCTTTACAGTATCTATATATACATATAGGGCTTTGGTTTTTTCATGTTACATGAGAAAAAAAAGTTTCCTATACACACATGAAATGGTGGAACCCACGTATACGTATATGAATTAATATATGTATATGTGGGTCCCACCATTTCATATTGTGTAAAATGAGAAAATAGTTTTCTTTTCCCATATATATATATATATATATATATATATATATGTATGTATTATAGAATACATGCATTAGTTAAAGCTTATGTATACACGCCCTAATATTCTTCGCGCAGCACCTCTTCCATTGATTCATAAAGTAGCAGAGCAACAAGCATGAATATACAATCTAACCATTAAGGCTTCAGGTTTCCTTTCCTTTCCTCGCATAACCACCAGCGTATATAATCTACTATCGGTGATATATATATATATGTATGTATGTATGTATGTATATGTGTGTGTGGATATAAACAACATCCTCACCCCCACGGCATGCTTCGCTCATAACTCTCTATGACAGCAAAAATAAGAACACACTCACAGCAAGAACAGAAAGAGACTCTCATGATTGCAACAAGAAGGAACGAAGCATCTTAGCTCATAACAGACCCCTGTTTCGGTTCATGCGAAACAGAGACTTTGACAGCAAATCAGAGAAGATAACTGATAGTAAGAGACTTACGATAGCTTGGTTACTCTCCTCTGTCCCGATGGTGCTAAAACAGAGCAAGAGGATGATCTCTTCTCTCTCTCTACAACGTTTTCTCAGTTTTCTGTTTCTTTCTTGCCTTCTCGGTCTCCCTCTTCTACTCTCGTCTCACCTTTACGTTTTCTGCTTCTTTGTTTTGGTTTCGGTTTTTGCAGGAAAGAAGAATGAATGGACGATGGTTATTCGAAATGCATGAAGCCAAACTGGTTTTTCTCGCTGTCATTCTTTCCTTGAGGCCACGTGTAGTGAGGTGGATGACAATGCAGCCATGTATGAATTGGGTTTGAGGTGATTGGGCCGAAAACAATAAAGGGCAATGGAAAATTGTATTTTGCTTCTGTTTCTTCCTGGTCCACCGTGAGAGAAGAGAATGGGATGGATTTGGTTCTTGCTCCTTCGGTCTTCATGTTTTGCTAAAGGAGGAGGGTTTGGATTGTATTAAAATAATGGGCTTGCTTTTGGCTATAGGAGTGCTGGGCTGATCACGTGGAGAAGAAGGGAAATAGAACTTGGCCAAGACTAAGGATTTTAAATTTGGATTTTTAAGGAGTAGATGTTTTTGTGTTGCAATTAGGTACTTATTGGATAAAATAATTTTCCTAATTCAATATAGGAATCTTCCTAAATTTTCTTTAATTTTTTTTCTTCCAAAAATGATTTATGTAGACTTAGTCTTTATTTCAAATGGTTTAACTTTGTAACTTATAAAAGCCAGAATTATAAAATCATTAATACTTAATTTTTTTTATAATATCTAATTTTAAGTTTCCCAAAATTTTGGGATGTTACAGAAAGGCTTGTTGGTTCTGATCAAGTCTCCTCCATATGTGGAAGCTCAAAGCATCATCATATACTACAAATTTCAGGTGTGTACACAATACTCTTATTGGTTAAGAATACAGAATAAGCTAAGATTTCTTGGAACATCAATACCTGATATTTGAAATAATCTTTGTTCCGGCAAATTGTAGTAGTAGACGTGTAAGATTTATGCAGGATTAATTGGTCCAATTTTGTGATGCACATCCTTGTCTTTGGTGGATATCCTAGGATTTTCATATTTGGGGGCATTAATTGTGTTCTTTTTGTTGCCGTCTGAAACTGATATAATTTGAAAATACTTGAGTGACAACAATATCTTTGTAAAGATTAGCTCCATATTTACCCCTTTTATGATACCGTAGATTTTCGTGTGTAATCTTTACTGCTTGATGTTAAATCTGATGATAATTATGAACTTCTTTTATCTAGAGCTATCATAGCAGTATTCCTACAAAGGAGCGTAGCTATGGATAGGAGTTGTTTGGTTCCAACAAGATCATAGTGGTAAGATCATTTTTTTCTATCATAAATTTTGAGGTGTACAAAGGCATTTGAATAATTATTAAGACTATTTTGCACGTACCCTCTCTATTGGTGATTCAAATGACACAATACTTTGTGGACTGATGTACCTTGTAATTTTTGGTGAACGTTGTTGCAACTGTTGCATTTGGCATGGGATTAGACAAAAGGGATGTTGGGGATGTAAGTCTCATTACAATTTTCTTTCTACATTTTTTGTACCTACTGAGCTTTGATAGCAAAATTTCACTAAGATTATGTATTCTTGTAATCTTGTTATTGTTATTTCTAACGTATGGAGTAGGTAGAAATTGAATATGCAGTAAACAAAACAGTATAACAACAATCTGTGTTTAACAAAATATAACATACAGAGAGCATACAACAAGTCTGTATCATATGAAAAAGCTATAAATGAACTCACAAGACTGCCGAATATGGTTATGAACTATGCAGAAATTCGGGTCTAACTTTCGTTGTTTCCTTAAGACAATTTTGCTCCCTCTAGGGATGCCACAGGTTTCTGAGCAATTGTCTCCCAGGATAGAGCGGATTGTTTGTCTCCAGAAAGATGGCTCTGTCTGTCTAAAGCCCAAGCGAATCCAACGAGTCTGCTTTCGGAACGCACAAAATGTGTATGCAGGAAGAGTGTATGCAGAGAGAAAAGAATGTGAAAAATTCTGTGACTAGGGGCCCCTATTTATAGACTCCGGAAAAACATGATCAAATGGACTCGTCTGTTGCGCGAACTGGTACGTTGTGCGAAAAGACACACCAGAACGGAATGAACAGAGGCGACCTGCGTTTGTTGCCGGCGAACTGGTGCGTCTCACGAACAGACGCACCAGACGGAGCTAAACGGGTCGGGTCGTACGAACAGACGCGAACAGATGGGGCTGAATGAGTCGTACGTAGTCGCTGGAAAAAATCGGAGAGGCACAACGGAAATAAAAATAAAAGGATTATTTTATTCAAAAAATAATTTAATAAAAAATTATTATTTTATTTCACACGTGAGGACTGGATCAGACCGGGTGGGCGGCACGTGCGACCGACCGAACCGAACAGAGCCAAGCCGGTCGGACGGACGGCGGCGGTGGCGCGCGCGTGTGTGTGGTGGACCAAGGGTTGCCTAAGTCCTCACCCCTCTACAAAAGTGGGTAGGCCCAAGGGCCCAACTAGTAGGAGCCAAGTTGGGGCTTATATACCCTCCAACTTCCCTTCTCTTTACCAATGTGGGACTTAGTACCACACAGACAATCCTTCTTATTTTTTCCTCTTCTTTTCCATCCTTCTTCTTATTCATAAACTATGAGATTTCTTCCTAAATTCCAACAGTTATCAACTTATCATGTTCACCTTGGGTTAAGTTGTTTCTTGTTGATAATCATGCACATGCCATTCTGCAAGCATTTCACTTTTTTTGTATTTCACAAATTGGTGCTTAATTGATATGCAAGTTGATATAGTTATTGATATAAAATTGAGAAATAGAGAGAAGAAACTAGAAATAGGGTAGAAGAAGCAAAAGACAGAGATCAAATAGAAACAGAACAGAAGTGAGATTATTCCATCATCAATCATAACCTGAATTACAATAGGGATTAGGCCTTTACTTATAGTCTGATCTCTTATATGTTGAGATGTGTTTATCTAATTGAACCCAAAATGTTAGTTGTCCGGGTTATTATTTGTGTGTCAGTCATATGTGTTGCATGTGATTTGCCCATGCTTTTTTGAATTCTTGCTCCATATTTAGTGATTTGTGCTCCTTATCTACCGACATTTGTTCTATCGAGTTTATATAAGTTGGTGTTGTATTGCTTCCAATTCAAAGGAGCATAGGAAAATGCCGGATTCCATTTCATTGATGAGACCAAGTTTCTGATCGGGCCAGGGGAATGTCTGACTTGATTCACTGATTGTGATCTCAGTGGCTCTAGTCGTGTCTATCCAGATTTTTGACGTTTTTATTATTTTGTCGATTCTGCTTCAGGGGTGATCATGACTGTATGCACCACCATGATCCCTGATAGTTGGCGATATTTGAGTTGCCATTGAGGGAAGGGCGCCTGCCTTGCCACCAGTAGTTTTCATGCGCATTCAATGCATGTACTGGGCTCATTTAATGCGCACATCTTTTTTGTCGCATAGACTTTCTATTGGGCTGGAATAGTTTTATGCCCTTTGGGCCCGCGACGCTTCAATTTTCCTTCTTGCTAGTGGCCCTTATCAAGGCCACCTATGTATATGCTTCGTTTCCCCCCATTTCCTCCGTTTGAACATTCGCTCATTGCTTACTTGGGAAGAAAACTTCTGCCTCCTGTGATTTTCGCTCATTCGCTCATTGTACTTTGATTAAGTGGGGCTTTTGTTTGTTTGTGAGTATGAATGAATTAATGTATATTGCCCACTCTAGGGCTCATGATGAATTTACTGGTGTAATACTCCAAATTTTGGGTCTAAAACCTTGAGCTTATGATAAGGAAGAATTTAAGATAATTAGCAGGATTATTTTAGACTTGGGGAAAGATTATGAAATATTATTTTTGGAAGATATGAAGTATTAATAGGAAATTTAAGTAGTATTTGTTGAATAATGAAGTGAGTATATTTTTGTGTATATTGTATGTGTGTGTGTTATGTGTGTACGGTGGTTTATATTAATAAGTGTTGTGCGAGATTGGAGATAATCAATTAATAGATGTGTTTGTATGCTATGAGGACGGAGGGAGAAGTCATAATTGTGTGTGTATGACAAGTGTTAAATGTGGTGTCAATATGTATGTGCATTTTGTGTGTGCGTTGTCATTGTATATTGTACGTGTTGCTTAATTACATAATTAGGTGATTGTTATTGTATATTAAATTCAAATGAGACGTGTGAGTATGACTTATTGCCAACACACACATATAAGAAACACAACACATGTTATCATTTTTCACACTAACTAAACACTTGTCCTCACGCATGCAAAGAAACATGTTATACATACAATCACAATAATATAAAATCTAACCACTCCCCCTCATTCTTCATTTTCGGCTCCCCTCTCCTATACACTCCCAAAATTACAAAAACGCCAATTCATCCTCCTTCGAACCAAACCCCATGACCTCACCAACTTCACCAACACCAAACCACCTTCTTCAACCTCATCTTCACGGCATCATCATCATCAACCTTAGCATTTTTTAAATCACCACGGTTTGGAAGCAAGAAGTTAGGAAGGAAAAATCAAGGTAGTAACCTTTCCCTCACATATTATGTATATCTTTATATGCTAGTATTTATCATTGTATATATTTATATAAATGTATGAATGCTGTATGTGTTGTGTGATTGGTATGTATAAGTGATGATTATATTTGCATGTATCATGTATACATTGTATGTGAGTGATTGCTAACGTTACTATTGGGATTCATTCGAATCCCAGGGTTATTTTTTATAAGATTTAATGTGCAGCTAGGGTAAGAGGCCTAAGGATTAAGAAGGAGGAATTGGAGGTAGAGACCAAGAAGAGAAAGATTTACCATGTAGTTTTGTTTTATTATAGTGTAAAATGATCTTATAGGTCAATAGTGACTTTTTATCTAAGAATTTTCTGGAGAAAGCTCTTATGTACTCAATTACGTAGTAATAAAAAGGTGATTTTGGATGGGCGTTTCAACTGGCATATTTTGAAATTTTCAAATTCCGTTTAAATCTCATTATCTGGGTAACTTTGATTAATACTCTGTTAAATATATGATTAATTTGTTAATTAAACGGTGGTCGTTTTCAATAGACATGCTTGCTGATTGCTAAGTTGTTTGGGATATGCTTTTTCCTTGTATGATTAGTAGAAACTCAATTTATTTCTAATATTGTTTCACTAAATTTGTTTATTTGATTTTTAGGTCTGAAAATAAGCAAGGGCTATATGTTTTTGACATGGGAGTTATAGTTGTTGAAATATCAAATCATTTGTACGATCTAAAGGTTTGGTTAATTGGAATTCATGTTATAACGAATTTGAATGAGTGCATGATACCTTTTCAAAATCCAATAGTCCTCTGTTCCAAGTAACTAAGCATTTTAGATTCAAGATTTACAGTTGGTCAAGGTGTCAAATTAAAATTTTAATTTATTTAGTTTTATATACTCAATTGTTACCCCTTTGTAAATTATGTATGGATGCTAATGCTTAAGAGTAATACTTCTAAATAGCTCTGCATTGACCCTCCGATTACTGTATAATGTTGTTAGAATCAATAATGAATCCACAAGAAATAAAAGTGTTTGTTGTGTGTCATTCAAATATCAAAGTAGCTGTGATAACTTAGTTGGCAGGGTAAGTGAGAATAATAGAACAACCTATAAATAGAACTTGGATGCAAACAAAAGGAGTTAGTTGACCCCCCGACGCCTCGACAGGAGCATGTACTGGTGTTAGTGATGACATTGGACAGTATAAAAAACTGTAATTAATGATTTTGCCAAAAGACTATATCCCATATCGCTCAATCTTCATCTTTTCATGTGACTTAATTCTTACTTCCTGCATTTATTCACTTAAAGAACATGCTTATTACAATCACGAATAATTATTTGTTCTTTATTTCATATTATGTTATATGTATTATGAAACCTCATCATGACTTTGTTTCTCAGTTGGTTGGAGAAGTAACCTTTAAGATGAAGGACTTGGCCTATTGCTATACAATTGTTAAGCACCAACATATTTTTTTGCATTGTCAGAAAATTTGACACGATGGGATGGTTATATGAGTTTGAAAGATCTAGGTGATTTATTTTAATATTATCAAATTAAGCTCTGAATTAGGAAAATATTTATTCAGCTATGTCTACTGTTATTTTCCTTAAGACGTGATACCTAGGAGTGTAAATAGGTCAGGGGCCTGTGGCCTGGCCTGTGAAAAGCCTGCTCAGGCCGGCCTGTTAGGCTAAAAGGTCAGGCCAATGCCTCTTATAAGGCCTGTTTTTCCTAACACGTCAGGCCCAGGCTTAATAAGAGGCCTTTTAGGTCTGACAAGCCGGCCTATTAGTAGGGCAATAATGTAATTTTCTCTATCAATCATCCAATCAGGGTGTGACACCTATAACTTGTACCTGCTCCTAATTTTGAAAAAACCCTAAAATTATATCAAACTCTAAAATTCCCAATTCCTTTCGTGCTCACTGCTCGCCGCCGCTCGCTCAACTTAGTTGGTGCTTCAAATCTTCAACACTCAATCGCTTTGTCTTCAGACAAGGAGGCCGAACCTCAAATCTTCAACACTCAATCAACTCAACTCGCTCAGTTCCAACGTAGCTGAAGTGAAGGACAAGGAGGCCGAACCCCTGAATACTGTATGTCTGCTTCGTCTAATATTTTGATTTGTTAGAATGAAAGGACCTATACTCTACTATAGTCTCAGATCTGTCCTCTGCGACTTCATTTTTGCTTGTTTTGTTTGTTCTGATGTGATCGTCCATTTTTTAGTTGTTACAATTTGTTCCCTTTGATTGCTGGACTTTGTTGCCGATGTCTGCTTTGGTAAAGGAGATAGAGTAAAGTAGAAGAAACAGTTAGTCCAAGTTTCCAGCTTTCAAATGATGGATCTTATGGATTTATTTAATAATTTTGCGGAAGATGTTCGCTCGACCTTTGTTCTGGTAGTGTTCTTATGGTTTCTATCCCATTCTGTCCTTATTCGCAGATGCTTGATGGAAGTCATAAGATTTCATTTTCATCTCCGTGATTCTGGAATTTGCAGTTCTTTTTTAAATAATTAATTGTTCCCAACAAGTGGTAGTAAAATTTAAGTGGTGTATTGGTGTCTCTCCTTCAATTCTGGAAGTTTCATTATCATTAATTGATATAATATAATATTTCCTTTGGAATATGATCACGCCTTGTGCCCTAACTGTTTGTATAAATAATTGGTTGAATTTTCTTTTGTTTAACATATTTTAAATGGTTAGATTGATCACTTTCATTTGACAAAGATTATTAGTATCCATATGCTAATTCCTATTACCTATTGTTTAGTTGCTTCAATGGTTGTGTTTCAGTTTTAGTTGATGTCATCTCCATTCAAGAGTGGATCAATGTCATCTAATTCAATTCCTCCTAATGCTAATGCTATTGAGGTCTGTTAACAAACACCAACAGATTCAAGTCAACAAATTAGTCAACAAACTACTCAACAAGCACCAACAGATTCACTAGCATTGTTAAAATAATATCATTTGTTGTACATATTACTTGCTCATTGTGTTATACTCTAATTCTATATATTCGATTAATTTTTTTCAAGGTCTTTGAAGCTGAAGAAGAAATTATATTGAAGATTTGATGTCAATTTCCAGTGGCTTAAAGAAGAATCTGTATGTTGGTTTTTGTATGGATGTTAGATGTTTAATTTGTATGTTGACGTTGGATGTTGTATTTAATTTCATTTTTTATTTTATTGTAGAATCTGTTATGTTATTGTAAATTTGGCCTGTTTAATCAATTAGGCCTGTTTTCAGCCTGTAAACGTAGGAGGCCTGTTTTTGGCCTATAAATGCTTTCGGCTTGTAAATGCAGTCGGCCTGTTTTCCTTAGGGTCTGTGGCCTGTTAGCTTAGGTACAGGATTTTTGAAAATACAGGCCTCTTAACAGGCCACAGGCCAGACTCAGGCCTGTAACAAGCCAGGCTCAAGCTTAATGTTACAGGCCAGGCTCAGGCCGCTTCCCTACCGAACAAGCTTGGCCTGACCTGGCTTGTTTACACCCCTAGTGATACCCTATGCATGTTTTCTTGTTCGTGATATTCTTGTGATGCTGTTTTAGATCTCACTCCTATACACACAAACCTGTATTCTACTTTTGGTTCAAGAGTCATGAGTCACTTACAAAAGAAACCTGACCCAAACAACAAAGATTGAGTCTTGTATAACTATACAACACTCACAGGATATCTCATTCAATGTCAAGCAAAAACCACAAAGTAGCAAAAGCCACAAGAAGATAATTAGACACACTAAGGGGTTATCATTCATCTATAAAGCAAACACATTGACATAGAGAACACAACCAAGTTTCAGGCACTAGTACATAGCAAAAGAAAAAGATAACTGCTAGCATTTGGGAGGCCAACTCTCTACCCCTGCTTGATTCTCTTTCCAGAATGTTCTCCTACCTTTTCTAAGTCAGTTCCCTTGTAAAAGGTCTTTTACAACTGCTCAACTGTTTCTTGCACTTTCAATTCATGAAGTCTCCCTCTTTCCCCTCTACGTTTCTGTCTCTTTGCGCATATAACCTTGTGCCTTTAATAGACCACTAGTCCTTCTTCTCTCCCCTTTTGGCTTCCTTTGTTGTCCTGCAATGTGTTTTGGATCCATAGGTCAAGTCTCCTCATAATGTCTATCATTCACCTCATTGATATGAACTCTAGGTTTAGAACCAATGATTATGCGAGGGAACATACATCACATTTACGACATTCATATTCACTTATAACTGATTAAGTTGTTTTAATGTATCTACATCTTGAAAAGGTACGGAAATTGGATGCAATGTATGATGCGGCATATCATGTAACATCCTTGATTTTAGGAACTTAGAAAGTTAGTTGCAGTTCAGGAGGAAAAAGAAAATAATAATAAGATAAAAATTATATAAAATAAAAATTATAAAATTTGATTAATTAATAATGGTTAATGATATGGTTGAGAATAATAGGAGAAAAAGTAGGGGAAATATCTTCATGGAATAAATTGATCGATATATATGTAAAAAAAAAAGATAAGAGATAAAATAATTATCTATGATTACTTCTTTTAAAATAATATTATTTTAATAAGAGTCAAACCTTAATCCTACTCTTATAAAATACCCTCCTCCTCTTGTCATATAATATCTTCAGTGCCACATCGCCTATTTGGTTTCAACAAATCCTTCCGCTCTATTTTATTGTGAAGTATCATTGACTTTCATACCTACTCCTCTATTCTTGAAATTGTACAGGTACGTTTGAATAATATCGATAGATTCGTCTATATATATATATATATATATATATATATATATATATATATATATATATATATTGAACATTTAGTGGTTAAAATATGGAATGGATCTTATGTCTTGTCTGGATGATGTTTTAGTTGCTATCTCCTTGTCCTCAAGTATATGAAGCTCTTTGCAGGTCACATGTTTTTCTTCTCTTTTCAAAATCACCCTCCTCTTATCCTAAACTGTACGAAATCATCAATATAGTAAGAAATCAAGCACTAGGGCAATATTGAGGCTACCTAGAGGCACACCATTGATTATGTATTTATAGATCAGCTGAGCCAATATAATTAATTTGCACACCATTGATTATGTACAAAAAATATCTTGCTAATACAAATATCTGGACCTAGAATATTCTGTATATTTACATATTATTTATTAATTTCCTAACATCTAGTTCAATCGAGGAGGGGTAATGACTAGCCCAAGCATGTTGCGAAAAACAAAGAATGGATAGTATGTCAAAGCTTTAGTTAGACCATCAATAATTTGTCTTGAGGAAGGAACATATTGAATATTCAATGGTCCAGCTAGAACCTTATCTTGCACAAAATGAACATGTAGCTCAATGTGTTTACACCGGGCATATTGTATTGGATTTGCTGCTAGGGTTTTGGCACTAACATTATCACACCAAATGATTGGGGGCTTTTGACCTCTAAACCCAAGTTCATATAATAATGAGCACAACCACATTATCTTTAGCACATGAATCAACTTGAGATTTAGACTTTGACTCTGCGCTCAAACAACACGTTTTTTAGAGGACCATGAAACTAAAGTATCACCCAAATAGACACAAATGCTAGAAATTGACTTTATATCATTAACATATGTTGCCCAATCAGCATCACAAAAACTAGTTAGATTAAATGCGGCGGAAGGTCTAATATGAAGACTATAATGATAAGCACCTTTAAGGTATCTCAATATTCCTTTGTACAACTTGAAAATGGACATCAGTGAGTCTAGACAAGAACTAACTCAACTCTTTTACCAAAAATACTATGTCTAGCGGGTTCTCATTCCATGCTATTCTATTAGGTTCTTGTTAGGTGTTTATTCCCTTAATTTGGGTGTGTGTGTGTGATTTTCTTGGATTAAATTATATATTGTAGCCTGAATTTTTTTTTTCACGCAGTATTTCAAATTAATTAATTTAAGATACTGGGTGCAAAAAAATATTTCAGTATGTATCTTATAATTTAATTTAAATAAATAAAATATATAATAAAATAAAAATATAATGCCCACACCCTCAAAATAGGGGGGAACAAGCACCTAACAAACACCTGAACGAGATTGTTGTGAAACCCCACTGAACTATTATTCTTAATGTTTTTAAAACCCCACTGAATCAAAGTAAGTCTCAGACGATCATACTAGGCATATGGTGCTTGTTTAAGTCTATTGAGAGCTTTACCAAGCTTGCACACATATGTAGGACGAGATTGATCCACAAAACCCTCAAGTTGTTGTATAAATACATCTTCTTGCAAACAGTCATTCAGAAACATATTGTTGATGTTGAGTTGCCATATATCCCACTTGAATGTGATAGCAATTGTAAGAATTGTGTGAATTGTTGTTGCTTTGACTACTGAGCTAAACGTCTTGTGATAATCAGTTCCTGGTGACTGTTGAAACCCTTTAGCCACAAGAACACTTATAAAGAGAGCCATTCAGGTGAAAATTGTTTTTAAACACCCGTTTATAGTTGATTGTTTTTTGAGTGCCATTGTAGGGAACCAAATGCCATATATGATTTTGCTTAAGAGCTTCAAATTCCTCAGTCGTGGCTGCTTAACACAACGACTGGGTTAGGGCTTCATTAACACTCATTGACCCAATATTGCGCTTTAATGAGACATTATCTTCAGAGTGTAAGAGCCCAACAAATAAGTGTTTGAGCTTAGTATGCCACTTTTGGCCTGTGTAGTCATTGGATGCACATGCTTAACCGGAGTTGGCTCTGGGCTTTCTTTTGAGGAAGAAGATGAAATCCCATTAGACTCTATCACTGTATTAATAGAGTTACTAGGAATGTAAGGAGTTCAGCTTTCTGATAAAACTTCATTATTTATCGCATAGAAGGTGTATCATTTGTTGAAGAAACAATTTGCAAAGCGGAATTAGTAACTGAAGGATTAAATAACAGAGGAACCATAGCAGTGTCACTAGAGCTTAATTTTCTATTGATAAAACTAATAGCAAAAGGAAATACCATTGGATTAAACACAACATATCGAGAAGTATACATTTGACCAGATGGATTTAGGCACTTGAACCCTTTTCATTGAGGTGCAAATCCAAGAAAAACACATTGTTGACTGTCAAAATTGAAACTTATGATCATTGTAAGGCTTTAGGCAAGGGTAGTAGGCACAACCAAAAGGTTGAAGTGATTTGTAGTCCAATATGTTCTGTATAATTGAAACAAGGGAGTAGAGTGGTTCAAGACTGCAGTAGGCATATAGTTTATAAGAAACACTGCAGTCTAAAAAGCTTCCATCCAATAATAAAGTGGCATTTTAGCTTGTGCTAACAAAGTTAACCTAATCTCTACAATATATCGATGCTTTCTTTTGGCTCTCCCATTTTGTTGGGAAATGTATGGGCAAGTATAAGACATTTGAATTCCCTTAGAATTTGCAACTGAGAGAAATGGTTTAAATGCACTACCCATGTCACATTGAATGGCTTTTATCTTAGTGCTAAATTGATTTTAAACAAGTGCCCGAAAATGATTAAATGTTGTAATGGCTTCACCCTTACGCTTTAAAGGATATATCCAAGTGTATTGGCTATAGTCACCAATGAATTAATATAAAAATGATGTCTAGAAGTAGATTGAACTAGGGAAGGTCCTTACATATCAATGTGAATTAGATCAAGAGGAGCTAAAGCATGAGAATTAGAAGAGGGAAATGGAAGATAGATTTTCCATGTTGACAAGCTTCACAAAATTGATGCTCATTATTATTGACAATACATTTATTTAAGACTTGACTAAGCACTTTCTCACTCGGATGTCCTAATTTCTTATGCCATAAACTAAAGTTAGAATGAGTTTCAATATAAATAATATGAATTTGAGTAGCAAGACAATCATGATGTCTCGATCAGGCACTTTTACTAAACATTGGATACAACCCTTGCCTTGGTTTCCCTTGCATTAGAGGTTCTCCTATCACTCAATCCTTCACATAGAAACCAATATCATTAAATTCAACAATAAAAATATTATCCTTATGTTGGTTAAATAAGGTGCTGCCTGACGTTCAAGCTATTCAAGCAGGACCTCATGAGTAGGAAAAACAAAAAATTCTTGTCTTTCCTTAATTTGCAGCGAAAACTATAATCAATAACCGCAACTCTTTACAGTTAACCTGACTTACAAACTCTGAACACATTTGTGAGTTTTTAATAGGTGCTCATGAGAATCCATAAATCTTATGGTCCTCATGAGTTAAAACCCGTATTTAAATAAATACTCATGGGTTCCTATAAGGTTATCATAAGAACCTATAATAAATGGTACATTCAATGTTTTCAAACTTCTAATCATGTGATTAAAATCAGTACTCATGAGTCATCCCAATACTCATGGGGGTTCCTAGGAATATTGATCATGTGATTCCCATAACTCTTATAGGAGATCATGAGATATTTTGAGGAAGGATCTGCTTATTAAAATACATGAGGGGTTTTAGGATTGCCTTAGATCACTGAAGACTTCAAAGTGTATGACGTCCTCTAACACTAATCCACATGGCTACCTCCTGATTGCCTTGAGAACTCATTCTCTTTAATTCCTCTCTTTCCTTGGATGCTTGCTAGGCGATGCAAGGTTAAAGACTCAATGTTCTTGGGTTTTCTTTCTCTTTGGATGGCGCTTTTTCTTTGATTTCTTGTTTGCTTTTGCCGAGAATTTCAATGGCTCCTTATGAGCTATCTAATTCGGCCAATGCTCTAGGTCTTTCAAAAAGAATATCGTGAAAAATATATGACTCACATGTTGCCTTATATTTTTCTTTTCTTTCAAAACCTATATCCCTATTTTTGTAACCGAAAAATAATAAGATAATTATATCTTATTATTCTAACGGTTAAAATCCTAGGTCCACCAAGTCAGCCGCAAAAGATGAGACTTATAAAATCTCAAATCCTTTTTCACGGCTTCTTCCCTAATTTCTTTCTAGTTATGGCCGAAAATTATGAGATTTATATTCTTATAATTTCATAGTCAAAACTTAATTTAGGGTTAAAAGAATTATGGCCTATTAATTGTTATTATCAATTAATCAAGATAATGGATCTCATCCAAATCTTTAATTAGTTTTTGAATTAATAATTCAAGACAATGGATCTTATCCAAATTTTTAATTAATTCAAGATAATAGATCTTATCCAAATCTTTAATTAATTCTTGAATTAATAATTCAAGATAATGAATCTTATCCAAATATTTAATTAATGTTTTATTTATTCAATCTTTATTGGACGTATATTTATATTAGATAATTCCAAATTATCTTTTATAATCTAATCTCTTGAATTTAAAATTCAAATTATCTGTGGCCCAAGAATTAATTGAGTTCAACAAGTAATCTACCTTTTCTAATTTGGATAACGTGCCGGCATCATCCCTCACATCGTCATTCACATTTAGTCGAGAGTAAAGATAGAGTATCATTTCTCTTGGTTGACTAGATATAGCTTTCTCACAGAATTAGGAATCTTCTTCTATTGACTCTAAAATTGAACGTGACTCTTCACGATCACTTACTATGCACATATTTCCAAGTCAATTAGAAGTCATCCAAACCCTACTGGTCCTGTGAAAGATTAATCCCGTGTAGGGGACCGTGAGTCCTTTCAGCATGTCCATCTACACTCATGTATTCAAGTTATACCCTAAGAGCACACTGTTCTCCCCATTTTCAGGCGAATAGAGTTATACAGTCAAAGTATGACCCTAGGACACAGTGCTTGATGATATCCTCAAGTCTAGGACGATCTACACTACCAAATGTTCAGAGACTTTTTATATCCAATGATACTTCCTACAAATCTTTACGGAGTCTCTTGGCGGGTCTATTTGGTGCTATCTGTTCTCCAATAAATCCACCTATGACATTAGCTAAGGCATTACATGCCTGTATTCCATGAGGTTCCTACCTTGTATCTATATACAAGTAGATGATGTCGTACTAGTTTTATTGAGATAATCAAATACCCTTTCTTTCTTTTTTTTGCTTAGAAATCAAATACCCTTTCTTGGTGATTCAAGACTAGGAACAAATTTCAGGCAATAGACATTCAGTGTTCTTGAATCCTTATGATCATGATCTCTATCATAGATCATCGAGTAAATACTTGTTCTATTTATAGGGTTTTTATCTATCAATTTTATTAATCACAAAATACTAAATAGAAAAAGGCGTTCCTCTGTCAAAACAAATTGTCTCTAGGACAATAACACTTTAGGGCAATAGACAGAGGAACGCCTTTTTCTATTTAGATTTACATTAAATGATAATTTCTTGGAACAATAACCTGAATAGAAGTTTGCTCAACAATCCACGTGTTAAGATGGCACTTACCTACAACTAAAGCTTGATCAATACTCTCGGCATAAGGGGTTACATGATAGTTGACTCTACTATCCATGTACTAAGTCGGATCAACTACACAACCAACAAAGGCATAGTTTGCTTGGCCACTATCATTATATAGATAATAGCACCTTGATACAACATGACCAGGACTCCTGGTATAATGACAATATGGTCGTCCATAAGTTCACCTACAAGTAGAACACCCACGTCATCTAAAATTGCCACAAGGTCCTCGTCCTCCTTGCCAATTTCCTTAGAAGTTTTTGACTCGTTCTAAGACGAGAAACGTTGGCGAGGAGCCACATATTGTGATGTGTTTATAGAGGGTTCAATGCTAAGACTAGCAAAATGTAGAGATTTGCACCAAACCAGAAAAGGCGGAATGAAGATGGAAGAATATTTGAACAAGATGAACTACATTGCGGACACGCTAGCACTTGCTGGAGCACCTCTACCACATGATGAACTCATTATTCATACCTTAAAAGGTTTATAACCTGAATATAATGATATTGTGGTTAGATTAAGCTGATCAAGATAACTTCCAAATGCAAGGAAGGAAGCTTGAATATTGTAACATCCTAATTTTTAATCAGGATTTAATTACAAATAAGAAAGAATTAATCATGATAAAGATTTATCATTTAATTATTGAAATAAAAAGACTTTATTTAAAATATGATTTATGATAGTAAAAGAAATTAGTGGAATAAAACTGTAGAAATAATAATAATAATAATAATAATAATAATAATAATAATAATAATAATAATAATAATTAATTACTATTGTTATCGTTAAAAAAATGGAAGTAACAATAATATGATTTGGAGAGGAAAAAAAATGGACCAAGCCTATTAAGGTTTTAAAAAATTGAAGTAAAAAAAAAAATCTGCACACATTAATAAAAAAAAACTAAAGGTGCACTTTACTGCCTTAGTTAATCATATGGTGTGAGTTTTATAAAGGGTTAAGTAGTAAATATGTCCCGAAAGTACACCCTAGGAGCAATGTTTTCCTGGAAAAAGAGGAGAGAGGCCGAATATAGTACAAGGCTCTTTACTTCTTGGCCAAGTTGTCTCTTACTTGATGGACAAGTTATCTTTTACTTGCTTGTCAAGTGGTTCCTTGTATCACCTAGCAAGCCCCTGACTTCTTTTATTTTCTTCCTCGTCATCATTAAGTCGGCAAACATGACAAAAATGAGGGGAGAGGCCGAACATAGTCGAAGTCTCTTTACTCATTGTTGGCTATGTTATGTTTACTTGTTTGCCAAGTCGTTCCTTCTGTTGTCCAACAAGCCTTTAACTTCTCTTATTTCCTTTCTCATCCTCATTAAGCGGACCAACATGTGGAAGAAGAGGGGAGAGGCCGAATGTAGTTGAAGTCTCCTTACTTCTTGGACAGATTTTTCCACGGGTTGCACAGCAAGCCTTTGACATCCTTATCTCCCGTCCCAACATCATGAAGTCGGCCAACATAAAGAAAATTAGAGCAGAGACCGAATATAGTAGAAGCCTCTTTACTTCTTCGCCAAGTTATCTTTGCCTCTGGGACAAGTTGTTCCTTGGGGCTCCCGGCAAGCATCTGACTTCTCTTGTTCTCGTTCTAATCATCATTTACTTGCCCGTCATAACGAACAAGAGGGGAGAGGCCGAATACAGTACAAGTCTCTTTACTTCTTGGCCAAATTATACTTACCTGATGGACAAGGTATCGTTGCTTGTTTTCCAAGTCATTCCTTGTGTTGCCCAATAAGCCTCTAACTTCTCTTCTTTCCTTTCGCATCATCATTAAGTCGGCCAACATGGAGAAAATGAGGAGAGAGTCCGGCTACAGTCAAAGTCTCTTTACTTATTTGCCAAGTTGGTCCTTGTCTCGCCCAACAAGCCTTGATGTCCCTTATCACATTATCATTAAGTCGGCCAACATGAAGAAAAAGAGCGAATGGAGTTGAAGTCTCTTTACCTTTTGGCCAAGTTATTACTACTTGTTTGCCAAGTTGTTCCTTGTGTTTGTCCTACCAGCCTCTGACTTTTCTTATTTCCCTTTCTCATC
The DNA here is from genome assembly GCA_037074495.1 of Acacia confusa. Classification (NCBI taxonomy): domain Eukaryota; kingdom Viridiplantae; phylum Streptophyta; class Magnoliopsida; order Fabales; family Fabaceae; genus Acacia; species Acacia confusa. The sequence goes on from CM073506.1 coordinate 13,676,153, forward strand.
ATCATTTAGTCAACCAACATGGAGAAGAAGGGAGAGGCCGAATATAGTCTTTTCGTGTTAAATTCCTTAGAATAACTTGTAAACTACAGAAGATAAATGCTTTCGACACTAATGCAAAAAAGTGTTCTGACCACCTCATTTAGAGCGGAGTATCGACGCCCTGGTCTTAAAGAAATGACCGGTGGCAATTTTGTAAATATAAAGAACTCCTTCCATCGCATCAATTTTTAAGACCGCCTCATTTAGAGCGGATGATCAACTCTCCGGTCTTAAAGGTATGACCGGTAACTTTTTTGTAAATATCAAATAATATCTTGGACTATATCAATTTTTGATAGGTCTTAAATATATTATTCAGATTACTGAAAAAAACAACCGCTCTTAAAAGATTTATTAAAAAAAATTGAAATATGAATTACTTTAAAGAGAAATCTTGTATAGTCCGACTTATATTTTATGCGGTGCAAAATAACATGGAAATTTTTAAAAATAATTGTATAAAAATTTTAAGACTGGACATTTATAAATGACCGCTCTTAAAACATTTATTAAGAAAAATTAAAATAATATGAAATTATTGAGAAATCCCGTACAGCCAGACTTATATTTTTTTCTGTGCAAAAATAATAAGGAAATATATAAATAAAATGGTATAAAACTTTTAAGACCGGACATATATAAATGACGCTCTTAAAGTTAATATTTTTAAAAGCAGACGTAACTTCTACCCGGTACTAAATAATGAAAAAAAATTTAAACTAATAGTTTATTACTTTTAAGACCGGACATAATAAAAGGACGTTTTGAATTGTTAAACTTTAAGACCGTCTTTTTGTATTTCTCCGGTCTTAAAACTACCTACCATATTTCCCGCGATACCTTAACTTGTGTCTTAGGTCTTTCTGTATGAACACTGAAACCCCTGTTCTTGTTGCGAAACACTCAAACACCTCTTCCTTGTAAACCGCCACCATCCTCTGTTACTCTCTCATTTGCTCTTGCATTCCTCTATTGCACCATCTCTCTCAACCTCTTTTCTTGTTTTCAAAATGAACGGAGGAAACGAGTGTAGTCCTGTTCGTGAAATGCCAGTTGATGATGTGACTGATGTTAGTCAGAACGAACCATCTCCTTCTCAGAGTAAGCCTCCTCGTAACCGCCTTGTATGCCGTGGTGGTAGAAGAGCCCCCACCTGATTGAGAGATCTTGCCCTAGCGTGAACTGCTGATGAAAAGCTCGATATACAGTTTAACAAACATTTAGCTCCTTGGAGCCCTAATAAAAGCAGATATACTAGTTATGTCGGCTTACTAGCACGCAGCAAGCCAAGCATTTTGGTTGACAAGTGGAAAAATGTCGACCAAAAGGTGAAGGATCTTATCCGAGCCTCTATCTTGCTTACGTACAATGTTCCTGACGATGAGAAGTTGAAAGTCAAGACATTGTCGTATTATGCTGATTGTTGGAGGAAGTTTAAGGCCCAGTTAGCAAACAACTATATTTTTGCCGAGGTTCCGGTTGGTCAGCCTCACCCTAATCCTTGTGCCAAGTATGCCTTTCTTGATGAAGCAACATGACAACAATATGTTCAAATGCGGACTACTGAAGAAGCTTTGGGGAGTTTGTATTTAATTCTTTTTGTCCCTTCTTGTATACTTATTAACCTGTGCGGATATGTGAATGTTATTGTGTTCATTTATGAGGCCGTTAGTCAGGTTGCTTGCTTAGGAAGGTATTTTGTTATAGTAGACCACGTAGACATTGTTGTTAGTTAGTTTTGTATGTTAACTGTGTAATGGTATATGTGCAAGCTGTTATTGAAACTTGATTGAGTTGGAACCATGTTATAATGAATGAATGAATTGACTGAGTTGGCAGCAGTTTTGCAACTCCCTTTCCTCTGTTTATCCCAATTTATTATACAATTCTACATCTTCCTTAGCAAAGTCTTGAAACTTGATGAAGTGAATTTGACTAGTGTTTGAATTGAGGTCTGGAATTCATAATGAATAGTTGTTTTCGATTTTGATTCATAGATAAGAAGGCAGCAAGCACAAGAGGTTGGGAGAAAGAATGATTGCCCGCATACGGCTTCTCGCGGTGGATATGAAAAGGGCAAAAAAGAGTTGATGGCTGCTAAGCGAAAGAGATTGGAAGATGAAGCTCAAGCCAATCTTTCTGAGATATGTGATCCGCGGCCGCCATCTCCAATATGTCGTGAGGAGTTATGGCTCTATATTCGTAAAAAGAAAGGCGGGGCATACTCTAGTGAACAAACTTATATAGTTGCTGAGAGAATTGTAAGTATCATTATTTTTTAATTTTTAGTTACTAAATATGTTTCGTTACTAATTATGCTCTTGTTATCTGTATCATACAGGAAGAACTCAAAATGCAGGAACAAGAGGGATCCTTTGTGTTAGACGAGAGGAAAGATATTCTTACCGTTGCGACTGGAAAACCGGATCACGCGGGGCGTGTAAGGGGAATTAGAAGACGGGTAGGCCTGAAGGAATACTTTGGTAAATCCAAACGCCAAAGACAAGCAATGGTTACCCAGGAGGAGATGGAACGTACGTTGGCCAAAGCAACTGAGGAAGCAAAGGCCAGAGTAGAGAAGAAAGCAGCTGAGCGAGAAGCTTCATTAAGTGCAAAGTTTCAAGACGAGCTAAAGAAGATAAAAGACGAGATGATGAAGATTGTTAGCTCTTGTGGAGAGAGCATTGTTCCCTTCCCACACTCACCTCCACCTGTCTAGCAGAGAACTAAAGGGAGCTGCATTGTTGGACAGTTGGCGGAACATTGTAAGCTCTACATGGAGGATCCTGGTAGATGATTAGTTGCAAGAGGGAATGTCTACAACTTTAGATCCACTGTACACCACCGACAAATGGCTGATAATGAAGTCAGGGTGTCAGTTGAAGAGGTGATAATCGTTGATGCACCTATCCTTCTTCAAATCAATCAAATGAAACTTGTGAGTGATTACTTGGGAGGCTTCATCTCGTGGCCAGTGAAGCTTATACGTGTTTGTACTCCTCCTCAAGCCCCATCCCCTACTGATGAAGCTGCAACCCCGCATGATATTTTGCCCACTCCTAAGTTGACTGCCAAGGATGAGATTGGACTTATGGTAGTCAATCAAACTTTTGAAACCAAATCATGGCCTGTAAATGCTGAAGTAGGTCTAAAAGAGAAGCAACCGGTCTTCATTGACCAAGAAGATTTAGTCTCTCTTCTCTTTCCTAAAAAGGAGATAACTAATGCAATTGTGTTGCTATTGATGAAGTAAGTAGTATCTTCTTCTATGAGTACGTACATAATTTTAAGAGGGGTCATTTAGACACGTACACATACATATATACTAGCCAATTCACTGATGCATGTCATTATTGTAGGTTGATGCATCGTGAGATGGGAGTACAGGACAGAGAACATGATTTTGGATTCTTATGCCCACACTACATAAGTGTGGCAATCTAACCCAAAGAACATCATACATATCTAAGAGGTTGTCTAACAATATGAGAAGGTGGTACCTTGCACCATTCAACCATGGTAACCATTGGCAGTTGGTCCTCCTTTTCGTTGAGGAAAATAAAGTAGTCTTTTTGTGCTTCTTTCATCATGAACCAATGTCTACATTAAAGCAAATTGTTGATAAGTAAGCGCATGTCATTTTGTCACTGATTTTTGTCTGAAATCTCTTCTGTGAATTTTCAGTTACCAATATAGATAATTGAAATTTTTGATTTTGATAATAGGGCCATGTCTGAATACCAAAAGAAGGCCAAGAGAAAGGCTGGGCATCAGGTCAAAGATATTGTATGGATCAAACCAAAGGTTAGTACACATAGACACTGGCTTGTGAACGTGGTCATTGTGTAACAAATTCTATGTGCTCTTATATATATATATATATATATATATATATATATATATATATATATATATATTCCTTGTTTGATTTTAGACACGTCAGCAACCACATGCTTCTAACTTATATGGGCTTTACGTTATGCGACACATGTATGATATTATCACGCGAAGAATTCTTTCTATCACTAAATAGGTAAATGTATTTGATATTCTTTCTAGGTTTTTCATGGTTTGCACGAAAGCGGTGAAATGTTGACATGGGTTACTCTGTTATATTTGAATACTGTACTTTGAAGTGTACTTAGGGTTACTTTTGTTGTCTGCATTTATTTTCCTTAGCTTCTTGGCTTGACTGTACATGATACATTTATGAGCACGAGTGATTCTTCATGTTGCATTTAATGGCCAAAGTCTCTTTTTCTTTTTGGAACAATACTAGGATATTACTGTTAAAAGGTATTACAAACTAAGAAAACAGGCATCCTCATGAGGGAAATTTAAAGACAAATAAAGTGATTCTTCATGTTGCATTTAATGGACAAAGTCTCGCTCATATGCATTTGGACTTGGCTTAGTTTATATGCAATTTTCAATTTTTACGGATAATATATGTTAAATCTTTTCGTCTATAGGAATTCTGATCTACACATGGATCGTAGAATGTTTGATGGTAGTAGGAAGTTTTATTGCCCTATGTAGAATGTTTGAATGAGAGGCGAGTAAGTCTTAAAGTTATATACACACATTTAATATGTGAAGGATTTTATAAGAGCTATACAGTATGGGTATGACATAGTGAAAAAGTGCCAAGTGCATCTCAACATGGTGAAGTGTCCTTTGATGATAATGACATGGATATGGATGATCACATAGAGGACATTATTCGTGATGTAGGGGAAGAGGATTTTCATCAATCACATGCATATGGTAGTTTGTGCAATGATGCTGAGACGCCGCTATACCCTGGGTGTAAAAAATACCAGTTGTTAAACGACGTATTGAAATTGGTCAGCTTGAAAGCACGTCATGGATGAAGCAACAAGAGTTTCTCTGAATTGCTTGAGGCCTTTAAGGACATGCTTCCAGATGATAATATGTTGCCTCGTCGATACTATGATGCTAAAAAAATTCTTTGTCCACTGGGGATGGAGTACAAGAAGATCCACGCATGCTCGAATGATTGCGTGTTGTATAGAAACGAGTTAGAAGAGAAGCTAAATTGTCCGATATGTGAAATCCCAAGGTACAAGTCAAATAAGGGGCCTGCAAAAGTGTTGTGGTATCTTCCAATCATACCAAGGTTCAAGCACTTATTTGCCAATGAAAATGATGTAAGAAATTTGAGGTGGCATGCAAATGAGAGGATTTTTGATGGAAAACTTCGACATCCGGCCGATTCTTCTCAATGGAAGAAAATCGATCAATTATTTCTGACCTTCGATGAAGAACCTAGGAACTTTAGGCTTGCCCTTAACATAGATGTCATGAATCTCTATGGAAGCCTTAGTAGCATACATAGCTTATGGCTAGTACTCCTAATTATTTACAACTTATCTCCTATGTTATGTATGAAACAAAAGTACATCATGCTGTCTATGTTGATTTCGGGACCAAAACAACCTGGAAACGACATTGATGTTTACCTTCAACCCTTGATCGAAGACTTGCAGGAGTTGTGGGAAGAAGGTGTCGATGTTTTTGACTCTTTCAAGAAGGAGGTCTTCAAAATGAGAGCCATGATATTTTGTACCATGACTTCCCAGCATATGGGAACTTGTCAGGGTATAGTATAAAAGGCCATAAAGCATGTCCGATTTGTGAAGAAGGTACACGCTACCATCAACTTCAACATGGAAGAAAGATGGTTTATCTTGGACATAGAAGATTTCTTAGATGGGGCCACCCATATCATTGATTAAAGAAAGCCTTTTTTAGTGGCCAAGAGTATGAAGATGCTCCGGTGGCATTAACTGGGGAGCAAATGTTAGAAAAGGTGAAAAATATAAGTATCATATTCGGTAAGACTGCAAAGGATAAAAAATAAACAAATATATGGAAAAAGAGATCTGTCTTCTTCGATCTTCCATATTGGCGCAACCTTGATGTGAGACACTATATTGATGTCATGCATGTTGAGAAAAACGTATGTGATAGCATTGTTGGCACGCTTCTCAACATATAAGGTAGTTCCAAAGATGGTGTGAAGGCAAGGTTGGATTTGCAGGCAATGGGGATACGGGAAGACTTACATCCTAGGCCTTATGGTAAGAGAACTTATTGTCCGCCGCTTCTCATACTTTATCTAAGGATGAGAAAAGAAGTTTTTGAGTATTTACATGGCACAAAAGTTCCCTCGGGGTATTCTTCAAATCTTAAGAGGCTTGTATCGATGAAGGACTTGAAATTAGTAGGCCAGAAGTCTCATGATTGTCATGTATTGATGCAACAACTGCTCCCAATAGCTATTCGAGGCATTGCCGAGTATGATCTTCGACACATTTTGACTAGGCTTTGTTTCTTCTTCAATGCCGTGTGCAATAAGTTTTTGAGATTGAACAATTGGATGAATTGGAAAATGAAGGATATTTGATATTATGCCAGCTTGAGAAGCTTTTTGTTCCTACATTTTTTGACATCATGGTTCATCTAATAGTTTATTTAGTGAGGGAGATCAAGTTGTGTGGCCCTGTCCATTTACGGTGGATGTACCCAATTGAAAGATCTATGAAATTCCTAAAGGGGTACGTGAAGAACGCATACTGGCCAGAAGCATCAATTGTTCAGAAGTATGTATCTGAAGAGGCCATGGAATTTTGTCAAAATTATTTGGCCAAAGTAAGACATATCGGGCTTCCAAAACGTCAGCATGCTGAAGGTGGTAGACGAGGGGCATCAGTAAAGAGTGTGGATCATGATGAATTTTCATAAGTTTACTTATACATCTTGAATAATATTGATGAAGTTCAAACAAGCATAGCTGCACATAAGGAAGCTGTGAGGAAAGAAATTCCCCGAATGACTGAACAAAGGTTGATTAGGAAGCATAATAGAACTTTCGCAAACTGGTTCAAATAAAAGATCGAGGAAGAGTAATCTGTTTCTGAGACAATCAAATGGTTAGCACGTGGTCCTGAGGTTGAGGTCATAAGTTGGAATTCGTATGTGATCAACAATTATACATTTTACACGAAGTCCCTAGATGATAGAAGCACCGTCCAAAACAGTGGTGTAATGTTTGAGGCTGAATCTATGCACTTCTCCAGCTTGAAAGACAAGCGGCCTAAATTGGCAGTCATGCCATATTAGGGGGTTATTGAAGAGATTTGAGAGGTGGACTATGTCTTCATTAGATTTCCCATTTTCAAATACAAGTGGTTTAATGTCACTAATGGTGTTCAAATCGATCGGTTGGGATTTACATTAGTTGATCTCAATAGTACAAGTTTTGGAGATGAACCTTTTATTATGGCAGACCAGGCGAAACAGGTTTTCTATATCACCGATGAAGAAAATAAAATGTGGTTTGTAGATCTCAAAGGAAAAAAAGGTCATTGAAATTGATGAGGAAAATGATGCAAATTATGGTCTTCCTGAGAGTACTCATTTTTCAAGGGGTCTACCGGACATCAATGAAGAAGATGAAGCGGATAATGAACCCAGCATAAGAAATGATCATCAAGAAGGGATATGGGAGGATATCCCTTCATAAAAGAATCATCAATTCATAAGGTAATATTTATGTGCACAATTCTTTGAAAACTTTAAGGTTTTAATTTACGTTTTTAACTATATTCAATTCTTCTTAATTATGTTCTTAAACAATGTCACTGAGTGTCTTTTGTTCTTATTTTTATTTTTCCGGCAGGATCCGATCGAAATGAGCTAGCTTGTACAAAAGAAGAGGAATGTTTGTTATGTTCATTGTTATTGGTCGGGTGGGAATCTGATGAAGACAAGCTAGGTTCTAAATTGGTATATATATATGTTCATTTAGGTGTTGTACACTGTCATTTGTAACTCATTGTATGTATCTGTCTTATTGTATTAATTATATTCATTTGTTATTAGGTTTGTACTGTAATAGCTAGTAACAAGCTCATTCATTACGATGCCTAGTGAATAATATTTGTAATCCATTCCCAATTCAATTATAGCTTGTAGCTTAGAGTACTGTCTTTTAGATGTTGGATTGTGTGGCGAATTTGTTTTGAACAGGGGAAATTTCCACTTTTAAGACTAGTCTATTCAAGGTCCGGTCTTAAAAGTCAGACTTTTAAGAGCAGAGGCTATTCCTTACGATCTTAAAACTACTAATAACGGTCTTAAAGACTAACCTTTAAAACTGGTGTATTTGATGTCCAGTCTTAAAAGTGAGACTTCTTAGAGCGGACGCTATTCTATACGGTCTTAAAAGTTCTAATAATATATTAAAAAAGACCAACCCATTAAGACAACACTTATTAATTTAGTCCGGGTCTTAAAAGTAATATTTTTAAGACTGGTTATATGTTAAAGTAAGGTCTTATGTTCTTTATTTTTGAGACCGATAGTCTTAAAAGTTACATATTTTTAAGACCTGATGACATTTGGTCCGGTCTTGAAAGTGGTGTATTTAAGACCGGACCTTTTATTGTCTGGTCTAATAAATTCTGGTTTTAAGACCGAATTATATATATGTAAGGTCTATAAAGTGCGATTTTTAAGACCTATTGTTTCTCACGTCCGGTCTTGAAATAAATATTTAAGATCGGTTCAAGTCTAGTCTTAAAGGTTACATACTTATAAGACCACTTGGAACGAGATTGGTCGTTGGTCCGGTCTTACGGGGCCTATTTCGTCCGGTCTTAAAATACTTTTTTGTACCCGTGGGAATTTAATTCAAGGCCATTACTATACAAACTTATGCTTGTACATGTATTACAGAAGTAGGGGTGTTACATAACCTACGTCCAATCTTCAAGATTATACTTGAGTTTTTCACTAGGCTTGCAAGTTTGAAAACCAGGCACTTGCAGTAGCTATAATCAAGAATATCAAGTCTTGTAACTTTCTCTCACAAATTGCTACACTCAATACCTTACAGGATACCACACCTTAGGATCTTTTGAGGAAAATGAAGTGAAATATATATGAACAAGTACCCTCACAAAGAGATAACACAACATTGAAGTTCACTAAAATAGAGCAAGAGAGCTTTTTAACGAAGATTTGGTAGAGTCATGAATGCTCAATGAATACACACTTAAATTATATATATATAATCTTAAATGTGGTGAATTCATAGTTTTTTAAACAAACTAATCATTAGAAACAACAATATAGTTGTTTTAAAACAAAACACAAATTAAAGTCAATTGAGAAGGCAAAATGATAAAGATGGGGCAATTGGAGGAGTTAAGAAGAGTGATGACTAATCCAAAGGTCAAGTTGCATAAAAGGGGTCCTAGCTTGCACTTTCTTGGAGTTAGTTCTTCTAGTTCTAATAGGATTAAGAATCCACTCAAAAACTACCATCACAAAAATTGGGGATTGATTATTGGGAAAATCATTGTCAGGTTCCAAGGTACGGAATTAATCACAAAAAAGTTTCTATGAAGGGCCCATGAGACTTTTTTGTGACTAATTGCTGAATTCCCTTCATAAAAAAGCCCTGTTATCAAAATGGCTTTCCATGTTATCAAAATGGTTTTATTAGTTAAGAAAATGTCATTATAAAAATTGCATTGTGAAAATGGTTTCTTATGTTGTCAAAATAACTTTACATGTTGTCAAAAATTATCCGAGTTTTTTCTTTTGGCATGTAGAATTTTAGAAACTTGGACAATTATTGGCAACATGAAAATTCATTTTGACAACATGGTAGATGAATACAAGTCATACAAATCCAATATCTCACGCCTTGCTGCAAATTTGTAGCAACGTTGTGCCCTCCTCTTCCATCCTTCTTCTACTCTTGATCCTCTCTTAACACAGCTCAACTAAATTTTGTGAATCGATCCAAATTTCTTTTACATATATGGATCCAATTTTTAAATCTAAAACCTAGAAAGATAGAAAAGAGAATTGAATTAAATGACTAAAAAATAAGGCTTTGTTTGATTTATTATGTTTAAAACAATTTTTTATTCTTAAGAAAAATATAAAAAACTTTTTTGATATTTAATTATCACGTGAATGTTTTGTAAAAGAAAAACAATAAGTTGCGAGTCAAACTAATTGACGGTTGGTAGTGCCGGATAGCAGTGGAGAAATCCAAAAAAATAGTAATTTGTTAAAAAAACGATAGCGTTGATATTTTTTTCTTATCTTTCGTTATATAAAATTAGACATTAAGAGGAAAACCCTATCTTCTTTTATTGCTTGACACTTTGAGATCCCACCTTTTAAATATGAACTATTGACTTTTCAATCTCAATATGCTTGTCATCTCTATTTTCAAGTTTACTCAATATTTAAGAACGGTTATTTTAAAGAAGTTATAATATTTTTCCCTCACTTATGATTTTAAATAATAATCATTCAAACAATTTTTTCAATACCAAAACTTATTTTGAAATTTTGTTATAAAAATAGTCCATGTGAAATTTCAAGGGGATTATAAAAATGAAAAAGAAAATAGGGGAAGAATTACCATAAGATCCAAAAAGAAAAGGCTTAATTACTAAAAGTTTGAATAATAATATCTCATATATCGAATTAAAAGTTAAGTGAAACTATAAAAACTTGATAAGAAAATAGGATATAAATAAAAAATTAAATTAATATGTTAACAATAAAAAATCACATGGTTGTAAAACTATTATGACTTCATAAAAAAAAGACCTCATTAAAAAATCCTGAAAATGGTAGGAATTTGTAAATTAATTTTTTCAATAATAAGATCATTGAAAAAGTAACACTTATATATCGGTTTTTTTTTTTTTCTTATTAGACCTTACCCGTAAATCAAAACATTTTGGTGTCAGGGAGCTGAAAAACATCTAAACTATTTTGCCACCAAATTTCTCTTTTAATTTTGTTTTTATAATCTCATATCTACAATTAGATTTTAAAAAACTAAATAGTTTAGATTTAATATTTTATAAAAATTATCACTATAAATGTAAAAAAATAAATTTAAACTCTTAAAATTTGATTTATACCATTAAATAACTACAATGTAGAAAAACGTAAATAAATTTTAATTTATAAACTATTAAAAAATTATAATAATAATTTTATGAAATATCAAATCTATAATAAATACTTATACACCCTAAAATAACATGTCATATGAGTTATGTACAATTAAAACATAATAGCTTAGATAATTTCAAACGTTCGGGTGCAATTTTATTAACAAAATTTATTTTTAGAGGCCTCTACTACAAATAACTTTTGATATTGACAAAAATATTAATAAATAATTAAATTTCACTAATGGGTTATGCCTTATGAATTATTATGCGGGTAAGGACTTCTCATAAACTAAACCGTCTATGCGTGATTTAAGGGTGCGGACAGGAGAGAGAAAGTGAATCTAAACCATGTATGCGTGATTTCTGGGTGGAGACGAGAGAGAGAGAAAATGAGAACGGTGAAATGGAGAGTATCCTCTTCTCTCATACGTCTCCTCTCTCGGACTCAGTTTCTTTCGCTTCTATCTCTGCTTCTTCTCCACTCTGAACTTGTAGGTGGCTGCGAGAAATCAGGGAAGTGGGGACAAGATTTGAAGAACCACAGTAACTAATTTGAGGGACTCTGAGATTAAGTAGGTCCGAAAGTGCTGTTAATACACATGGGCGAAGACGCTCCTACAGTGCAGTGCAGCCTTCCTCTACGGTGTCAAAAACAGATCCGCTGCCCTGACTAACTCCTCCTCCGCCGCTGTTTGATCCCAGTCGAAGTACGCCTTACCATATCTCACCTCTTCGTCTCTTCGATTTTCGTGTTTTAATTTTTATTTTTGAATAAATTTCTTAAACTACATTGCAAAATAATTGCTTGATGATTGTGAAGGTCCATTTTTTAAAATTGGTTCTTCATATTTGCATAAATTGTAGGGATTTAGTCACGGCAGCGGATACTGATATTTCTTTTAGGGTTTCGATTTGGGCGGGGCAGGGTTTAGTTGTCTGGTGTGTAATTAGGAAAACAGTGCTGTAATACAACAGCAGCTTATTTTGACACGAATTTGATGGACCAAACGAGGTAATATGTCTTTTCGAGGAAGGATCTCATTGTTTCTTGGTTTAGCATCGGTAGGATGGATGGAATCTAACTGAGGCCAGTGGTAATTTTTTGTGTTTTGTATCTGAAATTTTGTGATCGAATGATTAGTGGCTTCGAATTGAATGGGGGCAGGGAGTAAATAGTAATAGAAAGAGAGATAAGGGGAAATTCGGTTGCATGGAATTCTATGGCATGTGTCTTCTTTTATGGCTATTTGTGGACTAGGAAGGCGCTCACAACTTGTTACTGAAATTCTTGGTTTAGCATCGGTAGGATGGATGGAATCTAACTGAGGCCAGTGGTAATTTTTTGTGTTTTGTATCTGAAATTTTGTGATCGAATGATTAGTGGCTTCGAATTGAATGGGGGCAGGGAGTAAATAGTAATAGAAAGAGAGATAAGGGGAAATTCGGTTGCATGGAATTCTATGGCATGTGTCTTCTTTTATGGCTACTTGTGGACTAGGAAGGCGCTCACAACTTGTTATTGATAAACTAGCATGTTATAGTTGTCTAATGGGTGTACTGTCTAGTAGACTGTTGAATATAAGTTTCATTTTCATGTGTCTCGTCAATGACATACTATAGCCACTTGCCTTAATCCTTAAAAGATACTATAATATGGGCAGATTGCATACTGCTGCTTTATTGAGGCATGGGCAGTAAGCCTCAAATTGTTTCTTTTTATTTTGTAGCCTCTGACAAGGAGTTTTGTGGTTATTATGAGCTTTGGTTGTAAAGAATATCATTTGTTTTCTAGAAGGGTTCACAATTTTTTTTGTTGGTTCATGCGTTCTTCTTTTGTCATTGTAGTGGTTGGTGTCATCAAGAGGAAGGCCCTGATTAAAGATTTAGCTTCTGTGTATCACAGAGAATGCCTTTCACACTGTCAAGAACTATTGGAACTTCAAAAAATAAGGGAAGAGGTTAGATGCAATTCCTGTTTTTCAGTTTTGTGTTATTTTATCACTTGTATCTCAATTTGACATATAGGCTATTTCATTTTTGACATTTTCTTCTGGTGACAAGCTTGTCAGTGTGAGCATTATCTTTATTGCTATTATTTTTATGTCATTTAACCCTCAAGCTGCATAGTCCAATAGGAACGAGAAAAACCTGAAGGATAAGAAGTTTGAGAGATCCTGTCTGTGGTTTTCCTTCCAAAGCATTCTTAGAAGTAGATTCCTTCTTGTATGTAAACGGACCTGTTGCAGCAAATAGATTTTAGTTTTTCAAAACAATATGTTGGTGAGGATGGATTTACTGGCCGAAGTTTTCTAGTGGTAGTTTAGTCAATGTTTCTTTATTTTCTCCTTGGTGAAATAAGAAGTGCAATAGTAAAACTTAACTGGCAACAGAGATTTGGTTTTTAAATGGCTTACTTAGGCTATTTCATGACCAAGGCTTTCATATTTTAATAAAATGTTAACATTACATAGGCATATTGACATATTTTTCCAGACCAACTTAAGAGATGAATCACCTATTGCAGATGTTATATTTATCAAAAGCCCTTTCATGTTTATAGTGATAGGCAAGTTCTCATTCCTTTTTGCAACATATGTTATCTACTTGTGGATAGAACTTGAGGCAAAAGTCTGGAAACTTAGAGTGGGATGTTAACAATAGAGAGAAGCTGAAAATTACATTGCGTTCACAGTGATATCTTAAGATGGAAAGGGGAACCGACTAACGTAATATAATTGCTATAGTTTTAATAGATTGCCTCACCTTAGTGTTGGTTTCCAAATGAATGTCGCACCGTTTTATGGCAGGATATTTGGTTTTGTCTATATGAATTTCCTGTTTTAGATGGGCTAATTTTGGGTGACAGCTGTGTGATATTGGAAATCAGCATAGATCAAACAGCTAGTGAATGATTCAGTGGCAATGAAGCTTTATTGTACAAGTCAGAATGAGGACGAAAACATTTAGGATCATACATTTGGAAATGTGAATTAGTGAAAGAAAAATTATTTTCCTCCAATTTTGAAGGTGTAATATTGTATGCACCAATACGTTGAAGTCTGGAAATATGACTTTTTGACTAGAGGAGATTGATGAAGATGCTTGCTGGTTCAAACCTACATAATGTTATCTGAATTGACCAATGTACTTACTTCTTACTTATTCATGGGGAGATATTATTTAACTATTTCATTGAAAATCTTACTTGGACTACATCATGGTTTTGACATGCTTAATTCCTCTAATATGTTTAAGGTTTCCATCGACTTCCAATAAAATAATAAAAGGTTTGTCTATGAGTTTGATGTGAGTTGTAATTGTTAAGTTGGTTTTATATGCTATGCTTACACATTTTTTACCATATGTGATTTACTTCAGCCATTCATTGACTTGAGACCTCCAGAGGATTCAAGAAGGGACATATTGCGGCCCTCCAAATGTGTGAAAAAATCACGACAAGGTTTTGATGCAACATGATACGAATTGGGATCTAAACATTTCCTTTTTCAAAGTTAGCTGAATGGTGATTCTCTATTATTTTAGTTTTCTGTCCCAACTTTATGCTTAAGCATTTGATGGATGGATGTGGATTCAATCGTGTGTTTAATGCCTTATTGGCTTATGAAATTAAATGTGTTCTTTCATGTTTATAGGAATTATTTTCCACTTTCCAGTAAATAGTATGCATTTCCTAACTCTACATGATGCCAGTACGATGGGGGGAAATGGGGCCAGGCCTGATGCTTTGATTGGTTCTTTGCACCCTGTTTTTGTTGTAAGTAAATTTTGTGCATTAGAATGGCAGTGAAATAAACATATCTGCATCCTCTCCTCATCGTCTCTCTCCCCTTCTTCTGTTTATTCCATCTTTTTTGGATTAAAAACTGAACCGTTAAGATTTAGTATATTTTTTTGTCGGAAGAGATTTAATATTTTATAAAATTATATTATAATTCTCATGAGAAAAATTAAGATTTGAAGGCATTTCCACTTATATTGCTACAATTTTTCTAGGCTAGAGTGAAGTCCGGTCTTTTAAATGTGTGAAGTTGCGATTGACTGATCCCCATCTTTTTTGTGTATCCTATCTGAGACTGATTCACATATCCTGCCCGAGACTGATTCTACATTGGATAATTCAATTTGCTCCATCATTTGATACATCTTTGAATCACATTTTTGTAGTTACATATAAGGGGAATTTGCTCAATGGTCCCCTTGTCCATTCTAATTTCAATGGCACCTTAGGAAAGGATGTGAACATGGGTTCGGGGGATCCCATTGAATTTCATTTAGAAGAGGAACCTTATAAAGATTGTATTTATTCATTTAGAAGAGGAATTTCTTTGGTTTGGTTAGATTAGAGTTGAATTTGATGGCAGTAGTAATATGATGACTCTGGTTTTAATTTAGTGTTGAAGCATGATGAATTTGGGCTTGAACTTGTATGGTTGGGTTGAGGATTAGCATATTATGTTTCTTGCTTTAGTAGTCTCTATAATGAAAGCATGAGGTCTTAATTTCCTAGTTACTCGATGTATATGCTTGGTTTTCGTGATATCTGAACTGTATTTTGATTCTGAAAACTTGAGTTTGCTACGGAGACTTAGTTTCTAAGTTTATAACATCAATGAAATGGATTTTCGCATCTGAATGTTTGGTTGTTATGAGAATTGAAAAGGTTCTTCATTCTAAAATTTGTGGTTGCTGGGGAAAAGGTTTCGCAAATGATGCTATAAACTTAGAAACAAGTCTCTGCCCCTTTTCGTCTCAATCCCATATTTTCAGAACTCAAATTTGAACTCACAAGATTTAATTAGGAAAGTGGGAATTTGATGAATTGTGCATCTTTAGAAATGTTCTTTTGATGGCCTACATAGGCTGATTAGTGTTGGCATTTCTGCTTTGACTGACATCGTGTTGGAATTGTTGAGAATTAAGCTTGAATTCGAATGGTGATTCGAGGAATAGTATATTGCAACTACTGATGGTTGCTGGTTACATTATGTCCTGGAGTCGATTAGTCATTTTGGGTGCCTCTTTGATCTTGTTTTCAGCATAATTGTGGGATTGAGAAATTACATCATGTGCTTTATCCAACTTGCTTTTAAAACTGAGCTTATTTTGAAGAAATTTATTTTGTTTGTGTCTTGTGAAGGCTAAGAAGGAGACCGTTGGGCTATCCTTGTGAAGTCTTTCTACATGGAATTCCCCACGCATAACATGAGGAGCTGGCTGTTCAAGATGCAACTTACTCGTCCCGGTTGTACGCCTTCCTTTCACACTTTTATTTCGTTTTGTTTTTCATTTGATTGGGTTGGATTGATTGCATATTATTTTTCAGTTTTGTGTGTTTCCTTTGTTTTTATGTTATGGGGGGAAAGTTAATTTTATAAAAAAAACAGTTGAAAACAAATCTGTTATGGATGTGAGAATCGCAAGTTCGAGGTAATCCTTAGTTTGGATGCTTTCTTGAATTGATGAGTGATTGATCATGTGTTGAATGGAAAAGCTAGATGGCAATTGTTTTGGCTTTAGGTGAATCCAAAGTGGGTAGTCATGACCTAGTTTTTGAGCCTATTCATATTCATTTCTTGTGTGTACCACCTATCTTTTCCTTACTCTAGAACTTGGCTTGCGTCTTGTTTGAGACCACATTTGCATTTGCTAGACATGGAAATGATAATGGATTTGATTGATTGGGGAGTGTGCATATCCTGAATATTTGGATATATGCATAAATTTCTCATATTCATGGTTGATTGTGATGGCTAAGATGATTATATCATGAAGGTTAGCCTTAGAAACAGGTAAGGCAAATGCTCTGTGATCATTTAGTCTTCAATTGGATTTTGTGAATATCTCTCGAGAGAGACAGCCTTGTTGGAAGGATCTTTGAGCCTATATTTCTAATAATTGTGTGACTAAACCTCCTATGCTGGTAACTCTTCAGAACTTGTTCTAATTCTCTTTATGGCTACTTTACGCATGTGCGGTTCTTTAAAAGGAGAGAGGCATTCATATTGTAAACCCCCTTTTTATCCCAAACACAAGCCACAAATATCATTATTCCTTGCTACCCCTTTGAGCCTTTCACTTTTCTTAAATTCCATTATATTGTGGTAAGTTATTGTGCATGTGCATATATTTCTAAGCATCCTCACTTGTTACTTATTTGATTACATCTTGTAGTATTGTTGCTATTATTTAACTATGCGTGGGATGACAAATGAGAAAAATAGAAGTTGGCAAAAAAAGAGAGAGAAAGATAAAAGGCAAAAAAAAAAAAAAATGTGGCTCCCCTAAAAAGAAAAGGAAAGATGGGGGAGAAAAGAAAAAATGCATCCCATAAAGTGGGAGAAAAGAGCCACAGAAAAGCAAAGAAAAATATATAGCTCAAAAAAGGCAAGAAAAAGAAAAGAAAATAAAGAAAGCAAAGAAAAAATGTAGAGAGAAAAAATGAAAAGGGAAAAGCATCCCACCAAGCTCTCTTGATTAGCAACATTATCACTACTTTATATATTGTATGACAAAATTTTGGTGCCATTTATTTCTTGTTACATGCATAATACTTACCACCCCCATCATCCATTCCACGTGGCCTATCTCCAACATTACAAGCAAGAAAGACCTCTTGATTCTTGAATGCACATGTATGTGGTGGTAATAAGTAGAATGATTACAAGCCTATGGTAGAGCCTGGCCTATGTTGGTTTGAGAGAAAAAACCCCATAAAGGTGAGATGAGCGAAACACTTACATCTGTGAGAGACTCTCTTGGTTATATTCCTCTTTCCTAATTGTGTTCATAATTTGATCTCTTAGCATTATTATCTGTAACTTCTGCTAACGGGGAGGATATAATTGTTGAATCATCACTTTTATGCTCGAATGTGGAAA
Source organism: Acacia confusa (assembly GCA_037074495.1). Lineage (NCBI taxonomy): Eukaryota > Viridiplantae > Streptophyta > Magnoliopsida > Fabales > Fabaceae > Acacia > Acacia confusa. The sequence goes on from CM073506.1 coordinate 13,694,109, forward strand.
ATGTTTAAGGATAGTTTTTTGCTTCGCATAGGAGTGTTAAAAGAAAAGGAGTTGAGAAAACAGAAAAAAGGGAAGAAATAGAAAAAGTAAAACGAAAAAAAGAAAAGGAAAAGTAAGAAAGAAACAAGAGAGTGAGAGAGAAATTTATCAATAGTCATTCTGTACCTTTCATTATTTATTAGTAATTTATTATTCTTGTTTCCATTTAGTTTTGTTATTTAGATTAGTTGTTTATTTATTTATTTTTCTTTGATTAAATATTTTTGTTTTTTATTTAATGTATTTAACCCTTTATCCTTTATCCTCCCTTTATTTATATTTATATTTTCAAATGAATTTTTTAATTATAAATAAAGTACATATTATTTATTTTTTTGATGAAATTATTTATAATGCATTTAGTATTTGTTGTTAATAGTTTTTCATTTTCACTTATTTTGTTGAGTTGTTATTTATTTTATTTTTAACTAACAATATTTATTTTATTTACTTATTTATTTATCTATCTTGTTTGTATAATAGAATTTTAATGTATTTAATTTCTTTCTTTTATTATTTTTATAAATAAAATGCAAATTTTTTGTTGTTATTTATATTTATTTTTATCCTTTCGTTTGAATTTTTTATTTCGAAACAAAACAAAAATACATATTATTTATGCATTCAAATATTGTAATGTTTATTAATAATTTATTATTTACACTTTTACCTAGAAAAAAAATCGTTTGCCTCAAAATTAGTTTTTTTTGATGTTTTGCTTATACATGTTTTTTTGAAACACCGATTAAGTTATCCTTCTCACTATGTAATCCCCTTTTATTTCTGTTATTTATATTGTTTATTTATTTATTTATGAATAATCATTTTTTAATAATACCTTTAATTATTTATTAATAATTTATAATTCACTTGCTTGTCTCGATTTAGTTTTGTTATGTTTTTATTGTTATACAGAATATTTTACATTTTATCATTCTCACTTGCACTAATTACATTAGTTGTATATTTATGTTTTTCTTTGATAATATATTTCTGTTTTTTATTTAATGTATTGAACCCTTTCTCATTTATGATTTGTTATTTACATGAATGTTTTATTGATAAATACAGTCCATATTATTTATTTTTTGATGAAATTATTTATAATATTTATTTATAGTGCATGTAGTTGCTAATAGTTTATCATATTCACTTGTTTTACTTAGTTGTTTTTTTATTTTCTTTTTAACTAACCGGATTTATTTCGGTTTACTTATTTATTTATGTATCATGTATATGTAATCAGATTTTAATGTGTTTAATGTCTTTCTTTTATTATTATTTAAATAAACTACAATTTTTTCATGTTATTTATATTATTACATATGGATGGTTGTTTTGATTTGTTTTTTTAGTGTTCTTACCCCATATTACAAAGAGGATGTGTTGTATCCTATTGAAGAACTCAATAATAAATGAAGATGAGATTTCAATTTTATTTTATTTAAAGAAGATATATCCTGGTGAGTCTTCTGTTGATTTGCTCCTTGGTCCTTTAATACTTACTAGTGCTCATTGTACTTTCTAAATGCACTGTAGATGAATGGACCAATTTCCGTGAGAGACTTGAAGATCTAAAACATTATTATCCTGAACTTGATGAGGGTGAGTTAACACGTCAGTGGGCATCTTGCATAGCAGCTATATAGTTTTCTTTACGCCCACACACACACACACACACATATAATGTGTATATATATATATATATAATTTTATTTAATTTCTTTTTATAGCCAGAGGAATGATGTACTACAGGCAAGCTCTGAACCTTCAATGCTTTCTAGGAGACAGTTTCCTATTTTGTATATTAAAATGTTTTGAAATTCTAATCTCAATTGTAGCAGCAGACGCCATGTGTTTATGAATGAAATAATATTGTTCTCTTTGCAGCTATCTTTGGTGGCTACAGTTTTAGTGGAGATCAGGAAACTCTTTGAATCATGCGGCTGATTTCAAGTTCTCCTATGTTGTTTCATGTCAGATCTATGGTTCTCAAAAGAAATCAACAAATCCTCGAGATAGAGGCTGCGATAATAATATTCTCAATCTTATGTTAACGTGAGTCAACACTCAAGCACAAATGATATTTTCTCGTGATTTCTGCTTTATGCAAGTTTTATCTTGTGTGTAGTCATGTAACTCTAGCACAAATGATTTTCTTGCATTCTTAGGAAATATATCACATCAAGCTTCCTGGCTCTCCCACTGCAATTGGTGAAGGGAAGCTTGAAAACCAAAATCAGGCTATCATATTTAGAACTTCCTTGCTTTCCCCGTCTTTATATGTGAGTCTCTCTTTATATGTGAGTCTTTATATGTGAATAGCTTGTACGCTGCCGATTACTTCTTCAAAGATCCGACTTAGATTTTTATTTTGGTTTCTTCTTTTCCTCTCTTCTTGGAGGCCATCTCTAAAGTCCTAATATGTTTTTTTATTTTTATTATTTATGAAGCTAAGGAGGAAATGAAACTATTCTTCCGTTATGAAGGTGTAATTTTAATATCTAGCTTTCATGTTGCTGGAAGATGGGGATGGGAGGTTTTGGATCTTGGTGTGGTAATTCCCTTTTGTTGGCATCTTCTTTTGGTGATGCCATCCATTAGGATTTCAAAGTCACTTTTGGGAGAAGGTTGCAACTAGCTTATATTTGGGTTGAATGAGTTGAACATTGCATTGGTATTTGTCATGCTCTGAATCTTGTGTGATCTGTATAACTACCAAACAAGTTGTAGTTGTTTTATTTTATGAAGTAAAGGAAAGGTTATGTTAAATTCATATAATAGTATGGTTCTCTCTTGTTATATGCCTAATTCTATTTTTCTCTTGCCATAGGTTAGGTTCCTCTGTTTATTACTCTTGTTTTGAAAAACGAAAGGCCTCTTAAAAATATTTTTTGGATTTCAATTTAAACCCACTTTATTGATTGTTTTTGCGCATGCAGTTTGTTGTGTGCTACAGCAACTCGATTGCTGTGTAGAACCTGGGAAGTCAATGATCGAGCTTTTGCGAGCGAATTTGCAAGTAAGTTTTTCATTGTGATCTTTGCACTTTGTTGATGATTGAGAATTAAGTTTTTCATTGTGATCTTTGCGCTTTGTTGATGATTGAGAAACTCAAACAGCTAATGTCAGGGTTTTTCTATTACAAGTTTTATGTTTTTTCAATATACTGAGGCTGGCTAGTGGAGCCTTTAAATTTATGCTCAGTCATTTGCTCGATTTTGAGCCTTGTTTGATACTTGGGAAGCCAATATCGGAAAAGGCCCAAGAATTCTTCTTGTATTTAAGCAAGATAAAGCATCATGTTCTTGTTTCTCACTTTTTTTATTTCTTCAAACTTGCGCCTAAAATCTTGGATTCTAGGTGCCATAATAGATTTCCTCCAATTTAAGATATTCATGCTCCCAATTTTTATTTATCAAGTTTTATTTCTAGGGATATTTTTTTCTTTTCACATCTTAAGGATTCCTTTCTATTATATCAGGAATCATACCAAACAAATATTTTATTAGAATTCTCATCTACTTTCCCTTACATACCAAACATGGTTTTTGGGCTCAAATGTCCTAGACCAATCCTTGTTTACTTTCCTACTCAAAATGTCTTTGAAAGTCCTTCCAGCATACTGAACATGCCCCGAGGATGGTAACTTGTTTCCTTGAAAATAAGTAAATAGTAGTCTGGATAGGTTATACTCAAATTGAATAAACCCTCTGGCTTTTTGCATTATTCCTTCATGCATCTTCTTTTTTGTTGACCCTCTTGTGGAACCCAAGAAAGCAAAATTCCTCTGGCTTTTGGCTGGCTAAAGTTTATCCCGAGTGAATTCTTCCTTTCTTCCATCCCAGACCTGTGCCTACCCCAATACTCCCATTAATGTCCCCCGCCCAAAAAAAAAAAAAAAAACATTGGCTTACACACCTCATGATTTATGTGATTCAGTTAGTTAATATAGGATATATCTCCTTCTGTCCCTCTTGCAACCTCATCCAAATCTCCTATGCCTGGGTCTTATTCTTCATCTTTTTCACATAAAGTTACCTACCACGAGCTACCAATACTTGGCCCATCACCTCTGCATTTCTTCTTTGTTTTTTGATTGATATGTATCAATGCATCCACTCCAAATAGTAGAATGTGATTGTTTCCTGGTAGAAGATACTTCCTCACATCAGCTTTTGTGCCAGCATTTGCCAATTACTAAGATGGGGTGCGATGGACGCTGAAGCATATTCAGAAGAGGCAAGAGATGTGCTGCAACTTCTATGGAGTGTTGGTAGCTATGGTCATGCTGGCAGCAAGGTACAATGGGCAAAACCAAGAATCTCAGCCCTACGGGCACTTATGCAGTATGAGGTAGCTCTAATGACCTGCTTGAATTGACAATGACAAGTTTTGTAACATAAACATATTTTTTCTGTAATGTTGTGCTATCCAACTTTTTCAGGTGTCATGTCTTGAAAAGAGTATGCCGGATTTTAAAAAGAGGAACTTGGAGTTGCTGTTTTTGGAGACAAGTCCCAGTGTACTCAGGGTTATGGAGGAAATTCAAGTCAAAACTATGACGTATGAACACATGTGAGTTATTTTCTATAGTCAAGTCGGGTACTACAAGATTTGAAGAATGAGTTGGTTTACTGACTTGCTGAGAAATGTGATTTTATGACTAAATTTGATAGCCTGTCAATTTTCTTCAGAAATCGGCAAAGGTTAATCAAGGAGAAAAGAGTTATAGGAAGTAAGATTGAAAAATTGATGGATTCATTTTCCTCAGGTTATTTTCTCTTCAGGTATTGTAATATTGGCTGTGCAATTTGTATTGTTCCTTTTCAAGAAATTCTTACTAAGATGAATTTTGGATCTGATATTGAATGGAAAAAAGAAATAGAATGTTTAAGCCATAAATTGATAACTCTCACCTATCTTAGCATTTGTTGTGGACCTTTGGTGGGTTAATGCCAGAAAATAAAATCCTCAACTTTCCATGAAAGATGAATGAAACTATTAGTGAAATTCTCTTCTTATCAGCTGATAGAGTACGATTACCTTGATATAATTTTAAGAATAATAAATGGTCCTTAAATTGGATATTGCCAATTGTATAAGAAATTATTTTAATTAGCCGACTTAATTTGATACTTCAATTTATTGATTTTATAATTTTTTTGACATATAAGCATTTTATATGCAGGGAAGATAAGTGAAGCTAGGGAGTTACCTGGTGCCGTGTTATTATGGATGTCTTTCACTCCTAAAAAGGTGAGTGAAGAACAGGGGCAGAAAGTAAGATATTTAACTCTTGGTTACCAAATACATTTTTAAAGCTACGTATGGCATGCATATTCCTTAAAATTGTTCAAGAATGAAGTATACCATGTTTCCAATATAGTTTCACACGAATCTTTACTCCCTTGCCATTTGATTTTCCACAAAATATGGGCAACTCAATCACAACTACACTCGTGGAATTTCAGTTTCCCCATTTTATCTTAAAATGTTTATTCCAAACACTTTTTTATTCATTACTGGTGTATTTTCATTATGGGATTGAATTGATTGGGAAAATAATTTCTTGTAGTTGATTAAAAATATTTACACAAAATATCCCCCTAATCTGATATTGTTGGCATTCAGGGAAGAGATGCACATTCTGAGTATGTAAATATGCCTTTTTGGAAATGGCCGGTTCACTTCAGCTCTCAAGAAATATTTTGGTTGCACTTATGGCACTACAATCATGGAAATGCTTCATGCGACATTGGATGAGGCTTACATTTTTTCCTATAATGCTAAAGCACAATCTGCTGTTCTAGATAAAACTTCTAAAGCTGCCAGTGCCATCCTAAAGGTTTAATATTTTTATTTTGCAATTGTAAAGTATTATTTTTCTGTTGTATTTAAGCTATCCGCAAGTACTGCACAATTGCGTGTCATATCTGATTCATCTTTTCTTATTATATATCTGCAGAGCAAGATAACCATATCAAATGAAGCTATTACTAGATGTGCTGAAAATATTGCATTGGCTGTTGGTGCTCTGTGTCTGGTGAGAACTTTTCCATGGATATGGGCTTGTTTATAGATTATAGATTCTGGCTGTTAATCAAATTTTCATGTCAAGCATATGTAACAGACAAATCCACTGCTACTGGGATATATAAAATGTAAAGACCGTCTGGTGAATAATTGGACTTGTAACTTTGTTAGCAAGTATATCTTTGCCATACGGATGATCATAGAAGCAAGTGCAATCTTATATTGTTATGCATCCCCCAATTCTAGTGGGCGCTGCAAACTGAAATCTATAAATAATCACTTGGGATTCTGCTTTGGAAAAGGGTCATCAAATTAGTTAGTCAACTCAGCCATTTAAGCGGTAACTTATCTTATGATTAGCATCAGATATTTATGATGTGACCTTTCTTGCTATTGTCAGGTCTTGCCTTCTTCTGATCATACTGTGAAATCTGCAGCATCAAAGTTTCTTCTGGAATGGTTGCTCCAGCATGAACATGAACACCGCCAATGGTCTGCTGCAATTTCCCTTGGATTGATCCCAAGTTGCCTCCATGTAACTGATCATAAACAGAGATACCATAACATCACAGGACTTCTTCAGGTGCTACTTATATTTTTTATGGATTGACCATATCTCATTATTTCCTATAGATTTGGAATCCTTTTTCATGAGATTTATACCACACTTATGGTGTGAACTTTCAGGTTCTCCTCATTAGCAAAAGTTATTGGCTTGGGTTTGGTAATTTATCATTCATTTGCTTGCTTCTATTTAGGTTTGGTATTTTTTTTAATTGAATTTATCATTCATTTGATTGCTTCTATTTAATTTTGTTATTTTTTTATTGTTGTACAGATTTTGTGTGTAAGTGTGTCTCTGTGTTTGTTTGTGTTTGTGTCTCTGTTTGCTTCTTTTTAGTTTTATTTTTTTTATTGTTATACAAATTTTGTGTATGAGTGTGTCTCTCTTTGTATGTCTCTGTGTTTGTGTGTCTGTTTGTTTGTCTCTGTGTTTTCGTGTCTCTGTGGTTGTGTATCTTTGTTTTTGTCTCTGTGTTTGTGTGTCTCTATGTGTATTAATTTTAATTTATTATTCATTTTCTTGCATCTATTTAGTTCTTTTTTTTTATTGTTATACAGATTTTGTGAGTGTGTCTCTGTGTGTTTTCATCTCTGTGCCTATGTGTCTCTTTGTTTGTTTCTGTGTCTCTGTGTGTATTAATTTTAATTTATCATTCATTTTCTTGCGTCTATTTTGTTTTTTTTATTGTTATACAGATGTTTGGGTGTTTGTTGGTTTGTCTTTGTGTGTGTTAATTTTATTTATCATGCATTTGATTGCCTCTATTTTGTTTTGTTTTTTTTTATTGTTATACAAATTTTGTTTGTGAGTGTGTCTTTCTATGTGTCTCTGTGGCTGTGTGTCTGTGTATTTATCTCTGTGTTTGTGTCTCTATGTGTGTCTGTTAATTTTAATTTATCATTTATTTTCTTTTGTCAATTTAGTTTTATTTATTTTTTGTTGTGATACAGATTTGTGTGAGTGTGTCTCTTTGTTTGTGTGTTTATTTGTGTGTGTGTGTGTGTGTTAATTTTAATTTATCATTTATTTGATGGCTTTTATTTAGTTTTGTTTTTTTTTGTTATACAGATTGTGTCTCTCTCTATGTGTGACTTTGTGTGTTAATTTTAATTTATCATGCGTTTGATTGCCTCTATTTTGTTTTGTTTTTTTTTTCTTTATTGTTATACAAATTTTGTTAGTGAGTGTCTCTGTCTGTGTGTTTGTCTTTATGTTTATGTGTCTCTGTGTTTGTGTATCTGTGTTTTTGTCTTTGTGTTTGTGTGTCTCAGTGTATGTCTGTTAATTTTAATTTATCATTCATTTTCTTTCGTCAATTTAGTTTTTTTTTTTGTTATATAGATTTTGTGTATGAGTGTCTCTCTTTGTATGTCTCTATGTTTGTGTGTCTTTTTGTGTGTTAATTCTAATTTATCATTCTTTTTCTTTCGTCAATTTAGTTTTATTTTTTTTATTGTTATATAGATTTTGTGTGTGAGTGTCTCTCTTTGTATATCTCTGTAGTTGTGTATCTTTGTTTTTGTCTTTGTGTTTGTTTGTATTAATTTTAATTTATCATTCATTTTCCCGCCTCTATTTAATTTTATTTTTTTATTACTATACAGATTTTGTGTGTCAGTGTCTCTCTGTGTTTGTCTGTCTTTGTTTTTATCTCTGTGTTTGTGTGTGTGTTATTTTTAATTTATCATTCATTTTCTTGCCTCTATTGGTTTTATTTTTTTTATTATACAAATTTTGTGTGAGTGTCTCTCTGTGTTTGTTTGTCTCTTTGTGTGTGTGTTAATTTTAATTTATTATTCATTTTCTTGCATCTATGTGGTTTTATTTTTTTTAATTGTTATACACATTTTGTGTGTGGGTGTGTCTCTGTGTTTGTGTGTTTGCGTGTCTGTGTTTGTTAATTTTAATTTATAATTCATTTTCTTGTGTATATTTAGTTATGTTTTTTTTAATGGTTATGTAGATTTTTTGTGCGAGTGCGTCTCTGTGTCTGTGTGTTTGTCTGTGTTTATATCTCTGTGTGTGTGTGTTAATTTTTATTTATGATTCATTTTCTTGCGTTTGTCTCTGTGTTTGTCTTTGTATTTGTGTGTGTGGGCGTGCGTTAATTTTAATTTATCATTCATTTTCATGCGTCTATTGAGTTTTTTTTTTCTTGTAATGCAGATTTTGTTTGAGTGTGTCTGTGTTTGTGTGACTGTGTGTTTGACTGTGTGCGTGTGCGTGTCTGTTAGTTTTAATTTATCATTCATTTGATTGCTTCTATTTAATTTTGTTATTTTTTTATTGTGGTACAGATTTTTTGTGTGAGATTGTCTTTGTGTTTGTTTATGTGTTTGTGTGTCTCTGTGTGTGTTAATTTTAATTTATTATTCATTTGATTGCTTCTTTAGTTTTATTTTTTTATTGTTATAAGATTTTGTGTGTGAATGTGTCTCTTTGTATGTCTTGTGTGTTTGTCTCTGTGTTTCCGTGTCTCTATGGTTGTGTATCTTTGTTTTTGTTTCTGTTTTTTTGTGTCTTTGTGTGTGTTAATTTTAATTTATCATTCATTTTTTTTTTGCAACTATTTAGTTTTATTTTTTTTATTGTTATACAGATTTTGTGTGTCTGTGTTTTTATCTCTGTGCTGTGTTGTGTGTTTGTCTCTGTGTGTATTAATTTTATCATTCATTTGATTGCTTCTTTCTAGTTTTATATATATATATATATATATATATATATATATATATATATTTTTTTTTTTTTTTTTTTGTTATATAGATTGTGTGTGAGTGTGTCTCTCTTTGTATGTCTCTCTTGTGTGTTTGTCTCTGTGTTTCCGTGTATCTTTGTTTTTGTTTTTGTTTTTTTTTTTGTGTCTTTGTGTGTATTAATTTTAATTTATCATTCATTTTTTTTTTTGCATCTATTTAGTTTTATTTTTTTTATTGTTATACAGATTTTGTGTGTCTGTGTTTTTATCTCTGTGCTTATGTGTTGTGTGTTTGTCTCTGTGTTTGTGTCTCTGTGTGTATTAATTTTATCATTCATTTGATTGCTTCTTTCTAGTTATATATATATATATATATATATATATATATATATTTTTTTTTTTTTTTTTTTGTTATATAGATTGTGTGTGAGTGTGTCTCTCTGTGTTTGTGTATCTGTGTGTTTGTCTCTGTGTTTTTGTGTCTTTGTGGTTGTGTATCTTTGTTTTTGTGTTAATTTTAATTTATCATTCATTTTCTTTCTTGCGTCTATTTAGTTTTTTTTTTTTTGGTTACACAGATTTTATGTGAGTGTCTTTGTGTTTGGGTGTCTGTTGGTTTGTTTGTGTGTGTTAATTTTAATTTATCAGATTGCCTCTTTTTTGCTTTGTTTTTTTTTATTGTTATACAAATTTTGTTTGTGAGTGTGTCTCTCTGTGTGTGTCTCTATGGCTTTGAGTCTGTTTGTTTATCTCTATGTTTGTGTCTGTGTCTGTTAATTTTAATTTATCATTCATTTTCTTTCATCAATTTAGTTTTATTTTTTTTATTGTGGTACAAATTTTGTGTGCGAGTGTGTTGTTGTGTTTCTGTGTGTGTGTTAATTTTCATTTGATTGCTTCTATTTAGTTTTGTTTTTTTTTTGTTATATAGATTTTGTGTATGAGTGTCTCTCTCTGTGTGTTAATTTTAATTTATCTTTCCTTTGATTGCTTCTATTTAGTTTTGTTATATTTTTTTGTTGTTATATTGTGTGAGTGTGTGATGTGGGTCTCTCTGTGTTTGTTTGTCTCTTTGTGTGTGTTTTGTTAATTTTAATTTATAATTCATTTTCTTGCGTATATTTAGTTTTATTTTTTTTATGGTATACAGGTTTTTTGTGCGAGTGTGTCTCTATGTTTGTGTGTCTTTGTGATTGTCTGTGTTTGTGTTAATTTTAATTTATCATTCATTTTCTTGCGTTTTTTATTTTTTATACAGATTTTGTGTGTGAGTGTGTCGTTTCAATGTGTTTGTCTTTGTGTGTGTTAATTTTAATTTATCATTCATTTTCATGCGTCTATTAAGTTTTATTTATTTATTTTATTGTTATGTTGATTTTGTGTGTGTGACCTCTGTGTTTGTGTGTCTCTGTGTGTGTGCGTGTCTATTAATTTCAATTTATCATTCATTTGTGTGTCTGTGTATTTGTGTTAATTTTATTTTTTCATTCATTTTCTTGCCTCTATTTTGTTTTATTTTTTTTATTGTTATACAGATTTTGTGTGTGAGTGTGTCTCTCCATGTTTGTCCTCTGTGTTTGTCTGTCTATGTGTATTTGTCTGTGTTTGTATGTATGTTATTTTTAATTTATCATTCATTTTCTTGCACTTATTTAGTTTTATTGTTTTACAGATTTTGTGTGAGTGTGTCTAGTTGTGTTTGTGTGCTTGTGTATGGTTTGTTAATTTTAATTTATCACTGAGTTTCTATATAACAAATAAACAAAAATAAAAAACTAAATAGATGTGTCTCTGTGTGTCTCTGTTAACTTTAATTTATCATGCAATTGATTGCCTCTATTTTGTTTTGTTATTTTTCTCTTTATTGTTTTTTCAAACTTTGTTTGTGAGTGTGTCTCTCCGTCTGTTAATTTTAATTTATCATTCATTTTCTTTCGTCAATTTAGTTTTATTTTTTTTAATTGTTATATAGATTTTGTGCGTGAGTGTGTCTCTCTTTGTATGTCTATGTGTTTGTGTGTCTGTATGTTTGTCTCTGTGTTTTCGTGTGTCTGTTGTTGTGTATCTTTGTTTTTGTCTCTGTGTTTGTGTGTCTCTTTGTGTGTGTTATTTTTAATTTATCATTCATTTTCATGGCTCTATTTAGTTTTATTTTTTTTTATTGTTATACAGATTTTGTGTATGAGTGTGTCTTTGTGTTTGCCTACTCTTGTTTTTATCTCTGTGTTTGTGCAGGTGTGTGTGTTATTTTTAATTTATCATTCATTTTCTTGCCTCTATTGGTTTTCTTTTTTTTTTTAATTATTATTATACAAATTTTGTGTGTGAGTGCGTCTCTCTGTGTTTGTGTGTCTATGCGTTTGTCTTTGTGTTTGTTTGTCTCTTTGTGTGTGTGTTAATTTTAATTCATTATTCATTTTCTTGCATCTGTGGTTTTTTTTATTGTCATACACATTTTGTGTGTGGGTGTGTCTTTGTGTTTGTGTGCCCCTGTGTGTTTTTGTTAATTTTAATTTATAATTCATTTTCTTGCGTATATTTAGTGTTTTTTTAATGTTTATACTGATTTTTTGTGCTAGTGCGTCTCTGTGTTTGTGTGTTTGTGTTTTTGTCTTTGTGTTTGTGTTAATTTTTATTTATGATTCATGTGTTTTTTTATTTTTATACAGATTTTGTGTGTGAGTGTCTCTCTATGTGTGTCTGTGTGTTTGTCTTTGTAATGTGTCGTGCTAATTTTAATTTATCATTCATTTTCATGTGTCTATTGAGTTTTTTTTTTTCTTTTGTGTCTGTGTGATTGTTTCTATGTTTGTGTATGTGTTAATTTTAATTTATCATTCATTTGATTGCTTCTTTTTAGTTTTGTTATTTTCTTTTATTATTATACAGATTTTGTGTGTGAGTGTGCCTCTATGTGTTTGTCTCTGTGTTTCCGTGTCTCTGGGTTGTGTATCTTTGTTTTTGTCTCTGAGTTTGTGTATCTCTGTGTGTCAATTTTAATCTATCATCATTTTCTTGCATCTATTTAGTTTTATTTTTTTTTTATTGTAATACAAATTTTGTGTGAGTATTTCTCTGTGTTTATGTGTCTGTGCTTGTGTGTCTCTGTTTGTGTGTGTCTATTTGTGTGTTAATTTTAATTTATCATTCATTTGATTACTTCTTTTTAGTTTTGTTACTTTTTTTTTGTTTTACAGATTTTGTGAGTGTGTCTCTCTGTGTTTGTCTTTGTGGTTGTGTATCTCTGTTTTTATGTTAGTTTTAATTTATCATTCATTTTATTGCGTCTATTTAGTTTTTTTTTTTTTTATTGTTCTATGTTTGGGTGTCTGTTGGTTTGTCTCTCTCTGTGTTAATTTTAATTTATCATGTATTTGATTACCTCCATTTTGTTTTGTGATTTTTTTAATTATTATACAAATTTTGTGTGTGAGTGTGTCTCTGTGTGTTAATTTTTATTTATCATGTTATATTTTTTTTGTTATTCTGATTTTGTGTGTGAGTGTCTCTCTGTGTGTCTCTGTGTTTGTGTGTCTGTGTGTGTCTCTGTGTATGTGTGTTAATTTTAATTTATCATGCATTTGATTGCCTCTATTTTGTTGTTATTTTTTTTTTATTATTATACAAATTTTGTTTGTGACTGTGTCTCTGTGTTTGGGTGTCTGTGTTTATCTCTGTGTTTGTATGTCTGTTAATTTTAATTTATCATTTATTTTCTTTCATCAATTTAGTTTCTTTTTTTATTGTTATACAGATTTTGTGTGTGAGTGTGTCTCTCTCTGTGTGTTAATTTTAATTTATCTTTCCTTTGATTGCTTCTATTTAGTTTTGTTATATTTTTTTGTTGTTATATTGTGTGAGTGTGTGATGTGGGTCTCTCTGTGTTTGTTTGTCTCTTTGTGTGTGTTTTGTTAATTTTAATTTATAATTCATTTTCTTGCGTATATTTAGTTTTATTTTTTTATGGTATGCAAATTTTTTGTGCGAGTGTGTCTCTATGTTTGTGTCTTTGTGATTGTCTGTGTTTGTGTTAATTTTAATTTATCATTCATTTTCTTGCATTTTTTGTGAGTGTGTCTCTATGTGTGTCTGTGTCTGTGTTTCAATGTGTTTGTCTTTGTGTGTATTAATTTTAATTTATCATTCATTCTCATGCGTCTATTAAGTTTTATTTATTTTTTATTGTTATGTTGATTTTGTGTGTGACCTCTGTGTTTGCGTCTCTGTGTGCGTGTCTATTAATTTCAATTTATCATTCATTTGTGTGTTTGTGTTAATTTTATTTTTTCATTCATTTTCTTGCCTCTATTTTGTTTTATTTTTTTTTAATTGTTATACAGATTTTGTGTGAGTGTGTCTCTCCGTGTTTGTCTGTCTATGTGTATTTGTCTTTGTGTTTGTATGTATGTTAATTTTAATTTATCATTCATTTTCTTGCACTTATTTAGTTTTATTTTTTTTTAATTGTTTTACAGATTTTGTGTGTGAGTGTGTCTAGCTGTGTTTGTGCTTGTGTATGGTTTGTTAATTTTAATTTATCACTGAGTTTCTATATAACAAATAAACAAAAATAAAAAACTAAATAGACGCTAGAAAGTAAATGATAAATTAAAATCAACGCACATAGAAAGACAAACACTTGATACAAAACTTAGAGACACCTTGAGAGAGAGACACTCACAAAATCTGCATGAAATTAAAAAAAAATAAAACTAACAATGAGATACACTCACACAAAATCTGCATGAAATTAAAAAAAAAACTAAATAGATGCAAGAAAATGAAAGATAAATTGAAATTTACACAGACACAGAGACACACAAAAAAAGACACTCACAAAAAACTAAATAGAGGCAAGAAAATGAATGAAAAATTAAAATTAACAAACACACCACTGACACAGAAACATAAAGACCTGACACAAATAGACGAACACAGAGAGGGAGACACACAAAATCTGTATAACAATTAAGGAAAACTAAATACACGCAAGAAAATAAATGATAAATTAAAATTAACACACAAACACAGAGACAAACACAAACATAGAGACACTCACACAAAATCTCTACAATAAAAAAATAACAAAACTAAATAGTGGGAAGGAAATGAATGATAAATAAAAATTAACATACACACAGAGACACAAACATAGAGACGCACTCACAAAAAAATCTACATAACTATAAAAAAAAACATAACTAAATATACACAAGAAAATGAATTATAAATTAAAATTAACAAACACACACAGAGACACAAATACAGAGACACACCCACACACAAAATGTGTATAACAATAAAAAAAAACACATAGATGCAAGAAAATGAATAATAAATTAAAATTAACACACACGCAAAGAGACAAACAAACACAGAGAGACACTCACACACAAAATTTGTATAATAAAAAAAAATAAGAAAACCAATAGAGGTAAGAAAATGAATGATTAATTAAAAATCACACACACACACAAACAAGAAAACCAATAGAGGTAAGAAAATGAATGATTAATTAAAAATCACACACACACACAAACACAGATAAAAACAAGACACACTCACACAAAATCTGTATAACAATAAAAAAAAATAAAACTAAATAGAGGCAAGAAAATGAATGATAAATTAAAATTAATACACAAAAAGAGACACGCAAACATAGAGACAAAAACAAAGATACACAACTACAGAAACATACACAGAGAGACACTCACACACAAAATCTGTATAACAATAAAAAAAATAAAACTAAATTGACGAAAGAAAATGAATGATAAATTAAAATTAACAGACACATAAACACACTGACAAACACATAGACACGCAGCCATAGAGACACACACACAGAGAGACACACTCAAACAAAATTTGTATAACAATTAAAAAAAATAACAAAACAAAATAGAAGCAATCAAATGCATGATAAATTAAAATTAACACAGAGAGAGAGAGACAAACCAACAGACACCCAAACACAAAGACACTCGTACACAAAATCTGTATAACAATAAAAAAAAAACTAAATAGACGCAAGAAAATGAATGATAAATTAAAATTAACACACATACACAGAGATACACACAGACACAAACACAGAATCTGTATAGCAAAAAAAATATATATATATATAACAAAGCTAAATAGAAGCAATCAAATGAAAGATAAATTAAAATTAGCACACACAGACACACAAACACACACAAACACAGAGATAAAAACACAGACACAAACATAGAGACACACTCACACACCAAATCTGTATAACAATAAAAAAAATAAAACTAAATAGACGCAAGAAAATGAATGATAATTAAAATTAACACACATATACAAAGATACACACAGACACAAACACAAACACAGAGACACACACACAGAATCTGTATAACAAAAAAGAAATATAACAAAGCTAAATAGAAGTAATCAAATAAATGATAAATTAAAATTAGAGCGCGCAGAGACACAAACACAGAGACAAACACACAGATAAAAACATAGACACACAAACATAGAGACACAATGACAATAAAAATAAAATAAAACTAAATAGAGGTAAAAAAATGAATGATAAATTAAAATTAACACACACAAAGAGACACAAACACAGAGAGAGAGAGAAAAGATACACAACCACAGAGACATGGAAACACAGAGACAAACACACAGACACAAACACAGAGAGACACACTCACATAAAATCTGTATCACAAAAAAAAATAACAAAACTAAAAAAAAAGACTAATAAAGTAAAATTAACACACACAAACACAGAGACAAAACACACACAGAGACACACAAGCGCAGAGATAAAAACACAGACACACAAAATTTGTACAACAATAAAAAAACCTAAATAGATGTAAAAAAAAAAAGAAAGATAAATTAAAATTAACACACACAGAGACACACAAATACAAAAACAAAAACAAAGATACACAACCATAGAGACACGGAAACACAGAGACAAACACACAAACACAGAGATATACAAAGAGAGACACACTCACACACAAAATCTGTATAACAATAAAAAGAAAAACTAAAAAGAAGCAATCAAATGAATAATTAATTAAAATTAACACACAGAGAGAGACACTCAAACACAGAAACAAACACAGAGACAGATAAACACATAGACAGTCTCACACAGAAAATCTGTACAACAACAAAAAAAACAACAAAATTAAATAGAAGCAATCAAATGAATGATAAATTAAAACTAACAGACATGCGCGCACAAAGTCAAACACAGTCACACAAACATAGAGACACATTCACACACAAAATCTGCATTACAAGAAAAAAAAAACTCAATAGACGCATGAAAATGAATGATAAATTAAAAGTAACGCGCACCAACACACACGAATACAAAGACAAACACACAGACACACTCACACACAATCTATATAAAAATAAAAAACGCAAGAAATGAATCATAAATAAAAATTAACACACACAGACACAAACACAGAGACGCACTCACACAAAAAAATCTACATAACTATAAAAAAAACATAACTAAATATACGCAAGAAAATGAATTATAAATTAAAATTAACAAACACACACAGAGACACACCCACACACAAAATGTGTATAACAATAAAAAAAACACATAGATGCAAGAAAATGAATAATAAATTAAAATTAACACACGCAAAGAGACAAACAAACACAGAGAGACACTCACACACAAAATTTGTATAATAAAAAAAAAATAAGAAAACCAATAGAGGTAAGAAAATGAATGATTAATTAAAAATCACACACACACACAAACACAGATAAAAAACAAAGACAGACAAACACAGAGACACTCACACAAAATCTGTATAACAATAAAAAAAATAAAACTAAATAGAGGCAAGAAAATGAATGATAAATTAAAATTAATACACACAAAGAGACACACAAACATAGAGACAAAAACAAAGATACACAACTACAGAGACATACACAGAGAGACACTCACACACAAAATCTGTATAACAATAAAAAAAATAAAACTAAATTGACGAAAGAAAATGAATGATAAATTAAAATTAACAGACACACACACACACAAAGAGACACACTCACAAACAAAATTTGTATAACAATTAAAAAAAAAATAACAAAACAAAATAGAAGCAATCAAATGCATGATAAATTAAAATTAACACATAGAGAGAGAGACAAACCAACAGACACCCAAACACAAAGACACTTGTACACAAAATCTGTATAACAATAAAAAAAACTAAATAGGCGCAAGAAAATGAATGATAAATTAAAATTAATACACATACACAGAGATACACACAGACACAAACACAGAGACACACAGAATCTGTATAGCAAAAAAAAAATATAACAAAGCTAAATAGAAGCAATCAAATGAAAGATAAATTAAAATTAGCACACACAGACACACAAACACAGAGACAAACACACACACAGAGATAAAAACACAGACACAAACATAGAGACACACTCACACACCAAATCTGTATAACAATAAAAAAAAATAAAACTAAATAGACGCAAGAAAATGAATGATAAATTAAAATTAACACGCATATACAAAGATACACACAGACACAAACACAGAGACACACACACAGAATCTGTATAACAAAAAAGAAATATAACAAAGCTAAATAGAAGTAATCAAATAAATGATCAATTAAAATTAGCGCGCGCACAGACACAAACAAAGAGACAAACACACAGATAAAAACATAGACACACAAACATAGAGACACAATGACAATAAAAATAAAATAAAACTAAATAGAGGTAAAAAAATGAATGATAAATTAAAATTAACACACACAAAGAGACACAAACCCAGAGAGAGAGAGAAAAGATACACAACCACAGAGACATGGAAACACAGAGACAAACACACAGACACAAACACAGAGAGACACACACATAAAATCTGAATCACAACAAAAAAAAATAACAAAACTAAAAAGAAATTGGTCCATTCATCTACAGTGCATTTAGAAAGTACAATGAGCACTAGTAAGTATTAAAGGACCAAGGAGCAAATCAACAGAAGACTCACCAGGATATATCTTCTTTAAATAAAATAAAATTGAAATCTCATCTTCATTTATTATTGAGTTCTTTAATAGGATACAACACATCCTCTTTGTAATATGGGGTAAGAACACTAAAAAAACAAATCAAAACAACCATCCATATGTAATAATATAAATAACATGAAAAAATTGTAGTTTATTTAAATAATAATAAAAGACATTAAACACATTAAAATCTGATTACATATACATGATACATAAATAAATAAGTAAACCGAAATAAATCCGGTTAGTTAAAAAGAAAATAAAAAAACAACTAAGTAAAACAAGTGAATATGATAAACTATTAGCAACTACATGCACTATAAATAAATATTATAAATAATTTCATCAAAAAATAAATAATATGGACTGTATTTATCAATAAAACATTCATGTAAATAACAAATCATAAATGAGAAAGGGTTCAATACATTAAATAAAAAACAGAAATATATTATCAAAGAAAAACATAAATATACAACTAATGTAATTAGTGCAAGTGAGAATGATAAAATGTAAAATATTCTGTATAACAATAAAAACATAACAAAACTAAATCGAGACAAGCAAGTGAATTATAAATTATTAATAAATAATTAAAGGTATTATTAAAAAATGATTATTCATAAATAAATAAATAAACAATATAAATAACAGAAATAAAAGGGGATTACATAGTGAGAAGGATAACTTAATCGGTGTTTCAAAAAAACATGTATAAGCAAAACATCAAAAAAAACTAATTTTGAGGCAAACGATTTTTTTTCTAGGTAAAAGTGTAAATAATAAATTATTAATAAACATTACAATATTTGAATGCATAAATAATATGTATTTTTGTTTTGTTTCGAAATAAAAAATTCAAACGAAAGGATAAAAATAAATATAAATAACAACAAAAAATTTGCATTTTATTTATAAAAATAATAAAAGAAAGAAATTAAATACATTAAAATTCTATTATACAAACAAGATAGATAAATAAATAAGTAAATAAAATAAATATTGTTAGTTAAAAATAAAATAAATAACAACTCAACAAAATAAGTGAAAATGAAAAACTATTAACAACAAATACTAAATGCATTATAAATAATTTCATCAAAAAAATAAATAATATGTACTTTATTTATAATTAAAAAATTCATTTGAAAATATAAATATAAATAAAGGGAGGATAAAGGATAAAGGGTTAAATACATTAAATAAAAAACAAAAATATTTAATCAAAGAAAAATAAATAAATAAACAACTAATCTAAATAACAAAACTAAATGGAAACAAGAATAATAAATTACTAATAAATAATGAAAGGTACAGAATGACTATTGATAAATTTCTCTCTCACTCTCTTGTTTCTTTCTTACTTTTCCTTTTCTTTTTTTCGTTTTACTTTTTCTATTTCTTCCCTTTTTTCTGTTTTCTCAACTCCTTTTCTTTTAACACTCCTATGCGAAGCAAAAAACTATCCTTAAACATTTTCCACATTCGAGCATAAAAGTGATGATTCAACAATTATATCCTCCCCGTTAGCAGAAGTTACAGATAATAATGCTAAGAGATCAAATTATGAACACAATTAGGAAAGAGGAATATAACCAAGAGAGTCTCTCACAGATGTAAGTGTTTCGCTCATCTCACCTTTATGGGGTTTTTTCTCTCAAACCAACATAGGCCAGGCTCTACCATAGGCTTGTAATCATTCTACTTATTACCACCACATACATGTGCATTCAAGAATCAAGAGGTCTTTCTTGCTTGTAATGTTGGAGATAGGCCACGTGGAATGGATGATGGGGGTGGTAAGTATTATGCATGTAACAAGAAATAAATGGCACCAAAATTTTGTCATACAATATATAAAGTAGTGATAATGTTGCTAATCAAGAGAGCTTGGTGGGATGCTTTTCCCTTTTCATTTTTTCTCTCTACATTTTTTCTTTGCTTTCTTTATTTTCTTTTCTTTTTCTTGCCTTTTTTGAGCTATATATTTTTCTTTGCTTTTCTGTGGCTCTTTTCTCCCACTTTATGGGATGCATTTTTTCTTTTCTCCCCCATCTTTCCTTTTCTTTTTAGGGGAGCCACATTTTTTTTTTTTTTTGCCTTTTATCTTTCTCTCTCTTTTTTTGCCAACTTCTATTTTTCTCATTTGTCATCCCACGCATAGTTAAATAATAGCAACAATACTACAAGATGTAATCAAATAAGTAACAAGTGAGGATGCTTAGAAATATATGCACATGCACAATAACTTACCACAATATAATGGAATTTAAGAAAAGTGAAAGGCTCAAAGGGGTAGCAAGGAATAATGATATTTGTGGCTTGTGTTTGGGATAAAAAGGGGGTTTACAATATGAATGCCTCTCTCCTTTTAAAGAACCGCACATGCGTAAAGTAGCCATAAAGAGAATTAGAACAAGTTCTGAAGAGTTACCAGCATAGGAGGTTTAGTCACACAATTATTAGAAATATAGGCTCAAAGATCCTTCCAACAAGGCTGTCTCTCTCGAGAGATATTCACAAAATCCAATTGAAGACTAAATGATCACAGAGCATTTGCCTTACCTGTTTCTAAGGCTAACCTTCATGATATAATCATCTTAGCCATCACAATCAACCATGAATATGAGAAATTTATGCATATATCCAAATATTCAGGATATGCACACTCCCCAATCAATCAAATCCATTATCATTTCCATGTCTAGCAAATGCAAATGTGGTCTCAAACAAGACGCAAGCCAAGTTCTAGAGTAAGGAAAAGATAGGTGGTACACACAAGAAATGAATATGAATAGGCTCAAAAACTAGGTCATGACTACCCACTTTGGATTCACCTAAAGCCAAAACAATTGCCATCTAGCTTTTCCATTCAACACATGATCAATCACTCATCAATTCAAGAAAGCATCCAAACTAAGGATTACCTCGAACTTGCGATTCTCACATCCATAACAGATTTGTTTTCAACTGTTTTTTTTATAAAATTAACTTTCCCCCCATAACATAAAAACAAAGGAAACACACAAAACTGAAAAATAATATGCAATCAATCCAACCCAATCAAATGAAAAACAAAACGAAATAAAAGTGTGAAAGGAAGGCGTACAACCGGGACGAGTAAGTTGCATCTTGAACAGCCAGCTCCTCATGTTATGCGTGGGGAATTCCATGTAGAAAGACTTCACAAGGATAGCCCAACGGTCTCCTTCTTAGCCTTCACAAGACACAAACAAAATAAATTTCTTCAAAATAAGCTCAGTTTTAAAAGCAAGTTGGATAAAGCACATGATGTAATTTCTCAATCCCACAATTATGCTGAAAACAAGATCAAAGAGGCACCCAAAATGACTAATCGACTCCAGGACATAATGTAACCAGCAACCATCAGTAGTTGCAATATACTATTCCTCGAATCACCATTCGAATTCAAGCTTAATTCTCAACAATTCCAACACGATGTCAGTCAAAGCAGAAATGCCAACACTAATCAGCCTATGTAGGCCATCAAAAGAACATTTCTAAAGATGCACAATTCATCAAATTCCCACTTTCCTAATTAAATCTTGTGAGTTCAAATTTGAGTTCTGAAAATATGGGATTGAGACGAAAAGGGGCAGAGACTTGTTTCTAAGTTTATAGCATCATTTGCGAAACCTTTTCCCCAGCAACCACAAATTTTAGAATGAAGAACCTTTTCAATTCTCATAACAACCAAACATTCAGATGCGAAAATCCATTTCATTGATGTTATAAACTTAGAAACTAAGTCTCCGTAGCAAACTCAAGTTTTCAGAATCAAAATACAGTTCAGATATCACGAAAACCAAGCATATACATCGAGTAACTAGGAAATTAAGACCTCATGCTTTCATTATAGAGACTACTAAAGCAAGAAACATAATATGCTAATCCTCAACCCAACCATACAAGTTCAAGCCCAAATTCATCATGCTTCAACACTAAATTAAAACCAGAGTCATCATATTACTACTGCCATCAAATTCAACTCTAATCTAACCAAACCAAAGAAATTCCTCTTCTAAATGAATAAATACAATCTTTATAAGGTTCCTCTTCTAAATGAAATTCAATGGGATCCCCCGAACCCATGTTCACATCCTTTCCTAAGGTGCCATTGAAATTAGAATGGACAAGGGGACCATTGAGCAAATTCCCCTTATATGTAACTACAAAAATGTGATTCAAAGATGTATCAAATGATGGAGCAAATTGAATTATCCAATGTAGAATCAGTCTCGGGCAGGATATGTGAATCAGTCTCAGATAGGATACACAAAAAAGATGGGGATCAGTCAATCGCAACTTCACACATTTAAAAGACCGGACTTCACTCTAGCCTAGAAAAATTGTAGCAATATAAGTGGAAATGCCTTCAAATCTTAATTTTTCTCATGAGAATTATAATATAATTTTATAAAATATTAAATCTCTTCCGACAAAAAAATATACTAAATCTTAACGGTTCAGTTTTTAATCCAAAAAAGATGGAATAAACAGAAGAAGGGGAGAGAGACGATGAGGAGAGGATGCAGATATGTTTATTTCACTGCCATTCTAATGCACAAAATTTACTTACAACAAAAACAGGGTGCAAAGAACCAATCAAAGCATCAGGCCTGGCCCCATTTCCCCCCATCGTACTGGCATCATGTAGAGTTAGGAAATGCATACTATTTACTGGAAAGTGGAAAATAATTCCTATAAACATGAAAGAACACATTTAATTTCATAAGCCAATAAGGCATTAAACACACGATTGAATCCACATCCATCCATCAAATGCTTAAGCATAAAGTTGGGACAGAAAACTAAAATAATAGAGAATCACCATTCAGCTAACTTTGAAAAAGGAAATGTTTAGATCCCAATTCGTATCATGTTGCATCAAAACCTTGTCGTGATTTTTTCACACATTTGGAGGGCCGCAATATGTCCCTTCTTGAATCCTCTGGAGGTCTCAAGTCAATGAATGGCTGAAGTAAATCACATATGGTAAAAAATGTGTAAGCATAGCATATAAAACCAACTTAACAATTACAACTCACATCAAACTCATAGACAAACCTTTTATTATTTTATTGGAAGTCGATGGAAACCTTAAACATATTAGAGGAATTAAGCATGTCAAAACCATGATGTAGTCCAAGTAAGATTTTCAATGAAATAGTTAAATAATATCTCCCCATGAATAAGTAAGAAGTAAGTACATTGGTCAATTCAGATAACATTATGTAGGTTTGAACCAGCAAGCATCTTCATCAATCTCCTCTAGTCAAAAAGTCATATTTCCAGACTTCAACGTATTGGTGCATACAATATTACACCTTCAAAATTGGAGGAAAATAATTTTTCTTTCACTAATTCACATTTCCAAATGTATGATCCTAAATGTTTTCGTCCTCATTCTGACTTGTACAATAAAGCTTCATTGCCACTGAATCATTCACTAGCTGTTTGATCTATGCTGATTTCCAATATCACACAGCTGTCACCCAAAATTAGCCCATCTAAAACAGGAAATTCATATAGACAAAACCAAATATCCTGCCATAAAACGGTGCGACATTCATTTGGAAACCAACACTAAGGTGAGGCAATCTATTAAAACTATAGCAATTATATTACGTTAGTCGGTTCCCCTTTCCATCTTAAGATATCACTGTGAACGCAATGTAATTTTCAGCTTCTCTCTATTGTTAACATCCCACTCTAAGTTTCCAGACTTTTGCCTCAAGTTCTATCCACAAGTAGATAACATATGTTGCAAAAAGGAATGAGAACTTGCCTATCACTATAAACATGAAAGGGCTTTTGATAAATATAACATCTGCAATAGGTGATTCATCTCTTAAGTTGGTCTGGAAAAATATGTCAATATGCCTATGTAATGTTAACATTTTATTAAAATATGAAAGCCTTGGTCATGAAATAGCCTAAGTAAGCCATTTAAAAACCAAATCTCTGTTGCCAGTTAAGTTTTACTATTGCACTTCTTATTTCACCAAGGAGAAAATAAAGAAACATTGACTAAACTACCACTAGAAAACTTCGGCCAGTAAATCCATCCTCACCAACATATTGTTTTGAAAAACTAAAATCTATTTGCTGCAACAGGTCCGTTTACATACAAGAAGGAATCTACTTCTAAGAATGCTTTGGAAGGAAAACCACAGACAGGATCTCTCAAACTTCTTATCCTTCAGGTTTTTCTCGTTCCTATTGGACTATGCAGCTTGAGGGTTAAATGACATAAAAATAATAGCAATAAAGATAATGCTCACACTGACAAGCTTGTCACCAGAAGAAAATGTCAAAAATGAAATAGCCTATATGTCAAATTGAGATACAAGTGATAAAATAACACAAAACTGAAAAACAGGAATTGCATCTAACCTCTTCCCTTATTTTTTGAAGTTCCAATAGTTCTTGACAGTGTGAAAGGCATTCTCTGTGATACACAGAAGCTAAATCTTTAATCAGGGCCTTCCTCTTGATGACACCAACCACTACAATGACAAAAGAAGAACGCATGAACCAACAAAAAAAATTGTGAACCCTTCTAGAAAACAAATGATATTCTTTACAACCAAAGCTCATAATAACCACAAAACTCCTTGTCAGAGGCTACAAAATAAAAAGAAACAATTTGAGGCTTACTGCCCATGCCTCAATAAAGCAGCAGTATGCAATCTGCCCATATTATAGTATCTTTTAAGGATTAAGGCAAGTGGCTATAGTATGTCATTGACGAGACACATGAAAATGAAACTTATATTCAACAGTCTACTAGACAGTACACCCATTAGACAACTATAACATGCTAGTTTATCAATAACAAGTTGTGAGCGCCTTCCTAGTCCACAAGTAGCCATAAAAGAAGACACATGCCATAGAATTCCATGCAACCGAATTTCCCCTTATCTCTCTTTCTATTACTATTTACTCCCTGCCCCCATTCAATTCGAAGCCACTAATCATTCGATCACAAAATTTCAGATACAAAACACAAAAAATTACCACTGGCCTCAGTTAGATTCCATCCATCCTACCGATGCTAAACCAAGAATTTCAGTAACAAGTTGTGAGCGCCTTCCTAGTCCACAAATAGCCATAAAAGAAGACACATGCCATAGAATTCCATGCAACCGAATTTCCCCCTATTACTATTTACTCCCTGCCCCCATTCAATTCGAAGCCACTAATCATTCGATCACAAAATTTCAGATACAAAACACAAAAAATTACCACTGGCCTCAGTTAGATTCCATCCATCCTACCGATGCTAAACCAAGAAACAATGAGATCCTTCCTCGAAAAGACATATTACCTCGTTTGGTCCATCAAATTCGTGTCAAAATAAGCTGCTGTTGTATTACAGCACTGTTTTCCTAATTACACACCAGACAACTAAACCCTGCCCCGCCCAAATCGAAACCCTAAAAGAAATATCAGTATCCGCTGCCGTGACTAAATCCCTACAATTTATGCAAATATGAAGAACCAATTTTAAAAAATGGACCTTCACAATCATCAAGCAATTATTTTGCAATGTAGTTTAAGAAATTTATTCAAAAATAAAAATTAAAACACGAAAATCGAAGAGACGAAGAGGTGAGATATGGTAAGGCGTACTTCGACTGGGATCAAACAGCGGCGGAGGAGGAGTTAGTCAGGGCAGCGGATCTGTTTTTGACACCGTAGAGGAAGGCTGCACTGCACTGTAGGAGCGTCTTCGCCCATGTGTATTAACAGCACTTTCGGACCTACTTAATCTCAGAGTCCCTCAAATTAGTTACTGTGGTTCTTCAAATCTTGTCCCCACTTCCCCGATTTCTCGCAGCCACCTACAAGTTCAGAGTGGAGAAGAAGCAGAGATAGAAGCGAAAGAAACTGAGTCCGAGAGAGGAGACGTATGAGAGAAGAGGATACTCTCCATTTCACCGTTCTCATTTTCTCTCTCTCTCGTCTCCACCCAGAAATCACGCATACATGGTTTAGATTCACTTTCTCTCTCCTGTCCGCACCCTTAAATCACGCATAGACGGTTTAGTTTATGAGAAGTCCTTACCCGCATAATAATTCATAAGGCATAACCCATTAGTGAAATTTAATTATTTATTAATATTTTTGTCAATATCAAAAGTTATTTGTAGTAGAGGCCTCTAAAAATAAATTTTGTTAATAAAATTGCACCCGAACGTTTGAAATTATCTAAGCTATTATGTTTTAATTGTACATAACTCATATGACATGTTATTTTAGGGGTGTATAAGTATTTATTATAGATTTGATATTTCATAAAATTATTATTATAATTTTTTAATAGTTTATAAATTAAAATTTATTTACTTTTTTCTACATTGTAGTTATTTAATGGTATAAATCAAATTTTAAGAGTTTAAATTTATTTTTTTACATTTATAGTGATAATTTTTATAAAATATTAAATCTAAACTATTTAGTTTTTTAAAATCTAATTGTAGATATGAGATTATAAAAACAAAATTAAAAGAGAAATTTGGTGGCAAAATAGTTTAGATGTTTTTCAGCTCCCTGACACCAAAATGTTTTGATTTACGGGTAAGGTCTAATAAGAAAAAAAAAACCGATATATAAGTGTTACTTTTTCAATGATCTTATTATTGAAAAAATTAATTTACAAATTCCTACCATTTTCAGGATTTTTTAATGAGGTCTTTTTTTTATGAAGTCATAATAGTTTTACAACCATGTGATTTTTTATTGTTAACATATTAATTTAATTTTTTATTTAGATCGTATTTTCTTATCAAGTTTTTATAGTTTCACTTAACTTTTAATTCGATATATGAGATATTATTATTCAAACTTTTAGTAATTAAGCCTTTTCTTTTTGGATCTTATGGTAATTCTTCCCCTATTTTCTTTTTCATTTTTATAATCCCCTTGAAATTTCACATGGACTATTTTTATAACAAAATTTCAAAATAAGTTTTGGGGTTGAAAAAATTGTTGAATGATTATTATTTAAAATCATAAGTGAGGAAAAAAAAATATTATAACTGCTTTAAAATAACCGTTTTTAAATAGTGAGTAGACTTGAAAGTAGAGATGACAAGCATATTGAGATTGAAAAGTCAATAGTTCATATTTGAAAGGTGGGACCTCAAAGTGTCAAGCAATAAAAGAAGACAGGGTTTTCCGCTTAATGTCTAATTTTATATAATGAAAGATAAGAAAAAAAATATCAATGTTATCATTGTTTTTTTAACAACTTACTATTTTTTTGGATTTCTCCACAAAACATTCACGTGATAATTAAATATCAAACAAGTTTTTTTTATATTTTTCTTAAGAATAAAAAATTGTTTTAAAGATAATAAATCAAACAAAGCCTTATTTGTTAGTCATTTAATTCAATTCTCTTTTCTATCTTTCTAGGTTTTAGATTTAAAAATTGGATCCATATATGTAAAAGAAATTTGGATTGATTCACAAAATTTAGTTGAGCTGTGTTGAGAGAGGATCAAGAGTAGAAGAAGGATGGAAGAGGAGGGCACGACGTTGCTACAAATTTGTAGCAAGGCATGAGATGTTGGATTTGTATGACTTGTATTCATCTCCCATGCTCCTTGCAGTGTTTTCAGTTTTGCTCTCTTCTTAGGCCATGGTCTTAAAAAAACAAAGGTGATATATAAAGGAATTGGGTTGAGTGGGCTAGAGTCGAAAAAACAAGCATAACTCGTCAGGCTCTTTTAGGCCTTGAATTTGCTAGAGTCGAGCTTGAAATTTTTTCCTTAAAAGTTAAAACGGGTCTAAAAGGGCTAGCTTGATAACCATCAATCTAATTTATTACGAATATTAATATGTGCTAGTGAGGTGCTAAGTAGAACAATTTATATACCAAATATTAAAAATATATCTCATAAATATCGATATCACAAAATCTCATATCATAAATGAAATATCATAAAATATCGCATTATTACGTTGTATCATAATTGGGTGTCACAAATCTTTTTGAATTCCATTCCCTATAATACCTCCCATCAATCCAACCGAACCACCAAATTTCCTCCGACTAGACCCATTGAAACAACCACCATTTAATTAACTAAATTAACCTAATATTATATAAGTAATTACATTATTAGTGCTTCAAAATTTACAAAAAAATTAAAATTTTGTCAGAGTATGAATTATGAGCTCTAACGTGGCAATATACAATTATCTAACACAAACCAAAAGAGACAGAAGCATTACTTTTAACAAAGTAGTCTATGCTTCTTAGGCCTTCCTTGATGGACTCGGACGTTAGCTATCACCTGGAAAAATTTGGTAACCATCAGTCTAACTTATTACGAATATTAACATGTGCTAATAAGGTGCCAAGTGAAACAATTTATATAACCAAATATTAAAATATATCTCAAAAATATTGATGTGACAAAACATTATAAAATATCAAAATTCTCTTTGAACTCAATTCCCTCCCAATCAATCCAACCGAATCGCCTTATTTCCCATCGACTAGACCCATGGGCTAAGTTAAACACATATTACTGGTTACTTGAAAGCTCACTGGTCAAGTGATAAGGACCAACCAAAATCCTTAGAGCACTTGATCTAGACCATGAGTCTTTTCCCCACTTTACCCTAGTGAGGCGTCGTAAGCCCATTACTCTGGTGGGCAAGTCTCATCACTCTGGTGGGATAATCAAAAGCCAACTATTATGCATCGATGGAGGCATCACCACGTGGTGTAAATAACTTTTTCATCTTCTCCCACCTTTTCCCATCCCAAGTTTCTCATAATAACTTAATAGGGGAATTTCCAGAATATTTACATAGCCATATCAACATATATTAGTTCTCAATTCATTTGAATGCATGTATTTCAACTCAAAAATTCCACATGACAAACTTTATTTAAAACATGCATAATCAATTCAGAAAAAAAATATTCATAAGCAGCATATCAATAATATAATAAGTGGAAAATGGTTACCTCTCGCTCAAGCTAATTACTATGACACTACTCCTAAACTGAGAGCTCACACATTCCACAATTCAATCTATCAAATCAATTCAATAACCATTAATAACTATTTAAAACTCTCCATAATATAAATTTTGAAAATAGTTCCATTGTTATTTATTACTTTGAATTCCCAAATAACAAGATCAATGCCAACCCTTTAAATCAAACTTTAATTAATACAACACCACCTGCACTATTCCTAAATTATGAGTTTAATAATTACTAATTATTATAGATTATTGTATTTATCATAACTTCTCCAAAATATAATATTTCAGCTTATATAAAATTTAAGACCTTGAGTTCAATAAATATCAACATACCAAGTTCTCTTTATAAGTATCTATTAAGATCAACATTCAATAAATAGCCTGACTTTAATATATTATTATTTATTTCCCTCAAATAACTAATAAAATTATTCATTTGTTTTATCAATTTGAAATCCCAAACATCACTTGAACAATTATTTGATAATTATTATTTATCATGAATTATGGAATTTATCATGGCTTTCCGAAATATAGCATTAATCATACATAAAGTTTAAAACCCTACGTTAAATAAATGTAAACACCCAGAATATTTCTTTACAAAAAGTAATTAACACTTATATTAAATAATAACCCATCTATATTCTTTATTTCCCTTTAATAAATAGAAATATTATTCATTTTTATTATTTCACTTTGATATAGGTGAGATAATATAGGAATTGGTTAGGTTAGATCATTTTATATAGGAATAAGTTGGATCATATCCTATCTTCTTGATTTCATGATTACCATTAGTAAAATAACTTCCACAAATAATTTAACTTTAATGTATATATTTTCATATAACAGGAACAATTAATAATAGAAATATAACACACACCCACCAAGCATTTGCTATTTTACTATTTATATTATTACTATCATTCTTAGATTAATTTTTGAACTTAAATAATAACCCCATAATTGATTTAATAAATATTATCACATAAAAAAAATAGGGAAAATGCATATGGAGACCCAATTAACAAAGTTAATTTCAAATAAGGCCCTATAAACTTTCCCATACCAGAAAAGGCCCTAGGCCTTTTCTGGTATTAAGTTCTAAGAGAAATGACAAAAGAGCCCTTCACCTAATGCTGAAAAAGGAGGCAGGGAGAAAATATTTGGCCTGAAGCTTCCCTCTTTTATTCCTTCGGCCAATCTCCCTTTCCTTGTTGCCACCACCATCGACGCTGCCTTGTAGGCATGAGGGAGCAATTTTTTCGTGTTTCCTTTTCCTTTGAGTCGCATTTGTGTGCGTGATTATGGCATGGGTTTTGACTGGTTTGATCTTTCTTCTTTATCTTTTCTGCTAGATGCTGTGTGTGTGGGGCTGTGTTTTTCTTCCCCTATTTCGCTCCTATGTGTGATTCAGGAGCATCTTTTGTTTGCTTTTGATCCTCGACTCAATTTATCTCTAAGAGATTTGCAAATCGCTTCTTCGAAAAAAGCGTCGCGATAAGAGTTTCAGCAGCCACAAAATCTCTGATGTAAGTAATTAATTAACCTCTTCTATTTCTGCATTTTGAGGCATTCTTCCCGCTGAACATTTGGGAAATGACATCTAAATCACCTACATTATTGTTGCTGCAAACCATCCTTAATTTAGGCATTTTCACATTTTTCCACGTTGCATTTGTGTCTGATACGTGTTTGTATTAAGTCATAATGCAATATTTCAAATTGTATTATGTTTTGGCAAATTGTGATTCAATACTCTTATTCTGTTAAAATACTAAACATTGTTGTTTTCTCTGGAATTCGATAAATTATTATTTCATAGTTAAGACTTAAAAAGAAGAGAAATAAAATTATGTAGTCTTTGCATAACCTCCCTCTGATGTTGCCATAGAGCTACAAGTGATTCCTGAAAATTTTATCTCGGGTTTCTCTTTGTGAACATGCCAACTTTGAGAATGTTGAGAGGATGGATATCTTATTCTTGTAACCTATGGTACGTGTGTCAATACATTTTGGTTTAGTTCTACCTTTTAATAAATCTTCAAATGGACCATTTTATATCTATGCTCGAAGTTGTTATAAACTTTCTCCATGTTGTTACGAATTCATAAAGGAAAATGATATAAACTACTAGTAGTTTGTTGTACTGCTTCAAATGACATGGAGCCAAATCAGATTGTCCCTCAAAATGGAAAATGGTTTTATATCTTATAATGAAGAGGTGATGCCTTGAGGAGAACCATTTAATAACCATCACTAGCACTTTGTGAAATCTGGGTGAAGTGAGGTATATAACACATGAAGTTCAAATTGCATGCTAATATTGTTTCTAAAGGATTT
Organism: Acacia confusa; assembly: GCA_037074495.1. Classification (NCBI taxonomy): domain Eukaryota; kingdom Viridiplantae; phylum Streptophyta; class Magnoliopsida; order Fabales; family Fabaceae; genus Acacia; species Acacia confusa. The sequence continues at coordinate 13,725,904 of CM073506.1, forward strand.
GGTATTTTAAAGTCTATCTAAATTTCAAATTGTTCAAGTATAAAGATGGTGCAGCTTATATAATATCTTAAGTGCTTTATTAATTCTCTAACACAGGACCTCTGCTTTTTGTTTAAGTTCCATTTTATTACAGCACAATAAATTTCACCAACTTATGCCTGTTGCACGCCAAGTGTTTGATTGTGATCTCAAGGATCCTTTGTTTTCTTCTTCAGGGTTTGTTGAAAGGAGTTAGCCATTCATTTACAAAGAACTTCCATTTTATTGATTCAGTGAAGGCTTATCTTTCATATGCGTTATTGCGAGCTTCAGTTTCCCAATCCCCTGTCATATTTCAAGTTCTTTTCTTTTCATTCTTACTTTTCTTTTTGGAATCAGATTATCTTTCCTTACTTAAAGGCTTTGTGAAAATTTTGGTGACTATGTTCTTTTTTGATAGTATGCCACCAAAATATTCTTTGTAGTGCTACTACGATTCAGGGAGAGCCTCAAAGTATGCAGATCATTTTAGAGATGTTACTATGGCTTCTCACTACAAATACTATTAATTTGATGTGTGTTTTTTTTTTCAGGGTGAAATAGGCATATTCTTTCCCTTGATAGTTCTAAGACCACTTGATGGTTCAGAATTTCCTGTCAACCTAAAACTAAGTGTTCTTCCATATAATGCTCTTATTTGCCTACTAGAAAAGTGTCGTACATTATTATTCATTTTTTTTATGTTGGCATAAAAATTTGTTTTAGTAGGTTCCATTGCATGATGGATTGTCAACATTTAACTTGCCATTTTCCCCCTATTATTAATCAAATCAAGTGTGGCTCTGCAGGTTCCACTACATGATAGTCTGTATAGCATTTGGACTTTGTATATGTTTATGAAATTTTTCTTCTAATATCATTCTCCACCTATGTCTTGTTTTCTTGATTTTACTTTGTGTGCTTATCCTCTATAGTTACCTTATTCAAATATTGGGTTCAACAAATCTCCTAACAAATTTACAAATATCTCAAATGCTTACATGCTTGTTTATATACGTGAAAGTGACAAGGAAAAGATAATTTGTAATGTGGAAGAGGAGGACATTACTGAACACATTAGAGTAAGTTATTTGATATGCTAATCTTTGTTTTGGTTTGCTGCATTAAATAAGTATTAGTGATAAGAGCAAGATGATGGATACACAATGCCTTCCTACTCCATGAATGAACTCTGGGAACTGAAGATTGGCATGTTGTGGTGGTTGGTCAGTTATCAAAACAACACGCATCGGGACAAAGTGTTGTTGATGATTGAGGACTCCCAAAAGTAGAAGATGAGCTGTTAGGAAGCAATCCTTTTATGTACATAGGATGACTTGTTTTTACGTGTATATGAATTTGAGAGGTTGTTTGACAGATTTTATTTGGTCAATTGTACAGAACATTTGAGTTCATATTTAGGACAGAGTTTTGTAAATTTTGTTATGCATGTGACATGACATTTTAATATGAATGAGAACGATAATTGTTTCACGCATCTCTTGTCTTTGTTGGTTGTGTGTGTTGAAGCAGGAAAATTAAATATAATGGGAAAATCCACATGACATTTTAATATGAATGAGAACAACATTTTAATCTGATTATGTTGTTAATAGGGGCTGATAGTGTTGTTAATGGGGGGCTGATTGTGTTGTTAATTAGGTTGATGGTGTTGTTAGTGGGGCTAATCGTTTTGTTAAAGGGGGCTAATGGTGTTATTAAAGGGGGCTGATGGTGTTGTTAAAGGGGGCTGATGGTGTTGCTAATGGGGCTGATGGTGTTGCTAATCTGACTGATGGTGTTGTTAAAGGGGGCTGATGGTGTTGCTAATTTGATTGATCGTGTTGTTAAAGGGGGCTGATCGTGTTGTTAAAGGAGGCTGATGGTGTTGCTAAATGGGGCTGATGGTATTGCTAAATGGGGCTGATGGTGTTGCTAAAAGGGGCTGATAGAGTTGCTAAGGGGGCTGTTGGTGTTGCTAATAAGACTGATGGTGTTGCTAAAGAGGGCTGATGGTGTTGCTAAATGGGGCTGATGGTCATACAGAAAGTTGGCGCCAGGGCGCCAACTTTACCTTGGGCGCCAACTTTCTGTACGGTACAAAAAGTTGGCGCCTTGGGCGCCAACTCAGTGTAAAGTTGGCCCCCCTGGGCTTCAACTTTCTGTATGACCATCAACCCCATTTAGTAACACCATCAGCCCCCTTTAGCAACACCATCAGCCATATTAGCAACACCATCAGCCCCTTTTAGCAACACCATCAGCCCCATTTAGCAATACCATCAGCCCCTTTTAGCAACACGATCAGCCCCTTTTAATAACACGATCAGCCCCCTTTAACAACACCATCAGTCAAATTAGCAACACCATCAGCCCCTTTTAACAACACCATTAGCCCACTTTAACAACACCATCAGCCCTCTTTAACAACACCTCCAGTCAGATTATCAACACCATCAGCCTGGTTAGCAACACCATCAGTACCATTAACAACACAATCAGCCCCCCATTAACAACACAATCAGCACCATTAACAACACAATCAGCCTCCCATTAACAACCCCCATTAACAACATAATTAGCACCATTAACAACACAATCAGCCCCCATTAACAACACAATCAGCCCCCCATTAACAACACAATCAGCACCTTTAACAACACTATCAGCCCACATTAACAACACAATTAGCATCTTTAACAACACTATCAGCCCCCATTAACTACACAATCAGCACCATTAACAACACAATCAGCCCCCCATTAACATGATGGTGTTGCTAATGGGCCTGATGGTGTTGTGCTAATATGGTTGATGGTGTTGTTAAAAGGAGTTGATGATTTTGACAACCGGGTACCTGATCAATAATAATTTTTACTGCTCATACAAACACAACCAACAAAGAGAATATCTGCTGGAACCAATTGTGGTTGTCATTCATATTAAAATGTCAAGTCAAATACATCCGCAAATTTACAAAACTATCTCCTATCAATGAACTTGAGTGTTTTGTACAAGTTGCTTTATCTAATCTAACAAACAACCAACAAAATTCAAAAATTCAGATACAAAATTGACTAAGTCAGCCTATATCCATAAAACCAAATAAGTTACACATAAACTAGCGGCTCATCTTCTGCACTTGAGACCCTGGATCAAAGACAACACCTTCACTCGATGTGTGTTGTTTGGATGATTGACCAACCACCACAACATTCCAATCTTCAGGTCCCGGATATCATTGGCTTCAAGTGAAGGCATTGTGTACCCATCCTCTTGCTCTGTGCCGTCCCATGATTGCAGCTAAGACAGGACATGAACACCACACGAGTCACTAAAAACAAGACATATACACATTTTACAATGCGCTTCATGTAACTTTATCAGGATACTTACAAATTTTAAACAACTTAATAGACACTTACACATCGCTTTGGACATGGACTTTAGCCCATGTCACCCCTTTGGGAATTCTATCCTCATTTTCAAACAATTGTGGCTTGACCCTTCACAGTATGTCCATGAAGCACTTTCGCTGACATTAAAGTTCACACTATTAGATGATGATTATGTTAACTATTTTATAACATAAACACAATTGAATTATGTTTAGATTACCACTTAAGTTGCCATCTTTCCCTTGGCATCAACCCATATTTAGATGTCATGACTAAAAGTGTAAAACTGAGTACATTGGTATTTGAAGCAAAATTTTGAAGGTCTCTTGGTGCATCTTCATCCATACTTTTCAGTCAGCTTTAATGTTATGCATATGTTTTGTTCTCTTCCAAATTCATGAACGTGATTACCAGAAATAGATAAAGGGTACATTAAGTAGTGCTTGTTGATCATGAAACACATACACATACACATACACCCAAGCTGTGGGAGAGAAAATGAAAAGCACAAAAAGAAAGTAGATTAAATACATTAAAACATAACTTTATATATTTGGTTGGTTAACTTGACATAGTTCAAAATCATCTTAATCTACGAATCATACAATTGAAAATAAAGCAGAATGAGTGTATTTTTCTTTTATGAGAAATAACAATAAAACATTCAAATTGGAAGTATTAGATTACTAAATACATTTAAAAGCCATTTTATCAGCTTATGATAAATGAAGGCCAAGCCAAATCGAATAAACTAGCTAATCATATAAAGCATGCAAATTGGCTCAACATTGTAAGCAAGAAGGAACCTACCAATCACAGATGCATATGGAGCAACTTTTTCATGGAAAACAGAGTTGTAATGTTATGGGTGTGAATAATAGTCAACCTGAAATTAACATATAAGGTTAATAATTGTTCCAAGTCTCGCCATTAGACTAATTGAAGACACCAATATTCTTGAATCAATCACAATATTAGCCAACTCACTTTGTCAAATGCTTTTGTGGGGTCTTTGGGTTCAACCATGTCTTGGGAAGTCACAACACAACCATAAACTTGGAAAACTCTTTTTTGATGTATGCACTGATTGATCATTACCTTGACCGAAAAAAATATTATAACTTTAAGATAAAGAGGAGCATTTATCACACAAAAAATACATGTCATGAAATGGAAATCCAAATCAAAATGCAACCAAAAAATTATTCTGAGATTGAGAACAAGACATAAGGAACCTTAGAAACAACATAGTTATGTAACATTTTCAACACAATATAACTTGATTACAATGTTGCATTAATATTTGATTTTTTATTTTTATTTTTATATAAGCATCTTTCGTATAAGGTTTTAAATATTACTTTCATATGAATACTAAAGTGGCACACTTGTAAAAAAGGTATTGCTTTCTTTCTTCACATAAACTAGAGAAAACAAATAATTTACAGCTGTAAAATTAATCTACTATTGATAGTTTACCATTTTATGAAGATCGTGAAGTCTAGATGGATCTACAAAGGTGTGAGGAAGTAGCTTAAGAATCTCTTGTGCTCCATTAGAAACTACAAAAAACAGAGGACTCACAGTTCAGTTTAAATTAATATATTAATTTAATGACAAGAAGAAGGCTGGGTCACTGCTGATAGATGAGTGATTAGAGAGATTGAATGTTATTCAAGCAGAATGAAAAATTAAAAAGTGAACAGAATGAGATATCAGAAATCTTAGTTCAAGGACGGAGTGACTTTTAATTTCAGTTTGTATTATTTATCTTCAAAAAGGAGAGGTTAGGTGCAAAGTGAAAGCACAATATTCTAGCAAAGCTACAAAGGTTGTCACCACACCGTTTCTTGAACCAGTAAATACAAAGACCAATGGACAGATTCCCATTGGCATCCCAGCAGCAGCAATTGCTTCCCTTATAGAAATCACAGCAGCCTTTGCAGCTGCTAATGAAGGGTACATGTAAGATTGTCCCAGTGATAAGAAAGGTGTGGAATATCCAAGACTTAAAAACCCTGGAATATTATGAACAGAGAAAAGGGTCAAGTTCAAATCATACAATTAATTTAGTTTAAAAAAAACAAAGGCTAAAGCTATAAAAAAAAGTCATGAAATTCTCATTAAAATATTTAACAGACAAAAAGTAGGAAAATTAGACAAGGACAAGCAAAAAAGATAGGCTGATTTGAACTTTGAAGATTCAAACACTCAAGAAAATTATAAACCCATGCAACATACGAATCACAAAGATCAAGGAAGAACGTACACTGTCCCAACACACTAAGGAAGTCAATCTTTCCAAATCTACCAGCAAATTTACCAAATGCAATTAACCTTTTCCCTTCATTCCCAACAATCAATTCATAGTCATATAACGATACCCTCTCAGCAAGGATCTACAATTGAAAACACACAAAAAGATTATAATCAGTCAAAAGATCTCTATTAGAAATTTTAAGTCACAATCCGAAAATAAAGAACAAAAGATACCTTATCCAACAGATGCATGTTTTCTTTTTGAGCTTTATGAGTATGGGAGAAAAAGGCGTAAGCTCTATCGGGTAAGATAGACTCTAACTGCATGAAAACCATATGATAGTATCAAAATTTCAGCTCACAATGTTGTGTATCTGATCCAAAATACGAAAAGCACAGACAGCTAGAAAATTACGTGGGGAGGAACAGAGTCAAGTAAATTAGGAAATTCACCTTTGGTTGCTTTATACCCAAAACGAGACCACATTCCGACAAGTCTTCTGAAATTTCACAGCCAACATCCTCATACAATGCATCATGATAAATTCGCTTTGTGGATGGCTGCACAATGATTCGAAACACCTCTGTAGAATATCTTCCATCGTGAGAGCGCGAGACTGAGAGTGAGAGTGATTGAGATCCGCGACGAGACGAGACGAGTGAGTGAGAGAGTGGAAGACGGCGAACCCAGAGACGCGAGAGTGAGAGTGATTGGGTGTTTCAGTTCTGATTTCACAGTGGAGGAGAGGGGCGTTTTTGTCATTTGCCTTAGAACTTAATACCAGAAAAGGCCCTAGGGCCTTTTCTGGTATGTAAAAGTGTGAAGGGCCTTTTCTGAAATTATCTTGGTAATTTGGGCCTCTAAGTCAATTTTCCCAAAAAAATATGCTACATATTTGTAGCAATGTTTCATATCAGCATTCGTATTGTATATATAAGTATATGCCAATATCCTTGCCATGAATGTTGTAATCCTAATATATATATATATATATATATATATATATATATATATATTATATATATATATATATATAATAGTAAGCTTTGTTCTTCCAGATATTCAGACTTATATATAGAGGAACAGTATGCATCAGTTGAACTCACACACACACGCACAATGCATTTCGCCCAGAAATCTCTTCCTTTGCTTTATTAAAATAGCAAAGCAACAATCATGCATATATAACCCTTACTATTAAATCTTCTTTCTCTAATATCCATTCTTTCTTTTTCTCTTATATCCTTCTCCCTTCAAAAACGCTATAAAGGAAGAGCAGCAACAATGGATTTCTTTTATATTTATATATCTAACATTATACATATAACAAGGGCAAAAGTACGGAAAAAACCTTAATTAATTAATTAATTACCAAAATGCCACTGAGGCAATAGTATTAACCCATCTGCCCCCCTGTAATCGATTACATGAGGCATGTAATCGATTACAGGGGGTCAGATCTCTTTTTTTTTTCCATTTTTTGCACTATATAATCGATTACGTCACTGTTTAGTAATTGATTACATAAAATTACATTGTGTAATCGATTACGATGAGTGGCGTAATCGATTACATAAAATCAAAAGGCAAATATGGTAGTTACCACGTTATGTAATCGATTATGGCACGGGCTGTAATCATTTACATATCGCGGAATCAATTTTTAAAAAGGCCAAACACCTCATTTTCTCTCATTTCTCATTTCTCTAACCAATTAGAGCTCCCCCACTCTCCTCCATTGTGATTTTCGGCCAGAAAGCTACGGATTCAAGCCGTGGGTTGAGGAAAAATCAAAGATTTGCTCTCATTTGTGTTGATTTCGGTAGGTTTTTGGTACCCATTGCGAATTTGTCTCTATTTTCTCCATTTTTCTGAAGATATGGTTCATGTAATCGATTAGGGTTTGTTTTCTTTGGGTATGTAGTGTTTTGATCATTGATTTGAATTGTTTGTTGTTGTTTTTGAACAAGTAATAGATTAAATTGATGTTTTTATGCATTTCGGAAACAATGTGTGTATGTTTGCATGTGAAATTGATGTAAACAATGGGATTGAAGCACAAATTACATGTTATTGTGTGTATGGATGTTGAAGGTTATTGATTACGTGGAGTTTAATTGTTGATTGTGCATTTTTCTTTCAATTACATGTCTCCGTTGACCGATATTGATCATGTATTGTGATTATGTCATTAATTGTGTTTGTTTCATGTTTGTTGATGGTTTATATTGTATCTTTGTAGGTATTTGTTGTCATCATGCCTCCACGCAGACGAGTTGATCCTCAGAGTGAGAGACGTTCGAAGGCACAGATGGAGGGTGAGACATCCGACTCTCAGGCACAGCCGGCAAATCTCCGATACAGAATTCTCCTAGGCAATAATGTAGCATCCCACATATCCTTCGTTCAGCACTTTGCGGGCAGACCTGTGATCAAGCCCAAGTCACTGGACATGTAGTTTTTTGCAGAGGAGGGATTTGATATAGTCCCACTGGTGAAGGGTTCGCATCTACGTGGCTTGGTGGAGTTCGTCAGTCCTTACTCAGAGGATATGGTTAGAGTCTTATATCATAACATCAGTTACATCAATGGAGTGCTGAAGTCGCACGTCTGCAGCATTGATATAGAGATGACTACTCCGATATGGGCCCACATGCTGGGATATGATTTTGATAGGGCAGGCACCATTCTGTACGATGGGGATACGAATGTCAACCTGCCTGGATATAACCGAGCCACCACCATCAATGATATCAAGAGGCCTTTGGGTCAGAGAGCCCTTTTCACTGTGGGGCTAGCAGACTGTGGATGCACGGATCCTTTTCTACATGTTGACCCATATTTTGTTCCCCCAGGCCTACAATCACTCCAGGGTGTTGGAGGTTGATATCCCGATCATGTGGGCCATCCTTCACACTAGACCGGTGAACTAGAGACACTATGTTTGCTTGATGATGTCCAAGGTGAAGCAAAAAGAGAACGCCGCCCTCCCATTCGCCTACCTAGTCCACCGTATATTACTCCACTTCCATGTGTTGATGCAGACGTTTGAGATGGTGGACACGTCATGTTGCAGATGAGGCAGATGGACCTTCGACAGAGAAAGCGGTGGAAGAGCCACGAGCAGCAGTGGAGGAGCCACGTTGAGAAGGAGAACAAGCGGTGGCGGTGGATGCAGAGCCGGATGCACGGGCTGGAGGCCGGACTTCGGCAGTTACAGGACGGACAACACCAAGAGGCAGCCGGAGAGGAGGTCCAGGTGCCTGATGTCTCCGATGAGGAAGAGAAGGAGGATTCAGAGGAGGATGCAGATTAGATAGCTTTGTTTTTTTTTGTCGGACATGATGTTTGTATTTGGATCTTGTAATTTTTTTTTAGACTTGGTGAAGTTGTACTGACTATGGCATTTACTTTAGTTATGAATATTTATGCTTTCAGTTCATATGATTTGAGGTGATGAATTTTGCAAATGATATGTCGTAGGACGAAAAACGGATATAGGGACATTGATGGACTAGGCACAATGTATACGGTTAATTGTTGGCAAAAACACCTTCCCCAAGTTGCATTTATAGGTAAAAAGAAGTTGGAAATCAGTTTCGTGATACACCAATTCGAAATCTTTTCTTTATTGTACTTCTGCAGCTGGTATAATTGATTACACCACATGTAATTTTATGTAATCGATTACTAAACAATGACGTAATTGATTATATTGTGCAAAAAATGAAAGAAAAGAGATCTGACCCCTTATAATCGATTACATGAGGCATGTAATCGATTACAGGGGCAGATGGGTTAATACTTTTGCCTCAATAACAGCATTTTGGTAATTAATTAATTAATTACGATTTTTTCCGTATTTTTCCTATAACAAGCAGCCACAACCACAATTGCATACGCAACAAGAACCAAAGATAAGACGCAACCAGACACCACACCCAAGTCCCTGTTTCATTTCGGTTTCAGTAGCTTATGATTTCAATTCCTACGGATTATTATTTATGTATTTTCGATGGGAAACACCGGAGATCAGAAGCAAGAGGGGACCGGTGGTTTACCTTCACTGATGACATCGAAATATGGAACTTGCTTGCTGGTTTTCCTTTCCTGTTCCGATGGCAAGAAGGAACAGAGCAAAGATGATCTCTCTCTCTCTCAGATATGTGTCTAACTCTAGCGTTTCTCACTCTCGGCTTTTGTTTTTCTTCGCTCCTCTGTTTTTGGCTCCTAAAAATAGAGCAAGAATGCTCTCTTTCTCTCTCTTCGACGCCCTCTCACTCTCTCTGCTTACAGTTCCGTTCTTACTCTCAGTTTCTCACTTCCCTTGTTCCAACGGCAAGAAACGGGGAAGAACGGTTCCAGCTCTCTCTCCCCCCCTCTCTCTCTCAATTTACTTGTTGCTTGGCAAAGGCCGAAGGAATGGTGAAGGATGAAGATGTCTGGAGGAAATATATATAAAGAAGCACGAAGAGTTTGATCGAAAGACCGGAAGATATAGCATTGCTGGGCTCGAGGAAGATGGAGGAGGTATGGTCTGCTGTGATCTCTACGATTTGGATTTGTTGATGTATGATTCTTCTCCACTGCCATCGTCATCGGGTTTAAGCTGCAAGGGATATTGGGTTTACGTACGCTGGAAGGAGAAAGTTTGTTTATATGAGTTGAATAGTTTCAATGAAATGGGCTTGTGTTTTATATGACTATGGGCTGAATTTTCATATGGGCTTGGGTTGTGATTTGCGGTGGCCTGCTTCTGTCTCCTTTTCTTTTTCTCATGGTTAGTTGATTTGGGCCATAGGGAAAACATATTGGGATATGATTTGGTTCAAATGGGCTCTTGTTTTATTTAGCTAATTAAATTAATTTTTGATTAATAAATTAATACAAAGGAAAGAAAAACTTAATATTTTTCCTTTGTTTATTTTCTTAACTAAATTTGGCTAATTAAGATTTTAGCCAAAAATGGATTCTCTATTTTTTTTTGTTACAATTCAATTTCCTATTTAGATTCCAAATTTTTGAATTAAAAATTTGGGATGTTACACACATGGGCTAAGTTACACCCATATTACTAGTTATTTAAAAGCTCACTGGTCAAGTAATGAGGACCGGCCAAAATCCTCAGAGCACCTGCCTAGACCATGGGTCTTTTCCCCACTTTACCCCAATGAGTTGTCGTAAGCCCATCACTTTGGTGGGCAAGTCCCTCATTGAATCGGTGAGACAATCAAAATCTAACCATTGTGCACAATGGAGGCCTAACCACGTGGTAGAAATAACTTTTCCATCTTCTCGCAATTCTTCCCATCCCAATGTTATCATAAAAACTCATTTGGGAATTTTTCCAAAATGTTCACATTCATCTCATGGAATTTAAACAATTCTTATAACCATATCATAATATCTCAGTTTCCAATAAATACTTGCAATATATTTCATTTATTTCAACTCATAAAATTCCACATGGCAAACTTTATTTAAAACAGTCATAATTAATTCAGAAAAATACTCATAAGCAACATATTAATAACATAATAAGTGAAAAATAGTTACCTCTCGCCCAAGCTAATTACTATCACATTGCTCCTTAAAACAAGAACTCAACATACTCCACAATTCAATCTATCAAATCAATTCAATAACTATTAATAACTATTTAAAACTCTACGTATTACAAACTTTGGAAATAACTCCTATTATTATTTATTTCCTTGAATAAATAATAACATTATTTATTATTATTTATTTACCTCATTTACTATTTATTATTATTATTATTATTATTATTATTATTTTATTAATGGCAATATGGTAAAAGTACTCCCTCTTTTTATTTATTGGTAATTTCCTAAATTATTTATTTCCCCTTTAATACATAATAATCTTATTCATTTTTCCTATTTGACGTTACTAATTATTCCTTCTCATACCTTTCTCTTACTTAAAATCTGATCATTATCTTCTATCTTTAATAACCTTATTTATTTTTCTTTCTTAATATTAATAACATAAATTATTATTATATTTATTATCATTTAATAATTTCCTTTATTCTTTAATCCATTTTCTTACTATTAAATACTATCTTTTATTTATCTATTTTATTTTATACATAATATTGTAATGATTAGTTAGTTTAGATCCTATTATTTAGAACAAGTTGGATCATATATCCTTATCTTCTTGATTTCATTATATTAGTAAAATAGCTTTCAATATATATATATATATATATATATATATATATATATATATATATATATATTAGGTTGAGCAAAATGTTGCATATGAGAAAGAAAGGCATATATATATATGTATGTATGTATAATCTTATCATCTTATTTCTTTTTCAGTTATGATTCTTACCTCATATGTGCATGATATCACATGATTTATTTTATAAGATATATGAACTTATCTTTAAACCACCTGACTCATGTTTATGCGTTAAAAATGTTTAGAGGAAAGAAATAAGTGAAATACACAGGACCCACACATTCTTTTGTTTATCAAAATGTAGTCATACATTTAAATAGTCAACCCGTAAATCTATTATAAATAGATTTATATAAATCTGTTTATATATATATATATAACCAGGAGAAGAAATTCCTTCGCATGCAATAGCATATCTATGACCACGTGATCCTTCTTTTTCCTCCTCATATTTTTAACGCTAATGAAAATAAGCAACTGGTAAAGTAAGAATACATATATACATCGTTTTGCTTGTTTCCCTATGGCGCTAATATATATCTATATAGAGGCACATGTTCACAGCAAACAGATGCAAAAACTCATCTCTCGCTATCATATATTCAGTGACTTTTTCCTTTCACTCATGGCAGCAAAAGGAACAGGAAAAATAACAGTTAACACACACAGTGAAGAGGAAGCACGAGGACCCTTATATACATGTATATATCGGTGAGGTGTTTTCCTGTTTCTTTCGTTTCCAGGATGCTTATATCTTTCTTTATGCATGCAACAACCTGACCCTTCAACGTTCTTATGCCAGCTAAATAAGGAAAGCAATGACAGCAGAAACCAAACAGAACACACGATGATAAAAGACTTACCTGTAGCTGAATTCTCCTCTGCTCCGATACACAAAAACAGAGCAAGTTGGGTTTCAGTTTGTCTTTCACTCTCTCTCTCTATCTCTCTCTGTACTCTCTCTTCCTCTTGGTCTCTCCTTCACTCTCAGCTCATTCTCTTTTCTGTTTCTGCGTTTTCCGTTTCTTTCTTTTCTGGTTTCAGTGAGGTTTGCTATCTTTCTTTTTCTGTTTCTGCCGAAAGGGAACATGGAGGCTGAAGGGAACCACAATTTATATAAAGAGGCGGAAGAGATGGATCGGGAGGCAAAGACCAGGGGGGTATTTGGCGCTGGGCTCGATAGACATGGAAGGTCGAATTTTGCGCTGCTTCAGATCTTACGTGTGTTACCATCCAATGTCTCCTTCTTTCTGAGTGTGATATTCGACTGGAAGAGAGAGAGAAGACGATAGATGAAGAAGGAGATAATGGGTTTCAATTGGGTTTCTAATATAGGCTTCAGCTGGGTTTGTTCTACGTAATGGGCTTAATGCTTTGTTCTCTTTTAGGGTTGGTATGGGTTTCTATTAACTTGTTGGCCAAGAATGAAAAAGAACTGATGCATTTGTTTCTGTGTTTCACGTGGGAAGAGGAGAGAATGGAGTTTTGGACCTCCTCTTTTTTTTTTTTTTTTTTTTTTGTTTTCTTTCTTTCTTCTGTGTGTGTGGGCCAAGAGACAAAGGGAAATAATGGGTTTTTATGAAGTATGATATTGGATAATAAAAATCCTTAGACATACAATATTGATAATAAAATATTTTAAGCTTAAGATAATTATTTATTCGGATTCATTATTTTTCCAAATTAATTTAGGGAAAATAAGTCTTAATTAATTTTGTAATTTTTTTAAATCCAAAAATTCCATATTAATTTTTTTTTTATCATTTTTAAATTTGAGTTTCCTAAATTTGGGATGTTACAATAGAAGGGAATGAAAAAGTATATTGATATTTCCCCCCACTCATGGACCCCTGACTCCAAGGAAGCAACCCTCGAAATGGCCGCCCCTTTATCCTGAACTAAGGGCTCTATGGACCGGGACCGTTTCTTGGTATTCTCATAATCAGACTTGGAGGATTGGGATGTTTTTTTTACTACCTCCACTACTATAATCTTGGAGCACATTCTCAAGTTTTTGGTCATCGGTCAAGGGTGTTACCAAAGAGCCAGTACAAAGACTTTGGAGGAATTATTTGACGCAATTCTTCCTCTTCTTTTTGGGAAATCTTTCTAGGACTAGAAGAAGAGGGGGGGGGGTTTATCATTACCCATGGAATAAGGGTGAAGACACCAAAGAAACTTTGGCGAAACAACAAAAGAAGAACTCAAATGCCTAAGACCGAGAATCTAATGAACAAAAAATCAAGAAACTGCCAAATGAGCAGTAAGACACTAGAAAAATGGATTGATGTTCTTGGAACTAACCCAGAAAATAGAAATTTGCAGAACACCTCCAAACAACCCACTCAAACAAGAATCCCATAAAAAGAACAGTAATCAAACACAAAGAAAAACAAGAATGAATGGTGACAAGTACTTGGTTTCAAATAACTTAAAGGAAGGGGAAATGGACGAGCTAGAGAGCTTGGAAAGCAAAAATCACAGGAGGCATAAGTTTTCTTCCCAAGTAAGCAATGAGCGAATGTTCAAACGAAGGAAATGGGGGGAAACGAAGCATATACATAGGTGGCCTTGATAAGGGCCACTAGCAAGAAGGAAAATTGAAGCATCGCGAGGCCTAAAGGGCATAAAACTATTCCAGCCATTTAGAAAGTCTATGCAACGAAAAAGGCGTGCGCATTAAATGAGCCCAATACACACATTGAATGTGCATGAAAACTATTGGCGGCAAGACAGGTGCCCTCCCCTCAGTGGCAACTCAAATATCACCAACTGTCAGAGATCATGATGGTGCATACAGTCATGATCACCCCTGAAGCAGAATCAACAAAATAATAAAAATGTCAAGAATTTGGATAGACACAACTAGAGCCACCGAGATCACAATCAATGAATCAAATCAGACATTCCCCTGGCCCGATCAGAAACCCGGTCTCATCGATGAAATGGAATCCAACATTTTCCTATGCTCCTTTGAATTGGAAGCAATACAACACCAACTTATATAAACTCGATAGAACAAATGTCGGTAGATAAGGAGCACAGATCACTAAATATGGAGCAAGAATTCAAAAAAGCATGGGCAAATCACATGCAACACATATGACCGACACACAAATAATAACCCAGACAACTAATATTTGGGGTTCAATTAGATAAACACATCTTGACAGATAAGATATCAGACTATAAGTAAAAGCCTAATCCCTATTGTAATTCAGATTATGATTGATGATGGAATAATTTCACTTCTGTTCTGTTTCTATTTGATCTCTGTCTTTTGCTTCTTCTACCCTATTTCTAGTTTCTTCTCTCTATTTCTCAATTTTATATCAATAACTATATCAACTTGCATATCCTAAGCACCAATTTGTGAAATAGAAAAAAAGTGAAATGCTTGCAGAATGGCGTGTGCATGATTATCAACAAGAAACAACTTAACCCAGGGTGAACATGATAAGTTGATAACAAGATTACAAGAATACATAATCTTAGTGAAATTTTGCTATCAGAAGTCAGTAGGTACAAAAAATGTAGAAAGAAAATCGTAATGAGACTTGCAGCTCCAACATCCCTTTTGTCTAATCCCATGCCAAATGCAATAGTTGCAAGAACGTTCACCAAAAATTACAAGGTACATCAGTCCACAAAGTATTGTGTCATTTGAATCACCAATAGAGAGGGTACGTGCAAAACAGTCTTAATAATTATTCAAATGCCTTTGTACACCTTAAAATTTATGATAGAAAAAAATGATCTTACCACTCTGATCTTGTTGGAATGAAACAACTCCTATCCATAGCTACGCTCCTTTGTAGGAATACTGCTATGATAGCTCTAGAAAAAAGAAGTTCATAATTATCATCAGATTTAACATCAAGCAGTAAAGATTACACACGAAAATCTACGGTATCATAAGAAAAGGGTAAATATGGAGCTAATCTTCGCAGAGATATTATTGTCACTCAAGTATTTTCAAATTATATCAGTTTCAGACTGCAACAAAAAGAACACAATTAATGCCCCCAAATATGAAAATCCTAGGATATCCACCAAAGAGAAGGATGTGCATCACAAAATTGGACCAATTAATCCTGCATAAATCTTACACGTCTACTATTACAATTCGCCGGAACAAAGATTATTTCAAATATCAGGTATTGATATTCCAAGAAATCTTAGCTTATTCTGTATTCTTATAACCAATAAGAGTATTGTGTACACACCTGAAATTTGTAGTACATGATGATGCTTTGAGCTTCCACATATGGAGGAGACTTGATCAGAACCAACAAGCCTTTCATTCTATCATTTTAGCAATGTTAAATTATTAATATCTCGAGCATAACAATTCTATATTCAAATTTTAAAAAATAGGAGCATTTAACTTGCCTATTTCTAGCTAAAGAAACCGATAAATGAAAATTGTCTGCCAACTGTGTCTTCTGGATGAGATTTATGCAAGGAATATCCAAAGCAAACATGACAGAATTTAAAGTTATGGTTGTAGCAGTTTCTGATATTTCGAGAAAAGAACCTGCATTGATCTTGTTGTGGAGAAAAGATTCCCTAAGCCTCATGAATGAGGGGCGAAAATTGTGTGACCTGCAAAATAAGAAAATTGTCAAGATAAGATATGTATATATTGACATCACTAAATGGCTTCAGAATCCTCTCACCATTCAGATATACAATGCACTTCATCAACAACAACAAGAGATACAGTTAAAGTAGCGGAAACTACTGACAAAAATTCTTCATTCAGTAACCTCTCTAGTGAAACAAAAATAACCTGAATACAAATTATAAATGCAAAATCAAGCTCCAAATAGTGGCATAAACCAAACTTGTGGTTTTGCAGGTTTTCACACAAATCAAAGATGTTGACCAAACCTTCATTATTTTCAGCTTAAGTTAGTACAAATCGCGTATGTGGCCATCCAGCGCCTAAAGGGATGAATCTCGCAATATTTTGGGTCATTCTAGAATCCTCATAAAAAATAAGGAAGGTATCGAGTTTTCACGCAAATCTGAGATATTGACCAAACTTTCATTATTTTCAGCTCACATTCGCACAAATCGAGTATGTGGCCGTTAAGGGCCCAAAGGGATGAATCTCGCAGTATTTCGGGTCATTATGGAATCCTCATGAAAAAGAAAGGAGGGTATGTGGGTTTTTACGCCAATCCGAGACGTTAACTCAACTTTCATTTTTTGGAGCTCAAGATAGCAAAAATCGCATTTTTTGCCCTCTAAGGCCCAAACAGATGAATCTGGAAACATTTAGGATCATTTTGGAATCCTCAAGTAGACTAAGGAGGATATGTGTGTTTTCATGCAAATTCGAGACGTTGACCAAACATAATCTTTTGAGCTCAAGTTAGCACAAATCGTGTATGATCTACAGGGCAAAAACAGATGAACCTCTCAAAAATTTAAGGCATTCTAGAATCCTCATGTAGAATAAGGAGGGTATGCAAGTTTTCACGCAAATCTGAGACGTTTACCACACTTTCTTTATTTTTAGCCCAAGTTAGCACAAATCGTAGATGTGGCCATCCAGGGTCCAAAGGGATGAATCTCGCAACATTTTAAGTCACTCTAGAATCCTCATGAAAAATAAAGAGGGTAAGTGGGTTTTCACGACAATCCAAGACAATGACCAAACTTTCATTATTTTCAGCTCAAGTTAGCACAAACCACGTTTAGGGCCCAATCTCGTAAAAATTTCAATCGTTAGCTTGTAGGAACCAAAATTAAATTCACATGCTCTTATGAATATAATCAATCCAAAACAACAAAGCACAATGAATTAATCATGAGTTCATGCATAAAGAAATACTTTCTTTTCAAATCATCATGTACACATAAAGAGTTAAACCTATTGAACATTACAATCTCTAAAAAAAATAGATCAGGATGTAAGGATCCAAGTTAAAAAATAGTTTGCAATGCTCATTCCTAAGGCTACAAGATATAAAATCTCAATGAATATTCCAGATGATAGCATAGGAGGTTTTACCATTGTATACCTTAGCCTCAGATGCTAGGATGATTGACTTTGCTTACCCACTGCCTCTTTCTATCACATTGATAATTCACATGTCTTTTCATGGGTGACTGCAAAGCTCTCTTAAAAGATATAAACTTCAAGAGTCTTTTATTAGATATTTGAGGGATTCTTCTCTTCTTGTTCTCTTCAAGATAGTTGAATGATACTCTATGGTAGTTTGTTCTTGAGGTGGAACATACTCCTCTTGCTTGTATCCATTGCTTCTTTTGATTTGACTTTGTAAGTCCAGCAATGGGTACTTCGAGAGACTATTTGATGTGAGTTTCTTCTTAGGCTCATGAGAAACTATTGGATTTTTCTTCATCTTCTTTGTACTATTATGCCCATTACTTTTCGAATCAACTTGTACACATAAAACACTAGATGGACATTTTGGTACCCACTTATACTTGGGTCTTTATATGTTAGTATTAGACCTTACTTGTCCTTTTGGAACCCAAACAAATTTATTCCTTACACTAGAATTTCTCCTAATATAGCATGTATGAGAAATATGTCCAGACTTTCCACAATAATTACATATAAGAGAATGGTATATATCATGAGATTTTATATAAGTATTGTGTCGGTCATTAGAGTAGAAATTCAAATAAACTCCATTTGAACATTCTTTCTTCCCAATAAATTTTCTAGCATGATTGAAAACATTTTTGCTTTTCAAGATAGAATCAATAATTGGTTGAAAATAATTTTATGCAAACTTTCAAAATCATCTTTCTTAAATACATAAGAAGAATTAGAACTTTTTACCAAAGCAGTATCTTGAGCTTTTGATGATGATTCATCATAATTGTCCATGAGCTCTTCTTGGGAATCCTCTTTCTCATTTTCTTTTGTGTTGACTGGATTATGGAAGTATTCAATGATTTCTCCTTCTTCAATCTCCAGTTGTTAATTAGTCGAAGATGTGCAATTTATAATTTCTGATGAATTTTCAACACTTTCAACTTCAACACAATTGTTAGAAGAATAAATAGAATCAAGAGTATTCCAAATATCTTTAGCACAAGAGCAAAACTTTATTTTTTTGAAATCATTTTCTGTCAATGCACTATATAAAGTTTTCATAACTCTAATGTTTAATGAAAACATTTTCTTTTGCTTTTGGTCTAAAATCAAAAGCATTAGTAAAAACTTTCCACATATCAAAATCAAATGATTTTATAAACAAAGTCATTCTAACCTTCTAAAACCAAAAATAATATCTTTCAACAACGGTGGAACAGTATAATCAAATCTTAAGAAAACGAGCAACACCCAAAATCAGCCATTGTGACTCTTGAGATTGTTAAGTCCTTTAAACAAGAAACCTCCCTCTGATACTAAATGTGAGACCTGGCTGAACCCAAGAGGGGGGTGAATTGGGTGAAGATAAGAACTTAGGACCTTTGAAAATCTTTTTGCAATTCGGTAAAATCAGTTTGTATGACAGTAAAGCTATAGACAATCATCCAAACATATATACTGGAAATATAGGAGATTAAGGAAGAGAATGTGCAAACTGAGATTTATACTGGTTCAGCCCAATCCTTGACCTACGTCCAGTCCTCAAGCTCTACTTGAGATTTTCAATCCACTATTCTCTTGTTTATCCGGGCACAAGAGAAGCCTTTTACAAACCCACAAGTTCACCCAGGCACTTGTGAAGCCAAATCTCTCACTGAGATTCTCCCCCTTACTCACTATAAGGATACAATCAATTTTCCACTCTAGATCATCTAATCTTGAGTAACTCTCAAATAGAGTGATTTACAATGAATCTTCTCTCTAAGAAGTGAATGGATAATCACTGAAGTACATTACAAAAATAATTCCACTTTCTCTCTATGATAAACTAAGCAATAAGAACAGACTGTGTATGAGATTCAAAATGTTGACATTATGACAATGCAATCTCTTTTTCCTCGTCTTTTTGCGTTTTGAATTTGGCTCTACTTATGGATGAAGTTGATCTGAACATTGAGAATATAACCGTTGTGAATAGTAACGTTGAGAATATAGCTGTTGAAAATATAGCCGTTAGATGTGCTTTTTGACTTTACAGCTCAGCATATGAATCTTCATGTAATCCTTCATTTGATAATCTGAAACATGTACACAAATGATATAAATGATGTTAAGAAATATTATAAATCATTTAGGTAATTATATGGATGTTCTTGATCAAAAATGAGGTTTTCGACACGGTGATTTTCTGAAGCAGAGATGTAAACTCGAGTTTGCATTTAAAAACTCAAGTTTTGAGGCTGTCATGTTACTCTAGATTTCTTTCTATCTGATCAAAACTCGAGTTTGTCTCACAAACTCTAGTTTGGAAGACGCTCTCACGTTCTCTGCTCTCTGTTTGATTTAAACTCAAGTTTGATATATGTAAACTTGAGTTTTCAAGTTGTTTTATCCTTGATTTTTGTTTGACTTGATATAGGTTCATATTTGGCAAAATGCTTATCTCCATATAGTTCTTTGAATCTTCTTTCCCATGCAAAAAGAATCAGCTCCAAACTCATTGTATTTTGTTTGTTATGATCCGATGAATGAAAACTGTTCTTGACCAGCATTTTTGCAACGTCCTGAATTGACTGTCAAATTTCGAAGGTTATATCTCCCTGGTTTGAACTTCATTTTGGTTGGCTCAAGTCTTAATGAAGACATAGTCCACCTCCCAAATCTCTTCAATAACCCCATAATATGGCATGACTGCCAATTTAGGCCACTTGTCTTTCGAACTGGAGAAGTGCATGGATTCAGCCTCTAACATTACACCACTGTTCTGGACGGTGCTCCTCTCATCTAGGGACTTCATGTAAAATATGTAACCGTTGATCACATACGAATTCCAACTTAGGATATCAACTTCAGGACCACGTGCTAACCATTTCATTGTATCAGAAACAGATTCCTCTCCCTTAACCTTTTATTTGAACCAGTTTGCAAATGTTCTGTTATGCTCCCTAATCAACCTTTGTTCAGTCATTCGGGGATTTTCTTTCCTCACAGCTTCTTTATGGGCAGCTATGTTGGCCTGAACTTCATCAACATTATTCAAGATGTATAAATAGACTTGTGACAATTCATCAGGATCCACTCTATTTACTGAGGCCCCCCGTCTACCCCCTTCAGCATGCTGACATTTTGGAAGCCCAATATGTCTTACTTTGGCCAAATAATTTAGACAAAATTCCATGGCCTCTTCAGATACATACTTCTGAACAATTGATGCTTCTGGCCGGTATACGTTTTTCACTTACCCTTTTAGGAATTTCATAGATCTTTCAATTGGGTACATCTACCGTAAATGGACAGGACCGAACAACTTGATCTCCCTCACTAGATGAATAATTAGATGAACCATGATGTCAAAAAATGAAGGAACAAAAAGCCTCTCAAGGTGGCACAAGATAAGATATCCTGCATTCTCCAATTCATCCAATTGTTCAACCTCGAACACTTTACTGCAAATAGCATTGAAGAACAAACAAAGCCTAGTCAAAATGTGTCGAAGATCATACTCGGCTATGCCTCGAATAGCTACTGGGAGTAGCTGTTGCATCAAGACATGACAATCATGAGACTTTTGGCCTACCAATTTCAAGTCCTTCATCGATACAAGCCTCTTAAAATTTGAAGAATACCCCGACGGAACTTTTGTGTTATGCAAAAACTCACAGAAACTACGTTTCTCATCCTTAGACAAAGTATGAGACGCCGAGGGACAATAAGTTCTATTACCGTATGGCCTTGGATGTAAGTCTTCACGTATTCCCATTTCTTGCAAATCCAATCTTGTCTTCACACCATCCTTTGTGCTACCTTGTATGTTGAGAAGCATGCCAACAATACTATCACATACGTTCTTCTCCACATACATGACATCAATACAGTGTCTCACATCAAGGTTGTGTCAATATGGAAGATCGAAGAATACAGATTTTTTTTTTTCCATATATTTATTTCCTTTCTACCCTTTACAGTCTTACCGAAGACGACACTTATATTTTTCACCTTTGCATACACTTGCTCCACAGTCAATGCCACCGGAGCATCTTCATGCTCTTGGCCACCAAGAAAGGCTTTCTTCAATCGACGATATGGGTGGCCCCGTCTAAGAAATCTTCTATGTCTTAGATAAACCGTTTTTCTTCCATGTTGAAGTTGATGGTAGCATGTGCCTTCTTCACAAACCGGACATGCCTTATGGCCTTTTATACTATACCCTGACAAGTTCCCATATGCTAGGAAGTCGTTTATGGTACAAAATATCATTGCTCTCATTTTGAAGATCTCGTTCTTGAAAGAGTAAAAAACATCGACACATTCTTCCCACAACTCCTTCAAGTCTTCGATCAAGGGCTGAAGGTAAACATCAATGTCGTTTCCGGGTTGTTTTGGTCCCGAAATCAACATGGACAGCATGATGTACTTTCGTTTCATGCATAGCATAGGAGATAAGTTGTAAACAATCAGGAGTACAGGCCAGGAACTATATATGCTTCTAAGGCTTCCATATGGATTCATGTCCTCCGTGCTAAGGGCAAGCCTAAAGTTCCTAGGTTCTTGGCCGAATGTTGGAAATAATTGATTGATTTTCCTCCATTGAGATGAATTGGCAGGATGTCGAATCTTTCCATTAGAAATCCTCTCATCTGCATGCCACCTCAAATTTTTTGCATCATTTTCATTAGCGAATAAGCGCTTGAACCTTAGGATGATTGTAAGATACCACAATACTTTTGCAGGCCTTTATTTAACTTGTACCTTGGGGTTTTACATATCGGACAATTCAGCTTCTCATCTAACTCGTTTCTATACAACACGCAATCATTCGGGCATGTGTGGATCTTTTTGTACTCCGTCCCCAGCAGACAAAGTATTTTCTTAGCATCATAGTATCGGTGAAGCAAAACATTATCATCCGGAAGTATGTCTTTAAAAGGCTCAAGCATTTAGAAAAACACTTGTTGCTCCACCCATGACGTGCCTTCAGGTTGACCAATTTCAATACAGCATTCAACAGTTGGTATTTCTTACACCCAGGGTATAGTGGGGTCTCAGCATCACTGTACATATTACCATATGCATGTGATTGATGAAAAGCCTCTTCTCCTACATCACGAATAATATTCTCTCTGCGATCATCCATATCAGCGTCATTATCATCAGATGTCACTTCTCCGTGTTGAGACCCACTTGGCATTTTCTCACCATACCATACCCATTCTGTATAGGTCTTACAAAATCCTTGACAAACTAAATGTGTGTGTATAACTTCAGGACTTAGTCGACTCTTATTAAAACATCGTACACAAGGGCAATAAAACTTCCCACTATCATCATGGGCGTTTTGTTTAGCAAATTCTATAAATTCCCTAACCCCATTATGATATTCAACACTCGTCCGTAAAGCATTTATCCAACTGCGATCCATAGTACAATTCCTTTGGACAGATTGATTTAACATATAACATGTAAAAATAGAAACTTGCATATAAAATAAGCCAATTACAAATGCATATATAAGCTAAATGTAGGTTCTGTCTTATGGTCATAAATGTATGACAGTGAATCAAGAAGCAAAATAAATGCATGACGAGGAAATTAAACGCATCGCAAGTAGGTCTCGTGCACTCACCAATAGCATATAGGTCAAATGCGTTTGCTGAGTCTCTCTTCTCCTGCCACGAATGTTAATGTTGTAGACAGTAAGAACAACCTGAAAACACTTGTTGGTCAGTTGGGTAGGTCCCAAAAGAAGATTTCATCGATTTTAGTCAACCCATGGAAAACCCAGAACGATAAGTAAGAAAATCATATAGTTATATAGCCGATACAACTCGTACAGCTTGGTCTTTCGATGTTGAGCCAAGGAACCACAAAGCTGTTGTCGAGAGTGGAATGCGAAGCAGCGATGAGGCAACACACAAACACTGGAGACAAAACCAAAGTAATCACTTTCGACTAGACGAGAGCAGTTCATACAGGGAAATTTAATTTTTTCACGTGAGTGGTGCGAGAGAGACATTTATTATTTGGGATATTATTAAGACCGGTCAATTAAAAGGAATACGGTCCTAAAGATATATTTAAATTATATTGAACTTTTTAAGACCGAAGTTTTATAAAATTGCCGTCCTAAAAATAATTTTATTTAAATTTATATTGAAAATTTTAAGACCGGAGGTTTGTAATACCGCGGTCTTAAAATTCATTTAATTTTGGATCACATAATTTATAAAACTGCGATCTTAAAGGTCAAATACTTTTTAATATTTAAAAGAAAAATTGCCGCAGCAATTGAATGAAAATAAAGAACACTGAAGAATGGAGAATAAAATATAATCTTCGTTCTTTTTAATTTTTGGATCACTATGACAACATGCAAGTACAAAAGGAAATAAGAACAACAAACTGAAAATTAACAAAAAAAAGATTATGATGCGACTAAAAATCCTAGTCCTTGGTATCATCTAATGTCTTGGAGATGGAGGCTTCAGCAGCAACAATTTCGCGTCGGATATCAGCACATTCCTGTATTATGCGCCTCAGTTTTGCGTCATCATCATCAACCAAGGGAGCGTTAGGACCAGGAGGTTGGAGAGGGGGAGCGGGAACCTCTTCGTGGTCTGAAGGCTGGAGGGGGCCGTCAACCTCTTTATCATCCGAAATAACAATGGGTCCAACGACCCGTGACTCCTTCGTCGGAATGGAACGACGCACTAGAAGAGAACCCACGAGAGATCTGGTGTGGGCACGAGCTTCAGGAGTACTCCTGCGAGGGGTTGTCTTCTTGTATCTAACCATTATTTGAGCAGTTGGAGAATGATGGGCAGAGAGCTACATAGTGTGGAGTTACGAGGTAATGAGGACTTAAGTTAAAAAGGACAGAGAGGAAGCGTGTGGAGGACAATAAAGGCAGGACTTAAGTTATGAGGTAATGGTCATAAAAATCTATTATTTATTTATTTCATTAAAATACCTTTAAGACCGATCATTTATCTTATAACCGATCCTAAAAGTCTATTAATTTTTTTTTTCAATTCAATTACCTTTAAGACCGATCATTTATATTATAACCGGTCCTAAAATTCTATTAATCTTTTTAAAAAATAATAAATTTTTAAAAGTTCATTCTTCTCAAGTGCGAGACGTACACCAGAGATACTCTGTTTAAATGAATGATTTAGAGTCTCTTCGGCTTCCAAATAAACTTCCCAACTAGGCGTCTCCTCGTATTCTGATGAACTATGCATCTCCTCGGTAACGGTTCCCGCGTTTCATATTCTTCAGGATGACTTCTCTATTTAAAACCGTTGTTACTTTACGTTCTTCACATTCTTCTCAATCACTTCTACAACCTCCATAATGGCCGCTCTACCACCACCAGGAATTCACAACAATGGTCCTCTCGCTCCACCACCACCATCGCCCAACAATCCTCCTCCACCCCAACAGCCACCTCCGTACCTTCCTCCGCTGCCTCCAAACCCCTCCGCCTGACAGATGATGCAGCACCTCCTGGCCCGCGTCGTTCATATAGACCGACGCATGGGCCAAATGTTTCAGGTCTACCACGCCATCAACAACAAGCTGAACATGTTACTCGACGCCAATGACGTCGAGTACAATCTCTCTGACGACGATGTCTCTGACCTCTCCTCCGATCCCTCCCTCCCCTCAGACAACGACGGGGGGATTAAGTATTTTTGTTTTTTTTTTTTATGTTTTTTTTGTTTGTACTCATCCTGCCCCATAGCGGACGGGAAAAAAATGATAAATATTTTTTTTCCATTTCGATTGTTTGAGTATAGTATACTTTTGTTGTCTCGATTTTGTTTCAGACAAAAAGGTAACAAGCAAAACCAAAACTAAAATGTGATTAAAGATAAAAGTTCACAGAATATAGTTAACATACAAAACGTACAAAACGAAAAGAAAGACAACTTTTACCTATCAAGAATAAAAACAAACACAGTTGTTTCAGACAAAATGGAAACAACCAAAACCATAACTGAAATGTGATTAAGGATAAAAGTTCATAGAATACAGTTAAACAACATACAAAACAAAGCGAAAAAGGGACAACTTTTACCTTTTAAGAATAAAAACAAACACAGTGACAAATCTTCTCAAGCCTGAACCACCGTTGCCGTTAGTTTTACCAAACCGAGAGATGAAAATTTCCATTATCTTACTTTTTTTCCGACAATGCTCTTCAGCCTGAACCACGGTCTTAAATTGACGACGACGAGGGTCTTGAGCTTGAGCTGAATGCCAGAAACTTGAAGTGTTCTTGAACCGTAATAATTTATCTTAAAAAGTAAGTCATCATTTCTATTTATAGGAAGATTATTAAGACTAGATATTTAACAAATAGACAGTCCTAAATATCTAGCCATATTTAATTTAGAAATATTGAAGAATTTTAGGACCGGACGTTATATAAATGTGCGGTCTTAATAACAAAGACATTTAGGAGCGTCTTTTTAATAAATATGAGGTCTTAAAAGTACTTTTAAGACCGTATATTTATCTAACATACGGTACTAAATTCAAGACATATTTTTTAAAAAAAACAAAGACCTTTAGGACCATCTATTTAATAAATGAGTTCCTAAAAGTGTCGTAACCTTTTTAAGACTTTTAAGACCGTTTATTTATTAAATATATGGTCCTAAAATCAATGATTAATTTTTTTAAAAAAGCAAGGACCTTTAGGACCGCCTGTTTAATGTCGCGAATACTTTTCAGAATCTTTTACTGCTAGTTACAACTCTCCAAAACTCAAAACTCAAGAATATCCACCTTCCAATATACGTTCAGAAAACCAAAATTACACAGGCTAAGAAAATTGTTGGGAAGAATAAAAAATTTATTATATAAAGAATGCTTCAAAATGTAAAATTGTTCATTTACAGAATGAATTTACAAATTAATTATGTATTTACTGCGTATGTGGTCTATCTCATCAGCAAAAAAGGAAGTCTCAGAGGCAAATCTCTGTATAACATCAAAGAAAGAAACTGAATTAATTGGCATGCATATTTCATATGTAACATTAATTAAGACAGAAACTGAATTCAGCCATAATATGTAACATCAAATACATTTACCTTTGCAGTGAGTTTGTTATCTGGTTGAGTGATAATATCATACATGTGTTTCATTATGTACATGCCACATAAGTTGGATCCAATTGGTTGTCGACGGGTCTGAAAAGAACAAGAAATATATATAAGATCGAGCATATATATAACTTACTGACCAACTTCACAATGCAGTATGCCAATGTCCAAATATGTACTAACCTTTGGTGTGAGCCATCTAGGATCTTTGAGCTCACTCCCTCACTTTTTTCTGACTTGGTTTAGGAAGGTCTTCATGGCACTATCATCAAAATCACAAATTTATCAATAATGTTCGCTGAAAATTCACATCAGAGATTTCTTACAAGAGAATCAAAATGACATGCTTACCTGTTGATGATCTGCTTCAACAAAACCCCTGGTTGGCTGTGAGTGGAGCATAAGAATAACACCGTATTCGAGTCCATGATCAAGACGCGCAACTGCCAATGGGCGCTGAAAATTCACAACAGTAAAGTACTCAGTGATATATAATGCAAAATTAATTGAATTGCAACAAGAGATTGATTGTCATATGTACCTATGGTAATATGGAAACAAGTACACCTTCCTTCTCACTTCACACAACCTAGTTGATATATACTCCTGTCTTTGTTCCACGGTGGCTTCGCTTGCATATACTGGGCACAAGAATCCAAAATCATTGATTCTGTCCTGTTGCTGCAAATCTTGATGCATGAACCTACAATAAAGACATCGATCATGGAATACATGTTCCTAAACCCTAAATGGTGCATTTAAATTATGTACTCATAAAATAAGATACTTACCTAGACCACATTTGAATAACTGCTTATGTAAGTTGCTGTCCAGGAAGTAGCAGGGACTTTATATCATCGATGTCAAAGAAAACCGGTTAAGGGTCATAAGGAACCCTTACCACTTCTTGTATATCCCACGCTTGACATGTAAATTCTCCTTTGGATAGCATTTGCGATATTTTATCCATGGCCCCCAACTCAGGAGTAGGGGATGCAGCTTTAGGAGGGGTTGCAGCTTTATTAGGAGAGGATGGAGATGAAGAAGGGGATGCAGCTTTATCATGAGGGGATGGAGATTGAGGAGGGGATCGAGTTTGAGGAGGGGATTGAACTTGAAGAGGGGATGCAGCTTTATTATGAGGGAATGGAGATTGAGGAGGGGATTGAACTGGAGGAGGGGATGAAGCATCAGAAGGAGTATAGACATCTACAAGCTTCACCGGCCAAGAGATGAAGGTTCCCTTAACATTACTCACACGCTTCAACTGATCTGGTTGGGAGAGGGAAAGGTGCATCAATGATCACCTCTTCAACTGACACTCCGACTTCGTCATTAGCCATTTGTTTGTGGTGTACAGTTGATCCCAAGTTGTGGAGAGTCCCTTTAGCAACTAATTGTCTAGTTGGTTCTATCACGTATAGGTCACAATGTTGCTCTGATTGTTCAACAATGCAGCTCCCTTTGGTGCTGTGCTACACAGGTGCTGGTGTATGTGTGAGGGAAACATTGGTCTCTGGCTTAGAGCTAATAAGCCTCTTCATCTCCATCATTTCCTCCTTCATTAGCCTCATCTAGGCGTCAAACATCTCTTTCAATGCATGTTCTTTGGCCCCTGCCTCCTCATTTAATTGTCTAACCGTTTGATCCATCTCCTCCCAGGTAAGGTTTTACCAAAGTAATCTTTTAAGCCTACCCGTCCTCCGATCCCCCTTACCCGCCCCGGGTGATCCGGTTTTCCGGTCGCAACGGTAAGAACATCATTCCTCCCGCCTGACACAAAAGATCCCTCTGCTTCTTTCTTTTTTAGATCTTCCTGTAAGATACAGATAACGAGAAGCTTAGTAATGAAACATGTTTAGTAACTAAAAAATTACAATAAATGATACTTACAATTCTCTCAGCAACTAGACGAGTTTGTTCACTCATGTAGGCATCTTTTTTTGGTCGCTGCATATACAGCCACAAATCCTCGCGATGTATCGGGGATGCCTGCTGATCAATTACAGCAGAAGGATTGGATTCAGCTTCTTCTTCCAATCTCTTCCAATTGGCCTCCATCATTTCTTCTTCGGCCTTTGCATATCCCCCGTGAGAAGCCCAATGCAGGCAATCATTCCTTCTCCCTATCTCCTGTGCTTGTGCCCTTCTTTTCTGTGAATCAGAATTGACAACAACTATTAATTATGAATTCAAGCCATCTCACTAAAAGAAATTATAGAACTTCTGCTTCATATGAACCTCAAACACTAGTCAAATTCACTTCATCAAGTTTCAACGTTTAATTTAAGGAAGATGTAGAATTGTATAGAACTAAGATACTAAGTTACTAATAGCTAGCAATGTCTAACCACTACCTACTATAACAGAACTAGCTAAGAATATAATAACGGTTAACATATAAGACATGCATACTCACACATTAAACCATCATACTCAAATTCAATTCTGACTTACTTGAATATATACTTCTACTCACACATTAAACCATATAACTAACAGGATTAGAAAAACACAATAACATTCACATATCCGCACAGGTTAATAAGCAAAAAGAAAGAGCAAACAAAACTAAATATGAACTCACCAAAGCATCAGTAGTGGATCGAAGCTGAACAAATTGATCCCAAATTTGTTGATCAATGAATGTGTACTTGTCCCAAGGTTTATGATCAGATCAAACCTCGGCAAAAATATACTTGTTGGTGAGAAAGGTCTTAAATTTCCTCCACCTATCGGCACAATAAGACAAGGTCTTGACTTTCAACTTGTTAGAGTCAGGGACAATGTATGAAAGTCGGATAGTGTCCCAGATAGGATCCTTCACTGTGCGTTGGTCAACATTTTTCCACTCATCTATCAAAATGCTGACCTTGCTGTGTGCCATATAGCCAACATAACTATTATATTTGTGTTTATTCGGATCGACAGGTTGCAACCTCTCATTAAATTGAATCTCGATCCTTGAACTAGCGTTCTGTTTAACGAACACGATGCTCATTCGTGTGCCACTTCTACCACGGCGTGCAGGGCGGTCACGAG
This sequence comes from Acacia confusa, assembly GCA_037074495.1. Lineage (NCBI taxonomy): Eukaryota > Viridiplantae > Streptophyta > Magnoliopsida > Fabales > Fabaceae > Acacia > Acacia confusa. The sequence continues at coordinate 13,756,033 of CM073506.1, forward strand.
GCTCATTTTGAGAAGAAGAGGGTTGGTTCTCGCTCACATCGGTAACATCAGTAACTGGCATTGACTGAACAGGGTGAGAATGGTTTTCTCCGTTCATTTTCGATAAAGTAAGAGAGTGGTGGTGCGAAGGAGTAACGACTGAGAAAGTGAGAGAGAGTAACAGAGGAAGGTGGTGGTTGGTGAGGAATAGACCTAATGCAACAGGAAATGGGGTTTCGCAAAGAGAATAAGGGTTTCAGAGTTCAGACAGTAAGACATAAGTCGTAAGTAAGTTTTTGCACGAAGAAGTATATGTTTCCATTTTTAAGACCTTCCGTTCTTAATGTAAAAGTTATGCCCGCTTTTAAAAGTATTAACTTTAAGACCGATCATTTATATATGTCCGCTCTTAAAAGTTTTATACGATTATATTTAAATATTTCGTTATTGTTCTTGACCGTAGATAGTATAAGTCGTTGATGTACGAGTTTTCTCTATAATGTAATCCATATTTTATTTTCTTAATCATTTTTAAGAGCGGTTGGTTATTTTAAGCAGCCTAAATATTATATTTAAGAATTTGTACGATAGAAAAAGTTCTTTATATTTACAAAATTGACACCGGTCATATCTTTAAGACTGTCTTTTATTAATGTATAAGTTACGTCTGCTCTTAAAAGTATTAACTTTAAGAACTCATTTGTATATGTCCGTTCTTAAAAGTTTTATACGATTATATTTAATTATCTGGTTATTGTTCTTAACCGTAGAAAGTATAAGTCGGTGATGTACGAGTTTTCTTTATAATGTAATCCATATTTTATTTTTTTTTAAGATTTTTCAGAGCGGTTGGTTATTTTAAGCGGCGTGAATATTATATTTAAGAATTTATACGTCAGAAGAAGTTCTTTATATTTACAAAATTGCCACTGGTCATATCTTTAAGACCAGTGCCTAGAAACTCCGCTGTAAATAAGGTAGTCTTAAAAATTGATGCGGCTGAAGAAGTTCTTTATATTTTCAAGATTGCCACCGGTCATTTCTTTTAGAGCAGGGCGTTGATAATCCGTTGTAAATGAGGCAGTATTAAAAATTGATGAGGGTGAAGAGGTTCTTTATATTTACAAAATTGCCACCAGTCATTTCTTTAAGAGCGGTGCGTTGATAATCCACTGTAAACGAAGCGGTATTAAAACACTTTTTTGCACTAGTGGAAACTCGAGTCATTAAGTTCCAAACTCGAGTTTTGACTCCCAAACTTGAGTTTTCTCACATTCGAGAGGCAAATTACTGTAGTAAGGTAGTAAACTCGAGTTTAATACTTGGAGACTCGAGTTTGCTCATCCAGAAATTGATTTTTGCTGACCTTAACTCTGAATTGACAGATTTGATCATGGAAACTTCTAGCATCAATTTAGAACTTGAATAATGATATCTTCAGCAAGTTCTTCTTTTCTATCTTCCATCTTGATCAATTTTTCATCATTTAACTTGGGCTCATCATTCTCTACAGCTTCTACCTTCTTCAATATCCAGAAAGCTAAGCCTATACTAAACTTGTTCCAGAATCTCATGTGTGTTCCTTCTATTTATACTGCATTGTAGCTCAAATGTAGAAGATGACTATATTACTTCTTTGCATATTCTTCTTTCAGTCTTCTCATCTTTTGATCATTCTCCATAATTATATTTGAATCTATCTTAAATATTGATATTCTCATTCTATTTGGCAAGATCTTCTCTTTCTTTCTTCTTTTAACTTGATCATTCTCCACAACTCTATTATTTATTTCTTCTCTTCTCTTGAACATTTTTTACAAATAGATTTGAACTGCAATTGAATAAAGATGTTCCTTTAATAAGTTCTTTCTTCTTCAATCTCTTCTCTTCTTCTTGATTATCCTCAAAATCCTTTTATAACTTCTTGTTGAAATCTCTTTTCTCCTTCTTGTTCTATAATTCAGCTTGGACTAATCTACATTAATTATAGTAGTTGGTCAATGCAGGAGATAAATATATTGTTCAAGCTTTTTGCTCTTTCTTAAGAATGACATCTATATGAGACATCATCAAAACTAATCATATCCAACACAAGATAGTGGTCATGTTGAAATGATGTTGTCTCACAGAAAGGGGTTTGGTAGAACCCGAGGTTTGAAATTGAATTTTGAACTATGTGGTGGTAAAGGATGAATAAGAATATAGTATGATGAAATGTTATGCTTATTAAGCATGCATAAGAAAGAGATAGGCGATGTGCCTAGAATAATTTCCCAATGAATGGACGTTCAAATTTTGAGGATGAAATTTATTGAACTGAGGGAGAATTGTAACATCCCAAATTTTGGATTTTGGGAATTAAGGATTAATTATGAGAAATTTGGCTTTAAGAAATTTTAAAATTTAGAATTGGAATTTAAGGCATCTTTTCCCAAAAATTAAGGATAACTATTTGTGATTGACTTTTGGCCTAAACATTTTGGGAGATTATATTTTATGGCCAAAATAAATCAATTGATGAAAAAAAAATAAAGTCAAGGAATAATTGAAAGGGAATTTATTATACCTTATTATAATTTTTGAGAGGAAATTTTTGAAGTTTAATGGCCTAATATTTACATGTCACTTGTTCCCTTACTCCAATTATTTCTATGCTCATAATGAACACCTCTCTATGTCTCAAATATTATCCATTCCCTCAGCCGATTATTTATTAGCCCACGTACCCAATATATACTCACTCAATTCATGTGTTATTATTCAACCTACTTCAATTCAATTGATCTCTTCGGCCCACATGCACGAAACAACTCCTCTATCTCAGTTTTCTCTCTCCCATCCCATTGAAAATGCAGAAGAAGTATTAGATAGAACAACACACAAGCTCTAAGAGGCAGATCCAAAAGCAGCGAGAGATTAGCAAAATCAGACCCTCTGCCATCCTTCTTTTGAATCTTCCATGCTTCTTAAGCCCGGTGTCAATCAATGCTGAATACTCTTTTAGCCTATTCATGCTCCACTATTTTCTACATTCTCAGCAAGACAACAAAACATACACACGTATACCTCCTCTTTTGGCCTACACAGAAATGTAGAAAACAAAGGCTGAGAGAGTGTGAGACCAAGAGCAAGAAAGAAATCTGAAACGAAGAGGATGTTTGTGATGAAGAAAGTTGAGATCGAGAGGGAGTAAGAGTCACAGCCTAAAAGGTAGAGAGTTAGAGAGAGAGAGAGAGAGAGAGAGAGAGAGAGTTGATCATCTTCCTCCTCTACTCAAAACGTCGGAAAACAGTGGAGTATTTTTAGCGAGCTGGATTCCATCGTTTAAAGCATAGAAGAAAAGGTAAGCAATTTTGCACAGAGGTTTTGTAAAAAAGGTAATATTTGACATGTTTGACAAAACCATTGGGAAGATTAAGACTCCAGTGTACATAGTTTTCAATCAGATGCAAAGCATAAATTCAATGCAATACTGACTAAGACAGTTGATAGTTAAAGCATTCTATTCATGGTTAATAAAGATGATACAGCTGAGAATTCACATTTGTCAAGAGTAGAAACTAGGAATTAAATACAACAAGAAAACTTAGTCAGGAGATAGAGACTAATCAAAAGATTCACAAAAACAACAAAAACTATATGTTATATGTCTGCACAAAAACATCTCCCAAATTCTAAACCTCCAAAATTCTATTTTCTCTCCCCCTTTGTCATCTTCAAAAATGGAGGGAGCTAAGATAAACAGAGATCATGCTGAAATCCAGGAGGAGGCTGAGTAGAGCGAGAGGAGGAAAGAAGATGTAGAATCTTGTCCATCTTTTCATCTTGTTGTTTCAGGTGAGTTTTCAGAGAAGTTTGTTCTTCCATGATATTTGTTTTGGTTCTGCTGAAGACCAGCAACCATCTGTCCAACCTCCGATTGGATCTTCTTAGACATTTCAAAAACAACCTTATCTACCTCCGATTGAAGAGTCAGGAGGAGAAACATAGGAGACTTTTGCTTTCTTAGATGCATATTTCTTTGTCGAAGTAGTCCCTTCCTCATTTGAGATTTTCATGAAGTTCAGTTGTTGCTTCCAAAGTTTAGGGGCCATTTGAGGGTTTCTAATGAAATAACATGCTAGATTTTATGGTAAAATAAGATTACCGACACTAGGGAAGCAAAGGGAATATAAGCGACTGATCGAGAGGAAAAATAGAACTTGGATATCTCTTGGAACAGCCATTTGCCAAGGTTAATGGGGACCTTGTGAATGAAAGCTGGAAATAACAGATAGTCCTTTTTAGAGAAATGGGTGTGATTTCCTCCTTTCTGTAGAAAGTTACAAGAGAAGATATACCATAAAGCTCTATAGAGAGACGACATCTCTATGGGAGTGAATGTCTACTTAGCTAACTGCTCTTCAGGTATTGGTTCATTGGGTCTCAGGATGTTGAAGATTTCTTTGTTGGTATAGTTTATGATAGGTGGTGGAGGAGGGTTCTATATTTGCAGGATGGAGTTTAGAATAGAAGCAGAAATGGTGACTTTATCACCTCTTATTGAAGTAGAAAGCCTTTCTTCCACCACATTCCCTTCAGTATCTTTCAAATTTTTTTTGAACATGTTGAAATAGAAAATTTTGACAATTGTCAAGGAATATGGGGCTTTGATAGAGAGATAAGACATATACGGTTTCAACTAGGGAGACAAATCCATATTGCACTCATCCATTTGAATGTGGCTTTATTTATAGATGAGGATGATCTGAACGTTGGAGAATATGACCATTGTAAATAGAGCCGTTACATATCAGTTGGAAACTAGCCATTAGAACTTCATTATTTGAACCAATTGTGACATCAGAATTTGCTTTGACTTTGATCTTCAGTTTGACGCCCTTTGATCATTCGAAACATGTACACAAATGATGTGAATGATGTTAAGAAGTGTTATATAGATCATTTAGGTAATCATCTGGATGTTCTAGATCGAAAACGTGATTTTCGACACTTTGATTTTTCTGAACCGAAGGTGTAAACTCGAGTTTTGACTTAGAAGCTCGAGTATTGAGCTTGTTGCATTACTTCAGATTCCTCTTTGTTTGATCAAAACTCGAGTTTTGACTCCCAAACTCTAGTTTCCTCACTTTCCAGAGGCAAATTACTGTAGTAAGGTAGTAAACTCAAGTTTTGACCTAGAAACTTGAGTTTTCTCATCTAGAACCTGATTTTTGCTGTTTTTTAACTCTAAATTGACCCATCCAACTTCCATTTAATTGTGAAAACTTATAATATCAATCTAAGACGTTGAATATTGATTTTCTCATTCTTTTTGTCAAGATTTTCTCTTTCTTTCTTCTCTCCATTTGATCATTCTCCACAACTCTATTCTTTCTTCTCTTGAACATTCTTCATACATAAAGTCGAATTGAGCTTGAATAAAGATGTTCCATACAATAAACTCTTTCTTCTTCAATTTCTCATCTTCTTCTTGATTATCTCCAAAATCCTTTGATAACTTGCTTTTTTGCAGATTCTTCTTTCTATCATTCAATACTTCTTTATTGATCTTCTTTTTTATCATTCTTCATGATTCAACTCTTTCTTTTTAAAATCTCTTATCTTCTTCTTGATTAACCATTACAATTCTATTTAGATTAATTTATATTAAATACAGTAGTTAGTCAATTTAGGAGATAACTATATTACTCATTCTTTTTGCTTTTAAGAATGTCATTTATGTAAGACATCATCAAAACTAATCATATCTAACATAGATATCACTCGCGAAAAATTTATCCTTATGTTTTCAAACTAAGTTATTTTCAGAAACTTTTATTCCACAATTAAGTCGTCTAAATCATCTCGATGCCTATGCGTGACAACTCTGATGAATAAAGGCCCCACAGGGCGGTCATTACAAGGATGAAGAGAGCAAGAAGAGCATCATATTTTTTTAAAAAAAATTTGAATTATTTAAAGCTCCTGTATACTTGTTTAAACTTCATGCCAGTCCTTTCATGTCATTTCCTATATTCCACTTTCAGCACTCCAAAATTACATCCCTTAAAGTCCTCTTGATGCATTAAACTCATGTTGCAAGGTAGAGTCTGTAGAAATTTGACAAGCCTATAGAAAGTATAAACTAGTATAAGAGAGTGAAATAAAAATTCCCAAATGTGTGAGAAAGTGACAAACACTTGAACTGACAGTGTCTAGAAGTCTCTTTGTAAGAGTGAAGCCATATAGAGTTGAGCCTATGTTAGGTAGTGGGATTGTTTGCATGGCAAGTTGAACTTAAAATGATGACAGGAACCACAGTACCTAGAGCATAAATAATGTTATGTCATTAATTCTGTAAAATCTTTTTTTTTTACCACTTGATTTTGCCCAAGAGTGCAAAAAGCTAAGTATAGGGGAGTTTGGTAAGTCCTACTTCTATTATATATTTCCACTATGTTATCACTAATTTGAACTGTGTTTCTATGTTTAAAATGTGTTTGATGTGATAGAATATGATGGATTTCATGCATATATGGGAATAGGGATTAGATGAGATGAATTGTTGCATTCTAAAAGTTATCCCGCCTGTAGACAAAATAAATACTTAAATCTAATATCTTTATGAGATGAAATATCAATAATGTCTCAATGCTCCAACATCATATGAATGAAAATATGAATTCTCATGTTTTTTTATGCATTGATATTTTCTTGAGAAAATACTGATGAAGATAATTGTAGGAACTTGTGTTGAACATTTAGTAGGCTCTAAAGCTAAAGATATAAAAGACGGCTGCTGACTTGAGAAACCTAAAGATAGCGGGAATCTAATAAGATCTCTAAAAGAAACGTGTCAATTAAAACAAGCCCAACAAAAGAGGAAAGCCCAGCTCACTAATGAACAGATTAGAGGTACAACATAAGGTCCTCAACAATAAAAAGGAAAGATAGCTAACCCTAACAAGGAGATTGGAATATGTAGAAAAGATTACGAAGATCATAGCATGTTGAGAGGCATGGCAAATCAACTATGATAGAAAGCTATTGATATGAAGAAGACACAAAGGCTTTACGTGACAAACACTACCCTGTATTGTCAAATCCCTTCAAATATTCCTCTTAATCTTAGTTTCATTCTCTGTATTTCATGTATATCATTATGATTTTTTAGTTGTATTTTTTTGGCAGCCATGAGCTAACTCTCTTTTGGCTGAGCGATGATAGAACCTTAGTTTGTATCTTTAAACCATATTTGCTAAGTTTCAATTAATATATTTCAATTTGTTTAATTGCAAGTGTAACATTAGTCTTGTGCATTAGGTAGCCACTAAAAAAGCAACAGTTATGGTTTTAGCTGATTGCAAAGGAGTTAAAGTTATACCTCAATTAAATAGTGTGTGCTAGTAGAGTTTTTTGCAAAATATTATCTACATTATAAACTCAATGAGTTTATCTCACACAACCATTATACCCAATTTGTTAGGATATTCTCAGCTTGAAAATCTATAGAGAATAGAGTAAGGAGTATAATTACGAGATTATGGAAACTTCTGCATACAATAGAGGTGGGTCAACTAAAGAACTTTGTTGTAAGTCTTGCTGTGGCAATATGGAAGTATTTGCTATGTTATTGTTGTAGCACAACGATAGCAATCTTGGAACGAGATGCAAATTAAGGAGAAGTATAAGTTTTGACTATTTAAATCCTGTCATTTCTCACTTGTATTCACACTTACTCTTTTGCATTAATTTTATAGAATTAGTATTTTGCATCATACACCCTCATCTACAATCTTACCAAAATCACAATACTTTTGATCATTTACTTATTGTATAAGTTAGTATTGCAATCTCTGTGGGACAATATTTTATATATTACTTTATTACTTATTTAATTGGTTCACTTGCCATGAGGGAAATCGACCAACAAAATCTAGTGTAATTCTTAAGTTTGTTTTTTTATTCTAATTCTCTTCAAAAGAACTTTTGATTCAGCTATATATTGTTACATCATGTCACTTGATTCAACTTTAAAACCATGTCATTTTAAGATACCTGCATCAAATGTTCTATGGTCAAGGGAAGTTGTTTTTTATCCTAATTCTCTTCAAAAGATTTTGAACATCTATTTTGATTCAGCTGTATATTGTTACATCATGTCACTTGATTCAACTTTAAAACCATGTCATTTTGAGATACTTGCATCAAATGTTCCATGGTTAAGGGAAGTTACAAGTCTACCTATAAAGTATTTCTTCATATGCACTTAACCTTAAAGGATTGATAAAGTTATGATTTAACTTTTAATTAACTACTATTGTGTTGCTTCAAAGGAATTTTGATAGTTGCTTTCCTTCATGAATCATTAATTAATTAATGTATGGAGAATGTAATGACGTGAATACAACAATGTCCAATTTTTTTTGTAAACGCAATTATCCTTATGCAATTAATGTACCATTAACTAAAAGGCAGGAATTTTGATTGTTGCTTTCCTTCATGAACCATTAATGTATGAGACATTATCAGGCACCTAACTCTAATAATGGGAATTCGAATAATGGATTATCATGGTGAAAGGGACTAGCCCTTTTTGTTATAGAGCCATTCTAATTAATCAAGTTAAGAGAACTATAGTGACTTGCATTTTAATCTCTTTTAGTACTGTGTGATTGCAATGTCAAAAACTTAAATTTTTGCCTTTTAGGTGGTGGACCTAGGCTAAGTAGTTTTAAATAATTGAAGAAGATACAGGGGGGCTACCATGATGCGATACATTTTTTTTTGTTGCTCATCCAGTATCTAAAGCTTCATCCTGACTAATCCAGATCCAACTTGAGACGATATGATACATTTATTACTACTGAAAATGATTTTTCAAGGGATATATTGTCACATTGGTTTAAATAATTATAATTTTAACCATATAGTATCTTAATTGTGCATTGATTGCAAATCTATTATGTTTCAATATTTGACAATTTTTTATGTAGTATAATTGTCACTACAAAAAAAAAGGGAGTTACTATGTCTATTTTTTAAACACTTTTGACATCCTTTTTCAGGGGGACGTCTATCTGGGAGGAGTAGTAAGTGGAGCTTATGGCGTCCCAAAAAAAAGGGACGTAATAGAGTCCACTTATGACTTCATAAAAATAAATTTTGGACACCCCTAAGGCCTTGCCCTTTCGGGTGGCGAGTCAGAGGGATTCCTTTCCCTTGATACTTATTCCTTCTATCATGTATCAAAGTGAATGCAATAGAGCATGTTACCGATTTGGACAAAGACAATATACTAGTCGTAAAAGTATAATAAACCAAAAAGTACATAAGTCCTCGGAGGGTTAAGGGTAATTCGTTCAAAGTAAAATACCGAACAGTATAAGTCATACAATTATTCAAAAACATAGAGTACAAAATGAGATAGGGCATCCCCTATTTTCTTCAATTCATCGCTTCACGCCCTACCTTCTTCGTGCCTTCGACTTCTACTATCTCACGCCTGTGCCTCCAAAATGGTATGGAGTTCAAAGTTGAACCCCAGAGTAACTGTTAAACTCACGTACTATATGTCTATAGTGTATGCATGCACCCATGACATGTAAAATCACATCATAAGCCAAATAAACCATATATGCATCCAGAAACATATACAATAAACCAATCATCACGCACCGTCGAGTTGCCTGAACCAGGCCAAACCGAGATGTATCGTAATCACGAACCTCGCACCGTCGAGCCGTTTGAACTACGCCAGCCCCGGATTTACCGGAATCACAACCGTTAAGCCGTTACATAAGGAAAGCAAGCCCCAGATTTATCCTCACTTCTAGGAGCACAATAGTTAGGGACTTAAACCCCAACATGCTCTGTATGCATATTTAGCAAAAAAAAAACACACATGACAAACAAACATATGACAAACACATATCAAGTACTTGAGTAAATAGTTAATAGCTGGAACTTTCTGAAAGTGGTGAACTTTTCTCTTAGCATCAAGGATACGTCCTACATGAGAGAATATCCTAAATACAGCCAACCACCATGCTATCAATCACACATTCAAACTTTACTTCAGGTTTCATAAAATCCGCATAGCACCAGAATTTCCAAAGTTTTTGACCCAACTTTGCTGATTTTTAATGAATTCTAGAAAAATATTATGAACATCAAATCAGTGGCTTTATAACCCTTAGGATGTCTAATTTATATGAAAAATAATTCCCAAGGTTAACTAGGTTCTAATCCATGTCTGGTTTCTAATCTTTGGCCATTGGTCCGAGAGAAAAAGCCTGTATTTAGGTCATTTTTAACTTAAAAGAACACTCGGTTTGAAAATCAGAAGGACACAAAAGCTTATATCAAAATCATCCTCAGGATGTCTACTTTTACCATGTGAAATTTCAGAAAAAACTGAATTTATTTACTATTTCACAACAACCGATTACTACACACTGCCCAAAAAACACCAAAATTGGCAGATTTATGTAGTTTGAAGACTTAGCTTTTCGGGTTTGGAAAATGGTGATCCCACTTGCATCATCAACTTTAAATTTTTTAATTATGAAGGGACATGTGTCATCATTCTATTGGGTGAACCCAAAAGTGTGTCATCATTAGTCATTATGACCTTACTTTTTATCAGTGCTTGCTTGAGATCTTGCCCAGGTTTTACTCAAGTTTTCTTCATGAATACTGATGTTCTCTCAAAACACTAGGCACCCTTGACTGCCCTGAAAATACTGCATTCTCACTCATACCGACATACTTTTGCCCAACTAATTGTCATATACTATAGTTAGGTAACATCTTTCCCAGCCGGATTTACATCATATGGGTCCTTAGTTCCCCTTTCCATTAGCACTTGAATTCCATGGCTTGAACATACTAGGTCCACTGACCTGAACAGCCGAATTACTTAGTCTCAGAGAGGCTTCCTTACCCTCGACATTTTTAAGACTCTTCCCAAACCGGGCTTAGCCATCTGCCTACTTTAGGCTTATTCTCAATCCCCTAGGTCTAGAATTTGGGATATTACATAGGACACTTTAAGGTCCACTTATGGTGTCCTAAAAATAAATTTAGGATGCCATAAGTACTTATGACCTCCTAAATACTAATTTAGGATGTTGTAAGAAAATTTTTTTTCAAGAAAAAAAAACCAAATCTAAGCATTGTCCCAGATCAGGATTTTAAAACCACCTTAAAGAAATATAGAAACACTTAAAAGCTACGATACTAGAAAATCAAAACGTAGGAGCAGAGACAAAAGGAAATGCTAGAATAAAACCTACATATCAAAATACACTAACTACAGAATTTGAATATAGATCAATAGTTCAATACAGTGTCGATGGCGCCACTACTTATCAATCTCCATGGCTCTATGTGGCTCTTCAAAACCTCAAACACAAAAAATACTCATAGATCAAAAACCATTTTTGTCAATCTCTATGGCTCTGTGTCAATCTCTCCCGCTTCAACACTTTCCACACCATTAATGTCTCCAGTACCATTCTTGGCCACTTCTCCCTCCTTCCGCACCATCGATGAAGGTTGATAAGGGAAATAAAGTAGATTAAAAAAAAGGCATAATCGAATTACGAAAGGAAGAAAGTTAGAGAGAAAGGGGAGATAACTCATTGAGCAAAGTCACCATACTGAAGCAGGACACCAGCAAGGCCAACCATAGGATATAGAGCTTCATTGTTTGATCTTCCGGGCACTCAATTATGCGGTTCCCTTGTGAGAGTTAAGAGTGACCATTAGGGCGAGTGTGGAAATGAGAACAAATAAGAAGGGTGTTTGTGCTGTGCGAGACTTGTGTTGTATGTGAAACATAAAACATAAAACTAACTAGTCAAAAACCACAGCTTTTGGCGTCCTAAAAATTTATTTAGGATTCTAAAACCACAATTTTTGACATCCTAAAATATATTTAGGATGCTAAAACCATTGCTTTTTGGCGTCGGACTTTACATTTGCCGCCTATGTTTTTGAATTCTCCTTCTTTATGGCTACTTTTGGCGTCCTAAAATTAGATTAGGATGCCTTAAGTACACTTTTTGCATCCTAAAAATTAAAGTGATGCCTAGTATGTCAAGTTTTCTCCATAAAATTACAAAAATGCCTCAACCTTCATATTTTACCTCCCTTCTTAGAAACCAAACGTCCTTTAGGGAAGTAATATCCATTTTTTGTAGTAGTATGTATAAGTATTCCTAATTAATAATCATAACAAACATAATTATAGTGTACTTTAATTATTAAAACAATATTGTGAACCCAATATTCACATTAATCAATTCAATATAACCTTGCAATACACACATGCACATGGATGAACATGAGATAAAATTTAGTTCTCAGTTTGAGTTTTGATAATAACTAAACACTTGTCAAATTACTGATTTAAGACAACTCGAGTTCATGGTTTAAAACTTGATTTCTAGATATCTTTGTCAAAGTGGTCTTTAAGTCAGTAAGGTTGAAAACTCGAGTTTTCAGTTAATCAACTTGAATTCTTCTTTTGCAATATTTTTCCAACGGCTATCATCTTCTGGTAAACTAGAGTTCATAACCCATCAACTCGAGTTTTTGTTGTAAAACTAGAGTTCATAAGTGATGAACTCAAGTTCGCAGATTCTGGCTCACTCCAAACTTCAAATGTCAAAAAGGCTTGAGAACTAAAGTTCCTTCATAAGAAACTCGAGTTCCAAACTCGAGTTCTTAATTGGAAGATTCGACTTTTTCAGTCCTAAAAGAACTCCTAATTTATTCGAAAACCCGAGAACTCTCTAGTTCTTGGTTGAGAACTCAAGTTGGTAACTCTAGTTCAGCTTTTGAAATTCGAGTTCTTTAAAGATCCAAATTTTCTTTAATCTCAAACTCGAGTTCCTATACTAACAACTCAAGTTCTTATCTCAAAAGAACTAAAGTGTTTGAAGCTAATACATAGTAACTCAAGTTCATTATTTAGAAAGTCGAGTTCATGTGAAAGATAATATCGAGTCTTCATCAGCAAGGTTTCAAATAAATCAATCTTCTGTTATTACTTTTGATAATTATTAGGAATCATTTTTAAGATGCTTTTAACCTATTTGCTAGTGATTTCAATTGGTAAAATGAAGATTTTAAACCAAAAGCATCATAAAGAAAAAGTTGTGTTAGAGGCATTTAATGCAACGCAGAAAAACAAAGCAACAACCAGAATGAGATTTTGTAGCAGACCAAAACATTCTTTCGAGGCATACTTATTTTGGCTATCACTCTGAGTCACACTCTGCACAAGTACGAACAATAGCCAACACATTTAATGAAAGTAGTGAACACATTCTGCATCACCACCTCTACTGATTCAGCTACAAATTCTGTATCACCACCTCTTCTGAAACTACCTAGGAGAGAGAAATATGCTGCCAAGAAACTTCAGTCTGGCATCGACAGCAGGATTCCAGGGGTTGCTACTAATGAACCGTTCCCTCCATCAAACCGAAGAAACTGGTTATCCAAGAACCAACTGGAAGTCCCAAGAGGAAGACTATCGATCTTGAAACTGCTTATAGGAAAGATAAAGAGAAGGTCACTGAGATTGCCAAGCCTATCAAGAAAAAGAAATCAACAGTTTCAGCTTCTGAATTTAGAAGAACCAGCAAAGATCAAAGCTCTTCTAAAGCTACTCCTTCTAAATCTCATTTGAAAACCAATTCTAACGTATCTACAGAACCCCCTGCCATTTTCAAAATCAATGATACTACCCCAAAGATTTTTCTGATAAACCTATTGAATTTATGAGCAAGGAAGCCATTAGATTCAAAGACCTCTTTTCTCACAAGACTTTTTGTCTCGTAGTTTCTGTCGATTTGCAAAAGATTAAGGATGAATGCAATATTGACATATCTCCCTGGCTTAAACCATTTGAAACTCTATTATCCATTAGAGCCTCTTACAGTCCATCAACTATCAAAACCTTCTACTTTTGTATGCAATCTGAAAACATTGTAGATGGAGAAGGAAATCTTATAGAAGAGAGACTTACCACCAATTTAAAAGGTCGGAAAATCACCATTTCTCCTGCCTATTTAAATTCTCTACTGCAAATCTCCAAACCTCCATCTGTCACTGAATACAGATACAATGAAGGGGAAATTTTTCAGTTCCTTCGACCAAATGAACCCATCTCTACCTCAGGAAAAAGCCTATCCTTTACTCTAGGTGCCATGACTACTGAGTATAGAGCTATCTGGTACATTTATGCTAGGAATTTGTTGCAAAAGGGTGGTAACTTTACACATTTTGCATAGAAGGATTTCCCTATCTTTGCTTCTATTATTGCTAAAAGACCTCACAATATTGGGTATTGGGTCTTCCAAGAAATGTCAAGATTTAGATTTGCCTCAAGACACTCTTCTTAGATTCCCTTTCCCTCTTTGGTTTCAGTTATTCTTTTCCATGAAAAGATTTGGCATTTGGCCTCAAATGAACAACCTGTTCCAACCCCAGTCTTTGGGAAACATTATCTGAACCTTATGAGGATTAACTTGGAAGAAGGACCAGGACAGTCAAGAGCTCCATCTCATACACGTATCTCTAAATCTAGAATCAATGAAGCTAAATTAGCTCCACCCCCACCTCCATCCTCTCTTCCAGCTGATATGGACACCTATCTGAAAACTCTTGTAGAACATGCTCTCTCAGAGGCTTTCAAATCTTTCTCAGTCACAATGGTAGCCCAATATCATGGGCTTACTGGAAAAATTGAGATTGAAGTTGGGAAGATGGTTTCTGAAGTAATCACTAGTCATAACAAATTGGTAGAAGTGCAAGATGAGAACGCTGATATCCTTGAGGATATTGCAGATGATGTAGAGGCTCTTCAAGGACATTTTGTTGACTTTAAAGTCAAGATTGAGAATATCCACACCCTGTATCTGTCAGTAAATTCCAAGCTCGAATAGCTGTTGAAGACTCCAAAGAAAGCAGGACCTTCCAGACCCATCCCATCTCCCGCAGCCCATAAATCACCTTCTTCCTCCTCCACCAACAACTCACACTCTCACCGTTCACACTCATCTCCTAACATCCCCTCTCACACTCCCATTATAACCTCTCCCACTCGTCCTCCTTCCCCACCTGAGCAGCACAATCTCATCCTAGATATCATTCCATATATTGCTCCTATCCCTACCTCTTCCTCTGTTTCCATTATTTCTCTTCCCTCCTCTCTAGAATCCCCACCACATGATCCACCTCCTCCTCCTTCTGCCACAATTTCTCTTCTCAAAACCGCCCTACCTATCAAACCAATCACCTTTGTCCTGCCTCTAATCCACCCCTCTTTGCTAATGACAAAGGGGGAGAAGAAAAGTGAAGAGATTTTACTTCAAGCTTTGCTTGTCTGTTAGTGGTTTTTCTGTAATTAAATTCAAAGTTTATCACTATTGTTTCATTTTAATGTATTGAAGTTCTTTTGGTACTATCTTAGAGTGATCTTGTATGTTGAACTCAATACAATGAATGCCCTGAGTAAATTAGAATGAATGTTCAAGCATCTAAACCTAGATTTAACATGCTTATTTCTGTTAAAAGTTTAATGAAAATCTCAAAATCACTGTTAAGTTAGTTTACAAGTGTTGTCATCATAAAAAAGGGGGAGAATGTTAGTCCTCTCTATTTTTTTTATGATAACTGACAATTGTAAACTAAGAAGTTGCTCTTTATTGCTAGAGTTCAAAGAAGGTAGAAGTTTCTCAACATTAATTTAATCATTGTTATGTAAGTTAAACTTGAGCCTAAACTTGTTAAACTCAAGTTCATACTTAACATAAAGAAGGATAAGTGTTTTTGAACTTGAGCCTACTCGTGATAGAAAGTAAGTTTTGTGATTTTATCTGAGCTAAACTCGAGCCCATTATATTAAACTCGAGTCTACAGGTTACAGAGAGCAAAACAAGTTCATCACTCCTAGTTAAATTCGAGTCTATCATAATAAACTCGAGCTTATGCCTTACAGAGAGCATGGTGACATTTTGTAACTCGAGTATGTTTTATTTTACTCAAGCTTAAGTCTTACAGAGAGTTCTTCATCAATTGTTCTTGCGAACAAACTCGAGCCTGCTAAGCTAAACTCGAGTTTGTCCCTTACAGAGAGCATTTAAATATTTTGAAATATAGACTCAAACATGATTATGTAGACTCAAGCCTATCTCTTATTTCAAAAGCTTTTGACTAAAGCAAACTCAAGCCTGGAACTTATGAACTCGAGTTTGGGTTAGAAAGAGAGAGTTATCAAAGCTTAAAAAACGATTATACTCGAGCCGACATGATTTTAACTCAATCCTAGCGGAACCCTGTTTCACTAACGACATCTTCTATCCATTTGATTCAGACTTATAGATTGATTTACTCACATATTAAGTTTTCACATATATATGATGTGAATCATCATATATATGTTTGATTGATATACTTATCAGTTTCAAATGAATTCAACAAGGATTAAGTTGAAATCATATCCGAGTTAAAAACATTTAATGAAAAACCAAGAACAAGCCTGAAACTTCTCATTTTTCCTAATAGTTTAGCTCAGACTGTTATAGGTCAATCAAATCACTCTCCAACGGTCAAATACGGATCATGGAATAATAAGGATTCTAGAAGATCATCTGCGATGACTAATCCAGGATTCTAGCTAACAATTGAAGAAACGGAGAAAAATATGCAACTGTCATATTCCATAGATGAAGCTGAATATTGAAGAATCAAAGAGAATAAAATGCAACGGCTAGTTTCTCTGATTAAGCTATAAATACACAGGAAGACTCATAGCATCGACAGACACAGAATTACAACTGATTACATCTTTGAATTCGAGTCTTTGTGTATTCTACAACAATTTGAGCTTCAATGTTTATTCATATATGCTCTTTTTGAGAGTTTGTTTTTTAAAATCATTTGATTACTTGTTTGAGGAAACTCAAGGTTGTGGAACCTGTGAGTTGAGTCATTTGATTACAAAGTGTAAGGGGGCGCAAGTCCTAGATGATTAGGACTGCTTGAGAGTAACATTGTTGTAATAAGAGAATATTGATAGTTGAAAAACCCAAAAGATATCTGGGGACTGGACGTAGGTCAAGGTTAAGACCGAACCAGTATAAATCTTCTATGTCAAAGCTTTTCTTTCCTTGCATTCTTACATTCTGTTTTCAATCCATAAACTTAGGTGTTTTCGAAAAAGATTTTTAAAATCCCCAATTCACCCCCCTCTTGGTGATTTCTTCCATTTTCATAAAATAGCCGATCATAAGTGAGAGTGCGTGAGAGAGCAAGGCAAAAATCAAGAGAAGAAGGAAGGAGTTCAAGAATAAAAGGTAATGTTCTTGGTCTTTAGCTTTTAGAGTTTTCTTTAAAATTTTACTTTAATCTAGGAAATTGTAAAGTAAATTTATTTACATGTTTTTAGGGTCTCTAACAAGTTTAAAACAAAAATTAGAGTGAAAACATTATGGGAAATAATTTTTGGATCAAAGGATTAAAAGATTGTGAAAGTTGAGAAATCTCCAGATTTTCATTTTTTTGGAGTTAGTCATGTTGTAGGCGTTATTTTAGTATAGTAAATGAAATCAGAGCAAATCACTAAGAGCGGGGTGAATTAGGGATTTAAGAAATTCTTTTCTAAATGCTTTGAAACTTGAACACAAAACAAAGCCAAACAGAGTAAGGGAGAAGAAGCAAGACACAACAAGATTTAAATTGGTTTGGTCTAACCTCTTGACCTATGTTCGGTCCCTAGACACTCTGAGTTTTTCACTATCACTTAGAATTAGTTACACACTCTATACTCGAAGTTATCCTCTTACTAGGATATACTCCCCTTACAAGTTGTAACATAATATTTCCAATCTCTAAGTCCCATGACTTGAGATTCCTGTAATAAATGATTTCAATAAATGAAACTCTCTATAAGAGTGGATAATAATAAGCACTGAAGTACAAATGTATCAAAAGATACTTTACAATAATGAGTGATGATAAGAAATATTAAAATCAAATATGAAGATTTTACAAATTCGAGCAATTTGATTTTCAAACTGGGCGACACAAACTCATGTTTGTTCATCTAAACTGGTATTTGTAACTTTGTTTCAGAAGGGTAAACTCGAGTTACCAAATCCTAACTCGAGTTTAGTTCTTCCAAAGAAGAATGTTGCGATTTGAGCTTTGAAGTATATTTTGAACATATAAGCAAACTCAAGTCAATTAGTGACTAACTCGAGTTTTGGACATTTGAAGAGAAAATAAGTTTAAGTCATCAAAGCTTAAAATTGGAGTTTTCAAATTCACGAAATAGAGCATAGCTCTCTACTTCGCATAAACTCGAGTTTACAAAACTCAACTCGAGTTTAATTTAAAACTAAAACCTTTGAAAACACTCTGCCAAGAGAAAACTGGAGTTTGCAAAAACAACTAGAGTTTCCTCAAAGTGAGTAATGTTAGTTCTCAGTTTGAGTTTTGATGATATCATAACACTTGTCAACTTTCTGATTTAAGACAACTTGAGTTCATGTTTTAACAACTCAAGTTCTAAGACTCTTTTCAACTCGATCTTAAGTCAACAAAGCTATAAACTCAAGTTCTCCTATTAAATGATTTTCAACGGCTATCATTTTTTGATCAACTAAAGTTTATAGCACATCAAGTCGATTTCATGTTATAAAACTCGAGTTCATAAGTAATGAATTCAAGTTCACGGATTATGCCTCGTTCATTATTCTCAAATCATAAAAAGCCTGAGGAACTAGAGTTTCATCAAAAAAGACTTGAGTTCTTTAGTCTTGCAAAGCTTTTGAACTGAGCAAAGATGTTAAAAACTAGAGTTCTTGTTTAAGAACTCAAGTTGATAACTCTAGTTGAGCTTTACAACTCGAGTTCTTTGAAAATCCAAACACTTGTTTTTACATCTTTAAACTTCAACTCGAGCTCTTGTGTGTCCCAACTTGAGTTCTTCTTTTAATAAAAACTAAAGCTTTTGAAGTCAAAGAAAAGAAACTCGAGTTCTTTATTGTCAACTCGAGTTGGTGATTCAAGTTTATTATTGTGAAACTCAAGTTCTTGTGAATGAAAATGACGAGTTGTTGTTTGTGTGATTTCAAATGAACAATTCTACTACTTTCCACTATTATTAAGAATTATTTCTAGGATGCTTTTGACACATTTGCTAGTAATTCAGTTGGTTAAGTGAAGAATTAAACCAAAAGCATTATAAAGCAACTCCTATGTCAGAGGCATTTATTGCAAATCAGAAAATAGAGCTATGCATGGATAAACATCAAAGCAATAAAAAATAAATATTGTCGCAGGTACCCATTTTGGCAAAAGAATATCAACATCTCCATAGGTCAACTTCTGTTCAAACCAAAGGGATTTGGTGATAATGATGAGTTGAAAGTAACAAAAGCCGTAAAACTCAGTCTAACGGAAAACTTTTTGAGTCTAACAAAAATATGAATATTTCTCAACAATTATCTCCACAAACCTCAACAATCATCTATGGAAGCTGGTATATATGCACAAAGCATTTAATTTGCCAACTATCGAAACTCTACGCAATCAAATCGACATTATTGCAATTATTTGTTTCACATGAGTTAGTTTATATCTTTAGATATCATTGTACTTTAGTGTTTATCATTTATCTACTCAATGAGAAGTTTAAACACTTGATTATTATTTGATCATCTATTTAATCTCAAGGTTGAGGAACTTTGAGTGTGAGTGTAGGATTACAACTTGTAAGTGGGAGTGAGTCCTAGTGAAAGAGGATTATCTCGAGTACGGGTTTGTAGTTGTATTTGTATTAGTGAGATAGTGAAAAATCCAGTGGATCTAGGGTTGGATGTAGGTCAAAGAGTTAGACCGAACTAGTATAAACTCTCTGTGTCTCTGTCTCATACTCTGTTTCTTCTATCTCTAAAGTAAATCCGAAAATTTTTTTTTAAATCACATATTCACCCCGCTCTAGGTGATATTTGAAAACTTGAAAACTTGAGTTTTTCAAGTTTTCAAGTTTATAAGTAACACTTGAAAACTTGAAAGCTCTCTGTCAAGCCCAAACTTGATTTTACAAAGCTATACTCGAGTTTTCTCAAAACTATGGAAAACTTGAAAAACTCCTGGCCAAGTACAAGCTGAAGTTTGTCATAAAAAATTGGAGTTTGCTCAGGATGAAAAACCATTACGACTCTTGGCCAACCACAAACTCGAGTATGGAAAAACTTAACTTGAGTATGGTTAAGTTCACAAATCCTTGAAAAACTCTCTGAGAGACATAAACTTGAGTTTGCAGAAGCAAATTGGAGTTTGCCTTACTTCAAAAAATATTGAAGGTTCTCTGTTTGGTGCAAATTCTAGTTTATAAAATAAAACTCGAGTTTGTCATGGTGTGAAAAACTTGGAGTGCTCTTTGTATCTCACAAACTCGAGTTTGCCTATGCAAACTGGAGTTTATCTTAGTTCATAAAAATTGAGTTACTCTCTATCAAGTCTAAATTCGAATTTGATATCCGAATCTCGAATTTGTCTTTGACAGTAAGTTTTTCAACTTACCAAAGATAAACTTTATCTTGAGTTTACAATTATCAGTTATCATCAAAACACATAGAGAACTAACAGTAAATAATCTTCTCAAATCATGATATTTTCTAGATATAAAGTATACATCCAGGGCTTTCTATTGATATAATTTGTAACGTTTTAAGCTCTGTAAAATGAGATCCAAATTTTTGAAGTTGGACCTCATTTGTAGAAGTTCAATCTGAACAGTGATTATTGTGCATGGATTTTGGCTCTTCAAATTATGCTTAAAAATCCTAAAAATTTCCAGATTCAAAGTGGAAGGAAAGAGATTTATTTTAGCGAAAACATTTTCTCATGTTACACACACATTAAATGGTGGGTCCCACTATTTCATGTGCGTGTAGGAAACTTTTTTTTCTCATGTAACATGAGAAAACCAAAGCCCTTTATTTTAATGTATAACAAGTAATTTTTTGAGTTTTGTACAAAGAATTATGGATTTTTCAAACCAACCATGTTTCGAAGCTTGAAACTGGAACAATGGTTGGAAACATTAAAACTGAGAATGACTTAAGTATTTTGAGTTTGAGGCGCTATTTTTCCATAAAAAGAGACTTGTCAAGGGAAATTTTGGATTTAGAATCACATCATTTTGATTTTTTTTAGAATTAGTTATGATTTTAAAAGTTAGTAAAAAATCTGGCTAGAAAATCTAGAATTTCGGAAATTGAGGAAATCTAAAAAATGGAAGAACAAATACTTTATGGGTAAAAAGGTCAAAGGAGTTAAAAATAACCCTTGGGATATTATTCCAAGTACCTAAGAAGTCCGGGATTGAATTCAAAGGTTGGGTGTATTGGTAACTACGAGGTGAAAGGTACATTTGTGTATTGGTAAATTTAACTCTCATATGTCTTGTACGGCTTTGATATGATTAATTGAATCATGATTGTGAACTCATGAACAAGACTAGGTCTTAGAGTTATGTGTGTTTACATTCAGTTGGCTGTGGATTATTGTATTTATGTGATAATGTTACATACTTGTTTTCCTTGCACTGAGGAACCCGTGACTGGGTCACGAGGTACTGGTGAGTGTTGGTAACAATACATGTGTTGCAGGCCATTGTAATCAGGTATCGATGTGTTTGTTGAATGTATGTTTGTTGTGATTGTCTATCATATATTGCTTATACTTTACATATGAGGTTAATTGTTACCTAAGATTCAATTCAATTGAATCTCAGCCTTGACTAAAGGTTCAAGAAAGGAACCTGGATCTAAAAAGGCGATGGAGCTGAGAAGAGGCAACATGGACGGAGAAAGTGGAGAGACACTGATTAGAGCAAATGCTGGAATAGGTTAATTAAGGCTTAGTTTCTAGTATGAATCTGATAAAGTTACTTCAAACTATTTGGTGCTTAAACTAAGAAAGGGTTGGTCTATGGGGTTTTCATAAGTCGTCGTGAAAGACAAGGAGACTCCCACTAGACTAACACTGATCTGGCTAATAGATTTGATTAAATTGTGTTGGGTTTCAAGCCATAGGTCTAGTTAAAGCTTGGTTTAACAGAGAGCTCTATTTGAGTCTCTGTAAATTGTATCACATGAATATTCCTTTAGGACATTAAATTTACTAGTTTATGCCTAGGCATTTTATATCAATTACTTATTATCCAAGTGTTAATGCATACTCTCCATTCCACTTTACTCTGATATGTACACCGCCAACTCTGTTGATATTCCACATACTATGTGTCATTAGACACAGTAAGTGGTATAGAATTTATAGGGTGTTACATTTAAATTGACTTTTATTTGAATATTCTAACTAATTTTTTAATGTATCATTTGAACAAGTTGCTTTCAAAATGACTTTTTATATAAAAGTTTATCTAAATATAAATCAAATGGCACGAATTGGCTTTTACTTCAAAACTCAATTTATAAAAGTTATTGGGATCACTTTTGTGAATATTAATCCAACCAATACCCAAGTAGTTTAATTTGGATATCATAAAAATTGACCGAATTAATTATCAAAATTTTGGGGTGGTTGAACATACACTAGTGCAAAATAGTGCTTTAAGATCGCCTCATTTAGACTGAAGTATTGACACCCTAGTCTTAAATGTATGACCTATAGCAGTTTTCTAAATATCAATATTCTTGGATCAAATACTTTTTTCATTAGTCTTAAATATATTATTTAGACCGGTGCAAAAAACAACCGGTCTTAAATATGTTATTAAAAACAATTGTAATATCAATTAAATTTAAATATAAAAGTATAAAAATATGAAGACTGAGTATGTTAAAAGATCGGTCTTAAAATTTAACTTTTAAGATCGGACCTAAATTAAGGTTGATACAAAAGATTGACAGAAATTAAACAAAAAATTAATTACTTTTAAGCTTGAAGTTTAATAAGGACCGGTCTTAAAGGTTAAATTATAAGACCGTCATTTTAATATGACTGGTCTTAAAACTCAAACTTGTAAGACCGGACTAAGTTATGGCCAGCATGAAAGATTGAAAGAAATTAAATAAGAAATTAATTACTTTTAAGACCGGAGTTTCATATGGACCAGTCTTAAAGGTTGAATTTTAAGAACGACATTTTAATACATTCGCTCTTAAAATCAAATAAAATATATATTCCTTTGCATGAAACCTCAAGTTACTCTCTCTTTCGTTTGAACCTCTATTCCTGTTGTGAAACCCTTGTTGCATTGCCTCTCTTCCTTCCCCACTATCGCTATCCTCTTTTACTTTGCTCAAGCATTCCTCTCGCACCACCTCTCTCAACCTCACTTCTTGTTTCGAAAATGAACGAAGAAAACGATTCTAGTCCTGTTCGTGGAACTCCAATTACTAATGTGACTAGTGTGAGTCAGACCAAACCCTGTTCATCTCCTTGTAACCGTTGTGCACGCCATGGTGGTTAAAGAGGCGCCACTCGAGTAAAAGAGCTTGCCCTAACTCGGACTACTGGGGAAAAACTTGACATTCAATTTGATGAACATGTGGCTCCTTGCGGCCCTAATAAAAGCAAATATACTAGTTATGTCGGCTTACTAGCACACAACAAGCCTAGCATTTTGATAGATGAGTGGAAAAATATTGACAAAGCCACCTAAAGAATCTTATTTCGGACTCTATCCAGCTTACGTACAATGTTCCTAACAATGAAAAGTTGAAAGAGAAGACATTATTGTATTGTGCTGATCGTTGGAGGAAGTTTAAGACCGAGCTAGCAAACAACTTTATTCTATTATAGTAGGTAGTGGGTAGACATTGCTATTAGTTAGTTAGTATGTTAACTGTGTAATGGTTTCTTTCAAGCTGTTATTGGGCCTTAAGAGTTAAGCCTCTAACTATATATAAGAGGTTAGACCAATATATGTAGGAACTAGTTATGATGAATGAATTGACTGAGTTGGCAGCAGTTCTACAACTCCCTTTCCTTTATTTCTCCCCAATGTATTCTACAATTTTCTACATCTTCCTTAGTAGAGTCTTGAAACTTGATGAAGTGAATTTGACTAGTATATGAGGTTCATATCAAGCTGAAGTTCTCTAATTTCTGTCAGTGAGATTGTCTAGAATTCATAATTAATAGTTGTTTTTAATTCTGATTTACATATAAGAAAGAATTAATAGTTGTCAGTGAGAAGGTAGCAAGCACAAGAGATTGCCCACACAGATTGTCTCGTGGCGGATATGAAAGGGCTGAAAAAGAGTTGATAGCAGCCAAGTGAAAGAGATTGGAAGATGAAGTTGAATCCGATCCTTCTACGATAAGTGATCTGCCATCTCCAATATGCCGCAAAGAGTTACGGTTGTATATTCGCCAAAAGAAAGGCGAGGCTTACATTAGTAAACAAACTTGTGTAATTGCTGAAAGAATTGTAAGTATCATTATTTTTTATTTTTTAGTTACTAAACATGTTTTGTTACAAATTAAACTCTTGTTATCTGTATCTTACATGAAGAACTCAAAATGAAAGAAGCAGAGAATCATTTGTGTCGAACGGGAGGAAAGATATTCTTACCGTTGCGACTGGAAAACTAGATCACGCGGGGCATGTAAAGGGAATTAGAGGATGGGTAGGCCTGAAGGAGGAAATGATGATGCATTTGAGCTCTCATGAAGAGACCACTATTCCCTTACTACAATTGCCTCCACTTGTCCAGCGGAGCACTAAAGGAAGCTACATTATTGGATAGTTAGTGGAACCTTATGACCTTTATATGGAGGATCCTGAGAGATGATTGGTTGCAAGAGGGACTATCTACAACTTGGGGTCAACTATACACCACCAACAAATAACTGATGATAAAGTCAAGGTGTCAGTTGAAAAGGTGATCATTGATGCACCTATCCCTCTTGCAACTGATCAAATGAAGGTGTTGAGTGATCAAGGGAAGCTTCATCTCGTGGCTAGTGAAGCTCGTACATGTTTCTACTCCTCCTCAAGCTCCAACCCCCACTGAAGCTCCAGCCCCATGTGAAGTTGTTGAGACGCCTAAGTTGAGTGCCAAGGAGGAAATTGGACTTGAGGTACTCAATGGATCTTTTCGAGTTAGATTGTGGCCTCTTGATATTGAATTAGGCTTCCATAATAAGGCACCGATTTTTGTTGACCAAGAAGATTTAATCTCCTTGTTGTTTCCTTGAAAGGAGCTAACTAATGCAATTGTGTTCTTATTGATAAAGTATCTTTTTCTATTAGTACATAATTTTAAGAGGGGATGTAAAATGGCAGAAGCAACGATTTTTTATTCTTGTGCCTAGACTACATAAGTCACCCACCCGTAAAAGAGAGACAGCTACACATAACTAAGAGGTTGTGTACCAATATGAGAATGTGGTACTTGGAACCATTCAACCATAGGTAAATATCATAATTATTCTATGCAATTCACTTAATTCTACTATTCATATTACTAAGTACTTGTCTATTGTGAATTTTCAGTAACCATTGACAGTTGGTACTCCTATGCGTGGAGGAGAATAAAGTGGTCTTGTTATGCTCCCTTCACAATGATCCAGTGCCTACATTGAAGCAGATGGTGGACATAAGCATGCCATTTTGATTGTCTTGTCTGAAATCTCTGCTGTGAATTTTCAGTGACCATTAGTGATAAATTTAATTTGTGATTTTGAAATAGGCCCATGATGGAATTCCAAAAGAAGGTCAAGCAAAAGCTTGGGTTTTAGGTCAAAGAGCCTACATGGATCATACTAAAGGTTAGTACATATTTGGACACTGGCACAATACCTTGTGAACTTGGTTAGTAAGCAATATATGCTCTTATATATATTTCTTACTCGTTTTTAGACATGTCGGCAACCACTTATGTCCAACTTATGTGGGATTTATGTCATGAAACACATGCATAATATTATCATGCAAAGAATTCTAACTATCACTGATGAGGTAAATATATTTGATATTACATATGTTTGGCTGCATGTGTTGACCCCTTTGATGTAAGGAATTAAGAACTAATATATATATCTCTGTGTGTGTGTGTGTGTGTGTGTGTGTTTGATGTTACAGATGTTTGCTTGTGTTGACCCCTTTCTTGATGGTAATATTGAGCACATACGCCAACTGATTTATGAATATCCGTGTGAGGAACTCGCAAAGTCTTGAATTAATTTGTAAATATATTCTATAGCAACAATCATATTCTTCTGTAAATAAACGATTTGTACAATATATATGTACATTTAATTCCAATAATTAATAAATTTGTTTATTCATTTCCAACAAATTAATGCTTTCCATTTTTTGTTGCTGAATGTATTGCATGGTGTTGGTGCTTAAATCTTTAGAACAGGATGTTGTATATGAGCTAATCATAAATTTGTAAATTTGTAAAAAATGAGAGAATTTTAGGACTTGCTATTTTATAAATGTCCGGTCCTAAAAGTCTTTAAAAAAATATGCGAGACTTTTAGGATCGGCTAATAGATGTTCAATTCTAAAACTCTTTTAAAAAATATGCTGAGACATTTAGGACCAGTTAATATATAAATATCCAGTCCTAAAAGTCTTTCAAAAAATATCCAAGACTGTTAGGACCGGCCATTTTATAAATGTCTGGTTCTAACATTATTGGTTTACTTTAAAAGATAAGGGAGAATCTTAGGACTGACTAATAAATGTCTAGTCCTAAAAGTCTTCATTTAACTTTAAAAAATATGGGAGACTCGAGTCAATTGAAAGCCGATAGTTAGTCATTTTAAGAAGCTTATTTGACTCGAGCCAAGAAGTTACAAACTCAAGTCAAGTGAAGGCCGAAAGTTAGGCATTTTTCTTGTATTTTGCTCGAGTCAACAAGTTGAAACTCGAGTTTATAGCTCTTATTTAAATCTCTGTTCTTGACTTCATATTTTTACTTCTCATTTAACTCGAGTCTTCTTTCAGGTCTGTCTCAAAAAGGCAACCCCTAACTCAAGCCCTAACCTCACGTAGCTCCTAAATCTATCTCCAAAACCTCTGCCAAGTCTATGGGTTCTGATTCAGGCTATGAGGTGACTCAATCTTCATCTCCTGAACCATTGAAATGCCCTAAACGATCCAAGCAACCTCTAAGAAGATGTCAGCCGAAGGTGGTATCTGATGAACCATCGCCCAAGAAATTGAAGAAAGTGTTGATTCAAGAACTACCTAAGATTCCTAATAAATCGAAGAAGAAGCCTCTTCCTTCGTCTAAATTTCGAGGTACTCCTTAAAGGAAATCCTCTACTCCTGAAGGTCAATCCTCTGCTTCTAAAGTTCACAAGCCATCTAACTCTAAGGTACCATTTCAAAAATCGGCTCTTCAAGCCATTTATCGTCAACCTGTCTGTTCTTCTGAATTTGGTTGTGGACCTATTATGTTTTGTATTGATGAAGGAGAGAAATTTAGAGATGATTATGCCCATAGGAACTTGTGTCCAGCTATTTATCTAGACATGGATAAACTGAGGCAAGATTGCAATCTTGATCTTTCGCCTTGGTATAAACCTTATGAAAATTTCCTGTCTATTCATGTTTCTTTCAATCCAACTCTTGTTAGGACTTTTTAGCATGATAACATAGTTGAGGAAAGAATAATTACCTATGTAAGATGTAACACCCCTACCGGCCTCGCCCTTTCGGGTGGCGGATTAGAGGGATTCCTTTAGATTTATTACCTTTCCATTAGTTATTCCATGTTAACACGCATCAGAGTATTACGTAGTAGAGCATTTAATCGGTTTGGACAAATACGATATACTAGTATAAGTAAATAAAATTAGTACAACCTCAAAAATATAAATTCCCATGGGGTCATTACAGTAATCCTGAATAAAATATTAAACAATAAATAACATCATACAACATTAAGCCCCTTTGAGCGTCTTTGTCTCTTCGTATCAATACTCTTGGCCTTTACCTTTATACTCCTGATCAGGTCAACTTGAACACCTGTATTACTAGAATGGTCTAGGATTCAAAATTGAATCCCAGGGTAACTGTCAAACTCAAATACTATATGTATACAATACATGTATGCAAACCACAACTAAGAAAAATAACAACAACAATAATGGTAACACATACCACATGTATCAGTACACATCTTAGGCAGTAACATATACACAACATACCACATATGCTCATGTTAACTGCAAAAGGACCTAGTCGTCAACAACCGTAGGACCATCTAACAAGACAAGCCCCCGGATCCTCAGCGCTAGGAAACACAGTAGCCAGGGCCTCAAACCCTAACCACCCTGAATGCATCTCGGCTCGGTAGTAACCTAAGGACACCAGTCCAATAGGCCCTACAGCCTACATCCTCAACCATGGCAAAACAAACATACAGAGTAACATAAAGTATGAGAGTAGGTAGTTACCGCACCTGACAGCTGATTAGTCTTAATAAAATTCCCCTGATGTCCAAAAGTTACTCCGCATATGGATCTGTCTTGATCTTGGACCTAATCCAACTTGGATTTCTTCTTTATGCCATTTGATGGTGTCAGCCTTAAACATAAAAGAACCATAAGAATGTTATGAAGAAGATTGAAGGCTAACCAAATCTTGCACTATCTTACCTTACCTTCAATGTATGCTTCCTCTTCCTCCTGCTCTTTCTCCCTCTTCTCTTTTTTTCCTATTTCATTCTCTCTTTCTGTCTTACTTCCATGTTTTGACTGAAAATTGCCTCAAGACCCATGAGGGAAAGTGGTATATATAGAACACGGGTGTGATCCAAAACACGCCACGTGTTTGGTCCAAGATGCGCTGCTTGTCAAATTCATAATGCGCGGTGTGTCAGGTCTAGAACACGCCACTTATCACGTCCAGAACACACCATTGTCACTTTCTTGTGGTGCCAAATTTCATGGTCAGAAAGGTGACATCAACTCTTTGAAGGGTCCGATTTTTTATTCAAATACCTCATAAACAAGCCTCTAATTGGTACTTGTTGGTTCCCTCTCATTGGTCAATGTTTTCCCAAGTCTTTGAGCATGTATTTGGGCCTTAATATGTGACTTATTCAGTTTTTTTCTTGCCCCAAGTCAGTTGCACGTTTTTTTATAACTTGATGAACAAGCTTAGTTGACTTTTGCCTTCCCTCATTAATGACCATTGTACTACATGGTAAAAAGTCAAGCCCTCATCAATTAGATGTCACGTGTCGCTTTAGTGTTTAGCTATATGTTCCTTCCTTCTTCTTGCCTTGTTGGCACTTCCATCATCCACATATTCCACCTACCTTATGATGTGGCACACCTTAGTTCATTGGTTTTCCTTTCTACCTGCCTTCTTGGCCTCCTCCCCTTCACATAGTTTACCTACCACATGTCATATACTTACCTCTTCTTTTACTTCAAAAACGCAGGGAATCCTTATCTATCCAAGAAATGTTATATGCATATTTATTTTAGCACATTTTTTCTCCGCTAATTGTCCCATACCTTAGGGTATGGCTAAATGACATTTTACCAACAAATTAACACTGTATAAGTGTTTGTGTGCCCTTATTCACTGTCAGTTTAATTTCTATGGTCTTTGATCTCTTGGTCAAAATACTCATGCAAACAGGAGTGCAAAATGTCTTAAAATATGTCAAGAGGGTACTTAAAAATCCCCCAAACCAAATGACCAAAATGCCCTTGCAAAATATCCTCTTAACTTGGCTTATTTTGCAAGTTTTGGTGACTTTTCTCTCTCCTCCTTGCTTTACACGAATTTGAAGCTTATTTAAGAAGCTTTTGAGTCATCATTTCACATTAATTGCATGCACATATGTCCCTTATAGCAATTTACCAAAATGCCCTCAAAATATCTCCTTTCACATAGCTTCTTTCACAAGTTTTTTGACTTTTGCACTTGTAATTATGAAGGGACACGTGTCATGTTTTTACTGGTCCAACACAAAAGTAGCTTTTCTCTTTGCCATGATGACAAGACACGTGTCATGATTTTATTAGGCCAACACAAGAGTATGTCATCATTAGTCATCATGACCTGACTTTATTAAAGTTACTTTATCGGTGTCTACTCTGGATCCTGCTTGAGTTTTACTCGGGATTGGGACACAAAATGCCAAGTTACTTGGTCCCTGAGAGGCTTCCTAACCATCGACATACTTGAGACTCTCTCGAACTGGGCTTAGTCATCCGCCTACTTTAGGCTTATTCTCAATTCTTAAGCTCTATAATTCGGGATATTACATAAGAGGCAAAAGAATCATTCTTACTGCCAATTACCTAAATTCTCTACTTTTAATCTTTAATCCTCTTCCTCCTCTTGAATTTCATTATGATAATGAGCAGATTTTTAAAATCCTTCGACCAAATGAACCACTAAGTTAACCAATAGGGACACTCAGTTTTTCTCCTATTGTCATGGCCCCACTACATAGGACCTTATGGTATATTTACTCAAGGAACTTAGTACAAAAGGAGAAGAATTTAAAAATGAAATGAAGAGATTTCATTTTTACTCCAAGAAGAATTCTACCATTCCTTTCCTAAACTTTGTTTCAGTTATTTTGTTTCATGAAAAGGCTTAGTACCTAGGGAAGAATGAGCCTCCTAAGAAGCCTGAGATGTTTGGAAAGCATCATTTAAATTTGACGATTTCATGTGAAGAAGGATCTATAGGCAATCAAGAGCCCCATGCCATGGCCTCGAATTTGAACTCCCAAAACCATGCCGGCCTTAGCTTGATGACCCCTCTTGATCCTAGCTAAGTCAGCCGAATCCCTACGAGTAGGCAAGGAAAGCGAAGAACTAAGAGAACTTTTAGAGAGAGAAAGAGAACTCTAGAGAGAGAAGCTCTGAAATGAAAATGTATTGAATTCCCTTGGATGATTTACAAGTGAGGAGGGCTCCTCTATTTATAGCCTATCACCTCTTCAATGAACAGCCATGATTTAATTCATCCTACCGTTGAGAAGGGTTCTCTAGAACCTTCTCCACAAATATCTATATTTACACAATTACAAGAGGCTCTAGAATTTTCCATACAATCCTACCTCTATGTACACATATCTACAACATTCAGGAAGTTTCTAGACTTTTCCATGTGTGAAGTCTAAACCTCTATTTAAATAAAGAGTTTCTTTGCTTGTAAAATTTCCAACGTTTCTTGCAGGGTGTGACACTCCCCCACCTATTCCAGTGATGCCCTTGTCACTGTACCGGCTGAGGATCACCCTTATCTTCATGTAATGGCTTGAGCATGCACCTATAAAGACAGGATGAATCTTTAGGTTTGAGGGAAGGTCCAGCTTGTAGGAAACCTTTCCTACCCTTCCCACGATCTCATACAGGCCTTGATACCTATGGATAAGGCCCTTGTGCTCCTTTCGAAATACTTTGAATTGTTGGGGAAGAAGCATCACAATCACTATGTCTCCCACTTGATATGCAGAGACTCGATGCTTCCAACCCACAACCTTCTTCCTCCTCTTGGTCATCTTGCCAAGTAAGGATCTTGTCACCTCAACTTTTCTGCTCAATGTATCACCCACTACATTAGCCATGCCATGTTTGTACTCTATCTTATGGTCCATCTCTTGTCTCTCTTAGAGTCTTGGTGACGTGAGGTCATCATTCCTCTTTGGGACAGGGGGAAGATTCCCACGATCCTCCACATCAGGATCCACCAACTTGAAAGCCGCAAGGTAGGTGACTTCCCTACTCCCAAATCCCTTCGCCACTTGCACAGCTGACAAGCTATTCATCTAATCATTGCTTGTCGTAGGTACTGTGCAGCCAAACCCTTTTTCAAGGATGCACAATGAATCATCACTTGGCATTAGGACGACTTTTGCCTTGCGCATGAAGTCCAAACCTAATACCACATCATAATCATCCATAGGGGCTACCAACAAATTCACGGTCCCCTTCCATGTCTCAATGCATAGTTCAACTCCACTTGTTATGCCATTGAGAGGTTTGGCAGGAGTGTTGATAGACTTCAACCATCCACCCTGTGCCTGAGTAACAGAGAGACCGACCCGCTTGGCCTCTTCGGGAGTAATAAAGTTCTGGGTTGTCCCGGTGTCTACTATCACCTTCACTGGCTTCCCGTTTAACTTAGCCTCCACAAACATGAGTCCTTTACCCCTTGGAGTAGGTTCCTTATGTCTAGCCTTTAAGACATTCAGGATTCTAAGAGACCCCATTTGCATGCTCGGCTTTTCCTCATTAGGTCCATCTCTCCCTTCAATGATGGCTGACAAGCTACCAAGCTTAGGACACTTGTTCATATAATGTGGCCCTTTGCACACCTAGCAGCTTATTGTCCTCTTCTTCTCTTCAGATTTATTCCTCTCGAGGGATTTGACAGTTCCTCCCTTGGTGAACTCCTTGCCCTTGTCTCCCCCACTGTTACCTTGTTTAGGTTCATAAGACTTGGGTTTAGAAGGCTCACCTTTTTCTCCCTTTTGATAATCAATAAGGCTCTCAGCGATGGTAATGGCTTCATCCACATTCGCTACTCCACGTCGTTGGAGTTCATGTTTGGCCCAATTCTGAAGACCATGCACAAAGTAGAACAACCTTTCGTCACTGCTGAGATTAGGAATTTGTAACGTGAGGGTAGTGAAGTCCCTGACATAGTCCTAAATCGAGGTCTTGTGCTTGAGTTCCCTCAACTTCTTTCTAGCCACATAAACCACGTTCTCATGATAGAATTGTTTCTTCAGCTCCCTCTTAAAGTCTTCCCAAGTCTCAACCGTGCAAAGGCCTTTCTCTATGTCGCCATGCTTCCTACGCCACCATAACATAGCATTATCAGTTAGGAACAAGGAA
Source organism: Acacia confusa (assembly GCA_037074495.1). Classification (NCBI taxonomy): domain Eukaryota; kingdom Viridiplantae; phylum Streptophyta; class Magnoliopsida; order Fabales; family Fabaceae; genus Acacia; species Acacia confusa. The sequence continues at coordinate 13,788,883 of CM073506.1, forward strand.
GCAATGCGTACCTTGGCTGTGTCGTCGGCCAAGTTCAGGCTCTCAGCATATCTCTCCATTTGCCACAAGAATTTTTCAACCTCCTTGGCATCACGAACGCCTTGAAATTCCTTCGGCTTAGGGAGATCCAACCTTACCTCCCTTGCTCCACTGGTACCACCCACCAACGGAGTCTTGGTTTGCCTCTCCAAAGAATTCTTAAGAGAGTTCAACTATCCCTGCATCACGGTAATGTCATCCATTACCTTTGCCTCGAGTCGCCTTATGGACTCAGTTCATTCCTCTCAGCATTAAGGTGTGAATCAACATTTGTCCTCAAGTTGTCTAATTGGCCAAGGACGTGAGTTTCAAGTGTCTCAAAGTCACCTTCCACCTTATCCACACTGTTAGCCACCCCATGTAAGGCCTCCTCCAAAGCCTCCACCTTCATCATCAATGTGGCAATATCCGTAGCTTGGTGGGACTTACTTGATCCACGGGTCTTCTTTGCTTCCCAACAACTTTGATCTCTCTACCTCTCTCGTCTCCAAAAACAACAACGTCCTCAGTCGTTCCCGTTATTTTTGCCTCCAAGATGGTTACCACGAACCATGTTCACAGCTTCGAACCTAGCTACCTCGAACCAAAGCTCTGATACCATTTTGTCAAGGCCTCGGATTTGAACTCCTAAAACCATGCCGGCCTTAGCTTGATGACCCCTCTTGATCCTAGCTAAGTCAGCCGAATCCCTACAAGTAGGCAAGGAAAGCGAAGAACTAAGAGAACTTTTAGAGAGAGAAAGAGAATTCTGGAAAGAGAAGCTCTGGAATGAAAATGTATTGAATTCCCTTGGATGATTTACAAGTGAGGAAGGCTCCTCTATTTATAGCCTATCACCTCCTCAATGAACGGTCATGATTTAATTTATCCTACCGTTGAGGAGGGTTCTCTAGAACCTTCTCCACAAATATCTATATTTACACAATTACAAGAGGTTCTAGAATTTTCCATACAATCCTACCTCTATGTACACATATCTACAACATTCAGGAAGTTTCTAGACTTTTCCATGTGTGAAGTCTAAACCTCTATTTAAATAGTTTCTTTGCTAGCAAAATTTCCATCATTTTCTTGCAGGGCGTGACACCCAGCCCCATCTATATTAAAACCTTCCAAGTCTAGAGCTCAAGAGGCACAATCTGAACTTATTCAAAAACAATGTTCACAACATCCACCTTTTACACTTGGAGCCACAATCAAGACTGTTACAACCCTAACAGCCTCACCCTTTCAGGTGGCGAGTGTTGGAAATTATGCTCTAGGGGCTAATCATTATATAACTAAAACTAATTGAGATATCGTATCTCATGTGACGCCCGGCCTTTGAGGCCTTTATTTAATCAGAGTTAATGCGGAATACAGGAATCGAGATGATTTGGATGACTTGATTTCGTAATCGAAGTTTTTGAAATTACAATAGTATGAAAATACGGACTAGTTTTTCGCAATTCGATATCTATCCCATAGAGGGATGTTAATACATTAATCCAAAACAGACGAATGATAAACGTTATATACAAACCATTAATCCTAACTTTTCCAAACAGCTCCAACTGTTGTAACCCTTACAGCTGCTCCTTGCCTTTTGATCCCGAACCATTTCCTGTTTCTTTCATGAGGTCCAGGATCCAAATGAATGGACCCCAGGGTAACAGTTAATCTTATGCACATGTATGAAATTATGAATGACATGTTAGCACATGTAAGAAGCATGGAAGAAATTACACACAAACCATAACCATAGTTAACGGCCAAGAACCGCAGTTCTTGTCTAGGACTGTAGCCCCATGAGACCGCAGCCTCAATATCCATGGCCAGGAAAATATTAACAGGTAATTCAACCAGCATACATGATCAGCTAATTAATGCATAAACATTTGCATACATGATTATAAGATTAGAGTTACCCACCTCGACCGTGTATCCTTCTTCTTCTATACTGAAGTTGTTGGAATCAAAACAATATCCAGGCCTGCCTAAAAATAATGTTTATCATCGCTATCAATCTCTTATTTGAATCGCAATTAAACTAATTATGTAAATTAGTTTAAAAGGGTTAATGATAATTAATCCCTTAATTTTTCTCTAACAATAATAATTTTATTATTATTGCAATTATTATTATTATTATTATTATTCCCATTTACTATTGGTCATTATTACTCTTTCCTAATGATAACATTATTTGTTATTATTATTAACCTAATATTATATTGTTACTAATTTCTTCTTATTTATTTAAAACCAATAAATTTAAAACCAATAAATGTTTATCATCATAAAAATATGATTTAATCTTTTTCATTTAATCCATTATGGACTAACCTTGTCAATAGTGTTAATTATTATTAAATATTTAGTGCTCTTTATACAAGAACACACACATATATATGCACCATATCCATATATACATATAGGTATTCAAAATAACTCTTCCCTTTTCCTTCACAGCCTATACACGACACACATATGAGCTACATATATATTAACTTATCTCTCTTTCTTTCTTTTACTGGACAACCCGATGCACACATATATCTACTTAGTTTCACCTTTTAGTCTTATATGAATAAAATCTTCCAGCAAGCATTCACATATTCAGCATCCGAAAATAAAAAGAGATCATGCAATAACTTTCATATTTCTTCTTCCTAGACACAATCAGTACTGTCCGAAAGAAAGAAAAGAAACATGCAGCAACATATCAGCAATTATATATTCTTCCTTTCGCAAAACAGAACCCATGACAGCAAAACAGAGATCATTTAATGCATACTCATATATTCCCTCTTTCATGCAGAAAAGGATATAACTCCATAGCAAAACACATATATAAACTATTCCCACATGAGCATTTCTTTTCTTTTTAATAGAAAGCTCACACCTTACAATATAGATACATTCAGCGTTTTTCTATTCTTCTTTTTCTTTTAAATGACAGAAAAATGCATACACTCACTTGCTCCTTTTCTTATTTTCCTTAGCCAAAACAGAAACCATGCACATAAGAAAACACATACAGAAACGAGAGAAAGAAACAACCCGATAACAGCCCCTGTTTTACGTCAGTTTTAGCTTCAGTTTTATTTTCAGTTTCAGATTCAACTAGTTTATATTTAAACCTCTTAAACTATCAAGAAAGGCGCTGAAACTTTGAGAAAAGTAGGGTCTAAAACTTACCTCAACTCTTAAGCTCGAAAGGCAGATATGGTTTGCTGGTTTCACCTCTGTTTTCAGCGATCAAAAACAGAGTAAAACAGGTTTGGCTTCACTTCTCCAACTCTCAGTGTCTCTCAACTCTCAGACTCTCCCTTTCTCTGTCTCTGCGTTTCTATTACGGGATGAAACATGAGACACATATATATATAGGATTTGATGGTCTTCCATGCAGTATGAAGGGCCGACAGCTGTTCATACACGTGTTGCTTAGCTTCTAATTAATTACCCTCTGTTTCTTTTTCTTTCGGTTCTGTTTGGTTTAGACGAGCTGATGGGATAATAGCTCAGTTTTTGGGCTTTTCGATGAGAACAGAAGCAATGGGCTGAACCATATTGGATTCTTTGCTTCCCGTGTCAGTGTTTCGGTGAGCTGAAGAAAATGGATCAAGTGGAGCTGAAAATGACTATTTTTTATCCACACATACACACTCCCTATTTGCTGGCCTATACGTGTTGGGCTTCCATATTTCCATTCATTTCTTTTTTTGTTTTTAATGTAATTGCAATTTGATTCAATTGCTATTATTGAATAATTTTCAAACAAATACAATTCTTAATTTTCTAGGCCTTAAAATATTAATCTTATAATAATTAGGCCTAAAATTATCACTTACAATTATTTCTTAAATTTATTCTTTTCCCGAAATAAATTAAAGAAAAATGGACCTTAATTTCAAATAATTATTCTCATAATTATTTTAGTCCAAATTTCATAATTTTTCCCAAGTCTAAAATAATTTTACTAATTATCTCAAGCTTTTCCTCAATCAATTTATTTCGGCCATAAAATATTATTATATCCAAAATATTTTGGCCCATAATTATTTCCAACTAAATTGCTTTTAATTTATAGAAAATATTCCTTAATTTTCAAATTCTTAATCCTGAAAATCCCTTAAGGCCAAATTTTCCATAATTAATTCTTAATTCCCAAAGTTCAAAATTTTTGGATGTTACATCTCAATTTTGATTTATGAAGATAAATCAATTATATATCTAATTAAATAGAGATATTGTATCTCTGATTTAATTTTCAAATTAAATATATTATATATCTGATTTAAATTAAATTGAGATATAATATCTTAGTTTTAATTAAATAGATATATATCTTTTCTCAGATTTAATTTATAAAGATAAATTAAATCTATAGGCTTTAAATTTTAGATTAAATAAATAGATTAGATTAGATTTATTAGATAGATTTAATTAATGTTATTTAGATCTAAAATTCGAATTCAAGATTAATTGAGACTAATCTTAAATATTTTAATATGGCTCAATTAGGGTTTTAGAAACTCTATAAAAGGACATTGATCTAGTCGTATTAAAAAGAGAATAGCCGCAAAAGAAAACCCTAGAGAAAAGAAAATGCGTAGGATACAAAAAGTATGAAGGCGCTAGCACACCAACGTTCGTGTTGAAAAGCTGTTCGGTGTGGATACCGGTAGAGGAATGCGATTCGAAGAGTCGACTTCTGCTGATCGAGATGGTAGGCCACCAATTCAAATAGAACGAGACGTACACGAGCTTTTGAAAGGTATAGTTTCTTATAATGAACCTTGATTTAAACGCGGTTGAGCGATCCTCTTTGGGATTCGTAAATTTTTTTTATTCCATTGTGTGTATGAATCCCAACAATGGTATCAGAGCCAGGTCAACCAAGCGTTTAAATTGGGTTTTATATATGCATGTATATGTGATATATGTGTTTAAACTGAATCCCTTAAGCATGTAAATTGATAGTTTGCGTTAGGGTTTCTATGAATAGCTAGTCCGTTATTGCGGCCGTTTCTAAATTGTTCAGAACGGTGGATGATCACATTGAATCATCGATCACGATCGTACATAGGTCGTATTCTGAAACGTTCGGAATGGATGATCATGCTCGGATATAATCTAAAGATATCATATTGATCTTATATTTAATTTATAAAGTAAATTAAATCTATAAGCTTATAACTCGAATTAAATAAATATATTAGATTAGATCTGTGGACAGATTTAATTAATATATTATTTTAATATTATATCATATTATAATATAATATAATATAATATAAATTTGAAAATAATAATTATATTATTTATAGATAATAATATTATTATATATAGTATTTAATTTATTTGATAAATTAAATAACTATAATAAATTGAGATATTGTATCTCAAATTTGATTTTCGAATAAAGATATAATATCTCAGATTTAATCAAATTGAGATATAGTATCTCAATTTAATTGAATAGAAAGATATCATATCTTAGATTTAATTTATAAAGATAAATTAAATATGTATGCTTATAATTCAAAATTAAATAAATATATTAGATTAGATCTGTTTGACATATTTAATTAATATATATTATTTTAATTCATATTTGAATTTTAAAATTAATTGGATTAATTTTAAATATTTTAATACGGCTCATTAGGGTTTTAGAAATTCTATAATAGATATTAATCTAGTCGTATTATAAAACGGATGAATTAGAAAGCCGTGGCTAGCTATTTGTAGCACGAAAATTGAAATCATAATATATTATAGAATTATATAATATAATTTAAATTGGAGAATTTATTATATTATATGTATTATATAGTATAATATAAATTAGAAAATTTTAATCATGAATTAAAATATGTTCTAATTTGTTGTTTGGGTATGGTGAACAACATAGCTCTAGATTTTATAATTGTTGTAAATTTAAATATGGTCTGCGAGCCATGCCTCTCTCTGAATATTCTTGATGTACATTCTCTTCTCATCTCACTCCCCTCGTATGTGAAACGAGGTTTCTCCTTATGTATTTTTTTTTATTATTTAGAGAGGTCCTCCCATTGGCTTGAAAGGATTTAAGGTTAGATGAGCCATGTTATGTCACAGTTTTAATTTAGAATTTTAATTATGTTTTGATTAGATCACTCATAATTAATTTAGAGTTTTAATTATATTTTGATTAGATCACTCATAATTAATTTAGAGTTTTAATTATGAATTGATTAGATCATCATAATTAATTTAGAGTTTTAATTATGATTTGATTAGATCACTCATAATTAATTTAGAGTTTTAATTATGATTTGATTAGATTACTCATAACTAATTTAGAGTTTTAATTATGATTTAATTAGATTACTTCTTATTAATTTAGAGATTATATGAGATACAATAGTGATTGCATTCATATAAATTGAATTAATAGGATTAATTAGATTATATTAGATAATACCCTCTAAATAAAATCTTAAGTCATAATGTCATCAATAAATGAATACTTGTCAAAACCTATATAACTCATTTATATGTTCCACCAAAGTGGATGCATTTGAGTTATCTTTGTGAGACAAGAGTGAGTAATGGTAATATTCAACATTCATTATTGTCTTGACTTAATTGAGATTATCAAAACGGTTTTGGATCTCAAGGCATTAGATGGGATTAAATGTGCCGGTCATATAATGATTGAATCCCATAAAGATCTAAGAGTTACATGTGATGTAATGGGCAAAAGGGTTGCCTACCTAAATAACTTGATTTTAAGCGTCCTGCCAAAACGGACTTAAATTTAAGCCAACTATGGATTTTAGCCCACTAATTATAATGAGGGTTATTAATTCAGTGGGAGGTTACTACTTAAACTTTGCATATATAAGTTGTAGAATCATATCATCCAGCAATACTGTCACACCATCAATGCGATCCTTCCTTAAGAAGGACAAACTCGATGAGACAAAATTTTTGGACTTGTTTGGGAACTTAAGCATTGATTCCAAACACGAAAAAAAAGGAACATCTCATCGATCTACCCATTCCTGACAAGCCAGCAACTAAAGCTCCAAGAGCTCATAAAGATGCTTACACGAAGCATCTGGATGACTCCATGGATGCAGGATGTTTGATGCCTGCCACTATGGTTCCAAACCTCGATGGAGATTTGGAACATGTGGAGGTCTTTGAGATGATTGTTCCTCTTAAGAAAGACAAAGGGGAGAAAGGGTAAAAGCTCAACTGGTAAGATCAATGAGTCAAACAGGCCTGAACTTAAACCTGCAGCCAAAAAGGCGAAACCTCCAAAAGATGGGGTCTGCTTCTTTTGTAATAAAATCGGTCATTGGAAGAGGAATTGCAAGCTCTACATCAAAGATCTGAAAAGAACAAGAAGGATAGCGGGGCTATCGCTTCAGGTATCTATGTCATAGATATTCACTTCTCTACATCCTCAACATGGGTATTAGATACTGCATGTGGTTCTCGCATTTGTATAAATGTGCAGGATCTCAAGGACAGTAGAAAATTGAATGGTGTTTCCGAGCGGAGAAATCGAACTCTATTAGATATGGTTCGATCTATGATGAGTCAAACAAATCTTCCGCCGTCCTTTTGAGGTCATGCCCTAGAAACTACTGCGTTCACACTAAATCGAGTTCCATCAAAGGCAGTTGAAAAGACACCATATGAGATATGGATTGGGAAGAAACCCAATATGTCATTTCTTAAGATTTGAGAATGTGAGGTTTATATTAAACAACAAACCTCAGATAAATTATCATACAGATCCTCAAAATGCCTTTTTGTGAGGTATCCTAAGGAAACTAAGGGATACTATGTCTACAATCCCACGGATCACAAGTGTTTGTTATCCGCAATGATATCTTTTTGGAAAAAGAGTTTATCTCTAAAAGAACCAGTGGGAGTAAAGTGAACCTCAAAGAAGTTCGAGAGCCACAAGCCAACGTAGAACCACAGATGGAAAATGGAGAAGACTCACAACAAATTGTTGAGCCTACTCAAGTAACACAAGGCCTAAGAAGGTCCAATAGAACACGGCAACGGCCTCAGAGATATGAGTTTCTGATTACCGGAGGTCGTGATATTTTGCTCATTGAGCAGAATGAACCAACCACCTATCGAGAAGCCATAGCAGGACCCAACTCCGAAAAATGGCTTAATGCCATGAAGTCTGAAATGCAATCCATGTACGACAGTAAGGTATAGACCTTAGTCGATCAACCTGAAGGTGTAAAAACCATTAGGTGCAAGTGGGTTTTCAAAGAGAAAACTAACATAGATGGTAAAGTAAATGTCTTCAAGGCACGGCTGGTTGTAAAAGGATTCACTCAAACTCATGGTGTGGACTATGAGGAAACCTTTTCCCTAGTTGCAATGACCAAATCAATCAGAATCCTTCTTGCCATTGCATCATATTATGACTATGAGATATGGCAGATGGACGTCAAAATAGCCTTCCTTAACGGAAAGCTACTTGAGGATGTGTACATGACACAACCTGAGGGTTTTGTGCGTCCGGAGGAATCTGGTAAAGTTTGTAAGCTTCAAAGATCAATTTATGGATTGAAGCAAGCATCTTGGAGCTGGAATCATCATTTTGATGAAGTAGTCAAAGAGTTTGGATTCATTCAAAACATAGATGAACCTTGTGTTTATAAGAAGGTTACTAGGAGCACAATTGTATTTCTGGTACTTTATGTTAATGACATCCTACTAATTGGGAATGACATCCCTACCTTGTAGAGTGTCAAGTCTTGGTTAGGAAAGTCCTTCTCAATGAAAAATTTAGGTGAAGTCACTTACATCCTTGAGATCAGGATCTATAAAGATAGATCCAAGAGGCTGATAGGCCTAAGTCAGAGCACATACATAGACAAAATACTGCATAGATTTAGTATGCAGGATTCTAAAAGGGGTAACATACCCATGTTTCATGGGATCCATCTCAGTAAGGATCAGTTTCCTAGTATACAAGATCAAAGAGATCGCATGAGTAAGATTCCATATGCCTCTGCCATTGGATCTATCATATATGTCATGTTATGTATTCAACCAAATGTGTCATTTGCCTTAAGTTTGACTAGCAAATATCAAAAAGATCCAGGTGAAGGTCACTGGACTGCTATCAAGAATATCCTGAAGTACATGAGAAGTACTAAAGACTTCTTCTTAATATATGGTGGCTTGGAAGATGAGCTCTGTGTGACTGGTTACATAATGCGAGTTACCAAATTGACCAAGATGATCAAAGATCGCAATTAGAATATGTATTCCTGTGTGAATGGTGGTGTAGTAAGCTGGAAGAGCTCTGAGTAAAGCACTGTAGTTGATTTTACAACAGAAGCTGAGTATATAGCAGCATCGGATGCAGCTAAGGAGGCCAATTGGATTAGAAAGTTCATTACTGAACTTGGGGTGGTTCCTACCATCTTAAATCCAATAGACTTGTTCTGTGACAATAGCAGCACTATTGCGTAGACCAAGGAGCTTAAGTCACAACAAAAGACCAAGCATACTCAAGTGCTTTCATCTTATCAGAGAAATCAATTATAGAGGTGACATAAAGATATGTAAAGTACAAGGAGAAGACAATGCCCTATGACCTGAGATCATCATGGATTCCTACATGATGAGTCACTGATCTTTGACCTAGTCAAAAATCATCCTTAACCGGGTGATGATAAAGGCTTGGATCGGGATCAGTGGTTCTCATGCAGAAGAATGTGAGTGGTCAAGATGGAATTTGTCCCTCACATTTGAGAGAGATAATACTGGGCCCTTCGATGAGTGAGTCTGAGAAACGTATAGCCATACTACAGTGGAAAGGAGTTTCCATTTCAATTATTAGACTACTCAAGAATCGAGAAAGTAATGGTCAAGAAAAGGAAGTTGACATTATCTATGCCTCATCCTTGACCAAATTATTGCGTGACAAAAGGAACGTGAAATGGTGATACGATAAGTTGTGTCGTGTCATCGATCCCCATATGAATTGGATAGTCGCAATATCCTATTAAAGGCCGCTTGTGACTTATGGGCTGGTACAATTTTGGCCCACTGCCAACCTCATGTGGGCTTGCAGGGTCGCACACAAGAATAGCTCAACACAAGCAAGTGTCCAAATTCATTGAATCTTAGATATGTCTAAGAATTAATGAATACAAAGTTTTATCTAGGGAAGATATATATATATATATATATATATATATATATATATATATATATATATATATATATAATGATTGCACCTAGTGCAATTGGGAGTTTGTTAGAAATTATGCCTTAGGGGTTAATCATTATATAACTAAAACTAATTGAGATATCGTATCTCAATTTTGATTTATGAAGATAAATCAATTATATATCTAATTAAATAGAGATATTGTATCTCTGATTTAATTTTCAAATTAAATATATTATATATCTGATTTAATTTAAATTAAGATATAGTATCTCAGTTTTAATTAAATAGATATATTTCTTTTCTCAGATTTAATTTAAAAAGATAAATTAAATCTGTAGGCTTTTAATTTTAGATTAAATAAATAGATTAGATTAGATCTATTAGATAGATTTAATTAATGTTATTTAGATCTAAAATTCGAATTCAAGATATTTGAGACTAATCTTAAATATTTTAATACGGCCCAATTAGGGTTTTAGAAACTCTATAAAAGGACATTGATCTAGTCGTATTAAAGAGAGAGAATAGCCGCAAAAGAAAACCCTAGACAAAAGAAAATGCGTAGGACACAAAAAGTAAGAAGGCGCTAGCACGCCAACGTTCGTGTTGAAAAGCTGTTCGGTGTGGATACCAGTAGAGGAAGGCGATTCAAAGAGTCGACTTCTGCTGATCGAGAAGGTAGCCCACCAGTTCAAATAGAACGAGACGCACACGAGCTTTTGAAAGGTACGGTTTCCTATAATGAACCTTGATTTAAATGCAGTTGAGCGATCCTCTTCGGGATACGTAAAGTTTTTTTTATTCCTTTGTGTGTACGAATCCCAACAATCAAGACTGTTACACCCCTACCAGCCTCACCCTTTTAGGTGGCGGGTTAGGGGGATTCCTTTTTCTTATTACCTTTTCATTGCTACTTATTCCTTTTATTATGTATCAAAGTAAACGCAACAGAGTATGTACCGATTTGGACAAATACAATATACTGGTAAAAGTACAATAAACCAAAAGATAAACAATTCTCTATAGGGTTAAGGGTACAATCATCCCAAATAAAATATTAAACAGTAAATAATATGTTACTCTCATCCAAAATGAATACAACTTTAAGCCTCCTTAGAGCATCTTCATTTCTTCATATCAACTCTTGGTCCTTGCCTTTTAAACTCCTTATCATCTCTACCTGAAGTGCATTTATCCTTAAACTAGTCTGGAGTTCAAAGTTGAACCCTAGAGTAATTGTTAAACTTATATACAATATGTATGCAATGCATGTAATGCAAATCACAATCAGGAAAACAAACATGGCATGTACCACAATCCGCAAGACTGCCTGGTCAAGACAAGCCCCCAGACCAGTGCACAAAGGGCCTTAGTAGTCAAGGTAGCCAACCCCAACCACCTACCCTAGGGCCTCAATGGACACCTATAAACACACAGTCATATAGGCCCCACCCCACATACCTTAGGACTCAGTAGACACCCATGAACACATAATCACATAGGCTCTACCTACCCTACATGCCTTGCCTCAGTAGCACTCCTACAAGTACTACCTACCCTGCATACCTTGGGCCCCTCAGTAGTCACCATAGAACGTGAAGTCCCATAGATACTACCTACCCTACATCTACAATCACGATAACACATAACATATAAGAGCTACATAAAGTATGCAAGTTTATAGTTACTACCCGGCACTTCCTAAAAGCGGTGAACTCTTCCCTTAATATCAAAGATGCTTCCTACACGTAATAATACCCTAGATACAGCCAAACACCATGCTTTCAATCACACATTCAAACTTTACTTCTAGTTTTATAAAATTCGCATAGCACATGAATTTCCACAATTTCTAATCCAACTTCACAGATTTTTAATAAATTCTAAAATACTCATATTGACGTGAAATCAATGGCCTTAGAACCCTTAGGATGTCTATTTTATGGGAAAAATAATTCCCAAAGCCAAATGGGTTTGAATCCTTTTCTGATTCCCAACCTTTGGCCACTGGTCCGAGAGAAAAATCCTGTTTTAAATTCATTTTCATTCTTAAATAGATCTCTGTTGGAACATCAAAAAGACACAAAACCCTATATCAAAATCATTCCTAGTTCGAGCAAAAAAAAAATCCTGTTTTAAATTCATTTTCATTCTTAAATAGATCTCTATTGGAACATCAAAAAGATACAAAACCCTATATCAAAATCATTCCCAGTTCGAGCAAAAAAAAAAAAATCATTCCCAGGATGTATAATTTTACCATGTAAAATTTCAAAGTATTTGAAGCTCATTTACTATGTGAAAACAACCGATTTGTCTTCGTTGCCCAGAAACCAAAAAAATTGGCAAATTTTTGTATATTAGAGACTTAGGCTTTAAGAGTTTAGAAAAAGATGATCTTACATGTCCCCACATAAAAACATGGACTCAATGGAAACCTCAAAAATATGTAAATCCCACTGCAACTAGAACGAAAACACCATAAGGCAGAAGCAAGAATCTTTAGGTTGGTGGTTAGGGACTTATCTTGAAATTTAGGTTGCGTATGACCTCCTTCCCTTCCCGAACCAAGACTTTCAGCTAGACCCTCTTCTTCCTCATCTTGAGCTCATCCTTAGTATGGGGAAAATGAAGGGAGGAGTGCCCTCTATATTGACTCCGAAGGTGCAAGCTATTATCCAACTTCAGTTATTACCCACTGGACGAAAGGATGTCTTGGATTTAAATATTATTTCTTGACACAAAGCTTCTAGAGAGCTCCTTGGGCAGATTGGAAATGCATTCCAAGGCCAAAAATGAAATTCCAAAGTTTCCCCTAGCTGTGGTCTCTGAAATTACTAGTTGTAGGATTTAGGTCTAGGGGTAAAATGGTCATTTCGCATTGTTCTTTCTCCTAGGCCGTAGGACCCACAAGATCTGCCCTTGGATATTCCATAAATGTCATTTATTAGTGTCATAATTACATGTCTTTCACTTGTCATGTCAATTTCAAAAGATGTAGTCTAGATTAAACTGGATTATTTTATTCTTTCTGTCTCATCATAATTGCTTGATGTGACTTGTACTTTCTTAACAAGTGATATGACCTTACATTTACTCTCTTGGCCCACCTAATTTTCGTCCCCCTCTTGTATTTGGGCCTGGGCCCGACTCCGGAAACCCCTAACTAGTCCCACTCAGCTACCTTTTGCTGGTTACACTTTCCTCGTAATTCGTGCTACACAATTAGACTTGTCTAGGGTCCAAATCATCAGTCTCTTCTCCTTGACCACAGGTGGTCGAAATATAGTTCCTTGGGAAGCAAGAAATCCATATTTTTATATCCCAGTTGGTTCCCCTTTGTTAGTTAATGTTCCCCCAAGTCTTTGAGCTTGTAATTGAGCCTTTATATGTGTTTAAATCAGCTTTTCCTATCCCTTGATGTGGCTGCACGTTTTTCTTTATTATTAGGGAACAATAAATGTATATTTTAATGTCTCATAATTACATCATACTTTGTGGTGCCAAAAAATCAAATATACAATCTTAAAATGCCATGTGTCCCACTATTATCATTACCTTTGTCTTTTGTAATCATGAAGAAACATGTGTCACCATTCTATTTGTTCAACACAAAAGTATGTCATCATTAGTCATTATGACCTTACTTTATTAAAGTTACTTTATCTGTACTTGCTCGAGATCCTACCCGGGTTTTACTAAGGTTTTCTTCACAAATACCGATGTTCTCTAAAAAACATAGGGCATCCCTGACTACCCTGAAAATGCTACATACTCACTTATACTGACATACTTTTGCCCAACTAATTGTCCTATACCTTAGGACATAGTTAGGCAGTATCTTTCCCAATTGGATTTACATTGTATAGGTCCTTGGTGCCCCTTTCTATTAGCACTTTAGTTCCACTGCTTGAACATACTAGATCCACTAACCCATATAGCTGAGTTACTTAGTCCTAAGGAGGCTTCCTAAGCCTCGACATTCCTGGGACTCCTCTTGAATCGGGCTTAGTCGATCGCCTACTTTAGACTTATTCTCAATTCTTAAGGTTAAAATTCGAGGTGTTACAAAGACTATAGTGGTGAAGGCTATCTCTGAATGTGTAGGTCATCTTGAGCTAACTGAAAAATTGGAGATTGAGATTGGCAAGTTGGTGAATGAGGTCACCAAGGTACATGCTGATCAAGAGGAAATCAAAGAGGAAGTTGGCAATCTTGGTGGCCACATTGAAGATCACAGTGCAAGTCTCACCAATGTTCACAACACATTGTGGGCTTTGACCAACAAAGTGGATAGGCTGTTGAATACTCAGTCCTCTAATCCCCTGGACTTGGCAAATAAAACTTGAGTCACTAAGTATTGGCTCTAGTAATCAAAATATATTTCAATGTAACAGTTCAAACTCAGGCTCAAGTTACCGAGAACTGACTAGAGTCATTATAATGCATAACCCCTTCACGTTGTATGCTCACATGCATGGGGTTTCAATACTATAGTGCAAGTCTCACCAATATACGCTCGCATGCATGGGGTTTCAAGATGATGCCCTAATCTTCTTTCATTGTATTTGTTTGTTCTTAACGTTGTATTATGTGAATTTTAATTTAAAAGTCCATTAATTAATTACCGAGTACTCACGAGAGGACTTTGTTTTGTTTGTTCTTAATTCATTAAACGCAGGGGTAACTCAAGGGTAGTAATCTAAGGGTTGTCCAAAATGAAAACATGACCTTGTATGTGATCAAAACAGATCGAAATGTCTTAAAGACTCCAACAACATTTAAACAAACATAAATTATTCACTATTTTATATATTTATTTATGCTACTTGATAAAGAGCAACAATATCCACTACATTAAAAAAAAGCTTCAAATTAATCCTCCATGTCGTTGCTGCCGGAGGAGGAGTCACTAGAGTCTTGATCAGCTTGAGAAGAATGGTACTCAACATTATTGGCGTGGAATACCATGTTGAGCTTGCAGTTGACAGTGTGAATCAGGCCAACCAATTTGCTGAGGCATCAGTCGACGTGATTAACACGGTCCATCAGGTGCTCTAGCATTTGCTTGGAGGATGGGTTTGGCGGTAGCAGAGGAGGCCTTTGTGCTTGGGAAGGAGGAGGAGGAGGAAAATGAGGACCCGGCGGTGGTGGTAGGGCAACCATTATGGTGGAGCCTAGGATCAGAGGTGAAGGTTGTAGAATAAAATGAGGATGTGAAGAAGAATGCGAAAAAACTAAAGTAACGAGGGGCTTAAATAAAGCACCATCGTCGAAGTGTCCTCAGAATATGAGGAGACGCATACTAAGCCAAAGAGACTGTGAACATTCATTGAACACAGAGTTTAAGGATACGACTCTAGAATTTGGAAATTTGAAATAACGGGACTTTTAAGACTAGATATTGTAAGACAAACATTATTATAAATATAAGGCATTTATTTATATAAGAAAAAATTCGTACAAAAAATTAAGGACAGACTTTTGGGATCTAATATTTTAAAAGGACGGTCTTAAAAGTATTTTTAAGACCAGCCATTGTTGAAATGAGGTCTTAAAGGTATTTACAAAATTCAACTTAAATTCTGATTGTTTCAACTTAAAAATAAATTTGGGAAAAAAATTAAAAATAAATTAGTAGACCTTTAGGATCGGATAAATATAATAATTAGGTCTTAAAAGTTGTTTAATTGAAAATTTCAATTATGTACTCTTAGGACTGGCTACTTTATAAGAAGCCAGTCTTAAAAGTACATTTAGGAGCGAGTATTTATAAAATACTCTCTTAAAAATTATTCAATAATTATATATGCCAAATGAATCCCATTCATTCTCACATATTTCGTTAGGTACAAGATACAAGATACACATTCTTACTACCTCCTTACTGCATCCTTGATAATCAACTATCCAAAGACAATGGTTACATACAAGATAACCCCTCACAGGGGTACTCCTCATGCTCATGGCTTCCTTAGATCTCTCTGCTCTTCTCGAGTGGTTAGATACCAGATAAACCCTTGTAGGGGTACTCCTCATGCTTGTGCCTTCCTTAGATCTCTCTGCTCTTCTCGAGTGCATTTTATTTTGACGGAGGAATCTCGGGTCGTTGGACCTATTGATATTTCAGATGATGAAGAGATTGCCAACCCCCTCTAGCCTTCAAACCACAAAGAGGTTCCCTATCCCGCCTTCTTACAATATTCATCAACCTCCTGGTCCCAGCACACCTATTGCTGACACCTCCCCTCTTTCCTCTGATAATGAAGTGATACTAATGCACATAAGAAAGGAAATGACTGATCTCCGGCAGGAAATTTCTGCTGCCGATGCCAATATCTCCAAGACATTAGTCGATATTAAAAATTAGGATTTTTAGTCACATTATATATTGTTATTGTTAATTTTCAGTTTGTTATTCTTATTTTTCTTTTGTACTTGCATATTCTCCTAGTAATGTAAAAATAAAAAAGAACTAAGCTTGTAGCTTCTTTTTATTCATAGTATCCATTAATGGAAAAAGCTTATATTCTCTAGTGTTCCTTTATTTTCATTTAGTTGTTGTCACAATCTTTCAATTTAATTTTAAAGAAAATGAGGACCTTTAGAATCAAATACTTTATAAGTAACTGGTTTTAAAATTAAATATTTAAAAGTTATGACCGGATTATTTTAAACCTCTGGTCTTAAATACCTTTAGGACCGGATACTTTATAATTCGCCAGTCTTAAAACTCCCATTAAATGAATACCTTTAGGACCGGATACTTTATATTTAATCAGTCTTAATAAAATTAAATATATTAACAATCTTTGTTGCGCAGAAAAATTAAAGTTCCCTCTCTGAACTTCTCCTATCACATTGAAAGTGATAACTCATGTTCTATCTCCATTGTTTATGTGTTGCTTCGTCGCTGCTGCACGTTGCTTTCTCGACAAGCTAGTGCTGGTCAACTTATCACTTTCTGGTTGGTTCCTTAGTTAAATGGTGATACACCAAGCTATAAGAGGTGTTTCGGTTTTATAACATTTTGATTTGTCTGCTTATCGTTCTAGGTTTTTCATGGGTTGAACGAAATTGATAAAATGTTCTCATGGGTTCCTCTTTTATTAATGAATATTTTATTTTCAAGTTTTTGCACTTGATATCTATCCAACTAGCCAACAAGTGTTTTTAGGGTGACTTGTGTTGTCTGCAATAGCAACGTTCGTGGAGAAGAAATCCTCAGCTAGAGAATTTGAATTTATATGCTACAGGTGAGTCTACAAGACCTTCATGTGATGCATTTATTTTGCGCGCATACATTTATTTTTCTTCTTAGATTCACTGTGATGCATTTAATAGGCAAAGTTACTCCTTCAAAAAAATAAATAAACAACATAACCTACATTGAGCATATACATTTGGACTTGGCTTAGTTTATATGTAATTTTCAATGTTTTCAGATAATTTATGTTAAATCTTTCCGTCAATAGATATTATATTATGGAACACAGTTGTATAAATGCATTATGGACGAGTGTTGAATATGAGAATGGAGTGAGGGAATTTATAGAATTTGCTAAACGAAATGCATATGATGATAGTGGGAAGTTTTATTGCCCACTTGTAGAATGTTTAAGTGAGAGGCGATTAAGTCTTGAAGTTATATAGACACATTTAATTTGTGAAGGATTTTGTAAGACCTATACAGTATGGGTATGGAATGGTGAAAAAATGTCAAGTGCATCTTACCATGGTGAAGTGCCCTTTGATGATGACACGAATATGGATAATCGCATAGAGGACATTATTCATAATGTAGGAGAAGTGGCTTTTAAGCAATCACATGCATATGGTAATATGTGCAGTGATGGAAAGACGTCACTGTGCCTTAGGTGTAAAAAGTACCAATTGTTAAACGCTGTATTGAAATTGGTCAGGTTGAAAGCACATCATGAGTGGACCGACAAGAGTTTTTCAAAAATGCTTGAGGCTTTTAAGGACATACTTCTCGATGATAATGTGTTACCGAATCGATACTATGATGCTAAGAAAATATTTTGTCCATTGGGGATGGAATACAAAAAAATCCATGCATGTCCAAATGATTGTATTGTATAGAAATGAGTTTGAAAAATAAGTAGAATTGTCCGATATGTGAAACCCCAAGATACAAATAAAAAAAAGGGACCTGTAAAAGTGTTGTGGTATCTTCCAATCATACCAAGGTTCAAGCACTTGTTTGCTAATGAAAATGATGCAAAAAATGAGTAGCATGTAGATGAGAGGATGTCTGATGGAAAGCTTCAACATTCAGCTGATTCTTCTCAATGGAAAAAAAATCGATCACTTATTTCTTAACTTAAACAAAGAACCTAGGAACCTCAGGCTTGCCTTTAGCACGGATGACATGAATCCCTATGGTAGCCTTAGTAGCATACATAGTTCATGGCCTATACTCCTGATTATTTACAACTTATCTCTTATGTTATGCATGAAATGAAAGTATATCATATTGTTTATGTTGATTTTGGGACCAAAACAACTCGGAAAGGACATTTATGTTTTACCTTGAGCCCTTGATCGAAGATTTGAAAGAGTTGTGGGAAGAAGGTGTCGATGTTTTTTACTCTTTCAGGAAGGAGGTTTTTAAATTGTGAGCCATAATATTCTGTACTATAAACGATTTCCCAACATATGATAACTTGTAAGGGTATAGTGTAAAAGGCCATAAAGCATGTTCGGCTTATGAGGAAGGCACATGCTACCATCAACTTCAACATAGAAGAAAGATGGTTTATCTTGAACATAGGAGATTTCTTAAACCGAGCCACCCATATCGTCGATTTAAAAAAACTTTTTTTGGTAGCCAAGAGTATGAAGATGTTTCGATGGCATTGACTGGGGAGTAAGTTCATGAAAAAGTGACAAATATCAGTGTGATCTTTGATAAGACTGCAAAGAGTAGAAAAGAAACAAATATATAGGAAAAGAGATTTATATTCTTCAATCTTCCATATTGGCGTAATATTGATGTGAGACATTGTATTGATGTCATACATATAGAGAAAAATGTATGTGATAGTATTGTTGGCATGCTTCTCAACATACAAGATAGTTCCAAGGATGGTGTAAAGGTAAGATTAGATTTGCAAGTAATGGGAATACGTGAAGACTTACATCTAAGGCCATATGGTAAGAGAACTTATCGTCCTCCAACTTCTCATACTTTGTCTAAGGATGCAAAAAAGAGATCTGTATTCTTCAATCTTCCATATTGGTATAATTTTCATATGAGACATTGTATTAATGTCATACATATGGAGAAAAATATATGTGATAGTATTATTGGCATGCTTCTCAACATATAAGATAGTTCCAAGGATGGTGTGAAGGCAAGATTGGATTTGCAAGCAATGAGAATACGCAAAGACTCACATCCAAGGTCATATGGTAAGAGAACTTATTGTCCCCCAACTTCTCATACTTTGTCTAAGGATGAGAAAAGAAGTTTTTGAGTGTTTACATGGCACAAAAGTTCCCTCGGGGTATTCTTCAAATTTTAAGAGGCTTATATCGATGAAGGACTTGAAATTAGTAGACCAAAAGTCTCATGATTATCATGTCTCAATACAACAACTACTCCCAGTAGCTATTCGAGGCATTGTCGAGTATTAACCTCAACACATTTTTACTAGACTTTGTTTCTTCTTCAATGTGGTTTGTAGTAAAGTTTTCGAGATTGTAAAATTGGATAAATTGGAAAATGAAGGATATTTGATATTATGCTAGCTTCATAAGCTCTTTCTTCCTACATTTTTTGGCATTATGGTTCATCTAATTGTTATCTAGTGAAGGAGATAAAGTTGTGCGGCCTTATCCATTTACGATGGATGTACCCAATTGAAAGATTTATGAAATTCCCGAAAGGGTATATGAAGAATGCTTACTGGCCAGAAGCATCAATTGTTCAGAACTATGTATTTGAAGAAGCCATAGAATTTTTTTCAAAATTATTTGGTCAAAGTAAGACATATTGGGCTTCCTAAACGTCAGCATGCTTAAGGGGGTAAACGAGGGGCTTCAGTGAAGAGTGTGGATCCTGATGAATTGTCACAAGTCCACTTATACATATTGAATAATGTTGATGAAGTTTAAGCCAACATAGATGCAAATAAAGAAGCTGTAAGGAAATGAAATCATCGAATGACTGAACAAAAGGTTAATTAGGGAGCATAACAGAACTTTTGCAAACTTGTTCAAGCAAAAGGTCAAGGGAGATGAATGTGTTTCTGATACAATAAAATGGTTAGCACGTGGTCCTGAGATTGATGTCATAAGTTGAAATTCGTATATGATCAATAGTTATACATTTTACATGAAGTCCCTAGATGATAGGAGCACCGTCCAGAATAGGGTGTTATGTTAGAGGCTGAATCTATGCACTTCTTCTCTTCAAAAGACAAGAGGCCTAAGTTGGCAATCATGCCTTATTATAGGGTTATTGACGAGATTTGGGAGGTGGACTATGTTAAAATTAAATTTTTTGTTTTCAAATGCAAGTGGGTTAATGTCAATAATGGTATTCAGATCGATCGGCTAGGGTTTACATTAGTCGATATCAATAGCAGAAGTTTTGGAGATGAACCTTTTTATTATGGCATACCAAGCAAAACAAGTGTTCTATACCACAGATCAGGAAAATAAAATGTGATATATAGCTCTCCAAGGGAAAAGGGTCATTGGTATTGATGAGGGCATTCATTCAAATTATAGTCTTCCTGAGAGTGCTTCTTTTTCAAGGGGTTTACTGGTCATGAACAAAGAAGATGAAGCGGATAATGAACCCGGAATAAGAAATGATCATCATGAAGGGATATGGGAGGATATCCCTTTATAAAAGAGACAATTCATAATGTATGTAATATTCATATGCAAAAGTTTTTGAAAACTTTAAGGTTTTAATTATATTCCTTCTTAATTATGTTCTTAAACAATGTCACTAATTGTGAAGCTTGATTTTTATATTTGTGGCGCAGAATCCAATCGAAAGGGGCTCGTTGTTACAAAAGAAGAGGAATGATGGTTATGTTGTTGGGTGGGAATTTGATGAATTAGGCATGTATGTTCATTTACGTGTTGTATAGTCTTTGTAATTCATTCTATATATTTGTAACTTAATTATCTTATATTGTATATGTATTATTCATTTATTAGGTGTGTATTGTAATTGTATATTCATTAAGATACCAAAATGTAACTCATGGTGAATAATCTTTGTATACTTTTCCTATTCAATTATAGTAATTCATAATGGATTGTTCATATATGCATGGCTTGTAGATTAGAGTACTATCTAATTTAGATGCTGGATTGGGTGGTGGATGTGGTATGATCAAGAAGAAAACATGGGAAAATTCCACTTTTTAGACCGGTGTGTTTAGTGTCCAATCTTAAGAGTCTAACTTTTTAGACCAAACGTTTTTCTTTACAGTCTTACAAGTCCTAAACTATCGGTCTTAAAAAAACCAATTTTT
This sequence comes from Acacia confusa, assembly GCA_037074495.1. Lineage (NCBI taxonomy): Eukaryota > Viridiplantae > Streptophyta > Magnoliopsida > Fabales > Fabaceae > Acacia > Acacia confusa. The sequence goes on from CM073506.1 coordinate 13,810,636, forward strand.
AACACCGGATTTCCATATAAGTTTGGTCTTAAAAATAATAATTTTAACACCAGATTTTTGTATAATTCCGGTCTTAAAAGAAATACTTTTTAGACCGATGTATGTAATAGTAAGGTCTTAATTTTAGGTTGAGACCGGCCCTTTTATAGTTCGATTTTTAAGACCTAATGTTTTTTAATGTCCGGTCTCGTAATATTTCTTTAAGACCGGTTCACGTCCGGTCTTAAAAGTTACATACTTTTAACTTAAAAGTTACATACTTTTAAGACCACTTGGAATAAGACTAGTCGTTGATCCGATCTGATGGGGCCTTTTTCATCCAATCTTAAAAGCCTTTTTTGTACCCGTGATATATCGAAATCGTTTGGAAAATTTGGAAACTCCAAACAAATCTTGTTGTCGTGTCTATAAAGAGAGGTCCTCACTAATTTCAATAATGTTTTTCTTCTTATTGAGTTCGCTTTTAATAAATAATAACTACATACTTTTTTCAGTTACACGAATAATGACATATTTTATTTAGTGAAACATGAGGAAGCTGCTGCTTTGATTTATTTTATTACGATACGACCTACTTCCCTCAACAAAACTTGATTTTTCCTTTATTATTGCCCTCATGTTAAGTAAAAATTCTTCATTGATCGAATCCTTATATAACTGGCTGATAATTGAATATTTACATACTTATTTGTATCTTTTGGGTAAAAAATTTTGGATTATTAGCTAATAAATAATGGGCTTTAATGCTTATTTGGGTTTTAGGCTTTTATTTAGATTTAATTCATTTTCATGATAAAATTCCAGATTTACAATGTTTCACTATTTTAACCATAACTTTTGAACCAGACATCGAATTAGCCTCATTTTTGTCTCATATTTTAGATGATTCAAAGAGCTACAAATGTTATGAAGACTCAGATAGCAAATTCGAACAAGAGATGGTCAAACTTGAAGCCAAAGTCAGAGACGTTTTTTTGGATTTTTAGTTGTGCCCGAATTTTGTATTTAAAAACTCATTTTGTCATTTATTTCGTTTTGGGCCATTGTGCAGCCCTAGCCCATTTCCATTTTAGGTTAAATTTAAGTTAGGCAGCCGCCACACACACCTTATGTCATTACATTTTTGGATTATTTTGGATTAAAGATAAGAGTTTCATTTTTCTCTACAATGTTCTTCATGTTCTTCACGTTCTTCATCTGTTCTTCATTTTTTCCAGTCATGTTTGGCTAAATTTCTCTGATTGACCCAACGTTGAAGATTCTATGATTCATCCAGAGAGCTTGTGCTTAATCGGTAACTTTACTCGTTTCTGTTTTCGTCTTTTTGGATTCGATTTCTGGAAATAGTTCAAAAGTTAGATTTAATATTCAGTTTGGTTCATCCCAAGGACTGAGTTTGAACTAGGTTTAAGTGTTGTTATGCAATAGCACAGCGAGATGCCACTGTTCGGGCAAATGGTAGGCGATCATCTAGTTGAGGGATTCTCGGACGGATGCAGAGATTTCGGTTTGTCCACAACCAATCACGAGTTCGTTCATATTTCGTTCAATGATGAAAGTCTCTGGAATCTGAAATGTTGGGTTAATCGATTTTAATATGCTTTTGTCTATTTTTATTGTTTTATTGTTTTACTATTACGAATTAAACCTACTGTGAATTCATTGGGAAACAATCCAGGTTACACACTATACTGCAAATCTTTGTTAACTTGGTTATTTTGGGAGATTATGACAAATCTCTGTCACTGGCCGCTTCAATTATTTTATAGTGGTACAAGTATTTCTTTTCTAAATGCCAATGTAGTTGCTAGCTAGTATAATATGTGTATTGCTCTATCTAATTTTTATGATATAACTAAATCCTTTTGACTGAGTCATATTCAAGCATTATTTGCCTTAGTGGTTAGCTTTTGCAAAGGCTTTTTTTACATTCACAACTCAAGATCCCGTGCTTAATCAATCAAAACCTCTTTCACTATGACCCGTGTCTGTTTTTCACTCTATCTGTTTTTCAATCAAAATCTTATATATGTTAAATATAAGACTTAGTTTATTAATATACATAAATAAATAAATAAAATTTAGTAAGTTGGTTATTTGGTATTAACATATATCAATTATGAAATTATGAAATGTGTGTCACTCTTCATAAAATACTTTATTTTGATGGGGTATTAAATGTGGGAGATAAAAAGTGAGAAAATTTGTGAAATAATTCATGGGTGTAATTTGGAGACCATATTAAATGAGGGATCCAAAGAAATTTAAGATCCTGTATTTTGGATCAAATAAAAAAAAATCCCTCAATTGAGTCAAATTATATTAAGGATTGAAGTGATTATTAATTAAATTTTGATTAAACATATTTTTTATGCATTACATTATTACATAACTAAGATTTTTATAACGAGTAACATTATTCATAATTTATGAAAAATTGTGGCTTTTTATGCAATCAAGTGCAAAAATTATATAATCTTTCTTCTTAAAACTAAGATGTTTTTTTTTAGAGTTTGTAAATGCTTGATACCATTAAAAGAAAATAGTCAATTAGTGAGAAATTTTATCACTAATTAATTAGTGATAGTTTATTTGACAACATAACCATCGAATTCAGTCGCTAACCCATGGTTCTTTTGTCCTTGGGGTAGTTTAGCTATGTTTTCATACTTCTACACACACACGCATTATAAACTTTTTTTGGTTAATTATTATTCATTTGGGAATTAAAGACATTAGTCAGGGTTTAGGTAGTGTGTCAAGTGATTAATAATGGGTTTCTTTAATTTCTTTGTCATGTGGCATGAAGATGCTCTTTAGAGGACGAAGCTTCGGAGCACTGGGGTTGAGTTTCGGCACCAACCATTTTCCAGCAAAATCCTCTCATTTAATGTTTCTCATAGATAAAAACCAATTATACATTGACAAATTGGTGGTTAAGGGAATTAATTTCCAATTTCATAAAAATAGTTAAGAGATTGCAATCTTGTTTTGTCTTATTATGTGAAGATTTTTAATCATTAATTGCATATTCTTACATAATTATTTGCTATTTGCTATTACTTATATTTGACCATTTATAACTCAAATTAGAGCTTTGGAACTAGTGATGATATTTTTAGTTAGGCTTACTAAAACTCAAATATGACTTTTTTTTTTATACAAACGACTGCATTTATAATCTAAAAGCAATAGAGTAATTAGAGAATATTATATCAATGATTTTTTTTTTTTGTATTTCAGAAGGCAAAAAAAAAAAGTGGAAAGTGAGGATAACGTTGAAAATATTATATCAAATAATTATATTAAAACATTGAATCGGTCAGATAGCATATATTATCTTGAGATGTTAAAATAAAATATTATCTTCTATTTTAAATATAAGATTCATTTGAGAATTTTGGTCTGATCCTAAATATTAAGGTTAAAAATTGGGAAAATTGATGTCAGGGCCCAAGGTAATAAAATAATTACAAAAAAGGCCCAAGAAACATTCACATGCCAGAAAAGGCCTTTTCTGGTATTATTTCAAAAAGCGTTAGCAACTATATCAGTAGGGATTAACAATTATATCAGTCACCGTTAACAACTAAATCAGTCTAATTAACAACTAACAACTACATCTATAGCAATTAACAACTACATCAGTAGCAATTAGCAACTATATCCGTACACTTTTTTTTGAAATAATGCCAGAAAAGGCCCTTTCTGGTATGTGAATGTTTCTTGGGCCTTTTTTGTAATTATTTTGTTACCTTGGACCCTGAGATCAATTTTCCCTTAAAAATTTATAAGGCTCAATACTAGCTCAATTCCCTCTTATCCCCTATATTAATTTTTTATAATAAATTTTATTATTGTGCATTAAATTTAATCTTATATTTAATTTTACTAATTACGTAAAAGTATATAGAAGAGAGTCAAATTATTATTTTTTTTTTTTGAATCAAGACAAAATGATACCATTAAATAATAAGTGTTTGATGTATTACAAACACTAAGAGACTCCTGAAGAAGTAAAAGAAAGACAAAACCATTGATAGGAAATAGTCTCAACAACAAGAAAGCGAAAATCATATAACACAATGTTATAAATATTGTTTATGAGTTGCTACTCTATGGATTCCAAAACTGATTGAAGGAACTCACGAGTAAAGTTGTGAACTCGTGAATTTAAACAAATTCGTGACAGTGAGGTAAATCTGTATTGTGAACTCGAATCATAAACTTATGAGAGATTATTTTATCTTTAAAAATATATTAATAGTGTATAATTAAAAAGTTAAAATAAAAAAAAATTGGTTTAAATATTTTTTAACTTTAAATAATTGAAATTAGATCCATCAACATTCATAATTTATCATATTTAATAAAAAAAACATAAAATTTATATTCAAAGCCATTGAACATGATTAAACCAAAGAAGTTAATAGGAGTTTAAAAGTGAGTTAATATTGTTTTGTAAGTTGGAATTATAAAAACGGTAACATCAGTATATTAACTTATGAGTTTAACTAAGTTTACAATGATCATGAGTTTATCAGTGATTTGACTCGATTTTATAAGTTAAAAATGTATATACGCAAACCTTAGAGTTAACTCACGAGTTTGACAATAATACTCACAAGCATATCATTTACTGCATGAGATTCTAGTACTCATTAAATCTAACACAAAAGATAGGGAGAAGTACATTTGGGTCCCAAGGACCATAATTAATTACAAAAAAAGTCCCATAGTAATTACAGAAACATTAACAACTGAAAATGTTATTTTTACAACTGGAAAATGTCATATTTACAACTATAACTTTTTTGATATTGGAATTCTAAGACTTTTTGTAATTTTTTTCAGTTCCTTGGGACCCAAATGTAATTCTTCCCAGAAGATATATGTGGCGTGTGTATATGTGGAAGAATGAGATTCCATTATTGAACAACGTGAGCTTAGTCTATCTTACACTCAAGCCAAGACAGAAATCCTATCATTAATTAAATTAGCTAATTAATTAATCAGTCTTTTGTCTATTAGAACATGTTACGTCTCAAGTACAAGATGCTATCTATAATTTGACTCAGGTATACTCTCTCTCTCTCTCTCTCTAGACACATACACATAGACGGACACAAGAAGGGGCGAGGGGTGGCACCCGCCCCCCCCAAAAAAAATCCCAAGTGTCCGATCCATTTGCTTTCATATATATATATATATATATATATATATATATATATATATATATATATATATATATATTGCATGATTTGCATCCCACCATTTGTTTCTTTGATATATATTAAAAAAATAAAGAGGTGGGGCCCAATTAATACTCCCTCTGATATTTATTATAAGGTACCAATTACCAATTCTTACAAACCAATAAAAATAGCTAAAGTTAATAAAGTTGTCTTAAAATTTAAGTAATTTACAATATTATCCATACTAATTGTATTAAAGTTTGATATTATATTATTATTACTCTCACCTACTACTCCTATTAATTATGAGCATACATTAAAAAAAACAATTGATGCTCATTGAAAACAAGCAAGTGCCTTATAAAAAGGACAAAATAAATTTTTTAGTTGGTGCCTTATAATAAGAACCAGAGGGAGTATATCCCAACCCCACTTGTTTTTCGCTTTTCCGAAAATCCTTCGTCCCTTCTTCCTCTGTCAGGCGGCTCATCCCCATTTTTTTCAACAGCTTACGACAAATTTTAAGAATCAATAATGTACTTAAATTCACTCATTTTCATTAAATTTCTTTCATGAAATTTATTATATATAATTTTATCTTTCTAATATTACTATTTTTATACTGATTAGAGAATATTTTTGGGTTAATATTTTGGGCAAGTTTTGAGTTTTGTTAAAAAATAGCTATGGGAATATAAATGGTAACTAATAGTTAATTTTAATTGGTTTACTTTTATTATTAATAATATTTTTAAAATTATAGTGGTCATGAAATAATTCATGACCTTTGTAGATAATTATTATAGGGAAGAGTACTACCGTTTATAATTATTTTAAGAGAAATAATAGTGGGTCTTTGCCATCGTTTACCATTTCTCTACGATGAAGATAATCAAGAACATGCTTTAAAATATAATAGAAGACCAATTTCTTATTGATTCTTTAATTACATACATTGAAAAGGAAATTGTTTTGAGTTTTAACACATATCCAATTATAGATAAGTTTAACAATATGGAAATATGTAGAGTAAGATTCAGATGAAGTAATCTTAGTTTCTATAATAGATTTCTTTTAATTTTTTTGTATATTAGATCTATATCATTTTTTAAATATTTTTATTTATGATGTAATATTTATTATATTCACCCCTGTATATATATAAAAAGCCTTGTTTTATGTGTTGTACTTGGTATGATATCGAAAAAATATTTTATATATATATATATATATATATATATATATATATATATATATATATGAGACAGCTAGGTTATATGTTTAAACACTGAGAAAATATGGGTATGATGACATCCACATCATAAATTAATTCAGTTTTTAACCAACCATGATCCAAGTTATAGAAGGATACCTGTCCTTTTTCATATAGGAATACTTTTACAGAGAATAAAAATTCTAAGACCTTCTTCCTTTAGATCAAGATTAGCACAGCCTTCCTTTATTTCCTACGAGAGGCGTAGCTGGATTTTTCTATGATTTTATGTTATCATAACGAAATCTTAACCTTACTTAAACATATAACCATGTATGACTCAGTGGATCATAACTATTAAATTTCTGATAATATTACTCCCTAATTTGATCCCCTTAGAAAGTTAAAAACTCATACCTTATATTTCTTCCACAGCAAAATAAAATATTCTTCAAAGAAAGAAATGATTAAACTTCTGAAATTTTATTTGTTAAGAAACTGGAGAGTGTACAATGAAAGGAGTGAATTGAGTGAGATTTCAGCTCGGTGTGTACTGCAATGCAAAGTTGCAAAGCTTTATATAGACAGTCGGCATTCCAACTGCTTACAATTCTAACAAAATACTTTTACACGTAATGAAACCTACTAATAATACCTATTACAACTTTAGACAATCTTAAGACATAAAGTTTGGCTAAGACATAAAGTAAAAGTTGATAAAGTTGATAAGGCTTCAGTTTCATGTGTAACATTGCAAATTTCAAGATGCCTTTCTTTTCGTCTTTTTGTGCTTTTTATCTTTTTGTGATTTTTTTTTACACTTTGTTGGCAAAACCTTCACCGAACACATTGCATGACTATCATTACATTTCTTCAATTTGCAAATTAGCCTGTCACACTTTGTCAGTGTCGGCAAGCTTTCTTTCTTGTCTTCTTCTATCTCTTTCTTCGTCGGCAGATTCTTCAAGATCCTTAGATCTACATCTGAATCTTCCATATCTTGCATTGCTCTTTCTCTTTCTTCACAATACTTACATCTGTGATTTACCTCTTCTACTAAAAGCTTACAAATCTTCTTCTTTGTCTTTTCTGAGTTTTCCATTTTGTTGGTTCTAAGTCTGCCGTACCATTGCGAGAAAAGTGGTTGTTCATGTGCTTTATTTCCAAATGATGCAAGTAGAGTTGTTAAACCGCAATAATATACCCATTTCTTTTCCTCTGATCCAATTGTCCTTTTCATTTCTTGAAAGATGATGTTATAATTCTGAGCTCTAATATTACACTTCTTATTCTGGAATTCTTGTTCATCTTCTATGTCTTCTTTGATCTCTACATCTGTTTCTACTAGCTTCTTTGTCATTCCAAATCTGATTAAGCTGATTGGAGGATAAACCTTATCTAGAGTTATTTCTACAATGGTTGAATAAAATCTGATATACACTTTATACTGAGTAACAATTCCTGCATAAATCTTGACTGCTTCTCTGATGGCTTCTGGCAATTAAGATATTTCTTTTAGATCATTAGATGGATAGATGGCATGTAACATTCCATATTGGTATAAGATCTTGACTAAATCTAGTGAAGTTCTTGGATAAGCTACAACTTTATTAAAAGCAAAATGGGAGGCATATTTAACATGAGGGTTTGACAATTCCATGTTTCCAGTTTTCTTTACAAGGGTTCTAAAATATTTGAATTTAGAGTAGGTGTCAAATGATGGATCTCTGGAAATTCTAGGGCCTGAGGATGATGCTTCAATTGCTTTTCTTTTTTCTTTTCTTTGGGCTTCTTCTAACAATTGGGCTTTTATATTTCATTCAAAGGGGTTATTTTATGAAGTGTTTCAGTTTGGGTTTGGGCAGTAGGCCCAATAACATTCTGTTGGGTGGATGACCCACTTACATTTGTTTGGGTTTAGGTGAATGACCTAGTATGAGTAAATGACTCAGTTACATGGCTTGATTCTAAGTTTGTTTGTACTGCTAATTCAACCGTACCTATATTTCTTCTTCCATTTCCTTCCAGCTTCTCTATTCTTTTGAATAGATCCTCCACTTGCTGGTTTAAATGTACAATACTAGATAAAATGCTTTGCACACTTCTGTTACATTGACTATTTAACAGGTTCATATTCATTTTTAGAATATTTAACTCTGTTAAAACAGTCTGACATATATTACAAATCTGATTAGATTTCATTTCTGAGCTTGAATTGGATTCCATTTGCTCATAAAATCTGCAATAAGGTTATTTTTTCTAGGAACATATTCAATAATATAGTCATAATATGTTAAATCTCCTTGCCATTTAAATAACATTTTATTAGCTAATTTTTCTGTTTTTATTCCTTTATCTAACCACGATTTCACTTGTGTATTATCAGTCCTAATTATGAATTGTGCATTAACTATGAAAAGTTCAAATTTTTCTACTGCCTTTATAGCTAATAATTCTTTCCAATTAGAATGATATTTCCATTGTATTTTTGGAATTTTCCACTAGCATATCTAGTTATAAATTTCTTCTCCTTTTTCATTTTCATGATACAATGCTACACCCTAATATTCATCAGATGCATCAGTATAAATTATCCATTTTATATTCTTTTGTAAAGGTATTGTTAATTTTGGTAAATTTTGACATATTTTCAGTTTTTTCCCTTGCTAATTTAGATATTTTTATGTTAATTTTGCTAAATTTGGAACATAATTTCTAACTTGGTTTATTAATCCTAAAAATTCCTGTAAATCTTTTTTATTAGTTATTCTATCAAATTCTAATACTTTTTTATTTATATGATCTTGTAATTTTATTCCATTTGTAGTTATAATTTGTCCTAAAAAAGGTATTTCCTGTTTTCTTAATATAGATTTTTTAAGTGATATGTTCAAACCTTTTTCTTCAATTAGATCTATAAATTGGTTTAAATGTTTTTCATGTTCTTTTTCATCTTTCGAGAATATTAATATATCATCTATATATATTACAGCAAAATTTCTTAGAGGTAATAATAATTTAGATACAAATTCTTGAAATATACTTGGACTATTATGATATCCCATTGGTAATACATTCCATTTATACAATCCTTCAGATGTGCTAAAAGCTGTGTATTTTTTACTTTCTTCTTTTAATTTTATCTGGAAAAAATCCTTATTTACAATCGGATTTCCTAAATATTTTTTTCCTTTATTAAATTAAATAACAATTCCATTTTTTGTATAGGATATCTATTTTTAATTGATATACTATTCAATTTCTTATAATTTATAACTATTCTACTTTTTCCTCTTCTTTCTTCTCTAAGTTTTTTTACAATCATTGCTAGGGAAGAGTATTCAAATCTACTTTCTCTTATTAAATCATATTTTTTTTCATTTCATTTATATGCATTACAAATTCTTCTTTATCCTCAGCTGTCCAAGGATAAGGTTTACAATTTATTTCTTTACTGTAGTCTTTTAATTCTATTTTTGCCATTGGCTTAGATTTTTCCCAATGTATTAATGGATTTTCACTAAAATTATCTAATATTCTTTGTTCTATGGTTTTTTCTTCTCTTATAGTTAATGTGGCTAACATATGTTCTATTTTTACTGGCTCATTATTTTGTAAGAATTGTACTTCTTCATGTTTTTTCTTTTGAAATTTTTCATCTTTTCTTTTATATGGGTTTGTTATTCTAACTCCTATTATTTAATGTTTGCAAGGTGTTGTTAATACTAAGGCTTTTTTAATAAATGTAAAAAGGATAATATTTCTCTAAAAAATCTAATCCTAATATTATATCACATTGAGGTTTATTATACTAATTTAATTTTTCTATTTTTAACTCGTAATTTCCTATCTGTATCATTATATTTCTTGCTTCTAATTCTATCATATGCATTTCTCTTTCTGCTGATTCCATTCTTATAATTCTATTCTTTCTTTTCCACATTTCTAGTGGTAACACATTATATTTTGCTACTGTTAGATTTGCTCCAATATTTATTAAAGCATGATATTTTCTAGCTCTATATTTTTCATAATTAAATTTTATCAAAACATAATATAATGGTATAGTCATATCCTTGATATTACTTCTAATTTATTTTTAAATATCTTCTTTTTTACTTTTTCTTCATATAAAAATTCTTTTATTTTCCATTCTGTGTCCGCATCTAAATTTTGTGTTTTCAATCTTTCTTGCTATTGTTTACTTTGTCTTATTAATTTTCATATATGTTACATTTGCATTTGGTACTATCTTTCCTTTATTGGAAATTGCTTCTCTTCTTATAATTTTTCCGTTAGGATGATATGTTTCCCATCTTATTATATGTATTCTATGTCTATAATGAAACATATTATTCAAATTATTCATATCCTAGACAATATATTCAAAGTTTGCTTAAAGTGCATTAGTAGTTCGGTATCATTTATTATTTGTCCAATATCTATAATTTCTTGATTTATTCAATTTGGGTATCCCATATGTGTTATTATTTTTCTGAGTTTTATAGTTGTTTTAGTTAGTTTTCTTACTAATGCTTTCATTGTTATTTTTTCACATGCCTCTATTTTTATAAAACATTCATCATTTCCATAGTAGGTATCTATTACTAGTCTTTCATTACTCAATCTTCCATTTCGCACAATCATTTTGTTTTTCTTCATATCCTACTTAATAATTCTAACTTTTCTTCTAAGCGAGATTTTATAGCTTTACATGAATTCATTCTTCTTAAATTTTGATTAAAATACACTATTCTATTAATAAAATTTTCAATTGTTAGTCTTGCTTTATACAATTTGATTTTTTGTTTAAGTTTTTTAACCAATATTCTTATTAAATTTGTATCTACATCTGGTACTAAAGTAGTTTCATCTATTTCTCTTTCTATATCTTGTCTTTTATATATAAATACTATTTTCTTTCTATCTTCATCCTATTCAATAGTTATATCTTCATAAATCATGCTAACTTTGGTATTACAATTGTTTGATGATTTAAGTTTATCATTATTTTTTTATTTTGAATTTTATAAGGTTTAACTAATTCTAAGAAATCTTTCCTTAATATTATCTTATAATCATTTTTTGTATTATCTTTTACTGTTAATGTTAAATTAATTATATCTCTATTATTAAATCTTAATATAGCATTAGTGGTTGCACTACTTCCTTCTAATATTAAATTATCTTCTGTGAATGCTATTTCTATTTCACTGTTTTGGTTATTTTCTTCTATTTTTGCTATTACTTCTTTCCAAGACATTTCAGATTTTATTTCTAATTTTATATAACTTTCTTTTTGTGGTCTTATTTCTCTTAGATTTGTACTTATCGGTCTTTCTGCTAATAAATTTCTTTGGTTAAAATTATCTCTAATTTCTTGTGATGAATTTAAATTTCTAAGACTTAAAGTTCTATTAATTCCTTTACTAGATAATGGTCTATTATATTCTAAACTTCTTCTTGGATTTATGTTTATATTTAATGTTGGATTTTCTGATGTATTTATTCTTAAAGATCTTTGTCCTAATATGTTATCATTCTTCTAGGTGTTCCTTCATAATAACTTCTAATATTATCATTCTTCTAGGTGTTCCTTCATTTATGTAAATTATGATATATTAAAATAGATTTATCCATGTGTTCTTCTACTCTACTTATAGTAAAATTTGTATTTAAAGTAAATTTTGATTTTTGATATATTAAATTTCCTGCTATCATTCCTAAAATACTATCTTCCACATTACTAATTATTCCTCCATTTGTTATAAGTAATTCTAATGATGAATCTATTCCACTTTGAAAATAAGCTTTTACCATGATTTGTACTCCTGCAATATATAAATTTGATATTTCATCTTTAAAAGGTATTTTCGATATTTCATGTTGTATTAAAGTTTTACTTATTAGTGGTATTCTTAATACTCCTTCAGTTAAAGTTGATTCTATTGGAAATTTCTTTTCTAATACAACACAATGTGATTTTTCTTTTCTTTTCTTTTTTAATATTTTACTTACTTTTTCCATAAAATTCTCATTTTTTATATTTGCAACTGTCATATTTAAATATTTTTCTTTTATTTTATCATATTGATCTTTATTAAATGTTATTCTTCTTTCCATTGAGCTTTCTTTTGTATTTATATATTCTTCATATTCTCCAAATTCTGAATTATTAGTACTACTTTCACCTTCTACTACATTCATCATATTTATATATTCTTGATTTTGATCTATATATTCTTTTTCTATATCATTTTCATCTTCTGAATTTTCATCTGTTTCTTCTTCTTTTGAATTTTCTTCTTCATATTCATATGTTAATTTATATATTTCTAATTCATTATCTATAGGTTCATCAAATTCTAATAAGTCTATATCGAAAGGTTCTAATTCTAATTCTTCTGCTTTTAATAAAATATTCATTTTCATTTTCGATTTTGGTTTATTACAATTTGTTGCTATATGTCCTAGATCTCTACAATTATAACATCTACATTTATAAGGTTTCTTACTTTTATTTTTATTAAATCTTTTTCTTTTAAAATATTTATTACGTTTGAATCTTTTCTTATTTTTAGAATTATATTTCCTAAAAAACTTTTTTTCGGATATTTTTTAAATTTATATACCTTTCTTCTTTTTCTGTCTTTTTTTATCCATTTATCTTGGTTACATCCTCATTTATGAGGATTTTCTAATTCCACACAATTTACCATTAATTTATTTAATTTATAATATTTTATATTTCTCCATGCTTCTTTACATCTTTCTGATAAATATTTTCTTAAATAATCTTCTCTTCTACCCATTGTATCTATTATTTTTACCAAAGCTGGATCATTTGCATTTTCCATGGCTTTTGTATATTCTTCTATTAAATTTTTTGACATTAATCTGGGTAATTTTCTATAAAACATATATAGGTAAAATTTTTGTTTCTCTAGTTCATGTATCTTAGCTTCATAAAAATATTTCTTATATTCGCATATATATTGATTTATATATGTAGGTTCTAAACTGCATATTTCTATTTCATGTAAATATCTTATAGCTTTTGAAATTTTTGTATATTCTATATTTGCCATTAATCGTTCCTACAAATTCATTTTTCAACACATTTTCATATTTTAATAATATTGCTGCATATAAAACTTCTTTTCTTTCATAAATTACTTCTCCTAATCTTCTAATTTCCATTCTAAAATATAGTGGTCTTCCTTCCCACCAGTTTAATACATTTCCAATAAAACTTACTTCAACTTTATATTTACAGCATCTGGTTCTATTTTTCTAGTTATTAGTGCTATTAACTGAGTATTTTTCCATTCTTCTATCATTTTCTAAATTACAATCTAAATCTAACTATATTGCAGCATTTAGAATTTGTCTTGTTTCATATTGTTCTAATGAAGGTGGTATAAATTCTTTTCCACTTGTTGCAAGTTTTTTATAACTAATATAAAAAACTGAATTTGATATATTGCTTAAATCTTCTCTTACTAAACTTCTTTGTCTCCTCATTTCATTTTCTCTTGCTGTTTGACTAAGTGTTTCTTCTACATTTCTTGATGTTCCTTCTTGTTGATCTTGATTTGCTTTTTGTTCTACTTCTGATTGTTGAGTTGTTTGCATATTTACTTGATTTTCATCTATTATTTTTAATCCCCCTAAATTCTGTATTATCGCTTCTAAATTTGTTTCATCTTGACCCATAAATTTTTCAATTTCATCTTCTGATTCTGAATCTTTTTTTCGAATCTTCATTTCTACTTCACATCATATTTAATTTTCTAATTTCTTCGTTTTTTAAAATATTTATTAATTCTTTTATTCTATCTCTTGATTCATTTATTGTTACTGTTTTTTTCTTTTTTATATCCAAACTATATTCCTTTTCTTTTATCTTCATAAAACTGATCTAATTTTCTTAATCCTTCTCTGATGTCTAATACATTTTTATCTACTTTTTCTACATTTCCATGAATTGCTCATAAATTATTATTTAATATGGTTTGTCATTTTTTAAGTTCTTCTACTATTATTCTAGTTTGTTCTGCATTTGTATTTACAATTTGTTTGTTATATTTGCAATTGTAGTGTCAGATTTTTCCCAATCATATAAAGATTTTATCATATTTATATGTGGATTATTATTTATTAGTTCTAATCTATCAAACTCCTAAGGCTTTTTTAATTCCTTTTATATCATTTTTTATTTCTTTTAATTCTTTAGAATTCTATTTTATTTCTGATTTCATTTCATATATCTTTTGTTCTAATGGTTTTGCTATTTCTTTTAATCTTTCTAATATATTTCTATCTTCTACTTTTTCTAAAATATCTTTAGTTTCTTCAGGTAGTTGTTCTATTATTTCTTCTATACTAAATATATGTAACAAATCTTCTATGTTAAGATTTATATAACTTCCTAATTGTTTCATTAAATACATATTAATCCAATTTAACCAATTCATTGCATATTCTCCTTGACCTCCTAATATGAATGGTGTAAAATTACATGCTTCTATTTCTCTTTCTTGTAATAAATAAGAACTATCGGGTAATTTATCATATTCTATTTCATACATTCTAGGTTCTAATTTTTTGATTATATTCATGTTTACAACACAATTATAGTTTATACAAATATAAAACAAACAATAAGTTTTCTCTTTCTCGTGAAGTAGATCGGATTATACTGCAACTTCAGAGGATACTTGAGAAAATCTTCAAACAAACAATATATAAGGCAATCAAATAAATAGAGAATTAACAATATCAAAGAAAAGGGACCAAACTTTGGTTTCATATTATCATTAATCCATACCTCTGATACCATATGCGAGACAGCCAGGTTATATGCTTAAGTACTGAGAAAATATGGGTATGGTGACATCCATATCATAAATTAATCCAGTTTTTGACCAACCATGATTTGGGTTATAGAAGGATACTTGTCCTTTTTCATACAGGAATAGTTTTACCGAGAATAAAAATTCTTAGACCTTCTTCCTTCAGATCAAGATTAGGACGGTCTTCCTTCGTTTCCTACCAGAGGTGTAGCTGGATTTTTCTATGATTTTATGTGACCATAACCAAATCTTAACCTTGTATGATATCGAAAAATAATATATATATATATATATATATATATATATATATATATATATATTAATTTTCGATATTATTCCGTAGTACAACACATAAAACAAGGCTTTTCTTTGTTACAAGTCAAGTGCATGTTCTTCTAAGAGAAAACTAATAAATAAGTACATGTGCATATTTTTCAAATTACTTGAGTTGTCTGATTTAGCTAGCTAGAATTGAAGAAGCCTATGGAAAAGAACAAAAAAAGGAGTCTATAGGCGCCATAATCACAAGGGGCGTATCCAAGGGTTAAAGATTATCTACTCACTACTTTTACCGACTTGCTTTCCACATGGCTAAATAACATTAAATGATTTTCTAATAGATATCATATCAAATTTTTTTAATAAAATTGTACAAATTTACACTATTACATATTTAGCATATATAACACTTAATAAATAATAGTTACAAAGAATAAACGTTATGTATATGTCAAGGTGAATGTTGTGGAAGAATATATATATAACCCTAAAACATAGTGGTTAAATATGCACACTATCATATATTGAGAGACAGAATATATGAAAATATAAAAATAATGGTTGTAGTTGATAATTGTAATTTATTTAGTGATAAATATGAAGATTCTTATGAAACAACTGTCATGCAACACTTATAAAACGATTCATCTTCTAACCTCTTATATTAGCGAAGACAAAACATAACCGTATTAAAAAATAACCGTCATATAATACTTTTATAACCTTGTTAAACATTTATAAGTCATAACCCTTTGTAACATCTATTAGATATCTATTTAAACCCACATATTCCTTGTCTAAAAATTTATCCTTTCAAATGATGATCATGTAGCCAAAAATTTTCATCAATCAATTTAGAGTTATTAATTTTCACCTCATCACTAGTATTTTCACCCATTTAGTTACTTTTTATTATTGGCCTTCAATTTGGTTTCTTTCTCAACTAATACCTCCCCACGAGATCATGTTCATACATATAAAATCTAGTTCTCATACTTGTATATTATCTTTATCATACTCAACTTTATTAAATAAGAATCTTCTTCTTTATCACCTGAGACTAGGGTAACACAAAAGCATGTTTTATATTTGAGGTCTAGAAACTTAAAATAGGCCACGTGTCTCACTAGCATCATTACCTTTGACTTTTATAATCATGAAAGGGCATGTGTCACCATTCCATTAGGCCAACACAAAAGTATGTCATCATTAGTCATTATGACTTTACTTTAATAACGTTACTTTATCAGTGTTGCCCGAGATCCTGCCTGTGTCTTACTTGGGTTTTCTTCACAAATACTGATGTTCTCTAAAAAATGCAATGCATACCTGATTGCCTTGAAAATGCTATATACTTACTTACATCGACATAGTTCTGCTCAACTATTTATCTTATACCTTAAGACATAGTTAGGTGGCATCTTTTCCAACCAGATTTACACTGTATAGGTCTTCGGTGCCCCTTTTTGTTAGCACTTCAATTCCATGGCTTGAACATACTAGGTCCATTACCCCATATAGCCGAGTTACTTAGTTCCATAGAGGCTTCCTAACCCTTAACATTATTGGGACTCTTCCCAAATTGAGTTTAGTTGTCTACCTACTTTAGGCTTATTCCCAATTCTTAGGGTCCAGAATTCGGGATATTACAATATTTAGCTAACCAAGAAAGATGATACTTTATCTTTGCTCTCAACTAAATGCGAATAACGTTGTTAAGGATGATGCTTGCACGGTATCCAAAATCAGAAAAGGTAGATTACTTGATCAACTTAATTAATTATGGGGCTATAGAGCATTGCTAGTGTCTTATGTGGTCATTAGATAACTTGAGCCTAGTAAAGGAGTTTAATTGGTCCAGGGTTATTTATCTCATTGATTAATTTGGCCTAATGGGTCACGCACAAAGGTTATTCTTGATTGTTTAAAATTAGCAAGCTTGAGCCAATAATTTTTATTGGGCTTCTTGAGAGAAAATGTGTATTTGGGTTGGAGTGGAACTCCAAGCCGAACATACAAAAATAGCGACATATATGGTTCCTTAGTAGAAAATTAGTTTCTCCACTAATTAGCTCAAATATGTTACAAGACCAAACAAGATCTTAGGCCAATTTAAATTTAGAATTTGAATTTTGATTTTGATATTTAAATTTGAATTTTAAATTCAATACATATATAAGTATGTATATTATATGTCCAATAAAGATTAGATAAACAAAGGATAATGAAATAATTAAAGATATGGATGTGATATATTATTTTGAATTATTAATCCAAGAAATAATTAAAAATATGAATGTGATCCATTATCTTGAATAATTAATTCAAATAGATGGATTTATTACATCTTCTTAATTATTTGGATAATACCAATTAATGAGTTTTAATCTTTGACCTTAATTAGGCTATTGGCTGAAATTTACAAGACACCTTTTAGTCTTGCAAATTTAAGTCAACATAAGAAACTCTAAGGGAGTTAGCCAAAATATTAAAAACTCTCTTGAGCTATGGGAAATTTCGGCCTAGACCAAGAAAAGGAGGAAGATGTGGAATCCAAAGGTAATCCAATATTCTTCATCTTATCTTCAACGTAATCTCAATAAACCTAATCTTCTTGAGATAAAGAAAATCAAGAACATTGATTCCTCAACCTTGTTGCCGCTTAACAAGCATCCAAGGAAAGAGAAGGATCAAAGAGAAGGAATTCTCAAGGCAATTGAGAGATAACCATGTGGATCAGCATTAGGGAATGTGATATACTTTGAGGTCTATAGTGATAAGGTAATCCTAAAACCCACTATCATGAGTATTTCTTCATCGTTTTATTTGAGATAACTCAAGAGCACTTGTAAAGAGTTACGGGGTCTATAATTATTGATTTTCTAAAATCATAACCCATGAGTACTTTAAAAGTTACGAGTTCTCATGAGTGCTTGTAAAGAGTCACAATGCTTGTCTTTATGATATTTAGTTCCATGTGTACTTGTAAAGACTTATGGGTTCTCATATATTAACTTATTTAAGAAACTCACGAGAATCATAAAAGTTACAGGTTTTCATGAGTGCTCGTAAAAAGTCACAACTCTTGTGTTTATGATATTTAGTTTCATAAACACCCGTAAAGAGTTACGGGTTCTCATATATTAACTTATTTAAGTAACTCATGAGTATAATAAAGAGTTACAGATTCTCATGAGTATCATAAAGAGTTACGATTATAAATTATAAATTCCTCTAAAATTAGTGAAGAACAAAAAGTTTTGCTTTTCCTATTCATGAATTTGCGCTTGAATGTTAGGTAGCACCTAAATTTACCTTAAAAACCCCATGGTCTAAAGCATTAGGTTATAACTCATACACTACTACAAAAAAAAAAAAACAAATATGATGTCCCTAAAAGACGTCATTTTAAAAAAATGGGAAGTAAAAAATAGAACGGTGGCATTTTTGTAATTATGTTAGGCGGACACCAAAAGTCATATCCTATGACTTGTTTTTTTTTTTCTTTTGGCGTCCTAAAATCAATTTCGGACGCCAAAAGAAGTATATTTGGTGTCCTAAATTGATTTTAGGACACCAAAAGTTATATCTTACTACTCTCTTCCTCTCTCTTTTTTTGCTTGCTTGCTTTCGGAGTCCTAAAATCAATTTAGGAAACCAATAACAGTATAATTTTTAGGACACAAAAAGTCATATCTCGTGACCTTTTCTTCTTTTATTTTATTTTATTTTTTCTTTTTGCTTTTGGTGTCCTAAAATCATTTTAGGATGCCTAAAGATTTGAAAACCAAACCCTCCTCATTTTATAAAATTCACTTACTCTCTAGACCTTCTTCAATTTATGAGACGCCTCTCTTCTTAGGGGCTAAGTGATGTTTTGCCTCATTTTCCTACCTCATTTTCTTCCAATTAAACATAAATTTTCCTATCAACCAATTTTCTTTTCCTATGTGAACCAAATGCGTCAAGACAAATTATTTTCGGTTTCGTTCCATTCTATTCATTTCAATTTCTTTCAATTCTTACATTTTCTTTGTTCCGAACAGACACTTATAGTCAATAGAAGGAGGTAAGACTTGTTTAGTATGAGGGAAGGTGAGGGAAAATTTTTGGGGGTTATATTTTAAGAAATTAGAGTAGTGGAGTTATAGATTTTTAATTATTATTATTATTATTACTTTTTAATCTGACATCTTAACCCCACTTTTTGAATTTTATTATATTCAACTCTAAAAATTTTCTCTATGTTTGCTTTCCCTTTAAATCACTCCTACCAAACGGCCAAATTTGGCATGAGGGTAGGGAAAATTTTTTAGGATTCAATTTTTTAAAATTAGAGAAGTGGAGTTAAGAGTTTTTAAATTAATTTTTCTTAATTTTAAACATGAGCGTTCATTGACAGGTGAGGCATATGACACTAAGATACTTGAAATTTTTGACATTTTGATTATATTACCTAAAAGTCTCATGAAAGTTACCAGTAAATTGGAGATTTGAAGGGACCCATTAATAATATTTTTCTTAGATATTTTTGTTAGTTTGGGAGCTTAATGCAAATTCCCAAAAAAAAGAAAAGAAAAAAAAGGAAAGGCAAGATCCGATGCGCAAACGGGCGAACGCGTCCCTGTGTTGTTTGGAGCGAGTAGAAATCATGCCTATCATCCTCCCTGCCCTCCGCAACTATCGTGTTCTTCACCAGCTTCCGTAGTTGACAACTTGTCATTGCCTTCTTTCCTCGTTCTCGTTCTCAGTTGCTGGCTGCTTGTTCTCCGTTGGATTTCATCCTAGTTTGAGCTTCACGTTCTCCATTGGCGTCTGGTTCTTCGTTTGTGGTATGAATCAAAATTTAGAGTCGCTGGATGCATCTGCTATTATTTATTTATTGTTTATTTTTTGCTGGAGGTTCTGTTTGTTTTTCTGGTTGGAAATTCGATTTTGGATAACAGAAAGTACACCTTTTTCCCCTAAGATATATTAGTTTCGGTCTTCATTCGGTTTTCCTTCAATATACAGAATAACTTTAATTTGTTTTGTAAGCTCTGCCAGATTTTAATAAAGCATAAAGAAAATAAAAGAAGAAATTAGACTGAATCGATGGAGTTTTAGCTCACCGGAAGTCTGAAAACGAACCACCTTATCCGGGAACGAGCTTATTGGATACCCAAAGTTGGGGAAAGAATGTTTTTGCGCAGTGTATGTGCTCATCATGTCTGTTCGGTGTTCGCTGTCTGTGCCTACTGCCTTCATCTTTCAGTGTTCTGCTCAGGCGTTCAGCTTCTCATTCCTTTGCTTTTCACCTTTTCAGATTCAATCTTCTTTTATTTTTATTTTTTTGGTTTAATTTGATTTCTGATCTGACATAGTTGGATATTAATTGATTTGTTGGGCTGGGTTTAGGTTACTTAAATGCTTATAGTTCAGTATTTGATTTGTCTATCAACTGTTTGCCTGAGACTGCGAGGTAGTATATGGTTTCAGACAAATTAGGAATCAGCAACTCAGCGAGATTTATTCTCTTTTGGGTCATAGGGGCTCTCATATTTAATTTGCTATATGTGTCCGTGTTTATTTGTTATGAAGCTGGAAAGTCTGTTTTTCATTCATGATTTTAGTTCCACATTGATATCTCAAAGACATGAAATTCTTGTTGTTGATGTGAAATTCTTGATGGGAAATTGTTGTAGCAAGTTTTTCACAATTTGACTAGATTAGATTGAAATGATGTTACCAAGTAATAGTCAGTTGAACTAGAATAAAGAATGAAATACATATTTGACTATAGACAAATAAATTGAGAATTACCTTTGGAAAATAATTGGCAATTCCCATTGAAGAATTGCTAAAAACCCAAAAAATTGAAGCTAAGGCCAATAGATGGCAGATAAAAAAACCTAGAAGATGCATTCATCATTCTGCTTTGTATTGGTGTATGATAATGAAAACAAACAAATAGGGCCAAAAAAGTAATAAAAGAGACAATGTTTCTGGTAAATATTAGTCCAAGAATCTCAACATTTATAGCCTCCAATAACGTTTGTTTGGGAGTATCTCATTGGAGCCAAAAAAGAACAGAAAAGATAACATCTTAAATTTTTTAATTCATATCTTTTTTTGAGCATAGGTACATGATATATACGTTTCTTGAAGTTATTTAGAGATCCAGAGATGGCACATTGGAGTTTGCTAAATATAACAGATGGACTTTGTGGTAGATTGGTAGTTGGCATCAGCTTACCTGATAAAATGCTCAGCCATTCAGGCAAACAGGCTGCTTTATCATGAATCGAGCATGCTGTAAAGTTTGAACAATATTTCTTTGATTTTTAGAATTGTGAAGCTTGTATTGAACTTGAATCTTTGTGAAACCTATATTATGGCCATTTGTCCTATGCCTTGATTCCCATCTCTATTTTGAACTGGCTTTTCATCCTTTTCCATCATTGACAGGAAAGAATTGCATAAAACTGAAGTGTTAAATGGGGTCGTTGGAGAATAAGGAAGCAGGGGACCCAATTTTGGATGAGACGAAGGAAGCCATATTGTACGTTAATGGCGTCCGTAGAGTGTTACCAGATGGATTCGCTCACTTGACCCTTCTTGAGTACCTTAGAGGTAACATTATTTGTTTGTTGATTGGTTAACTGCAGTTTAGTACCAAATGAATCAATGGTATACAGCAAGATTTATAAAAAAGTACTTTGTGTTTTTGTTATTTCTGGGTTTGAGTTGAGTGCAGTACGTTACTTTTCATGATTGAACTTGAAAACTTAGCATTCTCATGAACCAAACATCATTGTGCAAATAACTTTGCACATAATTTCTGGTATAAAGTTATTTTGACTTGGGGGCTCTGCAAACTTGTAAAAAACAAATTCTGGAATAGAAGTGAAGGTTTCTTATCATAATTAACCTCTAGGACTCAGTATTTTTTGGATTAAGTTGTTAATATTAAGTTTCTTCATGCCCTGGATCTCTAAACTTCTTATGTTTCATATGGACAATGTAATTTTCTGAAGTATTTTGATGAATGATGCTGTCATTTCACATTTGTTATACATTTAATTGGAAGTCAAACTTATAAAGTTTCTTTTCCTGGTCGTGTATTTCCTTTGTATTATGTGTATGTGTTAATACCTACATGGTGTCTATAAACCAAAGATTTGATTCTTCTCGGAGTGTTTTACATTTGCCTGTTTTTCCTTGCAGGCATTCTTAATTATCTTTTGCATTACATAGGCGAATTCTTGAACTTTGAGTTTGTCAAGCCATAGAGAGAGAAATATATTCTCAAATAAGTGTTGTTATTTATATGCACAATAGGAGTATTTATACACAAGAGAATAGGAGAGTTAATGACTCATTATGATGATTGATTCCCTAATCAATCACAATCCTATAATGCCTAATTATACGCGATACTCATTAAGTATAATATATTTCCACTAATGTCTTTCCTAACACTCCCCCTCAAGTTGGAGCATAGATGTTAATTATGCCCAACTTGTTGCAAAGATAATCAACCGAGTTCCACTTAATGCTTTAGTTAACAGATCACCCAATTGGTTGCTAGACCTCACATGTCTTGTACAAATGAAGTTCTCCTACATTTTATCATGCACAAAGTGACAATCGATCTCAGTGTGCTTTGTGCATTCATGAAACCAGAATTGGAGGCTATGTGCAGAGCAGCTTTGTTATCACATCACATTTTTGTAGGCAATGACGTGGTGAGACCAACCTCCTTCATTAATTGGTGAATCCACACAATTTCCTGTATTGATTGAGTCATGGCTCTATACTTAGCTTTTGCACTCGACCGATAAAACCGCATCTTGCTTCTTACTCTTCCAGGATATTAAATTTCCACCCTCAAACACACAATATCATGTGGTGGATCTTCTGGTAGCCTTTGATTTGCATCACAAAAACATTCAATCTTGTTGTGACTATGATTCGTAAAGAGTATACCACGAGTAGGTGAGCCCTTCAAATAATGTAAGACATACTCCAAAGCTTCCCACTAAGGAGTGGTTAGTACGGTCATGAATTGGTTAAGCACACTG
Source organism: Acacia confusa (assembly GCA_037074495.1). Lineage (NCBI taxonomy): Eukaryota > Viridiplantae > Streptophyta > Magnoliopsida > Fabales > Fabaceae > Acacia > Acacia confusa. The sequence goes on from CM073506.1 coordinate 13,834,241, forward strand.
ACTGGAAAGGTCATATAAGGATGAATCACTCTGAGAGTACAGTTTCCCAATTAATCTATGGTATCTCTTAGGATAAGCAAACAACTTGATCTTCTCCAGGTCAACTTTCTTTTTCACATCCTCAGGTGGTTCATCAAACGGTATGTTGTCATCAATATCCAAGAAGGGATTAGGAATCATAGGAAAGCTACTCGGTGCTGCTCCGAGTTTCCCAGTTTCTTTTAGTAGATCAAGAACATATTTCTTCTGTGTCAGAAGAATGCCTTTCTTACTTCTCATAACCTCTTTCCCAAGAAAGTACTTTAATGAGCCCAATTCCTTTTGTTTGAAAATGAGAATTAAGAAAGGTCTTAAGTGATGAGATTCCGGAAGCATTGCTTCCTATAATAACATTGTAATCAACATATACCATTAGGAGAATCCTGCCATCATCTATTTGCTGATAAAACACTGAATGATCACACTTACTCTGATTTAGACCAAACTTCTTAACCATCGTGTTAAACCTGTCAAACCAAGCATGAGAACTTTGCTTCAAATTGTATAGTGACTTTGAAGATGAGCAACAAACCCATGTGATTGCTCCATGTAAACTTTCCTCCAAAAGATTACCATTCAAGAAAGCATTTTTAACATCCGACTAATAAAGATCCCAACTACAGAAGACAATTTTGCCATAGGGAAGAAGGTTTCTGAATAGTCAATACCGTAGATCTGAGCATATCCCTTGGCAACCAATCAAGCTTTTATATGTTTTTAAGTGTGATTAGCTTTTGTTTTTATTGTGAAAACCCACTTGCACCATTAGCCTTCTTTCCAAGAGGTAAATCCACTTGTTTTTATTGTGAAAGCTGGTTATCGGAAACAAAGGAAGAATTAGAAATAGGATAGGTACAAGAGCGTTGACCTTTGTGGAGGGCAATGGGCAGGTGTTGGGCTAGATGCCCGCACTGGTGGTAATTGAACCTTATAGATGAATATATCATGAAGACTGTCGATGGTGTTAGGGGATGGAGATGGAGTAGAGATAGAAAAGAATGAAGTCAACTTATAGAAGGTGATATCGGTGGACACAAGATAACACCGAAGAGTGGGAGAATAGCATCAATAACCCTTCTGAACCTTAGAATACCCAAGGAAAACACATTTAAGAGACTTAGGATCAAGTTTGGTAATAGTAGGGCAAACAAAACAAATACAACTAAAGATTTTAGGGTCAATGAGAAACAAAGGGTTGGAAGGGAACAAGGTTGTGTAAGGAGTGGCTCTACTGAGGACAGGAGAGAGCATACGATTAATAAGGAAACATGTAGTCGATATAGCATTAGCCCATAAAGGTTTAGGATCTTGCATGGGAAACATTAGAGTCCAGGCTACTTCTAATAAGTGCTGGTTCTTTCTTTCGGCAACACTATTTTGAGCAGGTGTATTTGCACACGAGGATTGATGAATCATACCATGCTGGAGCATTTAGGTTTGAAATCGGGCAAAATATTATTCTTTAGCATGATCACTTGTAAGATTTTCACGGATACACCGAATTGAGTATTGATTTCAGCATAGAAATGTTAAAAATGAGAAAACAACTCAGAACGATTTTTCATTCAATAAGGCTAGGTGGTTTGAGAAAAGTCATCAACAAAAGTAGCAAAGTACCAAAAACCAAACTTGGACGCAACATGAAATGGACCCCGAATTGTTATGTAAATTGTATATAAATGTTAGGGTTAGGTAATTGGGGATTTGTTGGCACAATTAACCTATGAGGCCACTGACGTGGCAAAATACTAATTCTATGAGGCCATAGGGGTAGTTAGGTAATTAGAGTTACTTAGGTAGTGTTTGGAAACTCTCAAAACCTAGATCTGTGCAAGTTGAGACAAAATTTCTCTCACATACTTTGTAAATTCCAAAAGCTATATTCAAAATATAATCCAAACAGGCACTTAATATCAGTTAGGGACCATTAGTTAGGGATATTCTTAGTGACTTTGGGGAATAACTAAATAAGGGCAGTACCTATAGAAGGGGAAGCCTATGCCTATTGTAACCTATGTTGATTGTGTATGAATGAAAGTGCAGTGTAGCAGTACTGTTTTCTCTTCCCAACTCCTCTGTTTTCTCTCAGCTCTCACCTTTTCTTCCCATTTCCTCTCATCTTCTGCTGGAATCTCATCACAAATATCCAAATGAACTAAATCAAAAGGGGACGTAGCCCATTTATTGACACGAGGTGCCAAATGAACACGGTGATGTTTGGCAAACTGACACAACTCACACTCTGAAGAAGATACATGATGAAACTGAGGATACAACCTCTTTAAAGAAGACAAAGACACATGACCTAGCTGACAATAAATGTCAGTAGGAAAGAAACCACCAAAGCAAGCAACATAATGTAGTACCCGATCATCAAGAAAGTAATGGCCGCTAGATTCATACCCCCTACTAATAGTCCACTTTGTCATAAGACATTGAGTCAAAGAATGGCCAGGGAAAAGTGAGAACAATTTAACTGGCGAGTAAGTTTGCTAGGAGATAAAAGGTTAAAAGCAAGATCAGGAACATTAAGGACAAATGATAGGGAAACAGATGAAGTAGGTGTAACAGTGCCAGATTCAAGAACATGGGAGTAAGAACCATTGGCAATGGTGATTGAAGAGGGGTTGGCATAAGATGCATACAAAGAGAACAAATGATGGTTATCTGTCATATAATCAGTAGCCCCGAAATTGATGATCCACTTTGACGAAGAAGTAGCATGGTATGAATCAGAGTTACCTTTAGCAAGTGCAGTCAGTGTTGAGGAAGCATTATCAAAGATATAAGAGGATTGAGTCATATGAGTAGACCCGCTATGTTGTTGCTTCTGTTGCAAGTTATGGCAGTAGCGTTTTGTATGACCAGGTTCTATACAATAAAGCCAAACAATCTCGTTAGCACCATAATTGAGAGGATTGTTACCGTGCCTTGGGAGGCTTGGGTTCCTAGGAGCAAGACAGTAGAAACAGGATTCGGTGTACCATGTCCTTGGTGCGAGAAAACCTGGTTCTTATCATTAGTTGAACCTCGGCCAGCTAAAGCACTAGCATGAGGATTGGAAGCTGGGTGAGCCAACTATCGACATGTAACGCACAAAGTAGTTAATCCCAGATAGCGGCGCGTAGCGACAAGCCCAAAAAACGCTATACCGGTATAACACATTGCAGGATGACCGCTACACTGAAGATACACATGTAAATATTAAAGAATAAAAATATACTCAAAATGTAAGACATATTCATCATTGAACAATAAATTATCCAAGTCTTTAAAAACCATAAAGAAAACATTAACATATAAGAAAACATTCAACATTAAATTAGTCTTTAAAGGCTATAAATATAAGAAAAAATTCTCTTTTGCCTTCAAAGAAAAGATATCCAAGTCTTCTTCATCATTGTTGCTTTCACCACTATTAGATTTGTAGATCTCTTCCTCCTTATTGTCACTTTCTTAATCATTTGCCTCTTCCTCTTCGTCTTCAATGACACCCTTTCCGTTATTGCTGGTTGGAGGCCTTGAAGTTGCAATATGTTTATTCTTTAATCTGCTTTGCTGCCTAGTGTATGTTCTAGGTTCACCAGCCCCAACTATATTACTAACAGCTCCCCATGTCAAAGTGTCATCTTCAAAAACTAACTCCTCCTCAGTAACTACTTCATCTCCAACCATTTCCCCCACCAACCACTCATTACTATCATCAATGTCATTTAGGAGAATGGGATCAATCACATCACGACAATCATAGCGTTCCTTAAGAGCTTGGTTATACTTAACAAAAACCAAGTCTTGCAACTTTTGATGCTCAAGCTGGCTTTTCTTCTTAGAATGAATCTGTTGTATAATTTACAAACGAAAAGAATGTTTGTTTCACAATCACTACTTGAAATTCTATAAAGTAGAATCATTTAAAATTTAAATGAATACTTACATGCTAAAAAGTACTCCAATTACGCTCACATCCGGATGCGCTGCAAGTCAAGCTTAACACTTTGATGGCAAGTTTTTGCAAACTTGGAGTAGATGCTCCATACATCCTCCACCACTCAGCTGTAATGAGTGAACTAATTAGCAATTTAGCAAAACCAATAGTTTGAATTATAATGTAATGAATCGGTCAAGGAATGCGCTTTTACTTACCAGGAGCCACAGTCGTCCTTTGTCTTATTGCTTGCCTCAAACCAAAGTTGCCTGCAGCTCTTTTATAAACTGACAACTCATTTGTAATCTTATCTGCCTCTTCGTCGATCGGTATTAACCTCTCAATGCATTTATAAACTCCTGAAGTCACTTCCTCATCAAATTCAATTCTTGGATTGCTATAATAAAACTCTGGGTTTAGAAAATGAGTTGCTGCATGCAATGGATGATGAAATTGGCACTCCCATCTTCTGTCAATAATTGCAAAAATCTCCTTGTACTTGTCTTCATTTCCATTAAAGGATTTTTGAATAGCTTCCTTAGCCCTATACATAGCTTCATATATGTAACCCATTGCACACTTTTTTTCATTATCAACGAGCCTAAGAACATGTACAAGATGCCCCATAGCCTTAAGAGAATAAATGACACCATTCCAAAATGTAGGCATAAGTATAGTGTCAGTTGCCCTTTTCCCCTTAGCATCTTTAGCATCCTTAGACTTGGACCATTCATTGGAGGTGACCATCATTCTAAGGTTATTTTTTAATTTGTGCAACCTTTGTAATGTAAGGAAGGATGTAGCAAACCTTGTGACTCCATACCTAACCAATTCGGTCTTCTTTGTGTACTTCCTAATCCTGTTCAAGGCCAATGAGTGGTTATAAATAAAGCCTACTAGACTGATGCTTCTTTGTATTGCCGTTTTAACTTTAGGAAGCTTCCCAATGTCTTCTAACATCAAGTCCAAGCAATGTGCAGTACACGGAGTCCAATAAAGGTGAGTTCTCTTGGCTTGTACTAATTTACCAGCTAAAACATAGTTGCTGCCATTGTTAGTTAACACTTGAACCACATTCCTTTCTTCAATTTCCTCCACAAAATCATCCAATAGCTGGAAATACCTTCTCCCCGGTCTTCATATATGATGAAGCATCAACACTTCTTACAAACATAGTCCCAGATGGACAATTCACCATGAAATTGATAAGGTCCTATTCTTCCTATCTGTCCATGCATCTGATATAATTGCACATCCAAATCCCTCCCATTATTTCTTGTGACTCTTCAACATTTTGTTTGTTCTCTCAATTTCCTTTTTAAGGAATGAAACTCTCAAATTATGATAGGTTGGAGCCTTTAGATGTGGACCATAGTTTCCAACAGCTTCAAGCATCAACTTGAAGCTTCTTGTACGAGCAACATTGAAAGCTATTCCATTCCTATAAAAGAATTGAGCTATGTATTGACAAGTTCTATCCCTTGCTTCTTTATCACAAGCATCATTTATACTTGTTTGCTTCTTGTTCTTTCACAATTTGATAGTTGCTTTAGGACTTTTAAAAAGAATTAAATTCATAGGGCCTTTCATGCTTTTAGCTTTCTTGGTAGATAGATCACTTGATGTTGTTGGCCTTTTTTCAGTTGGTAAGCTATGAATTTCTTCAATCTCTTCTTCCTCATTATCATCTTGCAACTCACTGTAAGTTTGAGCAACCTTCTTTTTCTCAGCAACTTCCTTGATTAGATTTTTAACTTCAGCTGGGCATTTCGAACAAGCATTCACATCTCCTCTTATTCCCATTTGATGCCTTTTTGCTCAAATAATCCCACCCGTAGTCACTTTGCCACATAAATCACATGTGACACTCTTCCAATTATTTATATCACTCAAGCTATTCCACTTCCATGCCATATCAATATTTTCATCCGTAGGTTTGACCATTGCACAAGAAGAGACTTTGGTTGAAGTCTGCGGTACTGTAGCTGAAGTTTGCTGTGATTGGGACGGCATCGTTATTGTACAAAGTACAAACTGAGTAGATATTTCAGAAATTATAACGCCACTCAGTTAGAAATAAGAAGCACTTGACCCCCCCCAAAAAAAAAAGAAAGTCCAATTCAGATCGCGTAGTTACTGTGCAAGAGTGGATATTTTAGAAATTATAACACTATGTCTCGTAAAAGCATTTGACCAAAGAAAAAAAATTATATTTTGACCAAAAAAAAAATTATATTTGACCAAAAAGAAGCATTTGACCAAAACATCCAAAGAAGATTATCCAGAAAGCTATGAGGAAGGCTGGCGACCAAAAAAAATTTATATTTGACCAAAAAGAAATTGCCATCTTGAACTCGGAACTCCTAAACATCCAAAGAATTGAAAACGTAGACTCGAATTGTACTGTAGAAATAAAAACAAGTCACCTACGCGTTTCTGGAACTGAACACTTTTTGGAACTGGACACGACTTTCTGAACGCTTTCTGGAACTGAACGCATGTCTGTTACTGTAACTGGAATTGAACTTGTGTCGAATTGGAATTGCATAAATAAAAAATCATTGATCATCGAGAACTTCGAGAAAACAGATGGACAGTCTTGACTTTCACCGAGAACTCAATCATGTGTCTTGTCTTGGCCTTGCGTCTCCCCCAGAATAGCAGTACTCACATCTTTGGAAGATTTGCGTCTCACGGCTCTTGGCTAAAGCCTCTTGTGTCTTCAGGTCAGGCTTTAAAATTGTTTCCTAATCTGTTTCCGAATCTATGGTATCTCTAAACTCGTATTTTAAAACTAATTAAAAAACACCAAAATTGCGCAACACGGGCGCGACTCCGTGCGACCAGCCGCTTTGCAACTAGCACTACCTTCGCGATGCGAAAACGCATTGCGAAGGACCTGCAGTGGCGGCAAGCCACTGTTCTGCTCCGCTCCACCGCTACTGCGTGCTATTAACTACTCTGGTAACACGCGAGCATTCATCTAGAAGCAAGGAACCTTAGAGCTAGAGCTAGATAATATCTGAGATTCAACATTCTCATAAGTTGGGTCGAGAATGGTAAGAAAACTGATAATTGCTTGTTTCTCCATATTATCCACCTTTGCCTGGAGATTAGTTGTTGGTGGCATTAGTTGTCACATTTCCTCATACATTTGCTTAAACTCCATGAAGAAATTCTTTAAGGGGTGACCTTGTTGATCAGCCTGATAGAAACCTTTACAGACTTCATGAATGCAAGTAATGTTCCTTTTTCCATAATACAAGAACTCCATATAGTCAATAAGTTCTTTAACAGTATTGCAATGACTAACCGAAGGAAGAATGTCACTCTCAATGGAATTTTGAATTTGTAAGAAGAGCTTGTCATCAGCCCGAGCCCATGCCATCTTAGGATCATCTTTAGGAGGAGCCTCAGTTAAATGGTCCTCTTTCTCAATACTGACTTACTGAGTAAGTACATGTAGACGGTTTTGCTCCAGTCCGAATAATTGGTCCTATTCAACTTGTGATTAGTAATTTTGTTGGAAACATGAACCATCTTAGTCGTGACACTCGGTTTAGAATCAGCCATTAAAAGCAACTAGATACACTAGGAAAAAATAATCTCAGACTTGGTTACCAAACATCAACGAGAGAACTAATAAACCACCTACTAGAGGCAAACTAGTGGTGAAGAACCACCAAGAAACAACAAACCACCCCCAAGAGGCAAACCAATGCTGAAGAACCACCAAGAAACAAAGGCCAATAGCTACACCAACTACCAAACAGTAGAAATAAGGCCGAAATAGCAATGAGTGGTCACATAAGGACCAAAGCAACACTATAAAAACGAATTGAAGGGCCAAAACACCACTGCAAACCCAAAACAAAGCACTTAGCAAGCAAAATGAATAGACTTGATAGTGAAAACACAAGAGATAAGCATGAAACAACTTGGGTTTAGTCGGATTCAGAGAGTCGATCCTGAAGAAGCAAACGGTGACGAAAAACTCAACGGAAAATTGTGTCATGTGCTGGAGGGTGAATATGGCGACAAAGCTCTGGGAGTTGTGTAAAGGGCCACGTGCAGGCGAAACAGCGAGCGGCTGGTAGGGTTCTACTGATCGGGACCTCTTGAGCACAATACCATGGCGCGTGTAGCGAAATACAAACAAGGACATAACCCTAACTACTGTGTCGCCAAAAACAGAACTAGCAGCAGAAAAAATCAAAAAACAAACCTGAGAGCTCTAACGCCATGTCATGCCAGAGAGAGAAATATCTTCTCAAATAAGTGTTGTTATTCATATGCACAATAGGAGTATTTATACACAAGAGAGGGGATAGGAGAGTTAGTGACTCGTTATGATGATCGATTCCCTGATCAATCACAATTCCTATAATCCCTGATTATAGGTGATATTCATTGAGTATAATATATGTACACTAATGTATTTCCTAACAGAGTGCATCCATATTTCTAGATACTAACATTGACCTCAACAAGAGTAAAAAAAGAACTAAAAAATGCATTATCCTTTTTTGAAATGTTCAAAAATTCCCAACCATTCCATTAGTTCTTTCTTATTTATACATTGTTTAATTGTCTTTTAAATTTTCTTTCGGCAAAGCAAAACTAATTATAGACCCCCGGGGTAAGGGGGTTTATATAAAAGATATCGGTTTCACAGGGTCTAAACTAGGATGTGGTGAAGGTGGCTGTGGAGCTTGCACAGTCATGGCTTCTCAATATGATAGAAATATGAGGAAATGTGTGTAAGTGTTTCTTTCTCATTTAATGCTTATTTGCTGCTCCTACATCTAAATACATTCCTTTCTTGTTTCATAATGTCAAATTTACCATGAAGTTTGAAATTCTTCTTTTAGGCACTATGCTATCAATGCTTGCCTAGCACCATTATATTCTGTTGAAGGGATGCATGTGATTACAGTTGAGGGATTGGGAAGCGCCAAGCTTGGTTTGCACCCTGTCCAGGTGATGCACATGTACTGCTCCCCACCCCCTCCTTGTTACATGTCTCTTTTCTGTGCTGGGATATTCTCCGCTCGTTAATATCTCATGTTTCTTGTTATAACTTCATATGATTAAGCTATTAGCTTCCTTTTTTCATGAAAGTTATCTATATTGGTACTTTGATGCTTGAAGCTTGACTTTGTGCTCTACAGGAATCACTAGCACATGCTCATGGTTCCCAATGTGGATTTTGTACGCCTGGCTTTGTTATGTCCATGTATGCATTATTGAGGTCAAGTCAAATTCCACCTAGCCCTGAGCAAATTGAAGAATGCCTTGCAGGAAACTTGTGTCGATGCACTGGTTACAGACCAATACTTGATGCTTTCCGAGTCTTTGCTAAAACTGATGATATGTTGTATACTGGGGTTTCATCAGCAAGTCTTTATGAGGGTGAATCTGTTTGCCCATCAACTGGCAAACCCTGTTTATGTAAATCAAATTCTGTCAATGATGTAGATAAAGACAGACAATGCATACTTAATGCCAATAGACATAGACCTATCTCTTATAGTGAAATAGATGGGAGCAGATATATAGAGAAGGAGCTCATCTTTCCACCTGAACTTCTGTTAAGGAAACCGAATTATTTAAATTTAAATGGGTTTGGTGGGCTAAAATGGTATCGACCACTGAAACTTCAACATGTTTTGGATTTAAAAGCCAAATTTCCTGATGCAAAGTTGTTAGTTGGTAATACTGAGGTAGGAATTGAGATGAGACTAAAGAGAATGCAGTATCAGGTTTTGATTTCAGTAATGCATGTTCCAGAATTGAATGCTTTGAATGTAAAGCAAGATGGCTTAGAAATAGGTGCTGCTGTAAGACTATCTGATCTCTTGAGTTTTCTCCGAAAGGTGATAACAGAGCGTGCTGCTCACGAAAATGTGTCTTGTAAAGCCTTTATTGAGCAATTGAAATGGTTTGCTGGAACACAGATAAGGAATGTTGCATCAGTTGGTGGGAACATTTGTACTGCTAGCCCAATATCAGATTTGAACCCTCTTTGGATGGCAGCTGGAGCAATATTTCAAATTGTTGATTGCAATGGGAACATCAGGACTATACGGGCTGAAAATTTCTTTCAGGGTTATCGTAAAGTTGATTTGGCAAGTAGTGAAATCTTGTTGTCAGTATTCTTACCTTGGACTAGGGCTTTTGAGTTTGTGAAAGAATTTAAACAGTCTCATAGAAGGGATGATGATATTGCAATTGTAAATGCTGGCATGCGTGTTCATCTTCAAGAACATAATGAGAACTGGGTTGTTGTTGATGCATCGGTAGTTTTTGGTGGGGTGGCTCCTCTTTCTCTTTATGCAGCAAAAACTAGGGAATATCTCATTGGAAAGATATGGGGCCAAGATCTGTTGCAAAATACATTGAAAGTTATACAAAATGATGTTTCTCTTAAGGAGAATGCACCTGGTGGAATGGTTGAGTTCCGGAAAGCTCTAACGCAAAGCTTCTTCTTTAAATTTTTTCTTTGGGTGTCCCAGCAAATGGAGGAGGAAAAGCATATCAAAGAGTGTGTACCATTATCACATCTATCTGCAGTGCAGCCAGTCCACCGTCCACTAGTCACTGGATGTCAAGACTATGAAATCATGAAGCATGGGACTGCTGTTGGTTCTCCTGAGGTTCATCTTTCAGCAAGATTTCAGGTTTGTATATGTACATGTCTGGTTAAATTTCATCCCTAGATCACCAAGATGCAATCTAGTCTAGATTTGTTATTAATTTTTGTAATAATTTGCTTTTTTTAGAAGCTACTTTTATAATCAGTCTGTTGAAGAGTGCTAATGATTGTTTGATAGGGAAAAAGGTAGGAAGAGGAGGACCCATTTGCTGTTTTTTTTTCCTCATTAGCAGCACTAGGGAAGTAATTTAAAATTTCAGGTCATATCGTCTGAAGCACCAAAATCGACAATTCATTTGAAATTTCTAGTAGTAGTAAGGAGAGCACATGTACTTTATGAGCACATAAGCTAATGACTTGGTTTCTGGGATTGTGCCGTCTATTGCAAGACATTGAGCATCCCAATTATCTCACCTAGCTGTCTATATCCACTTGAGTCATCAGTGTCGAGTCTGGTTATTCCTGTGGATGTTCATGAGGTGTTTGATAGCCACAAGGCTTTCCCTTTCGTTGTTTCATGCTGGTTACTTCTGATGTAGATCCCAACAAGTGTCACCAGTATGCCTAGGCTTCTTGCAGAGTTTACAACTGACTCTGTCCCTCTGCCCTTGTGCATTAGAATTTTTATTTTAAGTTGTAATATGAATCTTGAAGAATTGAGAATTAGGGTACAAGAGAAGAAGATTGGAGGGTTGAAGAAGAAGAATTAGAGAGAGCGGTATAGATAGAGACTGAATAATGCTGCTTTGATTTTCATTAACATTGCAAAACTTATTACAACAGAGGCACCTAACACCCGAAGGCACATTAGTTATTAGACACAGCTAAGCCCATTTTTGGCAAGGGCCGCTCCTAACAACAGCTAGTGCCACCAATAGCTAACGCTGCTAGTCTAATAAACTAAACTAACTCTCAAAATCAATTCATTACAATATCATTTCAATCCCCCCCCCAAACACACACACACACAAGACATCCTTGCCTTCAAGCATCAGGAATCACAAAAGTAGGATATTGTTGTTGAAGAGAGTATAGGGCCATCCAAGAGGCTTCTTCATCTGGTAAGCCCTTCCATTGGACCAAAACCTCCGTAATCATCCTCTTTCTGTGCTTCTTAGTTCTTCGGTTCAGAATTCTCTATCACCTTATAAAGCCCTGAAGAGCTAACTTCGGAGAAGCTCTTGCTGCTGTAGAAATTTGCCAATAGGGCTTAAGCTTCAAAAATACCCATTCCCCAACCTAAAATTCACAATGCGTCCTATGCATGATGCTTCAGAAGTGCTAGCACTTCCTCTCTAGCCATGAAGCTACGATCTACTAACTCCAACACCAAATTGTGTGGCAAATAGGGAGTATGTAGAGGAGGTTGTTGCCTGCACAGCAACTCATAAGGTGTAGCTTTTGCTGCTGTGTGGTATGTTGTATTGTACCACCATTCTGCATGTGAAATCCACTTGGCCCAATGTTTAGCTTCTCCCAACACATACACTGTAGACACATCTCCAAATATCTATTAAGCACTTCTGATTGCCCATCGGTTTGTGGGTGATAAGCAGTAGAGAGCTTTTGATCCACACCCATCACACGAAGAAATTCATTCCAAAAGCTACTAACAAAGAGTGAGTCAAGGTCACTTACAATTTCAGCTGGGACACCATGAAGCTCATAAATCTGATCCATAAAGTGTTGTGTGAAGTTGGAAGTTGAAAATGAATGAGGAGGTCTAAAATGGGCGTACTTGCTCATTCAATTGATGACTACCCATATAGTGTCCTTTCCTTGTGATTTGGGAAGACCTTAAAGGAAATCCATAGCAATTGATTCCCACACTCTACTAGGTATAGGTAGGGGTTGCAACAATCTTGGATAAGCCACAGTCTCATATTTATATCTAGAGCATGTGTATTCGCTTTGCATACTCCACAACATCATTTATTAGCTTCTTCCACCAAAAGAGACCCTTTATACGTTGATAGGTAGCTTTGATTCCCAAATGTCCTCCTTCAGGACTCAAGTGGAGCCAATCTAGAAGCTGAACTGAAGTGTAGCTACCTCACCCACTACCAATTTGCCTTTCCTTTGTAGAAGAGTAACATCTCAAGTGAAGTGACTCCAAACTCCTTCATTTTGTTGCACATTTTCAAGTAATGAGCGAGTGAAGTCTTCCTCATTCCAGCTATTCTTTTCTTGCAACAACTCCGGTGTGGTAGTGCTATTGGTAACTTACGTTAGTTGCTTCTTGGGAAGGCCAGAGAGTGCATTAGCTACTGAGTTATTCACCCATTTCTTATAGACAATATCATAGTCAAAACTGGCGAGTTTTGCCACCTAAAACATCTAGAGTCGTGTCTTTAGTTGCCGACCCAACAAGAATTTAAGACTGACCTAGAATGAGAAACTTGCCCCTTTCAAGATATTGGTGCCAAGGAAGCACTGCTAGTACCACCACCATCAATTCCTTCTCATAAACCGAAAGATTCTCGTATCGTGGAGAGAGCCCTTTGGTAAAGAATGCAATAGGCTGACCTTGTTGCATCAAAATAACACCTATACCAACTTTACATGCATCGAACTCCACCACATTATTTGGTGAAATCGGGAAGAACAAGAACCATAGCTGAAACCAATGCTTGCTTCAAGTTGTTGAAGGCTTCATTTGCAGGTTTAGACCAGACAAGCATTTCTTCACAACAGAAGAGTCAAGGGCCTTGCACTGGTGCTGTAACTCTTGATAAAATGCCGATGGTAGCCAGGTAACCACAAAAAATGCCCTCAGTTGCTTCACAGTAGTAGGTTGAGGCCAGTCCGCAACTGCTTGTATCTTTTTGGGATCGGTTGTTACCACTCCATTGCCGAGGATGCGCCCTAAGTACTCCACACCTGTAGCAGCAAAAGTGCACTTGCTCCATCTATCGCAAGACATTGAGCATCTCAATTAGCTTACCTAGCTGTCTTTATCCACTTGAGGTATCTGTATTCTAGTCATTGCTGTGGATGTTGGTGAGGTGTTTGGTAGCCACAACGCTTTCCCTTTCGTGGTTTTCATTTTGGTTGTTTCTCATGTCGATCTCAACAAGTGTCACAAGTATGCCTAGGCTTCTTGCAATGTTCACAAGTGATTTTGTCCGCCCTTGTGCATTAGAGTGGTGATCGTTAGTTGTAATATGAATCTTGAAGAATTGGGAATTAGGGTGGAAGAGAAGAAGATTCTGGGTTGAAGAAGAAGAATTAGAGAGATTAGAGAGAGGTAGTGATAAAGAGACTGAATAATGCTACTGTGATTTTCATTAACATTGCAAAACCAATACCATGGGGATAACCTGTGATATATATAGGCAGTAGGGAGGTTCATTAAAATAAGGGCACCTAGCACCCTAAGGCTCATTAGTTATTGGACACGGCTAAGGCCACGTTTGGTTAAGGCTGCTCCTAACAACGACTAGTGCTATTAGTAACTAACGTTTGTCTAATCAATTAAACTAACTAATTATCAAAATTAATTCATTACAATATCATATCAAGTTGATACTCTTGCTAATGAGTGTAGCAAAGTCTAGAAACGATAAAGGGGGATCAGATATCACATTGCGCCTTGAGGCCTTACGACATACCTCAAAAAAAACCTCTCATTAATGAAAGAAGGATATGACTCAGGGTGTGTTTGGTGGAGGTTAGGGGATGGAAGGGAAGGGAAAATGATTTTGGTTTAAAATTTTTGGAGGGGAGGGGATCAAAAATCTGCCCTTTCCTCCCCTCATAACCCCTCATTTTTCTCCCCTCTAAATTATTGGGTTTTGGAGGAGTGCCAAATTTTTTGACCAATTTACCCAATATTTCTGTTGTATTTTCAATCCTGTCTTTTCTTTCTTTCTTGTCTTTCCAATAGATTGCTGGTGAGAACAATGACAAGGCAGCAGCGAGTCTTTCCATTAGCTTGAAGAAATCGCCGATGGGAAGGTGGCGACAGAGTTGGAGGAGGAGATAGGGGGGAGAGAGAAGGGAACAGTGGTGGTAGTGGAAGAATAGGAGAGGAGTCAAGGGTTTCTGAAACAGACATTGATCGGTAACCGTTCGATATTCTTGCCATTGGTTGCTGGATCTGTACCTCTCTCCCTTCCATTGCGGCAAGTTGGCAACTACTCCTGGTTCATTGTTTATTTTTTTATTTTTTATTTTTTCTGGAGAGAAGGGGAATAGTGACTGTGGGGGAAAGAAGAGAAAAGTCATAGGAGTCGAAGCTGATGGTTTTGGGGCAGGGAGAATGGAAGAGGAATGGTGGCTGTCCATTGTTCTTGTTGGTTGTGAAATCTCCTTTTCTGCCCTACTGTTGTCACATCTCGCCTCCATTCTTCTATTCACCTGAATCTGAATGGTTTATTTCCTTCCATATTTATATTTCATTGGGTTAATCAAATGGTAGATCCATGCATTTTTTCAACCATATTTTATTAGTTAAAATATATATTAAACCTGGTATAAGTTGGAAGAGATCAAGATTTCATTTTTTAAAATAAGTTTTGTGAATTTAATTTTTTTAAAATATATTATTATATTAATCATAAATGAGAAAATTATCGTCCCAGTTTTTTTTTTTTATACATGTTAATATGTTAAGACTAAATTTTCATTAAATAATATAATATAAATTAATGTGTAAATTAATTTTTGTAACCTGACATATAAGGTTATAGTGGTAAATTAATCATTATCACCCTCCCTTGCCCCTCTTGAACTAATCAAGGGACCATTAAAACCTTCCCTTCCTCTCCCCTCTAATCAAACCAAACAAAGTAACCACATACCCTTCCCTTCCATCCCCTCCCTTCAAACCAAACAGGCCCAAAATGTGACTCCAGAGCCCTACAAGAAACTGGAGCATTCCTTTTCAGGTTGTTCCTTATAGGGAGCATCATATGTGTACGCCCATTCCTCATTTGACATTAAATCAAATTCTTGCTATAACAAAAATTTCCAGCTAATAAACTGTAACATCACGATCACCTTACTTCAGTTCCCAAATTTCTGTTTCATACCCAGAGGTACACCAAGTCTTCTCCAGCAGATTAAGAGTCTCAGATTGCCTCCTAAACAACTCTAGGGGATTAGATAAGATGTTATTCTCTCTATTTTCTCTATTACTCTATAGATGTAACAACCTTCAAAGTATCAATAAAATTCAGAGCTGTTACCCCCGAAATGTTTCACATTCTTTGGTAAATTGTGCTATGTATCAATTTGTTTTTTTTTTTTTTTTTAATGGCATGTTTGGGTCGATTCCATGAAAGGGGATTACTTATAATCCTGATGCAATGGACTCATTCAGATGTTTGGTTGGGCTTATGTAAAGTAAATGAGATTACATTTTGCAATCCTCATTACCTGCATTGCTAGGACTCATTAATGGGGATGTAGACCTCTTGTAGTCAAAAGGAAAAGACATTTTTATCCTTATAACTTTTAAAATTGATCTAAGTGCCCTTGGTGAAAAACAAAAAACCTATTGATTGCCTACCTTCCTTGTTGCCGCTGTCACCCAGACTCACATAGTTGCAAATGGCACATTTTTTGATTTCGACTGGACACTACAAACTGCTTCAACTAATCCACGATTTTGATTTGGATATTTGAAACCAAGCAAGAGCACTCAATTTTAGTGTTTGGTCTTCATCTTCGATATGGATGGATTTTATTATATTGGCTATTTTTGGGATCATTGAAGCAATATATACTGTTGCCTAACCTTGATGTTGTTTTCTTACTAATTACCAAGCAACATGCAAATTAATTAACTCATTTGTTCTTTTGGTTTATAGGTTCTTCATTTAGATGCTGGATTATTATTATATGTTTTTGTTGAAAAAGCATATAATTTTAATTCATTATATACATATAAATGCAAACATGGGTAATTTTGTCTCTTGATATATTATTCATATTGATTCCCGTTTTTGGTAATCTAACCAAACATTTTTATTCCATGCACTGCATTTTTATGATGGCATACAAAATAAAATCATGTAAACACCATTCTATTACATTCCTTAGGATTTTGTCAACCAATCGGCCCATTAGAATTGCTTCTTGACTTCATGTTTGAATGTATAAATTATGCCCAGGTAACTGGTGAGGCTGAATATGCTGATGACACAAGAATGCCTTCTAATGGTCTGCATGCAGCCCTAGTGTTGAGTACAAAGCCCCATGCTCAAATATGTTCAATTGATGTTTCAAGAGCCGAGTCGTCACCAGGATTTGTTGGCATTTTTCTCGCAAAAGATGTACCAGGTGTTAATAATATTGGACCAGTTGTTGCTGATGAGGAGCTTTTTGCTGAAAAATATGTTACTTGTGTCGGTCAGGTGACTAGGTTATTTAAAATGGATGTTTAGCTGTTTTGTGATGATTATTTTTAATAATTTTGATCTTGAAGAGTTGAAAAAAAAAGGAATGCGCCTTTTTTCTTCCTATGGAATTTATGGGAGTATATACAGGTTATAGGAGTTGTTGTTGCTGATACTCATGAAAATGCAAAGCTAGCAGCAGGAAAAGTTCATGTTGAGTATGAAGAGCTTCCAGCCATCTTGTCAACACAAGAAGCAATTAATGCTAAAAGTTTTCATCCTAATGCAGAGAGATGTTTGAGAAAAGGTGATGTAGATCTCTTGTTTCAGTCTGGTCAGTGTGACAAGATAATTGAAGGGGAAGTTCAGATAGGAGGTCAAGAACACTTTTATTTGGAGCCAAATAGCACTGTTATATGGACAGTAGATGGTGGCAATGAAGTTCATATGATTTCATCCACTCAAGTAAGTTATACATTCTCGTGTTGTGTACTTGTAAAATATAGTTTATGCATCTTTTGGAAACCTTGGCTTTCTGAAATCTTTGGCTAGTTCTATAGTATCAAGTACCAATTACATATTGAAAAGGTTCTTAGATTTTAGCTATTTATGACTGAACCATATCCTGCATATATAAGATCAAAGCATTCAAAATGGTAGGTTATAGACCTTTATCTAGTTTCCTTTCTTCCTACGAGTGGTTGTTTTTGCATCTATTGTTTCATTATTAATTGTAAAAGCAGAGTTCTAGCAACTAGTTTACATGCCATGTGATTATTACCATTATTTCTTGAAAATATATTAATTTAAAGTGTAATTCTTGTGTTGTACGAAATGACAATGTATCTTGGCCTTTCCCTTCAAGGCCATCTCCAATATTATATCTTATTCTTCTAAATTTCTGCTTGTGTTGGTGCTATTGGGAGAGTATTCAAGTTTGTTATGCATATTGAGCTCGTTTCAGTCCCTGTTGAGTTCCTATTAAATATTTTAAATTTGATCTCTCAAGTTCATTACTGGCCCAACAATATTGGCTAGCTAGTAATAATAAATGTGGTCTTGTAGGCCCCTCAGAAGCACCAGAAATATGTTTCGCATGTTCTTGGCATTCCTATGTCAAAGGTTGTTTGCAAAACAAAACGAATTGGTGGTGGATTTGGGGGAAAGGAGACAAGATCAGCTTTTATTGCTGCTGCAGCTGCAATTCCATCATATCTATTAAATCGTCCTGTGAAAATCACATTAGACCGGGATATAGACATGATGATTACTGGGCAACGACATAGTTTTGTTGGGAAGTACAAGGTATTGCTGCCGCTATTTTTAATGGTTTAAGATTAAATTGATGCTAAATATTATTATATTACAACAACAACAAAGCCTTATCTTACTAGGTGGGGTTGGCTATTGAATCACATGGCACCATTGTGCTCTTTCAAAAACCAAATCTTTGGATACATTATATTGAAAGTACTAAATCCTATAAATAGCTTATGTTCTTCAAATGTGTTTTAGCCTGAAGCTGTGTACTTAGTCTATGGCTTAATGTTTACTCTTTTGAATGCAAGGCTTGAAGAAGAGGATGCTAAGACATCCATCTAGTACTTTTGAATTTTGAGTAAAAGCTAAAACAAATAAATATCAGGATACACTTGGTAGGAGAGATGAAGAAGGAAAGGAAAGAAATCTGTGGTCCCCACGCCTGTCTAATCCATCCAACTATTGGCAGAAAGGACAGGGAAAGAGAAGAATTTTTGAAAAATTGTTGCGGTTCCCTCACCATCCAATGCACCATTTAATTCTTTTACCATTCGCGGCAATGAGTATGTTCCCAATTTAGGAAGAACAATGAAAATAATTAAAATATTTACTTTTAATATACATAGTTAAATATATTTAGTAAGATAGAGGATACAAAGGTAAATTTATATCTTATTTAGTTGAGTTTCCTTTCCTTATATATCTTTCTTGAAACCAGCTGAGGGAAGAGAAATGGTTCCTTTTCTTTCCTCCTACCATAGCAAATAATGCACCAAACAGAAGGCAGAAGATAAACTGTTCCTTGGTTTCTTATGAAATGATTGAAAGTAAGGAATTAGGGGAAATAAAAGCTAAAACAAATCAATACCAGTCAGAGAACAAAATATAAATTGTACCTTGCTCTTTTTTTATTAGTATGTTCAATTATTCTAGCTTGTTGTTCACAGTTTTTTTTTTTTTAAACCTTTTCTGTTTACAGTTAAATAACACCTTTTTTGGCGTCATTATGGGTTTCAGGTTGGATTTACAAATGAGGGGAAGGTGCTTGCACTAGATCTTGAAATCTATAACAATGGAGGAAATTCGTTGGACCTGTCTCTTCCAGTTCTTGAACGGGCTATGTTTCATTCAGATAATGTGTATGAAATACCAAACATGAGGATAGTGGGAAGGGTTTGCTCCACTAATTTCCCTAGTCACACTGCTTTCCGGGGGTTTGGTGGTCCTCAAGGCATGCTTATTGCTGAAAATTGGATTCAAAGAATTGCTGTGGAAGTTAAGAAGAGCCCAGAAGTGATAAGAGTGAGATATGGGACTTTGTTATATATTCATTACTGTGTTGTACCTGTGAATTATTTTTAGTATTGTCACTATCGGTTTTGTAGGATTTTTCTGCCAATTTTCCTAAGCCAAAGTTTCTTTTCAGGAAATCAATTTCCAAGGCGAAGGAACCATCTTGCATTATGGCCAGCAGCTCCAACATTGTACATTACTCCAATTGTGGGATAAACTTAAGTTGTCTTGTAATTTGATGAAGGCACGTGAAGAAGTTGACCTATTCAATGGTCATCATCGATGGAGAAAGCGTGGCATTGCAATGGTTCCAACCAAGTTTGGCATATCCTTTACAACAAAGTTTATGAACCAGGTAATGAGTTCTAACAACTGCAACCACAATAAGTTTTATCCCACTAAATGTGGACATCTGTGTAGATTGCACAGTGCCATTGTAATGTATCAACAACAAAATTTTTGGATAAATTGTTAACCGAGGTCATGTTCAATAATTTGTTAAGAACCAATGACCACCTAAGACCATGGTTGATCCACTCAGGATGTGTAAAATGGAACAAAGAAAAATGAGGAGCCTAATGGCTATTTTAGTTGCAACTCTTAGTTGTGCTTGTTATTTTCTGTTGAGAAATAAGTGCGATTTCCCACTTGAACCTTAGTTTCAGTTATCTCCAGATATCTACATGATTTTTTTAAAAAATTTATTATCTCTGTAATATTTCGTTATAAATACGTCGCTGGCAAGAGGAATGAGGAGGCTCAAATTACAGAGAATTATTTTTAATTATTGTAATCAGAGGCTCACTTATTCTCACAATTGTGTTCATTCATATAGGAAGAGGTACAATATATAGACTTTAGGAAGAGTGATTAGAGAAGTAAACTAAGGGATTACAATCAAATAAAATAGGAAACTTTCCTAATGCTGAAAAATCAATCTAGATCCTAAAATTAAGGGATGTGATTATGTGTTAATTAGGGATTTTCTAACACTACCCCTCAAGCTGGAGAGTGGATGTCAATCATTTCCAGCTTGCCTTGAAATCTTTCAAACTTAGCTCTACCTAGTGGTTTTGTCATAATGTCTGTAATTTGGTCTGCAGATCATATGTAGGATAGGTTCATGATTCCTACTTCAATCTTTTTTTTTTCAATGAAGTGTCTGTTTATCTCAATATATTTCGTTCTATCATGATGGAGTGTGTTCTTGACTATTTCAATGCTGCCCTTATTGTCACACCAGAGCTGCATTATTCCCTCAGTAACCTAACCTGATGACCTAGATTCCTTCACATGTTCCATCAACAACTCCTCTCAGCTCTACTTCTTGATACCATAGTCTGTTTCTTGCTTCTCCATGTAACTAGATTTCCCTATACATATGTGCAATACCCAGAGACTGACCTCCTATTCTCTTTATCCTTTGCATGGTCAGCATCAGGGTAGATCTCTATATTTATTGTTGTGCCTTTCTTGAAGATGCCTCTTCTTGAATTGAGCTTCAAGTAGCTTAAAATTTTGTATACTGCCTCCATATGTTCTTGAGGTTGGTGCATAAACTGACTCACTGTTCCATCTGCATAACTGATATCTGATCACGAGTTAAGTATATCAATTTCCCTACAAGTCTTTTGTATCAATCTAAGTTAACTGGGACACCATTTGGTTTGATCTCTAGGTGACACTTTTCTTCCATCGGTGTTCCCTTAGGTCGGGCACCTAACATCCCTGTCTAGGGTATACTTTCATTGGGACATGTTAATGCTCTTTTTGGTTCTTGCTACTTCCATACCCAAGAAGTATCTCATTTAACAAGGTCCTTGACATGGAATTCATTGGATAAATCTTTTTTCAATTGAGCAATGGAATCTTCATCATTTCCTATAACAACATAGACAATCAAGATAGTGACACTTCTTTTGTCATGCTTGACAAACTTGTCATCTGCTTGCCCTTGATTATACCAAAGTTTTTTCACTGCTTTGGTGAACCTATCAAACCATGCCCTAGAAGATTGCTTTAGTCCATACAAAGACTTGTTAAGTTTGTAGATTGAATTGTTGGGAGCTAGAACTCCATCTGAAATCTCCATATACACTTCTTCCTCCAAATCACCATTTAAGAATGTGTTTTTTACCTCCAACTGATGTAGTGATCAATCTAAGTTAGCTATAATTGACAACAACACTTGGTTGGTATTAGATTTAGCTAATGGGGCAAAGGTTTCCTAGTAATCAATCCCATATGTCTGAGTATACCTTTTGCAGTTAGTGTTGCTTTGAACTTGTTGATACTTCCATCAGGATTAAACTTTGGTTAAAGATCCTCTTACATCCTACCAGTTTCTTTCCTTTGCCAAGAGTTGTGATCTCCCATGTTTTATTCCTTGAGCGCCTTCATCTCTTATTTTGCGACATGCTTCCAATTTTGATTAGCCATAGCTTGATTTGTGCACTATTTACAACAAAGTTAAACATTGGATTGAATGTTGAGTACATGATCTTACCCCCTTTTCTAAGAGCAATAGGCCATACCATCTCTTTAGGATCTAATCCTAGGTTGAAGTCATGGTCATTCGGTCAAGTGGGAGAGACATTTCTACCATGTTCTGCTTCTTCTTGAGTTTGCTGCCTAGACTCCTCTTCTGTTCTAGCTTTCGTATCACCCATGCATTGATCTCAACATTTGTTTCCAATTCATTTGGTGTAGAAATTTAGGTGAAATAGGGTCAGCAAAATGAGTTCAGACAGGTTTAGGGAGAGTTGGAATAAGAGTGGGTTCAGGATGTGATCAGGATTTTTGTAAATGATCATGAGAAAATAGCCATTCAATGTTCGAGTGTTCCCCCTAAATGGATGAGTTGAGATAACAACCTCCTCATAGAACGCAATGTTTTTGGAGATGAATATTTTTAGAGGTAGGACAAAAACACTTGTACCCTTCTGAGTGGAGTAACCATGGAATATGAACTTTTTAACTCATGCATCACTTTCTTCCATCATGTTTATGAACAAAGACAATACAAGCATACACTTTTTGAGGTAATGGGTTGATAAGAGAACAATTTGGATAGGTTTCAAAGAGTTTTTGAATGACAGTGGCCTAATTGAGAACGTTGGAAGGCATTCAGTTGATTGGGTAGGCATCAATTAGGATGGCATTACCTCAGAAGACTATGAGCTCATTTCATTTCATCAATATGGTTCTAATTACTTCCAATAGATGGTGGTTTTTTTGCTTGGCAATGCCATTCTTGTGAGAGGTGTAAGGACATGATGTTTGGTGATGAATTTCTTGCTGATCAATAAATTCCTTAAAGATTCCACTCATTTATTCCTTGGTGTTTTCACTCCGTAGTATCCTAATGGAAGTTTGAAATTGATTTTTCACAAAGATATAGAAGTTTTGTAATACTTTGGATACCTCAAATTTTTCTTTCATTTAAGTAAACACATGTAGTTCTAGTGTGATCATCTATGGAAGTTACAAACCACTTGGCATTTACTGGGCATTTTATTCTTACAGAACCCCAGATGTCATTATGGATTAATGTGAATTGTGCAGAGGGTATGTGGGGCTGTCTGAGATATGAGGATTGTGTTTATTCAACAATTTGACCAGTTTCACAATGAAAATGAATGAAATATTTATTGAATAAATTTGGAAACACATTTCATATAATCAAAACTGGGGCTGGCTAGAACGACGATGCCAAAAAAATACGTCTTTATCTTGAGAATTTGAGCTAACCAGTGTCTTCCTTGCATTCCAAGAATCTTTATTCTTCCAGTCTGGACCTTCAAGGTAGATAAGTACATCCCAATCTTTAGAAGTCCCAATCATGCTTCTTGAGTTTAAATCCTAAAAGATACATAATCATTATCAATAATCACTTGACATATTTTCATTATTAATAATCACTCGACATATTTTCCCTTTAGTTTATTTGCTCACAAATATCAGGTTAAAAGCAAGTGTAGGTACAAATAAAACATTGTGTACTCTTAAATGATTGGATTGTGCCAATTCCTTCAACCGTTGTGAATACACCATTAGCTACTTTGACTCTTAGGGTTTCATGACACAACTTAACATACGTTAGCAAGGTTCTATTACTAGTCAGGTGATCTATAGGTCCAGAGTCAACAATCCATGTATCTTCACTATTCATCATAACATTAAGGGCTATAATATAATTACTTGATTGCACGAGGTCGACACTAGGCACAAGTTTGACTTATTCTGTTTGTCAAATATCCTTCGGAGCACCTGTAGTGTCATCATCCTCAACTTTCTATTTTGTAGTATAGCTGACAATTAGGGTCGGCCTGTGAAGGGCCAGGGCCTAACAGGGCGACCCCTCCAGGGCTTGGAGTAAGAAAAACACATGTTTTTCAAAGCTCGGCCCAGGGCAAGCCCGTAGGGCCCGGAAATTACTATTCCAAATTTTAATTATTTTTCCTTTACTTTATTTTTAAAAAAAATATAATTAGTAAATTACAATACAAATCATCCAATAAATAAGTACAGTTACTAATTAATAATCAAAAGTAAACTATGTTCACAAATAACTTACATAAAACATAAAAAGCATATCACTAAGCGACATTAGTACGATGACTATTATTGTTGTCATCTTCGTCACTATTATCGATTTTAACGACATTTGATTGTTCTTCACTTTGAGTAGTAGCCTCTAGCTCATGAGTAAGAATATCATGAAATTCTTCTCCCGCATCATGAACAATAAGATATTAAGGAAACTGAAACCCCCTGATTCTAGGAGATACCAAACCTAATACAAATGGAAAATAAATATTAGTTAAAACTAGGGTTAACTAGGGTTGAACCCAATAAGTGGTGGCAGGCTCAATTTGTTCCAACGGTTTCATATTAGTCAGAATCACCTCCTGAGTCCCAAATTTATCCAACCATCCATGTTTCATTACTTAAATCATGCTCAGATCTGTGTTAAGCAGAGGCCTACCCTAATTGATTGGCCAGCAATCCCAACATCCTCAATTACTGGGAAAATTTTGAATAAAATAATTGGTAGGTAGAAGAGAATTATTGCTGAAATTTTGTTTCAATGGAAAGGAATGCCAGATGAAGCTAGTTGGTTGTCACAATTCAATTTCCAGAAGCATTTTCCTGATTTTCCTATTCCCAAAGTGCGGGGGTTGTTTTGCATGTGGGATTGATATGTAAAAATAAAATAATAGGGGAACTGGTCATTGGTGATTGTTAGGACTAGTGTTCTATAAATACTTGACCTATTCCCATATGTAATCAGTCTTTGCGTTAGCCTGAAAGCATATTCAGTGTATTGTTTTTCTCAATCTCCCTCTTCTCTCATGTTCTTCTCTTCCTATTTCCTTCCTCATTACCTTTCCTTACCTTGTGAAACACTAACCATCGTCCTAAAAGCTTAAGCTGGTAGGAAAAGCGCATCTAATCCCTTTAACCCAGATCAAACACGGGTCTAGTAGTCTCCTAAGACTTTGTGGCCGAATCCAATCCACACCCTCCCAGAACCCAAGACTTATCATTTCCTTTCTCTTTCTCTACTTTCTTTCACACTAATGCAGCTCAAGAAATCAATTTCCAGCCTTTGTCTTGAAAATTATTTCCCAAGAACCCAATTTCATGCCAATTGAACTTTGGGAAATTGGATTGCCAAATCCATTATGTGGCCTTTAAATCTTACATTTTATATTTTTTATGAACTTATATCTGGCCTTGATCTTTGATGATTCAAGACAATAGGGTATAATCCTACATACTGATTTCATTCTTTTTATATTATTATCTAATATGCAACATAGTGTAGCTTATGATTTTGATATCTGTATTAAATGTTCTTTTGAGTGATAAAATAATGACTTGCATTACTTGATTAGTGATATAGTTTGATTTATTTTTTTATTTCCTTTTTTTATTGGCTATCATCTTTTTAGAGAGTTCATGTGGATAATTTGAGAGAAAAATATTATTCTAAATTCATTAATCGCTAAATGAAATAATACATATGGGCCTTTATATAGGCAAAGCTAGAGCTAACCCTAGAATCTAAGTTAATCTAATCAAATTAAAATAATTAAGATATAATATCCTAAGATATAATATATCTATATCTAGTATTATGGTATAATAAATATTAAACTTAATAATAAGATAATGATTAATCTAAGTAATTTATAATAAATGCATAATATTCCCACACTCCTCCTCAAGTTGAATCATGGATGTTAATCACGTCCAACTTGCTTATACAACTTTCAGCTTCCTTTGCACTCCTAATTGTCGTCCATGTCAGTAGATTCTCTTCTGACAACTGTGGCAATACTGGCAATAAGTTGTTTTGTAGTTTGAAGTGCGGCTAGCATTTCCATGATTTGTTTTAGCGGGTCATTTTAGGATGATTCTTTGAAGGCTTTAGCTACATCATCTCTTCCTTTCCCTATCCTTGGCTTCCAAACTGCAGATTTGCCATGAAGGCTCCAGCAAGTATCCTTTGTGTGCCCCTGTTTCTTACAAAGATCAGGGGCTGGTCGACCTTTGGAACCTTTTGAATTCGTGGATCTAAAAGCAAGAGCAGAGACCTTAGGAGTTGTAGGAGTAGTAGCAACAGAATGATTCTAAAGCATTGATTTGTGCCTATCCTCTTCATTATGCAAAATATAGTAGACTTCTCGCATTAAAGGCAAAGGTTCTTGACTGAAAATCTGAGCCTGAACATCATCATAAATTACATTAAGGCCAGCCAGCAACTTATATACTCTCTCCTCTTCTTTCTCTTTGCGATCTTCTTTAGCATCAACCCCGCAATGATGAGTTTTATTACTTAGAGCATCAAACTCTTGCCAAAGCACTGATTTTTTGAGATAATAATTATCAAGTGAGTGGCATGTGGTCCTGTTTCAGTTGCCACAACTTCTTAACTTCAAATACCTATTCCCCACAGGACTATATGTCTCACGGAGGGCTTCCCAAATTTCCTGGGGTAAAGGAAGGTACATAAAACTCTTCTTAGTTGAGGAAGACATCGCATTGATCAACCAAGAGGATATCAATGCATTCTTAGATTTCCATTTTTAAAAATCCTTGGTTTTTGATGTTGCGGGCCTTTTTGCTTCACTGGTTATATATTCAAGTTCATCCCGTCCATCGAGAGCAAGAATCATAGATTGTGACCACTCCCAGTAATTGTCACTACTAAGTTTTTTAGAGACAAGGAGAACACTAAAGATGTCATTAGAACCGGATCGCAGGATAGACGAAGAGGCGTCAAAGATAGTAGACATTGTGACTTAAAAAATATGTGATAAACCACGACTCTCAAACACACTGCCCAAAAATATAGAATACCTTTTGATGTTCGGTTATCTGAATGACAGTTTGATCTGCGAATTTGACAAATGACAATTTGGTCCAGCAAATTTGACAAATGACAGTTTGGTTCAGTGAATTTGAAAAATGATAGTTTGGACCGTATTAAAAACTACAACGTTTTGATAGCAACATTTTAGTTCTGTTTCAGAATCAGAAGCAGATAAAGATCACGGATGAGATCACGGACAGAGTTCATTTACCTTGGATGAGATCACCGACGAGATTGCAACCTGACGGCAACACCAAGGCTGATGTCGGAGATTGTTGGCGTTGCACAGTTGAGACTGATTCTAGAAGGACCTGTTGAGAGTGGTTCGAAGGCTGTTGATCAGCAGAAAGGAAGCCGCAAGAGGTGGCGAGACTGCACAGTTTGAATGAGGAAGTCACGGGAGGTGACATCTAGAGAGCCAAAGAGCGCCGATGCTGGTTCCAAAGAGAATTGATACTGACAGAGGGTGACGTCAAGAGAATCAAAGGGCGCTGATGTTGACAGAGAGACAGACGAGTCAAGGGTCTGCAGAGGCTAAGAAGGACGAGGAAGGATCCGCAGAGACGTTGTCGAGGGGGACCAAGTTGAGAAATCTGATTTATTTCTTCTAGGCTTTGAATGAAAGAGTACATATGAGCCTTCATATAAGTAAACCTAAAACTGACCCTAAAATCTAATTCAAATCAAAATAAATCAAAATAATTAAGATATAAGATCCTAAGATATAATATATTCATATCTAATCCTTAGATTTAATATATCTATAACTAATCCTAAGATATAATAAATATCAAACTTAATAATAAGATAAATTTTGTTAGTAAATGCATAATATTCCCACATTTCATTAGTAATTTTGTTATTTATTTGGTGTTTAAAATATTGATGAATTTGATATCTTCTCAATAACTTCAGGCAGGCGCTCTGGTTCATGTCTATACTGATGGAACTGTTTTAGTTACCCATGGGGGAGTAGAAATGGGGCAGGGCTTGCATACAAAAGTTGCTCAGATTGCTGCCTCAGCTTTTGGCATCCCCCTTAGTTCTGTCTTTATATCAGATACAAGTACTGATAAGGTAAAGTATCTACCCTCTTATATGGGTTTATGATATCTTTTTTCTAAATTGTGCGAAGAATATTTGAGGTAAGCATGGACTATTACTGTATTTTGTTTATCTTTCCGTCTTTCCTTTTTTCTGCTAAGTCATAATGCTTCATAAATGTGGGCTTAGGTCGCTGAACTGTTCAAGAAAGCTGCGGGGATTACTAGAATGAATGAAATAAGAATCGATAAGGATAATGTTATTTGTTAGACGACAAAATTATTTTGCATCAACTAAACTTTCAGCACTCTAAAAACTAACTACAAAATCAACTTAGAAATGGACAACCCCCAGCACATAATAGCTAAGATGATGTTGCTTTCTGTAACATGTTTTATTACAACATATTTGAATATCACAATCTCGCACATTTTTTACTGTCCCTTTGGTTTATCCCTTTCCTTTAGTTTTATTTCATAGATTTTTCTTTAGACAATTGATTTTGATAATATATGGATATGATCCCCTCATGTTTACTATGACACTAGGTTCCTAATGCCACACCAACAGCTGCTTCTGCAAGTTCTGATATATATGGAGCAGCAGTTTTGGATGCATGTGAGAAAATAATGGCACGCATGGAGCCTATTGCTTCTCAACAAACTTTTAATTCTTTTGCTGAGGTACTCCACACTTGCAGTTTTTATCTCACCTAAAACAAGTATCCACTCAGAAAAAAGGACTTACTGAAGAATATCTCACTCGTCATGTGTTATCATTAAGATGTTAAGCTAAATAAAGAACCTTGGGAAGAGTCCGGTAAATATGCTCGACTCTGTTGTTTCTTGAGTGGAGTTAGCATATGGAGATAACTTGTGCCGTAATTTTATTGTTCTAATGGATTTCATTCATTGATGGCTCTTTTTTTTTCATCATTAGCAGTATGGGACTTTGCTAAATTTGTGAGTAAGGCCAAAAAAAAAAAAAAAAAAAAAAGAACAAGGATCTTTCTTAAAATACATTCATATATTAAACTTGGCCCACATGATAATTGAATTAATCAAGGTACTCTCAGGGTTACTTAAGAAAATTTCTGTATCATGTTCAGAGTCCTTATGAATACTATATGCCAACAATCAGTAAGAAGCAGCTTTTATATTTTCTCTACTTTTACAAGCCGCCTTTTTCTTGGAAATGATCTTTTGATAATATTTTGTCATGCATTTATCATTTTCAGCTGGCTAGTGCATGCTATGCAGAGCGAATAGACCTTTCTGCGCATGGATTTTATATTACACCTGATATTGGATTTGACTGGAGAACTGGTAAAGGAAATCCATTTAGGTACTTCACTTATGGAGCTGCGTTTGCTGAGGTGGAAATTGATACCTTGACTGGAGATTTTCATACAAGAGAAGCAAATGTCATTTTGGATCTAGGGTACTCTCTGAACCCAGCCATAGATGTTGGACAGGTAGCTATCTGTTCTAGTACTTTTTTTTATTTATTTTTATTTTTATTTTTATCGCCAGTATTGAGAAAGCAATTTAAGTGGAAGAGAAGTAAAAAAGAAGGAAAGATCCTTCAAAGAAGAAAAGAGAAAAATGGCTGAATCTTTAGTCAGCCACTTTCCTCAAGTTATAAAATAATGGACTTGACCTTTTCAGAAGTGATTTGAATATTTGTATTCACTGTAATCTTTCCATCTTATCAGAGCTTTGGTAGAACATTATTAAACTTTAATGGTTGCTATATTAAAAGTGGATTCACCTTAGTCTAGAAGAATCAAAACTAGAAAAATTCAAATTCTGCACCTGCCATACCTATGTTACCAGATTTTAGTTCGTTTTATGAATCCAGATTCGCTGGTTAGCATATTAGTGCTAACCAGCAATTCTGGACCTTCTGTTTGCATTTTAATTCGCATTTTCTTGCATTTGCTATATGTTCTTATTCCTTTCAACAGATTGAAGGAGCTTTTGTTCAGGGCTTGGGTTGGGTAGCCCTGGAAGAACTTAAATGGGGAGATGGAGCCCATACATGGATTCCCCCTGGGCGCCTTTACACATGTGGGCCTGGAGCGTACAAAATTCCTTCTGTAAATGATGTTCCCTTGAAATTTAATGTCTCACTTCTCAAGGTATGTTCCAGCACAACTTTAGTTCATTTCTTTTTCGGTAAGGAGGGAGTGTGTGATGCATATAGGAGTGACTCCATGGTGTTACATTGCCTAGTGCCACTATGGTGTGGTAGGTTCTGATTTGTTTATGTATGGAACTTGGGAAATAAAAAGAAAAGTATGTTTACTCTGTTTTTAAATAGAAGTAAGGATCTCACTAACTCTTTAAGAACAGCCTCTCTGAGATAGAGGGTAGGCAAAAATCTCATCTCTTCTCTAAATCAGCCCACATCTTTAATAGTAGATGAGCTAAAATCTGTAACTCATCGGACTATTAAAGTCTAAGGAGAATCTCCCGTACTAATTTACTCTCTAAATAGTCGATACTTTATTGATAAGGCACTAGGCCTATTTATAATGACTTACAGATGGTAGACTCTATTCAAAATATAAATACGAAACATACTTAAATCTAAGATTTAGATAACTAACAATTATAAATCCTAACAACTAAATTTTAACTAATAAGATATTCATCTTATTTCCTAATTCCTAAAGATAATAATAAAAGATAATATCTAATAAGATATTCTTCTTATTTCCTAATCCCTAAAGATAATAAGAAAAAATAATATCTATTAAGATATTCCTCCTATTTCCTAATTCCTAAAGATAATAATAATAATAGACTCAATTAAATATTAATTCCTAAAATTTCTAAACTTTCCACAATTTCCATTATCTCCCGCTAATTTGGTAGTCTATCATGGTGTCAAGGCCATAAAGTCTACTTTTTGCCATCAGTAGAACAATCATTTGTAATTGATTTTTTTCTCCCATAAGTAGGAACAAGTATGAAAATTAAAATGTGTACACTGCTCTAGTTGCACATATAACTAGCTTTAGGAAGTTTATGCTGATGTTAATTTCTTGACAATTCCTTCTATTTTTCTTTCAACTTTATTCCCATAATTTTATCTCCTTAGAAATTCTTTGGGACATGTGGTGGCATTGAAATAGTAGCGTATGCATCTTATCACACGTTCCTTGAAGCGGGCTTGTTTGATTTTCTCTTCTCAGAACAGTATTTTAATTTTTGGAAAAAAAAACACCTCTCTTTAAGAATGTCTTTTGCTTAATGTTCTGAAAAACGAAAGAAATATTATAAGGAAAACCAAAATCCAGAACTTTTTTTTTTTTTAATGTTTTGTTCCTTCTTGTTCTACAAAACTAGACAAGGAGTGAAGAACATTGTATTTTCATTAAGGGTTAAGTAGCAAATCAGGAGCAATGTTGTCCTGAAAGTTTTTTCAGATCCAATTTTGCCCCGAAAGTCTAAAAACGTAACAATGTTGCATTTTTTCTGTTAAAAAACTAACATTGACCCTTAAAAAATTGACGTTGATCGTTAACTTTTTAATAGAAAAAGGCAACATTGCTATTTCTTTCGATTTCTGGGGTAACATTGAGCTCAAAAAAACTTCTAGGGCGACATTGTTCTCAAGCGTGTACTTCCTGGACAGATTTGTTACTTAACCCTTTTCATTAATGACAATGTTGACAAAGCAAACTATGTTTTCACCCTTTACTTCACTATTTTAGATGTTTTTCAAAATAATGATCCATACAAGTTTTTTAAAAAATTTTGTTTCCAAGATTATCTTGTATAATTATTTTACAGAACCGTTTTAGGAAGTGAAGTTTTTTTGGCTTTCTCAACGCATCACATTTCTGCAACAAATTCAGAGTTTGGGGCATGATAACTTGACCTTTCTTTTTCTTGTTTTTGTGCTTGTTAACTGATAGGGTCATCCAAATGTCAAAGCCATCCATTCGTCTAAGGCTGTCGGCGAGCCTCCATTTTTCCTAGCATCTTGTGTATTCTTCGCCATCAAGGATGCTATTAGAGCTGCGAGAGCTGAAATGGGGTGTAATGATTGGTTTCCTCTTGATAATCCAGCAACTCCCGAGAGGATCCGAATGGCTTGTTTGGATGAAATCACCTCTGCAATTATTAACTCTGATTTCCATCCCAAGCTCAGCGTTTGATGTGCTTTACCGTATGTATCTGAAAGGGTGTGAGAACTTGCTTCTCCGCCCCTCACCCGCAAATTTGTTTTGGAAGGATTTCAAAATTGTGTTCATTAGTAAATTCTATATGGTAACATATTATGTGTATGTGTTATAGTCGATATCAATAAAGAGGACATGTTAAACTAACTTTGTCATTACATTTTTTGTTTACTTGAATCATCAATGACTAATTTAGACCATGTGTGTACGTGTTAGATCCTTTATCATGAAAGATCAAGTTGGAAGTGCAACATCCTTCCATCTTACAACGACCACTTGTCTTTATTAGGCCTTTTTATAAAAATACCACAAACAGTAAAAACAATTATCTAAATCATGCATGGTAGGGAGTATTTACCAAAATGATATGCTTAAAATCATTCAAGAAAAGAACTAGTTTAAAATTATAAGAAACTTGTTCAATTTTAGATTGAGTTTGCATCATCTTTAATCTCTCCCCTGTAACATCAATTTTTCACATCTGACATTTATATATTTTTTTTATAGAAAGAAGTAAAATGATTTTACCTTATGCATTTTACATAGTGACATATTCTCACTACTACTAAACAAAATTCATACTCAGCAATTATTTATAGAGGCATTCTCAAGAAAAATGTGTAAGGGTTCCGATATATATTTAATAGCATATATAACGAAAATTCGTACTCAGCAATTATTTAAGAGGCATTCTCAAGAAAAATGTGTAAGGGTTCTTGACTGATATATATATATATATATATTGTCACACTTGACTGATATATATTGAATAACATATATAACGGTTCTAATACAAAAACCCAAAACCCATTATGTATTTAGGTTTGGTTTTTCTTAAAATAGGGTTTATACTTTTGATATCCCTTGTTTTCATATATACATGCACAAATAAATGACAAGACATGTCAAAACACACAGTTAAACCAAAAACAGTAGTAACTACCAAAATACACATTCAAAACACAAACATTGCCCTTTTCATCAGCATCCTAAAGAGTGGTTGATCTCATTGGAGTGTCGGCTCCATTGCATTAATTCATCTCATCTTTAGCATATCACAAAGATACTTGGTCTAAAAGATGAAGATTTCATTCTTCTATTGTTTGATTTGTAGACTAAGGAAGTAATTGAGTTCTCCTATCATAGACATTGTGAATTATCCCTATATTGCCTTGGAGAAATCCTCACACAAAGCATCATTAGTAGCATCAGATATAATATCATCCACATATATTTAAACAATTAATAAATTGTTTCTCTTATTGCTGTTATGAAGAGAGTTGTGTCTACTTTGCTTCCAACAAATCCTTGATCAAGAAGGAATTTGTTTAATTTCTCATACCAAGGTTTAAGAGCTTACTTTAAGACTATACAAAGCTTTCTTAAGATGAAAGAGATGATCTGGATGATGAATATCGTTGAATCCAGGAGGTTATTCAACATAAACTTCCTCTTGAATAAAACCATTTAGAAATGCACTTTTCACATCCATTTGATATGTTTCCAATCTTGCCACTGGAGCATACGTTTCTTCATAATCAATTCCTTCTTAATTATAGCCTTTTGTCACTAATCTTGCCAATTATTTAGAAATGCACTTTTCACATCCATTTGATATGTTTCCAATCTTGCCACTGGAGCATACGTTTCTTCATAATCAATTCCTTCTTAATTATAGCCTTTTGTCACTAATCTTGCCTTATTATAAACAATAATTGTAGATTCATCTCGTTTGTTCTTGAATACCCACTTAATGCCAATGACTGGATGGCTTTTAGGCTCAGGTATCAAGTCACAAACTTGATTTCTTTCAAATTGATGTCTTTCAAATTGTATTGCTATAACCCAATCATTGTCTGAAAGGACTTCGTCAATCTTAGAGAGTTCAATCTCAGAAATGAAAGCATAAAAAGTAACTTTATTTAAAGTACTTTTCTGGTTCTCACACCTTCACATCTCTTATCACTTGATCGAGAGGATGACTCTTACTGTATCTCCAAACTCTATGTTGAGATTGATCAGAATTTTCACAAACATTTCAGTATTTTCAGGAACAGAAGGAGTTTTTGAAATGGTTTGATTTTGATAAATAAGTTCATCATCATCTAGGGATTTGTCAGGCTTAATCTCACAAAACACAACATGAATAGATTCTTTCTAAATATGGGTACGATTATTGAAAACTCTGTAACCCTTGCTTCTATTAGAATAGCCTAGAAATATACCTTCGTAGGACTTAATATCAAACTTTTCTAAGTTATCCTTATCGTCGTTGTGGATGAAGCATTTGCAATAGAAGATGTGCAAGTGAGCTAGATTCGGCTTCCTTCCTTTGTAAAGTTCATATGGAGTCTTGTTGAGTTTCTTTTGGAGATGAGCACAGTTTGAAACACAACATGCTTCTCTTTTCCAAAGTCAATATGGAGTCATCTTGATGATGCAAGCATATATTGATTGTTTTCCAAAGTCAAAGACTTCTTTTTGCATGTATTTCTTGACTTGCCATGTGTCTTATTCTATGATAATTCTCTTTGTCCCCTCCTCTTCTTGCGTTGGCTGAAATATGGCCTTCCTCTTGATTCCCAAATTGATCTTCAATCATGTCAAACTATTGTATTCTTAGTTTGATGCTTAGCAAGGTCAAATGTCTGTTTTACAAACTTTGAAAATGCTCCGCTTCTCTTTTATTACCCTTGGCCGAATTTGTCTTCTTAATTCCTAAGCAAACATGTGACATCAAGATTTTTAATCAAATTGACTTTACATGTAAAACCTTAAGATTTCATTCTTGTTTCCTCTTGACTTTTATTTGGCCGAAACATAGTGCACTTTTATGGTCAATTATTTTGTTTCAAAGCTTGACTTTTAATACATTTATTCCTTATTCCCTTTAGCAAGCAAAGTCACCATTTATTTGACCAAGTTTCCATAAAACAATTCCTCATCCTCTTATGTTACTTGTAGGCCGACAATAGTCTCTATCCTTGTGACTTCCATATTCTCATACCAACACATTGAAAATCAGATATATGTTATGTTGCCTTATCTAGTCAATCAAGGTTTCTAAAAGAAAACGATTAACCTCCCGAATTCTAAACCCTAAGAATTGAAAATAAGCCTAAAGTAAGCGAACAACTAAACCCGGTTCAGGAAGAGTCCTAAGAATGTCGAGGGTTAGGAAGCCTCTCTAGGACTAAGTGACTCGGCTATACGGGTTAGTGGACCTAGTATATTTAAGCCGTGGAATTAAAGTGTTAATGGAAAGGGGCACTAAGGACCCATATGATGTAAATCAGGTTGGAAAAGATGCCACCTAACCATGTCCTAAGATATAGGACAATTAGTTAGGAAAAAGTATGTCGGTATAAGTAAGTATGCAGCATTTTCAAGGTAGTCAGGTATGCCCTGCGTTTTTCAGAGAACATTTGTATTCGTGAAGAAAACCCAAGTAAAACTCAGGTAGGATCTCGAGACAACATTGATAAAGTAGCTTTAATAAAGTAAGGACATGATAACAAATGATGACATACTTTTGTGTTGGCCAAATAGAATGGTGGCACATGTCCCTTTATGATTACAAAGGGCAAAAGTAATGATGCTAGTGGAACACGTGTCATTTTAAGATTAGATATTTGACTTTTTGGCACCATAAAGTACGAGGTAATTATGAGATATTAAAATATATATTTCTCGTTCCCCAAGAATAAAGAAAAACATGCAACCACATCAAGGGATAGAAAAAACTTATTTAAACACATATAAGAGCTCAATTACAAGGTAAAAAGCTTGGGGAAATGTTAACCAACAAAAGGCAACTGACCAGGATACGAAAATAAGGATTTCTTGATCCCCAAGGTACTATATTTCATCCACCTATGGTTAGGGAGAAAAGTGACTGATGATCCGGGCTCAAACAAGTCCAGTTGATGAGTTACGAGGAAACGTATAATCGACAAAAGGTAGCTGAGTGGGACAAAAATTAGGTGGGCTAGGAGAGTTAATGCAAGGTCACATCACTTGTCAAGAAAGTACAAGTCACATCAAACATTATGTTGAAAGAGAGAATAAAATAATCCGTTTTAATGTGAACCACATCCTTTGAAATTGGCATGACAAGTGAAAGACATGTAATTATGACACTAATAAATGGAATTTATGGCATATCCAAGGGCAGATCTTGTGGGTCCATGGCCTTGGAGAGAGAGAGCGCGAAAAGACCATTTTACCCCTAGACCTAAAATCTACAACTAGCTTTTTCAGAGACCACAACCAGGGGAAATTTTGAAATCTTATTTTTGTCTTGGAATGCGCCACCTATCTTCCCAAGGAGTTCTCTAGAAGCTTTGAGAATTGTGTCAAGAAATAATATTTAAATTTGAGACATCCTTTCATCTAGTGGGTAATAAATGAAGTTGGATAATAGCTTGTATCCTTGGAGTCTATATAAAGGGCACCTCTCCTTCCATTTTCCATCAGCCAAGCACGAAATAAAGGTGAAGAGGGAGAGTCTCCAGCTGAAGGTTTTGGTCTAAGGGAAGAAAAAGCTACCCGCAACCAAAATTTTGAGGTAAGTTCCCTAACCGACAACTTGGAAACTCTTATCTTTGCCCTATGGTGATTTTGTATAGATGCAGTGGGATTTACATGTTTTTGAGTTTATCAATGGGTTCAGAGGGTGTTTTTGTGTGGGGACATGTGAGATCACCTTTTTCTAAACTCTCGAAGCCTAAGTTTCTAATATACGAAAAATCTGCCAATTCTTTTGGTCTCTGGGCAGCGAAGGAAAATCCGTAGTTTTAACATAGCAAATAAACTTCAAATGCTTTGATATTTTACATGGTAAAATTATACATCCCGGCCATGCTTTTGATATCAGGATTTGTGTCATTTTGATGTTCCAACCGAGAGTTATTTAAGAATGAAAATGACTTAAAAATAAGATTTTTCTCTCAAACTAGTGGCCAAAGATTGGAAACCAAAAAAGGGGTCGAACCCATTTTTCCTTGGGAATTATTTTTTGTGTAAAATAGACATCCTAAGGGTACCAATGCAATTAATTTTGTGTCGATAATAGTTTTCTAGAATTTATTAAAAATCTACAAAGTTGGGTCAGAAACTTTGGAAATTCTAGTGCTATGCAAATTTTATGAAACCTGAAGTACAATTTGAATGTGCATGGTGTTTATAGGTGTCCATATAGTATGTTAGGCTATGTGTTCTTAGGTCACCACCGAAGTCCAGAGTATGTCAGGCTATGGAGGCCCTTGGCATGTAAGGTAGGTAGCACCTATTGAACTGCATGTCCTTAGGTAGCTATTGAGACCCAGGTTATGTGGGGTAGGTGGAGCCTATGTGACTGTGTATTTATAGGTGTCTATTGAGGCCTCTTAGGATTGGTAGTTAGGGTCGGCCGCCCTCACTATTAAGACCCAATAGCGCGCTGGATCCGGGGGCTTGTCTTGACCAAGCGATCCTGCAAAGGGCGAGGCCATTAGGGGTGCAACAAAGGACTTCATAATAATTCATATATTCAACTAACATTACATTAACACACTCTTATACATTAGTTTACATGTAAGTAGGGATGTTACACTTTGTTTCTATTGAAGTAACCCAAAAATATACCTTCATCTGATTTAGGATCAATTTTTCCTAAATTTTTGTATCATTGTTGTGAACAAAGCATTTGCAACCAAATATGTGTAGATGTATAATATTCAGTTTCACATAAATCAAATTGACTGTAAAACTCTCTTACATAGTACATAAATAAACACTGATGAATAGAATGACAAAAGATATTTCATAGAGTATATTAACGAGCAATAAGTGAGCAATAAATTTGATTGTGCTTTGATAATTGGCTCGTATTGAATGCTCATATATTTGTAGATGAACATAAATGATTGTTGTGAAGATTTAAGCTTTTCGTAGAGTGTTCAAACTTTTTGTTGGACTAAAGAAGTTTTTCGTTAGACACATATCAGAGTTGTTCAAAGATTTTGATGTTTAGTTGCATTCGTATAACTACATTCAAAAACTTCACACGACATCCCTTTGGTCTGCTATGAGATTATTTAGGTTGAGTCCTTTTTACTTTTATTGGATTGAGTGTCTTAGAAGATGATCATTTGACCTACTTTGAATTAGCTTTTGTGTGAGTGATTTGTGTTTTGCTTTTCATTAATTAACTGCCACAATTTACTTTTTGAGATTCTGAATGAGATAATTTAATTAATCATTTGAAATTCATTAACAAATATTTTTAAAATCATAATGAGTAATAATTAGAAGAAACAAGATAATAATTAGTAAATTTGAATTCTTGAAGAGAAAGCTTCAATGTAGAGGCGGGTGACAATTGAGTGTCAGTCAAGCCATACTCGAGTGTCACACTAGAGTGTTGTTTTTCAATACTCGATTGTTGATGAATTTACTCTCTATATAAGATAGTTTAAAAAACAAGTTTACTTGAAAAGATATACTTTCTTCCTGACAGTCGTGTGTCATTTTGTTCTTACTTGAGTGTCACACTTGAGTATTGATTTTCAATATTCGAGTGTTGATGTTTTGTGTGTCTTGTAGAAGACTATTCAACAAATAGAGTTTATTGAAAATATATTGATCTCTACCAGACACTCAAGTGTGATTAAATGATACTTCAAGTATGCCCCATTTCATTATTGATTGTTATGCATGGACCTTGAGAATATTTACCTTGACGCTCAAGTGTTGAAGATGACACTCAAGTTAGGGTAACACTCGAGTGTCCAACACAATACTTGTATGGTAGAAGTGAGTGTTAGGCAATCTTTCAGCGAGTGTCAAGCCAACACTCGAGTGTTTAGAGTAACACTTAGCATTTCATTTGAAAGAAAATTTGAAAACTTTGAGATCATCAAGGAAGAATATAGAATCATTTTACCACTTGATGATGACAGGAAACACAACACCCAAAGGCATATAAGCAACATTGTATGATTAGTTTTGCCAAATCTTTTTACCACTTGATTTTCCCCAGAAGTGCAAAAGACTAAGTATAGGGGAGTTCGATAAGTTTAAATTCTGCTATATATTTCCACTATCTTTTAACTGATTTTAATTAATTTCTATGCTTAAAATGTCTTTGTATGATCAGTTGTGATAGATTTTGTCACACCCCCTCTGACGTACGTCATACAGTGGAATAAAAGCATGTAATACCGTTTGGGCATAGAATATTGATACAATAATCTATCCTTGCTATGAATGAGTCAAAATAATCTGCCTCGAGATCATTAGAATTTACAGTAATACAAAATAAAATTCCATTGTAGTCTAAAATGTCATATCCAAACAAAATAAAATAATACAATCAAATACAATAATTTCTAGAGATTCACTACCCACCAACATTCAACTATGCCCTGTGTCCACCATGTGGCACTCGGCCTTTGGGGCCTTTATTTAACCAGAGTTATCGCGGAAATAGATCGAGAAGATTTGGACGACTTTTATTTATGAAATAAAAGTTTCTGGAATTTACTGTTATATAAAAATACGGGTAAATTTTTCGCGATTCGGTCTCATCCTATAATTGGACATTAAATACAATAATCCAAAAATAAGCGAAATGATAAACATAAAATATATTACAGTAATCCCAAATGTCCAAAAGATTCAACTGCTATATTCCTTACAGCTACTTCTTGCTCTTTGATCCCGAACTGGTTCCTATATCTTTCACGGGTGCTAGAGTCCAAATGAATGGACCCCAAAGTAACAGTTAATCTCATGCACATGTATGAAAATAGAAATGACATAATAGCACATGTTTAAAGCATGGAAGAAATAACCATAACCGCAGTTAATGGCCAAGAACCGCACCTCTTGTCTAGGACCGCAGCCCCATGAGACCTCAGCCTTAATATCCATGGCCAATCAGGATAATATAAACAAGTAGTTCAACCAGCATACATGATCAGCTAATATTTGCATAACATTAACATACATGATTATAAGATTAAAGTTATCTACCTCAACCGTGAATTCCTTTTCTTTGTATTGAATTCGTTGGGATCAGATTATCAAGGTCTGCCTAAACATGTTTATCATCGCTGTCAAAAACTTATTTGAATCGCGAATAAACTAATTACATGAATTAATTTAAAGGGTTAATAATAATTAATCCCTTAACTATTCTCTAATAATAATAATTGATTATTTATCATTATTTATTACTATTATCATTAATTAATAATGATAATAATAAGCTTCCCAACTATTTAATAATAACATGATTTATTATTATTATGACCCTAATAATAAGGGTCTATCTTCAATTAAGAAGACAATTAATTATCTTAACATTTCTCATGGTTTCCCTAAAATCTTAATTATACTAATTAAACCATCATTTGTTTCCTGATTATTAATTTGCTTGCAATTAGCCTTATGAATTTATTTTTCATTTAATCCTACACTTAAATAAAATTATATACATGGAAACTACTTCATAAGTGTGAAAGCCAAATAAATTTCCTTTCCCTTTTTAATATAAACATACACACAGCCAGCCGAAAGAAAGAAAAGGAAACATGCAACAAAAACAAACACAACAAACAGAATTTCGACGCTAGGAGGTTACAGCAAGAACTTATGATTTCATGCAGCAAAACACACATACACGTTTTCATGTCAGCAAGGGAAAAGAAAAATGCACATAGTAACTTATTTCTCTTTCCTTCAGTACTTAACAGCAAAATGAATCCATTATTTATCTATCTAAACATAGAAGACAAACATGAAACATCAACTTCCCAAAGAAAAACCCGATGCATACATACAGAAACAGGAATCCTTTTCTTTATGTAGAACACGATACACACATAAACATATATCTATGCTTTTATTTTGCAAAAACAGAATCTTATGACAGCAAATTGAGACAGAACCCGAAAGTAACAAGGATGAATGCATGCAGCAGCACAAGAAGACCATGACAGCATGAATCCGACGACTGATACAGAAAAATTCCAACAGGCAAGCATGCATAGCTTTGGACATACATAAATATATTTATATTCTTTTACACCTAAAGCAAAGTCAACGACACCCATATAATTACTCCAAACCGATGACAGCCCCCCAAAAATGAACCTAGTATTTATTCAACATAGCAAAGTTGATTTTCAGTTTCAAAACACAACACTGTCAGCAACGTCTTCACTCGTACATGGGCAGCTATCAAAACCACACACTCTCTCTTTCTATCTCGTGCATGGCAGATTTACGGCAAACAGAAGCATTATGCAACAAAATAAACACAAGAAACAGATGCAAAAACCCGACATGCACCACAAACATATATTTATCCAACCGAAAGAAAGAAATGAAGATCATGCAGCAACAAGGTATATAAAAAAAAAACAGAAGCAAACCCATTAACAGCTAAGGAAGATCATTTCCCACCGTACCCATGATCCTACATGCATGAA
Source organism: Acacia confusa (assembly GCA_037074495.1). NCBI lineage: Eukaryota > Viridiplantae > Streptophyta > Magnoliopsida > Fabales > Fabaceae > Acacia > Acacia confusa. Next base: position 13,875,847 of record CM073506.1, read on the forward strand.
AACTCAATTTCTACTTAATCGAAATAACCCCCTGTTTTTCATTTCATTTTCTGTTTCAGTTTTTGTTGCTTTTATTTCAGATTACTTTTGGTCTTTAAGCTATTCTAAGATATTATGGAAAGGCAGCAGGAGTAAGAAGGATCACCTTCGTTTCCAAGTTTTTGAAGGTGATGATCCAATGTTCACATTCTCTGCTTCTCGGACCGAAGAACAGAGGAAAGAAAACTCTCAAAACTCTCTCAGCCTCACTCTCTATCTCTCACTATGTTTCAGCGTTTCTAACACCGAACAGAAAAACAAAGGGAAGGAAGTGAATGGCTTTATAGCCATTTGATGATCATTTGTGCATGTAAACTTTCGGACATCTGTCCATTACATAGAGGTTAGGTAGCGTTTTATGTTTTTAATGGCTGTTTGACACTACTTACTTGAGGTTAATGAATTTGGTGTTGGATTAGGTTTGGACTTGGGGTTTGAATCAAAATCTGTGAAAGTTTGCTGCTGGTCCAGTTTTGGCGAGGAAATGAGAAACAATATCCAACTGATTCATTGATCTCTGTTTATGCGTTTTTTTTTCTTTGTCTCTATGTGTTGCTGTGTCTTGCCATGGTGAACCAATTTTCATTTGGTTTGGGCTTTGTTTACTTGGGCCCACTCGTGGCCCAACAGCATTTTTTGTTAATTTCATTTCTTCATTTGCAATTGGATTATACTGATTGCATAAATAAAAAAAAATTAGATTCCTAAATTATTCATCAATTAGCTTATCACATTATGTTCATTATTTGACCAAAGTGATAATTTATTTTATCACACTAATTCATTTGTAATTGGTCTCTAATTGCATTCATGGGAAATAAATCCCTTAATATCTAATTCTACAATAATTATTTGTTATTTTCCTTAAATTTATTTTCTTCTCAAATAAATTAAGGAAAATAGGTCTTAATTTCAAATAATTATCCTCATAATTATTTTGGCCCAAATTTCGTATTTCAATTCCATATAATACTCCAATATTAGAATCCCAGAAATTTGGGATGTTACACACCATCTTGCCCTTAGGGCTCTATTCACTATTGCGACCCCTTCCTGAACTTTTAGGCAAATCTGGGGTTCAAGTTGAATCCTAAAGTAATAGGTTAATCTCATATTCAAAATATATTAAGCATATGTTAGTCTACCATAATCATAAAAATAACAATATTGCATTTAGCACACACACAGTCACATAATGCAACACAACATCACAAAATAATGTAAATTGCAAAATGCAGGATCCTTTAAGTCTCGGATCCACAATGCCAGGAAAAACAACAACAATTAGGCCTCCAACCCAGAACAATTGAATGCAATAAATGTGTATCTTATATACAAATCATAATCACGGTACATGCATACATAGACAACCATACAAAGCATATGAGATTAAAGTTACTTACCTATTTGCTTAATAACTGAATAATCTTCACCTTCTTTGTCAGGTCCTGGGTACTTGTAAATTCCTATGATTAAAAAAAAAGGTTGATAGTATTCAATAATGCATATCCAAGCATGATAAAAAAGGCTTCCATTATTATTGAAAACTCATTACAACCTTTAAAATGTAGTTGGTTATCATTGACCAAAGTTTGTGTCATTTTCAAACCTGACTTGCGAGTTCTAGAATTTTCACCAAACTTTGAAATTCATATCTAATTACACAAGTGTCCAATTTAGATGATTACAAAGGCTATGAGACCCTTGATAAGTATATTTCAAAGGTAAAATGCCATGGACAGTAAAAAATATTTGTATTGTTCAAGAATAAAAAAAGTACCATTGTCCAAACTAGAGTTCTAGAATTATAGGTCATTTTCAAAAATTTATAACTTCATGTACACAAGTCCAAATAAGCACATTACCTATCAAATTAAATATCTTTATGCCTACTTCAACTCTGGAAAATATCATAGCCATTAGGCCCCATTTACTTATCTAAAAACATGTTACAATTAGATTGCCTCGCTAGAATTTCACTTGATAGTTTTGGGATTTTCCCAATTTAATCATTATGCTTCCAAAATCATTGTCCAACCTCTATCTTACACAAATTTTCGTTTTAAACACTTTGGAAGTATCAAAATGGACAAAATCTAATTATTTCACCATGCCCTGCTTTAACCGGAATATAGCATGAAGAAGACATACATAGTTTTTCTTAAGTTCACTTTACATACTCCTTGATTTTTGCTTTAAATGATTTTCTAGCTTATTATTTAAGCTTTGATCATACTTAACCCATCTTTAGCCATATTTGACAGCACCTCCCTTCAAGGTTTAAGACTTCCACGATCACCAGCAAACAAGGAGAAGGGACTACAAACCAACACAAATCCAAGGACAACAACAATAACACCAAACACCACTTACCTTGGCTTTGGTTTCTTGTGCACCAAGTAAGCTTGAAGATTGTAAATTGGTATAATGTTTAAGTGACCAAAGAGATTACAGGACATGGAATGCATATTCAATCAAGATGGAGAGAGAAAATAAGAATCTGGCTCAAGTACAAGAAGAAAAGACAGTGATAGTGGTGTTACATCGGACACGTGGCGTTTCGGGGCCAGAAGTTGGAATATCGAGTAACACGCATTATGAGGTAGATACAAGACATTGGAATAAGGGTTTCTGAATCCCCAAGGTGTTATACTCCGCCCACTTGTGGTCAGGGAAAGTGACTAATGATTTGGGTCCATACAAGTCCAGTTGAAGTGCACGAGGTACGAGGAAAGGTATAACTGGCAAAAGGTAGCTGAGCGGGACCAGTTAGGGGTTTTTGGAGTTGGGCCTAGGCCCACATATAAAGAGAGGGACGAAAATTAGGTGGGCCAGAAGAGTAAATGCAAGGTCACATCGATTGCCAAGAAAGTACAAGTCATGTCAAGCAATTATGATGAGAGAGAAAGAATAAAATAATCTGATTTAATCTGGACCACATCTTTTGAAATTGACATGACAATGAAGTGACATCTAATATGACTATTAAATGGCATTTATGGCATGTCCAAGGGGAGATCTTGTGGCTCTCATAGCTTTGGAGAGAGATAGCGCGAAATGACCATTTTACCCCTAGACCTAAAACCAACAACTAGCATCTTCAGAGACCACAACTAGGAGCACCTTTGGAATCTTATTTTTGCCTTGGAATGTGTCACTCATTTGCCCAAGGAGTCCTCTAGAAGCTTTGAGAATTGTGTTAAGGAATTATTATTTAATCCGAAGCACTCTTTTAACCATTGGATAGTAGCCAAAGTTGGGTAAAAAGACTTGACCCTTGGAGCCTATAAATAGAGCACTTACTCCTTCATTTTTCCACCAGCCAAGCACGAAATTGAGGTGAAGAGAGGGAGTCTCCAACTGAAGGTTTTGATCCAAGGGAAGAGGAAGGCACCCGCAACCGAAAATTCAAGGTAAGTCCCTAACAAAAAGATTCTTATTTCTGCCCTATGGTGTCTTCGTGTAGATGTAGTGAGATTTACATATTTTTGAGGTTCTAAATGGGTCCAAAGGGTGTTATTTATGTAGGGACATGTAAGATCACCATTTTCCAAACTCTCAAAGCTTAAGTCTGTTGGAGAATCAATCGATTATTTCAGTTTTTGGGCAGCGAAGACAAATCTGTGGTTTTCACATAGCAAATTAACTTCAAATGCCTTGATATTTTACATGGTAAAAGTAGACATCCTGGCAATGATTTTTATATTATATTTTTTGTCTTTTTGATGTTCCAATTGAGAGCTATTTAAGAATTAAAATGACTTAAAAATAGGATTTTTCTCTTGGACCAGTGGCCAAATGTTGGGAATCAGGAAAGGATTAAAACCCAGCTGACTTTGGGAATTATTTTTCCTATAAAATAGACATCCTAAGGGTTCTAAGGCCACTAATTTCATGTCAATATGAACTTTTATAATTTATTAAAAATATGTTAAGTTGGGTCAGAAACTTTGGAAAATTATGATGCTATGCGAAATTTATAAAACTAGAAGTAAAGTTTGAATGTGTAATTCAGAGCATGGTGTTTGGCTGTATCAGCGACTCTCATGTAGGATTCCATGATAATCTCAGTTAAAAGGGCATTGTGACATAGTTATACATGAGATAAGCACTTAATCCATGCAGCCTTCTCATATTAGGTCGGTCTAGCACCTTGTACTCTTACAAGTGCTAAAACTTTGATTTGTATCTCCATACCTTATCAAAGTCATATTGGTTTTATTTAATCTTTGTTCCTACACAAATGACCGATCAGAGACATTTAGGATAATCTTTATGATATATTCAAGGATACAGTCATCATAATAAACATGCAAATAATATGATAACAAAATGGAGAAATACTTTAAATACCAATAATGTTTAAAGTACAATGATTAGCCTTTAGGGCATAATTTCCAACATACTCCCACTTGCTTTAGGTGCAATCATTAATTTGCATAATTCCTATTGTCCTAACATGACATTCATGTTTTACTTGCGCAAGCGACTTAGTAAAAGGATAAAAAACATTGTCTTCTCCTGGTACTTTGCATATTTTTGTATCACCTCTATCATTGAACAAATTTATATCTAGGCTCCTACATACTCCAACATACTCCCACTTGCTCTAGGTGCAATCATTAAATCACTTGAGTATATGTTTGGTCATTTGATGTGATCTAGGCTCTTTGACCTGCACAATAGCATCGCTATTGTCACAGAACTAATTTATTGGATTTGAGATGGTAGGCATCATCCCTAGTTTAGTAATGAACTTTCTGATCCAGACGGCTTCCTTATCTGCATTTGATGTTACTATATACTCAGCTTCCGTTGTATAATATGCTACAATGCTTTGCTTAGAGCTCTTCCATCATACCGCACCACCATTCAAAAGGAATATATATCTAGATTGCGATCCAATATCATCTTAGTTTGGAAACTCGCAATTGTGTAACCAGTCACATAAAAGCTCATCATCTAAGAACAAGTCCTTTTCCTTCTTAAGTACTTTAGGATATTCTTAACATTAGTCCAACAATGACTCTCACTGAGATCTTGTTGATATCATTGGTCATACTTAAGGCAAATAAGACATTCGATCGAGTACATAACATGTCATACATGATAGAAACAATGGCGGAGACATAAGGAACCTTACTCATGCTATTTCTTTGATCAGGTGTACTAAGACTTAATAGCCTCTTAGATCCATCTCTATAGATCATGATTCCTAAGATGTAAGTTGCTTTGCCTAAGTCTTTCTTTGAGAAAGACTTTCAAAACCAAGACTTGACACTCTTGTAATTCAATTGTGCTACCATTAACCTTCTTGTAAACACAAAAAATACAATTGTGCTACCATTTAACCTTCTTGTAAACACAAGATTCATCAATGTTTTGAGTGAATCCAAACTCTTTGAGTACTTCATCAAAACAATGATTACAGCTTTGAAAGGCTTGCTTAAATCCTTAAATGAATCTTTGAAGCTTCTATACTTTACTAGATTCCTCTGGATGCACAAAGCTCTCAGGTTGTGTAATGTACACATCCTCAAGTAGTTTTCCATTAAGGAAGGCTGTTTTGACGTCCATCTGCCATATTTCATAGTCATAATATGTTGCTATGGAAAGAAGGATTCTAATCGATTCGGCCATTGCAATTGGGGAAAGGTGTTGAGATTCGTATACACAGCGAGCGGAATTAAAAGAATTTTCGAATCCTATCAAAGGATCTATCAACGACGTTTAAATCAAGTTATTTGTTAGAAACTTTACCTTTCGAATGCCCCTGTGCATCTATTCAATTTGATCTCATAGGCCACCTACTCGATCAACAGGAGCCGACTCTACAGATCTGCTCCCTCTACCAGTATTCACACCGAATGGCGTCCAACACCAATGGCAGCGTGCTAGCACCTTCTTACTTTACGTCCTACGTCTTTTCTCTAGGGTTTTCTTTTTGTGGCTGTTCTGCTATTTTAATACGACTAGATCAATATCTCTTATAGAGTTTTTAAAACCCTAATTGGCCCGTATTAAAATATTTAAGATTAATCTCAATTAATCTTGAATTTGAATTTTAGATTTAAATAGCATTAATTAAATTTGTCCAATAGATCTAATCTAATCTATTTATTTAATCTGAATTAAAAAGCCTACAGATTTAATTTATCTTTATAAATTAAATCTGAGATATGATATCTGTTTATTTAATTAAATCATTAATTTTATTTTCATAAATCAAATCTGAGATACGATATCTCAATTAGTTTTAGTTACATAATGATTAGCCCCTAAGGCATAATTTCCAACAGACTCTTACTTGTACTAAGTGCAATCATTATATATATATATATATATATATATATATATATATATATATATATATCATCCCTCGATAAAACATTGTATTCATTGATTCTTAGACATATCTAAAATTCAATCAATCTGGACACTAATTTTCGTGTTGGGCCATTCTTGTATGCGACCCTGCAAGCCCATATGCGATTGATAGCAGGCTAATACTATACCAGCCCACAAGTCGCAAGTGGCCTCTAGCAAGACATTGCGACTACCTAATTAATATGGGGATCGATGACACGATACAACCTATCGTACAACCATGTCACATCCCTTTTGTCACACGATAATTTGGTCAAGTATAAGGTATGGATATAATGTCAACTTCTTATTCTTGACCATTACTTTCTCGATTCTTGAATAGTCTAATAATTGAAATGGAAACTCCTTTCCATTGTAGTATGGCCATACATTTTATCAAACTCACTCATCCAGGGGCCTAGTATTATCTCTATACAAATGTGAAGGACAAATTCCATCTTAACCATCACATTCCTCTACATGAAAATCAATGATCCCCATCATAACCTTTATCATCACCCTGTCAAAGGTGACTTTTGACTAAGTCAAAGATTAGCGAATCATCATGTAGGAATCCATGATGATCTCAGGTCAAAGGGCGTTGTGACGCGGTTATCTATGAGATAAGCCTATGACTAAATTCATGCAGTTTTTTCATAGTAGGTCGGTCTAACATCTTGTACTCTTACAAGTGCCTATGACTTTGATTCATATCTCCATACCTCATCAAAGTCATATTAGTCTTATTTCATCTTCACTCCTGTATAGATGACTGACTAGGGACATTTAGGATAATCTATAAGATATATTCAAGGATACAGTTATCACTACAAACATGGAAATAAAATGATAATGAAATGGAGAATACATTAAATAACATTTAATGTTCAAAGTATAATGAATTTCCCCTAGGGCATAATTTCCCTAATTCCCATTATCCTAACATGACGCTCATGTTTTGCTTTTGCAAGCAACTTAGTAAAATGATCAGCAACATTGTCTTCTTTGGGTACTTTGCATATCTTTATATTACTTCTATAATTGATTTCTCTGATAAGATAAAAACACCTGAGTATATATGCTTGGTCCTTTGATATAATATAGGCTCTTTGGCTTGCACAATAGCCCTGCTTTTGTCACAGAACAGATCTATTAGATTTGAAATGGTAGGAACCACCCCTAGTTCAGCAATGAACTTTCTGATCCCAACGGCTTCCTTACCTGCATCCAATACGAATATATACTCAGCTTCTATTGCAGAATCAACTATAGTGCCCTGCTTTAAGCTCTTCTAGCTTATCGCACCACCATTCAACAGGAATACATATCCTGATTGTGATCTTAGATCATCTTAGTCAATTTTGAAACTCACATCTGTGTAACCAATCACACAAAGCTCATCCTCGAAGCCACCATATACCAAGAAATATCCTTAGTCCTTCTTAAGTACTTTAGGATATTATTGACAGTAGTCCAATGACCCTCATTGGGATTTTGTTGATATCTACTTGTCTTATTCAAAGCAAATGATACTTCCGGTCGAGTACATAACATTACATACAGATAGATCCAATCATAGAAGCATATGGAATTTTACTCATGCTATCTCTTTGATCCTGTGTACTAGGATACAAGTCCTTGCTGAGATGGATGCCATGAGACATGGGCATATAACCCCTTTTAGAATCCTGCATACCGAATATATGCAATATCTTCTTTATGTATGTGCTCTGACTTAGGCTTATCGGCCTTTTGAATCTATCTCTATAGATTCTGATCCCAAGGATCTAAGTGGCTTCGCCTAAATCTTTCATCAATAATGACTTTCCTAACCAAGACTTGACACTTTACAAGGTAGGGATGTCATTCCCAATGAGTAGGATGTCATCAACATAAAGCACCAGAAATACAATTGTGCTCCCACTAATCTTCTTGTAAACACAAGGTTCATCGATATTTTGAATGATTCAAAACTCTTTGACTACTTCATCAAAATGATGATTCCAGCTTCGAGACAGTTGCTTCAATCCCTAAATCCTCCTTGAACCTTGCAAACTTTACCAAATTCCTCCGGACGCATAAAGCCTTCAGGTTAAATCATGTACACATCCTCAAGGAGCTTTCCATGACAACTGGGGAAAAGGTTTCATCATAGTCCACACCGTGAGTTTGAATGAATCATTTTGCAACCAGTCATGTCTTGAAAACATTTTCTCTGACATCTATGTTAGTTTTCTCCTTGAAAACCCATTTGCACTCAGTGGTTTTTACACCTTCAGGTGGATCAACTAAAGTCCATACCTTATTATCGTATATAGATTACATTTCAGACTTCATGGCATTAAGCCATCTTTCGAAGTTAGGTCCCACCATAGCCTCTCGATAGGTAGTTGGCTTATTCTTCTCAATGAGCAAAACATCACGACTTCCAGTCATCAGAAATCCATAACTCTGAGGCTATAGCCATGATCTATCGGTCCTTTGTGGGCCTTGTGTTACTTGAGTAAGCTTAACAACTTGTTGTGAATCTTCTCCGTTTTCCATCTGTGGTTCTACATTGTCTTGTGCCTCTCAAACTTCTTTTAGATTCACCTTACTTCCACTAGTTCTTTTAGAGATAAACTCCTTTTCCAAAATAATACTATTATGGATAACAAATACTTTGTAATTTGAGGGATTGTAGACATAGTATTCCATAGTTTCCTTAGGATACCCCACAAAGGCATTTTGATGATCTAGATGATAATTTATCTGAGGCTTGCAATTTAATGTAAACCTTACATTCCCAAATTTTAAGAAATGACAAACTGGGTTTCTTCCCAGTCCATATCTCATATGGTGTCTTTAGTTGCCTTTGATGGAACACGATTTAGTGTGAATGCAACTGTTTCTAGAGCATGGCCCCAAAAGGATGGCGGAAGATTTGTTTGACTCATCATAGATTGAACCATATCTAGTAGAGTTCGATTCCTTCGTTCAGAAACACTATTCCATTGAGGTGTTCTTGGAGTAGTAAGTTGTGAGAAGATCCCACAACTCCTAAGATGGTCAATAAACTCTTGGCACAAATATTCACCACCCCGATCAAATCGAAGTGCTTTAATTGTTTTGCCAACTTGATTTCACACTTCATTTTGGAATATTGTGAACATTTCAAAAGATTTAGACTTATGTTTTATTAGATAGATATATCCATATCTACTAAAATTGTCTATAAATGTAGTGAAGTACAAATGACCTCCTCTAGTAGATATATTCATTGGTCCACACACATCAGTATGTATGAGGCCCAATAAATCAGTGGCTCTCTCACTATACCCAGTAAAAGGTGTCTTTGTCTCATCTTTCCTAATAAACAAGACTTACATGTATCAAATGATTCAAAATCAAATGAATTAAGAAATCCTGTGATGGATTTTCAAAATATGTTTCTCATTTATATGGCGTAGACGACAATGTCACAGGTAAGTCGTATTCAAATCAATTTGACTTGAATCTCTTAGTAGTTATGTCATAGATTTGTTCATTATTAGGATTTCCTAAATTAAGTACATAATGACCAGCATGCAAATTACCATGAGCACACTAAACATCATTATGATAAATTGAATATTTACGGTTCCTAATAATGGAAGTATAACCTTCTTTATCTAAATGAGAAAGCGAAATAATGTTACTACTCAAAGTAGGAACATAAAATCAATTATTCAAAATAAACAAAAGCCCACTAGGCAGAACTAATTCATAAGTGCCTACGGCTAAAGCATCAAATCTTGCTCGGTTTCCAACTCGTAGGTCAACCTCACCCTTCTTCAATTTTCTACTGTCCTTAAGATCCTAAACATTTGTACAAATGTGTGATCTTCATGCAGTATCTAATACCCATGTGGAGGAAGTGGGAAAATGACTTTCTATGACATAGATACCTGAGAAATAGCCCCACCATCCTTCTTGTTTTTTTTCAGATCTTCATGGTAGAGCTTGCAGGTCCTCTTCCAATGACCAGGTTCAGTGCAGAAGAAGCAGACCTTGTCGTTCGAAGGCTTTGCCTTCTTAGCTACAGGCTTTGATTCAAGCCTGTTTGACTCATTGGTCTTACCAGTGGAGCCTTTATCCTTTCTTCTCCCTTGCCTTTCCTTTTCATACCCTTTCCTTTCTAAGCCATCAAAACAGAGCTAAGCACCTTTTTAATGCTCTGCTGGGCTGTTTTGAGCATCCCATACAATTCATAAATGGATTTCTCCATGTTGTTCATGTTATAGTTCATGACAAAATGGTGATAACTTTCTGGGAGTGAGTTCAAATCTGTGGCTAACTCTTAGCTTATAGGAAATCGAAGCCTCTCAAGGTGATCAATGTAACCTTTCATCTTCAAAATATGAGGGCTAACTGATGCACATTCAGCCATCTTGCAGGAATATAATGCCTTAGTGGTCTCATACCTCTCTTACCTTACCTATTGCTGGAACATTTCCTTGAGATGTACAATCATCTCAACAGCCTCCATATGTTCTAGATCTTTTTGGAGTTCTAGAGCCATGGTGGCTGTTAACTCCTTATGTGTTTTGATGATAACTGACAATTGTAAACAAAGAAGTTGTTCTTTGTTGATAAAATTCAAAAAGAAGGTAGAAGTTTGTTAACTCCTTGTTATGTAAGTTAAACTTGAGCCTCAACTTGTTAAATTCGAGTTCATACTTAACATAAAGAAGGACAAGTGTTTTTGAACTTAAGCAAACTTGAGCCTCCTTTGATAAACTTGAGCCTACTCGTGATAGAGAGCAAGTTTCATGATTTTATCTGAACCTAACTCGAGCCCATTATTTTAAACTCGAGTCTATAGGTTACAGAGAGCAAAACAAGTTGTTCCCTCTTAGTTAAACTCGAGTCTTTCGTAATAAACTCGAACCAATGCCTTACAGAGAGCATGTCGCCATTTTGCAACTCGGGCATGTTTTATTTAACTCAAGCTTAAGCTTTACAGAGAGTTCTCGATCAACTGTTCATGTGAACAAACTTGAGCCTGCTAAGCTAAACCCGAGTTTATCCCTTACAGAGAGCATTCAAAATATTTTAAAATATGAACTCTAATATGATTATGTAGACTCAAGTTTCTCTCTGATTGAAAGAATTTTAAAAGTGTTTGACTGAAGGAAACTCGAGCCTAAAACTTATGAACACGAGTTTGGCTCAGAGAGAGAGAGAGAGAGAGAGAGAGTAATCAAAGCTTGGAAGATGATTAGACTCGAGTTTACATACTTTTAACTTGAGCCTAGCGGAACCCTGTTTCACTAACGACATCCTCTATCTGTTTGATTCAGACTTATAGGTTGAGTTACACTCATGCTAAGTTGCGAATCATCATATATATGCTTGTCTTGGCCAAGTGGTCCTGCGGATTTGGTACATGCTATGTTTTGTTTTCTTGATTGTGATTTACATTACATGCATTACATACATATTGTATATGAGTTTAACAGTTACACAGGGGTTCAACTTTAAACTCTAGACTGGTCTAAGAATACAGACGCTTCAGGGGGAGATGATCAGGAGTTTAAAAGGCAAGGGTCGAGACTTGATACAAAGAAATGAAAATGCTCTAAGGAGGCTTAAAGTTGTATTCAATTTGGATGAGATAATCATATTATATTTAATATTTTATTTGGGATGACTGTATCCTTAACCCTATAGGGACTTGTTTACCTTTTGGTTTATGGTACTTTTACCAATATATTGTATTTGTCCAAATCGGTACATGCTCTGTTGCGTTTTCTCTGATACATGATAAAAGGAATAAGTAGCAGTGAAAATGTAAAAAGAAAAAGGAATCACTCTAACCCGCCACCCAAAAAGGCGAGGCCGGTAAGGATGTAACAAGTTTGGTATGAGAGCATGGTTTGGACACTATTGGTAAAAGGTAAATGGTTAAGGGTACTGATATAAATTTGGACAAATAGAGCAAAAAGGACATATACCCTAAGAAAAAGGGTTAAGCTTTGAGGAGTTGAAAGTCCCTAGATGGACAAGACAAAACAGAATGAAGGTTCTAATGCAGACTTTTGGACTTCTGATATGAGAATCAGGGTCAAAATTAAATTCCCACAAAGAAGTTAAAAGAGGAGTAGCTTAATTCTGAAAAGAATTAAGAAAACGGATATGGGAGTAAGGCATTAAAGTAAAAGAATACCAACTATTGTATCAAGAAACAAAGCAGTAGACATATGCCCCGAGGAGTATGGTTCAGGCTCTGAAAGTTGGGATTTTGGAGATGGTTGGGGTGGCATAGAAGGAAGATTCTATTGCTAATTCTAGGGCTTTTGATGAGTAAGTCAAGATATAGATCTCTAAATCCTACTAGGACTTTAAGAATGTGCTTAAGTGGAAGAAATTCTAGAGATAGGAGTTTCTTAGGAAATATCATAGGAATTTGAAATCATTTTATTTGAGGCCTAAGTGTCCTGAGGTATAACATATGGTGATCCATAAAGGTGATTTGGGGATGTTAGATTGAATAAGAAATTGATTAAGATTAGGATTGAATTTGATTTAAGTGCCTAGCACAAAATGTGAATATTGATTGACGATTAGGTCGAAATGTGAGTAAGGTTGCACTAAGGTTTTAATACTTGAAAATAGGAAACCCGGAAAGTGTTAATTGAGCAATACTTTGGTTATGATTGAGGCTTGATAATTGACCTTGAGGAAAAAGAATGATATTAGGATATGCCCTATGATATTGAGGATAAGAACCTTGTGAAAGTGTTGATGTTGATTGAATGTTTTGAGGTTTAGACCAGGAAGATGAATTTTGATCCTAGTTTGTATCTTGAGTATTATTGAGGCAATATGATTCTTTAGCCTAACTGATTGAGGTTCTAGGAGTTGATTGTGAATGTCACAATTATTGATTTGAGGTTATTTGAGGATAATAACTGAATACTATAGGTAGAATCTTGATTATCGTAACATGTTTTTTGGGTATGGTTGAGGTTTCATAATTAGGAAAATGACCTAACAATCTAATTTTATAATGCGGGATTCTTTAGGCATATGATTGATCTGAATGCATTGAGGCGCTAGAGTATAGTACCGGTATGTATGAGGGATTTGGAGGTTAATAGCTAATAGGGAATGATTTTAATCTCATGAAATTCCCTTCGAAATAATGATTGAGAGAACCTTTGATGATATTGATAAATGTTGTTTATATGAGGTATGTTTGAGGATAGTACCTATTTGATATAGGGTATTTTGGGGTTGTTAGTTGTTGTATCAACATAGAAAAAGATCTTGAATTCAGAGTATTCCCTGAGAGAGTATGATTGAGAATTAGTATATTAATAGAACCGAAAGATAGCTAGAACCTTGATAGCCACAGGTTACGGTCTTATGATTGGGACCGATAGCTAGTGGTTTGCCTAAAAGATGTGGGTTGAATACCCGATAAAGAAAGTTGGATATGTGATCGTGCATGAGTTCATATATAGAATGACTCCAACCGACGGTTATTTGATGTGATAACAATGGGAAATAAGGTGCTTTGGCACACTATGTGGGAAATAATGATACAATTATACAATGGGCAATAAGACTTACTAAATTGGTATGATTTTAAGTCGTTGAATTGGATACATGGTCTATAAGAAGCCCTGAGTCCTATGTGACTAATATGATCATAGGCTGGCATGGCAAAAGGCCATAACTATTGGACCATAAATACCAGACAGAGTGCCAAAGAGGTTGCAAGCCTTGGGATTGTAGGCATTATATCTAGAATGATCGGACAAATGAAATGGAATAGAATTGAGTGTCCTATGGGTGGCTTGAGTAGCCAAGGATAGAGATAAGATGTGATTGAAGTTGATGAACTTCTGTGTTAGTTGTCTAGTTCCTGGTATATGTGAAAATTGAATTTTTAAACTTATTAATGCACCTACTACGTTTGCAAAATTTTGAAATTTAATTTTCTGAACAAATTCTCGAATGAAATGTTTTTCAAAATTTAAGAACAATTTGAAATAGTTATTTTTTCTGAACTATGTTGTCTCATAGATAGGGTCCTGAGGGTACCAAATTTGAAATCGAATTGTTAACCATGTTTTGCGGTGAAAACAGTACAAAACTGGAAGAGGCCGGAAACTATTGTAAGCATACTCAGTTCGTTGGATCTTGCCAAATGTTTGAAAATGGTTTTGAAATCATTGGCCATTGTTGAAAGTTTTGAGGGGATTAGGTTTTTAGAAGCTGATACTTGCACCAGCAGTGTATGCACCCAATCTAAGTAGTTTCGCCTAGTAGGGGCGCATATTTGGCCTTGTTTGGCTGGCACCCACACAGGCGATTAGAGCAGGGCTCCTTAGGACAGAGGTCCTTTGTCCCAGGTATGGGATTCCGGTGGGTAGCATGTTATTTTATGTGCCAGTGCAAACACTGGGTCCTAGGAAGGGAAGGAAACTCTCCCATATCGGGCGACAAGTATGTTGCCACTTTGGTGGTTTGGGTACGAAAGGACTGGGGTTGCCACTATACCGAAAGGTTGAAGTAGTGGCAAGAGCTTTTGAATGTCGAATTTGTGAAATGAATAGTCTCGCTCATTAATGTGTGCCGGTAGTAAACATTTTTTAAGAATAGACTGGCAGTGAATTGTTTTTGAAACTTGAGCTCACAGTGATTATAGTTTATTGATAGTGTGAAAATATTGTTTTGCGCAACTATGAAAATATACTACTTCTACAAAAATTCTTAACGTTTGAAAATTTAAAGGTGAATATGAGACAACTTAGGGGAAGGAAAGGCATTGGCATGATTGTCATTGCTATTATGTGAAAGCGGCGCAGTTAGTAACTGTGTTAATACAGGAAAAGAAACTAATAGAATGGTCTGGAAATTGGAATTTTGTAAGTCAGATAAGACTTGCCAACTACAATACTAAGCAAGAGAAAATAGATTAGGAGCTTTAATTGAAGAAGCTTAAACATGAGATGGTCGAGCAGAGGCTTGAAGTAGTAAGGCCTAATGAGCAAGTTTGCATGGGGCAGTGTCCCTAGGTTGTAAGACCTGTAATGGTTAGCATTGTGTGAAATGATGAATGGCTTGATGATTTTGGACTAGTATGTCTAGAGAATGCTGGAAGACTAACAAATGTTCAGACTATACCAAGTGGTAATTGAGATGCCTATAGCATAAAGGTGATTTTCTGAGTAGTAAGACACCGTGGTATGAGGGTAAGAAAATAAACCTGAATGAATCGAGCTATGAAGCCTATGTAGCCAAGCACTGGGAAAGTAGACCAATAGGTCTTGTATAAGAGTGAATGCTATACTTGGATACAGAATCAACAAGGACGATATATGATTGCATTGCGTGCAAGTTAAGCATGCAAAGGAAAGTAGGCGAACGTATTTTGAGGACTACATTTATTTAATGAGGGGAGAAATGTAATATCCCGAATTCTAGACCATAAGAATTAAGAATAAGCCTAAAGTAGGCGAACGACTAAGCCCAATTCGGAAAGAGTCTCAAGAATGTCGAGGGTTGGGAGCCTCTTTGGAACTAAGTAACTCGGCTATACGAGTCAGTAGACCTAGTATAGGACAATTAGTTAGGCAATAGTATGTCGGTATAAGTGAGTATGCAACCTTTTCAGGGCTATCAGGGGTGCCCTGCGTTTACGAGGAAATATCAGTATTCGTGAAGAAAACTCGAGTAAAACCTGAGCAAGATCTTGAGCAAGCACCGATAAAGTAACTTTAATAAAGTAAAGTCATAGTGACTAACGATGACATACCTTTGTGTTGCCCAAATAGAATGGTGACACATGTCCCTTCATGATTACAAAGCACAAAAGTAATTATGCTAGTGGGACACATGGCATTTTAAAATTTTGGCTTTTTGGCACCACAAAGTATGTGGTCATTATGAGATATTAAAATATACATTTCTTGTTCCCCAAGAATAAAGAAAAATGTGCAACCACATCAAGGGATAGGAAAAGCTAATTTAAACACATATAAAGGCTCAATTACAAGGTCAAAGGCTTGGGGAAACACGTTAACTAACAAAGGGGAACCGATTTCAACTACCTGTGGTCAGGGAGAAGACACTGATGATCCGGACCCACACAAGTCTAATTGTGTTGCACGAGTTATGAGGAAAAGTGTAACCGGCAAAAGGTAGCTAAGCAGGACCGGTTAGGGGTTTCCGAAGTCGAGCCCAGGCCCAAATACAAGAGGGGAACGAAAATTAGGTGGGCCAAGAGAGTAAATGCAAGGTCACATCTAAAAATGGAAGAAATCACAAAAAGGGGGTGAATTGGGGATTTTAAAAATTCTTTTTCAAAAACACCCAAGTTTTTGGATTAAAAACAGAGTATAATGGTCTGAGCTGAACCATTGGGAAAGAGAAGTTTCAGGCTTGTTCTTGGTTCTTCATTAAATGCATTTAATCCATATCTGATTTCAACTTGATCCTTGTTGGAATTCATCTCAAACCAATAAGCATATCGATCAAGCATATATGATGATTCACAACTTAACATGTGAGTAAATCAATCTATAAGTTTGAATCAAACAGATAGAGGATGTTGTTAGTGAAACAATGTTTCGTTAGGCTTGATTTAGAAGTATGTAGGCTCAAGTCTAATCATTTTCCAAGATTTGATTGCTCTCTGTCTGAGCCAAACTCGAGTTCATAAGTTTTAGGCTCGAGTTTGCTTCAGTCAAACACTTTTCAAATTCTTTCAATCAGAGATAAGCTTGAGTCTAGATAATCAAGTTCGAGTTCATATTTGAAAATATTTTAAATGCTCTCTGTAAGGAACAAACTCAAGTTTAGCTTAGCAGGCTCAAGTTTGTGCACATGCACAATTGATGTAGAACTCTCTGTAAGACTTAAGCTTGAGTTTTAATAAAACATGCTGGAGTTATAAAATGGCGACATGCTCTCTGTAAGGCATAGGCTTGAGTTTATTACGACAAACTGGAGTTTAACTAAGAGCGAACAATTTGTTTTGCTCTTTGTAACCTATAAACTCGAGTTTAACATAATAGGCTTGATTTTTTTTCAGATAAAATCATGAAACTTGCTCTCTGTCATGGGTAGGCTCAAGTTTATCAAAGGAGGCTCGAGTTTGCCTAAGTTCAAAAACACTTGTCCTTCTTTATGTTAAGTATGAACTCGAGTTTAACAAGTTTAGGCTCGAGTTTAACTTACATAACAAGGATTAAATTAATGTTAACAAACTTCTACCCTTTTTTTGAATTTTAGCAACAAAGAGCAACTTCTTAGTTTACAATTGTTAGTTATCATCAAAACATATAGGAAACTAACATTCTCCTCCTTTTTGATAATGACAACACTTGTAAACTAACTTGACAGAGATTTTGAGATTTTTGACAGTAGTGAGCATGTTAAGTCTAAGCAAAATATAAAGTTTATTTGAAGAAGGCTTAGATGCTTAAAACTCATTATATTTTACTTAAACCAGTCATTGTATTGAATTTATCTTATAAGATTAATCCAAGATAGTACAAGAAGAACTTCAATACAGCAAAATAAAGCAACAATGATACTTTAAATGCAATTACACATATTTAAGCAAAAGCAATCGAAAGCTAAAAGCTTGCTCGTGTCTTCACTTTTCTTCTCCCCCTTTGTCATCAGTAAAGAGGGGTGGGTTAGAGGTAGGGATAGAGGTGATAGGTGCAACAGGTAGGGCTTTTTTGAGAAGAGGGATGGTGAGGGGAGGAAGAGGAGGAGGGTCTTGAGGTGACGAATCTAGAGATGAGGGAAGAGAGATGATAGGGACAGAGGAAAAGGTAGGGATTGGAGCAACGTATGGGATGATATCCATGATGGGATTGGACTGCATAGACGGGGATGGAGGAAGACTTGGAGAGGTGATAATGGGAGTGGCAGAGGAGATGTGGGGAGATGGATGAGAATGGTGTGAGTGTGAGTTTCCTGTGGAGGAGGAAGGAGGTGATGTGTGGGCAGTGGGAGGTGGAATGGAAGCCGAAGGACCAGCCTTGTCCTAAGCCTTCAGCAACTTAGACAGCTTGGAATCCATTAACAGATATAGACTCTGGATAGTTTCAATTTTGACTTTAAAAGCATCAAAATGACCTGTAAGAGCCTCCACATCATCTGTGATATCCGCAAGAACATCAGCATCTTCATCTTGTAGCTCTTCCAATTTCTTATGACTCTTAGTCACTTTAGAAACCATCTTTCCAACTTTAGTCTCAATTTTCACTGTAAGCTCATGATATTGGGCTACCATTGTGACTAGAAATGTCGAGAAGACATTAGATACAACTTGTTCCACAAGTGTCTTGATGTGAGAAGCTAGGTAAGCTAGAAGAGAAGATGAAGGTGGAGGTGGGCTGATTGAGCTTCATTGGCTCTGGTTTTGGAGACTTTTGATTGAGATGGAGCCTTTGATTGTCCTGATCCTTCTTCCAAGTTAAGTTAATCCTCATAAGGTTAGGTGGTGTTTCCCAAAGATAGGAGTTGGAATAGATTGATCATTGGTGGCTAAATGCCAAATCTTTTCATGGATAAGAATGATTGAGACCAAAGTAGGAAAAGGAATTTGAGAAGAATGACGTGAGGCAAACCTAAATTTGGACATTTCTTGGAAAACCCAATACCGAACATTGTGAGGCCTTTTATCAAAAATGGAAGCAAAGATAGGGAAATCCTTCTTTGCAAAATGTGTAAAGTTGCCACCCTTTTGTAATAAATTTCTGGCATAAATGTACCAAATAGCTCTATATTCAGTGGGCATGGCAGCTATAGTAAAAGATAGAATTTTTCCTGAAGTAGTGATAGGTTCATTAGGTTGAAGAAGCTTGAAAATTTCCCTAGCATTGTATCTGTATTCAGTGGCAGGTGGGGGTTTGGAGATTTGTAAAAGAGAATTCAAATAGGCGAGGATATAGTGATTTTCTGTCCTTTTAAATTAGTTGTAAGTCTCTCTTCTATAAGAATTCCTTCGCCATCTAGAATGTTATCATATTGCATATAGAAATAGAAGGCTTTGACAATAGAAGGACAGTAGGGAACTGTAATGGATAAGAGTGTTTCAAAAGGCTTGAGCCAAGGTGAGATGTTGATATTGCATTCATCTTGGACTTTTTGCAAATCCATAAAAACCACAGGACAAAAAGTTTTGTGAGAAAAGAACTCTTTGAATCTAATGGCTTCCTTGCCCAGAAATTCTATAGATTCATCAGAAAAGTCTTTGGGCTTTAAAGCAACATCATTCATTTTGAAAGTTGCAGGGGTTCATCAGATACCATAGAACTGATTTTCGTGTGAGGTTTGGAAGAAGCAACTTTAGAAGATCTTTGGTCTTTGTTGGTTCCTCTAAATTCAGAAGTTGAAACTGTTGATTTCTTTTTCTTGATAGGCTTGGCAACCTCAATGACCTTTTCTTTATCTTTCCAATAAGCAGTTTCAATATCGATAGCCTTCCTCTTGGGACTACCAGTTCGTTCTTGGATAACCAGTTTCTTCGGTTTGATGGAGGGAACGGGTTCATTCGCTGCAACTCCTGGAATCCTGTTGTCAAATTTCTCTCTCCTAGGTCGTTTCAGAAGAGGTGGTGATGCAGAATCTGTAGCTGAATTAGTTGAGGTATCGTTGGTAGATCTTTGGGAGCCATTTTAGAAGGTGAGATCGATTTTGTTGAGAGAAGAAGGAAGGTTTCAGAGAGTTTAGGTTAGGCTCGAGGGAGATGATGAGTGAAGAGTAACGGTCGAGCATCAAGTATATATATTACATGACAAACTCGAGCTTAAAACTTGAAGGCTCGAGTTACCTACTCGAGTTTTCAAGAACAGACTTGAGTTTAGATAAAAATGAACTAACCTGGATGTCAAGTGTGTATTGGTCAACACTTGCTCGAGTTTGTCACTAATTAGCTCGAGTTTAGAGTCTTCTTGAGGATGGATTGATTTTCATCCCGTGTAAGCTTGAGTTTGCTTTTCTAGGCTCGAGTTTCCCTTTCTCGTTAGCAGTTGAGTTGCTCTCTGTCTTTGCTAGGCTCGAGTCTGTTATTTACAGGCTCGAGTTTGGTATCCCATAACATATGACTTTTGCTTTATGCCTTTAATGAACTCGAGCTTGTTTCAGATAAGCTCAAGTTTGGTTCTCCTGATAGCAAACTTCAATCGATGATAAGTTCCTATCCTGCATAAGACATGACTAAACTCTCCGATGCTTAAGTTAGCAACAATTTATCATCAAAAACGTAATTAATATTGGGATAGAAATAACTTACAACTCATTGAGATTTACCATTCTCAATTCTCTTCTAATGAAGGTGAATTGCTCTTTTGCAAGTGGTTTAGTGAAAATATCTGCAAGTTGTTGATGAGTTGGGATGAACATCACTTTAACATCTTTATTTTGGACATAATCGTGAATGAAGTGATGTCTAATGTCAATATGCTTAGTTCTGGTGTGATGGACTAGATTTTTGGCTAAGCTTATATTGTGCTTGTATTGTCACAAAGAATGGGAATTTTTTTCAGATAAATTCCCAGATCTTTGATCTGTTGCTTGAGCCATAAAACTTGAGCACAACAACTTGATGTAGCAACATATTCAATTTTGGTAGAGGATATGGCTACTATGGTCTGCTTTTTGCTAAACCATGAGACAGGTGATCTTCCAAAGAATTCACATTGTCCACTTGTGCTCTTACGGTCAGTCTTATATTCGGCATGATCTGAGTCAGATTATGCTACCAAGTGCTCAAGTTGGCCTTTAGGAAACCACAGTGCCAACTCTTCTGTATCACGCAAGTATCTAAAAATTTTTTTTACATGTTCAGCATGGGATTCTTTAGGATTAGATTGAAATCGAGCACATATCCCTACACTGAATTGGATGCCAAGTCTACTTGCTATTAAATATTGTAATGATCTAATCATTCCTCTATATCTTATGATGTTTAAAGCTTTGCTTTTCTCATCAGCATCTAAGGTGGCAGTTGAACTCATTGGTGTGTCTGTTCCATTGCAGTCATTGAGGCCATATTTCTTTAGCAGATATCTCTTAAGTACTTGGTTTGAGAGATAAATATGTCATTCTTGTGTTGGTTGATTTGTAAACCAAGAAAGTAGTTGATCTCACTCATCATTGACATCTCAATCTCTCCTTGCATAATCTCAGAGAATTCCTTACATAAAACATCATTAGTAGCATTGAAGAATATATCATCCACATAAATTTGCACAATTAAGATTTCATTAAGTTTATTGCCTTTGATGAAAAGGGTAGTATCTGCTTTACCTCTCACAAATCCATGATCGAGAAGAAACTTGTTAAGCCTCTCATACCAAGCTCTAAGAGATTGTTTGAGACTATATAAGACCCTTTTTAAATTGAAAACATGATCAAGATAGAATTCATCTTCAAAACTAGGAGGTTTTTATACATAGACTTTTCTTAAATAAAACCATTAAGAAAAGAACTTTTAACATCCATTCGAAAAAACTTAATTCCTTTGACACAAGCAAAGGCTAGAAGAACTCTTATTGCTTCCAATCTAGCCACTGGAGTATAAGTTTCTTCAAAATCAATTCCTTCTTCTTGATTATAGCCTTTGGCAACTAATCTAGCCTTGTTCTGGACAATGATTGTAGACTCATCACATTTGTTCTTGAATACCCATTTAGTGTCAATGATTGGATAGTTTTTAGG
Source organism: Acacia confusa (assembly GCA_037074495.1). NCBI lineage: Eukaryota > Viridiplantae > Streptophyta > Magnoliopsida > Fabales > Fabaceae > Acacia > Acacia confusa. Next base: position 13,897,963 of record CM073506.1, read on the forward strand.
CCTAGGTACCAAGTCCCAAACTTGATTTCGTTCAAATTTATGTAATTCCTCTTGCATTGTTATCAACCAATCATTGTCTGAAAAGGGCTTCTTCAATCTTAGAGGGTTCAATTTCAAAAATGAAAGCTGAGAAAGTTACGTCATTTAAAATACTATTTCTGGTTTTCACACCTTCATTCACATCACCTAAAACTTAATCCGGTAGTTGATTCCTACTATATCTCCAGGCACGTGGTTGAGGTTGAATAGAATTTTCACTAATATTTTCAGGGTCAACTTCTGATTCTCTTTGAGAAGGTTTTTCAAACTCTGTTAAATTAGAAGGTATTTTTGAAGAAGGTTGGTTTTGAAAGATGACTTCATCATCATCATCATCATTAAGAGGGTTGACAAACTTGTTTTCATTGAATACTACATGGATTGATTCTTCAACAGAGCGAGTACGAATATTATATACTCTATATGCTTTACTTCTATTAGAATAACTAAGAAATATACCTTCATCTGATTTGGGATCAAATTTTCCCAAGTTGTCCTTACCATTGTTGTGGATAAAACACTTGCAGCCAAAAATGTGCAAATATGCTAAGTTTGGCTTCCTTCCTTTGTATAACTCATAGGGATCTTGTTTAACTTTTTCCTGAGGTATGCTCTGTTGGAAATGTAGCATTGCTGTACTCATGGCATCAGCCTAAAATAGTTGGGAAGAGTTATTCTAATTTAACATTGTTCTTGCCATTTCTGTGAGTACTCTATCATTTCTTTCCACAACACCATTTCGCTGAGGAGTCCTAGGAGCTGAAAAGTTATAATCAATACCCGTAGTTTCACAAAATTCACTAAAGGCGTGATTTTCAAATTCTCTACCATGATCAGTGCGTATTCCTTCAATAGAAACTCCTTTCTTGTTTTTGACATTCTTGCTAAACACAACAAATTGATTAAATGTTTTATTAAATGATTTTCAAATGTTTTATTCAAGTAAATCTGAAGAAATCATCAACTATAACTAAGGTATAAAGATTGCCTCCAATGCTTTTTACTATTGATGGTCCAACTAAATCCATATGAATTAGTTGAAAAGGTCTATTAGTTGAGATTTCATTTTTGGACTTGAATGAAGATTTGGTTTGTTTACCCTTTTGACAAGCAAAACAAATCATGTCATTTTTTAAATGAACTTTTGGTATACCAATGACCAAATCTGCTTTTAGTAATTTGTCTAGTTGAGTCATATTAACATGAGTTAGTCTTTTGTGCCATAGCCAACTCTCATTCAAATAACTAATGAAACAGTTTTCAGAAGATATGCCATTAGAAAAATTTAGAGTGTAGCAGTTATCTTCTCTAGGAGCCCTGCATAAGGCTTTGGGCTTAACATCGTCTAGAGAAAGATCATCCTTGTTTACAATCAAGCATTCTTCTGAATTGAAGATCACTAGATTACCTTTATCTTTGCTTTGACTCATACTGAGGAGATTATGACATAGGCCTTTTACAAGATAGATATTTTTTATTTGTAGTCCATCATTGTTTCCAATTTCACCAATCCCAGCTATCCTTCCAGATTGATTTCAACCAAATGTGTCCTTGCCACCATCCTTGTACTTGATTATTGTAAATTTGGTCTAATCTCTTGTCATATGCCTAGAGTACCCACTGTCGATGTACCACTTGCTGGATTTTAATATTCTTAGACAAACCTGTGAAATTCATTGGATCAAGTCTTAGGTACCCATTTTGTCTTGAGTTCTTTTGGGTTAGTATGTGTCTCAGGAACCTTATAAGATCCTTTAGGCACCCATTGATAATTACCAACAGGCTTATTTTTCCTTTCCTTTCTATGAAAACAAAAAGAAGTAGTATGACTCTTTCTATTAAAATAGTTGCAGTGCGCAAATGGATTAGAAGTATGAACTGATTTTTGAAAGTAGTTTAAGTAGTTCTTTTCTCCATTTCTCTTCTTCCCTTTCTTTTTATCAAGATCAGGTCTATATCCAATTCCTGATTTATCATTTGTAAACCTTTGTTCCTTTAAAATCACTTTGAGCATTCCACTTCCTCTAGTGAATTTCTCAAGAGTTTTTGTAAGATATAGATTTCTTTTCTCCAAATAGAGCTGCTACAGATTGCATGAATTCACCATGAGCTTCTTCAATGGCTATCACTTTAGCTTCCCAATCTTTGGTTAGTACATTTAAGATTTTTTTTACCTGAGTTTTTTGTTCATATACCTTTTCTAAGACTGACAGCTGATTGATGAGATGTGTGAACCGTAGCTAGAATTCTCCAATTGATTCTCCAAACTTCAAACGTAATAAATTATATTCAGTCATGAGAGTGTTGATTCTGTCCTCCTTGATTCCTGAAGTTCCTTCATAAGCAATTTTTAAGGCATCCCACATTTCTTTGGCACTAGGCAAATTACATTTTCTTCTCTTTTATTCTTCAATGTTCACCTTCTTCTCTGCAATATAATAGTTGCATATATTCTCTTTTTCTTCAATTATCAGCTGGAATCCTGGATTTAGTCATTGAAGATGATCTTCCAGAATTCTTGTCATTTCATGATCCCTATTTGACCATTGGAGTGTGATTTGATTGACCTATAACGGTTTGAGCTGAACCACTGGGAAAGAGGAGAAGTTTCAGGCTTGTTATTGGTTCTTCATTAAATGCATTTAACCCAGATCTGATTTCAACTTAATCCTTGTTGAATTTATCTAAAACTAATAAGCATATCGATCAAGCATATATATGATGATTCGCAACTTAACATGTCAGTAAATCAACCTATAAGTCTGAATCAAACAGGTAGAGGATGTCATTAGTGAAACAAAGTTCTGCTAGGCTCGAGTTAAAAGTATGTAGGCTCGAGTCTAATCGTCTTCCGAGCTTGAGTTAAACAGTAGGTCATACACAACTGAAATTTCAAGGTAAGTCCCTAACAACCATCCAAAAAATTCTTACTTCTTCTCTACGGTGTTTTTGTGGTAGTTGCAGTGGGATTTACATATTTTTTTTAGGTTTTCATTGAGTCCAAAGGGTGTTTTTGTGTGGGGAAATGTAATATCACCTTTTTCCAAACTCTCAAAGCCTAAGTCTCTAATATACGAAAATCTGCCAATTCTTTTGGTTTCTGGGAAGCGAAGACAAATAAGTGGTTTTCACATCATAAATGAACTTCAATCTGCCTTGGGCATGATTTTCATATAAGGTTTAGTGTCGTTTTGATGTTCCAATCGAGAGCTATTTTTGAAGTGTCAGGTAGTAACTGTAAACTTGCATACTGTATGTGGCTCTTGTATGTTATGTGTTATCATGATTGTGGATGTAGGGTAGGTAGTATCTATGGGACTTCATGTTCTTTGGTTACTACTGAGGCCTAAGGTATGCAGGGTAGGCAGTACCTATAGGGATGCTACTGAGGCCTGAGGCATGATGGGTAGGTAGTACCTGTAAGGGTGCTACTAAGGCCCTTAGCATGTAGGGTAGGTAAAGCCTATATGACTATGTGTTCATGGGTGTCTACTGAGGCTTGAGGTCACAGGGTAGATAGAACCTATATGATTGTGTGTTTTATAGGTGTCCACCGAGGCCTTAGGGTAAAAGGTTGGGGTTGGCTACCCTAACTACTGAGGCCCTTTGCGCGCTTCCGAGGGGCTTTTCTTGACCAGGCGGTCTTGCGAATTGTCGTACATGCCATGTTTGTTTTCTTGATTGTGATTTCCATTACATGCATTGCATACATATTGATATGAGTTTAAAATTACTCTAGGGTTCAACTTTGAACTCCAAACTGGTTTAAGGATACAGACGCTTCAGCTGGAGATGATAATGAGTTTAAAAGGCAGGGGCTGGGAGTTGATACGAAGAAATGAAAATGCTCTAAGGAGGCTTAAAGTGTTATTCAATCTAGATGAGAGTATCATATTATTTATTGTTTAATATTTTATTTGGGATGACTGTACCCTTAACCCTATAAAGACTTGTACACCTTTTAGTTTATTGTTCTTTTACCAGTATATTGTATTTGTCTAAATCGGTATATGCTCTATTGCGTTTACTCTGATACATGATAAAAGGAATAAGTAGCAATGAAAAGGTAACGAGAAAAAGGAGTCCCTCTAACCTGCCACCGGAAAGAGTGAGGCCAGTAAGGGTGTAACACTTAGAGTAACCATAATCAAACAATAATGTAGAAGGAGACTTGCCTTTACCAATGGGTAGAGAATCAACCTGAAGCCTGGTTACTTATCTTAAAGGTTCTTGAATAACTATACCCTTTAGCCTTACTTTTTCATATTGCTGCTGTTTAGAGACTTGAGCCTTTGTCCTTTATCGATAGGAGGAGCGTGGCTTTTTGCGAGCTATTAAGGGGTCTTTCAGGGGACTCAGGTGGAGATTGGTCACTAGGTCCACAAATAGTAGTCTTTGTGCAAGCTTTTAGATAAATGTCAAAGGATTAGGAGAAAATTTGGAAGATTCAGGAAAATATTTGAAGGATTTGTGAAGAAGACTGACAAAAATGGTGAATGACAAAGGTGAATAGTGAAATAGTGAGCGTAGGAGAGGAAATTTATGGAGGGGAAGAGAGGTTGAGCCGTTAGGATTGTTAATCAACACTTCTGTTAGCAAGATGAAATGATTCAGTGAAGAGTCGTAACAGATTTGGAAGAAAGTGACAAGAATAGGGTTTTGAAACAAACAAGAGTAGTTTTAAAGAGACGAAAAATGAAACGATGAGACTTATGAAAAATTACAAGAGTGAATGTAGTTTAGAGACATAAATTGCAGGCGTGAATGCAATTTAGAGACATACCCAGATGATAAGGCAAGTCGTTTCGAAGATACTCGGGTATTTACTAGGTTACTCAAGTAAATTTTGCAGATTCATTGATGAAGCAGTGTCTTCCTATTGCCATTACTCGAGTAATCTTTACATTACTTGAGTAATGTTTGCTTTTTAAAATAGCGTCTATTTACCCTTTAAAGAAAAATGCCAACTATTACTCGAGTAATAATTTTTGTTACTCAAGTAATACTTGATTCTAAAATATCCCTAAAAGAGGGTGGTCGATGTTACTCGAGTAATCTCAGATAACTTCATATTACTTGGGGTAAATTTTGGCTGTTACTCGAGTAATATCGAATGAATGGCAATAATTTAAAAAGTTCCCATTCAATGATACTCGAGTAGCACTTATATTACTCGAGTAATGTATATTACTAGGTAATATGCCTTTGTTACTCAAGTAAGATGCGTCAAATAGTGACCCCTTTTTCAAAAATACTCGATGTTACTCGAGTAATGTTATTTTTTTCAAATTTTACTCAAATGTTATGCATCCAACCAACTATATTTTTCAAAGGAATGAACATTTTAGTAATATTACTTAGGTAATCAATATATTTACTCAATAATAAAATTTGAGCAACTGTTCATTCAAAAATATGATTCAAAATTACTCGAGTAGCTAGAAATTTACCCAGGTTTTCATTATTCTAACTTCCTCCTTTTGAAGTTACCGCAAGTAATATTTTTATTCCTTGAGTAATTCTATCCTCTGTTAATCTCTGTGTTTGTACAAATGAGCAGAGCATCCTGCAAAACAAAATCTCTTCGGATTTAAATCACTCTGATGCTTAAGTTAGAAATCATAATTCATTTAGATCTCAAAATTAACTAGTAGAAAGATTGCTTATAAACTCATTCAGATTTACCATGCTCAATTCTCTTCAGATGAATAAGAACTACTCTTCTGCAAAGGGCTCCATGAACATCACTTTAACATCTTTTCTTTGCACGTGATCTTTGATAAAATCATCTCACATCAATATGCTTGGTCCTCGTATGTTGGACTGGATTTTTTGTCAAGCTTATTGTGCTAGTGCTATCACAAAGAATTGGAGCTTCCTTCAGATAGATTCCCAAATCAGATAGTTGTTTCTTGAGCCAATGGACTTGAGGCCAACAAGTTGAGGCGGCTATATACTCAGCTTCAGTAGATGATATAGAAACAGTGGTCAGCTTCATGCTGAACCAGGAAATAAGTGATCCATCCAGAAATTGGCATTGACCACTTGTACTATTTCTATCTGTCTTTTAGCAAGCATGATTTGAGTCTGAGTATGCTACCAAAAATTCTTGTTGACCTTTTTGAAACCATAGTCCAAGCTCCTTTGTGTCGGCAAGATAGTGAAAAATTCTCTTCACATGTTCAACATGTGATTCTTTTAGGGCAGCTTGGAATCTTGCACACATACCCACACTAAATTGAATATTTAGTCTGCTTGCGATCAAGTAGAGTAGTGATCCGATCATCCCTCTATACTTGGTTATAAGTCCTTGTTTTTATCATTGGCATCCAAAGAAGTGGTTGAGCTAATGAGTGTGTCTACACCATTGCAATGCTCCAATCCAAATTTCTTGATCAAATCACGGAGATACTTCATTTGAGAGATGAAGATCTCATTCTTCCGTTGTTTGGTTTACAGACCAAGGAAATAATTGAGTTCACCCATCATGGACATTTCAAATTCCCCTTGCATATTCTATGAAAATTCTTCACAAAGAGAATCATTAGTAGAACCAAAAATTATGTCATCTACATATATTTGCACAATTAAAATTTCATACGCTTATTACTCTTAACAAAAAGTGTTGTGTCTGCTCTTCCTCTAACAAAACCTTGATCAAAAAGAAATTTGCTTAGCCGCTCATATCAAGCTCTAAGAGCTTGTTTAAGATCATATAAGGCTTTCTTGAGTCGGCAAACATAATTTGGATGATCATCATTTTCAAAACCAAGGGCTAGGAGTACACATATAACTTCCAATCTAGTCACTATAACATAGGTTTCCTCATAATCAACACATTCTTCTTGATTATATAGCTTTTGGCAACCAATCTAGCCTTGTTTCTGACTATTATTGTCGATTCATTGCATTTGTTCTTGGATACCCACTTAGTGCCAATAATTGGATGGTCGTTTGGCCTCAATACCAAGTCCCAAACTTGATTTCTTTTAAATTGATGTAATTCCTCTTGTATTGCTAAAACCCAATCATTATCTAATAGAGTTTCATCAATCTTAGAGTGTTCAATCTTGGAGATGAAAGTAGAGAACGTTACATCATTTAAAGTACTTCTTCTAGTTCTCACTCCATCATCCACGTCTCCTATCACTTGATCCAGAGGATGGCTCCTACTGTACTTCATGCACATGATTGAGATTGAATAGGATTTTCGCAAGAATTTTCATACTTAACTTCTAAATCATTTTTAGAGTTTTCAGCAGAGATTTTTGAAAAGGATTGATTTTGAAAAATTTGTTCATCCTCATCAACAGAATTGTCAAGTTTAGATTCACAAAACACAACATGTATGGATTCTTCTACAACACGAGTACGATTGTTGAAGACTCTATAAGCGTTACTTTTATTTGAATCACCCAAAAAATACCTTCGTCAGACTTGAGATCGAACTTTCACAAGTTGTCCTTACCATTGTTGTGGATGAAGCATATGCATCCAAATATGTGTAGGTGAGCCAAGTTTGGCTTCCTTCCTTTGTAGAGCTCGTATGGAGTCTTATTGAGTTTCTTTCAGAGATATGCTCGGTTTGTTACATAGCATGTTGTGCTCATTGCATCGGCCAAGAAGACTTGAGAAGTTTTATTCTCATTCAATATCGCCTGAGCCATTTCAGTAAGAACTCAATTCTTTCTTTCATCCCACCATTTGTTGTACAGTCCTTGGGGCCAAGAAATTGTGGTCAATACGATGAGCATCACAGAATTCTCTAAATGTTTGATTCTCAAAGTCACCTCCATGATCAGTTTGAATACCTGAAATGCAGACACATTTCTTGTTTTACACTTCCTTGGAAAACACCAGAGTATGTAGATTGCCGCCAAGGCTCTCTCTACTCTTGTTGGTTGGAGTGGTTGAATGGTCAAGATTGCAAGTTTAGATTTAAAGGATGATTTAGTTTGTTTACCTTTTTAACGTAAATCACAAATCATGTCACTTTTATAACATAGTTCAGGTAAAACAAGTACTTTCTTTTCTTAACAACTTGTCCAGTTGGTACATGTTTACATGATCTAGGTGTTTGTGACATAGCCAACTTTCGTTCAAGTTCCTAACAAAACAATTTTTAGAATTCATTTTTGAGAGATTCAAGGTTTAGTTACCTTCTTTAGGAGCCTTTGAGTTTTAAGATTACCTTTGTCGATTGGAAAATCATCCTTGTTCACGATAGGACATTCCTCTGAATCAAAAATTATCTAGTTGTTTTTTATCTACACTCTGGCTCATGCTTAGGAGGTTGTGATAAAGTCCTTCCACATAATAGACATATTTAATCAGGGGTCCCCTTATCTCACCAATTTTGCCAATTCCAGCGATCTTTTCAGTCTGATTTCCCCCAAAAGTCACTTTGCCACAATCCTTTGCTTTCATTGCCATGAACTTGGATTGATCTCCCTGTCATATTTCTGGAGTATCCACTATCAATATACCATTTATTGACCTTTAATGCTTTCAAGCAAACCTGAAATTCAAATAAGATTAAGTTTTTTGTACCTATCTTTTCTTAGATCCTTTTGGGTTAGTTCAAGTCTTAAGAAAAACATAGGTTCCCTTAGGAACCTACTGATAATTACCAACATGTTTATCTCCTTTCATTTTTTGAAAGCATGATGAAGTACTATGACCCTTACTATTATAGTAGTTACAGTGAGCAAAAGGATTTGAAGAATAAACTATTTTTTGAAAATAGCTCAAATATGATTTTCCACCGGTTTCCTTTTTCCCTTTCTTATTGTCAAAAATAGGATTATATCTTATACCTGATCAATAACTTGTAAATCACTGAGCTTTCAAGATCACATTAAGCATTTTGAAAGCGAAGCTAAATCACTAAAAGGGGGGTGAATTGGAGATTTTAAAATTCTTTTTTGAAAGCTCTATTTTTGAGATACTAAAAACAGGGTATAACAAAGAATGAGGAAGAAGAATAAGACACAAGAATTTATACTAGTTCGGTCCAACTCTTTGACCTACGTCCAATCCTCAAGCTCCCTGAGTTTTTCACTATCACAAATGATTACACACTTTTTAGCTCAAGAGTAATTCTCTCACTAAAACTTACTCCCCCTTACAAGTTGTAATCAATAACCCCAATCTCCAAGTCCCCTGACTTGAGATTGTTTACAATGAATAATTCACAATAAATGAACTCTCTTAAAGAGTTGATAGAAATAATCACTAAAGAGCAAGAGTATCAAAAGATACTATATACAAGAAAACTTAAAAAGTAATTGAAACTTGAATGCTTTTTCGTTTTCACTATCACAAATGATTACACCCTTTGTAACTCAAGAGTAATTTTCTCACTAGAACTTACTCCTCCTTACAAGTTGTAATCAATAACCCCAATCTCCAAATCCCCTGACTTGAGATTGTGTGCAATGAATAATTCATAATAAATGAACTCTCTTAAAGAAAGGATAGAAATAATCACTGAAGAGCAAGAGTATCAAAAGATACTATACATAAGAAAACTTAAAGAGTAGTTGAAACTTGAATGCTTTTTCATTTCTACTTCAAAAGTTGTTGAGAAGAATTGAACACAACTCTATTTATAGATAGAGAGTGATAAATGACCGTTGCACATGGAAACTGCAATTTTGCCTTAGTCATTCTCTGTCAAGTCAAAACTCGAGTTTTGATGCAAAAACTCGAGTTTGCCTTTGACTGTAAGTTTTTCAACTTACTGTAGACAAACTTCAATCTGAGCTTACAATTGTCTGTTATCATCGAAACCCATAGAGAACTAACACATTTCACTACTTCTAGTGAATTTCTCAAGCATTTTCGTAAGATAGACATTTTTCTTCTCACAATTAGGACATTTTTCACAAACAAGAACTTTGCAAACCGTAGGAAGATCATTAGCTTATTGTTCAAGCATTTGATTTTCCAAATTGGGGTACCTACTGACATCATGGATTCACCACGGGCTTCTTCAATTGATGTAACCTTGGCTTCCCATTCTTTTGAAACGCCCGTCCAAAATACACCTTTATTATTCATGAATTTGTATACAGGAGCGTCTCTTAAGAAATAAAACCACTACTAAGCTACTATTCCCATACAAATAATTAAAACTTCATTAAAATACATCTCATAGGTGAAATCTTCTTCTTCTTGGTTTATACATCCAGCACCTCTTTCCTTATTCTTGGGCGCCTTACCCTAACTACAAAATAAACTTATCCAAAATTACTCATGGGATTCAAATGAATCCCAGTAGTAACGTTAACATTCACTCACATACAATGTATATGCAATACATGCAAGTATAATCATTCCTTATACATACCAATCATACAACACATTTTGCATTCATGCATTTATATAAATACATACAATGATAAATACAAGCATATAAAGATATACATAATATATGAGAGAAGTGTTACTACCTTACTCATATTTTTCCCTATACTTCTTTTCTCCGACCTTCCTTCCTCCACTTTCGTCCACTCTCCCTTTCTTTTTATATTCACCTTTCATCTCTCAATCTTGCATCTCCTTATTCTCTTTTTGGCCAAAATGGTATGAGGAATCCGAAGTAAAATGACGAGAAATGGGAAATATATATCTTGTGTGTTTGTGTCTTGGCCGAATGGATTAAAGAATGGAGAATACGTGGCTGAATTTGAGAATATAAAGTGATGTCGTGTCATGGTATGAAAACGGATGTGTTGTTTGTGTATATGTGTTGTCGTGAGATTAACAAGGGATGATTAATTGATCTAAATGCTGGACACATGGCTGCATAAAAAGAATGAGGTGTCATGATTTATTAATGAAGGAGGGAGGATCATGGTGCTCTCTTATATATACACGAAAGCATGCCATAGGAGTGTGTGTGTGTGTGTGTGTGTGTGTGTGTGTGTGTGTGTGTGTGTGTGTGTGTGTGTGTGGGGTATGCGTTTGAGGTTGAAATCAAGAAATGTATTCACAATACACACACCTAGATATGTACACACACATATATTACACATACACGTTGCACACAAATACTTATCATATATTTTATATTTCCTCCTTCACTAAATATTCCACCATCACACATTAGTTATATAATGTATTATTGTATTTATCATCATATATACAATTTCCCCTTAATAATATTTCTTCATCTTTCCCCAAGTGTAGGATAATCCTTCTAATTATCTTATACTCCTCATACAAAGCTCAAGACTTTACACTCTTCATAAATAGGGCCTAGTAGTTTCCTAAAAATAAGCTAATTCACAAGCTTTAAGACTCAAAATTCGGGGTATTACACTTTAGTTAGGACATTCAGGATTTTCCTGACTTGGGAATTTTGCTCATATACTTTGCCAAGCATCGTTAGCTGATTGATCAAGTGGGTGAAGTGAAGTTGAAATTCTCTTATGGATTCTCTGGTTATCATTTGATGCTAATCGTATTCAGTCGTTATAGTGTTGATATGATTTTCCTTAATACCGGAGGTTCCTTTGTAGGCTATCTCAAGAGCTTTCCACATGTCTTTAGCATTCGCTAGGTTGCATATTCGGAAGTATTCTTTTTGGCTGAGAGCACTCTGGAGCATTAGTATAGCCTTACTGTTGAGGGTTATATTCCTTCTATTGTTCTCATCGAATTTGACAGGTCTTTGGAATGTGAATTGTTCCTTCAAATCTCATGGGAACATAATCACCAACTTCAAATACTCACTAGAGACCGTATTCACTGGCTATTACAAACACTCAGAATTTTGCTTTCCAGAATGAGTAATGTTCTCCATTAAAATCCTACAGGATGATAAATGGAGGTACTATCAGGGAATATTCTTTCCATGATCTTTTCTCGTGATGTTAAGCCCAACAGAGAAACCTCACTCTTGTACCAATGAATAGGTGATTCTAAAAATATTTTTGGAAAAAACTTAAGAACAATAAGAACAGAAACAAAGAAGGAAGTTGAACACGAAGAGATTATACTAGTTCAGTATAACTCTTCGACCTACATCCAGTCCCCTAATCACCTTGGGATTTTCACTATCTCAAACATTGATATAATTTACACACTCTGTACTCGAGATAATCCTATTACACTAAGACTCACTCCCCCTTGCAAGTTATAAAATGTATACTCACACTTAAGGTTCCACAACTTTTAAGATTTTTACAAATAATCAAAATGGTGTTTAGTACTGAGTAGATAAGTGATAATCGCTGAAGTACATATAATATCTGAAGATATTAAATGGAAGACATGAAACAATAGATTGCAAAAATACATAATTGAATGCTCAGAGTTCCGATAGTTGGCGGAATTGAATGAGCAAGCTTTTATACTATTATGTCATTAATGCCGTTGTGAGATATTGAATATAGCCATTAAGTCTCTTATATTTTTGTTAGGCGGTTTCCATTGCATACAATAGATTGTTGCTTCATTAAATGCGTTTTTCGTCGAAGTACTTGGTGCAGAAGTTGACTCAGAATAATAGTCTGAATAAGGGTGCCTCGAAGCAATGTTTTCATTTGCTCAGAATGTTTGTTTCATTTGTATCTGTCTACATAAAATGCGTCTGACACAACAAATGACCATTTATGCTAATCTCAATTTAAATAAGGTTAAGCATATGTAAATCACTCAAAAAGATTATTGGATATAATAATAATGAGTTTGAATGAGATTAAGAATAAACAAAAAATGACCAAGTGAGATTAATCAGGAAATTAAAAGTCTAGTGAAACGATTTAATTTTTGGAACACCATTACTCGAGTAATATAGCTATGTTACTCGAGTAATTACATGAGGCTTAATACCTTGTATCCTAGTCAGCATTACTTGTGTAGATTGTGCACATTACTCGAGTAAGTTTTGAAGGTAAAAACTCCTAGAGAGATATTACTTGAGTAGCAATAAACATTGAGTAATGTTAAATAACTTCCTTGAGTAATAGTTTTTATATCTAACATTACTTGAGTAATATCTTTATTACTCGAGTAATATAAAAATATTACTTAAGTAATAGATTATTGCTCAAGTAATATTGTGTTAAGAAAAATAAATAGTTCCAGACCAATATTATTTGAGTAATAGAAAATGCCTACTCGAGTAACATGTATCACGCCTTCTGAATTTTGCTAAGAGCACGACATTACTCAAGTAAGTCCAGGGATTACTCAAGTAATATACCTCAGTTAGCCCAAATGATAGTTTTGCATCCTCAGAGTATTTAATGCTTCTCTTCAAGGATTACTCAAGTGACAAGAACCCTTACTCGAGTAATTTTTCTTTTCAAAACAAAACATTTCCTTTTTTAAAAAATCTTTAATCCATTAAGTCTTGTTATCATCAAAACTCCGAGAATTAATAGTTACTGATTCCATTAGCATCGTAGTATTACCCTAAGGCTTCATTTTCAAACTCTTCTCCATGTTCTGTCCTTATTCATAAAATGCACATACCTTTCTCATTTTGCACTTTATTGGCAAATACAACAAATTGTTCAAATGTAAAGGTTCTGTCCTTAATCTGTATATGCTCAAATAGATTAACCTTTTCTCAAGTAAAAGTTTAGTTGTGCTCTAGTAACGTCTACAAAGACCAAAACATTAGACAACAAGATATGAGTGCTCGAGTATATGCTCAATAAGACTTATAGCTTGCTCTAGTATAATCCTGAAACATAGAGATTAGATTGATAGTATCATTTGTTACACCTCTACTGGCCTCACCTCTCTAGTGGTGGGTAGTGTGATTTCTTTATTAATATTACCTTATTTACCTAATTATTTCTTAACAACATGCATCAAAGTATAGTTACACAGCAAAGCATACAATCGGCTTGGATGAGAAAATAATACTGGTAAAGTAAATAGTACTATATATTTACCAAATATAAATATCCCTGAAGGGTTAGGGTATTGTCATTCAAAAATAAATATTGGGCAGGAAGTAAAATATATATTCATCCAAAATATAACAAATACAAGATGTCCATAAGGCATTCCATATTTCTTTACAACACAGCTTCATGCCCTTACCTTACAAATCCCGATCAGCTCAAGAAGAACAACCTGTAACTCTAGGATAATATGGCACCAAAATTGAATCCCAAAGTAACTGTTAAACTCATATACAAAGTGTATGTAGATTATGCAAGCAAACCACAAATAAGAAAAATAACAATGGCAATAACATACCACATGCATTCAATACACATCACAGGTGTAACACAAACAGCATACCACAGTTAACTGGTTGTGGTATGCATTGTTAACTGTGAAAGAACCAAGCCTTAATAAATGTAGGATTGCTCACATGCCATGTTTTAGATCCATAGGACAAGGAAAATCAAAGTAGTCAGGCCTCGAACCCACTACCGTTGAATACATCAAAGGCTTAGCAATACCCAAAGACCTCCAGTCTACTAGGCCCCATAGTCATAAACGCATGTCCCCCTATTGAGACATGGACCCACAATCATGGTAACACAATACATATGAAACAACACAAAGCATATGAGAATACAATTACTACGTGACAACTGATCAAGTACAAATAAATTCTTCGAAGCTCGATTAGTACTCCAAGTACTTGATAACCCTAAAACAAAATAAATACAAATAATCTTTTCATCACTTATGCAAACTCTCCTTCAAGGCATATCCATTCTATTGACTTGTGATTAAAGGTCTTTAATCATTTTAAGACTTGTTAAATCCCTTTTCTAGTGAAAAATTATTCATTGGTCTTATTTCCCTTATTTTTGGCCAATTACCAGAACATTCCAAGAATATGTTCCAATTTCAAAAATACATAACTAATTATAGAAAAATCCAATTAAAGTGATTCCAAATTCCATGAAACCCTTAACATGTCTATTTTTAACTAAAAATAATTTTTAGGACCTGAGAAATTTGTATCCTTTTTCTTTGTTAAAAACATCTCCTCTAGTTAGAGACAAAATCCATATTCAAAGGTCATTTTCACATATCCATATCTTTTCGTAGACACCTCTAAAAATTACAAATTACCTATAAAATTAAAGATTGGGATGTCTACTTTAATCCTATAAAATTTCATAGCCATTGGAAACTGTTTACATATTTAAAATCAGACCACAAACTGACTACCTCTGTAAATTCCAAAGTTGATAGATTTGCAACTCTTTGTAACTTAGTCTTTTGGTTCGGAAAATTATGTTCCATACTCATTCCTATACAATTTTCTCTTCTAAACACTTTGGAAACATCAAAATTACCAAAATCACACCATATCACCAAGTTTATTCAGCTGACCTTCTCTTAGTTCTTGCTTAATCTTCCTTTCTAAGTTGTAATCTTTGTTTATAATCTTAGTTAAGCCATGTTTAACATCTTGGGCAGAGCTTCCTCTTAAGAAATATCAATTTCTATAGTCATCAATTATCATGGAAAAGAAACCAAAAAACCAAGTCACAAATATGCTAGGGAAGTGACTTACTTGACTTTGAGTTAAGCTTCTCTTAAATTCTTTCCTTCTTGTGCTTTTCTTGATTTTGGCCTTGAGCTTAACAACACCATACAAAATTTTTTCATAAGAACCTTAGTCATATTCATGAAGATAGAACGAAATCTTAACATAATCCTTAATCTACATACCTTGATTCTCAATTTGCTTGCTCTCTTTGTGTGAGTTCTCTTCTATTCTCTTCCTTTCTTGATTGTGCCAACCTTGTGACATTAAAAATGAAGAAGAGGAGTCCTTAAATAAAGGATGAGAACCATGCAAAATATCTTGGGAGGTCACTATCTATTTGTCCTTGCTTTTACTCCTAGTTGACTTGTGTTTTTCTCCAAAATTCTAGACTTCTCTTGCCCTCTTCCTTTAGGCTGAAATGTTTCCTATTTTTGGCACAAGAAATGGCATGTTTTAACTTAGATTTAGATTCTATTCTTGGTCTTTTCTTATTGGCTAAGAAGTCTAGTCTTTTTTACTTCTTTCATTTTTTTTATTTATGCTTGTATCTTGTTCCCTCTTGGCCAAAAATTTTGGCTTATTGGAGAAGGAACTGCAGTCTTCAAATATCATTGAATGAACATGCATATGTGTCCAACTCAAAGTCAACTTATGTTCTCATGAAGACACTTGTCAAGTTAGGGAATTATGTCTTTGACTTTTGTATTATCATGCGACAAATGTGTGTATCCTCCCTTAGTCTCTCTTTGGATGAAATATATGGCTTGTAGGGGAAGGAATTTAGTATTCTAGATACCTTAATTAGGAGTGTCCAAGTGTCTCTTGCAAAAGTCAACCCAAGTCTCTTTGTGACACTTGCCATCTAGGATTAATGTGGTTGACTTTTAAATATAACATGTGCAAAGTATGCTTGGCTTTTTCTTCCTCTTATACTTGGCTGAAATTTCATGCTTCTTGGGGAAGATTTTGTGCCCTTTCTATTGCCTTTGGACTTTTGCACAATAAGTCAACTTATGACATATTGATGATGTAAACTTACTTGATTAAATTCCAAAGTCAAAAGATAATTTTCTCATGTAAGCTCTTTGACTTCCATGTGTCTCTTTACAATGAAAAATCTTGTTGTCTCCATCTTACCTTAACTTGGCCAAAATCTTAAGCCAAAAGTAATACGAATTTTGTTTCTTAATTGCTATACAAACATGTGACAATAAGGTCTTAATCAAGTTGACTACTTTATATGTGTCAAACTTCAATATTTCATTCTTGTTCCCTTTTTTCTTTCATTTGGCCGAAATATCTTTCAATGTCCTTTATCACTTGTTTATTTTGGCAAACAAAGATTACCTTTTATTGGCTAAGTTTAATTTTAAAAAAATTCTTCATCCTCCTCTTTTATGGTTTGGCTGAAATATATCACTATCTTTGTGACTTTTATATCACTTTATTCCAACAACACATTGGAATCACGTGTTATGTTACCATAACCAATTAATCAAGTTAGAAAGTTTTATAAAAGAAAATAATCAACCTTATCAAGAACTTCATAACAATTCATATATTCACTATCATTTCACTACTACATTTTTGTGTTGGAAATTATGTTCTAGAGGAAAGTCATTGTATTTTGAACATTAACGTTATTTAAAGTATTTCTTCATTTAGTTATCATATCATTTGCATGCTAATTATGATAATTGTATCCTTAGATGTATCATAAAGATTATCCTAAATGTCCCTGGTCAGTCATCTATGTGGGAGCGAAGATGGAAATAAGACCAGTATGACTTTGATAAAATATGGAGATACGAATTAAAGTCATAGGCACTTGGAAAAGTACAAGGTGCTAAACCGACCCATTATGAGAAAGCTGTATGGATTAAGCCATAAGCTTTTCTTATGTATAACCACGTCACAATGCCCTTTAACCTAAGATCATCATGGATTCCTACATGAGAGTCACTGATCTTTGACCTAATCAAAAGTCACCTTTGACCGGGTGATGATAAAGGCTTCGATCGGGATTAGTGGTTTTCATGCAGAGGAATGTAAATTGTTAAGATGGAATTTGTCCCTCACATTTGTAGAGAGATAATACTAGGCCCCTTGATGAGTGAGTCTAAGAAATGGAAGGCCATACTACAATGGAAAAGAGTTTCCATTTCAATTATTAGACTACTACTCAAGAATCAAGAAAGTAATGGTCAAGAACAAGAGGTTGACATTTTCTATGCTTCATCCTTGACCAAATTATCGCGTGATAAAAGGGACGTGATATAGTTGTATGATAGGATGTATCATATCATCAATCCCATATGAATTGGGTAGTCGTAATGTTTTGCTGGAGGCCACTTGCAACTTGTAGGCTGGTTCAGTATAAACCCGTCGCCAATCTCATGTGGGCTTGTGAGGTCGCACACAATAATGGCCTAACACGAGCAATAATGTCTAGATTCATTGAATCTTAGATACGTCTAAGATTTAATATTATTAATAGTAATTTAATATAGATTGTAATATTATTATATAATATTTTTGTTGTATTTAATTTATTTGATAAATTAAATAACTAAAACAAATAAAGATGTTGTATCTCATATTTAATTTTTGAATAGATATATCACATCTTAGATTTAATTTAAATTGAGATATTGTATCTCAAATTTAATTAAATAGATAGATATAATATCTCAAAATTTAATTTATAAAGATAAATTAAATCTGCTAGCTTTTTAATTTAGATTAAATAAATAGATTAGATTAGATTTGTTGGACAGATTTAATTAATATTATTTTAAACCCAAATTCGAATTTCAAGATTAATTAAATTTAATTTTGAATATTTTAATACAGGCCTTTAGGGTTTTAGAAACCTATAAGATAATGATCTAGCTGTATTAAAATTAGTGAATAGTCATAAAAGAAACCATAACGAAGGCGTAAGATGCAAAGTAAGAAGGCGCTAGCACGCGGTCGTCTATGTTGGAAAGCTGTTCGATTTAGATACCGGTAGAGGGAGCGGATCTCTAGAGTCGGCTCTTAGAGATTGATCGAGCAAGTAGGCGTTAGCCCACGAATTCGAATAGACGCACACTCGAAAGGTACGGTTCTAATTACCAACTCAAATTTAAACGTCATTGATAGATTCTCTTCATGGGATCTGTAAAATTTTAATAGATGAAATCCTTCCGTTGCGTGTATGGACCCCAACATCTTGTACATTTACATGTAAGTGGGGATGTTACATCATTCATGCTCGAGTAATGTCAGGCCCTTGCTCAAGTAAAGTGCTTAAGTAAAGCATTTTCATGCTTGAGTAAACAATGTTACTGGAAGAGGTTAGTGTTCGGGTTCGAGTAAATCAAAACCTTGCTCAAGTATTATGCTAAGTAGAGCATTTCCATGCTCAAGTTCAAGTGATGAGTTCAAGTGTGTAGGGTTCGCATTTAGTGCTCATCACCAATTGTGATATTTTCTAGATTGTTTAAAAGTAACATGAAAAGTCCCAATTAAAATTTTTAATTTGTGATGTTTTAACGATGAGTCTATTTATCTAAAGAGTGATGGTTATGATATTATTTTAATTTCAAAATTTTACATTTAAATTTATTATTGCCACACTGTGCCGATCACGATAATCAACACAAAATGAACTCCCAAAATATGACAACACAAACACAATTATAATATATATTATGACATGATATCATATCAAATTGACAAAATGCAACATATATTGGATATATTTGACACAAACACTCTCACACACACATAAGAGTACAAATCAGACACAACACTTGACAGTTTCATATAGTATATATTCACTCTAGTCAATCTATACTACACAACCCAGGTACACCAATACGCGATCTTCTTTTAAATCTAACACAAAACTAAGTAGCTAATTAGCACTGCAATTTATTAACAGAGTGAGACTAACATAAACTCGAACAAAAGAAAGCACGTGCGTGTGTGTGTGTATGAACACGCACAAGCATGTCACATATGATATATATATATATATATATATTGATTCAAAGTAGATTCAAACCTTCAATTCTGAACTACCATTTATAAAACTAAACCGCCAGAATAAGGCCAGGGACGGACTCATCACAAAGTTTGCTCTGCCAAATGTTTTGACAAGTGGAAGTATCAACCGACCAGGATGAGGAGCACGACGGCAGCGGTGATGATGACGACGATGACAGAGAGATGGTGCCTCCTCTGACTCCGAGCCGGGTGACAGTGAGGGAAGTATTCAGATACTCCCTGACCTGAGTGATTACGCCATCATCAGTGAGAGTCCAGGCGTGGACCCACCACACCAGGTTGGCTTCATCGTATCCTTCAGCGATCACCACCGATCCAAACCCTACCACCACATCAGGAACCAAAACCACGACGGAAGAAAATGACGATGAAGTCCCGGTGAGAAGAGGAAGCAAGTGGTGACGGTGGCTTGGAGGGCCATGAAACCACCATTCCAAGTCAGAAGGTAGAAGACGGTTGAGATTGTGGATGTCTTTGGAGATCAAGGCAGTGTATAACTCAGCGACAACCCTCATGTTTCTCTCCACTTCCTCTTGAAGAAGGCATAATGGCTCTGAGTTTGCCAGCTCGAACTGTGGAATTGTTCGGCCTCAAGAGGCAATATGGGTCTGTGATAAACTAATTGGAATGCAAGTGATAATGTGATGAGTGGGATGCTTTATATAGAAATTGATAAGTGGAGCAGAGAAAATGGTGTTTGCCTTAAATGGAGGCTGAGGGACCTACCTGATAAGATTTTAAACTATTTGTCAACCATCCACTACTAGCTATGCATGCCTGCAATATTATATATATTTTTGTAAAGTTATTGCATGTATATATCACTAGTGCGTGTCGGTATATATTTGTATTTAAATGTTACAAGAGCGCGCAAGTGACTGTAGAGTTGGGGTCTAGGATTCATTCTATAGGCTACTCTTTGAATTGAGTCTTAAACAATTATAGTGACGATTATTTTTAAACTGTCCTAATGTTTTCACAAAGTAGTGTTAGGGTCAAGATTATTAGTTTATACTTTTTGAATTGACACTTAACCAACTACTTTCAGCAATCATCTCAATGGTATCTACACGGTTTAATTTACATGCAGTTTCGAACTCCGGATTTAGAATTTTCAACCAAAAGCTTTGAAGGAAGAATGTTTTTTTATGAAAAATCGATAGTTAAAATATTAATTATATTTTATATTTTGTAAACATTAAAATAATATTTTTTAAAAAAATTGAAGTAAACAAATTAATTGGAACCATTTAAATTAGGTCTAGATAGTGCATAGTAATGATGAGCTTTTGGTCTCATCGCTCACAGCATTGAAGCTAGCTCTTTCCCTCATAGAGAATTGTAGCTATAACAACTATTTTAAAGTATACCTTAATATTCTTATGAAGAGTAGCTAGTTGTTTTTTATGAGGGTTGAATTCGCTCCCATGGCACAATAAACAACTCATTAAACTATGAAGTTATAGTCTTAAGTCAACGAGGGATTTTTTTAAAACATTTTTTTCCAAAGTAAAGGTGCAAAAATACCCTTGAGCTTTGCCCTCAGGAGCGTCCAGCACTATGTGCTTTTTTTTTAGCAAAAGTACCTACGTGATTACATTTTAGGAGCAAAAATACCCTTCTCCGTTAGTTGACCGTTTGTTGACCGTTAACCTACTGAAATAACCATTCTGCCCTTAGTTTAAAATAATTAAAAAAAAAAAATACCCCACCCCCCACCTCCCCTTGCCGATGGGCCCCACCGCCGGCCCCCCCACGCCCGGCGACCGGCCGCCGGAGATTTTTTTTAACTATTTTTAAAATAATTAAAAAAAACAAAAATACTCCAGCCCCTACCTCACCTTGCTGGTGGGCCCCACCGCCGGCCCCCCTACGCCGGCGGCTGGTCGCCGGAGACCACCTCCAGCGACCGGCCGCATGAGAAATTTTTTTTTATATAACTATTTTAAAAAAAATACCCCACCCCCCACCTCCCCTTGCCGGTGGGCCCTACCAACGGCCCCCCCACTCCGGCGACTGCCCACCGCCGGCAATCACCTCAGGCGACCGGCCGCCAAAGATTTTTTTTTTTAAATTTTTTATAACTATTTTTAAAATAATTTTGTTTTAAAAAAAAATACCCCACCTCCCCTTGTCGGTGGCCCCCACCGCCGGCCCCCCAATGCCAACGGCCGCCTATAGCCAGAGACCATCCGCCAGCGACCACCTCCGGCAACCGGCCGCCGGAGAAAATTTTTTTTTAAATAAAAGAAAATCATTTTTGTTTTAATCATTTTTAATTATTTTAAAAATAATTATTTTTATTTGGGTTCAAAGTGTGATAAAAAAACAATTCATCTCTTGAAAAGGGACATATATAGTATTCCATTGACACCAATCAAATTTGTTAATCAAGCATTACTTTTGTATAACTATTTTTAAAATGCTTGATTAACAATTTTGATTGGTGTCAATGGGATACTATATATGTCCCTTTTCAAGAGATGAATTGTTTTTTTATCACACTTTGAACCCAAACAAAAATAATTATTTTTAAAATAATTAAAAATAATTAAAACAAAAATAATTTTTATTTTATTTAAAAAAAAATTCTCCTGCGGCCGGTCGCCGGAGGTGCTCACCGGCGGACGGTCACCGGATGTAGGTAGCCGGTAGCGTGGGGGGTCGGTGGTGGGGCCCACCAGCAAGGGGAGGTGGGGTATTTTTGTTTTTTTAAAAATTATTTTAAAAATAGTTATAAAAAAAAATCTCCGGCGGCCGGTCGCTGGAGGTGGTCGCCGGCGGTGGGCAGCCGTCGGAGTGGGGGGGCCGGCGGTGGGGCCCACCAGCAAGGGGAGGTGAGGGGTGGGGTATTTTTGTTTTCTTTAATTATTTTAAAAATAGTTAAAAAAATTCTCTAGTGGCGACCGGCCTCCGGCGGTGGGCGGCTGCCGGCGTGGGGGGCCGGCGGTGGGGCCCACCGGCAAGGGAAGGTGAGGGTGAAGTATTTTTGTTTTTTTTAATTATTTTAAACTAAGGGCAAAATGATAATTCACTAAGTTAACGGTCAACTAACGGAGAAGAGTAATTTTGCTTCTAAAATGTAACCACGTAGGTACTTTTGCTCCAAAAAAAACACATGGTGCTGGACGCTCTCAAGGGCAAAGCTCAAGGGTATTTTTACACCTTTACCCTTTTTTCTATTATCTTTCTTTTTTATATTCTTTTTTCCACATTTATTATTTCTCTTGTAAAAACTGAAGATGATATATGAGATGATTTTCATACCAAAATTCTATTTCTACCTAACTGAAGTTAGGAAAAAAATGTATGTAACATAAATTAATAAATATAGAATAATTATAAATATAATCTGACATATCTTAACCTTACACATATTTATTTATAAAATATTAATGTATGAACTTTCTGACAAGAAAGAAAAGAGAACTTTTTATATATTACACGAAGATATAATACCCTGGTATTTTAAAAATTTACTTTGTTCTCAGAAGAAAACATGATAGAAATATAGGAGTATGATTATTTTGGGAGAAATACAAATATTTACGTTATATTCATATTAATATCACATTAAACACTAAGTGAATTACTTTAACAATTATCACTCATAATAATAGTTCAATGAGGGCAAGCTCCTCCTTAATTTTTGGGCTTCTTTTTTTTTTTTTTTTTGGACTAGGCACATATATCTTCCTATTGGAAGTAATCATGTTCAACGCATTGTTAAGAACTAAATGTGACACCTCTTCTTGCTCTGTTACATTGAAATTGGCCGGCTAGTCCTGTTTGCTTGACCCAACACCCATTAGTTTAATTACTAAGAGGTTACAAGTTTGACCCTCCATAGATATGATGACCACATCAGTTCCCTCTAAGTTGTGGAGGGTGACATAATAATAATAATAATCATAATAATAATAATATGGTAGATATTATATTTATAAATCAAAATTTATCTTTAAAATGGTTAAAATAATTTCATTTTTAACTAAAGTAAAGTAACTAATAATACAAATTATCATTGTAATAAGGTTAAAGTATATTTTTAATATCTCAAATTAAGTTTAAAAAGTTTACTTTAAATCCAATAATTTGACACTGTTGATATTACTAATGGCCTCAAGCAAAAAAAAATAAATAATAATAATTACTAATGGAAATATTGAGTTGACAAATTTAAATAATAACTATACAACTAACAAATCAGTCTTAAATTTTAAATATCATTAATAATAATTTCGAACACAATTTCACATAATAAAAAGCTCTTTTTCGGTATTTTTTACTTAATAAAACTATGACATGTATGGTTTTTTTAGAGTGAAATATTACAAACTATATATTCTCCCTTTCAAGACTTAGAGTGCTAAAGATTTTTGCCTCCCATAATAATTGTGCTTCTTAAGATTCAAATTTGTGTTCTCCATATAAGGGGTAAGACTACTCAGTACCTTAACCAACAACTTATTGGTTAACAGTGATAAGATCATAGAACTAAATGTACACTTTATAAAGTTAAAGGATTAGAATAAAACCTCATACAAACTTCAAGCTAAGTATTAAAAGCATGCTTTAACCAAAAAAAAATTATATTATAAAAATAACGCTTGAAAAATTACCAATAATAACTTACATAATTTTCAAGATAAATTCTTATTTTTAAATTATATAGGGGTTTGTTAGGATAGAATGGTACAAGTTCAAATATCCTAAACTTGTTATAGTAATCAGGAAAAATAATCTCTCTACATTATATCAGTCCAAAAATCAGGTTCCAGGGGATAAAAAATAAAAATAAGTTTTCCAATATTTTAATAAATCTTACAGTGTTGATGTACTCATATTGATATGTAACAGTTTAAGTTTTTCATATATATTGTGCGCTTTTTGGCATATATATATATATATATATATATATATATATATATATATATATATATATATATATTGCGCTTTTGTTATTTAATATTATAATAATATTGTCATAATGTATTAAATACCAACTATTGAAAGTTGATCTAATGATAGAAATAATAAACAGAAAGGGAATGAAGAAAAAAGATAAATGGAAACATTCACGTCTCTCTCGTATTAATCATTGGATGTAAACGGGGCAGTTCATTTTACCAGCATCGCTCTACTAAGAAGATGGCTGTTGCTACGATTTTTTTATGAATTAATTAATTAATTCGTTGCATGCACAGTCGGACTCATAGGTCACAAAACACGTCACTAGTGGTCATACGTCATTCCCCATTTGACTTTTTCTTACGATTATCTTTTTTTTTTTCCACATTCTGTTTGTTTTATTTATGCTTTTTGTCACCCCAATAAATATGTCATAAAATATAGGAGAAATCACACAAAAATACCACTTGAAATTTAAAATAACAAATAGGTGATTTTACAAAAAAAAATAAGTTGTTAATCTCATTACTATTTTTGTTATTCACATTACTGTTTTTGTTAATAGGATTTTAAAATTCAAATGGTATTTTTATGTTATTCTCCCTAATATATAAAGCTAAATACAAAAATAGAGTTTTAGTTTGTTTATAAAAAATATTGGATTTAAGTGCATAGACTCCAAGTTGTCATGAATTCAAACTAATATAAAAAATTATATTAAGAAACATTTATTTGAGTGGATGTTTGTATTAGCTTATTTTAAGTTACTTTGTGCTACATAAATTAGGTATGTAAGAGAAATTTTGTTTGGTAAAACCTAAAAGAACTTTCTTATAATTGATTTTGAGTTAAAATATGAACTAATAGTATTAAATCTAACAATATTTAAATATGAACTAATCATATTAGATGTCATACAAGAATATTTTGAAAGACAGAATATCACTTAAGAGTGAGAGATGAATTTGGTGATTTGAAAATTCTTTTTTATTCTCTTTGAAAATAGGCTCACACAACAGAATATATAATAGTGTAGAAAGAAAGAGATATGAGACACAAGAAATTTATACTGGTTCGGTCCAAATTATTAACCTATGTCCAGTCCCCAGACACTCTGAGATTTCACTATCTCAGAACTTGATTACATACTCTGTAACTCTTAAGTAATTCTCTCACTAGAATTTACTCCCCCTTACAAGCTATAATCAAATAAATTCAATCTCAAAGGTTCGACAACTTTGAAATTAGTGTAAGATGAATAAGTTTAAAAACTCTCTAACAGAGTGAATAAATGAACACTAAAGATTATAAATATCCAAAGATATTGCTTAAAAGTATGAAACAATAAATGCTAAAATCTCAAATTGAATGCACAAAGTTTCAGTAGTTAGAGAATTCATTACTTCTGGTATTTATAGGTGTTGAAATTTATGATCATTGAGAAGCTTGAAAATTATCCGTTGAGACTAATGGAGATGATCATTGGATAGCATTACTCACATCTTCATTCTTCAATCAGTACCCTCATTCTCATTCCTTGAAACATTCCTGTTGGATGACCATAAATGGAAAGACAACAAAAGTGCCTTAGTAATGTGCAGAGGTTGTTTACTGAAAATGGTCTTTCATTTTCTAAACCATCATTTGATGCATCTGACACAATCGTTTACTTTTTTTTATTAATCTTCATTAAATCACTTGTTTGATCTTCTGAAACTCATTAACAAACTGATTAAACATAGTTAGGTGTAATAATGAGTGAAGATATGAAGTATACAAGTCACATATAAAGATTTAGTATTTATAAAGACGGTGATTGTAAAACAAAGCCATTTTGCACTCGAGAAATTGTTTCAACCAAACTAGAGTGCATGACTCGAGTTAACATTTCTTAACTCGAGTCAATGAGCTATCTTCTTTGAAAGATAAGTTTAAAGTTTGAAATGAAGATATCTCTATATGGCTTAGACTCGAGTTTGAAAGATCTAACTCAAGTGCATGATTCGAGTTAATATGTCTAGACTTGAGTCAAACTCTTCTTTAGAAAGTGAGTTTCAAGATAGTATTCGGAAAGTGGTTTGAAATCACATCAGCTCGAGTCATTAAGTGACTAACTTGAGTGAATTAGATAATTGCAAAATAAATTTTAGCCACTTAACTCGAGTTAATATATACTGACTCGAGTTAAGGACTTATGAATTTGAAAATAAGTTTAAGTCTATAAAATATGACTTGAGTCAAATACCATATGCTTGAGTTAAAGACATCCCACAAATATTCATAAAATTTTATGACTTAAGAAGTACTGACTTGAGTGAATATGTGCCTGATAGCTCTCGACCTTTGCATTGACTCAAGTTAAAGAGATATTGACTCGAGTTAAAATCTAACTGACTCGAGTCAACCATAAGTTTAATTACTTACGAAAGTTCTCTATCTTATGTTGACTCAAGTTTGACTACTCTAAACTCGAGTCACTCTTGATAGTAAGTTGCTAGTTTAAGTTTCATCAAGATAGAAACATTTTGACTTAAACCATTAACTTCATTTTGTTTACAATTATTAGTTATCATCAAAACACATAGAGAAGTATCATATTTCAGATGTCAAATTTGAGGTTAGTCATGTCTTAAACTTGGTTTAGAAGAAATAATTCATTGCAAATCCTTTTGTTGTTAGGTCAAGCTAATTCTCTACTGAAATGATCACTCCAAACTGGCATAATGCTCTTCGAGCAAAGAAAAAATGAAGTTGCTTGATTCCTTATTTCCAAAACAATTTTTTTTAAAATTTTTGTACAGTTTATATAATTTATGTACCCACCAGTTATTCAGTCTTCCATTGTTTGTGCATAGGTAGTTAGAATCCATTGAATCATCTCACAAATCGATTAAAAAACATGTAGAAAATATATGAATCTATTTATGTATCTTTCTTATGCATGTATCTTAGGATTATAGAAGAAAAGACAAGCTAGAATCACCAAATAGTGATTCTTGAGATTCTAGGTGAACCAATCGATTAGATTTGGTGTAACATGATTTTAGAAACCCTCTTTTTTCGTTGTCTTTTCTCATTTTGTCCATATTTATTTTGGAATTTTCTTTTACTACTATAACTATTTATATGATTCCCTCTCTCTTATTCCAATCAAAATCTTTTTTGTTCTTTTCTTTTAAGTGTTTTGCCTTTAAAATGCTAATATGTACAAACTTTTGATACTCTCTTATGCGAAAAGTACATTGATACCATCCTTAAAATTGATCATAAATCTCACAATTCATGATAGGTGTTGACTCACAATTCTAAAAATAGGCTTTTCAATTCACAATTCATATCCCGATTTGATAACAATGTTGTTCACACACTTGGTGTGTCCAAAGGGAATGCACAACCATAAAGTCTTAGCAGCTCATAACGTTGTGTGATATGTAAATTGTAAATAAATTGGATAGTTAGTTAATTAGTTAGGAATTAATTAATTAGCTAGGGAAAAAGTTAGGTAATTCTGTTACGTTGTTGTGAATAAAGTCTAAGGTAGTATCCTAGATAAGCAAGAGTCTAGACTAATTGTATGGTGTGTTGAATGATGATTCGTGATGAATAAAAATGCACAATGATATGATGTGATTACGTGCTTTCTCTCTTTTCTATTCTTAATCCCTCTGAATTATTTCCGGCTATAAGCCTCTAAATTCTCTTCTCTTCCTAAATCCTCTACATTTCTACAACTTCTCTCACAGTGGTATTAGAGTCGAGTGATCCTCGATTCACTCCTGTTCAATCTGTAAAAACTGTTGATTTCAATCTTGGACTATTCTTCTTCCTCACAGTTGGGATTTGTAGTCAAGAAACAAAAAGAAAAATAGCCACGTACAAGAACAATCAAGAATCCAAAGAAATGTTCTGAATTCTCCATCTCCGTTTGCATTTGTTTGATTTTGGATTCTTCATCAGTTCAAGAACAATCCAAGAAAAACCATGAACTTCAGTCTTGAATCACCAGAAACAGCGCCGTTTGATTCTGAGTACGTGCGATGTCAAATTTTGGGATTCTGTAATTGTTCTAGCCGTCGGATTCAGGGTACTCGTCTGCTTCGTGATTATGGGTTCCACACTTATGATTCGCGTCGCATGATATTGGATTCGAGGTCATCAGAAATTTGGGTATCGCACGATTCCGATTTGCATTGCCTTGTTATCATCGGTTTGTCAGGTTATGGGCGCTCGTGCAGGATCGATAGGTTCTGGTTCACCATCTCTGATTCCATTGAATGTTTTTGGGTTCTTCGTCTTCATTCCTGATTTTATCACATGGTTCTGGGTCGACGACGCGAAAGGTTCGGGTTTTCATTTTCGAATTACAAGATTGATTGTGGGTTCTTCATTTCGGACTGCATTGATGGAATTCGGGGTTCTGTTCGTTGATTTCGGGTGTCACTTTGTTTCATCGGGATTCTAAGTTCTTGGTGATCCGAACGTAAATGGGTAAGTGTTCAGCTCATCGCTTTTGGGTCAGTGCTATGTATCATCAGATTCAGGGCATCCTCTGCGTTATTGCATTGTTCATCTGGTTTCCTTTGACTGATTCTGAGTCCTTGGTGACAGAGAACAATCAGAATGGCGATCTGATGTGTTTAAAAAAAGGAAAATAGATAACGAGAGATGACTCTTTTTGTTGCTATGGAGCTGAAATTGTGCTGCAGGAAACCACTAACTCTCCATCAATGGTGTTTTTTTTTTGAGAAACGACTAATAGGAGAGGGCTGCCTATGAAGGGTTATGACCGGAGGGATTAACCGACAAGAACCTGAGTGAAGCACCGCGCAGTATTATAGAGTAAAGTCATTAAGATGTTGACTCCGTTTGCATTTGTTTGATTTTGGATTCTTCATCAGTTCAAGAACAATCCAAGAAAAACCATGAACTTCAGTCTTGAATCACCAGAAACAGCGCCGTTTGATTCTGAGTACGTGCGATGTCAAATTTTGGGATTCTGTAATTGTTCTAGCCGTCGGATTCAGGGTACTCGTCTGCTTCGTGATTATGGGTTCCACACTTATGATTCGCGTCGCATGATATTGGATTCGAGGTCATCAGAAATTTGGGTATCGCACGATTCCGATTTGCATTGCCTTGTTATCATCGGTTTGTCAGGTTATGGGCGCTCGTGCAGGATCGATAGGTTCTGGTTCACCATCTCTGATTCCATTGAATGTTTTTGGGTTCTTCGTCTTCATTCCTGATTTTATCACATGGTTCTGGGTCGACGACGCGAAAGGTTCGGGTTTTCATTTTCGAATTACAAGATTGATTGTGGGTTCTTCATTTCGGACTGCATTGATGGAATTCGGGGTTCTGTTCGTTGATTTCGGGTGTCACTTTGTTTCATCGGGATTCTAAGTTCTTGGTGATCCGAACGTAAATGGGTAAGTGTTCAGCTCATCGCTTTTGGGTCAGTGCTATGTATCATCAGATTCAGGGCATCCTCTGCGTTATTGCATTGTTCATCTGGTTTCCTTTGACTGATTCTGAGTCCTTGGTGACAGAGAACAATCAGAATGGCGATCTGATGTGTTTAAAAAAAGGAAAATAGATAACGAGAGATGACTCTTTTTGTTGCTATGGAGCTGAAATTGTGCTGCAGGAAACCACTAACTCTCCATCAATGGTGTTTTTTTTTTGAGAAACGACTAATAGGAGAGGGCTGCCTATGAAGGGTTATGACCGGAGGGATTAACCGACAAGAACCTGAGTGAAGCACCGCGCAGTATTATAGAGTAAAGTCATTAAGATGTTGACTCTTGAAAGAGATGCATTGTAGTGAGTATTAGTTTTCTTCAACACGGAGAAAAAGTTTCAAGTCTATATTTTTATTGATTTTAGGTTTAATTTTTTGTTTCGTTATCAATCATCCTTGAGAGTAAGAATGTCTTTGGGAATGGGGTATTGATATGTAAACTGTGAATAAATTAATAGTTAGTTAGGAATTAGTTAATTAGTTAGGGAAATAATTAGGTAATTCTATTATATTGTTGGGAATAAAATCTAAGGCAATATCCTATATAAAGAAAAGCCTAGACTAATTGTATAGTGTATTGAATGATGATTTGTAATGAATAAAAATGCACAGTAATGTGATTATGTGATTTTTCTCTTGACCCAATACTCTGACTGGTTTAGTGACCGGTCCGGTTTTAATAACCTTGTTTAACCCTCTAAATTCTCTTCTCTTCTCAAATCCACTACATTTCTACAACTTCTCTAACATTGTGCCTTGTTACTGTGAATCCGACTATGGAGATTTTGTTATATTGCATAAAAGACATAGATATAGTGATGAAGAATATGGGAATGTTTTGTTTCTTGGTTTTGAAGAAGTTTTGTTTGGCATTTTATTTTTAGTTAAAAAAAAACGATAATTAGTTTTAAAAATTGAAAAACAACAACAATTTGTAGGGGTTTTTTTTTTTATTATTATACTCTATTCTTTTTTTTATTATTATTGTAAAATGAGAAAATCCTTTCTTCTTCACTTTAAGGCTGGAGGCCACCACATGACGGCATTTGACATCGAATCACTAGCAACGGTCAATACCACTTCTTTGTCGGTGCTGCTAGCTCAATGTCACTAATGTTGTTGGAAATGGCTGCCAACATATCACTACTGGTGACAGATGTTATTGTCATGTCACTTTTGCAGATAGCTGATGGCCATTGCCATGTTACTATTGTCGATGCACATCATCGCCGATGAAGCGCACACACACACACACATATATATATTGGATAAAGTTCAATGGCATAATCTATATAACCAATCTCATCTTATAAGATAATAGTGGTCGTTGTATCAAAAAAATAATGTCAATGTCAACATAAAAAATATCAATTATAAAAAAAAATAATGTCAATATCAATTATATAAACTAAATAAATCAAACCATCATTTTCCCTATTTTTTTTTTTACCTAAGTCAATGCTAAACAACTATTTCAAACAAATTTTTAAATTTTTAGTTTTTAAATATAGTTCTTCGAACGATTGTCCAAATATACTTTTTTATTTTGTTTTCAAAACTTGTTTTTAAAAACAATTTTATAAAATTGTCTAAAAAAACCACCAAATGTTTGAATCAATTGGTTGTGAGTTATTTCAACTTAACCAGTAGTTTTATGTTCGAGACCTGGGCATGCAACCACGATAATTACTAGATATAGCAATATTCCTCCTATTGTGGGCCTACATTTCCACGAACCGGACTAATTGTCCGCTAGTAGCACTAGATACCGATAGATTAATCCAAAAACTGTTCAAAAAATTAGAAAACTAGATCTTGTAGGCAAGATCAAAACTTGCTTTCGACATTCTTTTAAGTAAATAAATGATACATATGGCTAAGAAAACCAGATGTAAAGAAACATTTTGAACAAGAAATAAAATGGACACAACATTTTTACCAATAAAAAGGACACAACATATAATATGCATACTCTTAATTTTAAGCTATAGGAAAAGTTTAGTTGAACTAGGTCTTGAGACTCACCAGGGCAAGATTGTATTTCCAAGCTTAAAGAGCGCTTACATACAAAAGTACTTATAGATTGCCCACCAACAAAACCCACAACTTTATAGTTATGAGCCAATCCCTAACTTGGGCCAATGTTTGTTGGTGCATACTCTTGATTTTGTATCCTAGAAAATCATAGTTGCCAAATGTGTTATGTTGCCCTTCACCATTATTCATTTTGGGAATAATGCTATTTCATTTATTGTAAGTACATGTTTTCAGATTTGTCTTCCACATTGGTAACTCCTAAAAGAACTTTTTTTTTTTATACAAAAAAAGGGAAGGGTTCGACACCAGTCCCCTACCAAGGCCAGGGCATGGCCCCAGGCTCTATGAGCACTTATTGGGGACTTACAAGATCGCCTACCAAAAGAGTCCCAGCGATGGCAGAGGGGATCGAATCCACGACCCAAGGGCCTAGTCCTGGATCCCTTACCATCTGTGTCAACTATCATTTGACACTCCTAAAAGAACTTGGTTGATCATACTCATACAATCTAAAATTATTCAGTGAACAAAGAGTAGCAAATGAACTTGTACAAAAGAAAATACTTTATTCATATATTGAAACTGAAAAATAATAAATATAACTTGTGTTTAAATACACAAAATTCTGAATCCAAAAAGACTCTGAAGATAATGAGGATAGAATGTCTGCAATAATTCAAGGGCATCATTATATTACAAACATAGCCCCCATTTGTCAATTTGCATGGGCTTCACATTTTCAACCTTCAGTCCTACATGTATCCGGGCTAATATATACAAAACTAAGCCCCCATTTGTCTCTCCCAAATGCATATCTGTTTCTTAGGCATTCAAAATAATTAATTATGTGGGCTCCAAATACTCTTCTATGCTTTTTATAAGGAACAACTACTAAAATCATATAGTTTAAAATATTAGTTCAAATCATTGTAACTTATAAACATTTCTTTCAAATTATATTCTTGTTTTTTGAGCCAAAAAAAAAAAAAACTCTTGTTTGGAAAGAGTGTATATAAGAGATAATGTGTGAAAATTTAGAGATTATGAATAACATATATAATGAGGGTAAAAAATTGAAGGATTAGTTTAAAATTTCGGAGAAATAGGATTTGTCCCTTATATTAAAGACTACTCTTATGAGAGAGAATGTTCCTTGTGAAAAAGACCAAAATACTTACTTATTTTAGACCTCTACTTTTGAACTATCCTATTTGAATCATACGTTTGCCAGATAAAGACCTAATCACCTACTAATAACTCACTAAACAACATAAGATTAGATTCAATCTCATCTCTGATATGTGTTATGTACACTCCACTCTACATTAATTACTCCATGATAACAGATTCAGATTCTCTCATTGACGTTTTCTCATTGTCCCTCATCGGCTTCAAATCTAGACCATACATTTGATATAACTACCCACATTAACAACTTCCCTCTTGAAGATTAAGTCAAATCAATGATTTAGATAAGCTAACGAGGGACGAGGAGAAAATAAGATAATGAGAGGATCTGGTTCCCATGACAACCCACACGTTATGAAATAGGTAATAGATCTTGTTCTCAAAAGTAATATGGTCAAGAAAAATGAACATTTATACAATTATGAATTACCAAAACATTTCAGGCTCTAATCTATCTCTCAATTAACACTTCAGAGATCAAAGTGGGAAAAAATCGCGATCACCCCAATGAGAATCATCACAAAATTTTCACTCTCCTTATAATTCTTGAGAAATCTCCAACTTCTATGACTAAAAAAGTACAAACATTTGCTTACCTCTAATAGCGTACATCAATTTGCAGTTTCTCTCTTGGTATCATATAACCTGTAACAAAGGTTTGAGGTTTTGATTCAAAGCCATCACCAGCTTAAGCCCTTTTCTGTCCTTTTGCCTTTGAATGATGCCCAATGCTTTATTTAAGATTCCGTATGCAGTTCTATGATGTTTTATCCCATCATTGATATGAGAATCATAAACACAACTTTCCATTTTCTCGCTTTTAGAATTGCATACAATGTCCATGTGGTTTCCAACTTATTGAATCAACTTGCAAGTGATAGGCGGCCAGACTTCTTGAACAATCATTGTCAGCTTCATCTGTGAAATAAGTACGAGCTGGGAGATCAACCTGGAACCAAAGGCAACACCTCTGGCATCATGTGAATGCCATGCTTTATTAATTTAAGGAATTCCAGATATTGCCACAAAATCTGCTTTACTGCAAGTAAGACCCAAATGAAGGTTATCTTTATTGGACAAACT
The DNA here is from genome assembly GCA_037074495.1 of Acacia confusa. Taxonomy (NCBI): domain Eukaryota; kingdom Viridiplantae; phylum Streptophyta; class Magnoliopsida; order Fabales; family Fabaceae; genus Acacia; species Acacia confusa. The sequence continues at coordinate 13,932,276 of CM073506.1, forward strand.
AATCACTTCTCAACTTGTGGTAAAGGAATTCCAGATATTGCCACAAAATCTGCTTTACTGCGAGTAAGACCCAAATGAAGGTTATCTTTATTGGACAAACTAATCACTTCTCAACTTGTGGCAAAGAAATAGCATGTGCTCAGACTCAAGCAAGCCAAGCTGGCGTCCCATATCCAGAAACCCACCTGTGCAGATCATAAAATAAGATATTTTTTAATTGTTGAATTGCAGCAGTTAAAACCCACCTGTCAACTGTTGAATCCTTGCTACAATGGTTTATTGGTGAATCAGGACAATTAAGAATTTATTGACCAGGACCTACTAGCCAGTACAACCAATTTGCCTGAAGTTGAAGATAGCAGGCATAATTTGGCCTGACCAGATCACATGTTTTTCTCCCTCACCTCTAAACATTATGTGCTAATCGTCACCACAGCATTTTGGCTAACACTTAACTAGTCTCAACTCTCAACTCCTTCAGGAAATCTATATCAATGATATAAGTTAAGATTTAATAAACTAAAATCCAACAGCTAGCAGCAGGGAGAGAGAGACCAAGAAGATGGGTTAATATTATCTACCAATAATCAAGACAACAACACTTGCCTTCCTTAAAATGGTGAAATATGCTGCCATCCCTAACAACTATCTCTCTCTGAAACACTTTGGATACAATCTTGATCACCTCATGACAGTCCTCACAAATTCTAAGGTTTTTAACAATTCTGATGCAATCATCAACTTCGGTAACCAAAATGCCAAAAGAAATTTCTAATCTCTCACTGTGCACTTCAATTGCATTTTCTTTTCCTTCCTCCTCACTATCAGGCAATACTAGTGAAACATTTGGCGAGTATCCAGCTTCAGCTATTCTCATTCCTATTGTTTGCAGCATTTCGTAAATGTCAGAAGAACGCTCATGCTCCCATCTCCTGCAAAAAAATCAATGAAGACCATGTTTCTCAATCAGACTCCAACCTGCAACTTTGTTGGTGCTTCGTTCAATCATTAATCTGCGAACTCTAACTACATCTTCCCATTTTCTGGCTTTTGCATATATTCCAGCCAACTGTACATAATGACCATCATGTGTAGGGTCCAGTTGTATCAACTTATTTCCAATCTTCTCTCCTGTTTCCACTAATCCATATATTTTACAGGCACCTAGAAGTGTTGCCCACAATACAGGGTCTGGTGGAGTCATCATTGTCTCAATCAACTGAAATGCTTTATCTATTAGTCCAGCACGAGCAAAAAGATCAATCATGCACCCATAGTGCTCCATCTCTGGTTGAATGCCATATTTATCTACCATTAACTTAAAGTATTCCCTACCCTCACAAACCAGCCCTGCTCTGCTGCAAGCATTTAGAACCCCTATGAAAGTTATGTTGGTGGGACAGAAACCTTCACTTGTAAAGTTCTGAAAGAGTGCAAGTGCTTTCTTTGCATTACCATGTGAAGCTAAGCCACAAATCATGACATTCCAAGTCCAGCTATCCTTCCTGGGCATATCATTGAACAATGATATTGACTTTTCAATGCAGCCACACTTTGCATACATGTCAATTAGAGCTGTTCCTATTGGAATAGATATAGGGAAATTCAAGGATTCGATGGTAGAATGAATAAATTGACCATGCCCAAGCAAACCCAATTGGGCTGAAGCTAAAGTTACGGTAACAAATATCGCCTCATTAGGTCTTATGCCTCTCACTCTCATTTCTTTGAAGCACAGCAGCCCTTTTTCTAACAGTCCATTTTGAACATATCCCTTGATCATCGTACTCCACGAGATAACATCTTTCTCCAGCAGTTTCCCAAACATCTGTTCTGCAACACTTATCTGTCCATCTCTCATCATAGCTGCCAACATTGAGTTCCAAGTGACCACATCTCTGCATAGGACATGTTCCTCAAAAACTCGTTTTGAACACTCAACTCTAGAACAAGTACAGTACAGGTGAATCAAGGCATTTCGAATGAACAAATCATCTCCGAAACCAAGTTTGATCACATGGGTGTGAACTTGAACCCCTTCATTTATAGCCAAAGCCTTACTACAAGCTTGTAACACAAAGGTGAAAGTGTGCTTATTGGGTTTCAAGCATCTCTGTCGCAATGATGAGTATAAAGCAATGGAATCATAAGGTGAATTCCCTTTGGCAAGGCACCGAATCATGTTATTGAAGGTGAAGACACTAGGGAAGCTCATTGTGACGAAGATTGTGTAGCAATAGTCCAAGGGAATTGATGAGGACAAAGAAAGATAAGCAAGAATATGACCCATAAAGCGGACATAGCCAAATACACCTGAGACAATGATGTAAGCATGGGCTTGCTTGATTTGACTCAATGAAGGTCGAGGTGGGAGATAACGGAGGGGCCGTGAATGAGAAATATGCTGGGAACTTGGAATCTGTTTACATAGGGAAAGAAGGTGGTTGATTTTATTTGCAATCATAAAGAGAATTCTCCGATCAAAAAACTGACCTGCAGTAAACCAGAAATTTCAACTATAAACCAGAATCTGCACAATTCAAAATTTGCAATGCAATCCAGATCATTGCTTTGTAAACCGTTGGTTTAACACACATCAGGATTTTCAAAGTAATTCTGAATTTTGAGCCAAAAGAAAGTATTTTAGCCAACCCAGAATTTGCCATATCTACCAGAAATTTGTTAGTAGAATAGCATTTTATAACATAATCAAAATTTGAACTGCAAGCCCTGAGTTTGTGTGAGAACAAAAGGATAAAACATGCAAGAGCTATGGCACTAAACATCCATAAAACTATGCTAAAAAGCTTTCTAGTCTAAAGCAAAATGAATAAATAGTAACATTCATAGAAAACCATGGAACTTGACCAAACATAACCCAAAAATTTCTGCTTTATCAACAGAGACAATATTAAAACCAATGTTGTTAAAGGCAAAAGGCACATTCAAGGCGCAAGGTGCAAGAAAGGCATACACCTGAGCAAAGGAAGGTGCTGCCATGTAAAAGTACATAACGAATATCTGAAAATTGTGTCATATGAACAAAACATAGATAAATGTAGCAGTCAACAAAGTCACAAGCTATTACAAAAAAATATTTTAATATTTTATCATTTAAATTTCCATATCATATCATATTTTATAAAATAGTTCAACTTCAAATGGGTTATCTATTATCAAAAGAGAGAAGAAGCAGAAACATTCGTCTTCTTTGATTTTGGACAACATACCTACATGACCCCGACACTTCAACATGTTCAAAGGAGTTCAGAGGCACATCAATAGATTGATAGAAGCCTCATTGGCCAAGTCCACACCACAAAACATTTTTGACATTGACCTCCAAAGCCAGAAAAGCTTTGGCATTGTTACCTACTTCTCTATATGAAACTCAAACCAGGAGTCAAAAGGTGCCGAGCAAGGTGGCAAGCGCCTGAGTGAGGATGATCTGCAACTCACCTTAGCACCTTTAACAACACTGATTAAAATTTGCAAAGCAATCTAAAACCAAGTGAAGGTAGAATGACTATTTTAAAGTCCTGTTAACAAAATTCATTTCATTACTTCAAGCAAAAATCTTCTCCTGCAATGCATTTTAACAAGTCGCTTGGTGCAAAATACATCTGGTATTTATATAGAAAATCATTTTTCATTACCAACTGAATTACTGAAAAACTGTTGTCAGCAAACTCAACTCAGCACTCACTTATTGCAAACCAATAAGACGAGTTCTGCGAAGCAATTTTCCCAAAACCATCTCACTCAAAACTTTAGTTTTTTCCACTATCTCCCCCAAGCATTATTAGATTATACAATATTGAACAGAAAGCTTGATCCATAAAAAACCATGAGAAATTATCGGCCATTGACTATCCCACAAATTATATGATAATGGAGAATTTGAAAAGGATAAGTCCCCACTTTACTATAAGAACTCCAGATCAACAACCGACAGCTACAGGTGAATAGGAAAATTATATCAAACTAAATTAGCACTAATTTTTACAGTAATTCGGAAAATAGAAGAGCCGAAGACCTAAAACATGTCTGTCTATACGGGCTTGCAAAGCCACAGAAATCCTACTTCCGAATGTTACAATTCATAAATTTTTATATATATTAAAATTCTGAAAGAGGCATTTATCAAACGCACGAATGGCAGAAATTGTTGGGCAAAAGTTAAGCATAATACGAAGCATTCCATCTCAAGAAAAAGAGAATGAAAAATCAATCTGAATAAATATTTAAACTTCAATATGAATCACGAAACTGCTCTACTTTGAAAGCGACACGAGTGAGGGGATGAATGAGGAAAGAAAAGGCGAACCTGTTCTTGTCGATGTGCTGAAGTGTGGGTGGCCTAGGCCACAGCTCATGCCAAAGAAGCACCTACTGAGGTAGCCAACCAAGGAAGGGACCAAGCACTAAGAGCTCCACCTACTTACCGCTTGGACCGACACCGCTCCTGCACTTGCAAAAGGAAGAGAGCCCACCAATTGACCCACCTCCTTGTGGTATGGTCTTGTGCTGAAAAGGTGTATCCAGGTCGTCAGTTTAGGGACTAGGCGGAACTCTTGGCTCCGGAAGAGACTCATAACTCGCTATGACGAAGGCGTAGCTTGCGGAGAGACGGAGATGCAACATGCGCTCGTTGAGAGCGAAATCCTAAATGAAAAAAATGGGAAATATAGTGCCGTTTTTGGAGGCTAGCTTTACATTACGAAATACCACTCCGGTAATCCGAGCCCAGAACTCGATCTACCGCCAAATAGCAACTCGCCAGTGACAAAATCCAATCTTGTTTTTAGCCGGGGAAAAAAAAAAAAAGGAGAAAGAGCAATGAATCCCCTTTGCTTTCTGGAAACGTCTGAGAGAGCGCTACGCGAAAGAATCCTGTGGCGCGGTGACAGGTTTCCCGTTGGGGTTTCCGGTCTTACTCCACATCGGGGGCACCTGGTAGCCGTCAAGATAGAAGGAGACAATCAGATGAATTTGGGGCGGAAATCAGATGAGTATTGGGAATATTACCGCCGGATCATATAAAAAAATAATAATAATAATAATAAATAATAAATAAATAAAATAAAATAAAATTCAATGGCCTGCCTGGAAAATATATTTGTATTAATCTATATATAATTGAATTGAGCTAATGGATTGTAATCATATATCATATTCCAATTATATCTCATATTACAACATTATAAACCATTATGTGTAGAGTATGTGTAGAGGTTCCTCCCTCTTGTGTAAATATCAATATTTTTATCATGAATATACAACTTTCTAATTTTTTTTTTTATACACATAATAGTAGGGGAGGGGGCAGGGTTCGAATCTGGATATGGGGGAGGGGAGCCAAGCTCCCATACCAAAGCCTGGCTTCTAAGGCACTGGCTTCTAATTTATTTTATTACATGGTACCAAAGCCTTATGAATTGTAGAGTTTCTTTTTGTTTTTTTGTTTTTGCATTCGCCATTGTTCATCACAGCTCGTCACTGTTCTAGTCTATTTTTCGGCAATGTTTGGATATTGTTCATTAGTACTGTTCGGAACTATTCACAGTATTGTCATCACTGTTTTGACACTGTTTCGTTACTATTCATAGACACTGTTTTGCTCTGTTCACTGGTATTGTATGTGATTACTGTTTATCTGTTAGCGATTGTACTCATTGTTGGGTGTTTCTGTTGATTTCTAGTTTCTCTCTTGACTGTATTTATTGTCTAGTTGTTGTGAGTATTTGGTCATTAGCCCATAGCTTAATCTAAGACATTTGATATACTGCCTATGTCTCCTAAGATTACCAATGAAGATTGAACCGGACCAATGATTGGAATAAACTTGTTCAAGTTTATCTCTTGGAGGTTGAAAATGAAGCTTATATAACTCAGGATCCTCATTCCGGTGATACTGATAAAAGTTTGGCTTGGTCTCAGGCAGATGCTCGTCCTTTTTTCCAAATTTGGAATTCTATTGAACCATAGATTTTGTCTTTCGTTAGCCATTGCAACACAATAAAAGAAATTATGACTTATCTAGAATTTATGTTCTTTGGCAAGGGGAAATTCACTTGTATTCATGAAGTTTGTAAAGGATTCTATTGCTCTCAATAGTAGGGTCGTCCTTTGAAGGATTTCTTCTTGAACTTTAAATGGTTGTATGAAGAAATGAAGGTAATTATGTCTTCGCAGGCAGATCTCCAAACTCGTATCAAGAATATGGAATTTCAAGCTATCATTGGTTTCCTTGAAGCTCTTGATCCATCTTATGACACCATCAAATCTTAGATTTTGTCCAGCTAGGAGTTTCCATCTCTTGATAATGTGTTCTCTTGGGTGCTTCATGTTGATAGTCTAATTCGTCCATTGGTTGATCCCAATGCCAGTGCTTTGGCTGGGCGTGGCCCTTTTGAAAATAGGAATTTTGGATCTAAACAATGCACTATTGTTCCACCCTCTGGCAATATTATCTGCTATTATTGCAAGGAACCTAGGCATGTCAAGAAAAATTGTCGTAAATTGCAGACTAAACAACAATGCACTATTGTTCCACCCTCGATCAGTCTAATTTTGGTCCATCATCTATAGGGGTGCTTGCTACAACTACTTTTTCTTCTAGCCTTGCTACTAATTCCATGAAGTGGGTCATTGATTTTAGTGCCACTGATCACATGATAGGATCTTTTGATAAAGCATATTATTGGTAGAGGCTATAAATCCAGTTAACATTACATAATTGATGATCAGGTGTCGTGTTCTGTTGCTTGTTTTGTTGGGTCCTCTCCCTTTAATGTCCATTGTCATCTCGGTCATGTGTTCCTTTCTTCCCTAAAACAATTGTACCCTTAATTTTCGTTGTCTTCTTTGGATTGTGAGCTGTGTCAATATGCCAAACACCACCGTGTTCATTTGGTACCTCGAGTAAATAAATGGGTTGCGTCCCCCTTTGAGTTAGTTCATTCTGATATTTGGGGTCTTTGTTCAGTCTTATCTCAGACTGGTTATCGATACTTTGTCACTTTTGTTGATAATTTTTTTTTTGAACCACTTGGCTTTACTTAATGTGTAATATCCCGAATTTTAGACCCTAGGAATTGAGAATAAGCCTAAAGTAGGCGAATAACTCTGCCCAATTTGAGAAGAGTCCCAAGAATGTCGAGGGTTAAGAAGTCTCTCTGGGACTAAGTAACTCGGCTTTATAGGTTAGTGAGCTTAGTGTATATAGGCCGTGGAATTAAAGTGCCAATGAAAAAGGGGCACTGAAGACTTATACGACATAAATCCGGTTGAAAAAGATGCCACTAAACTATGTCCTAAGGTATAGGACACTTATTTGAGTGAAAATATACCGATATAAGTAAGAATACGACATTTTCAGGGCAGTTGAGTATGCCCTGCGTTTTTGAGAAAATACTAGTATGTGGCATCGTTTGTTGAGGCTTGGCATTTTGTGTCCCAATCTCGAGTAAAACCCAAGCAAGATCTCAAGTAGACACCGATAAAGTAACTTTAATAAAGTCAGGACATGATGACTAATAATGATATACTTTTGTGTTGGTATAATAGAATCATGACACATGTCCCGTCATCATGACAAATGGAAAAAGCTACTTTTGTGTTGGACCAGTAAAAGCATGACACGTCTCTTCATAATTACATGTACCAAAAGTCATAAAGCTTGAGAAGAAGCTATGTGAAATGAGATCTTTTAAGGGCATTTTGGTCAATTGCTATAAGGGATGTTAGTTCTCTATGAGTTTGTTGGGATTCGTACACGCAGCAAAATCAAAATTTATCCAATACATTACAAATCCCAAGAAGAGGATCTATCAACAGCGTTTAAATCGGGTTAGTAATTAGAACTTGTACCTTTCTAAAGCTCGTGTGTGTCTATTCAATTTGATCTCATGGGCTACCTTCTCGATCAGCAGAAGTCGACTCTTCGAATCGACTTCCTCTATCGATATCCACACTGAATAGCTTTTCAACACGAACGTTGGCGTGTTATTGCCTTCTTACTTTTGCGTCTTACGCCTTTTTCTCTCTAGGTTTTTCTTTTGCGGCTATTCTCTCTTATTTTAATACGACTAAATCAATGTCTATTTATAAGGTTTCTAAAACCCTAATTGGGCCGTATTAAAATATTCAAGATTAATCTCAAATCATCTTGAATTTAAATTTTAGATTTAAATAGCATTAATTAAATCTATCTAATAGATCTAATCTAATCTATTTATTTAATCTAAAATTAAAAGCTTACAGATTTAATTTATCTTTATAACTTAAATCTGATAAAAGATATACATCTATTTAATTAAAATTGAGATATTATATCTCAATTTAAATTAAATAAGATAGATGATATATTTAATTTGAAAATTAAATCAGAAATACAATAATATTCAAGATTAATCTCAATTAATCTTGAATTCAAATTTTAGATTTAAATAGCATTAATTAAATTTATCCAATAAATCTAATCTAATCTATTTATCTAATCTAAAATTAAAAGCCTACAGATTTAATTTATATGAGAAAAGATATATACCTAACTAATTAGATATATAATTGATTTATCTTCATAAATCAAATATGAAATACGATATCTCAATTAGTTTTAGTTATATAATAATTAGCTCTAGGGCATAATTTCCAACAGGGTTTTGATGATAACAATCAATTGTAAACTCAAGTTTGAAGTTTTATCTCAAGAAAGTGGAAACTTACTGTTTGAGGCAAAACTTGAGTTTCAAGATCAAAACTTGAGTTTTGGCCTTACAGATAAAAGCTCAGTTTGAATGGATAAAGGCAAAACTATGGTTTCCATTAGGAAACTCAAGTTTTGGCTTTACAGAGAGCATTGCAAGTTTTACATCAGGACAAACTCGAATATTGGTTTCAAAACTCGAGTTTAAAAGAGACTCTTCAGTATCTTTCAAAGGAAATGAAAACTCCAGTTTTGAAAACTCTAGTTTTGAAATATAAAAACTCTAGTTTTCTCACTTGGCACCAAAATTCAAACATTTTCATTTTTCAAAATGGAAACTTGAGTATGACATTAAAAACCTGAGTTTCGAGCCAAGCACAGATGACCAAATTTTTTCAATGAACTTATAAACTCTGGTTTCGGAAACTCCAGTTTTGAATTGGCTAATATTCTCTCTGAGTTTCAAGTTAAAAATGCAAACTCGAGTATGGGTTTGGAACTCGAGTTTCGAGTCATACAGAGAGCATCGATGATTTCCAATGTTTTCAATACTCTAGTTTTAAATGAAAGCTTTGATTTTGATGTTTTGGACATATTTTCATTGAGAGTCCAAAACTCGAGTCTAGTTTGAAAACTCAAGTATTATCTTAGGCTAAACTGAAGCTTCAAAGCTTAGATCGTGACTTTCCTCTCTGGAAGGAGGAAACTCGAGTATAGACATAGAAGCTTGAGTATAGACTTAAGTGTATAGTGACAAACTCAAGTATTGGTGCACAAACTTGAGTTTGCGTTGCGGTAGCTGATAATTCAAATTTGCAAAATCTATGAAAAGCTTGTTGGTTGATCTGAATGCTTTCTAATATTGTTAATTAACTTCATTAGATATGTTTGATTTGTTTGTTAGTAGATTTTAGCTGTTTTAAAGATGATTCAAGCAGATTAAAATGGCTGTTTTAGCTAAAGCAAGAAGGCTTGTCAGAGCATTAAAAATGCAAGGCCACCTAACTTGCTATATTTTGATCTACCAAGTTCTACACATGCAAAAAGGATAAAGGGACATTTACCTAATCAAGACACTAACATTCCAACAGATAGTAACTCAAGGAAGTCAGCCTTTATCCTACAACTAAAAAAAATAAGCATAAAAGTAGAGAGAAAAGAGACCAAAGTGCCTCCAACAGATGGAAAACTTATCCAACGGTCATATTGATACTTACAACGGTTATTAATCACTCTCTAAGTATAAATAGAAAAGCATTCAATTCTTCTTAACAACTATTGAGCCAGAAAACGAAATAGCATTTAATTTGTTCATCTACTCTTTTTAAGCTTTTCTGTATAGAGTATCTTTCGATACTATTGAGCTTCAGTGTTCATCATTATCTGCTCTTCAAGAGAGTTTGTTGTTTGTATTTCATTTATTGTAAAAAAAATCTCAAGTCAGGGGACTTGGAGATTTGGGGTTCATTGATTACAACTTGTAAGGGGGAGCAAGTTCTAGTGAGAGAATTGTTTTAGAGTTACAGAGGGTGTAATCAAGTGACATAGTGAAATACTCAGGGTGCCTGAGGACTAGACGTAGGCTATAGAGTTGGGCCGAACCAGTATAAACCTTTGTGTCTTTCTCTTCTTCCCTGCACTCTGTTTTACCTTGTATTAACGTCTTAAAACAAAACTTGCGGAAAAATTTTAAAATCGCTAATTCAACCCCCTCTTGGTGATTTAGCTCTGCTTTCAACACATACATGCAATTAATATAAAATGATGACTAAAACACTTCTTAAATAATCTTCAAATTCAAGCAAAGCAAGGAGAAGAGAGAAAAGTCAACAAAAATTGCAAAATAAGCCAAGTTAAGAGGATATTTTGCAAGGGCACTTTGGTCATTTGATTTGGGGGATTTTTAAGTACCATCTTGACATATTCTAAGACATTTTCTTTCTCGAGTAATAGTGCCTGGAACCAGAATTACTTGAGTAACAATTTTGTTACTCGAGTAATATACAAATATTACTTGAGTAATTTTGTGTTAGATGAAATAAATTGTTCCAACAATAATATTACTTGAGTAATACATTGTACTTACTCAAGTAACATGAGCAATGGCTCTTGCACTTTGCTTTAAACACAACATTACTCGAGTAACACTAGTAATTACTCGAGTAATTTCCTTCAATTTGCCTAAATGATATTTTTGCATTCTATGAACACTTAACAACATTATTAGAGGGGATTACTCGAGTAAGTAAGATAATTGACTTGAGTAATTATATTTTTACTTTTCAAAAGCACAATTTGTTTTCTATAAAAAGGCTTTAATCTATTAAGTCTTGTTATCATCAAAACTCCGAGAACCAACATACATAGCTCCTTCAAGTTGTTGTGCTCAAGTGTTGTGGCTTAAGCAACAACTTCAAGGCTTGGGAATTCACCTCAAATAAATTCCAATTCTCTGTGATAACACAAGTACAATAAGCTTGGCAAAAATCCTATTCAACACTCAAGAACCAAGCATATTGACGTGAGACATCATTTTATTAGAGATCATGTTCATAACAAAGATGTTAAAGTGTTGTTCATTCTCACTCATCTATAACTTGTTGATATATTCACTACACTGTTGGCCAAAGATAAGTTCCTTTATATTAGAAGAAAATTGAGAATTGTTAATTCCAATGAATTGTAAGCAATCTCTTTAATATTATTTAATTTAAAGATTATTTTGACAAATCAGTACTAATTGAAGTATCAGAGTCTCTAGAAGTTTGTTTTGCAAGATGCTTAGTTTTTAAGCTATAAAACAGAGCAAAACAGATAGGAGTATTACTCAAGTGTATCATAGGGCACTTGAGTAATATCGAGGAGCATGTGTACTGGATGTGGATTGGATGCCTTTTGAAACTCTTTTGCAAACAAATTTACTTGCGTATATAAATGGCATATACTCGAGTAACAAGGGAGCTTTAACTCATCAACCTTAGAAAGGCATACTTGAGTACTAAACAACTTTATTCAAGCATAGTACTCGAGTAAGGTTACTCGAGTATGATGCTGAAGGAACACAGAAATAGAAGCATAGAACAAGGAATACTTGAGTAACAATTAAGCATACTCGAGTAGGGTACTCGATTAACAACATTGAATACTAGAGTACGTATAACATAGAGCTGTGGATTGCTGATCAAACTAGAAGAACTAAATCAATGCAAACCAATGCTTTCAAGTGGATTCAAGTGTTCACAAAACACACTTGCAGTAAGGTAACTCATTTTTTTCCCTACGGTCATACTCGAGTACATTAGTTATTACTTGAGTATGGCCACAATACTCAAGTATGTTAATAAGTACTCAAGTATGGCCATGTTACTCAAGTACTATCGAGTGTACTTGAGAATAAGACTTTAAACTTGCTTTATATCAGTGACAATCGCCCTCTCATTTCTCACTCCGTTACCCTTCTATTATCATATTTCCTTTCAACTTAAAAAAAAAAACCTCATTCAAAATCCCCAACTCAATTTGTCACCATTTAGCCGTTTCCATTTGATTCTCTCCAACAGACTATTCATCTTCAAATCCTTGACAATTTCCCACCATTATCACCATCTTAAATTCTCTCTCACATAGATTCAACCCATCGCTCTCTCGCTTCTATTCGTAAAGCCCTAACTCCCAGTTTACTCTCTAAATCATTTATTCCACATTTCGGTCAACATTTCATTTTCAATGGCTTGGACCAAGAATCCCATGTTAGCTTTGGCACTCAAACCCCGCTAGACTCACTATCGAACTCACCTCTTCAACCATAAACAAATAGGATCAAAACCACCAATCCTCAATTAAGAGCCAAAGGTGTTGTTATTCAATAACCCATAAAACCTGTGACTCGACAATAAACATCATTATTGCCTTCCGGAAAAGGCAGTGTAGAGGACCCGAAAGTGGATCCTTATGAGGATGGATGATCAAAATCAAATATAGAGAGATTACAATGACATTTTCACCTTCTCATCCATATCTAGACATGCCAATGAAGCCTTAGGTAGTCAAGCTAAACCATGTGCTTTTGATTCTGTTGGTCTCTCTACTTCTCAGTTGCTTAAGGCTATTCAGCCACTGCTTCATCCACTTGGTATGATTAATACTCTGCTTACTATTGATGATTAAGTTAATTTTGATTTCCATTACAGTGAACAATCTTTTTGTCCCATCATATATGTTGATCTAAAGAGTTTGCGGATTGAGTATAATATGGAATTGTCACCCTCGCTCAAACAATATGAACCCCTATTATGTCTGAGAACTCCGTATTGTCCTAAGGTCGTCAAAGTGTTGTATTTTAATATGCGGACTGTGTTACACCCCTACCGGCATCACCCTCTAGAGTGGCGGGTTAGAGGGATTCCTTTTACTTATTAGCCCCACTGCTACTTGTTTCTTTTATCATATATCAGAGTGAACGCAACAAAGCATGTTACCGATTTGGACAAATACAATATACTAGTAAAGTATAATAAACCCAAAAGTAAATAAGTCCCCATGGGGCTAAGCGTACAGTTACCCCAAAGTAAATACTAAACAGTAATTACCATTATCCAGATAAATACACCAATGAGCCTCCTTAGAGCGGCTTCATCTTTTCATATCAATACTCTCGGCCCTTGCCTTTTAAACTCCTGATCACCTCAACCACGAGCACCTGTATCTTCAAAACGTTCTGGAGTTCCAAGTTGAACCCCAACGTAACTGTTAACTCATTTACTATACATGTATAGTGTATAGGTGCACCCATGACATGTAAAATCAAATTAAAAGCCAAACATACTACATATGCATTAAGAAACATACACAGTAACCAATCATCACGCACCGTCGAGCTACCTGAACCAGGCCAGCCCTAGATTTACCATAAACACGAACCTCACACCGTCGAGCCGCCTGAACTAGGCCAGCCCCAGATTTACCTGATTCACACCCCCCACACCGTCAAGACGCCTCAACTAGGCCACCCCGGATTTACCGGTATCACAACTGTTGAGCTGCCATATAAGGCAAGCCCTGGATTTATCCTCAGCGCTAGGAACACAATAGTTTGGGACTCAAACCCCAACATGCTCTGTATGCATATTTGGCAAAAACAACACACATGGAAAACAAACACATATCAAGCACTTGAGTAAACAGTTACTACCTAACACTTCTTGAAAATGACAACCTCTTCTCTGGTGTTTAAACCAGGCTCCATTCATGTCACCTCCCTATTTAAAAATGAAATACCATGCTTTTAATCACAATTACCATCTTTACCTTAAGTTACATGAATTTCACCTACCACCAGATTTTTTAGAATCACTATCCCAACTTCGCCGATTTTTAATAAATTCTATAAAACTCGTATTGACATGAAATCAGTGGAAATAGAATCTTAGGATGTATATCAAAAAACAAATCCCCAAAGTCATATGGGTTTGAGTCCTTTTTCTGATTCCCAAACTTTAGCCACTGGTCCGAGACAAAACTCATATTTTTAGGTCATTTTAAACGTAAAAGAACTCTTGATTGGAAAATCAGAATGACACAAACTATTATATCAACATCATCCTTAGGATGTCTACTTTCACCATGTCACATTTTAGAGAAAAAAAATTTATTTACTATTTTAAAACCACAGATTACTACTTGCTGCCCAGAAAACACCAGAATCGACATATTTACGTAGTTTGAAGACTCAAGCTTTTCGGGTTTGGAAAATGTTGATCTCACTTGTTTCCACACAAAAAAAATGTTTTGTACTCAATAAGAACCTCAAAAATATGTAAATGCTACTTCATTTACCTGAAATCACCATAGGGCAGAAGCAAGAATCTTTAGGTTGATGGTTAGGGACTTACCTTGAATTTTCGATTGCATATAGCCTTCACTTCCCCTTTGAACCAGAACCTTGCTGTCTCACTCTCCTCTTCTTCTTGAGCACGTCTTAGGCAGCCAAAAATGAGCAACGAGAGGTCCTTAAATAGACCCCCCTTGGTTCATGCTATTATCTAGGACTCACTATTACCCAATGGTCGGAAGAATGCTTTGGACTTTTATACAATTCTTTGACTTGCCCTCCAAACCATTCTAGATGCTTCTTGGGCAAACATGTGGCACCATCTAGGCCCTCAAAATCATATATTTTTGCTGCCCCTTAATGATGGTCCTTGCATTTACTAGGTGCAAGCTTTTATCCCGTGCAAGGTTGTTAAAATCGAGATTTTACATAAAATCGGAAGATGGGTAAAAAATCGTAAAATGTAAAATTGTAATGTAGCAAAATCGTAAAAACATAAAAGCGTTTGGAAAATTAGTAAAATCGTTTTAATGAAAAAAAATTGTAAAAACGTAAAAATGCAGTGATAAAACGAGTTTTTAACAACCATGATCCCATGATTAACAGTGTCTTGGGGGTAAAATGGTCATTTTACCTTGATCTTCTTCCAAGCCAATGGGGCCCACCAAATCTGCCCAACATTGTGCCACTAATGCTCTTGGAAGGTCATAATTGCCTTTCATTCAATTGTCACGTCAATTTCAATTTGTGTGGTGCAGATTAATCCGAATTATTTTATTTTTTCTCTCTCACCAAAATTGCTTGATGTGACTCGTACTTTCTTGATAAGTGATGTGACCTTGCATTTACTCCCTTGACCCACCTAATTTTCGTCCCCCTCTTGTATTTGGGTGTGGGCCCGACTTCGAAAACCTTTCCTCGTAACTCATACCCTTCAACGAGACTTATGTGGGTCCAGGTCATTAGTCTCTTTTCCCTAACCACATGTGGTCGAAATATCGTAGCTTGGGGATCAAGAAATCCTTATTTCAATATCCCGATTGATTCCCCTTTGTTGGTTAACGTTTCCCCAAGCCTTTGACCTTCTGATATCACCTTAAACCATTCCTCCTTATGATATCACCTTTCCCTCCTTTTTGCCTGATGACAAAAGGGGAAAGATCTGAGACTATATGACTTAATTGATATATGCTTCTTATGTTTTGTTTTATGTTATGTATTTTCATTTGCCTCTGAACTTTGATACAATATTTCTGTTGTACTAACTTTTGATTATCAGTACAAACATTTATTGATGCAATTTTCTGTATATTATGTTTCATTGCATAACATATTCTTCCTTAATGATCTCAAACCTTTTTCAAATTAAATTCAAAACATTGATTAGTGTTGTTATCATAAAAAAGGGGAAGAATGTTAGTTTTTGGATTTATGTTTTGAAGATAAAAAACTTGAAAAAGGAAAAAAGTTTTAACTCAATGAGATTTAAAGAGTTGAAGCTTATACTCAAGTAGACACTTACTCAAGTATACTTTCTTGATCAATGCTCTGATGGTCTGTTAGGATGATACTTGAGCAAACATATATATTACTCGAGTAGGAATTCTTGGTACTTGAGTATTGTCATTGATCAATAGCTTCTGGAATGTTTTTGAGAAGCTTACTCATGTACATCTTGATGGTACTCGAGCAACTAAGATTGTTATTAGAGTATGTGTGCGTTATTCTAAATTCTAAGTTGTTGTCTAAAGAGGTTACTTGAGTATATTGCATTGTTACTCGAGTACAATACTCAAGTATAGAAGAGCCAATACACAAGTATGATTAATTGTTAACAATTCACTGAGTTCCTTCAAGTTGTTACTCGAGCATGCATAAGCTATACTCAAGTACGTTACTTGAGTAAGAATATTTACTTACTCGAATAAGTTTGTGTGTTGAATCTTCTCAGAGTAACTCTCCCAAGCCTCCTTTGCAAAACTCTTGAAGGTTACTTGAGAGTATAATGATGTATTACTCGAGTAAACCAAGTTGATACTTGAGTAATGGTATTACAGTTCTTACAATACTTTGTCTTCTTCGTCTTCATAAAATCAAATTAACTGGTTATCATTCCATAACATTTGATTATTGCTAATTATTGTTCTCAATACTTCTAAACATGTTTGTTAGTGAGTTTTAGATGATTAGCATAAGGATTACGTGCAAATCCTCAAAAAGTAATAGTTATGTCATAACATTAAATGCGTGGCAGAAAAACAAAGCACCACACGAAATGCAATTCAGAACAGGTCAAATGATCATAGTCTTAGAGACCTATTTCGGCAAAGTAAAAGCTCCTTCCTTAGTCAATTTAGAGACCAAAGGCATGTTGTATGAAGGTTTTCAATAGTGATACGAAAGAGACATCCGTAAATCTTCCAATGGCTCTCTAGCTTGTGTCTAACAGAAGGCTTTTGAGTATAATAGAAAGTTTGAAGTCTCTAATTGATAGTTTGAAGCTTTTCCAAACATTCATCAAAGGAGTTCAACTATAAATGCAAAGAGTATTGAATTCAGAGCCAACAACCAACGATAATATCATTCATTACTCAGTTATTGCTCATTAGTATTTTCTTAGATATCTTGTGATATTCAATTCTTTATTGATCATATATCTACTCTTTGAGAGGGTTATTATCATTCAATTGATTGTTGTAAAATCTCAAAGTAGTGGGACCTTGAGTGTGACTATCCAATTACAATTGTAAGGGGGAGTAAGTCTTGGTGAGGATTACTCTAAGCTTGTGTAATCACTGAAAGATAGTGGAAATCTTAGAGACACTCTAAGAACTGGACTTAGGTCAAGAGATTAAGGTCAAACTTGTATAAATCTCTATGTATACTTCAGTGATATCTTTCTAATCTTTCCTTCTAGATTTAATTATCACTCTAGATTGTTTTAATTTTATAATTCACCTAATTCCCCCCCCCCTTCCTGGGTAATTCATTGTAACTAACACATAGAAATTAGAAGAATACATAAACTACATCACATTGTTTTTTGTAGCTTTTGAAACATTTTCGTCCTAGTTATTTTTTTGAGGTTACTGAAGACCATAATATTTTGTCTTGTTTAATCCAAAGCTAGCACCCTTAAGAAGACCGGATGGTTGCCTTATGTCTTTGCCAATACATCCTCATTAGTAGAAAGGTAGCCCTAATGTGTTGTGACTTCCTAGGACATAATTTGTTGTGCATTTAATAATAATTTTAATATCGATAGTAATTAAATACATTACTTCCATGAATCGAGGACCAATATTAAGACTTATTATTTTACCAAAATTTGGTTGTTTCGGATCTTACGTGTAGGGTCTGTTAGTCCTCTATGTGTTTTGATGATAACAAATAATTGTAAAATCAAATTGAAGTTTGTCTTAAGAAAAATTGAAAAACTTACTGATTAAGGCAAAACTCGAGTTTCAGGATCAAAACTCGGTTTCAACCTTATAACACTGCAAGTTTTTCATCATGACAAACTCGGTTTAGGCCACACAGAGATTTTTCAATATTTTCCAAAGAAAATGCAAAACTCCAGTTTTAGAGAGAAACTCCAGTTTCTAGATTTTCTAAGTTTTCCAAGTTTTAGGAAAACTCGAGTTTCAGTTTGGAAACTTGAGTTCTAGAGGTCAAAATGTTTTCACGCTTTAAACATATGAAAACTTAAGCTTTTGGAATGAAAACTCCAGTTTCCTACTTGACTTCAAAATTCAAATGTTTTATATTTTAAATAGAAACTCGAGTATAGCTTTGGAAACTCAAGTTTTGGCCAAAGCACAGATGATCACCATTTCTCTATACAGTTAGAAACTCTAGTTTGGGAAACTCCAATTTTGGAAACTCTAGTTTAGAAATGTCAGAAGATCTCTCTAAGTTTCAAATTAAAAATGGAAACTCCAATTTGGTCATACAGAGAGCATTGATGTTTTTCACTTATTTCAAT
The DNA here is from genome assembly GCA_037074495.1 of Acacia confusa. NCBI lineage: Eukaryota > Viridiplantae > Streptophyta > Magnoliopsida > Fabales > Fabaceae > Acacia > Acacia confusa. The sequence goes on from CM073506.1 coordinate 13,950,801, forward strand.
ACTTCGGTTTTGAATGAAAACTCAAGTTTTGAGGTTTTGGACATGTATTCATTAAAAATCCAAAACTTGAGTTTTGCTTGAAGACTCGAGTATTGGTCCCAAGTTAAGATGCCGCTCCAAAATTCAAATCGCGACTTTCCTCTCTAGAAGGAGAAAACTCGAGTATCAATATGGAGACTCGAGTTTATACTTAAGTGCATAGTGTCAAATTCGAGTATTGATACACAAACTCAAGTTTGTATCGTGGCTGTTGAAAATTCAAATCTGCTCAATTTGTGAAAACTATCTTGTTTGATCTTAATGTTTTCTAATATTATTCATCAACTTCACTTGATATGTTTAACGTGTTTGCTAGTGTATTTCAGCTGTTTTAATATAGATTTAAGAAGATTATATGTGTTGTCTTCACACACAAGCAAAAAACAGTCAGAGCATTAAATGCAGAGTACAACAACTTCTATATTCTGATCAAACAAGCTCTGCACAATGCAAAAGGGATAAAATCTTCTTACCTAAACAAGACATTGACATTCCAATGGATAGAAACATAAGGAAGTCAACTTTTATCCTACAACACAAGGAATGAACAAAAAAGTAGAGAGAGAAGAGACCAAAGTGCCTCCAACAGATAAACAACTGCACCAACGGTCATATTGAAGCTTGCAATGGTTATTAATCACTCTCTATATATAAATAGAGTTGCATTCAATTATTCTCAACAAGCATTGAGCCAGAAAATGAAAAAGCACTCAATTTGTAGTTAGAGGGAGTAGCCTTTACTCTTTAAGATCATAGCGTTATATTTTCTTGAGGGTTTGATGGGATGATTGAGGGAGATGGTGGACTTGGTCTTGAACTACAAATGTATATGGCCCTGTCTTATTGAGCTTGTCCTATGCATAGATCTAAAGAGTTGATTTTTGGCCTTATATGTACCAATTTATCGATGACCTCCTTCACCTAATTGTTACAAGATCCATATTTATTTTGTTTTGCCATTAACCAAAGTTCATGATAAGGAGGTCTATGACCATCCTCACTCTCAGCAACCAATTTCTTTGTAATTCGAGTGTACCCTTTTAACCTCCCTTATAATTATACTTATTGTTCTTCACCTTCTTCCTGAAAGCGGAGCTAAATCACCAAGAGAGGGGTGAATTGAGGATTTTACAAATTCTTTTTGAAAGCTCTGTTTTGAGACACTAAAAACAGGGTATAACAAAGAATGAGGAAGAAGAATAAGACACAAGAATTTATATTGGTTGGGTCCAACTTTTTGACCCACATCCAGTGCTCAAGGTCCCTGAGTTTTTTACTATCACAAATGATTACACCTTCTGTAACTCAAGAGTAATTCTCTTACCAGAACTTACTCCCCATCACAAGTTGTAATCACAAATCCCAATCTCTAAGTCCCTTTACTTGACATTGTTTACAATAAATGATTTACAATAAATGAACTCTCATAAAGAGTGGATACAAATAATCGTTGAAGAGAAATAGTATCAAAAGATACTTTATACAAGAAAACTTAAAAAGTCGTTGAAACTTGAATGCTTTTTCGTTTTCTACTTCAATAGTTATTGAGAAGAATTGAATGCAACTCTATTTATACATAGAGAGTGTTAAATGACCGTTGCAAACTTCATTCTGACCGTTGGTGCAATAATCTAGTTGTTGGAGTCACTTTGGTCTCTTTTGTCTCTACTCTTTTGTTCATTCATTGTATTTAGAGGATAAATGTTGACTTCCTTTGAGTTTTGTCCGTTGAAATGTCAGAGATTAGTTTAGGTAAGAAGCATTTATTCATTTTACATCGTGCAGATGTTGTTTGATCAAAATATAGCAAGTTAGTTATACTTTGCATTTAATTCTCTGACATGCTTTTGCTTGGGTTGAGACAACACCTTTAATTCTCTTGAATCATCTCTAAATCAAATGAAATTTACTAGCAAATAGGTTAAACATATCTAATGAAGTTGATGAATGATGTTAGGAAGCATTAAAATCAAACAAGAAAGAATTCACAAATTCGTTAGATTTAAATTTTTAAAAGCTATTACGAAAACTCGAGTTTGTCACTGTGAACTTAAGTATAAACTCGAGTTTCCATATCAAGACTCGAGTTTCCTTCTTACAAAAAGGAGTATCGCGATTTGAGTCTTGGAGGCCAGTTTTGTTTGAAGACAAAACTCGAGTTTCTATATGTAAACTCGAGTTTTGGACACTTAATGTGTGATCAAGTCCAAAACTTTAAAACTAGAGTTTTCAAACAACACTGGAGTTTTGAAAACACTGAAAAACAACGATGCTCTTTGTTTAACCAAAACTCGAGTTTCCAAAACCAAACTCGAGTTTCCATTTAAAAGTTAAACTTACAGGGATTTGTGTTATTTAAAAATTGGAGTTTCCTAATCAAAATTGGAGTTTTGAAAAAATTGAAAAAAATAGTGATCCTCTCAGCTTGGCCAAAACTCGAGTTTCCAAAACAAAACTTAAGTTTCCATTTAAAACATGAAAGCATTTGAAAATTGGAGCCAAGTGACAAACTTGAGTCTTCAAATCAAAACTTGAGTCTTAAGATGTTAAAGCATGAGAACTGTTTGTCAAGCTAAAACTCGAGTTTCCAAACTGAAACTCGAGTTTTTCCAAAACTTGGAAAAATTTAGAAATACTGAAAACTAGAGTTTTCACAAGTTAAAAACTTGGAAGACTCTTTGTGTGATCACTCAAGTTTCCAAATGGAAACTGAAGTTTCGCTTTTCTTTGAGAAAACATTGAAGAGTCCCTGTATGACCTAAATTTCAGTTTCCAAAACAAAACTTGATTTTGTCCTGATGAAAACTGAGTTTCTACATGGAAACCGCAGTTTTACCTTTGATCAAAACTGAGCAACTCTCTATTAAGTCAAAACTCGAGTTTTTTTTTTTCCAAAACTTAAGTTTGCCTTTGACAGTAAGTTCTTCAACATACTGAGGACAAACTGTTGGGATCTGTACACACAGTGGAAGTAAAATAAAAATTACGAATCCCGAAGAGGATCGTTGAACCGCGTTTAAAGCAAGGTTCATTATAAGAAACTGTACCTTTCAAAAGCTAGTGTGTATCTTTTTCTATTTGAACTGGTGGGCTACCTTCTCGATCAGAACATGTCGACTCTTCAAATTGTTTTCCTCTACCGGTATCCACAACGAATAGCTTTTCAATACAAACGTTACCGTGCTAGCACCTTCTTACTTTTTGCATCTTACGCCTTTTCTTTTTTCCAGGGTTTTCTTTTGTGGCTCTTCTCTTATTTTAATACGACTAGATCAATGTCTATTCATAGGGTTTCTAAAATCCTAATTGGGCCATATTAAAATATTCAAGATTAATCTCAAATCATCTTGAATTTCATTTTTAGATTTAAATAGCATTAATTAAATCTATCTAATAGATCTAATCTAATCTATTTATTTATTCTACAATTAAAAGCCTACAGATTTACTTCATCTTTATAAATTAAATCTGATAAAAGATATATATCTATTAAATTAAAACTGAGATACTATATCTCAATTTAAATTACATCAGATATATGATTAATATTCAAGATTAATCTCAATTAATCTTGAATTCAAATTTTAGATTTAAATAGCATTAATTAAATCTATCTAATAGTTCAAATCTAATCTATTTATCTAAAATTAAAAGCCTACAGATTTAATTTATCTTTTATAAATTAAATCTGAAAAAAGATATATATCTAATTAATTAGATATATAATTGATTTATCTTCATAAATCAAATATGTAATATGATATCTCAATTAGTTTTAGTTATATAATGATTAGCCCTGGGGCATAATTTCCAACACTCCCACTTGCACTAGGTGCAATTATTATATATATATCCTCCCTAGATAAAACGTATTCATTGATTCTTAGACATATCTGAGATTCAATGAATTTGGATACTATTGCTCGTGTTAGGCTATTCTTGTGTGCGACCCTGTAGGCCCACATGAGATTGGTAATGGGTCAATACTTTACCAGCCCACAAGTCGCAAGCAGCCTCTAGCAAGACATTGCGACTACCCAATTCATATGGGGATCGATGTTACGATACAACCTATCGTGCAACCATGTTATGTCCCTTTTGTCACGCGATAATTTGGTCAAGGATGAGGCATGGATAATGTTAACTTTCTTTTATTGACCATTACTTTCTCGATTCTTGAGTAGTCTAATAATTGAAATGAAAACTCTTTTCTAACATAATATGGTCATACGTTTCTCAGACTCACTTATTGAGGGGCCTAGTATTATCTCTCTACAAATGCGAGGGACAAATTCCATCTTGACCACTCACATTCCTCTGCATGAAAAACCAATGATCCCCATCCAAGCCTTTATCATCACCTGGTCAAAGGCTTATCTCATGTATAACTACGTCACAACGTCCTATGACCTGAGATCATCATGCAGTTTTCTCATAGTGGGTCGGTCTGGCACCTTATACTCTTACAAGTGCCCATGACTTTGATTCGTATCTCCATACCTCATCAAATTCATACTGGTCTTATCTCATCTTTGCTCCTGCGTAGATGACTGATCAGGAACATTTAGGATAATCTATAAGATATATCCAGAGATACAGTCATCAATATAAACATGCAAATAAAATAATAACTAAAAGAGAATACTTTAAATAACATAAACGTCTAAAGTACAATACTTAGCCTTTCCAATAGAATTCCACTTGCACTAGGTGCAATCATTAATTACTCTAATTCTCATTGTCCTAACACGACGCTCATGTTTTACTTGTGCAAGCGGTTTAGTAAGAGGATTAGCAACATAGTCTTCTCCTGGTACTTTGCATATCTTTATGTCAAATTTATCATTGATTTCTCTGATAAAATGAAATCGCTTGAATATATGCTTAGTCTTTTGTTGTGACCTAAGCTTGTTGGTCTGCGCAATAGCGATGCTATTGTCACAGAACAATTCTATTGGATTTAAGATGGTAGGAATCACCCCAAGTTTAGTAATGAACTTTTCAATCCAATTGGCCTCCTTAGCTGCATATGATGCTGCTATATACTCGCTTCTGTTGTAGAATCAGCTACAGTGCTCTGCTTAGAGCTCTTCTAGCTTACGGCACTACCATTCACATAGGAATACATATCCTAATTGCGATCTTTGATTATCTTGATCAATTTGGTAACTCACATCTGTGTAACCAGTCACACAAAGCTCATCCTCCAAGCCATCATATATTAAGAATAAGTCCTTAGTACTTCTCAAGTACTTTAGGATATTCTTGATAGCTGTCCAGTGACCTTCACCTGGATCTTTTTTATATTTGTTAGTCAAACTCAAGGAAAATGACACATCCGGTCAAGTACATAACATGACATACATGATAGATCCAATGACAGAGGCATATGAAATCTTATTCATACGATCTCTTTGATCTTGTGTACTAAGACACTGATCCTTACTGAGATGGATCCCATAAAACATGGGTATGTTGCCCCTTTTAGAATCCTGCATACTGAATCTATGCAGTATCTTGTCTATGTATGTGCTTTGACTAAGGCCTATCAACCTCTTAGATCTATCTTTATAGATCCTAATCCTAAGGATGTAAGTGACTTTGCCTAAATTTTTCATTGAGAAAGGACTTTCCTAACCAAGACTTGACACTCTGCAAGGTAGGGATATCATTCCCAATGAGTAGGATGCCATGAACATAAAATACCAGAAATACGACTGTGCTCCCACTAACCTTCTTGTAAACACAAGTTTCATCTATATTTTGAATGAATCCAAACTCTTTGACTACTTCATCAAAACGATGATTCCAACTCTGAGATGCTTGCTTCAATCTATAAATGGATCTTTGAAGCTTACAAACTTTACTAGATTCCTCCAAACGCACAACGCATTCAGGTTGTGTCATGTACACATCCTCAAGCAGCTTTCCGTTAAGGAAGGCTGTTTTGATGTCCATCTGTCATATCTCATAGTCATAATATGATGCAATGACAATAAGGATTATGTTGATTTGGCCATTGCAACTGGGGAAAAGGTTTCATCATAGTCTACACCATGAGTTTGAGTGAATCCTTTTGCAACCAGTTGGGCCTTGAAGACAGTTACTTTACCATCCATGTTAGTTTTCTCTTTGAAAACTCACTTGCACCCAATGGTTTTTACACTTTCAGGTGGATCGACTAAAGTCCATACTTTATTGTCGTACATGGATTGTTTTTCAAACTTCATGGCATTAAGTCATTTTTCGTAGTATGGTCCCACTATGACTTCTCGATTGGTAGTTGGCTCATTCTGCTTAATGAGTAAGATATCACGACTTCCAGTAGTCAGAAATCCATATCTTTAAAGCTGTAGTCATGATCTATCGGACCTTCGTGGGTCTTGTGTTACTTGAGCCGCTCAACAACTTGTTATGAGTCTTCTCCATGTTCCATGTGTGGTCCTATGTTGTCTTGTGGCTCTCACATTTCTTCAAGGTTCACCTTACTCCCACTGGTTCTTTTAGAGATAAACTCCTTTTCTAAAAAGATATCATTGCAGATAATAAACACTTTGTGATCCATGGGATTGTAGACATAGTATCATTTAGTTTCCTTAGGATACCCCACAAAAGGACATTTTGAGGATCTGGATGATAATTTATCAGAGGCTTGTTGTTTAACATAAACCTCACATCCCCAAATCTTAAGAAATGACGTACTAGGTTTCTTCCCAATCCATATCTCATATGGTGCCTTTTCAACTGCCTTTGATGGAACTCAATTTAGTGTGAACGCAACAATTTCTAGGGTATGACCCCAAAAGGATGGCAGAAGATCTGTTTGACTCATCATAGATCTAACCATATATAATAGAGTTCAATTTCTCCGCTTGAAACACCATTCCATTGAGGTGTTCATGGAGGAGTAAGTTGTGAGCTGATCCTACAACTCCTAAGATAATCAATGAACTCTTGGCTTAAATATTCACCACCTCGACCAGATCGAAATGCTTTAATTGTTTTCCCAAGTTGATTTTGCACTTCATTTTGGAATATTTTGAACACTTCAAAAGATTCAAATTTATGTTTCATTAAATAAATATACCCATATCTACTAAAATCGTCTATAAATGTTATGAAGTACAAATGACCTCCTTTGGCAGATATATTCATTGGTTTACACACATCAATATATATGAGGCCTAATAAATCGGTGGCCCTCTCACTATGCCCAATAAAAGGTGCCTTTATCATCTTTCCCAATAAATAAGACTCACACTTATCAAATGATTCAAAATCAAATGAATTAAGAAATCCATCTTGATGGAGTTTCAAAATGTATTTCTCATTTATATGGCCTAGACGACAATGCCACAGGTACGTCAAATTCAAATCATTTGACTTGATCCTTTTGATAGTTATGTCCATTCAATTTTCTACTATCCTTGGGACTTTGCACATTTATACAAATGTGAGAACCACATGCGGCATCTAATACCTATGTTAAGGAAGTGGAAAAGTGAATATCGATGACATAGATACCTGAAGCGATAGCCCCTCTATCCTTCTTGTTCTTTTCCAGATCTTCAAGGTGGTGTTTGCAATTTCTCTTGCAATGATCGATTTCATTATAGAAGAAGCAGACCCCATCCTTCAGAGGTTTTGCCTTCTTGGTTTTCCGTTTCATACCCCTCTTGCCTTGCCTGTCGCAGGAACATTTCCTTAAGATTGATAATCATCTCAGAGGCCTCCACATGTTCCAAATCTCCAAGGAGGTCTAGAACCATAGTGGCAGGCATCAGACATCCTGCATCCATAGAGTCATCAGATGCTTCTCTGAGCTCTTGGAGCTTTAGCTGCTGGCTCATCAGGAATAGGTTAATCGAGGAGATACTCCTTTCTTTCGTGTTTGGGATCAATGCTTAAGTTCCCAAACAAGTCCGAAAAGTTTGTCTCCTCGAGTTTGTCCTTCTTAAGGACAGATCGCATTGATTGTGTGACAGTATTGCTGGATGATATGATTCTACAACTAATATATGCAAAGTTTAAGTAGTAACCTCCCACTAAATTAATAACCCTCATTATAATTAGTGGACTAAGATCTATATTTGGCTTAAATTTAAGTCCGCTTTGGCAGAACGCTTAAAAACAAGTTATTTAGGTAGACAACCCCTTTGCCAATTACATCACATGTAACTTTTAGATCTTTATGGGATTCGATCATCATATGATTGGCACGTTTAATCTCATCTAATGCCTTGAAATCTAAAACCATTTTGATGATCTCAATTAAGTCAAGACAATAATTAGAGTATCACCATTATTCTCTCTTGCCTCACCAAGATTTCTTAGATGCATCCACTTTGGTGGAACATACAAATGAGTGATCTAGGTTTTGACAAGTATTCATTAATTAACGGCATTATGATTATATATATATATATATATATATATATATATATATATATATATATATATAATATGAACTACGTTACTATTATTTACATGAATTATATGATTATAATCATATGAGTCACGTTGAATCATATAATCATATTCTAAACAATTTAGAATCAGCTGCCATCTCCGACTTGCTATCCATAGAAAACCCTAACGCGAGTTTATATTTTAAAGCTTAAGGATTCAGTTTAAACACATATATCACATATACATGCATATAGAAAACCCAATTTAAACGCTTGGTTGACCTGGCTCTAATGTCATTGTTGGGATCCGTACACATAGCGAACTTAAAATAAAAATTATGAATCTCGAAGAGGATCGCTCAACCGCGTTTAAATCAAGGTTCATTATAAGAAACCGTACCTTTCAAAAACTCGTGTGCATCTTGTTCTATTTGAATTGGTGGGCTACCTTCTCAATCATCAGAAGTCGACTCTTGGAATCGCCTTCCTCTACCGGTATTCACACCGAACAGCTTTTCAACACGAACGTTAGCGTGCTCGCGCCTTCATACTTTTTACGTCTTACGCCTTTTCTTTTCTTTAGGGTTTTCTTTTGTGGCTCTTCTCTTATTTTAATACGACTAGATCAATGTCTATTCATAGGGTTTCTAAAACCCTAATTGGGCCTTATTAAAATATTCAAGATTAATCCCAAATCATCTTGAATTTCAATTTTAGATTTAAATAGCATTAATTAAATCTATCTAATAGATCTAATCTAATCTATTTATTTAATCTAAAATTAAAAACCTACAGATTTAATTTATCTTTATAAATTAAATCTAATAAAAAATATATATATCTATTTAATTAAAACTGAGATACTATATCTCAATTTAAATTAAATCAGATATATGATTAATATTCAAGATTAATCTCAATTAATCTTGAATTCGAATTTTAGATTTAAATAGCATTAATTAAATCTATCTAATAGATCGAATCTAATCTATTTATTTAATTAAAAATTAAAAGCCTACAGATTTAATTTATCTTTTATAAATTAAATCTAAGAAAAGATATATATCTAATTAATTAGATATATAATTGATTTATCTTCATAAATCAAATATGAAATACGATATCTCAATTAGTTTTAGCTATATAATGGTTAGCCCTAGGGCATAATTTCCAACACAAACTTCAATATGAGTTTACAAATGTCTGTTATCATCAAATTACATAGAGAACTAAACTTCCTATTCACCAAACTTAATTGCTAACACAACATTCAAGTTACTATTAAATAGATACATACAGGTCTTATGAATTGAAAATAAGAATTACATGGAATGCTGGGTCATGATGAGAGATAACAAAATTTCTTCAATCATCCAGTTTGATGGTGGACTGAAGATCCACAAAAGCTTTTAGCTCGTCAATCTCTTCAAGATTATGCAAATACACCTTTATTATGATGGAATATGCGCAATGCATTGCAAGCCTCCTTGACGATAAAATTCCCCGATTTAATCTTTGTTCACATGATATGCAAAATTTCAAAACATACAATTCAAGTTAATATGTTTTAAAAGTACATAACAAGAAATATGGAAGGAATATATACCTTACCTTGATATTGTCTTAAATAATACTTGCGTAACCTCTATGTGCCTTAGCCAGTTACCACTGTGATAAGAATGGTGGTCCTTGCTGTTAAGCTGATTTAGTTGTTGAAGTGTGACAACTCAAAAGGTTGACCGTTATTGTTCCATGTCACATTATATTTTTGCTCGATAGACTTTTCTTAGTTCACAAAATTCAAGGCGTAGCGACCCCTTTTACAATATCACGTAATCATTCTAACACCTCTTATGGGGTCTCATTTATGGGTTTTATTATAGGGATACAATCGGTACCAGTGGAAATACCAGTATTAGGACCATTGAAACTAAAGGCACTACTAGAACTAAGGGGCATTATTAGTGCTGCATGAAATAAAACTAGCAACTTTAACTAGAAAAACAAAATGAATTCAAATAGCCACAAGGAATAAAGCAATAGGTTTTCTAGGAAAAGAAGAGGGACAACTAAGATCAAAACCTACCTAGGCAAGACAAAGTTAAAAATAATGAGAACGCGGAATGTAGAGTGTAAATTAGAAGAGAAATTATTCATTAAGATAGCAAGAACAAAGCAAGTGAAGGAATGTGACCTAACTAGGGCTCTGAAATAACAAAACTGAGTTAGGGCAATCAATTAACTCATGTGGTTGTTGGACTGATGTTTAAAGAAAGGATGTGGTTCTCCTGGATGCGACTATCAAAATGTAATAACTTAGGAAAGTGAAGAGGTTGTTGTTCTCTAAGTATGTTTTGATGATAACTAATCATTGTAAACATTTCATGACATATAATCCAAGTTAAAATAATCTTATCTCTCTTAAAATCAGACTATTTATCTATCATTTTTGCTGTCAAATTGGCTCGAGCCTAAGTTGTTAAACTCGAGCCAAGTTGCGCCTTATTCTTTTTGAAATGCCATTTTGACTCAAGTCACTTGTATCAGTCTCAAGTTTAGAGATAAACTTGAGCCAACACTAAGTCACTTGATCCAATTGTCTACAAACTTAAAATGACTATAACAAGTATATTTCATTTCACTCGAGCTAAAAGCTATTAACACAAGTTAGAGTTTTGATCGTTAAATTCAAAAATTTTACCTCAAGCCTTCACTTATCAACTAGAGTTAGAAAGACCTTAGAATAGTGCTGAAAAAGCTTTCCGTTGCAACTATCTTGAGCCTGCTTTTGTTGCCTCAAGTTTGAGACTAAACTCAAGCCTTGGTTAGTTTCCTTTGATTATAAATGATGCCTTGAATTAAAGTTTCCTTTGATTATGATTGATTAATTGGACAATGACTCGAGCTATCATGTCTATGCCTCGAGTCTGAGCTTAAACTCGAGCCAAGGTTAGTTGAATTGTTAAATTGACTCAAGCCAAGATTGAAAGGTGGAACATCACCTAAGAGGGGGGTGAATTGGGAGATTTTAAATTTTCTTTTAATCCTCTGAATCACACAAGTAAAATAAGGATAAATAGAGAGAGAGAGAGAGAGAGAGATTAGACACAAGGAATTTATACTGGTTCAATCCAAATCCTTGATCTACGTCTAATCCCCAGATTCTTTGGGATTTCACTATCTCAAAGATTGATTACACACTCTGTAACTCTTGAGATTATCTCCTACTGGAACTTACTCCCCTTACAAGTTGTAATCAACTAATCTTAATCTCAAAGGTTCCACAACCTTTAGATTAATACAAAAATGATGAATTTAATAATACTCTTTAAAAGAGCAGATAGATAACCATTGAAGAACTTTTATATCCGAAGATATTGCTCAAAGATTAGAAACAATAAATGCTAATTTCACAAACTGAATGCACATCGTTTCAGTAGGTGGAAAATTCAATACCTCTGACTTTTATAGTTGTTGATATTAATGATTGTTGAGAAGTTTGAGATTATCCATTGAGACTGATGAAAATGGTCATTGAGACTGATTAAGTTCACATGTCTTCTTTTTTCAATCAGTGTCGTCATTCTCTTTTGACATTCTTTGTTCCATTTATCCATTGAGACTGAACAATGAAAGAAGAAAGGAAGTGGTTGCAAGCCTTTAAAGTTGCTCAGAAAGTTGGTTGCCTAATTCTAGTATTTTGTCTCTGCGTTGCATTTAATTCTTCAGACATATAATTGCTTTATTGCAATTTGGAGTTAATCCATATCAAAATCAATTGAAATTCATTAACAAACTGATTAAACATAATTAAGAATAGTAATGAGTGATAATATGAAGTATTATATCGTAATCAATGATTTAGATATTTTTAGTTCTATATGTGCTTTGGTGATAACTGACAAGTAAACCCAAGTTGAAATTTGTCTTTGTAAAGTTGAAAACTTACTGTCAAAAACAAACTCAAGTTTTGGTTAGAAAGCTCGAGTTTGGACTTGACAGAGAGTAGATCAACTTTTTAAGAACTTAGACAAACTCGAATTTAGTTTTGGAAACTCGAGTTTTGATCATATAGAGAGCTCCTAAGTTTTTCAAGATATAACAAACCAGAGTTTATTTTAATGAACTCCAATTTAACAAGACAAAAGAAATCTAAGTTTTCCAAGCTTTGTTGGAAACTCAAGTTTATGTGAGAAAACTCGAGTTTATAACACACAGAGAACTATGCTCCATTATGAATTTGAGAAAACTCGAGTTCTATTTAAGAATACTCAAGTTTAGATCTTACAAAAAACAACTCATATTTCTAAAGATTTGATTGAAAACTCTAGTTTTCTATTGCGAACTCCAGTTTGAACTATACAAAGAGTTTTTTAGTTATCTTAAGTTTTGTGGAAACTCGAGTTAGACTTTGTAAACTCGAATTTATGCCAATCTAGTTTTGCTCTATTTAAAGTTTTTGAAAACTCCAGTTTGACTCGAGTTTTGCCCTTGCTCAAAACTTGTCTCAAAGATCAAGTTGTGACATTCATTTTGCGATGAGGAAAACTCAAGTTAGATTTAGGAAACTTGAGAATCTAACTTGAGTTTAGACTTCTGATGTAAAATGCAAACTCCAGTTTAGATGAACAAACTCACTTGTTATAGAGTTTAAAGGTCAAATTACTCGAATTCTTTGTGTTTAATCTATATACTTCTTATCATCACTCATTACTGTTCCTAACTATGTTTAACTAATTTGTTAGTGAGTTTCAGATCATTTAAAGAGTATTGAAATGAAGATTAGTCAAAAGCAAAAAACAATGTCAAAACAACTATTGCAAAGTCTAGAAAGATAGCATCCTTTTGGACAATCCTTTTGCACACATTACTAAGGGATTAATGTTTAGTTTCCCTATAAACAAACTGCTCTTCTAACGAATTAAACCTAAAGGAAGTCAACTCTAAATCTTTGTGCAACTGGATTAACTGAAGTGTAGAGAGAGAAGAGACCAGAGTGTTCCTAATCATCTCAACAATGTCTCCAACAGTTATATTAAAGAATCCAATGGTCATTTAATGCTCTCTAGATATATATATAGCGCTCCACTCAAGTCTTCTAAAAAACCAAGATTTAGAAAATGAAAAGCAGTCAAATTTCCAACTACTCTTTCAGTTTTTCTACTATCAAGTATCTTTTGATGCATTTGTATTTCAGTATTTATCACTATCAACTCTTAGATAGAGTTTCATTGTATTAAAATCATTTATTGTAAAGAATCTAAAGTTGTGGGACTTGGAGATTGAAAATATCATATTACAACTTGTAAAGGGGAGTGTATCCGAATGAGAGGATAATTTTTGAATACATAGTATGTAATTGATATTGTGAGTTGGTGAAAAACTTAGAAAGTCTGGGGACTGGATGTAGGTCAAGGATTTAGATCGAACTAGTATAAATTCCTTTGTGTCAAGCTTCTCTTAACTCTCCTCTATCTACCTTCGTTTTACCTCTATAAAACAGAGTAATTCAAAAAAAAATTTAAAATTTCCAATGACCCATTAAGATTTCGCAGATAAACATCATTTGATTTTTTAAAATCATCGATGCAAACTCGAGTTTGTTCTTCCAGACTCAAGTTTGGAGTTCATCCAGAAAGTATGTCGGTTCGTCAATGGTCTAAACTTGCAGTCTGGAAAAGCTAACTCGAGTTTAGCTTTTACAGAGAGAACTGTCGGGCCTTGGACTTGGAATGGAACTTTGGGCATGAAGCTAAACTTGAGTCAGTTAGTGACTAACTCGAGTTTGGGTCTATGTTTGAAGAACAGGCCTAAGTTCGTAATCTTCCAGACTGAAGTTTTGGGTCATAGACTCGAGTTTGTAGTGTAGCCAAATGGATGATCTTTCTGTATGATCCAGACTTGAGTTTGGGGAGCAAAACTCGAGCTTCAGTGACTACTGAAACATTTGAGGTTTATCTGGGTCAAGTGCAAACTGGTGTTTGGAAGGCCAGACTGGAGTTTGGGAGTCTATTGAGTTTTCTGGGTTCCTTTCTATTTGGTCTAAACTCGAATTTGATAATCCAGACTCGAGTTTGGCTTGCTTGAGATTCTGTATCTTCCAGACTTCAGGTTTGATTTGCAAACTAGAGTTTAGCTTAATGTCAAAATTTTGAATTCCTTTCTGTGTCTGCCCAGACTCGAGTTTGTCTATACAGACTCGAGTTGGCTTTTATGCAGAATTGAACATCTTTCTGTCAAGTCTCAAACTCGAGTTTATATACCTAAACTCGAGTTTGCCTTTGACAGTGAGATTTTCGTATTGTCAAAAACAAATTTCATATCAAGTTTACAATTGCTAGTTATCATCAAAACACATTGAAAACTAACATTTCCAAGGTCTAGGTTGAGATTGATCAGTATTTTCACAAACATTTTCTTAATGTGGAAGATCACCTGAGAGGGGGGTGAATTGGGTGATTTGAATTTTTTTTAAACCCTCTAAATCACACAAGTAAAACATGGATATTAGAGAGTAAGAAAGAAACATAAGACAAAGAATTTATACTGGTTTGGTCCAAATCTTTGACTTATGTCTAGTTCCCAGATTTTTTGGGATTTCACTATGTCAAGATTGATTACACACTCTTTAATTCTTAGAGTAATTCTCTTACTCTACTTACTCCCCCATACAAGATGTAATCAATTAACCCCTATCTCAAAGGTTCCACATTAATACAAGAATGATAATTTGAAGACTCTCTAAAAAGGGTAGATAGATAATCAATTAAGTGTATTTATATCCGAAGATATTGCTCAAAGATTAGAAACAGTAAATCTTAATTTCACAAATTGAATGCATAGCATTTCGGTAGGTAGAGAATTCAATACTTCTGGCTTTTATAGTTGTTGGCATAAATGACCATTGAGAAGCTTTGAGAATTATCCGTTGAGATTGATTATCTTAAGCATTACTTAGAGGTCTTCTATATTTAATCAATGCCGTCATTCCATATTGACATTTGTCGGTTGAGGCTCAATATTGGAAGTGGTTGCAAGACTTTCATATGCTCAAAGAGTTGGTTGTTCAATTCTGGCATTTGTCTTTACTTTGCATTTAATGCTTCTAATACATAATTGCTTTATTGTAATTTCGCGTTAATCCATATATCAGAATCAACTGAAACTCATTAACAAACTGATTAAACATAGTTAGGAATAGTAATGAGTGATAATATGAAACATTCAAATCATAATAAGCGATTTAGATATTATGAACATGGTGTTTTTCATTTTTCAATATATAGATTCGAGTCACAAATCATTGACTCGAGTTACAAGACTGGAGTCACTAATTATGACTGGAGTCATCTTGCTTAGCAATTTGAAAAACACATAAACAAAGGAACAATGACTGGAGTCATCGCATGATGATTGGAGTCATCTAGTTCACAAAAACATCTATGAAGCTCTCTGTATCAATATGATTGGAGTTATTACTAAATGACTGAAGTAATTTATTTTCATAAATCTTTTGAAAGCATCTCTGTAGAGAAATGACTAGAGTCATTGTGAAATGACTGGAGTTATCCATTATTTTTAAAATATCTGAGAGCGCCTGTGTGCCATCATTACTAGAGTCATTATTAAATGACTTGAGTCACTCATGTCCTTAACACATCTAAGAACATCTCTTAACTAATATGACTGGAGTTACTTACGGTTAACTCGAGTCATATCAGTTTTGATAGATAGTCATCGGGTTTAAGTTTAGAAAGACTTTTAATACAGTAAATGACTGGAGTCATTAAGTGACTGACTGAAGTCACATTTGACTGTTGGAAAAATGTTAAGTTTGAAATTCCCTTTGTTGATTGGAGTCATTCAACTTCAAAACTTTTTGTAATAAAGGACTATGACCTATGACTAGAATCATATCAATATATGATTGAGTTCAAGGGACGATAACTTGAGTCACCTTTTCTCAGAAAAAGTGGTTTTTGAATAAGAGAATTTTTAACAATGAAAAAGTCTTGGACTCAGTTTAATAACGATATTTTAATTTACAATTGTCAGTTATCATCAAACCACATAGAGAGCTAACATTCTCCCCCTTTTTGATGGACAACATACTTTTATAACTCATTTAAACAAAGTATAGGTTATATAAATTCAAAATGAGTGCATAAGTGAAAGCATACTGTAATGCAAACAGAAATGCATAGGGTGTAAAAACTGTAAAACAACTAAAACAATGTTTATTCATTTCGGAGAGCTCAGAGATCTTTTTTTCTCCCCCTTTGTCATCAGGCAAAATGGGAGGATCAGAGGCTAGGGAAGCACGAAGGGCCTGAAGAATGGGTAGAGGAGAGTAGACAGTGAGAGATAAGGATGGAGGAGCTGAGGAAGAAGAGCTGGGTACAATGGAGGGAGGACAGGGATATTTAGATGGGGAAATAGAAGAGGCAAAAGATTTCTCTTCAAAGAGATCAGCAGTGTCTCCAGATGGTAAAATCCTCACTATGGAGATCTAAAAGGCATGCACGGCTATAGTAGGGGGTGCAGATAGCATCTATGGGGTAGTGAAGATAAGAGGTGTGGAAAAAGGAATGGTGGGTAAGAGATAAGGTGGAGATTGGATAGGAGAATGAGGAGGGGATGAAATCGCTCTTGAGGGGGGCCAATGGGAGCTTGAGGCTGAAGTACTTAGAAAGCTTGGAGTCCAGGTGTAGATATAGAGAATGCATGCTCTTAAAGTGAGCTCCAAGATCTTCAAAGTGTCCTTCTAGATTCTCCATCTTCTCATCCAAGGAGTCAAGCTTCTCTCCTTGGTCATCCTGTACTTCAACCATCTTCGAGCCTTCATGCTTCTATCAAAAGCATAGTTGAAAAGATGATGGCTCAGACCTTTGGGATACTTCAAACCACCCTGATGCCCAATACTATGAGTTGACAGACAAGATAGAGGCTGTGACTGGGTTCCAAGGGTCTCAACTAGAAATGATTGGGCCTTTATAGGCTTTGAGACAGAAGCTCTAGACCTTGAAAGGGTTCTAGACTGTCTTAACCCTTGTTGGAAGGAGATCTTCATAACATTTAATTGGACTTGACCAAATGGAAGGGACTTAACTAGTTTTCTATATAGATCAAGATACTAGACTTTATTGGCATAAAGGAGAAGATGGTCCAAATTTTGAAATAGGATTGGTGAAGATGAAGAAGACTCAAATCTGAACTTTTTCATCTCTTGATAGATCCAGTAGCCTTGAAAAGCAATTTCTCTATCAGTGAGGCAAAAAGACCATAGCCTCTATTATTGAAATGAGTATAATTTCTGTCTATTTGAACAAGGTTTTTGGAATAAATGTACTAGATAGCCTTGTATAAGAGTGGCATATAGACAATAGAAAATTTGAGACCTCTTATAGCTCTCTAGGTCTAAGAATTGTGAATAATTTTTCAGCATTGTATTTAATTTTAGGGACATAAGGTAGATTTTCAATCATCAAAAAGGAATTTATGATGTCAGCAAAAATGATGATTTGTTTGCTTCTTACTGAAGTAAGACACTTATCCTTTATGATGTTTCCATGTTTGTCTAATACACTAGTCATAGACATGTTAAAATAGAACTGTCTTACTAGATTTGGACTATATAGAGTATTAATGGATAAAAGGTTTCTAAAAGGTTCTAGCCAAGGAGATAAGTCAAGATTGCACTCACCCTTTAGCTTGGCCAAATCCAAATATATCCGGCATGGTCTGAATCTGAATATGCCACAAGTTACTCACCTTGTCCTTTGCAAAACCATAAGCTAAGTCCTTCTGTGTCTGCAAGATATCTGAATATCCTCTTCATATGTTAACATGAGACTCTTTGGGAGTTGATTGGAATCCTGCACAAATTCCCACACTGAACTAAATGTCAGGACGACTTGCTGTCAAGCAAAGTAATGATTCAATCATTCCTCTATATCTTGTGATATTGAACTCTTTTCCTTTATCATTACATCCAAAGCAGTGGTTGAACTCATTGAATTGTCAGCTCCATTACATTGGTTCATATCATACTTCTTCAGAAGATCCCTTAGGTATTTGGTTTGAGATATGAAGATGTCATTCTTCTTTTGCTTGATTTGCAGACCAAAGAAGTAGTTCAACTCACCCATCATTGATATCTTAAACTCTCCCTGCATTATCTTAGAAAATTTTCACACAAAGTGACATTAGTAGCTCCAAAAGTAACATCATCAACATATATTTGGATAATTAATAAATTATTTTTCTTGTTTCATTTTATGAAGAGTGTTGTATCCACTTTACCTCAAACAAATCCTTGATCAAAAAGGAATTTGATAAGTCTTTCATACCAAGCTCTAGGAGCTTGCTTAAGGCCATACAAAGCTTTCTTAAGAGGAAAGACATGATCTGGATGATGATCATCCTGAAATCCAGGGGGTTGTCCATAAACTTCCTTTTGGATAAAACCATTAAGAAAGACATATTTCACATCCATTTGATAAAGTTTGAATCCTTTAATGCATGCAAAGGCTAAGAGAACTCTTATGGCTTCCAATCTTGTTACTGAAACATAAGTTTCTTCATAATCAATTCCTTCTTCTTCATTATAGCATTTTGCAACCAATCTTACCTTGTTATAAATGATGATTGCAAATTCAACTCTTTTGTTCTTGAATACCCATTTAGGTACCAAATGTCAAACTTGATTTCATTCAAATTGATGTAACTCTCTTTGCATTGCTATCACCTAATCTTTATCTAGAAGGGCTTCTTTAATTGTAGAGGGTTCAACTTTGAAATGAAAGTAGAAAAAGTAACTTCATTCAAGGTACTTTGTCTGGTTTTGTTTGCAAGGATTTTCCAGAGTTTACCAAAACATAAGAAGTTTTTGAAATAGATTGATTTTGAACAATGAATTTATCATCATTACCCAAAGATTTGTTATACTTGGTTTCACAGAATACATCATTAACTATTCTATAAGCTTTGCTCCTATTAGAATAACTAAGAAATCTACCTTCAGTAGACTTGGGATCTCCCTAAATTCTTCTTACCATTGTTGTGCACAAAGTACTTACATCCAAAAATGTGCAAATGTAGCAAGCGCGATTTGTACATCTCATGGTGTTTTATTTAGCTTCTTATGGAAATATGCCTCATTTGAAATGTAGCAAACCGTACTTATGGCATCAGCCCAAAATACTTGGGAGGTTTGTTTCTCGTTAGCATTGCCTTGCTATCTCAGTAAGGATTCAATTCTTCCTTTCTACAACATCATTTTGTTGAGAGAGGTTGGGGTAGAGAAATTGTGATCAATTCCCATATTATCACAAAATTCTTTGAAGGCGTGATTTTTGAATTCTCCACCATGATCAGTATGAATTCCTGTAATAGAGAATCCTTTCTCTTTTTGGAACTTCTTAGAAAAAGTAACAAACTGATCAAATGCTTCATGTTTAAATGATGAAAACATAGGCCAGGAAAATCTTGAGAAATCATCAACTATGACTAAAGTATATAAATTGTCAGCAAGGCTTTTTACTCTAGCCGGTCCAGCTAGATCCATATGGAGTAGTTGAAGAGGCCTATTAGTTAAGATTTCATTCTTTGATTTAAAAGATGATTTGGTTTATTTACTATAAAGACAAACATCACAAATAATGTCATTTTTAAGACTAAATTTTTGTAAATCAATAACCAAATCCTTTTTCAGTAACTTGTCAAGTTGAAACATATTGACATGAGCTAATCGCTTGTGTCATAGCCAACTTTAATCCAAGTGACCAATAAAGCAGTTTTCAAAAATATAGTTAGTGCTAGGAAGATTAAGTGTATAACAGTTATCTTTTCTAGGAGCTCTGAATAAGGCTTTGGTCTTAACATAATTAAGGATAGACTATCCTTGCTGACAATCAAACATTCCTCATAATAAAAAATAACTAAGTTACCTTTATCTGTGCTTTGGCTCACATTAAGGAGGTTGTGGCATAGGGCTTCCACAAGGTAGACATCTGTGATTTAAGTCATTCGTTATTTCCAACTTCTCGAATTCCAGCAATCCTTCCGGATTGGTTTCCACCAAAGGTTACCTTACTGCCATCCTTAAGCTTGATTGTGGCAAACTTGGACTGATCCCCCATCATGTGTCTAGAGCAGCCATTATCAATGTACCATTTGTCGGATTTTGATGCTCTAAGATAGACCTGCAAAATACAAAAGATCAAGTCTTAGGTGCCTATCTTTTCTTGGGTCCTTTTGGGTTAGTTTTTGTCTTAATAGCCTTATAGGATCCTTTAGGAACCTTTTGATAATTTCCTATAGGCTTACTCAATCTGTCCTTTTTATGAAAGAAGGAAGAAGTAGTATGACCTTTACGATTGCAATAGTTGCAATGTGCATAAGGATTTAAAGAGTGAATTGATTTTCAAAAATAATTTAAATAATTATTTTCCTAGTCTTCTTCTTTCCTTTTTTATCAAAGTCAGATTTGTAACCAATACATGTCTTCTTGTTAAATTTTGGTTCTTCAAAATCACATTAAGCATTTCATTGCCCTAAGTGAATTTCTCAAGGGTTTTTGTAAGATAAACATTTCTTTTCTCCAAAATTTGACAATTTTCACAAACGGTTTTACAAATGTTTTCACAAATAGGAGAAAATGGGAGGAGACGAATTTTGAACCCGTTCTTCAAGAGTTTTTATTTTTTCTTTTTGAAGCAAGAAGTTCTTTAACGAGTTTTTGAAATTCATCATGAAGAGAATTATATTCAATAAGTAATTCATCAAAAGAAGGTTCAATGTCTTTACCTATTTGCTTTCAGAATTCTCTTCTTGAGCTACTAGAAAAATATTAGCTCTTTCTTCTTCATCTAGTTCATCCTCATTAGATGAACTATCTCATCATATAGCTGAGACGTAAGCCTTTTTTCTTGAACTTAGAGAACTTCCTTTTGTCCTTCTCCTTGTTCTTCAGCTATGGGCATTTTGATCAGAAGTGGGAAGGCTTCTCACATCCGTAGCATATGATCAGCTTTTTAGGCTCATTGCTGAAGCTACCCTTGTTAAGCCTCCGGAATCCTTGATCCTTCTTATAGAATCTTTTGAACCTCCAGACTATCATCCCGACCTCTTCATCACCATCATCATCATCTATAATTGTTTTTCTTCCTTGACGGTCTTAAGAACGATTCCCTTATTTTTGCTGTTGATCTCATCAAGTTTTTTTTATTCTGAACTTGAGCTTGCCTTTACACTTAGATATGTAAATGAAATATCACTTAGAGGGGGATGAATAGGTGATTTAAAAAATCTTTTTCAGATTTACTCTAGAAAAAGAAGAAATAGAGTATGAGACATATAGAGACACAAAGAGTTTATACTAGTTCTGTCTAACTGTTTGACCTACATCCAATCCCCATATCCATTGGGTTTTTCACTATCTCACTATCACAAATACAATTACACGCTCGTACTTAAGATGGTCCTCTTTCACTAGGACTCACTCCCCCTTACAAGTTCTAATCGTACCCCACACTCAAGGTTCCTCAACCTTGAGATTAAACAGATAATCAAATATTAATCAAGTGTTTAAACTCCTCACTGAGTAGATGAAACGATAAACACTGAAGTACAATATCTCACTATCACAAATACAATTACACACTCGTACTTAAGATGGTCCTCTTTCACTAGGACTCACTCCCTCTTACAAGTTGTAATCGTACCCCACACTCAAGGTTCCTCAACCTTAAGATTAAACAGATAATCAAATAATAATCAAGTGTTTAAACTCCTCACTGAGTAGATGAAACGATAAACACTAAAGTACAATGATATCCGAAGATATTAACTAGTTCAAGTGAAACAGAGAATTGCAATAATGTCGAATTAATTGCACAGAGTTTCGGTAGTTAGCGAATTAAATGCTTCATGCGTATATACTAGCTTTCATAGATGACCGTTGAGGTTGTGGAGATAATCGTTGAGAAATATTCATATTTCCGTTAGACTCAGAATGTTTTCCGTTAGACTAAGTATTCCTGCTTTTGTTACTTTCGACTCATCGTTATTAGCAAATCCCCTTTTGTTTGAATGGAAGTTGACTTATGAAGATGGTGATATTCTTTTGCTAAAATGGGTACCAACGACAAAGTTTATTTTATACTACTCTGATGTTTATTCCATGCACAGCTCTGTTTTCTGCTTTGCAATAAATGCCTTTGACACATGAGTTGCTTTATAATGCATTTGGTTTAATTCTTCATTTGACCAACTAAAATCACTAGCAAATGCATCAAAAACATCTTAGGAAAAATTCTTAATAATAGTGGAAAGTAGTAGAATAAGATTTGTTCATTTGAAATCACATAGACGAAAACTCATCATTTTCATTCACAAGAACTCGAGTTCAAAATAATGAACTTGAGTTACCAACTCAAGTTGACAATAAAGAACTCAAGTTTGTTTTCTTTAACTTCGAATACTTTTGTTTTATTAAGAGAATAACTCGAATTGAAAACATAAGAACTCAAGTTGAAGTTCAAGGATGTGAAAACAAGCATTTGGATTCTTAAAAACTCGAGTTGTAAAAGCTCAACTAGAGTTATCAACTTAAGTTCTTATACAAAAACTCTTGTTGTTAACATCTTGCTCAGTTCACAACCTTTACAGGTCAACAGAATTCGAGCTGACAATCCAAGAACTCGAGTTTGGAACTCGAGTTTTTCATAATGAAACTCTAGTTCCTCAGGCTTTTTATGATTTGAAAATTGAGAATGAGGCATATAATTAATCCATGAACTTGAGTTCATTACTTATGAACTCGAGTTTTAGAGCATGAACTCAAGTTGATGAGAAAATGACAATCGTTGAAAATCATTTCAAAAAAAGAACTTGAGTTTTTTAACTAAGAACTTGAGTTTATAGCTTTGCTGACTTAAGATTGATTTGTAAAGAGTCTTAGAACTCGAGTTGATAAAACATGAACTTGAGTTGTCTTTAAGTCAATAAGTTGACAAGTGTTATGTTATCATCAAAACTCAAATTGAGAATTAACATTCTCCCCCTTTTTGATGATGACAACATTTGTAAAGATATTTTAGAAATAATAGAGGAATTCAAAACCTTTGAATCAAGATCAAGATGCAGAAATTTTCAAAACAAAAAATCACTTGTATTACCGATAAAGAGTTTTGTGATACATAGTGCAACAGTACAAGCGATATAGGATATGGATGTTGAATCAAAAGGCAAGACGGTAAGTATTGAACAGTAAGGCCTACTAGAGTATTGGGTGAACTCTAGAGGAGTTTTGTAATAATTTAATTTAATTATGATTAATTGAATGTATATTATTAATATAGTTCATACTAGATATTTTTGGATGATTGTATTGCTAATATCCCAGAAGGGATTAATTCTGATACTTAACCAAGACCTGTATGTCTATCTTATCAATACTCATTCGTTCAAACCAATATACATGCTTTGTTGTGTTGTTTATTACAGTAAATATCATAAATTAGAAGAGTGTTACAACATTTCACTTGGCATTAAAATAAACTCATAACAATTTTTATTATGATTTAGTGAATGGCACAAATCAAAGAGCAAGTGAGTTAGCATTGCCATCTCAATCAATCAAATAGGTAAGGATGAATGATTGATATGAATGCAGCCCGACCCATTAAAGGAAGAAACAAGATGACAAACGAAGGAAGGAGGTGATGATGAAAAATTCTCAGAAGCCAAGTTTGACTGTAACATCATCAGTGGGAGTTATGGCGGAGGAGGCAATATAGTGAGCCAGCGAAAGAAATACCTCTAAGAGGTCCTTTCAATTAGGGGTCAACCATTGTTCAAAGAAGATCCTTTTAAACCAGAACCTCCTCTGCTGTGTTTCACCAAAGAATACTTGAAAGATATAATCTTGGGACTTCAAGATGGATTAGTGATAACCGAAATCCTAGGAAAATGCCGAGTTTAAAAGATTTTTGTGGATGCCGGAAGCTCAATAGATATCATCCTCTGGGACGCCTTTAAGAGAATGAGTTTTGATCTAGAGGATTTAAAGCCATGCAAAACATCAGGTTTAATGGAGAAGACATGCGTCCAAAGGGATATATTGAGCTTAAGCTAACATTAGGGTCCAAAGAGACCTTCAAGACTGAATGAGTAAGATTTATTGTGGCTGACTTCCCTTCTTCCCACAACATCATACTGGGCAGATCAACTATCCACAACTGGGATATGTTAGTATCAAAAAAACACTAAAAGTTGAAGATGATGAGCAATAAAAATAAAGTGAGCAACAAAACACCAAAAATTGGGATATGTTACTATTCAAGGAGATCAGAAGGAATCTCGACAATGTTACTTCTCTACAGTGAAAAATGGCGAGCCTGGATCTTCTTCCTCACAACGAATACTCAGAGGTGGAGGAATAAACAAGGGTCTCCCACAACAACTAGGGAAACCAGTGAATGTGGTTGAACTAGACATACGAGATGATGTTGAGCTCATTAAAGCAGAACTTGAAGGTGAACTCGTTGATTTCGTCTTAGGAGCTGAACCAAGGGAAATAACCAAGATCGGCAAAACAATGGAAAAGGGGGAACGAGTCAAGTTGGAGGAACTATTGCTGAAGAACAAAGATATCTTCGCCTAGAAATCATTTGAAATACCAGGCGTGGACTATGATTTTTTCTGCCACAAGCTGGCAATTAACTCGGCATTAGTACTCGTGGAATAGAAGAAGAGGAAATCGACCCGGACAGAAGAGCAGCCCTAGCGGAACATGTGAAAGAATTGCCGGATGCAGAATTCATCCGTGAAGTACAATACACTACATTGTTGTCGAATGTGGTCATGGTTAAAAAACCAAGTGGCAAATGGAGAGTGTACACGGATTATACCAACCTTAGCAACGTGTGCCTTAAAGACGCATTCCTTATGCCCAATATAGACCAACTGCTACAACTCATCCGGATTTCAACTGCTGTCTTTCATGGATGCTTATTCCGAATATAATCAGATTGCCATGTATCATGACGATCAAGAAAAAAACACCTTCATCATGGATAAGGCCAATTATTGCTATAATGTGATGTCGTTTAGACTAAAGAATGCTGGAGCTATATACCAGAGAATGATGAACTGAGTATTTGAAGATCAACTTGGCAAAAACGTGGGAGTTTACATGTATGACATGATCATCAAATCAACAGATCACGCAAATCATGTCCGAGATCTACAATAGACGTTTGACAAACTTTGAGCTCACTGTATTCGCCTGAATCCAGCCAATTGCACATTCAAGGTTCCGGTGAGAAAATTCTTGGGATTCCTCCTAACCAATAAGGGAATAGAGGCAAACCCAGACAAGTGTCAGGCCGGGTTAGATATGGCGGCACCACACAACAAAAAGGAGGTGTAACAGCTTACTGAGAGATTGGCAGCCTTAATTCTTGCCGAAATCGGTAGAAAATGCTCTTCCTTTCTTCAAATTGTTGAAGAAAGAGGCACATGGTGGATGGAATCCAGAGTGTGAAATAGCTTTTAACAAAGTAAAGAAATGTTTGGCAACCCCCTGGTCTTGTCAAAACCAAAACCTAGCGAAGACCTAATTCTTTATTTGTCGGTTGGTGAGGAGGCTGTAAGTGTTGCACTGGTAAGGGAGGTGGCAACTGAGCAAAAACCAGTGTACTTTGTTAGCCGTGCTCTCCAAGGCTTTGAGTTGAAATATCAGAAACTCGAAAAAATGGCTTTTGCTCTTCTTACCATGGCCAGAAGGCTCGCCCTTATTTCAAAAGGCACCAAATAATCGTCATAACCAGCCAGCCGCTCCACAAAGTTCTACATACACCGAACCTAGTCGGACGAATGATTAGTTGGGCCATAGAATTATTCGAGTTCAACATCTCATATGAGGTTTGACATGCAATAAAGCTGCACGCTCTAGCTGACTTCATCATGGAATTGACTCCAACAATAGGAGCAGAAGGGGGGAATCACGAAGCATGGAAGGTGTTTGTCGATGGCTCCTCTAATGCAAAAGGGAGCGGGGCAGGAGTCATTGTTGAAAGCCCGCAAGGAGTTTCCATTGAGCACTCCTTACCACTAAACTTCAAAACCTCCAATAATAAGGCTGGGTATGAAACAGTTTTGGCCGGTTTGGCCCAGGCAAAAGAGAATGGGACTAAAAGAATATACACTTATCAACTGATTCCTAACTGGTTGTGGCACAAATTAATGGGACTTATGTCACCAAAGGACCCCTACTGGTAAAGTACCTAAGGAAAGTGAAGGAAGCTATGGCCGAATTTGATGAAGTCACTGTCAACCATATCCCAAGAGGAGAAAACAGGAGGGCATATATTTTGTCTAAATTGGCAAGTATGACAAGCCCGGGACATCACTGAACAATAATCCAACAAAACATAACAGAACGTAGTTGCAACATGTTTATCTTGGCAGTTGAAGACTAGCGGAGACCGATTCCGAATCACTTAGAAAAGGGGATCATCCCGGACAATTCAGTTGAAGCAAAGCACTTGGTAACAACAGTGATGTACACAGTGGTAGAAGACTAGCTATACCGAAGGGGCCTCCACTCCCCGATGTTGAAATGTTTAAACCCAATAGAAGCCGAGTATGTGTTAACAGAGATGCATGAAGGAATGCACGACTAACAAATGGGAGCTAAGGCTTTTTCCAGGAGGCCTTCTAGGCGGGATTTTATTGGCCAATAATGGAGACCGACTCTATTGACCATGCATGAAGATGTGAAAGATTCCAAAAACATGCCCGAATTATTTGGCCATCACCTACCGAGCTGAAATCCATATTGCCCCGTGGCCATTCTATAAATAGGGCATGGACCTCTTAAGACCATTTAAACTAGCCCCAAGGCAATTGAAATGGCTCAGAGTAGCAGTCGACTATTTTACCAAATGGATTGAGGCCAAGCCACTAACAACTATTATGGCAGCACAAGTACAAAGGTTTGCGAATGAAGCATTATATCACGATTTGGCATCCCCGCCAAAGTTGTAATTGATAATGGAACTCAATTTATTGACAAATGCTTTTGAAAGTTGATGTCCAAGCTCCATTTTGCTTTTGTAAAGCATACTCAATCATTACAAGCTGAGGCCGTAAATAAGATTATTGTCGATAGACTAAGAAAGCGAATGACTGAAGCAAACACCGATTGGGTGGATCAACTATATCTCGTACTATGGGGATACCAGACCAGCATGCAAACATCAACCCGAGAAATGCCTTTCAGATTGACCTACGATGTGAAGCAATGATTCTAATGGAAATCAGACAATCGTCGTGGAGAAAAGCAACGGTTCTGCAAGAAGGGGAACTCAACAACAATGAGCAGCTAGCCATGGAGCTAGATCTCATATATAAGGTTAGGATTAAGGCACATTGCCAAGATATAGCCACTAAACAACTCATTGCGGCAAAATACAATCACAAAGTAAAGCCTCAGTCATTCGAAAGAGGCAATTTCGTACTTCGCAAGGCAGATATCGAAAATAAAAATGCACAAGATGGAAAGCTAGCAGCAAACTAGGAAGGCCTTTACCAAATTCAAGACAAGATAGGTTAGGGAGCCTATGTTTTAGAAACTTTAGGCAAGAAAGCAATAAAAAGGACAAGGAATGCAAATAAATTGAGAACATATTATGACAAGAGATGCCGACCTCTTACAAAATAACCAAGTTCGGTAAAAAGATTTGCAGTATAAGGAACCTGGATCATTTCCCACGGAATTACAGTAGGTTTAAATAGAAACAGGAAAATAGTAACACAATGGGGGGAGTTTTTTAATACAATTAAGAATGAAAGCAAAATGAAACAGTTAAGGAAAACGATATTAATTAGACTAAAAACGACTAACTCAGAATTAGGAATTCCAAAACCTTCATCAAATTAAAATAATACACCAAACTCGTGATTGATTCTGAACAAACCAAAATCTCTACGTTTGACCAGAAATTCCCTCCACTGAACGATCGTCCAGAATATATTCAGAACAGTGCCGTGTCACTGAGCAATCACCCAGTAATCACTTAAACCCAGTTCGAAATGTGTCCTTGGGATAAATCAATCTGGGTTTTTGATTAAAAACCCAATCCAAATTCAAAAATCGGATCCGATAAAAGAAGACAGAAACGAGTTTAGATGTTACCAGTTAAGCGTGAGTCCTCTGGAATACGAAATCCTTAATCCATGGGTTAATCAGAGAGGCTTAGCAGAGCATGACTGGGCAAAACAATGAAGAACAGATGAAGAACATGAAGAACATCTCAGAGAATTTAATTAAAACGTTTTTAATCCAATAACAATGTAAAACGTAATAATGTGTTGTTTGCAGCCACCATACAATTTTCCTTATACAGGAAGGATGAATCAAGATGACTAACAATGAGGAATCAATCCCCTAATCATAGGAAAACTCTAATCAATATGAAATCTCTAATAAATTAGGAAACTTCTAATAATTGGTCCTTTTATTACAAAATTCGTCCAAAATAGAAATCCAGCAAAAGGGGTCTGTCTTTAGCTCCAATTTCGACCATCTTCTTATCTAAATCAGCCTTTGAGATCTTCATAACAATTGTAGCTCTCTGAATCATTTGAAATACGAAAGAACAATGAGGCTAATCCGATATCTAGATCAAAAGTTATGACAAAAATGGTGAAGTATTGTAAATCTGGAATTTTATTACCAAAAACGAATTTAACCTAATTAAAAAGCTTAATGTCCAATTCAGTAATAAAATCCATTATTTCTCAATTAAACAACCCTAAATTATTAACCAAGAGATAAAAATAAGTAGAATAATATTCAATTATCATATTACAGTTGAATGTCGAGTTCCATATAAAACAAAACTCTGCTACGACTAAACATATGTCAGTTAGATGTCGTGTTTTGTGTTATGATTATTTTGTTTTATGCATTATTTTCCCTTATCGTTGTTCAATTTTTTACCACTGCCGTTAGGGCAAGTTATTGATGAATAAAGAAAGCAGTTCTCATTTATGAACCAACTTGAAAATGATCAACCTAGTTTGACACGAAGGAAATTCAGCCTTTAAAACAATGAGGCACTATTACGCTGGAGGTACCGAGGTAATCTAACCCGACCTTACCTATTATAAAGATTTGAATTGTGATGCATTGCAACGAAACTCCGGCGTGATTCAGTGAATTGTCATATGGACACTAATCAAGTCAAAATGTTTAAGTTCTTATTTGAAAATTAAGTCCCGAACATGTAACATTTGGATAGCACCTCGAATTATATTTTTGGTTAAGAACTAGTATTAAGATGATGTTATAAATCATTATTTACATTAGTATGTCTGATTAATGATATCAGAAGAATATTTTAGCAGCATCTGTGCAATATATTTTGACTTTGACCGAGTTATTGAATAGAGCCTATTAAACTTCCAGGTTCATGCTATAATTTGTGAACATACTTCAAAACGTGTCAAAAATCGCAATATGAAAAGACAAAGACGGAATGGTCAAAATAACTTCATTCATTACCAATTCAGATTCCAATTGACCTAAAGACTATTACTTTAAAAGAAATTGCGAATTTAACCCGGGTAACATTTACAAAATAGAAAACATCCAAACATCAAAAAGAGGTCAACGAGCCCGACATAAAGGGAAGCTAAGTCATCCACAACCACGAATGCCTAGTACCCTTCAAGGTTGGACGAATCAGAGCTAAGACCCTGGCTGGCCAAACAATCCTTCTTCCATAGGAGCCGCCAAGGATATTTCCTGCTCACCATCTTGGCCTTGACCACCGTCAGCTTGAGATGCCAACTCATTGCTTCGAGAAGGAGGTACCAGGACGAATTGGCCATCTTCGACCATAGCTTTGAAGTGTGCCTTATCAAGGGCCACATCTTTATCCAGGTTAAGGATTTGAACTTGATCCAATGCATTGTTGAAAGCATTCGATGCCGTCTCCACTACCAGGTTCTTGAGCCGGGTTATCTCAGCATCAACAATAGCCAGCTTGGTCTTGTCAGTGGACAAATCTGCCACAACATCCTCATTTTAACTTAGAGACTGATCAAGGACCTCCCCAGTGTGAGCTCGGCCTCCCAAGCGATGGCGAGTTCAACTTGCACTTTAGCCAGCTCTACGTGGGTTGAATCCCTCTTAGTCGTGGCCTTGGACAGCTCCTCCACTGCCCTATCCCGCTCCTCCTCAGCTTTCTCTCTTTGGGAAGTAGCGGCCTCTCTCTCAGATCGAGCATGGCTAATCTTGGTAAAGGCCAGGTAATACTTATGCTTTAGCTGCACATAAGCATCGATAATGCCAACCACCTTCATAACATGCCGTTGGATGTCCACCAGCTCTTGTACTTCAACATCCGACAAGTCGGTTGCCTTGAAATAATTGGTGGGAGCCTTTACTACATGGGCCATCTCAGTTGTGACACCCTCAGTCCAAACATCCCCACAAGAGTGAAAATAATGTCTCAAAGGAGGTGGAGGAAGAGGTGGTGGTGGAAGAGCCTGAGAAGACGTTGGAATGGAAGATGCCGGGATTCTTGCGAAGTCTGAGACCGAGGACCCCTTCCTGGTCTTTGCCCACTTCCAAGCAACCAAGTTGTCTAACAAATCAATAGATGAGGCTCCAAGGGCTAGAGAAGCCCTCTTCTGGCTCGCCTCGGCTTTCTTCTTGGAGGCTGTCTCAGCCTTCTTGGTAGCCTGGACATGATTGGCCAGCTCATGGTATCCCGCTCTTTTTCCCATCTTCAAATTTGCAAACAAGACACAAACACTTGTTATTATTCACATAACATAAAAAGGAAATAAAAACAAGTATTGACAGATGCCCTACTTGATGGGGGAAACAACTCGTCAACTGACTGCTTGATAAAAAATATGGCATCTACAATGCCATTAGTGTCGACATGATTGACCAGGAGAATTATCCGATGCAATTCTTTCTCTTCTTCGAGAGAAATGTTTCTACGACTAGAAGATGGAAGTCTATTTTTGCTCATGGAGTCATGATTGGAGAAGAAGACTCCAAAGAACAGATATTAAAGAAACTACATAATATGCATAAAGACAAGCTAAAAAGGGAAACAATTCCAAAAACTACCCAAAATGTAGAAGTCTAACAGACCTATTAAAACCCAAATACAAATCCCAGAAGAAGAACTAGATGAAGATCAAAGGAGTGCAAGAAAGAACGGTGCAAATACCTGTTTTCAGATAAATTAAACGTAACGGGAATGCACGAGCTAAATCAGAGGAATAGGCGGTAGCATAGAAAGCTTCTTTCGCAAACAATGGCTAAACGTTCAAACGAAAGAATAAGGGGAAATGAACACTTATAGAGGGGGATTTGAAAAGACTATTCAAAATGGAGGAAAGATGAAGCGTTAGAGCCTAAAGGGCCCAAAGGAGGCAAGTTGACATGGTAGAAGAGACATGCACATTAAATGCGCACAGTACAGGTATTTAATGTGCACGATTGACAATAATGGTAATACAGCCGTCTCCATGACCTTAGCAGTTAGACGTCGTTAACTGTCAGGGTAGGTGATGGCATACACAATCATGATACAACGAGAAACTGAATCGACAACCCAGGTCATCAATACATCAAAGCCACACTGGCATACTCAAGTAACGACTCCTGACACCAAGACTGGGATAGCAGACCAAGTCGGCCTTGGTTCTTATTCAATATGCACAAACTGGACACAGGGACACAATGGAAACCAACCCTTGCCCACGCTCTTTCAAATTGAGAGCAATACGGCACCGACTTATAAGAACATCTTGGTAGATCAATTGTCGGTAGGCAAAGGCTCGAATCACAAAACACAACGCCAATTCAAAGAAAGCTCAGAACCCCAAACATTGACAGACAAGAGCACGGATGGCAGAATACAATAATAATTCATACAAGCATGGGCAAGACGAGTTTAAATCACTGAATTCTGAGATGAATAAATCCTGGGTTCCGAAAGATAAATTCATCCAGGTAGATAGAGGCCTGAACCACCAGGCTGGGGGGTAACTGTTATGGATTCAAGTAAAAGGCCTACTAAGAGTACGACCCAACAAGTAACAACCCGTGTCAAAGATCCATATTGGATCTTAACAACCAAACCAAGATCCTGACTCATTAGTTATAATGAGGATCTTATCTATAATCATGACACATATTTTGGATAATAATCCAAGACCACAGGTAAACATTTAAATAGGGTCTAAACCTTAACAAGGTACACACACTCTCTCTACTTTAGAATTGTTGTCGTCACTATGTGTTAGTTCTCTATGTGTTTTGATGATAATTGACAATTGTAAACACAAGTTGATGTTTGTCTTTGGTAAGTTGAAAAAATTACTGTCAAAGGCAAATTCGAGTTTTGGAAACAAAACTTGAGTTTTGACTTGACAGAGAGTGGTTCAATTTTAATAAACAAAGACAAAACTCTAGTTTCCATGTGGAAACTATAGTTTTGGTCTTATAGAGAGCACTCCAAGTTTTTCGTCAAGACAAACTCGAGTTTTGGTTTGAAAATTCGAGTTTAAACCATACAGAGGCTCTTCAATATTTTCTAAAGAAATGCAAAACTCCAGTTTCCATTTGCAAACTCGAGTTTTGATCATATAGAGAGCCATTAAAGTTTCTAACTTTTGAAAACTCCAGTTTTGGTTAAAAACTCCAGTTTTCATTTTATCTAAGTTTTTCCAAGTTTTGGGAAAACTCGAGTTTCAGTTTGGAAACTTGAGTTTTGACTTGACAAGAAGTTTTCATATCTTAAATTTTTTCAGACACTAGTTTTGAAATGGAAACTCAAGTTTCTCACTTGGCTCAGATTTTCAAATGTTTTCATGTTAAATGGAAACTCGAGTTTGATTTTGGAAACTCGAGTTTTGGTCAAGCAGAGAGCATCACTATTTTTCAACATCTTCAAAACTCAAATTTTGGTTTGGAAACTCTAGTTTTGAATTAACACAGATCTCTCTAAGTTTTAACTTTTAAATGGAAACTCGAGTTTGGTTTTCGAAACTCGAGTTTTAGCTAAGCAGAGAGCGTCGTTATTTTTCAATGATTTCAAAACTCCAGTTTTAGTTGAAAACTCTAGTTTTGGACATGGACTCATTAAAAATTCAAAACTCGAGTTATCATTTGCAAACTCGAGTTTAGTCTTCATTCAAAACTGTGTTCCAAAACACAAATCGCGACAATCCTCTCTAGAAGAAGGAAACTTGAGTCTTGATATGGAAACTTGAGTTTGAACTTAAGTGCACAATGACAAGCTCCAGTTTTGATAAACAAACTCGAATTTGCATCGCTGGTTTTTAAAATTCAAATCTGACGAATTTGTGAAATCTTTCTTGTTTGATCTTAATACTTCTTATCATCATTCATTAATATTCCTAGCTATGTTTAACTACTTTGTTAGTAAGTTTCAGATGATTTAAAGGATATTAAATGAAGGTTTAAAGCAAACAGCAAAAGTGAACTCAGCACATTAAATGCAAAGTTCAAAAAACTTGTATCCTTTTGGACAATCATTCTACACCCGATTTCCACATCCAGTAATTGCTCTTCCAATGAATTAAAAGTTAAGAAGTCAAGCATAAACATCTGTGCAGTTGGATTAACAAAAGAGTACAGAGAGAAGTAGACCACAGCTTAACCTTATCCTTGCCTAATGAAGGCAACAGTTATATTGAAGATTATAATGGTCATTTAATACTCTCTTTGTATAAATAGAGCAGTATTCAATTCCTCTCTACCAACTAATATGCAGAAAATGAAAAGTATTCAAAGTTTCCAACCACTCTTTGAGTTTTCTTGTGTAAAGTATCTTTTGATACAATTGTACTTCAGTGATTATATGTATTCACTCTTAGAGAGAGTTCATCTATTGTAAATCATTTATTGTAAACAATCTCAAGTTTGGAGACTTGGAGATTGGGGTTATTGATTGCAACTTGTAAGGGGAAGTAAGTTCTAATGAGAAATTACTCTTGAGTTACAGAGTGAGTAATCAATTGTGATAGTAAAATACTCAGAGAGTCTGGGGGTTTGACGTAAGTCAAGAGGTTAGACCAAACCAGTATAAATTGTGTTTTTGCTCTTCTTCCCTATTCTTTGTTATACCCTATTTTTAGTGTCACAAAACAGAGCTTTAGAAAAAAAAATTCAAAATCCCCAATTCACCCCCCTCTCTTGGTGATTAAGCTCCACTTTCACCATGCACACACCCCACCCTCAGGCGAAAGCCATTTGTTCGCACGTGATTCTTGATACTATCAGGTATATAATTTATAGATATATGGGAGAGCCCTTTTGATCTTACATCAAATCACTAGCCCATTGGCTAAATACTCATGTTCTGTAATTTTCAGGAAATATTAATTAAAAAAAATTATAAAAAAAAAGGCGGAGAGAACTTTTCAATTCTAATTTCAACGTGGACGGAGGTAAAATCTAAAACCAAGTTGTTAAAAAGAAAACACACACAAAGATGTCACGGATTTCACAGGTAACACGTTTACTATTAAAATATTAGACTCGCGAAACTCAGTGTCATTAGTCATCACAGGTTTAAATAAAATATTTCCAACACAGTGCAGCGATCGATCGGGAATGCTAAAGACAAGCATAAATATGTTACAAAAACAAGCCCATCTCTATCATATGCTCTTGAGGTCCCAATTCCTTCTCATTCCTCCTTCACTATCTTCTTCTTTAACTCCCCTTTCTCTTTCTTTCAGCATCTGCACTGAGCCCCTCCATGGTCGGAGCTCTTTTCCACCCCCGTGGGAACTCCACCGTTCTTTTCTCATGCAGATCTGATCTCCGCCGTTCCTTCTTGCCGTCCAAACTCACCACGGCGGCGTCACAAATCACAAAGGCCCACTCGTCTTCTTCTTCCTGGGCTTCTCTGCAGGCAGACATTGAAGCTCATATCAAGCAGGCTATTCCCATGAAGGAGCCCCTCGTTGTCTTTGAGCCCCTGCATCATTTGGTCTTCGCCGCCCCACGAACCACCGTGCCGGCGCTCTGTGTGGCGGCCTGCGAGCTCGTCGGCGGCCGTCAGGACCAGGCCTTGCCCGCGGCTTCAGCTCTGCTACTCACGCAAGCAGCTGCCTACACTCATGAACATCTTCCACTGACAGATCGGCCTAGGCCCAAGCCCAAAGGCCACCGTGTGTACGATCCGAACATCGAGCTTCTTATCGGAGACGGATTGATCCCATATGCGTTTGAAATCTTGGCGAGATCCAACGACCCGACCCGAGACGATTCAGATCGGATCCTGCGTGTGACGGTGGAGATCTCACGTGCTGTGGGATCGGAGGGCTTGGCGGAGGGGCAATATCGTAAGTTCCTGAGGACTCAGTTGGATGGCGAAGCGAGCTTAAAGCTAGAGGTCGAGAAGGGCGAAGGTGGGATGCACGCGTGTGGAGCTGCGTGTGGGGCAGTGTTGGGAGGTGGTAGTGAGGAGGAAATAGAGAAAATTAGGAAATATGGCCTTTATGTGGGGATGATGCAAGGATTGTTGCAGGCTGTTGAAAAGGCAGAGAAAGAGAAAGGGTTGAAGAAGGAAATCGAAGAGATAAGGAATTTGGCACTTGAGCAATTGGAATTCTTTGAGGGTAGGAACGTTGAGCTAATTTCTAGTTTCATTAATGTTTGAACTTTTCAGGAATGTTTATGAATTATTGGTAGTGAAATTGGTTAATATATAAATTTGTCCTAATGATATCTCCAACCTTTATGTTTTATGTATGTGTGTATTCTCTCAAAATGTTTGCATTTTTCATTAAAAAAGATAACAATCAATTTTTATTTTTTACCGTTCAATATTAGTTTTAGTTTTTTAATTGTATGAGGTAACATTACGTTTTGAAATTTTGAAGAGATATTGATTTTAAAAAAATCTTATAAGACAACATTGTTATTGGCAAAATTTTTTGAAACAAATTTGTGCTTTAACCAAATATAAAAGCTTCATTGTAAATATAAAGTCATGGAATCGTTTGTAACTTGACATCATTAGTGTTTTCTGTTCTAAATAGAAATTTTAAAAAATGTTTGAAGATTGATGTTGTCATAATATAATATGAATTAAGTAGATAAAAAAAAGAATCTGAAGTTAATACAGTTGGGGACTAGAGTACTACTACAATGATCTATGGTATTGGGCTGTTCAGCCGACAACAAATTGTTTGGGCCGGTTCCCTCTTGAAGTGATAAGAGTAATACCGGGTTGGTCGGTTGGATCCGTTGGGGAAAAATTATATGTTTAGAAAATACTGAGATATTATTTTATGCGTTGCAAATGTCAAATTCTATCGGTTAAGGTTGGGGAAAAAAAAAAACAGGTTGTATTTTAACATTTATATGTTAAACATTTGCATCATAAGTATTTTCTTTGAAATGTTTAAAAAAGAAGACCAAAATAAATTCAGTCTCTTATGATAGTACATTGAAATGAAATACTTAAACTCAATTTTCTTATCCGTTCATGTGCATGTATCATTTATGTATAATTTGCCAACTTTGATGTATCGTATAAGACTATAAGATCAATGAGCTAATTGAGTTTTTGGATCTAATATTCATAAAATCCAATTTTTTTTTAGATATTAATTTTCCATCATTTTTTATTTAACTAAAATTTATAATAATTTAATCTTTTATTTCCAATCAACTACTAAAAATTGTAATTGTATATTTTATTTAGTCCATTAACTTTATGTTTTGGCTAAAAATTTTAAATTTGCTTCAAAGTTTTTTTTTCCATCATTTTTTTTAAAAATTTTAATTTGATCTCTTGGTTCCACAATTTTAGCTTTGTCCAATCTTTTTTTAGGTCGAATGAGCTTTGTTCAGTCTATTCTAATCTAATACATGCATTACGTTTATATTATGGTTGCGAATCAATTAACAACTAACTTTACTGACCATTTAATCAACACTCTTTTCTATATAACATTTAACACTTTAATACCTTTAGTTCAACCTAAACAAGTGAATATTACAAATTAAGAAGTAAAAACTACAGAAATGATAAGTTCAATTAATATTTTAACAAATCTATTTGAGGTTAAAAAAGTAACATTATAAACAAGTTCAATTAGAATTTTAATAAGTTCTTTTTTGCATAAGAACATGGCTTAGAAAATTACCACTCTGGTTCTATTTATAAGTCCATTTTGACCAAAAAAATTTGGTCATATTTATAAGTTTAGTTTTATGTAATAAATGAGATTGTGACAATTTTAACCATATTAATTATATCCATAAAGATAGAGAGAGAAGAAATAGTTGAAAAATATCCAATCATAAAATAAAGGCAAAATTGAAAATTTACATCCATAATTATTGAGATAACTACCTCTCCTTGGTATGTGAAATTTGGTCGAAGTGGACTTATAAATAAGACTAGATTGGTATAAAGTAATATTATAAACAAGTTCAATCAGAATTTTAATAAGTTCTTTTTGGTGTAAGAACGTGGCTTTTATTATATGAAACTATGCTGGGGCTCCTCACTAGACTTGATGCTTTGTTGGTCAGACGTAAATATGGTTGTGGTAAGGGAAATAATATCCCAAGATGTTAAAAAAGAGGGAAACAATATGTTGGCGAAAACGAAAAAGGAAAATCCTGCAATAATATGCGATATATATCATGGCGTCACTTCGATGTGAGATAGTACCTTTTATCCATGTGTAAGAGGTAGAGCTAGAAAATCGGTCGACCCATTTAGGCCATGGCTTGAAAGTTAGAGGAATTAAATGAAATAAGCTCTGCAGGGTATAGCCTGCAATCCTTTTTATGAATGTGTTTATGATACAAAAGAAAAAATTCATTATATTCTTACTCATGAAGTAGAGCCTACTACTCAAAGTGAAATACAATCAAATATCTTTGAAATTGATGATAGTGTCGAAGAATATCACAATAATAATTGTACTAATGTTGTTTAGTGTTATGCTATGTTTTATGTAAGTTATTTATGGATAATAGTTTGTTTTTGATTACGAATTAGTGAATATATTTATTTATTAGATGATTCGTGTTGTTTAG
Source organism: Acacia confusa (assembly GCA_037074495.1). Lineage (NCBI taxonomy): Eukaryota > Viridiplantae > Streptophyta > Magnoliopsida > Fabales > Fabaceae > Acacia > Acacia confusa. Next base: position 13,989,378 of record CM073506.1, read on the forward strand.
ATATTAATTTTGACAACATTTATTTGATAAATTAGAACTTTAATTATTGTAATTTACTAATTATATTTCTTTGGGGGAAAAAAGAGGAGGAAAAATACTTAAAATTTAGAATAGTAAGTTCTAGGCCCTGTAGGGCCGGTCCTAACCTTGTGCTCTCGAGTCGGGTTTTGAAAAACAAATATTTTTCTTACCTTGGGCCCTATAGGGGTGGGAGTAGGCCCTGGCCTTTCAAGGGCCGACCTTGATTCCCAACTCTAGTAAGGGGGCTAACTTCGAAGTGGTCTGAATATAAATGCTTGGTCGGAATTATGGACACACCAGTAGAGAATCTATATTGATACATTAAAAATCTTCACCAAAAGCCACCATTAGTTATTTTGTGACCAGTAATAATAAATTTTTTTTTTTTTGTGGATAATACCAGTAATAATAACTGAGATATGGCTACATGCAATTATTCCTTCTCAATTGGGTTCTTGATAAGATCAAGATAATTGATCCTCCTAAAGGAAAAAGCATTGGCGATTTTTGCTGGAGAAATTCCTTTGATGGAGATTTAGAGTTAAAGTAGCATATAGCACGGTCACTAACACATAACGCTCAATGTTTTAGAACCTATTGACAACAGCTATTGAGGTGTCCTATTCCTAAAAGAGCAAAACTTTTTATATGGAAGGTGTTTAATTTGTGAGGCTAGTACAACACTAAAGGCCAACTTAGATGCCTATTCATGAATGAAGTATATATATGGATGAAAATTTCTTATACGAAATATCGCAAATGGCTGCATTGGGATCATCGATCCTTATATTTCATAAAATATTTCGAAGAGAATTCAAAATAAAGTAAGGCGTCATAGAGTTTTGAAGTGGTTTTTGAAAAGGTTAAAAGATTTAGAATGTGAATTTCTCAAACATTTGATCGACGAGGTATGTGGAGGCAAGCAATTGGAAGATGTCTATTTTCTTTTTAGTTGTCATATTGGAGGACCATGGATGGGAGACATTTTCATCATATTATACATATTTTGAAAAACGTGTATGAAGGTATTATGCAAAGAAGACTAAAGAAAGCATAAATGATAAATGTAAGACTAAACATGGTTGAGATTGGAACAAGAAGAAATTGGTATTGGAGTACAAGGAAACTGGTACATTTATTGCTCCCGTAACTCACACACTCTCTAAGGAAGAAAAAAAAGAAAGGGGTTTGTGTGACTTCCTTTTCTGCAGACAAAATACTATAGGATTAATTTTCAAACATTAAAAACATTGTGTCATCAGTGAAAGACTTGAAGCGTAATGGTTTAAAATACCATGATCACTATCATGTTTTGATGGAGAACTTTATTCTTGTGGCTATATATGCTATTTTACTTAATGATATTTGAGTTACGATCACTAAGTATATTTCTTTTTTTAAGTGTCTTTGCAATAAGTGATGAACCCAAATAAATTATTTTGTCAGGATTGCAAACCCGAACATAGCTACGTTGTGTGAGGATGAGGTTTAGATGTATTTTCCTTCAGTGTTCTTTAACATCATGGTCTACAAAACAACTCACTTAATCAAAGTGGTACAACTATGTGGCCAAGTTTATTTAAGATGAATGTACTTAGTTGAATGTTACATAAAGATATTGTAAGGTTATGTGAAAATTTGGAGTTAGGCAGAGGGTTAAATTGTTGAATGATATATTTGTGATGGGGTTGATGAATTTTTTACCAATTAAAGTTGCCACAAATATTGGATTCTAATGTCTCGGCATGAGGGAAGGGTGAGTGGGGAAGTGATGATGGGCAAGAAAGTTTTTACTATCTCATATCAACAATGGAAACAAGTATACCAACTGCACAACTCTAAGGAGGTTGAAGACTATGTAGACAAGCAAGTGGAGGAGCTTATGTGGGATGACCTCAATGAACTTGAAAGTTAGCAAGCTAAAGCACACAATAAACAATTTTACATCATGGTTGAAAGAGCACATGCGTGAAAACATGTACTTTCTTACACGAGTTTATATCATACATGGGTTCACCTTCTATCTGAGCAAGATGATCGAAGCAAAATGCAAAATAGTGATATAACTCTTGTAATTAATACCATATGCACATATCAAGTACAAAAGATAAAAATTTTATCTATGTGGATATGTCATACTTTGAGGTGATTGAGCACATTTAGGAGTTCAATCACATTGGATTTTGGGCTCCCGTTGTTCAGCCTTTAGCTTAACTGCAAGCGTATGGGTCTTCACAAGTAGTTTAATAATATCGTTCCCACGAGGACTAAGGAAAAAATGAGTTAATTATCACAACAACATATTAATTAAAAGTGTTTGTCAAAGGTTCAAAATCAATTCATAAAGCTTTCTCCAATCAAAAACAAATTTTTATATTCTCAAAATATTCACAATCTCTTGTTTCAGTGAAAGAAAATACTCATTAAACTTCAACCTCAATTAAACAATGCTAGGTTAATAGATATTTCTCTATTAATTCTATTAACTCTATTAACAAACAATCCATTTAACTCTTATATTTCTTGTCTCCCACAATTTTACCAATGTTCTATAACCAAAATAGCCTTATTAAGCATCAATTGAACCAAACAATCTTAGTAGTGACCCATCACCATAAGAACTAAGCATGAGATAAAATCAACACATAAATTTCATAATCAATCACGGGTACAAAAAATACTTTCAAGATCGGACAAAAGAGGCATCGTAAGACTGGACTCGCAACCGGTCTTGTTCCAACCGGTATTAGAAGTATATCTTTAAGATCGGACTTAAACCGGTGTTAAATAAGCACTTATAAGACTGAACATTTAAAAACATCAGGTCTTAAAAGTGATACTAAATAAAATTGAAATATTTTTTGCTCGGTCCTAAAACTCAATTTTTAAGACCGGACAAAACTTTAGTTGTTCTTAAAATATCTCATTTTTAAGATCGGACAAAAATAAATGCGCTTTGAAAAATAACGGCTTGTTAGACCAGACGATTAATTATACATGGTCTTAAAAGACTCACTTTCATAATACATCCGGTCTTAAAGTTTAACATTTTAAACCGGACGTATTAAACCATTAGTCTTGAAAGACTAACTTTTAATACAGCACTAATATCAAATATGTTCACCTGACTTTTAAGACCACGCATAAAAGTACATCCGAATACATTCGGTCCTAAAAATTGAACTTTTAAGACCGGCGTTTTTTTTCGATCTAAATTTTCCTGAATTTTTTTGCCTGTTCTGTTCTTCTTGATCATATATACACAAATTCATACCACCCAATTCAGCACATAAAAGGCTATACTTTAAGCTACAAGCTATGAACAATTATGAATAAATTGAATTAGGAAGAAGCAGAATACAAATATTATTGACCATGAGTTACAAATACAATAAGTTACAATAAGATATACAACACTTAAATCAACATATATGCCTAATATTCACCATGCCTTCATTTGATTCCCATCCAATAAGGTAACATCCTCTTTTATAACATGCCCCTTTGGATCAGATCCTGCCACAAAAATAAAACAAGAACAAACTTCATAGAGTCAATGACATTATTTAAAAACATGGAAGGAATATAATAGTGTTAAAACCTTAAAGTTTTCAAAGATTTGTGCAGATGAATATTACCTAACAAATTGACTCTTTTATAAAGGGATATCCTCCCATATTCCTTCTTGATGATCATTTCTTATGCTGGGTTCATTACCTGGTTCATCTTCTTCGTTCATGTCCGGTAGACCCCTTGAAAAAGGAGTACTCTCAAGAAGACCATAATTTGCATGACTTTCCTTATCAATATCGATGACCCTTTTTCCTTGGAGAGCTACAAACCACATTTTATTTGCTTGATCGGTGATATAAAAAACTTGTTTCGCTTGGTCTGCCATAATAAAAGGTTCATCTCCAAAACTTCTACTATTGACATCGACTAATGTAAATCCTAACTGATCGATCTAAACACCATTATTGACATTAACCCACTTGCATTTGAAAATGGGAAATCTAATCACGACATAGTCCACCTCCCAACTCTCTTCAATAACCCCGTAATATGGCATGACTGTCAATTTAGGTCACTTATCTTTCGAACTGGAGAAGTGCATAGATTCAGCCTCTAACATTACACCACTGTTTTGAACGGTGCTCCTATCATCTAGGGACTTCGTGTAAAAATGTATAACCGTTGATCACATACGAATTCCAACTTATGACATCAACCTCAGAACCACGTGCTAACCATTTGATTATCTCAAAAACCCTCAACCTTTGGTTTGAACCAGTTTGCAAAAGTTCTATTATGCTCCTTAATCAACCTTTGTTCAGTCATTCAGGGATTTTCTTTCCTTACATCTTCTTTATGTGCAGCTATGTTAGCTTGAACTTCATTAACATTATTCAAGATGTATAAGTGGACTTGTGACAATTCATCAGGATCCACACTCTTTACTGAAGCCTCTCGTCTACCCCCTTTAGCATGGTGACGTTTTGGAAGCCCGATATGTCTTATTTTGGCCAAAAAATTTTGACAATTTCATGGCCTCTTCAGATACATACTTCTAAACAATTGATGCTTATGGCCGGTATGCGTTCTTCACATACCCTTTTAGGAATTTCATAGATCTTTCAATTGGGTACATCCACCGTAAATGGACAGGGTCGCACAACTTTATCTCCCTCACTAGTTAAACAATTAGATGAACCATGATGTCAAAAAATGTAGGAATAAAAAGCTTCTCAAGGTGGCACAAGATAAGATATCCTTCATTCTTCAATTCATCTAATTCTTCAATCTCAAAAACTTTACTGCAAATACCATTGAAGAAGAAACAAAGCCTAGTCAAAATGTGTCGAAGATCATACTCGGCTATGCCTCGAATAGCTACTGGGAGTAGTTGTTGCATCAAGACATGACAATCATGAGACTTTTGGCCTACTAATTTCAAGTCTTTCATCAATATAAGCCTCTTAAAATTTGAAGAATACCTCGACGGAACTTTTGTGTCATATAAACACTCACAAAAACTACGTTTCTCATCCTTAGTCAAAGTATAAGAAGCTGAGGGACAATAAGTTATGTTACCATATGGCCTTGGATGTAAGTCTTCACATATTCCCATTTCTTGCAAATCCAATCTTGTCTTTACACCATCCTTTGTACTACCTTGTATGTTGAGAAGTATGCCAACAATACTATTACATACGTTCTTCTCCACATGCATGGCATAAATATAGTGTCTCACATCAAGGTTGTGCCCCAGTCGAAGAATACCGATATTTTTTTCCATATATTTGTTTCTTTTCTACCCTTTATAGTCTTACGTAAGATGACACTTATATTTTTCACCTTTTCATACATTTGCTCCCCAGTCAATGCCACAGAATCATCTTCATACTCTTGGCACCAAAATAGGCTTTCTTTAATTGACAATATGGGTGGCCTTGTCTAAGAAATCTTTTATGTCCAAGATAAATTGTCTTTCTTCCATGTTGAAGTTGATGGTAGCGTGTGCCTTCTTCAAAAACCGAACATGCTTTATGGCCTTTTATACTATACCCTGACAAGTTGCCATATGCTGAAAAGTCGTTTATAGTACAAAATATCATGGCTCTCATTTTAAAGACCTCTTTCTCGAAAGGGTCAAAAACATCGACACCTTCTTCCCATAACTGCTTCAAGTCTTCGATCAAGGGCTGAAGGTGAACATCAATGTCGTTTCCGGGTTGTTTTGGTCTTGAAATCAACATAGACAGCATGATGTACTTTCATTTCATGCATAACATAGGAGATAAGTTGTAAATAATCAAGAGAGTACAGGCCATTCGTGCCATTCGTGCTAAGGGCAAGCCTAAGGTTTCTAGGTTCTTTGCCGAAGGTCGAAAATAATTGATCGATTTTCTTCCATTGAGAAGAATTGGCCAGATGTCAAATCTTTCCATCTGAAATCCTTTCATCTGCATGTCAGCTCAATTTTTTTGCATCATTTTCATTAGCAAACAACCGCTTGAATCTTGGTATGATTGGAAGATACCACAAAACTTTTGTAGGCCTCTTATTTTGACTTGTACCTTGGAGTTTCACATATCAGACAATTCTGCTTCTCTTCTAACTCATTTCTATACAATACGCAATCATTCGGGTATACATGAATCTTTTTGTACTCCATCCTCAATGGATAAAATTTTTTCTTAGCATCATAGTATTGGTGAGGCAACATATTATCATCTAGAAGCATGTCCTTAAAAGCCTCAAGCATTTTAGAAAAACTCTTGTCGCTCCACCCATGACGTTTCTTCAAGCTGACTAATTTCAATACAACGTTCAACAATTGGTATTTTTTACACCTAGGGTATAGTAGGGTCTCTACATCACTGCACATATTACCATATGCATATAATTGATGAAAAGTCTCTTCTCCTACATCACAAATAATGTCCTCTATGCGATCATCCATATCCGTGTTATTATCATCAGAGGTCACTTCCCCATGCCACTTGGCATTTTTTCACCATGCCATACCCATACTATATAATTCTTAGAAAATCTTTGACAAATTAAATGTGTGTGTATAACTTCAGAACTTAGTCGCTTCTCATTAAAACATTATACACAAGGGTAATAAAACTTCTCACTATCATCATTGGCATTTTGTTTAGCAAATTCAATAAATTCCCTAACCATATTCTGATATTCAACACTCATCCGTAAAGCATTTATCTAATTGCGATCCATAGTAGAATTCCTATAGACGAAAAGATTTAACATACATAATTCGAAAAAACACAAACTTGCATATAAAATAAGCCAACTACAAATGCATATATAAGCTAAATGTTGGTTCTGTTTTATGGTCATAAATGTATCACAGTGAATCAAGAAGCAAAATACATGCATGATGAGGAAATTAAATGCATCGCATGTAGATCTTGTGGACTCACCTATAGCATATAATTTCAAATGCGTTTGCTGAATCTTTCTTCTCTTGCCATGAACGTTAATGTTGTAGACAACAAGAGTAACGTGAAAACACTTGTTGGTCAGTTGGGTAGGTCTCACAAGAACATTTCATTGATTTTGTTTAACCTATGAAAAACCTAGAACGATAAGTAGAAAAATTATACAGTTATATAGCTGAAACAACTCTTACAGCCTGGTCTTTAGGAACCAGAAAGTGGTTGTCAAGAGAGCAACGCGAAGCAGCGATGAAGCAACATACAAACACTGGAGACAGAACTTGAGTAATCACTTTTGGCTCGACGAGAGAAGTTCAAAGAGGGAAATTTAATTTTTCTGCGCAATTGGCGCGACAGAGACATTTATTATTTGGGATATTATTAAGACGGGTCAATTAAAAGGAATCCGGTCCTAAAGATATATTTAAATTATTTTGAATTTTTTAAGACCGGAGGTTTATAAGACTGCTATCCTAAAATTCATTTAATTTAAATTATATTGAAATTTTTAAGATCGGAGATTTAGAATACTGCGTCATAAAATTCATTTAATTTTGGACTGCATGTTTTATAAAACTCCGGTCCTAAAAGTCAAATACTTTTTAAAATTAAAACAAAAGATTGTAGCAGCAATTGAATGAAAATAAAGGAACACTGGAGATTCGAGAATAAGCTTTTTCCATTAATGGATAATATGGAAAAAATAAAATATAAGCTTAATTCTTAATAATTTTTACATTACTAGGACAATATGCAAGTACAAAAGGAAAATAAGAACAACAAACTGAAAATTAACAAAAACAATATATAATGTGAATGAAAATAGTAATGCTTATTATTAGCTAATGTCTTGGAGATATCGGCTTCAGCAGCAGAAATTTCGTGCTAAAGATAAGCAATTTCCTGTCTTATGCACATCAATATCGCTTCATCATCAGAGAAAAGAGGAGAAGCGTTAGGACCAAGAGGTTATCGATTATTATCACAAAGCTGGAGAGGGGGAGCGAGAACCTCTTCATGGTTTGAAGGCTAGAGGGGGTCGTCAATCTCTTTATCATCCGAAATAACAATGGGTCTAACGACCTGAGACTCCTCTGTTAGACTAAAACGCACTGGACCTAAACCCAAGAGAGATCTAAGGAAGGCATGAGATTCAAGAGTACCCTTGCGAGGGGTTATGTTGTATCTAACCATTGTTTGAATAGTCGGGGCAGGAGGGGCAGAGAGCTACGTAGTGTGAAGTTATGAGGTAATGGGGAGTTAAGAAGGACAAAGAGGAAGTGTGAGGAGGTTAATAAAGGCAGGAATTAATACGCAAAAGTGTATTAAGACCATCCTGTAACGTATCCCCGGTCCTAAAAGTTTATTATTTGCTTTTTCATTCAATTACTTTTAGGACCGACTAATAACATATCCTCGGTCTTAAAAGTCTATTATTTATTTTTCCATTCAATTACTTTTAGGACATAGCAATAACATATCTCCGGTCCTAAAAGTCTATTATTTATTTTTCCATTCAATTACTTTTAGGACCGTTATATAACAACATATACCCGGTCCTAAAAGTGTATTATTGATATTATTCAATTACCTTTAGGACCGATCTTTTATCTTATATCCAGTCCTAAAACTCATTTATGTCTTTCAATTCAAATTTTTTAAAGTAAAATTTTTTTCTTAAAAATAATACTTTTAAGAACGGATCTCTTACAAATATACCTAATATATTTAAGATCGTATATTTAATAAATAAGCGATCCTAAAAGTGTCGCCAATTTTAAAAGACTTTTAAAACTGGAGATATAACAAACATACGGTCCTAAAATAAAGCCTTATTTTTCTAAAAAAACAAAGACCTTTAGGACCATATTTTTAATAAATCTGCAGTCCTAAAAGTGTCACCATATTTTATAAGACTTTTAAGATCGGAGATATAACAAACATATGGTCCTAAAATCTATGTTTTTTTTTTTTAAAAAAAGACCTTTAGGACCGTGTCGTTAATAAATATGTGATCCTAAAAGTCACACATACTTTTTAGATCTCTTACTACTCATTTACTCAAATTTCAAGCAATATCCACCATCCAATACATTTAGAAAACCAAAATTGACACAAGCTAAGAAAATTGTTCAAAAAAATGAACAAATTTATTATATATTGAATTATACAAATTGTACAATTGTTTATTTACAAAATGAATTTGCAAATGAATTTAGTACTGTAATTACAATTGTTGCTCTACAAGCATATATTTAAAAATGAATTTAGTACTATAATTGTTGTATTTACATTAAGAGGTCAGTAAGATGTTGACAAAACACATTGCGTATATGCTTCACTTCACCATCAGAAAAGAGATTAGCACTGGCAAACCTCTGTAACATCAAAGACAGAAATTGAATTAATTTGTGTGAATATTTCATATGTAACATTAAGTCAGAAACTGAATTCAGTCATAATATGTAACATCAAATACATTTACCTTTGCCGTGAGTTTAGTCCATTGTTGCGTGATAATATCATGAACGTGTTTCATGATGTACAGGTCACATAAGTTGGACCCCATTGGTTGCTGACGGGTCTAAAAAAAACAAGAAATATATATAAGATCAAGCACATATAGCTTACTGACCAACTTTACAAGGCAGTGTCCAAATATATACTAACCTTTAGACAGAGCCATTTAGGTTCTTTGGCATCATTGGTTGCTTTTTGATGACTTGGATTTGGAAGGTCCTTATGGCACTATCATCAAAATCACAAATTTATCAATAATGTTAGTTGAAAATTCACATCAGAGATTTCAGACAAGAGAATCAAAATGACATGCTTACTTGTTGATGGTTCGCAACAAAATAGCCCCTGGTTCGTTGTGAGTGGAGCATAAGAAGATCACCGTATGCAGCTCCATGCATATGATGACCAACTGCCAATAGTGGCTGAAAGTTCGCAACAGTAAAGTACTTGGTGATATATTATGCAAAAGTAAGTGAATTGCAACAAGAGATCAACTGTGATATCTACCTATGGTAATATGGAAACAAGTAGGCCTTCCTTCTCACTTCATACAACCTCATTGATATGTATTGGGCACAAGAATCCAAAATCATTGATTCTGCCCTGTTGATCCAATTCTTGATGCATGAACCTACAATAATGACATCGATCAAGAAATTAGTATATATGTATGTGTGTCTAAACGATGCATTTAAATTATATACTCATAGAAGAAGATACTTACTTCAAAAACATTTGAGCAATTGCTGATGTAAGCTCCTGTTCAGGAAGCAGCAAGGACTTTATATTATCAGTTTCAACGAAAACCAGTTGAGGATGAGGGAGGATGGAACTGGCGGAGGAGGGGATGAAGCATCAAGAGGAGTAGAGACACATACAAGCTTCACTGGCCAAGAGATGAAGGTTCCCTTGACATCACTCACACGCTTCAGCTGATTAGTTGGGAGAGGGAGAGGTGCATCAATGATCTCCTGTTCAACTGATACTCTGACTTCATCATCAACCATTTGTTTGTGGTGTAAAGTTGATCCCAAATTGTGGACAGTCCCTTTAACAACTAATTGTCTATGAGGTTCTACCACGTACAGGTCACAAGGTTGCTCTGACTCTCCAACAATACAGCTCCCTCTAGTGCTCTGCTACACAGGTGCATGTGCATGTGTCAAGGGAACATTGGTCTCTGGATGAGAGCTAATAAGCATCTTCATCTCAATCATTTCCTCCTTCATTTTCCTCATCTGGGATTCAAACATTTCTTTCAATGCACGTTCTTTAGCCACCGTTTGTTCCATCTCTTCTCGGGTAACCATACTTTCTTTAAAGCGTTTGGATTTATCAAAGTATTCCTTTAGGCCTACCCATCCTCCTATCCCCCTTACACGGCCCGAGTGATCTGGTTTTCTGGTCGCAATGGTCAGAACATCATTCTTCCTGCCCGAATATACAACCACAAATTCTCATGAGGTATTGGGGATGCCGGCTAATCAACTATCGCAGAAGGATTGGATTCAGCTTCTTGTTCCAATCTCTTCCACTTGGCCTCCGTCATTTCTTTTTTGGCCTTTTCATATTCGCCGCGAGAAGCCCTATGTGGGCAATCATTCTTTCTCCCTATCTCCTGTGCTTGTTCCCTTTTTCTCTGTAAATCAGAATTGAAAACAACTATTAATTATGAATTTCAGCCTTCTCACTAACAGAAATTAGATAACTTTTGCTTGATATGTGAAAGCGGAGCTAAATCACCAAGAGGGGGTAAATTGAAGATTTTTTTAATTTTTTTTGCAAGTTTTATTTTAATTGTGAACAAACAGGGTAAAACAGAGCAAAGGGAAGAAGAGTAAGACACAAAGGTTTATAATGGTTTGGTCCAATAATATGACCTACATCCAGTCCTCAGGCACCCTGAGTATTTCACTATTTCACTTGATTACACACTCTATAACTTAAAGATGAACACTGAAGCTGAATAGTATCAAAAGATACTCTGTATAGAAAAGCTTAAAAGTAGATGAACGAATTAAATGCTATTTTGTTTTCTAGCTCAATAGTTGTTGAGAATAATTGAATGCTGCTCTATTTATACTCAGAGAGTGATTAATAACTATTGCAAGCATCAATATGACCGTTTGTAAAGTTGTCCATTTGTTGGAGGCACTTTGGTCTCTTCTCTCTCTACTCTTTTGCTTATTTTTTGTGTTGTAGGATAAAACTGACTTCCTTGAGTTTCTATTCATAGGAATGTCAGTGTCTTGATTAGGTAAGTGTCCCTTTATCTTTTTTGCATCTTGCAGAGCTTGGTAGATCAAAATATGACAAGTTAGGTGGCCTTGCATTTAATGTTATAACAAGTCTTTTTGCTTTAGTGAAAATAGCTCTTACAATCTGCCTAAATCATCTTTAAATCAGCTGAAATACATTAGTAAACACGTTAAACATATCTAATGAAGTTGATAATTAATATTAGAAAGCATTAAGATCAATCAATAAGCTTTTCATATATTTCGTAAATTTAAATTCTCACTAGCCATGACACAAACTCGAGTTTGTGCATCAATACTCGACTTTGTTACTATACATATAAGTCTAAACTCGAGTTTCCATGTTAATACTCGAGTTTCCTTCTTCCAGAAAGTCGCAATTTAAGCTTTGGAGCTTCAGTTTAGCTTATGACCAATACTCGAGTTTTCAAGCCAAACTCAAGTTTTGGACTCTTAGTGAAAATATGCCAAAAACATCAAAACCGGAGTTTTCATTTGAAATTGAAGTATTGAAATCATGAAATCTATCAATGCTCTCTGTATGACTCGAAACTCAAGTTTCCAAACTCATACTCGAGTTTTGGTTTTTAACTTGAAACTAAGAGAGATCATCAGCCAATTCGAAACTAAAGTTTCTGAAACTGGAGTTTATAAATGCATTGAAGTATTGATCATCTGTGCTTGACTCGAAACTCAAGTTTTCAATGCCATACTCAAGTTTCCATTTGAAAAATGAAAACATTTGAATTTGGAGCCAAGAGGAAAACTGGAGTTTTCTTTTCATAAACTTAAGTTTTCAGATAAAAAATATTTTTGACTCCCAATACTCGAGTTTCCTAATTGAAACTCGAGTTTTATCAAAAACTTGGAAAACTTAAAAAATCTGGAAGCTAGAACGTTGAAGGGTCTCTTTGGTCTAAAGTCGAGTTTTCAAACTGATACGCAAGGATGACCTAATGGAAAACTTGCAATGCTCTTTGTAAGGCCTAATACTCGAGTTTCCAAGGGGAAACTGAGATATTACCTTTGGTCATTAAAATTGAGCTTTTCTTTGTAAGACAAAAACTTGAGTTTCGATAGTGAACCTTGAGTTTTGACTCAGACAGCAAGTTTTTTAACTTTCTTGAGACAAAACTTTAATCTTGACTTTACAATTGTTTGTTATCATCAAAACCCATAGAGAACTAACAATATGAACCTCAAACACTAGTCAAATTCACTTCATCAAATTTCAACATTTTATTTAAGAAGATGTATAATTGTATAGAACTAATATACTAATTTACTAATAGCAATGTCTAACCACTACCTACTATAACAGAACTAGCTAAGAATATAATAACGATTAATATATCAGACATACATATAACTAAGACATGTTCCTCTGATGCATGACAAAGGATGAAAATATATACTTCTATTCACACATTAAACCATCTAACTAACAGGATTAGACAAACAAAATAACATTCATATATCCACACATGTTAATAAGCAAACAAAAAGAGCAAACAAAACTAAATATGAACTTACTAAAGCATCAGAAGTGGTTCGAAGCTGAACAAATTGTTGCCAAATTTGTTCATCAATAAATGTGTACTTGTCCTAAGGATTATGCTCAGGTTGAACCTTAGAAAAAATATAGGTGTTGGTTAGAAAGGTCTTAAACTTCCTCCACCGATCAGCACAATAAAACAATGTCTTGACTTTCAACTTCTCAGAGTCAGGGACAGTGTATGTATGCCAGATAGTGTCCCAAATAGGATCCTTCATTGTGCAACGGTCCACATTTTTCTACTCACCTATCAAGATGTTGACCTTGTTGCGTGCCATATAGCCGACAAAACTATTATATTTTTTTTTATTCGGAACGAAAGGTTCCAACCTTTCATTAAATTGAATCTCGAGCTTTGACCAAGTGTTCCGACTTACAGATATTGACAAGAGATTGTCAATCTCTCATAAAATAACTAAGTGAACAAAAGATTTGCAATATAGTGTAACTTAGATCGTTTTCCCAATGAATTCATAGTAGGTTTAAATCAGTAACAATGAAACAGAATAGTAACAATTTGGGGGGAGTTTTTCAATTGCAATAAAATGAAATTAAAATAGAAATAGTAAAGGAAAACAAGATTAACTAGACTAAAATGACTAACCTAGAACTTGGGATTCCAGAACCTTCATCAAACAAAAATAAAACATCGAACTCGTGATCGATTTCTGGACAAACCAAAATCTCTGCGTTTGTCCAGAATTTCCCTCACCTGAACAATCGTCCAAAATGTTTTCAAAATAGTGGCATGATACTGAACAATCACACAATAATCACTTAAACCCAATTCGAATTATGTCCTTGGAATTAATCGATCTAGATTTTTTTTATCAAAAACCCAATCTAAATCTAAAATTGAATCTAATAAAAGAAAACATAAATGAGTTTAAATGTCATTGATTAAGTGCGAGCCCTCTAGAATATAGAATCCCTAATCCGTGGGTTAATCAGAGAGGTTTAGCCAAGCATAGATGAGTAAAACAGTGAAGAACAAGAAGAATAGATGAAGAACATTTCACAGAATTTTAAAAGACTATGTTTGAGCTTCAAAAGTCTCAAAAACGAAAATAACAAAACTGTTTGTAGCCACCATTTGACCTAACCTAAAATGGCAAAAAGAAATGGGGCTCTAGGTCATAAAACATCCAACCCAAAAGAAATAGACTAAAAATAACAAATGAGCTTTTACAAAATTCGGGCCTAAATAAAAATCCAGAAAAATGTCTTTGATTTTGGCTCCAAGTTTGACCATCCTCTTGACTGAATTTGTCTTCCAAGTCTTCATAACATTTGCTGCTCTTTGAATCATCTGAAATATGAGACACAAATGAGGCTAATCCGATGTCTGGTTCAAAAGTTATAGTTAAACCAATGAAGCATTATAAATTTGGAATTTTTATCATGAAAATGAATAATTAAATCCAAATAAAAGCCCAAAGCCCAAATAAGCATTAAAGCCCATTATTTATTAGCTAATAATCTTAAATTTATTATCCAAAAGATACAAAATAAGTGTGTAAAATATTCAATTATTAGATACATCCTTCATTTGTGTGCTACTTATACCACGATGTGCAGAGCGGTTACGAGGCTCATTTTGAGATGAAGAGGGTTTGTTTTGGCTCACACCAGTAACATCAGTAATTGGCGTTGACTGAACATGAAGAGAATGATTTTCGCTGTTCATTTTTTAGAAAGGAATCTAGGTTGAGAGTGGTGGTGTTAAAAAGGAACACCTGAGAAAGTGAGAGAGTAACAGAGGATGGTGGTGGTTGGCGGGAATAGACGTAATGCAACAGGAAAAAGGGTTTCGCAATAAGAACAAGGGTTTCAGAGTTCAAACAGAAAGACGTAAGTCATAAGTAGTTTCGTGCAAAGAAGTATATGTTTCCAGTTTTAAGACCGGAGTAACTTAAACAACGGTTTTAAAGTTTAACATTTAAGACCATCCATTATTTATGTCTGATCTTAAAAGTAATAAACTATTTGTTTAAATTTTTCATTATTTAGTACCGGGCATAAGTTACATCTGATCTTAAAAATATTAACTTTAGGACCGGGGCGTTGGTACTCCGCTGTAAATGAGGCGGTTTTAAAAATTGATATGGGTCATGAAGTTGTTTATATTTACAAAATTGCCATTGGTCATATCGTTAAGACGAGGGCATCCATATTTTGCTGTAAATGAGGCAGTCTTAAAAATTGATACAGGCCAATAAGTTCTTTATATTTACAAATTGCCACCGGTCATACCTTTAAGAATGGGGTGTCCATACTCTGCTGTAAATGAGGCGGTCTTAAAACACTTTTTTAAACTAGTAAATAAAAGAGAGGAATTAAAAAGTCTCAATCCATATAATAGTTTAAAGGAATTCTATAGTTAGAGATTTAGCCACTCATAATTCCTAATAAACCATAATTTGATGAAGGAAAAGTGAAGAATTCAACAAAACCAATAGATAGAGCCTCAAATATCTTCTTAGATTCAATAGCCTCTGGCATGTTTCCTAAGCTCTCTTTGCTCCAAAACGTTTCTGGCTTAGATATAGAAGGCAATGAACAATAATGAATAATGGTATACTTGTTTTTGGTTCAGTTCACAATGGCATGTGTGGTCCTCAAATCAGTTGCCTCCACAGTCATTTAATCCTCTCGTGAATAGAGCCTGAATGCCTTGCTCCTTCCATCCATTCACTCTCACTCCCATACGTAGAAGACAATCCTATGTTGATTTTTCTTTTTTCTTTTTAACATGTGCTTTAAGCTAGTATTTTTTTATCAAAAATATAAAATCAAACATAAAGATAGATGGGGGGAGAAGGAGAAGGATGATGACGACGACGCCGGCTTCGACAATGACAAGAAGGATGACAATGGTGACGATGGTGATATAAAATATTTTTATTTTATTTTACTTTTCATAATCTTAAATTTTTATTAATATCATTATTTTATTGTAAGCTTTTGATATATATATATATATATATATATATATATATATATATATATATATAATATATATATATAATGAAATTCCTGAAACCATGCTCCATATTGACATTTTATCAAAATCTCGCTCAAATCCCTTTAATTTAGCATTAATGACTCCCAAATATATTCAAATGCATCTCAAATTTATCTAAAAGTAGGGAGTCATCACCACACTCAGGTGGAAAGTAGGTTGACAATAATATTGACTTAGGGTTGGTACAAATGAATTCAAATTTGTAATAGTATAAAGAAGATTTTTTTTTTGGAACACCCTTCCAATAATATGTCATAAAACAGATCACTATAGCGCAACGCAGTGGCAAAACGGTTATGACGAAGTATAATCTTCACTACTACAAAAATAGGCCTTTAACATCCCAAAATAAGCCCAATTAACATCCCTAATTCAAGAGAAGCCTATTAAAGGGACGCAGTAAATTATATTTTTGGCGTCCCAAACTAATTTTGGGACTCCAAAAATATGATTTACGGAGTCCCATACTAATTTTGTGACTCCAAAATTTACGTACTAAAAGTGATATTAACTGTCATTGTTGGAGTCCCAAAATAGCTTTTGGGACTCCTTAAATCATATTTTTGGAGTCCTAAAATAACTTTTAGGACTCCAAAAGTATGGTTTTCAATAAAAGAAAATGTTTTTGGAGCCCCAAAATGATATTTGGGACTCCAAAAAGATTTTCTTTTACAGAAAACTATACTTTTGGATTCCAAAATGTTATTTTGGGACTCAAAAAATGTGATTAAGACATCCCAAACATTATTTTGGGACAGCTTAAGAATTTTTTTTAAAAAATAGTTGGGTATGTATTTTTCATAAACCAGCAATTAAATCCTATAAAAACTATCAATCAGATAGCTATGAACACATTATATTAATAAAATGTTTAAATCATTAGTAAACCATGTATGAAACTCACAACCCTTAACGATTCAAATTAAACTAGAATCTTATGAATGACATAATAAGAAAATGACTATACCATTAACCTATAAGATTAAGTAGTGAGGTGAATTCAGATCATCATACCAAAATACATTACATGAAAATATAAACTTATCATCACCCATCAAATAAATAGCATGAACATACACATTACCAAAATTTTCATTGTAGACCAATTTTAAACACTTTCTCTGCCTTCTCATCACTAACCATAACATAACAATTTCAAAAACTACACCTACTACATATATACAATTATGACTCACATTTCAACAATTATCACAAAGTGTCAAAATATAATGTTGATGTGTCTAGTTACACATACAGCTACCAAGAAGTATTTAAAGTAAACTTTACACATCTACATGTGAAAGAAGATATCCAACCAAAGTGTCTTAGCCTAAATCAATGTCTTCTTCCTCCGAGTACGCTGCCTTAGTACAAAAAATATGTAAATTGGAAAACAAGATATAACATAAATCAATGAAGTGAATGAACTAATGAACAACTCAATTAAGTACAACATCAACAATATTATCATTTGAGAATCAGGGAGTGATTATGTACTTGCTCAAAATCTATAGTACGTCTGCTCTGAATGATGTAGAACATGTAAAGGATAACATAATATCCACATTCAATGTGCCCAAGTTGTCGAGGAAATTATAAATCAAAAGCAAATTGTTAAAATGAATAAAGGCATGCATATTAATTAAATAACTTGAATTGAAACTACTTACTTTCGGATAAAACCACTTCGGTTCTTTAGCCAGACCCTCTTTTTTCCCAACAAATAATTTATATGTCTTGATTGCACTATCATTAAAATGAAAAATTTCAAAGATTAAAACAATTCATTTAAATCAAGAATCAATGAATTAGACAAATATATACTTACGTGCTAAAAATGTGTTTTATGTCTTGGTTTGGCTTGCCCTTTAACAAATCAAACCAATAACAAACATTGTTTAAGGGGCACATAACACACAGGGTCCAATGATTACTATAACATATAAATATTAAAATTAAATTAAGGTAAGAAAACAATTTATTGTTAAAAATCTGAAATAGAGAAAATGAAAATATGTACTCTTCATATATTGGCGCTAGATAACAAGGTAATTGAGTCTCGGCAAGTATGTAACCCACATAAATTGACCTTCCCTCTAATTTATTTCCATCCTTCGTTATGTTTACTGGACATAAGAACTTATATGAAGCATTTCTTCTGTCTTGGACGCATATATTGTGGAAGACACTATGATTGAATTAAAATGATAAATGTTGTTCAATATATATAAAACAAAAAAATTGATGCAATAATTAAAGGACAAAAAAACTTACAGGATTGCAAGTTGAAGAATTTGTATATCTAAACACTCCAAATGTAGAAACTGGTGCAGATCTTTCTTGTCAATTGATAAGGGATATGCCAGTTTTTCACCAACAATGCCTTCATGCATCTGCAAGGAGATATAGTCAATGCGCTTGTACACCTCTTTCAGTCGTGCTAAGAAGGGATATCTGCCCACATCTTCCTCATCCTATGAAACCATACAAAACAGATTATGAGTAAGTTACCACACAAACCAGTTCAAGTTATGTATTTTATACCATTGGGGGTGTCATTGTCATCTAAATAAGATGGTTTGGTCAAAGGATGAACGATCCTATGGCCTTTTCTAGTGTAAGAACCTCCTCATCATGAACCAGGATGTGTGTTTTTTCTTCCCCCTCCTAAACAAGTGTCATAGTCACCCTACTATGATCGTTAGGAATTTGCAGATTATGGTGGATAGTTGTGTCTGTGCAAATGAGAGCTTCAGCAACAATACACTGATGTGACACATCCAAACACAGATAGCAAGGTTCTCTTCCCAGTGGAGTGATAGAAGGTGGGCCACAAATTACCTTCGTAGGGTTATAGCTTTCTTTGTTGTTGAGGAAAGCCACGAATTCGTGGACTGTACATCTCGAATGTGTCTCCTCTTCTACCATAGCCTTCAACTCACCTCGTAGCTGTCTCAAGATATCGTCTATACGTTTCGCTCGAATTTTGGCTACAAGATGAGGACTAGGGTTGTCATCATCATTCGAAAACCGTCTACATCGTCCAAAATACTTTGCAGCACTAACTCCCCTTGGCTCCCCTCGAACATGACCAAGATCATCTGGCTTCCAATCGCCGTGGACCATATGTCCATCCGTGTGCTCGGCATAAATGAATCTTGGCTGCTCTGTGCCTCAAGTTCATCCTATATCATAAAATTTATCATAAATAAAAAATAAATACTTATAACATGAAACAATTGAGGCTATTTAATATTCTAAGTTAAATACTTACAATCTTTGAGGCAACCTCAGCAACATCTGGATTGATGTATTTGCCATCCTTAATCTTCTCAGCTTTCCATTTCTTGTAACGAGGAGGAGGTTCAGGGGCCTAGACAATAATGGAAGGATCAGATTTAGCAGCTTCCCTCATTTTCTATAACTCTTCTTCCATGAGCCTCCATTCAAGCTTTTTCTACCCACCTCGAGACATGAAATAGGGATACTTATTTCCCGCTTGCCTCTCCTATTCACTTGACTTATTTTCCTGTGACATGGGAACAAAAAAAAAACTGAGCCTATGATGTCACATATATTCAAATAAAACATAGGATATGAAAGAATTTTACCAGAAATGCAAGATTTTGTCGGGATGCCATAAACTCTCTCCAGTCCTCTGGTGAAATGTAAGAATATCTCTAACAGGGATCCTCGTTCCTCTGTTCCCTTGAAATATACTTCCTGGTGAGCTTGTTCTTGAAATCTTTCCAATGTAAACGAACTTCGCCCATCCAGTGCTTGTTCATCGCTGGACTGTTAGAGACGTCGTATGTTTGCTACAAGGGAAAAGAGAAGATAATTACATTTTAAGTAATAGAACTAAAAATATAAATGAAAATTTATCAAAAGTAACATTCCAAAACTTGTGACCAAATCAATTCCTTTGTTTCCCGAAGAACCAACTTCCAAGTAGAATACACAATAGGAACTTTGCTTCGAGCTAAATGGCCTAAATAGCTAATAAAATTGTCTTCCTTCTGACCAATTGGATTCATATTCAAATCAAAGTCCACATGCAACCTCTTTTTTTGATTTTCATGATGTACCAGCAGCGCTCCCATTGTTGTGGTACCTCTACCCTTTCGCACAACGGGTTCATCTCTATCACTTGCTGACTCGTTAGAGCTGGCCGTACTCCTGTACGTCAAAGACAAATCAAAGTTAGATAGGTTATTAAATAATAAACAAATTAATAAAAGGAACTAACACGTTGAACCACTACAAAAAATAACACAGTATTATTTCATAACTTAAGATCTTACTTTATATGGTTTCCCATATTTTTTCACAATCATCATTTCTTACAGCATATTCTTCATCATCTACCAATTCGAGTACACGTGTTGTAGGTGGATTATGGTGAAAGGGGGTGTATCATCAAGGTTGAAGGATTCTTCACCATACTTCTGCTTTTTAATTTGAAGTATAATAGACATTTTGTTATTTGTAGGGTTTGTAACATAAAACACTTGTTTGGTCTGACTTGCTAGAATGAATGGCTCATCTCTATGACCAACTCTTTGAAGATCAACTGAAACAAATCCAAATTGGGGATCTATTACTACAGCATTATTGCTAACCTACTTACACTTAAATAAAGCAACTTTGAACTTATTGTACCTAATTTCCCATATTTCTTCAATAACTCCATAATAGGTTATCATCGCTAATACGGGAATTTTGTCTTTCGAACTCGAAAAGTGCATGGATTCAGCTTCAATCATCACCCCACTATTTTGCATAGAACTTTTGTCATGGTCTTTTGTGTAGAAAGAATACCCGTTTATATCATAACCGCTTCAAGTGATGACCTAAAAAGATGCCCTTAGGCTAACCACTCAATTGTATCAGATACATGGGTCTCATGCAATACCTTCTCCTCAAACCACTTTATGAATGTTTTCTTTTGCTCATTCGCAATCTTCATGTCACTCTTACTTGGATTCATATTATTCAATGTACGGTTGAACTTCTTCCATATTATTGAAGATGTACAAGTGTGCTTGCAACACATCTTCACGAGACATAATCTTTAGCTTAATTCCTCGAGTTCCCTTGCTTATCCCTTCGTCATACTGAGATTGTATTGTCGCCCTGATAAATAATCTTTGCAAAAGTCCATTGCCTCTTCAACTACATATCTTTCAATTATTGAGGCTTCTGGCCGATTAGGATTTTTAGAATACCCTTTTAAAATCTTCATGTATCACTCGAAAGGGTACATCCACCTTAGATAAACTGGACCACGAACTCTTACCTCCGTTACCAAATGCACTATTAGATGCACCATTATATACAAAAAAAAAAGGAAGAAAATGCATCTCTTGTTGGGACAAAATAATATAACCCTCATTTTCCAATTCATCCAATTTGTCAATGTCAATAAGTTTGTTACATATAGTATTAAAGAAAATACACAATTTTGTTATAGTGGTTCGCACTTCATCTTTCATAATGCCTCTAATAACAACTGGTAACAGTTGTGGCATCAACACATGATAATCATGGGATTTCATTCTCAATAACTTCAACTCGTCCATCGAAACGCCTTCTCAAATTAGAAGAATATCCTTGTGGAACCTTAATGTCATATAAACACCGACACAAGCTTTTCTTCTTCGCTTTTGATAGTGTATGAGCTGCTGGCTCCATATATGCCCTGTTACCACCTTCTCTTACTTGTGGATGTAACTATTCTCTTATTCCCATATCAATTAGGTCTAGTCTCACACTAATTTCATCCTTAGTCTTCCTTGGTATGTGCAAAGTGTACTAACAAAGCCATCACAAACATTTTTCTCCACATACATCATATCAAGACTGTGTCTCACATCAAGACTACACCAATATATTCTTCTCACTTGAAATCCTTTGCTGCTTACCGAATATGACATTGATATGTTCCACCTGACTATAAACTTCCACTCTGGTTAATGCCTTTGGAGCCGTTTTATGCTCTGGTAAGCCGTTGAAATGCTTTTTTAACTCACGATACGAGTGGAACCGGTGAAGAAACCTCCTATGATTGAGGTAGACTGTTTTCTTTCCGTGCTTTAGTTGATGAAAGTTTGTGTCTGCTTCACATATTGTACATGCTTTATGCCCCTTCACACTGTACCTTGACAAATTTTCATACGCAGGAAAGTCGTTTATTGTGGTAAAAATCATTGCACGCAACTTGAAAGACTTATTCTTATATGCATCAAGCACATCTACGCCTTCCTCCCACAACTTCTTCAAATCTTGAACCAAAAGTGCCAAGTACACATCAATATTATTCCTAGGCTATTTTAGTCCAGAAATCATCATAGAAAGCATCACATACTTACGTTTCATACATAGGAGAACTAGCCATGCACTATGGGTGCTACTAAGAGTTCCATACGAATTGAAACCATCAGTACAAAACCCCAGTCGAAGGTTTCATGCTTCACTGCCAAATTGAGGGAACGTTTCGTCTATTTTCTTCCATCACATAGAGTCCGCCGGGTACCGAAGATATTTTCCATCAGATATTTACTCATCAGAATGCCATCTCAACTTCTTCGCTGTTGCTTCACTAGTAAACAAACGTTTAAGCCACGGTATTATTGGAAGATACCACAATGCCTTTAAAGGTTCCTTTTTGTCAACTAATTTCCAGAACCACCACCTTTCTTCTCTTTGTATCGTGAAGTTTTACAGTTCGAACAATTACTAAAGTCTTTATACTCATTTTTGTACAATATGTAGTTATTAGGGCAACTGTGTATCTTTTTATACTCCATACCCATCGTAGACAAGATTTTCTTGGCCTCATACATACGATTTGGAAGTACATTATGATCTGGCAACATATCACATAACAATTCATGCAATGACGTGAAACTACTATCGGTCCACCCACAAGTTGCATTTAAGTTGACTAAATGTAAGGTCCCAATCAACTGCGTATACTTAGTACAGCCAGGGAATGAAGGTGTCTCTGCATCACTCCGCACATTATCATATTCATGCGATTGTGCAAAAGATTCTACCTCAACATCATGAATCATTCTCTCCATTCCATCGTCATCTACCTCAACCTCATTTTCGTGGGACACACTGGTAGTTACTTTCTCACCATACCATATCCACGTTGTTTGACAAAGGTTTGTTCTATCACAAAATAGGTAATCCCTTATATCAACAATATCCCGTCGAATCCCATTTAAACAATTAACACATGGACAAAAATACATCCCATTTTTTGTAGTCACGTTTCTTCTAGCAAATTCAACTCTTCCACCCCATTCTCATATTCTTCACTAGTTCTCAATGCATTCATCCAACTATGACCCATTTTATTGCCACATAAAACATTTCCAACAACACTCAGGTTTATAACAATTTCAAGATCGACATTGTTTTTCTCAATCTTTTAAAAAAAATTCAGTAGCATTTTCCCTTAAAAGTTAGACATCCCAAAATTTCAACAACCAACAATTTCAGTTTTATTGAACAAAACTTACTAACTAAGGCAATTTAGAACAATATTAGCTATTAAATCCAACAATTTTCATCAACAAAGAGAACATTAGAATTATTCTTACTAGCTAACATATCCTTCAATGGTGATGGTAATGATAAACCATGAAGCCATCACTTTTTTAATTAAGTATGTGTACTTCAGATGGGTAAATAATAAAAGGAAAGACAAAAGAAAGATTCAAGGACTGCACTAAAAACGCTTAAATCAATAATGGTAAACTATCAAGCCATGAGACAAAAATGTTGTTCTTACTCAATAAGAAGGTATCATAAGCAACTGACCTAATTTGAGACCGACACCGTTTGCTTCAACCTTTTACAAAGATTCCTTAGCAAGTAGCCAAAAAAAATAACCACCTAAAACTCCATCCTCTCTAGAGATGATCTCAGGTTTGTAGTCACAATCAGACACAGACTCTTTGAGTTCACTAATCAGGGCCCAAAGTGGTTAAATAAATAAATTGGCATGATATCAATGATTAGAAGTGAGTGTAGGTGGTGGACATTAATCCAGAGCTAACATCAGAAGATAAATTAATTAAAAATTAGAAGATGCAGTGATGACTTGTGCGTACCCAGAAGGATAAGAATAGCAGATTTGATGTTGCATGACCGAGAATCAATTCTTAGTATGGACACCTAACTAAAGGACAAATTAAAGATGAATTGATATATATTATATTAGATGACTATTATTGCGAATTATTATTATACTTACTCTTCTCTGTACATATACCTATACATATACAGATATACTTTGTCTACACACACACACTTATATATATATATATATATATTATTTTTCAAACACATGTATGGAGAATCCTCTCTTTCTTTTCCAACTAAATTCATTGACAGAGAGCTTTCATACTACTAAGTTATAAACTTCAATGTCTTTTAGTTAAATTAATACAACGATTCTTTAATTTAAGATCAGATCATTTTCGTAGAAATAAGCTTAAAGAATCAAATTGAGACTAGAAATAAAATTATAGAATTACAATCTTAACCTCTATGTTTTTCTTCCAACATGAACTTGATCCTTCACCAGGATTATAAAAGTTAAAATATCCTAGCGAATTGATCTGAGAAAATGTTTTTGATGGAAACACCAAAGAATTAGCTCGGAGAAATATATTCTATCAAGTTATAGTGAGTTTAACTAAATAACAGATCAAGTTAACAGGCCGATAAATCTGATGCTGCATGACTCAGAATCAAGCTGTGAGGGTAAGAATCAGAATATAACAGGCCGATAAATAGAAGATCAAGTTAAAATAGCAGAACAAATAATTACAGGCCGATGAATTAGATCAAGTTAACAGGTCGATGAATTATTCGTTAGAGAAAAAATTATTTGACTTGTGAGGGTAAGACTCAGAATATAGTGTGATTGAGGATTAGTATTCTAATAGAACCGAATGAAAGCTAGAACCTCAATAGCCACAGGTTACGGTCTCATGATTGGGACCGATAGTTGTAGATAAGATAGTGGCTAGCGGTTTTCCTGAAAGATGTGGGTTGAATACTCTATAGAGAAAGTTGGATATATGACTGTTCCTGGAGCTGGATCGTTATTAGAAGTTAATATACAGAATGACCCCAAACAAGGATTATTTGATGCGATAACAAGGTACTGCCATAGGGTGCTCTAGCGCTATGTGGAAAATCACGATATAAATATACAATGAGCAATGAGACTTACCAAATTGGTATGACTTCAGGTCGTTGAATTGGATATATGGTTAATAACAAGCCATAAGTCCTATGTGACTGGAATGATCTTCGGCTGGCAAAAGGCCATAACTATTAGACCATGAATACTGGGGAGAGTGCCAAAGGGGTTGGAAGCCTGGGGATTGCAGGCATTATATTTGGAGTGATCAGACAGATGAAATGGAATAGAATTGAGAGTCCTATGGGTGGCCCGAGTAGCCAAGGATAAAGTTGAGATGTAATTGAAGTTGATGACCTTCTATGTGAGTTTTCTAGTTCCTAGTATGTGTAAAATTGAATTTTGAATTTACTAATGCACCTGCTATATTTGTGAATTTTTGAAATGGAATTTTTGAACTAAATTCTCAAATGAAATGTTTCTTTAGAATTTGACAACAATTTGAAACAGTTGCTTTTGAACTATGTTCTCTCATAAATAAGGTCCTGAGGGAACCCGGATTTGAAATTTGAATTGTGAACCATGTTTTGTGATGGAAGCAATACAAAGGTAGAAGAGGCTAGAAACTGTTGTAGGCATTGTTGAAATTCCCATGTTTAGTTAGCTGGATCTCTGCAGATGTTTGAAAATGTCTTTGAAGTCACTTGCAATATTGTTGAAAGTTTTCAATAGTTTTTGAGAAGCTGATACTCACACTAACAGTGTATGCACCCAATTTGAGTAGTTTTGCCTTGTAAGGGTGTGTGTTTTGTCTTGTTTGGCCGGCACCCACGTAAGCGGTTGGAGCAGGGCTCCATGGATGATGGTCCTTTCTCCCGGGAATGGGATTTCGGTGGGTGGCCTGTTATTGTATGTGCCAGTGTAGACACTGGGTCCCAGAAAAGGACGGAAACTCTCCCACGTTAGGTGACAAATGAATTGCCACTTTGATGGTTGAGTATGAAAGGATTGGGATTTGCCACTATATCGAAAGGTTGAAGTGGTGGCAAGAGCTTCAGAATGTTAAATTTGTGAAATGAATAATCCGACTCATTGATGTGTGCCGATAGTAAATGTTTTCTAAGAATAGACCGGCAATGAATTGCTTTTGAAACTTGAGCTAGCAGTGATTATAGTCTATTGAAAGTGTGAAAACATTATTTTGTGCAACTACGAAAATATACTACTTCTACAGAAATTTCTAATGTTTGAAAACTTGAAGGTGAATATGAGACAACATAGGGGAAGGAAAGGCACTGGCATGATTATCATTGCTACTATGTGAAAGTGGTGCGATTGATAACTATGTTGATATGGGAACATAAACTGATAGAATGGTCTGGGAAATTTGAATTTTGATAAGACTTGCCAGCTATAACACTAAATAAGAGGAAAATAGATTGGGAGCTTGAATTGAAGAAGCTCAAACATAATGAATGAGCAGAGGCTCAGAGCGGTAAGGCCTAGTATGCAAGTCTGCAGGGGCAGTGTCCTCGGGCTGTGAGACTTGTGATGCTTAACACCGTGTGGAATACTTATTAGCATAGTGACCTTAGACTAACGTGTCTAGAGTGCATCTTGAGGACGAAAAGACATATGATCTTTACCAGGTCGAAGATGAGATGCCTAAGGCCTGAGGGTGATTCTCTGCTCAATAAGGCAAGAAAATCCTGCATTATGGTAATTGAATGAGCCAGAAAGATAGTATGTGATAAGTCAAAGGGTGAAACGAGTAAGACAGTAAGACTTGCATAATCATACGCTGTAAGGATGGATCAATTAGTCCTGGATGGTTAAGTACCACACCTACGTATAGAATAGGTAAGAATGTGGTATGATAAATGGTGTGCAAGTAGCGGCCATGATGATAGCAAAGCAGAAGTTGATCGAGGATCTTAGCGATTTGAATCTATCAAGATGAGTGGTGGAGAATCTAAAAACAAAATTTTGGTGGCTAGATATAAAGAAAGACATGGCAAGGTATGTTGCCGAATGTTTAACTTGGCAGGAGGTTAAGATTGAACATTAGCAACTGGGAGGTTTATTGCAAAAAATCGGGATTCCCGAATGGAAATGGGAAGATGTTACGATGAATCTAGTAGCAAGCCTTCCTAAGATAAGGCACTACAGTGTTAATTGGGTAATTGTTGATGGACTCACAAGATCGGCACACTTTATCCCTATAAGTGTAAATTGTTCTCCGGAAAAGTTGGCGGAGATTTATATCGAAGAGATTATACACGACTCCATGGTACCTCGAAGAGCACCACTTCTGAAAGATCCCCGATTTACTTCCCGATTCTGGCAAGTGTTACATGAAGCAATAGGGTGAAGCTGAAGTGGAATGCACCTTATCAACCCCAGACCGACGGACAGTCAAAGAGGAATATTCAGACATTAAAAGATATGTTGCGAGCCTACGTTTTAGATTTCAAAGGTAGTTGGGATCGATATTTGCCTTTAGCAGAGTTCACTTGCAAAAAATAGTTACCATTCCAGTATACAGCCCTATGAGGTGTTATATAAGAGGAAATGCAGATCACCCCTTGGATGGATTGAAAGGAAGCTATCCAGACTTGAGATGGTTGATGAAATGTCTGAGCAAATCAGTTTGATCTGAAAGAGGCTTCTTGCAACACAGAGCAAATAGAAAAATTAAGCAAACAAGCAAAGGAGACCTCTAGAATTTGAGGTGGGTGATCATTTATTTCTAAAGATATCTCCTAGTACTGGAATTGGCAGAGCGATAAAGCGGAGGAAACTAAGTCCTCGTTATATTAGTCCTTTGGAGATACTAGTGAAACGGGGACCAGTGGCATATCAGTTGGCATTGCCACCAAACCTCAATAGGGTACACGACGTCTTTCACGGTTCCCAACTGAAGAAATATCAGCTGGCCCCGGAGCATGTGTTAGAATATGAGGATGTTATGTCCAAGATAATCACACCTTTTTGTGGTGGGGTATTGAACAAGTTATTGGTCATCAAGAGAAACGGCTCCGATGGAGTCCTTTAGTCAAAGTTGTCTGGAAAGGATTACCTTCGAAGGAAGCAACGTGGGAGGTAGTTGAGGAGATGAGGAAGCGTTATCCAAATTTTATGTCTAAGAGTATGACTGATGTATATCCACACCTCGAATTCTAGACCATAAGAATTGAGAATAAGCCTAAAGTAGGCGGATGACTAAGCCCAATTAGGGAAGAGTCCCAAGAATGTCAAGGGTTAAGAAGCCCCTCTAGGACTAAGTAACTTGGCTATACGGGTCATGGACCTAGTATGTTTAAGCCGTAGAATTCAAGTGCTAATGGAAAAGGGCACCATAGACCCATACGATGTAAGTCCGGTTGGAAAAGATGCCACCTACCTATGTCCTACAATATAGGACAATTGGTGAGGCAAAAGTATGTCGATATAAGTGAGTATGCAGCATTTTCATGGCAGTTAGGTATGCCCTGCGTTTTTAAGGAACCATTGATATTCGTGAAGAAAACCCGAGTGAAACTCGGGCAGGATCTCGAGTCAAGTCATAATGACTAATGATGACATACTTTTGTGTTGGCCAAATAGAATGGTGACACATGTCCCTTCATGATTACAAAAGACAAAGATAATGGTGCTAGTGGGACACGTGGCATTTTATGATTGAATATTTGACTTTTTGGCACCACAAACTACGAGGTCATTATGAGACATTAAAATATACATTTCTTGTCCCCCAAGAATAAAGGAAAACGTGCAACCACATCAAGGGATAGGAAAAGCTGATTTAAACGCATATAAGAACCCAATTACAAGGTCAAAG
This sequence comes from Acacia confusa, assembly GCA_037074495.1. NCBI lineage: Eukaryota > Viridiplantae > Streptophyta > Magnoliopsida > Fabales > Fabaceae > Acacia > Acacia confusa. The sequence goes on from CM073506.1 coordinate 14,018,726, forward strand.
GCTTGGGGAAACGTTAACCAACAAAAGGGAATTGATCAGGATACTAAAATAAGGATTTCTTGATCCCCAAGGTACTATATTTCATCCACTTGTGGTCATGGAGAAGAGACTGATGATCTCGACCCACACAAGTCCAATTGTGTGGCATGAGTTACGAGGAAGGGTGTAACCGGCGAAAGGGAGCTAAGCGGATCGGTTAGGGTTTACTGGAGTCGAGCCCAGACTCCGGGACACAGAAGGAAAACAAAATTGGTGGGTCCAGAGGAGAGAGAGAGAGTGACTTGGGGGAAAGAAAATGGTCACATCATATAATTATGAAGAGAGAGAAGGGTCACATCAAGCAATTATGATGAGTGAGAAAGAATAAAATAACCAAGGGTGACATGACAAGTGAATGACATGTAATTATGACTAATAAATGACATTTATGACACAAATCCAAGGGCAGATTTCATGGGACCCAGGCCTACGAAAGAGAGCACGAAATGACTATTTTACCCCTGGGCCAAAAACCTACTACTAGCAATTTCAGAGACCACAACTAGGGGCAAATTTGGAATCTTATTTTTGGCCTTGGAATGCGTTTCCCATCTGCCCAAAAGAGTTTTCTAGAAGCTTTGACAGTTGTGCCAAGAAATAATATAAAAATTTGAAGCATTCTTCCGACCATTGGGTAATACCGTGTCCTCAATAATAGCATGAACCAAGGGGGTCTATTTAGGGACCTCTCCTTGCTCATTTTTGGCTGCCTAAGACTTGCTCAAAGAGAAGAGGAGAGTGAGGTAGCAAGGTTCTAGTTCAAGGAGGGAGTGAAGGCTATACACAACTGAAGATTTAAGGTAAGTTCCTAATCGACAACTTGAAAACTCTTATCTTTACCCTATGGTGTTTTCGTGGGAAGGCAGTGGGATTTCCATATTTTTAAGGTTCTCAATGGGTCCAGAGGGTGTTTTTGGTTGGGGATATGTAAGATCACCTTTTTCCAAACTTGAAAAGCTTAAGGCTTCAAACAACGTAAATTTGCCGATTCTGGTGTTTTTCTAGGCAGAGTGTGGTAATTGGTGGTTTTAAAATATTACATGAATTTTTATTGCTCTGAAATTTCACATGGTGAAAGAAGAAATCCTAAGGATGATTTGGATATAAGATTGTGTAATTTGGATTTCCCAACTGAGAGTTCTAGCAAGTTGAAAATGACCTAAAAACATGGATTCTGTCTTGGACCAGTGGCTAAGTTTTGAGAATCTCAGAATGACTCCATCCCAGATGGCTTTGGTAACTATTTTTCCTATAAAATAGACATTTTAAGGGTATGTTACTTTCACATGTGTGTTTTTATCATGAGGTAAGAGATTGGACTGTTGTACCTATGTGACTGTGTTCTTAGGTTATCACTGAAGTCAGAGTATGTCGGGCTGTGGAGGCCCTTGGCATGTAGGGTAGGTACTACCTAATGGATGGCGTGTCATTAGGTAGCTACTGAGACTTAGGTTATGTGTGGTTGGTGGAGCCTATATGACTGTGTGTTTATAAGTGTCCACTGAAGCCCTAGGATAGGTGGTTGGGGTTGGGCCCCCTGACTATTGAGGCCATTTGTGCGCTGGATCCAGGGGCTTGTCTTGATCAGGCGGTCTTGTGGAGGTAGTACATGCTAATATACTGTGTCGCAGGCAGAATTATTTTCCCTATTATGATTTGCATTACATGCATTGCATACATATTGTATATGAGTTTAACAGTTACTCTGGGGTTCAACTTTGAACTCCAAACTGGTTTAAGAACACAGGCGTTTCAGGTGGAGATGATAAGGAGTTTAAAAGGCAAGGGCCGGGAGTATTGACTCAAAGAGATGAAAACCCTCTAAGGAGGCTTAATGTTGTACTTATTCTGGATAACAGTATAATATTAATTACTACTTAATATCTTTATTTGGGATAACTGTACCCTTAACCTTATGGAGACTTGTTTACCTTTTGGTTTATTGTACTTTTAGTACATTGTTTTTGTCCAAATAGGTACATGCTCCATTGCGTTTACTCTGATACTTGATGAGAAGAAACAAGTAGCAATAGAAAGTTAATATGTAAAAGGAATCCCTTTAACCTACCACCCGAAAGAGCGAGGCCGGTAGGGGTGAAACAATTTGGTATCAGAGAATGGTTTGGACAGTACTGGTAAAAGGTAAATGGTTAAGAGTACTGATATAATTTTGGACAAATGGAGCAGAAAGGACATAGACCCTAAGGAATAGGGTTAAGCTTTGAGGAGTTAAAAATCCACAGAAAAATGAGACAGTGCGGAATGTAGGTTCTGCTGTTGACTTTAGGACCTCTAATGTGAGAATCAAGGTCTGAATTAAAATCCCACAACGAAGTTGAAAGAGGAGTAACTTAGTTCCGATATGAATTAACAAAAGGATATGGAAGGAAGGATTAAAAAGAATACAAATCATTTGAAAGCATAGCTAAATCACCAAGAGGGGAGTGAATTGGGGATTTTAAAATTCTTTCGAAGGTTCTATTTTAGTAGCAATGGAATAGAGTTAAACAGAGTGTAGGGAAGAAGAGATAAACACAAAGTATTTATATTAGTTCGGTCTAACTCTGACCTACGTCTAGTCCTCAGGCTCCCTGAGTATTTCACTATAACTATTGATTACACCCTCTGCAACTTAAGAGCAATTTTATCACTAGAACTTGCTCCCCCTTACAAGTTGTAATCAATGAACGCCAATCTCCAAGTCCCCTAACTTGAGATTAATTACAATAAATGATGTACAAACAATAAGCTATTTTAAAGAGCAGATAAAAATGATCACTGAAGCTCAATAGTATCAAAAGATACTTTGTATAGGAACGCTTAAGAGTAGAATAACAAATTTAATATTTTTTCATTTTCTGGCTCAATAGTTGTTGAGAAGAATTGAATGTTGCTCTATTTATACTTAGAGTTGAAAGACCCGGTTAAACCCAATAAGGGGGTAAATTAGGTGAAGATAAGAAAAATTTAGATCTTTGAAAATCTTTTTGCAATTAGGTAAAATCAATTTATATGACTATAAAGAGTTTTAAAGCTATAGATAGTCATTCAAACATATATGCTGGAAATAAATGAGATTAAGGAAGAGAATTGCAAACTGAGACTTATACTGTTTTGGTCCAATCCTTGACCTACATCCAGTCCTCAAGTTTCATTTGAGATTTCCACTATTTCCTTGTTTAACCAAGCACAAGAGGAAAGCCGTTACAACCTCACAAGTTTAGCCAAACACTTGCGCAGCCTTCACAATCTCTCACTGAGACTCTCCCTTACAACTCGTAGGGATACAAACAATTTCCCACTCAAGGTCACCCAACCTTGAGTATCTCTCAAATAGAATGTTTTACAATCAATCTTCTCTCTAAGAAGTAAATAACTAATCACTGAAGAGCAATCCAAATCATTTCACTCTCTATATGACAAGCTATGAAATATTTGAAACATAGAGTGAGTATGAGATTCAAAATATTGGCATTATGACAGTGCAAGCTCTCTCCACCAGCAATTTGTGTTTTGATATAACTTCTAATTTGGCAAACCACTTATCTCCATATAGCTCTTTGAGTTTTCTTTCCAATGCAAAAAGAATCAACTCTAAACTCATTGAGATTTGTCTATTAAGATCTGATAAATGAAGATTATTCTTTAACCAGCATTTTTGCAATGTCCTGAACTGTCAATCAACTTTTGAAGATCATATCTCTCTGGTTTGAACTTCATTTTAACTGGATCAAGTCTTGATGGAAATCCTTATGAGTCTACATTCATATGCCACCGATTTCAGCTCATTCTAATATGTAGATTGTGAGTTACACTCAAAACATTGAAGTTTGGTCTAATGTGTGGCATGAATTCCTGATCAAACTTTCAAAATTCATAATTCTCTCATATGAACTTATTTAAGAATGAAAATTTGTCAAAATGATGCATTGGATATCTAGTTTCATACAAATTTGGTTTCACCTCAATTTGATCTCTGTTTTGGAGATATCATCGAATTACCAGAGCTCGCCCAAAGCTGAATGTGAAACAGAGGTGAACAGAGTTACTGATCAGTGCTAGAAACTCGAGTTTTGTTTGGATACTCAAGTTTTGTCGGATCCAAAGATGCCAAAGATGCTGAAGACACCCCAAACTCAAGTCATTAAGTTCCATACTCGATTTTTGAGTTCCAAACTCGAGTTTTGACTTGGAAACTCGAGTTTTGACCCCAAACTCTAGTTTTCTCGCTTTTCAGATGCAAATCACTGTAGTAAGGTAGTAAACTCAAGTTTTGACCTGGAAACTCATGTTTTCTCATCCAGAACTTGATTCTTGCTGACTTTTAACTCAAAATTGACCCATTCCAACTTCCATTGATCATGGGAACTTCTAGGATCAATCTTATAACTTGAATAATGATATCTTTAGCAAGTTCTTCCTTTTTCCATCTTCCACCTTCATCAATTTTTATCGTTCAACTTTAGCTCATCATTCTCTTCACCTTCTACATTCTTCAATGTTTCCTCTTCTTCTTGAACTTATCATTTTCTTCTTCTTTCTGAAATCTCATCTCTTGATCATTCTCTATAATTATATTTGAATTGATCTTGAATGTTGATATTTCCATTCTTTTTGGCCAAATCATCTCTTTCTTTCTTCCCTTCACTTGGTCATTCTCCACAACTCTATTATTTTTTTCTTCTTCTCTTGAACATTCTTCATAAATAGATTTAAACTGAGCTTGATTGAAGATGTTCCGTTCAATAAATTCTTTTTTCTTCAATTTCTCCTCTTCTTCTTTATTATCCCCAAAACACTTTGATAACTACTTGCTTCTTTGCATATTCTTCTTCTCTTCATGAATGAACTTTACATCTTTCATTCTACATTAAATTCAATAATTAATCAAAGGAGGAGATAAATATAGTATACAAATTTTTTGCTTTTACTAATGACATTTATATGAGACATCATCAAAACTAATTATATCCAACAAGAGTGTGATTAATAACCGTTACAAGCTTCAATATCTTGTTGGTGAAGTTCTCCATCACTTGGAGGCACTTTGGTCTCTTCTCTTTCTACTCTTTTTTTATTTTGTGTTGGAAGGATAAATGTTGACTTCCTTGTATTTCTATCTGTTGGAATGTCAGTGTCTTGATTGGGTAAATTCCCTTTATCCTTTTTACATCGTGCAGAGCTTGGTAGATTAAAATATGGCAAGTTAGGTGGCTTTACATTTATTGCTTTGATATGCCTTTTTGCTCAAGTTGAGACAATTCTTATAATCTTCTTAGATCATCTCTAAAACAGCTGAAATCCACTAACAAACACGTTAAACATATCTAATGAAGTTGATAATTAAGGTTGGAAAGCATTCAGATCAACCAACAAACTTCACACAGATTTCCCAAATTTGAATTATCAATGCTTTGCATTGATAATTGAGTTTGTGAATTAATACTTGAGTTTGTCACTATACACTTAAGTGTAAACTCGAGTCTTCAAGTCGATACTCGAGTTTCCTCCTTCCAGAGAGGAAAGTCGCGATCTTGAGTTTTGGAGCCATTTTATCTTGGAACTAATACTTAAGTTTTCAAGCGAAACTCGAGTTTTGGACTCTTAATGAATATATATCGAAAACATCAAAAATTGAGTTTTCATTCAAAATTGGAGTATTGAAATCAATAAAAACTATCGATGCTCTCTGTATGACCAAAACTCGAGTTTGCAATCCTAAACTCGAGTTTCCAATTTTCAATTGAAACTTAGAGAGATCTTTTTTGAAACTGGAGTTTTCCAAACCGGACTTTATAAATGCATTGAAATATTGGTCATCTATGCTTGACTTGAAACTCAAGTTTTCAATGCTATACTCAAGTTTCCATTTGAAATATGAAAACATTTGAATTTTGGAGCCAAGTGGGAAACTGGAGTTTTCATTCCAAAACTAAAGTTTTCAGATGTTTAAAATATCAAAACATTTTTTACTGCCAATACTCGAGTTTCTAGAATAAAACTCGAGTTTTCCCAAAACTTGGAAAACTTAGAGAATCTTGGAAATTGGAGTTTTCTATTTCCTTTGAAATATATTGAAGAGTCACTTTGGCCTAAACTGGAGTTTCCAAACTAATATTTGAGTTTGTCCTGATGAAAAACTTGCAATGCTCCCTGTAAGGCCAAAACTCGAGTTTCCAAATGCAAACTGCAGTTTTGCCTTTCTCCATTCAAATTTAGCTTTTCTCTGTGGGGCCAAAACTCGAGTTTTTATCCTAAACTCAAGTTTGCATAGCAAGTTTTACTTTCTTGAGACAAACTTAAATCTTGATTTTACAATTTTTTGTTGTCATCAAAACCCATAGAGAACTAACATTTTCCCCCCTTTTTGATGATGACAACACTTGTAAACCAGATTTTTTTCAAGATTTTGAAAGAGTTTGAAAATTTTAAGATTTGTGAAAATTTTTGCACATAGGTTTTGTAAAAGGTGATATTTGATGTTTTTTACAAAACCATTGAAGGTTTTAATACTCCAGTATTCATATTTTTTAATTAGATGCAAAGCATAAATTCAATATAATAATAACCATTTTAGTTGATAATTAAAGCATTCTATTTATATTTGAAAAAGTTAATACAGCTAGGAATTCACAACTGCTAAGAACATAAACTAAGAGGTAAACACAACAAGAAAACTTAGTCAGGAGATAGAGACAAAAGATTTACAAAAAATAGCAAAAGTTATTCTAAAGATTCCTGAATTTCTCTCTCCTTTTGGTGATGAAACTTTCATCCACAAGGGAACAAAACAAAAGAACAAATAAAAATAAACATTATGGAACCTTATACCAAAAATAAAGAATACACTAAAAGGACAAAGGTAATGGTACCCGACAAAATTTTGTTCAGAGGAAATATAAATAATGGAGTGACAGAAGCACAAAAGTGTTTTCCAAGCAAGATGCAATGTAAACAGGATAGAGAAGTACTGAAGTGTGGACCATAGAAACTCAAACTGTAGAGAGAAGAATGGTATAACCACAACAAGAAATAAATAAATAATTAAAAATTAAAATTAAAATTAAAAGACCCAAAACATAAAATATAATCACAATGCAAAATGAAAAGGAGAGAAAAAAACACATGCTATTACTCCCCATTAAATCTTCTCCAGATACACATGCATTTTCATACAAATAAGAAAATAATTGAGCCAGGAAGATTTAATGACATCTAGAGTCTTAAGGAAATTGAATCTGGTGTCTAAACAATTGAAACAATAAATAAATGCCAAAATTAATAGTTATGATGTATGTTTATATAAAATAAAAATTAAGTGAATAAAGTAAATTTCAATTGACCTTTCACAAAAAGGATTAGCTTTGGAAAAATCACAATTGTCTGAAGTAAGATCAACTTACATTCTTCTTATCTAATGGTGTTAGAAAAGGATCCTCACACTGATCTCTCACTCTGAGGCCAGCAGCAACGATTGATATGGGATCCAACCAATTGAAGATAGAACCTATGAGCATCTTGCCATGTATGGGTTCCATTGGAAGCATTGTCAAGTACTCCCCTTTGCACTCCAACAAAATCACACACGTCCTTCAAATCAAATTGCATGGATGGAATTGAGTATGGAATTAGGCACTCTCAGCAAGCAAGTTTATCAATAAAAGCCATTTGAACCAACAATTGTAATATAGATTGCAGCAAGTGCTAGCAAATGTGACACTTCAAGGTCAATATGCTATTTTTTTAGCGATATCTAAAAGGAGGGAAAAATCGTTTATTTGAGTTTTCAACAAATTTCCATAGACAAAACTAAAAGAAAGTGGTAACTAATGTGCAATAGCTGGATTTTGAGCCCTATAAACACAATTTGGAGCAAGCTACTAGCAGAAAAAGCAGAATTTTAATTCAAAAATGGTCACTGTTGACAAAAAAAAAAAGGTATCATAGGCTAAAAAATCGAACAATACACACAATAGCACAACACAACAAATTAAGATTTGACACTCAAACGACTGAAATCAGCATATATCAGTTCCTAAGTACCTTCTTTTTTCTCTTGGTTTGTTCTTCGTCTTAATTGTTGTCATCATCCTCAAAGTAGCTCACCAATCTTCGCCAAGAATGAAGAATAAATAAAATTTCTATGGATTCCGACCAAGAGAAAAGAAAAGGAAAAGTATGTTGATTAGAAATCCCAATCTTATCAAAGTCAAAGACAAACTTGCAGCTTGCATTTCTTGTGTATATCTACTAGTCACCTCTGTAAATTGTGCCAGAACCTACCAAGATTATAACCGTATTTTTGAATCATGTCCAATTTAACTCTTTCTCATAATTCAATGGTCCTTGAGTAAATATTAATTTTAGTTCTCCTTTTCTGCTATTAAAATCTGGTCCTTTATGCACATTCGAAAAATTCATACAATTTCTCTGTTTTGACCTTGTATAAATCCAAATAACTAAATATTCGCAATCCACAATTTAATCAATAATGCTACGATTTTCAACCATAAAATGCATAAAAACACCCACAAAATACATAGAAAATATAAATGCATTTACCAAATTCCCCCACACTAGAACATTTGCAATCCTAGAGATAAATCTCAATTAATAATCCAATTCTAAATAATCATAATAGCAGCAAACTCAACCAAAATAGGAGCTCCTTAATCTGATCATTTTCTTCATCATAATCAATACATAAATTCGCAATCATCCAAAAGCAAATAACCATTCTAATGCACAATCCGATAACTAGTCATAGGCATCAAGGACTCACAGGTATGTGTGTTTCTCTCTTCTTAATCATAAAGGGTTCTTTCTCTCCTCTCTCCTAGGCTAGCCTCTACCATGTGCTTGTCAAATCTCTACTATCTCCACCACTCAAAACATGGGAATCAATCTCTTTCCCAAGGCTGTAACGTTGGAGAGGTTAAAATGGACATGGAAAAGAAGAGCATCGATCATACAAGAAAAAAATATACATATTTAAGAAGTATGTAAAACAATATGTATACGGCTCATCAATTAAAGCTGAAACACAAATAAATTCAATCTATGTATGCAACTAGTTTCATCAGCTTTTCAAACAATAGTTTGCGTGCTGATTGATCCTTTCTTTTGTACACTTTCTTTCCTCTCTTATTTTTTTCTTTTCTCTTTCTTTTTCATATTGGCTTTTGCTTTGCGTTTTCTTTTGTACACTTGTTTTTACCCTTTTCATGTTTTTTTCCATCATAAATTATTTTTTTCCTCTTTTTTTGTAACTTTTTTTTCAATTTTTTTTTCTTTCTGTATTTTTTCCCTCTGTTTTTCTCTCTCTGTTTTTTCTTTTCCTTTCACTATTTTTTTAAAAGATCAGGTCCGTAAGCATAATACATCACAACTCATTGCTTCTACACACTTTCATTGACCTTGAACTCAACACAACTTAAAATATTCATTTCAAGCTTGTCACTAGATTCTATTTCCATTTCAGAAGCTAGGTCATGTTCTGCAAACATAATAAAGCATTCTACTCAACTGGTTAATGATGTAGAGAAAAGAAAATGAATGGCTCAAAGTGGTTAGCAAAGGTTAAAAGTGTTTCAGGTTTGTATTTGGGTATAATAAGGTTTAGAATAAAATGCCTCTGTCCTTTACACTTCCTCCCATGCACATATGCGGCCTCAATCAAGAGCTAGGACAAGTTCTAGAGAGAACTAGCACTAGGGAGTATGCACTGAATATTAATAAATGAAATCAGGCTCAAAATTCCTTTCATCCAAGGTTAATTGCTCTAGCCCATGAACAGATACAAAATTATACACAAGACTGATTGTAATGCCATGAACAATCACTCCTTTTGGAATTGATTGTGCTGAATCAGCTAACCAAATCAAAATTCTCATATCTCAATCAAGCTTACTTCTACAATTACTAAAGAAAAAATAATTTCCAATATTCACTTTTTTAAGCCCAAAACAGATAGCATGTTAGAGTGCAAAGAAGTTCACGTGTACAGGAATTCATTTTTCACAATAATGCAATCAATCCCTTTATAATGCGGTCAGATCAGCCCACACACTCAAATCAATCCCTTTATAATGCAACCAAAATAATATAAGGAAAAAGGCTACTACCATAACAGTAGAGCACGACAATTTTTTCTACCTCTCACTGCCAGACTAGTCCCCTCCCCCACACTTATTCTAAACAATCAATCCAACATATGATTTCACAAACAATTCAAGAAAGTAAGGCAATCTCCTCAAACTCTGATAGCAAACCGTGTGAACGGAATCTCCTCAAACTTTGATAGAAAAAATTATGATTAACTCCTACATGGCTCTTCTCCTTGATAGTTCTTCCTTGGTGGTGGTTCTTTCCCATCAAGTTCCTGTAAAGAAAAACTAATGTAAGCATCAGGATATGCAACAAAAGTGGTTGTCCAACAAAGAGATCCATTTTATCACAGCAAAACCTCGAATTCATATCACACTAATATGTCAAAAACAGAGTTAAGAGTAATCAACCATTCCCCTAAAAAATTTGAGGCAGTAAGACAAATTTAGATCAAAATGATCTTACTTATTCATTCAGAGGCAAGTCTAAGAGCAATTAATGTATCCACTTGGTGATACCAAGCAAACTGCTACAACAATGATTAGCTTTAAAAGTGAAACTTGATATATATCAATAACAACAGAATCAAGCTAATCTAAATTAAATCCATTTCTTAAACAAAAGGTTCAAATCACATCATAGCAATAATTCTAGAAATTGTGTAATCACATAATAACAATGAAAATTGACTTATCAGCATGTCCCAATTGAATCAAGATTTAGTGCAAAGTGTCAACAATATTTTTGCAGAAATCACAACCTCATGACAGTAAATTTGCAAATAATAGATCAAAGTATGGAATTGAGCACTCTCAGCAAGCAAGTTTATCAATATAAGCAATTTGAACCAGCAATAGCAATATAGATTGAAGCAAGTGCTAGCAAATGTGAATTCAGGGTCAATATGCCGTTTTTTTAGTGATATTTAAAAGGAGGGAAAATTTGTTAATTTGAGTTTTTAACAAATTTCCATACACAAAACTAAAAGAAAGTGGTACCTCATATGCAATAGCTAGATTCTCGGCCCTATGAACACAATTTGGAGCAAGCTACTAGGAATTTTAATTCAAAAATGGTCATTGTTAGAATTAGGAAATCAATTCACATTATTAGGATCCCTTGATTCTTGTCTTAATTATTGGATCTAATTAGTCCCTAGTTATGTGCATCATTATTAGGAAAGATTAGGTCTTTATTATGATTAAATGTATTTCCTATTTCCCCTCTCCTTCTTATCGTTAATGCTCCTCTTGTGAGCCTACATATTGTAGTCTTTATCTTATGAATAAAATACAACAGATCAGAGAGTATTTAAGCCTCTGAATTACAATAGTATCAGAGGAAATTATCTTTTGCTCGACTGAACCAGAGAGCTACAGTAAGCTCTATGCTCAGCTACAATGAACAAGTGCCGAAGGTCCTGCATCCAAAAATCAGAGCACCCAATGTCAAAACATCACCATCCTCCTTATTTCGCCACTCATTAAGCCAATCAATCACTACTATTTGGAAAGAGAGCGAAACATGAGGGAGAAAGAGTGAAACATGAGAGAGAGAGAAAGAACAGAAGCAGTTCGGCCACTTCCGATCTGCTCGAAGGAGAGGGCGTGGAGCAACACCGCCACCACAGATGACATCAGCACGTGCTGATCGGCGGATCCCGGAGGAGCAACGGCCATTTGACCTGCAAGTGATACCTACGTTCCATAACAGTCCTAGCGCGTGACACCCATGTGCCGCTGTGAACAGTGATTTCCAACGACCTTAAGTTTCCAACAAGATGGACCCCTCCCAATTTCCTCCTTGTTTGGCTCCATTTCTGAAAAACCAACCGGTATAATTCGTACTGCATTTATGTCCGGTACAAGTTCTCAATTTCAAAACTCTTCATCTTCTTCCACCACCAAACTATATAGTACCAACCAGAACCATGGAGTTAACATCTGATTTCTCAGAAAATCACACTATGGTTATTAACCATAAGTTTAATGGTCACAACTACCTCCAGTGGTCACAAAGCATGCTAAGGTACATTCGTGGTAAGAGAAAGGAGAAATATATTAATGAGGCAGCCCCTCACCTAGCCCCGACCCAAATTTTAACACCTTGTTTGCTGAAAATAATCAAGTTATTACTTGGTTGTGTAATTTGATGATTTTGGATACATCAGTGAAGGCTATCTACTTATCCAAATAGCAAAGGAAATATGGGATGCCGCTCGGAGAACCTACTCTTCTCTTGAAAACACTGCTACGTTGATTCATCTGAAGAGACAACTCCGTGATCTAAGACAAGGTAATATGTCGGTAACTGAATACTATAATACCTTATTGAAACTGTGGCAGCAACAGGATCTATTTGAAGCTCATCCCTGGAAAAACCTTGATGATGCACAATTGTACAAAAAGATCGTGGAAGAAGGAAGGATACATGACTTTCTACTTGGCCTGAATGATGCTTTTGAAGAAATAAGGGGCAGAATCATGGGGTTAAAGCCACTTCCACAACTCTTTGATGTTGTCGACTTTGTGCAATTTGAGGAAAGTAGGAAACTCTTGAACAGAAGTGGACCAAGTCAACTTGAAAGCTCAGCACTAGAAATCCAAGGACCACTCGAGGAACGGAAGCCTAATAAATGGTGCAATTATTGTAAGAGGAAGGGCCATAACAGGGAAGAATGCTGGAAACTCCATGGAAAACCTTCTGGTGGCAAATCTTCTGGTTGCAAACCAAGTGTCGAAAGTCACCTGACCACGGCTGAATCGAAGGTTGAGAATGACAATCACCTGAGCCCGGAAGAATTACAGATGCTTCGCAGAATACTCGACAAGCAAAATAAGACAAACTTTGTTCCTAGTGTCAATTTGGTACAATCAAGTAGCGGTGATGACTAATGACGATACCTGGATTGTTGACTCAGGAGCTACAGAATGACGATACTAATGACGATACTAGTAACAACTTTATTCCACAACCTTAAATTCTGTCATGAATACCTCAAAGTAAAAGTAGCTAATGGTGTATTCACATGGGTTGAGGGAATTGGCACAGTTACATTATCTGATTAATTGGCAATCCATAGTGATCTGTTTGTACCTGAACTCACTTGTAATCTGATATCTGTGAGCAAGTTGACTAGAGGTCAAATATGTCGAGTGATTTTTTATGACGGTTTATATATTTTTCAGGATTTAAAATTGAGGAGGACGATTGGGACTTCTGGAGAATGAGATGGATTGTTCTACCTTAAAGGCTCACAGTAAAAGAATAAAGATGCATTGAAGGCCGGACGAGCGCTGGTTAGCTCAAATTCTTACAATAATGATGTATTTTTGTGGCATTGTTGGTCAGGTCACCCTAGTTTTGATTATATGAAGCATGTGTTTCCAAGTTTATTCAATAAAAATTCTATTCCTTTTCATTGTGAAACTTGTCAATTTGCCAAATAAACATGATCTTCATATCCCAAACAGCCCTATATTCCTTCCGTACCATTCACACTAATTCTTAGTGATATTTGGGGACCTGCCCGACTACCTAATATCATCCATACTCGATGGTTTGTTACTTTCATTGATGACCACACCAGAACCACATGGGTTTATCTACTAAAAGACAACTATGAAGTAGCCACAATGTTTCAAAACTTCTATACCTTTGTTCGAACCCAATTCAACACTTCCATTAAGGTACTACAAAGTGATAATGCAAAGGAATACATGAGTAAAGCCTTTAAGGAATTCCTGGATCATAAAGGAGTTCATCACCAAACTTAAGTCCTTACACCCCTCAACAAAATCTAAACGCAAAAACCGTCATTTTTTGGAAGTAACCCGAGCCTTACTAATGGAATGGAATGTTCCTACCATATTCTGGGGTGATGCTATCCTCACAGCTGCTTACCTCATTAACCGCATGCCTTCCAAAATTCTCAATTATGACACTCCCATTCAAAAACTCCTTAGCCTCTTCCCAAACTGCCTTCTAATCAATTCATTACTCCCTAAGGTCTTTGGCTGTGTTGTCTTCGTACACAAAAAGGATGGCAACAAATTTGGAGCCTGAGCTGACAAATGTATATTCCTTGGCTACTCCTCTACTCAAAAAGGGTACAAATGCTATTGTCCATCTTCCAAGAAACTTATTATCTCCTGGGATACTGTATTCCCGGAAGATGAAGCATATTATCATAAATTACTCATTCAGAGGGAGTATTCTAACATTGAATGGCTAATCCTGGAGACATCTAATCCCAAAAACTCCAGCTCACCTGACACATCATCACCTAACCTTATAGCCACTCTTGACTTTCTCCCACAAATCAGCCTAGCCCATCTCAACCTAAACCCAATGAAATATGGAAGCACATATTGAGACCAATTCAAGGATGGATATTGAAACATGATAGGAGGTAGAGTCCACCTCACAAGTTCAAGCTAACTAGACACTGGTAGAACAATATCTCCCATTCAAAGGAACAACCATGAATCCAATCCGAGATTAAATCCTAAAGAATCGGGTTGGCCTATTGCCTTGAGAAAAGGGGTAAGATCATGTACTCATCATCCCATTCAACGATTTGTTTCATATGGTAATTTGTCTGCAAAATGCAAAGTATTGTTGTAAATAGTGCACAGATAACCATTCCAAATACATTTCAACAAGCTATGACTGATCCAAATTGGAAGCAAGTTGCAGAAGAGGAATTGAGGGCACTCAAGAAAAATATAACATAGGAGATCACGACTCTTCCTAAAGGAAAGAAACCAGTAGGATGCAGGTGGATCTTCACTCTGAAATTCAATCCCGATGGCAGTATCAACAAATACAAGGCAAGACTTGTTGCAAAAGCATGATACAGAATCAGGAAAGCCACAAGTTTGTGAACTACTAAAAAAGGGGGCAAAAAAAAAGAATGTGCAGAGGTATTGGTGGTCAATAAAGCTTGTTAAAATATTAGTAAGAGCAACATAACAAGTACATGGTATATAAGGTCACCCAATATCATAGTCTTGCATAATTATGCATGAAATAAGATAAATGCATATAGTTAGGAGAAGGGTCTTTGCAATAAAATATGTACTATGTTACATAAACAAACTAAAGCATACCATAACAGAGCAAATTCCTAGATATAGGCCATAACAAATAACTGCTTGTATAAGATGTACATCATGGCTCCATGCATTGCAGCTGATCATGTTGCTATCAACTAATCCAACATCCATAAGCAGAGAGAAGAACTCCTGGCGAAGAGCATCAATAGCTTTCATTGATTGTACCGAAAGAAAATTTTTCCAGTAGTACTCATACTCAGCATGGTCCATTTCAGCATCTTTCCAACCCTCATAGGCCTTAACAAGTGTACGATGATCACTATAATGACAAGAAAATTCTGATTTTGCGGCCTCTGCAAGCTACAATCAAGATATTTGACATATCAACAATTTCAGTTCATAATGATGACATCAAGCAATAAGTTACAAAATGAGCAAGCTACAATATATTTTACTCAAGTGCACATATCCATTTAACAATCATAACATATTTAACTGAAATGGCATCCTTTCCAACCATTTTTTTCATTGAGAAAGTACAAGAAATGCAACCTGCCACAGAGATCAACTTATATCATTAATATCAAGTTCTCCCAAAAAAATATGGCACATACAAAATTGTGAGACTCAATCATGTACTGTGAGCCAGAAAAAGCAAATAGTTACGTTTTTAAGGGCAGACTTCACAATAAAAATGTAAAAATTAATACCTAAATTTCTCTCCTTTTGGTAATGAAACTTTCATCCAAAAGGGAACAAAACAAAAGAACAACCAATAAAAATAAAGGCGAGGGAACCTTATACCAAAAACAAAGAATATACTAAAAGGACAAAGGTAGTGGCACCTGACAGAATTTTGTTAGAGGAAATACAAATAATGGAGTGGCAGAAACACAAAAGAACTGGGACAAGAAGCGAAGGAAGATTCAAAAGTAGTGTAAAGGAAAATTGATGTTGAGAAAAAGCAGTGGTACGAGAAGCTAGGACTCATTATGGTGACAGCAGTAGAATTTTGGGAACTGAATAACAGAGGAATGGAGGAAACCCTTTATTTATGAACAACAAATTCATTTGAAAATATAAATATAAATAACAAATAATAAAGGGAGGATGAGATCAACAATAAATTACATTAAAAACAGAAATATATTATTAGCAAAGAAAATAAATAAATAAACGACTAATCTAATCCGAACAAATGGGAATGATAAAAAGTGAATACATAACAACTAAGCAAAACAAGTGAAAATTATAAACTCCTATTCAAGCCTTTAGGTTTGACTAATCCCTTTCTTCTGCCCTCATATTCTTCTCATTGGCTTCTCTCTTTCATAGCCATTATTTTAGCCCTGTTCCTTTAGTCTATCATTCATTCTAAATATGAATTACAGTTTCCTTTTTTAAGTTCAAACCTGATACTGGTTTCTTCTCCCTCAACATTGAAGGTATTATGTTTCAAATCTTTAAAAGCTTTCTCCAAAATATTTAGTTACATAACAGCTATCAAAGTTCTACCCAAGTTTGGCAAGCTAACATCCAAATCTATTAACATATGGTAGCATAAAACAGCAGCCTATCAAAGTTTTCTCCGAGTTATGAACCTTAATTTTTATCCAAGTCTATAAATATATTATTCTAAGTACGTAAAAGCTTGTCAAAGTTTTATCCGAGTCTGTTGAGAATAAATTTTGATTTTCTATTTATTGCATTAGATTTTACAAGATTAGAACCAGCTAGAATGAGTAGGAAAATAGGATTATATTATTCATCATTAATTCCTTGTTCTTGTACAATCTGTCAAAGTTTACATTCTTCCTACTTAATTCAACTATTCAGCAACTACAGAATATGTAACAACCTATTAATGAACTAACAAATAGCCCCTTGTTCCTCATTTTCCGTTTCAGTTTTTTAAAATTTTATTCAGCATTGCAGATAGTAGCCAACATAGGCAAGTACAACAAAAATAAGAAAAAAAAGGAGTAAATATCAATCTTGGAAGGATAATTTTTTAAGTGACTTTTGACCCCGATGCTGTAACTTGCATGTTTTGTAGCAGTGTTACAAAAGGAAGCTTCATAAATCCAATATGCTCAAAGTTGAGGGTCACAAGGATGCTGCAGAAGTGTCTTGGTGAGGATAAAAGTTGAAGGAAAATATGGAAGGGAAAATATGTCACAAAACAACTTATTGCAAACCCTCAAATATGGATGTTGACTTAAATTCAAATGAAGAGAAAGTGAGGGAAAAGGAGGAGGAGGAGCCTAGCTAAAAAGGAAAAAGTGTAATGCTATCTCCAAAAGGTCTGATGGACTATTTTATGAAGCTGAAACAAGTTGTCAAATTAAGAGAAGAGAATTATCAATTGATAATGGGAAAAGAGTGATGGTATACCAATACATTTTTAGTTTTTCCTATCAAACTTGCATGCCATTAAATGTTGCAAGCATAGACGTCATTTAATGTATCCAAATTTGATACCCCAGTTACAATGAGTTGAGATTGCCAATTTTAAATAGGTTAAGTGAACAAATGATACAATTAAAATAACAAAGACTTGAGAAAAGGAGAAAGTTGTTCTACTATCATAAATGGGTAAACTAGCTGAAGAAATAGAAATTTGATAAATTCTTTGGTGAGGTTAGTCAGCACAATGTGAAATCTGTTGATGCATCTTCTTAAGTGAAAACAACTAAAAAGTTGTTCAATTTATTCTATAGATGTGTCAGTTTATTATGTTAAAAGAATATTGTCCAAATAGTGACCCCAATGAATCCTGCACACCCTGATCGAACTCGAAGGATTTTTTTTTCTGGGAGGAATACACAAGAAAGCATTAGTAAGACAAATGAACTCAAAGGTAGAGAATGAAAGGCCATATGCTAATTATCCAAAAAATAATGCAATGTGTTTCTTCTACACTCTGCCAAACTACACACATCAAAACTGACAAGCATTTCATCAAGGATAGAAGCTGGTATACTAAAGCTTTGAAGTGTTATCACCAAGACATGTTTTATAGTAAAGCTGGTACACTTCATAAAGCAACTCAGCCTCATGTTATTGATATCCCCACCAAGATATAGCTCCAGTGAAGTTTTAAAGTCTTATCAACAAGTTAGATATTTATTCCTCAACTTAAGAGGTGGTGTCGGAGAATAAATGTCTAAAGGAATTATTAAGATTAAAATCATGGAATTATGCTAGTATTCAAGTGCATTAAAGAGCCAACTACTCTTTTTCCTTCAAGTCAACTTTCAAAAAAGGTTTATTTCCTTCTATGTACAAAACTGCCCTGCTCCTTTTATATTTTACTGATTTTAGGGGATGCAGTCAACTAATAAAGTCATAGGTTTAGTTTGGGTATGTTATCATATTATTTTCTTTCCATTTTCTCTCAAGGTCCCATATATATTTTGTAGCTCTCCTGTTCAAATTTAATGTAACAAAAAAATCCTTCTCCGGTGAGGATTTCAACATTGATGGCTCAACAGATATACACGAATATAAAGCTAGAGTAGCTAGGTGTGGAGTTGCAAGCATACAATACAAATCCGTGCAGACAAAGCATCAAATAGAAGCATCCTTCCAGAAAGTGATTCACCAACAGCACTAGCAATCTTGATGGCCTCTAAAGCTTGGAGACAAACAATAACACCAGGAACTGAAATTGTGTAAGCAAACTCAAATGTCAGGAAATTAGAACAAGTAGCACGAGGTATAAATGAGAAGGAATGCAAGTTGTATGAATAAGACATGTCAGAAAAACAAGACAAAGTCTGGTAGCGGAGAAAACAGAAAAGGATAAATGCATGATGATGTCTTTAATTTGGCTCCATCAATACATATACAAATTTTAATTAGAAAGAATATGAAATTTCCCCACCCATTGTTGTATTCAATTTCAGTCCTACGTCAGGTCAAGAAAATTTCGGTCCTACCAAAAAGCACATTCCCAACAACAAATTTAGAATGGAACCTTTCCTTAAGACTACACTGCTTTAACCCATATCATTCTGGGATTCCCTTTATTCCAATTGAAACTCTCTTAAAAAATTTTCTCCCTGCACTCTTAATATTTTAATCAATCTTAGCTTTGGGTTACCTAAAAATAATGACAATTCTAAGTTTGTAGTAATTTTTCTTTCAGAAAAGCAAGAAAGTAGCCAATATTATCTTCCACTCAACATAGCATGACTATAATCTAATAACACCAGTACACAAAATGACAAATGTAAAGTTTTATCTGACACAATTCATGCTAGAGCATGTAACTAGAAGATTGAGAGTGTGAAATTAAAACTACATTGGTGACAAAAAACACTACTACTTTTACCTACACCTAGAACTCCACTATCAGCACATCTTTGACAAGCTGTTGTGGGTGGTGGAGTTGGAAATAGACATCGATAGCATGGACCACCCTTGTAGTTGTAGACAGTGAGCTGCAGGAAAAAAAGTTTCCAAATGACACTTCAAATTATTACAACCAAGAACTGAATAATAATCTGGAGGAATTTCTTCTTGAAACAACACAGAATTTAAAAAGCTGGAACATTGTATTGGTGTGGAATACAACCTGGCCTTCCAAACCAAGTGCAGCACCTGATACAAGAGGCTGCATTCGTACAAATATAGTCACTAGGAGAACACTGCAATTACATTTGCTTGAATTATCCTACAAGTCATATTACTATGCACATGTAGGGGCGGAGCCAAGATTTAGAGTTAAGGGTGTACAATTAGTATAGGGGTTCGGGGGTTTAGGGGCAGCGCCCCCAAATTTTTTTTTTAAAGAAAATTTTTAAATATATTAAGATTGTATAATTGACATTTTCTGGAAGGAAAAAAGTTTGACAAGATTAAAGAACATGTTGGAACTTGGAACCTATAAGAAATCAAAGAATGAAGAATTATAATAACTAGAAGGTGGGCAAGCAAACCAAAATGATGGCTTCGTCTTCAATCCATCATAAACGAAAATCACAAGGTGGGGTATTACCTTTAGATATTCATTTACAAATATCATAAGCAGCCTTCATCTGCTTAGCCTTGAGTGCTGCATCAACCTCCAAAAAGATTCGAAAGGATAAAGTTATTTCTTGAAGCAAACTAATCTGCAAAAGAAAGCAGAAAAAGAAGTTGTATCATGCCAATATTCAATACAAATAAAACTTATTATCATGCTTTCATCATAGAGCAAAGGAATAAGAGAAGAATAGTTACAAACTGGCACTCCAACTTTAGCATGCCTCAAAAAAGGCTATCCACTAGAGAGCATGACACTTTCAATAGGTTCAACACTAAACACCTACATAAAGGGGAAAGAGGAAAAAAGGTAAAAGAGAAAATGGAAGTTTGAACCGACGGCCTTAAGCTAAAAATATGAAGTCTTAACCAACTATACTATCCATACATATTGTTACTAAATGCTCTCAATTTATATTGTTGCTAAAAATATATATATATTTTTTTTTTTTTTATGGGTGCACTTGCCCCCATAAAAACATATGTGGCTCCACCAATGTGCACATGGGAGATAGAGGAGCAACAAACAATTTTATTACATGTTTAATTTTCACACACAAAATCAATTGTCTAAACTTATGGATGGTAGGAGAAAAAACCATCAGCCTTGAACCCCAAACATTTTTCATGCAAACGAAACTGATTTGTATCAGAATCTTGGTAGAAAGTGAAGAATCTTTTCAATTACAACCTCTGGTCCTAAATATAGGACATATCTTGAATTTGCACTACAAACTATGTCCTGTATTTAGGACCAGAGGTATATTAATTGGGATATCACCCACGTTTACAACCACAAACACCGAAAACTACTGGGTTACAAGGTGCATTCATGGAGGAACATAGGGTTATAGGAACAAGAGAAAATTTGACATTCATTGGTCACAATTTGCTCATACACCAAAGAAGCAATATTTACCTTCCCTAAAACCACACAGCAATCACTGATCATGTAGCGACTGGGAGCATTATCTGTTGCATCGATTATTATGTCGTATCTTAAAAATGCTCAAAGTCATGGAATATGTCGAAATTTTCACATCAAAGTAGAAGGTTTTTTCTTTCAATTTTCTTTGTAATTCAAATAAGAGACAATTATAAGAACTCGGTTTGTAATTATCAAAGAGTAAAAGGAAAAAGATATAAAAGAATATGAGAATCTTTATAGGAAGGATACTGGTTCAGAATTTGTAAAGCATTGGAAGCCCGCAAAGCTTCTTTATGTTCCACAATTTGACCAGTGCAGTTGATCCTGATATACAGAACATGTTACTTCCACTTACAGTACAAAAATTCTTACAAACTACTAAAACAAATGTCATAAGATTAAATTTCATCTTGAAACTTGATATGATAACTTTAATGTGTGAGAGAGGAACATACTTGAGACAAGCAGCAACAGCAGATTTCACTTTTGGTTGACCAATATATGATTCGGTGTGAATTACCTGAAATTGAAATATATTAGCTGAAAAGATATATTAATGAAATTCCAAGAATTCGGAGCACAAGCATGTGGGCAAATAAACACAGGAAAACAAAATAAAATAAAATCAGGTAAATGCTATCAATTTGCACTTGGTGTGGTCCTTCATAAAATAAATCAACAATAAAAGCTTTACCTGGCTATGCATATTACTCAGCTCAACCAGGTCATGGTCAACAATACCCAAGCGACCTAAAAGCATTTTTCAAAAGTAAGATCCATGAATGGTAAAGAATATTGTAAAAGGCAATTTGAAGAGTGTCACCTGCAAGTATGAGTAAATTCTTTCATGAAATATTATCTATTTATATTTCATACCAGGTCAAAATCTTAGCATAGCTGCACAAGTAAGAACCTAATCAGATATGCATCATACCCCCTGATTATTGCTAGACACATGCTCAGAAGAAAATGTTCCCAAGAAGCTCGCCATTCTCAAGTGAACCTTAAAGTATTACAAAACTAATTTTGAATGCTTAATTATAATTTAGGGGTAATAGATACAGTGATCATTAGCTCATAAACTATTATAATTAAATTACTATCAGCATTACTTGATCTCAAACTTTATAGTGATGGTAAGAGTTGCACTAGCCTCTATCAGTATCTGTTATTGCATAAGTGCCACACGCAATGTAAGGCAAAATACGAGCCGCCAATAACTAGGAATAGTACTCACTCAGCAAGCAAGACTATAAAGCCAGAGCTCCATAAATTAAGACAAAGGTTTCACACTATACCTTCAGAACATGTAAGAGATACAGTAATAACAGGGGGAAAACTAAAGCAGGCCAAAGCAAGAGATCACCCTTTTCCCTGAAATATAACTCACCCACTGTAATAGTCTGTCGTAGGTAGACATCCCGGAGAGGTCCAAATCACTCAAATGGAACTCGAAGTTCCTCAGACCTGAAACCCATGATAGAATTCGAAAGCATAAGCTAATGAAAAAGGAGAGATATCTGCAAAACAAAAGGACAGATTAGCTGTGTATAAACAAATAAAATCAATAAAACTGTCATAAACAATTACTTAATTATCAATTTGCGCGCCTCAAAAATTAAATGTCAATCCATCTAAATATTTTGGGTTATTATTTTGAAAACTAGATCATGCATTCATAGTTGTATATAGATGTTAAACTATACATGGAATATGGTTATATAAATATGTACATTTCCTATTTTTTCTGTTGCCTAAATTTTCCTATTTTTTCTATTGCCTAACGTATACATTTTCCTAATATCATAATAATAAAGAAACGGGAACAATGACAACATTGCGGACAAATAGAACAAAGACCGCGAAGCAAATAACCATATCCCCGAAAGGGCCTCATAACTATCCGTCATTATCGTTTCCCGAACATCCAAAAACAGTGCCAAACAGAGCAAGTTAACAGCTTCGCAGCATATTTGAAGACCACAAAGCTAGGCAGAGACGAAGATGGGTTTATCGGCCAAAGAGAAGGCAAAATCGGGCAATTACGCTAGCACCGCCGACACTAACCGGAACATGGGTCTTCTGGTAGTTTTCTTCCCTAAAGACGATCCTGCCATATCCGACAAAACCAAGCTTTTTCCTTCCCCCTCTGTTGCTTCATCTTCATCTTCTTCTTCTTCACCCTCTAGATTCCCTGGTTCCTCCTTCAGAAGAAGAAATTCCAGTTTCCTCCTCTCTAAAGCCCAATTCACCATTTCAATCTGTGTGCTTTTCATCTTCACCACTCTTCTCCTCTTCACTCTCTCTACTTTCGAACCCTCTAATCCTTCCCCTCGCAAATTTAAGCAAAAATACTAAAAACACAAATTACAAAGAGCAACGGATGATAATCACCGCGTCACAACATCAACCTAAAAATCAAATAAACGTAAAGGGAACATGGATAATGAAATTTGATCAGAAAGTAGAAGAGACTGAGATGCTAAGATGTCCAAATGAAACACAAATCAAACCAACACAATATTGATCTGCTTCGTGTGTATCAAAAAAAGGACGAAACAGAATACATGATTACCTCTACAACAACGTTTGAGAGAGCACGGACGAGAAAGGAAGACCGAGCTCAAAAGTAAATTGGATTGTTACCCTGAAAACTATAGGGACCTGCTGAGCAAAAAAAAAAAAGAAAACTATAGGACCTGCTGAGGAAGGCCGACCAGAGTGAATGCATGAATAGGGAGAAAGAAGATGTTGGAGACAGAGGGGAGAATAAAAAGGGTGGAAGTACGGGAATACAAATAAAACAGGGGAAGGAAAAGCAGGGAAAGAAGAATGGAGAGAGGATAGGAACAAACACTGAAAAGATCTCAGATCCAAGGAAGGCTGCTGATGAGAAAGTTGAGACAATAGCGGATTCAACAAATGATGCTCTAGCTATGGTACTGTATAACGATATGGTGTTGGACACTGTGACGAATGGAATAGATAGACTTGGGCTAAAAAGGAGTGCAGCTGAGGACTGGGAATCAATGTCGGCTAAGAAAAGGAAGACTGAAGTAGAGGTGCTGGATATTAACCCTGAGATATTCAATTACACATCTAATTTGAGAAAAGTTAAAGCTAGAAGAATGAAGAGGATTGCCAAAAGAACAGGGGGTAGAGGGAAGGAGAATATGGTAATAGAGTCTGGAAATATGGAGGAGACTTTGGAGAGTGCTGAAGATATCAATAATGCGGGCAATGAGTTTGTCTTTAAAGCTGGAAGTGGGAAAAGGAAGAAGTCGATTGCTGATGGTTTTGGTGGCTCGCCATTAACGGCCACCAAAGCGCCATGAAAATTTTATCTAGGAACTGTCAAGGCCTAGGGAGAACCTTGACAGTCGAAACTTGAAGGATTTAAATAGGAAAAATCATCCTTCAATAATCTTCCTAATGAAGACAAAAATTGGATCAGCAAGAATTAAGACAGTAAGGAGAAGTTGTGGTTTTAGTCAGGAGGTGTATGTGGAACCGAGAGGGTTGGCTGGAGGGCTAGCTGTATAGTGGAATGATAATATAACATTGACTGTCCTATACAGGTCTCAGAACATTATACATACAGTAGTGGAATCTATAGGGCTGAAATGTCCCAAGTTTATTACCTTTGTCTATGGACCATCCAAGGAGATGGAGATGAGAAGGACTTGGGATGTGGTGAGGGAGATAGCAAATAATATAGAGGAGGCATGGCTGCTTGTGGGGGATTTTAATGATCTAGCTTCTCAGGCGGAAAAGGAAGGAGGCAATCCGAGAGCAATGCGCAAAATAATTAATTTTCAGAGATTAACGGCTGATTGCAATTTGCTGGATCTGGAGTTTAAGGGAGCTAGCTTTACTTGGTGCAATAAAAGGGCAGGAGCCACAGTAAGGGAAAGACTAGATAGAGTGATCGGTAATGTAGAATTCAGAGAAGAATTTGATTATGCGATGGTATTCCATATAGAACCAGTTGGTTCAGACCATCACTTGCTATTGGTTTATTGCTGCTATCTGGATGTTAAAACACCACAGACGTTTAAGTTTGAAGCTAACTGGATACAACATGAGGATTATTTAGACATTGTGAAACAAGGCTGGAATGAAGTGGATGGGCAACTAGAAGACAAGATGGAGGATTTGATTAGGAGACTAGAGGCATGCAGGAAAAAGTTATAAAATGGAGCAGAGGGGCATTTCCTAATTTCAGAAAAACTATTGAGTACTTAAGGCATAAACTAAAGCACTGTAATGAAGGTACACTAAACGAGGAAACTCTAAATGAGATTGAAGTGATTAAAGATCTAATTGAGGATGCTTGGTCCAAGGAAGAAACCTATTGGTGGCAACGATCTAGAATTTCATGGCTTAAATGTGGGGATAAAAATTCTAAGTTTTTTCATAACTGTGTGATACAGAGGAGGCAAAGAAACAAAATTCTGAGACTTAAGGATGAGAGAGGGATATGGTTGGAGGAGAGGGAGGAAATAAACAGAGCCTTCAGTGACTTTTATAAGAGTTTATTTCGGTCAGTGGGGGAGAGACCTATGAATCAAGCCTTATCTTATGTCAAGGAGGTGGTTACAGCTGAAGATAATCATCTGCTGATGCTATCTGTCACTAATCAGGAAATTGAAGATGCTGTGTTTCAGATTGGAGCAGACAAAGCCCCAGGACCTGATGGTTTTTTGGCACTATTTTATCATTCAGCATGGAAGGAGATAGGGGAGGAAGTATGTGGTATGGTGAAGGCATTTTTCAAAAGGAAAACTGATTTGATGAAGATTAATAGCACCAATATTGTGCTAATTCCAAAGATAAATAAACCTGAGGGGTGCATCATTTCAGTCCAATAGGGCTATGTAATGTCTCTTACAAGATTTTAGCAAAGATCTTGTGCAATAGGATGAAGGGACTGTTAAACCGAATCATAACTCCAAATCAGAGGGCATTCATAACAAGCAGAACAATTCAAGATAACATCTCCATAACACATGAGGCCTTCCATTATTTAAAACATAAGAAGCACAATAGAAAATATGAGTTTTCCTTGAAGATAAACATGAATAAGGCGTATGACCGAGTAGAATGGGATTTCCTTGAAGCTGTAATGTTGAAAATGCGCTTATGTAGGGGCTGGGTGGACTGGATTATGGGGTGTATATCGAGTATAGCATTCAGTTTGCAAGTGGATGGTCATAAAGTGGAAGAAATCAAACCTTGAAGGGGAGTAAGGCAGGGAGATCCGTTGTCACCATATATGTTCATCATAGCATCAAAGGTATTATCCTTGATGTTACAAAGGCATGTCGAGAATAATGATTTAAGAGGCATAAAATTAGCACGAAATACTCCTCCTCTATCTCATTGTTTTTTTGCCGATGATGCAATCCTTTTTGCTAATGCTGAAGAAATTAATTGTAAGGTTTTAAAGAGGATTTTAGAAGTTTATTGTGAGGCATCAGGGCAGCTAATTAATCTGGACAAATCTAGCCTGTATTTTTCTGCTAATTCTCCTCTGGATGTTCGGGAAGGTGTGGCCAAATGTTTGGGGATTGCTTACGCATAACAGCCTGGCAATTACTTGGAGCTGCCAGTGGTTTGGGGAAGGTCTAAACTACGGCATTGGCCTTTATAAGGGATAAGATTGGGATGAAACTTCAAGGATGGAAGCTAAAGCTCCTTACCTTTGCAAGGATGGAAATTTTAATCAAAGTGGTGGCCAATTCCATACCTGTATATCCAATGACATGCTTCTTATTCCCTAAGAAGGCTTGTATGGAAATAGATAGCCTCATCTCCAAATTTTGGTGGGGTCAGAATGGTAAGGCTCAATCAATGCATTGGAAGAGTTGGAAGTCCCTAACAAAAAAGAAGGTGGATGGTGGTATGGGTTTTAGGGAGTTGCTTTCTTTTAATAAAGCTCTTTTGCCAAAGACAGCATGGAGGCTATTGAATAATCCTGATGATATGTGGTGTCGGATTATGAGAGGAATTTACTTTCCTAAAGGGTCCTTTCTTCAAGCAAAAAAGGGGCAGCGTGCTTCTTGGGGATGGTCTAGCCTTTTGGAGGGTAGAGATTTATTATTAAAAGAACTTTGTTGGAAGGTGGGTTTTGGAAATTCTATCAAAATATGGGGCGATCCCTGCGTGTATGGATTAAAGGGATTTAAACTAGCTCATAGTACAGATCTCATTAGTGATGGGGAATGGGATCTGAGGAGCATTGAAAATAGAATTAGTGCAGAGGAGAAGGAAGAAATAATGAAAATTCCCATATCTACTTATAACCAAACTGATTGCGTTGTATGGACAGCAAACGGTGATGGGATTTACACTGTGAAATCAGGGTACTCGGTGGTCAAGGCTGAAATGGAGGATAACAAAGTGAAGGATCCAGGTACGTCGTTTGTATTTCCAAAGGCTCTATGGAAATGTATATGGAGAATAATAGTACCCCCTAAAGTGCAATACTTCCTATGGAGAATTTGTGCAAGAGCTGTTGCAACAAGAGTTGCATTGTTTAAAAGAAAATGTACTGATAGCCCTGTATGCCCTATTTGTCTGATGGAGAATGAAACTTTAGAACATCTACTTTTTCTATGTCCATGGACTAAACTATGTTGGTTTAGGAGTCCTTTTGGGATTAAAGTTTAATAGATATGGTATGAAAAGATGTGAAGAATGGTTGTGTAGTATGCTTAATGGGAATGACAGTCTAAATCAGTTTGGAAAATCCCTGTTTGCAATGATGTGTTGGTGGATATGGAAGAAGAGATGTCAATGGGTGTTCAATGGAGAGAGACCGGAAGCAAAGGAGGTTATTAGGCTGGTGAATACTCAGGTGGAGGAGTTTTGGAAGGCAAAGGAAAAGAAGGAAGGAATTAGCAATAGATGTTACACAGAGAAGGTGGTAAGGAATCAGAAATGGAAATTGCCAGCCCCTGGAACTATCAAAATAAATGTAGATGGAGGCTTCAAAGAGTCAACGGGAGAAGCAAGTGTGGGAGTTGTTTGTAGAAATGATAAAGGAGAATTAGTAGGAGGTTTAGGGAAACAAATAAAAGCAAATTCTCCCTTTTATGGCTGAATGCAAGGCACTGATGGAGGCTTTGAGTCTTAGGGAAAAATTTTCTGAGTATGTCATTATCTTCAAAACTGATTGTGAGATTTTATACAGGTTATTGAAGAATGAAAAGGTGGCTGGATGCGATTGGCGCTGCAGGGACCTAGTAGAGGAGATCCGTGGCTGGATGGGGTCCTTAGAAAGAGTTTCAATATCCCTGGTAGGGCGACAGGGGAATAAGGCTGCTGATAGGTTAGCAGTAAAGGCAAAAAGGAGGATGTATCAGCATGTGTGGCTGGATGTTCCATCATTCTCCTTAAGCAATATTTTGATTCATGATGCTGAGATGGCGAAGGCTCCCAGTGATGGTCGGTATCTGTGATCCAGGTGAAAGAGAAGGCATCAACTAGATGACATATTTCAGTAAGTATCTGTTGCTGAATTTGAGGTAGATTTGCTTTAATAGTGGAATATATAAATTTAATAATGGTATTACTTGGACTGATCGGTCATTTATTAGATTCTTTCTTTTAGTAAGTTGTGTGTTAGTTTGTACTTTAGGTTTTTAAGAGTGTTTTGATTGGCTTCGGCTATTGTGATTGTAGATTTGATTTTAGTATTAATAAAATTGTCTTTTGGCCAAAAAAAAACCCTAGATCTTGGAACCAAATCATTTCGGGTAGAGAACATAGTGGAATTTAGGATCAGATAAAGGGTCCAAGCTCAACAAAGCCCATAATATTGTGGCCCAAGAAATCTGTGCATTTGGAAGAAGGGGCTTTATTTTTTAAATTAAGGTTTTATATGGGAGTTTGGAGGGAAGGGAAAGGAAAGGAAAGAGATGAAAGGAGTTTGGAGGGGAGGAGAAGGAAGGAAAATGGAAGCTATTTCTTCCCCTTATTTGAGAGTTAAAAAAATAGTAAGGGAGAAAAATGGAGGATTAATGAGTTATTTTATCATTTTGTCTTTTGCTTTGAAAATTAATATAATTATTATACTTGACAAATAAATTTAAATTTAAATTTTCTAAAAAATATTATTTATGTAATTTTTATATTCAAAAAATATTTTCCTCTAAAAAAATATTTTCTCTCTCTAAAAAATATTTTTTCTATCTAATAGTTATTTAGTACATAATGATTTAAATATACAAAACTACAACCTAAAATATAAAATTATACATAATTTCACGACTAGTTGAAATTGAATGTGATTTGTTATTTTAAAATCTATTGAGTTTAAGTGATGTTATTCTAAAATCTTTGTGCTAAAAAATAACACATCTATAAAATCTTTTTTTAAAAAAAAAACAGTTGCAATTCCATTTGATTAGTTCTAAGCAAAAAAATCCTAGTACATCATTCAAACTTAAGTTCTAAATAGTTTGCCACATTCCAGACTTCAGCAAGTGAAATTCATTACATCAACAACATTTTTTCAATCATGTTAAAAACATAAATTTAAATCAAAAGCAAATATCTTCATAGTGAATCGAGGACTGTTATAACTTGGCTCTCCAATATTGATGGCACTTGATCCCCAAAGTAACCCAGAGTTTGAATGAGCAGTTTGTTTTCTCAAAATAAATTGTCCCTACATAATATAAAAAAACAATAGCAGGTTTAATTCATATAAAAGGAAAAAGAATAATATATCAATTCAATAAAACAAATACATAAACACCAAGAGCAAACAAAAGATTGAAAGACTGAAACATATAATGTTATTCCGTAAGGTATGCTTCAAGTGTTCCTGTGTGTACAGTACGTGCCTTCCATCAATTCTCATCAACGCATCCTTAATTCTTCACTTTTTGGGCTGTTTGATTTCCTCATGACTAATTAAATCTTATTTCTTGTCTATGCTGTAAAGAAACTGTAACTTGTTTATGCTGACCATAATAGTAATAATTAACTGCTATTCAATTTGCTTGGTACTTGAGAAATCAAAGGAAATTTAAGAAGAAGAAAAAAAAATAATCCCAAGAAGGCCGAGCTCTAAAACATCTTTGCAAAATCCAAAAAGTTCATTTTCTCAAAAAGAAAAAGGTAAAGGGACACATATTCAAGGCTTGACATCGCCTATAAAATAGAGAGATACACAGGGACGTACAATCAAACACCTGAACTACGATTCTAGATCTTAGCAAATGAAAACTTTCAAAATAGCCGTTCTCCTCAAAAGAACAACGAACAAGCATAAATAGATATAAAATCAAACACTTGAGCTGCTCTGAAACAGGAACTCAACTAGGCTCCCAAGACAAGGGAACATACACAAATAGAGAAAGGAGCCCCCAAAGAATCAAAGGAAGATTTAAAAACATAAAGAAAAAATCCAAAGAAACTGATCTCTAAAACAATTCGATTACAGAAATCTCATCCAATCCTAAACAGCAACCCGAGAATCTAACAATTCTAACTCGGAAATCTCATAAGAACATAGAGGTATCCGTATAAACAAAACCTACCAAATTTAAACCACTCCACCAAAAGACTCAGAAACACACACAGATAAAGAGATAGGTAGGCAAATAGAGTACCTCACCAAATCACAACCCTTTTTAGAAAAATAAAGCCTCACATACCAAAGAATACTTGCAAACTTCAACAATTACCTTGAAGGACCAATAGGACCAAACACCATCTCAAGTAGCAACTCCTTGCGTTTGTCTAGAGGACAACTAATCACTGCTCTAATCCTCTCAAGATATACACGGGTGAACAATTGCCCCTCAATCTTCAAATCCTCCAAAAGTTTCCAAACTTCAGCTTTAGGAATTGGAAGTTTCTTCTTAACTTTCTCGTAAGTAGCATTAGCCTCTCTAAGAGCTCTAGCAATATCTTGAAGTGCCACTTTCATCCCTTCAACTTCTTCATTCTTTGACCTTTTAGCCCTTTTAGATTTAACATATTGGCTACGAGTATCTTGTACTTCAGGTGATGTAACTTCATTTTCATTGCCAACCTCTTGGGCACTCTCAAATGTCACCCCAATGGTTTTTATGGACTCACATTCTCCAGGCAGAGTGGCTCTAATGTCTTCAGAAGTCTTAGAAAGTTGTCCAGTGGCTCTATCTCCTCCACACACGATCATCAATTTGTCATAATTATGAATAGACTTTCCCATCCACTCTTTTGCTTTAGGCTTAGCCTATAAAATAATAATTATTGAACAAATATTATTAAGCTAAAACATGAAAGGGATAAAAACGAGAAAAGTTCATAATATACCTCAATTAGCTTTTGCCAAACTTCAGGCTCAGCACACCATTGTTTTGTAGTTGGGTCCCAAGCAAATGCACTCAAGCCATTCTTGAACAAGTCATAACACTTGGAAAAACATCTCTACTAATTTCCAACGACTCTTCACCTTTTCTTTCTCAAACAGGCGCCCAAATTTTTGTTGCAACTCATATATGATGGTTTCATAAGCTTTGGAAGTAAAGGTGCCACCAACTTTATTTCCATCATTCTGTTGATGCAAAAAAGCAACAACAAGAGCATCATCCATCTCTTGTGTCCATGTCTCTTGTTTTGTCTCTGACTCAGACATGATTCCTAAATAAAATTTCAATAGTATAGCAATTGAACATTAAGTAGATGCAAAATTTAGCATTAAGTAAAATCAGTAGCTCACAATCAATAAAAAGGTCTCTTAATCTTTAGCTACCAGATATAATGCAATTTAGGTGCATCAATACAAACAAATTCTCAATGCTAATAAAATTCTCAATACCAACAATTTAGCTGCCAGTCTAGTCATAACACACATTCATGAACAAAAAATACAATCAACAACATCATAAAAGGAATGCAATTAATTATAAATAGAAAGGGTAATGTTAACCATTTAATGACAAGGTTAAAAGAAAACAAAAGCTTTGGTTTCTACGTCAAACAGATCATACATCACCAAGAAAATCTGGGCTTGTTTTCACAAGAATTAAGAGAATGCTTTTGTTAAGACATAACAAGATGAATACAGCCATTCAATTGTATTTGTATTAGCAACTAAAATAAGGCTTTCCAGTTGGTTGGCCTTTCAAATAGCTACTGCAATCACGCATTCAGAAGCTACTATAATCTTAAAATCAATATGAAATTGAAATTATAACTTTTGCCTCCTATGAAACAGCTTGGTAAGTATAATAAAACATAATTATACATCAATGACACAGGAAAACCATAATTTTTAACTACTTACTACATCTCTATTGTATTTAACCCAAAAATATTTAAATAGAGCATAAAAAATTACGAATGTAGGAACATATCTATTTAAGATAGGTTAAACAATACTTCTCAATTAGCAAAAGAGACCAAAGATTATAGAGTAAGGTAATTGTTACTAGCTTCCACTATAGAATAACCTCCACGTTGATAACGGTGGGAAATTCAAATCATTGCAATCCAATCAAAATTCTGGAATTTGACATTTGCGATAAATAATCATTTGCATTAGTTTGCGATAAAAATCATAAACAGAAGTCATGATCTATAAACTCTCCACATAGCATCAGCTATAGAATTTCTTAAATTTTCTCCTAAATGAGTATGTTCTTCATCCTCATCCTCTTCTATATGGTCATCTCCATGTTGTTCAGATACACTTGGGTTAGCAATCTCTTCATTCACCTCAGCAACTAGCTCTTCTTCACGGTTGGTCATCATCATATGATAATCCTATTTTGTGTCTTGACTCCATAAGTTGGTTCTGTGCCACTTGCAATAATTCGAAACCTTTTTTTAAGAACCCCAAAAGCCCTTTCCACAGATTTTTTACGCAAAGACGAATGGCGATGGTTAAATAATTCTTGAGGTGTCTGAGGTAGATTTCTTGAGGAAAATTCTTTCAAGTGATAGCGTGTTGATCTATAAGGTGTGATCAGCCCGTTTCTCAACATAAATCTAGCATCAAGGACATAATATTCACCTATTAAAAAAATATTGATGAGATATATCTGATGAACAAGAGGAAAATTTTAGGGAAAAAATTACTAATTACCTTTAGGTATTCTAAGATTATCTGTTCTGCGTAGTGCATCTTTTAATATCCTTGAATCTGAAGCAATGCCCTCCCATCCAGGTAGAACATAGGTAAATCTTAGGTCGAATGAACACGCAACCAACACATTTTGTGTTGGAAAATCTAATCTATCACAATATTTTGGGGCTTCATTTAATGACACTTTTACACGAACATGTGTACAATCAATTGCCCCAACACAATCTTGGTATTGTTATTATATCATCAATATATTTTTAACTATATATGTTTTTTAATATAAACATGAAAATAAATTTTTACCTTAAAAAATGGGTTAAATCGGTTGTTTCCAAGAATTTCCATAGGAATTTGTGAGCCATCCGGTTTTTTAAGATATTTGCCTTCTAACTCCACTATAGATCGAAGCACATGATGAAAATGCCGACTAGTGGTCTCACCAGAGCGTCGAAACCAGAATTGAACTCTCGGTTTCTAACATTATGTGTTAGAATATAAAGGGTTTTGGCAACTTGTTTCTCTATACTTACCCGTTGGGTTGATTGGAGACCACCCTCTCGTTCTAACATTACACATAAGTCCATAAAGGCTATAGGCCCCATTCTTATTATCTTATGACCTTCACTACTAGTAATTTGCTTCATTATTTTTTCTCGTGCTCTCTCTTTCTCCAAAATCATTGTAAGTTCAACTATACTACTTTGAGAATGAATCCTAATCATGTAGTAATAAACTACAAGGCATATGACATGAACAATAGTCTTTCGGCGTCTTTCTCTCCATGTAAACAATGCTAGATTGATCTTTTCTCCTGGATTATCCATCTTTGGTGGAAATTCAAAAATAACATGATCATTGCAGGAAGCACAAATCAACACATGCACACAATTACAAATTATCATAGGTATATAACTCTTGAAGATAGAGGATTTACATATCACTAATATAAATATAAAAGGGGTGAACAATATATTTAGAAGGTGAACCTGCACTAAAATTTATCCATCAACTATCAACTATTTTAAACAGATCAAGAACTCCATTAACAATTGAAACTTTAAAAATTCAAGAAATATAGCCAAAAACCTAAAAAGGGAAAAACAGAACAAAACAAATTTAATGCTTTAAAAAAAAAACCTTAATAAAAGGATTATAGGGAAGTGTTTTATCACAAGGACCGGGGGGAGTGTTTGAAACTACATCTGTTCTATAACATCCCAAAATTTTTGGATTTTTGGAAAAAAAAAAAAAAAAATATATATATATATATATATATATATATATATATATATATAATAAAACAAAAAATAACAAAATAAATAAATCAGATAAAATAAATAAATACAAAAATTTGACTTAAATTATTTACTATTAGCAAAAATTTAGGCATAATTTTCCCAAAATTCAGGATGAATTATAGTTTATGAATTGGGTCCAATTTAATAGCCAAAAAAAAAAAAAAAAAAAACCAACCCCATACAGTAATCATTTCAGCTCATTTCAACTCTCTCTCTCAGCTCGTTAAATTGCAGCAGAAGTAGGCAAAAAGCAAGACCACATGCAACTCCATTCAATTACCCATATCGGCCCATATCCAACAAACTGGTCCAGCCTTCATAATCCCATTCAGCTGAAAATCATCTTTGACCCAACACCAGGAAAAACACCGAAAAATAGAGTGAGAGCATGACATATATGTGTTTCAAGCATCTTGAGACAAGTCACCAATTCATGCAGCGCCAAATTCGAATAGAATCCACACTCCTCTGATCAATTATTTTATCGGAACTCAACCCCACTGTCTCGTGTTTTTAGCTACACCTACTCCCCTTTTTCTGCATAAAAACCCTTTTCATTTCAAACTTCATTTTCCATCTGTTTTCCTTCGGCCTTCACAAAACAGCCAGAAACTGAGAGTGAAAACAGAAAACGCAGCTGAGAGTGAGCAGACACGTGAGAGAGGAAATCATCTTCTTTTCCCTGTCCTAGCTTCGCAAAGCTGAAGAGAGTATCCAAACCATCGTAAGTCTCCTGTCATCGCTTCTTTTTCTTTTCTCTGGCTTTCGCTATCAAGGTTTCTGTTTGGTTTTGCTGTTACTGTTCTTCCATTCTGGTTGCTGCATGTAAGTTGCTGAACCTTGTGATTGTTTCGCGGTCATCATCACTAAGTCACGCTGCTGTCATCGGTTCCTTGCATAATATTATTCTGTGTATGTTGCTGTGAGTATGTAAAAGAAAAGAAAGAGAAAAGATAAAAACGCTAAAACTCCTATAGATATATCTATCTATATCCTATACTTGCTGTCATCAGGTTGCATGAAAGAAGAGTATAAAAGGATGTGGTGGCTGAATAGATATATATGTGTGTATCGGGTCTGTGTGCGTTTCGGTTTCCTTTTTGCTGCCATTATATTCTGTTTAAGCAAGCAAGTCGTGGCTGTAGCTTTCTTGTTCTTGCATGAGAGTATGTATGTGTGTTTGTGTGTGTGTATATATATACACATGTGAAACGAAAGCATAACGTCTGGGAAGTGAAGGTGGTGAATGCAAGAAGTAACTTTAATGATTTGTTTATCTTATGCCTTGCGTTTTTGTTTCTACTTTGTTTCATTTTGCTGTCATCATTTTCTTGGGTTCCTTTTTCCTTGCTGCATGTATGTTCCTGCGTGTGGGTGTGCACGTGGAATGGAAGAAAAGATAAGTGTGTGTGTTGCTGGTCCTTTTCGTTTTACTGGTGTATGTTTCTGTTTCTTACGGTGTGGGTGTGTATATACGTGAAAAATTCTGGTTTTTGGCTGTCATGAGAGTTTCCCTTCAGTGTGTGTGTGTGCATGTATGAGGGAAAGATGAGAGAAAGAAGCTTTAATAGATAAGATCTATATATGTATTCATGATTCGCTTCCTTGATGCTACTGTTTGTGAGTATGGCTGAGATTAGGAGGGATTTTTAAATGGTTAAATACGTATATTGGCGGGTTCAAAACATGTTGCCTTCATTCCTTTTGTTTTGCTATCGTAGGGACCCTTGTTTTCTTTTCTGGCCGCATGTGTAATTAAGGTATATAGGTGTGGGTCTCTGCATGCCGTGAAGGTTCATGAAATCGAAATATATATACATACATACGTTCTGGGTGTAGTAAGTGTATGAGGCAAAACAAAGAAAAAGAAGGAAAGAAGAGAAAACGCTGAACAAATAATGAAGAGGAAAAGAAAGGATAGATAACAGAGAAGGAAGAAAAGAGGAAATATAAAACGCTGGGCATATTGCGTATATATGAATAGAGAAAAATTTAACGGTTGCATGTGTTCGTGTTATATAAATATATATATTCCTAAAACTTAAAAAGAAAGAGAAAGTTTGTTATATACATGTATAATAGTTATGTGTTTGTGTAAACGTGTGATTACATTTAAATAAAATGATGCGTAATCCTTTATATTTATATATATATATATATATATATATATATATATATATATAAGTTATGGGTTCTATGCATAATGGATAATAAAATAATAATAAATGAGATAAATAAGTAATAATTAATGTTATTAATTATTAAGGCAATTAAAAGTAATGGAATTATAAATTCCTAAGGAAGTTATTAATAAATAATAATGGGATAAATAATAATAATAATGAATATATTATTATTATTGATGAGAATAAGAAAGAGAATAAATAAGGTTGTTATTTAAATTAGTATATTTTCTTTTTGTTACCAGTTATAATTTTGAGGGTGTGGAATGTTAAGGGTGTTATTAATTGTTAGAAAATTTATTTGTATAAATTGAGTTGTGGAGTGTTGAGATCTCAAATTAGAAGTTGTGTAAATTAAATTAGCTTTGGTAACAGGTAACCACTTTTTAACTTATTCTGTATATTAATATGTTGTTGTGAGTATTTGTTAAATAATTATGAATAATTCTATTAGAAATCTTCCTTGTGGAACATTATTATTGGAATTATGAGATATATGCATATATTTGTTATGATAATTTGAAAAGAAGGAGATTGGGAATAGATGAAGATTAGGTTAATCCACCACGTGGTGAGGCCTCTATTGGTGTATGATAGTTGGCTTATTAATATCCCACCAAAGTGATGGAACCTTACTCACCAGAGTGATGGGCTTATGACACCTCACTAGTTTAAAGTGGGGAAAGACCCATAGTCTGGACCATGTGCTCTAAGGATTTTGGCCCGTCCTCATCACATGACCAGTGAGCTTTTGGAGTAATCAGTAAAATGGATGTAATTTAGCCTATGGGTCTAGTCGGAGTAAAATAAGGCGGTTCGGCTGGCGTGAAGGGTGGTATTTTGGGGATTATTGTAATGAGAAATTGAAATATTTTGATACATCCATTATGATATGAAAATTTTCATGATATGACTATTGTTAAAGAGTATTGTTAAAATTTTGTTTAAAAACTGTTCCACTTGAAACCTCACTAGCACGTATTAATATCTGTAATAAGTTGAATTGATGGTTACCACATTTTTCAGGTGAGAGCTCCTGTCCGGGTCCATCAGAGAAGGCATTAGAAGATTAGACTACATTACTAAAAGTAGTTCTTCTGTCTCTATGTTTTATGTTCGATAAATATATATTGCTACGTTAGGACTCATTATACATGTTTTGGCATCATACATGTTTTGGCATCCTGTGGGAAGTTTAAATTAATATTGTAGTTTATTAAATTAATTACCTAACTAAAATATGGTTAATTTACTAAGTAAAAGGTAGTACCTTTCATGTTCAGTATTCATAAAGTTATCCCCAACATGCCAACCATGCAACGTATTCATCTCAAATTTCAAAGTTGAAAAAGAGCCTATGAAAGCGAATTGGAAATCATAATAGCCAAGTCTAACAGTACAATGCTGTCACCACTAATCTGTCGAGTGAATTTTACCTTGTCATACAAGTACACATGTGAATGATCAACGTGAGCAGAGAAAGGGAATGGAACATAAAGAAGTGTGGCCAATTTGAGACGATGGATGAGCAATTGAGCACAGGCATAGGTATCCGAGGTGGATGAGCACCATCAATCAAAACAGTGAAAGGGAAGAGAACCTAACTCAAAGTGAAAAATGCGGTAATGAAAGTTGTCAAAGTTCAGGAGGGCTTTCGAAGGAACGACAATGTGGTACTATGGCGACAATTTCAAAGAGAAGTTTCAGATGTAGGATTCAAACAAGTTTGCTGGGAACCAATTTTCACAAGAAAATCTATTCTTACTGAACATGGTTTCCAACCAAAATGGTTTACCAAACATGTCTGATTAATAAATGGGCCCTAAAGCTTTTATCTCAGTCAAAAATTAGAGAGAATCATTGTGCATCCTCACATGAACAATAAAATCACTGAAAAAATCTGACAATAACTTAGTAACATCTTATAACAAAATCCATGAAAAAAATTACATGTTATAAGTTGCTCAGTTGTAGGATTTTTTAGTAATTAAATGGTTTGTGGGACTATACAATAATGGGTTAAAGTGCAAAAATACACATGAGTTTTTTCCTTAGGTGCAAAAATACATATATGCTTTTTTTAAGAGTAAAAATATACATGTGGTTACCATTTTGGTGCAAAAGTCGTATCTCACCGTTAAGTCACTGTTCACTATGATGAGAGAGAAAGAGATGAGGTGAACAGTAACTTAACGGTGATGAACAGTGACTTAACGGTGAGATGTCACTTTTGCACCAAAATGGTAACCACATGTGTATTTTTGCTCTTCAAAAAAACATGTGTATTTTTGCTCTTGGGAAACAAGCTTATGTGTATTTTTACACCTTAACTCTACAATAATTCTCCCCGAAAAGTACAATAAGTTTTTTATTCACCAATGTTTGTCATACAAGTACACAAGCAACCTAACAGAAAGCATATATATAGCAATGAACATGACCACCGTGGACTGCCACAAGCAAGTGCGCTCATGGCAGGTCCTACGTTCTCTGCTCCAAAATGAAAAACAGAGGACTGACTGTTCTTTGTTATGCAAGAAGCCCATAAGTCACAACCACCCAATATCTTGCACCTCTGATAGTCAGGAAAAAAAACCAGAGAAAACAAAAGGCAGGATCATCAAAAGTATGAGACTAGACCCAATAAATAAAGGGTTAAGGTACAAAAATAAACATGAGCTTTTTCCCCAAGAGTGCCCAACACCACGTGCTTTTTTTTTGGAACAGAAACACGTGGTTACCATTTTGAAGCAAAAGTCACATCCCACTGTTATATTACTGTTCACCGTGATGAGAGAGAAAGAGATGAAGTGAACAGTAGCATAATAGCGGTGAACAGTAGCATAATAGCGGTGAACAGTAACATAACTGTGGGATGTGACTTTTGCTCCAAAATGATAACCACGTGTGTATTTTTGCTCCGAAAAAAAGCACGTGGTGGTGCTAGGCGCTCCTAGAGAAAAAGCTTATGTGTATTTTTACACCTTAACCCATAAATAAATCTGGTTAAAAAATGGAAAAGGGAAAACCTCAAAACCACAACCGCCGGAAGATAGGGATCAAGAAATCGGGAATCGAAAATGGCTATAAAAGGAATACGAAGTTAAATCAGCAGAAATTTCTAAACTCCAAGAACACAGAGCAAAAGCTCACCTGACACCAAACTGAAGCGGCAACGACCACGACGAGGACTGGCGGTGATGGCGAGACGCGCGGATGGCCAAAGGAAGGCAAATGCAAAAAGAAGCTTAGCGGCGAACTATAGCAGTGTAGAATGCGTGATTTTATTATTTGAACAAGGGTAAACAAATAATTACCCTATCTTCCCTCTTAAAACCCCTTTATATTGGGAGAACTTTATTTTTTTTGAAGAAGGGGGTTTTAGGGGATTTGTAAAAATCTCTGATTCCCTCCTCTCTTATTTTAAAACTCCCAAACAAGGGAAAGGATTACCAAAATCCTTCCTTTCCTTTCCTTTCCCTCTAAAATGAAACTCGCAAATAAAGCCTAAAGGAACTTGATTTCAATCAATATGAGCCAAAATCTTCCAAAAACCCAATTGGCCCTCTCATAAGCAAAGGGACTTGCTCTTCTTTCGTTACATTCTCGATTCAATGCGTGAAATTAAGAAAATGGTGTTAGAAGCTCTTCTCCTACGACTGTGGGCCCGAAGCATGGTGATATCCAAATTAGTTTTAACCTTCGGTTCCAATGAACCAAATGGGATACCAAAAAAAAAGGGTATTATCATTCAAACGGTTAAAAACTCTACAAAAAGTTAATAGCTTTTTGTTTTAAGAAAATTTGTTTGTAGTGAATACAATTCGGTGATATCACAAACATTGGGTTTTATAACTAATATTGTAAGCTTATTTTGGTTTAAGGAATTTAGTTGCTTTCAATTTTAAAATCATTTAATTATATTCATCCCAAGAGTAAATCCTTTGTATTTTATAAATAATATTGTAACTTGAGTAATAATATTTTTAGAATAGTTTTAGAATATAATAATTTTTTAGAATCAAATAATAATATTTTTTTAATGATTATTTTTGCATTAAAAAGTAAGCATATCAAGTTTCATAGAGTCTTAATTTGTAATTTTTGAAAATACATAGATTTAGATATGAATTTTTGAAGTATGAATATTATGAAATAGTGAGACCAGTTGGACCGAACGGATAAGTTACCAATTTGCTGTTTTTGTGGTCGAACTAGTCAAATGAAACATCCTCTATTTTTTACTTATTAATAACTATATTTTAATTTGGGTAATTAACTTATTAATGCTAAAATATTTAACTTAAACAGTATACCAAAACATGCATAATGAACCATAACGTGGCAATATACATTCATCCAACATAAAGTTAAAGAAACAGAAACACTACTTTTAGCAAAGTAGTTTAAGCTTCTGCAGCCTTCCCTGATGGACCTGGACTAGAGCTCTCACCTGAAAAAAAAATGCGGTAACCATCAATCCAACTTATTAAGAAATATTAATACTTGCTAGTGAGGTGCCAAGTGGAACAGTTTATAATCAAGTATTAACCTTACATTTCAACAATATTCATCTCATATCATAAATGAGGTATCATAAAATAAATCAATATTATCAACATCAAGATATTATATCATATTTGAAATATCATAACATAGGTATTACTATTCCTCTTTACAAACAATTTCCCAAGATACCTCCTCTTACTCCAGTCGAACCGCCTTATTACTTTCGACTAGACCCGTAGGTTTTTTCCCTTCATTGAACTGGTGGGGAGTCGTAAGCCCTCTTGAATTGGTGGACAAGTCCCTCATTGAACTGGTGGGACA
Source organism: Acacia confusa (assembly GCA_037074495.1). Lineage (NCBI taxonomy): Eukaryota > Viridiplantae > Streptophyta > Magnoliopsida > Fabales > Fabaceae > Acacia > Acacia confusa. The sequence goes on from CM073506.1 coordinate 14,060,284, forward strand.
ATAGAAAACCAACCATTGTGTACCAATGGAGGCCTCACCACGTGGTGGATCAACCTTTTCTTCATCTATTCCCAATCTCCTTCTTTTCAAATTATCATGACAAATATATGCATATATCTCATAATTCAAAATAATAATATTCCACAAGGAAATTTATATTAAAATATACATAATTACTTCACAAAATACTCACAAACATCATATTAATATGTATAATAAGTAGAAAGTGGTTACCTGTCACCAAAGCTAACTAATTCACATGACTCCTAATTCGAGAGCTCAACATACGCCAAAAATTAATCTATCATAATCAATATTAATATCCATTAGACTCTACATATTTAAAATATACGAATTTTTAATAATAAAAATGGAAATACTCCACGTGGGCAAATTTCTGAAAAATTAGGGAGACATTGCAACTATAAATTTTACTAATAACACTGTTTATTTATTAATTATTTTCCTTAATAAATAATAATATTATTCATTATTATTTATTTATCTCATTTATTCTCTTCTCCTCATAATAATAACAATATTTATTTATTTTCTTTCTTAATATCAATAATAATATAATTATTATTATTTTACTACTATTATTATTCTAGATCTAATTTAACTTTAATACATGAATACATAAATATATATATGATAATAAAGCTTTGGATTTTCAGCAACATATGATATATAACACAGTATAGAAATACATATCTTGTAGCAAAATAAGTATACATATTCATATACTCACAGGCAACAAAACGCAACATGGTTAGTAATATATTTACATATTCATGGAAAATTTCAGGACAAAACTTTTTACAATGCGTTTTCATTTAATATATATATATATATATATATATATATATATTCATTGGATTAAAACATGACAACAAAACCAAGGACAGTGACAGCAAGAGTTTTTATTAGACCCTCTATATATATATATATATATATATATATAGTTTGGCTTCTTTTTGTTTTTTCCTGTTCACATGCAGCCTCATACATATATATACATGTATACTTATACCTTGACAGTAACTTATGACGAAAAGCTTTTCATTATTTATATACTTCCTGCAATCTCTTTAAACACCCTCACAGCCACGGCATGAACAGAAAAATGAGGAAAATAATGACAGCAACAGAAAACACGATGATAAGAGACTCACAACATCGGTTTAACAGACCCCTGTTTCGGTCAACACAGAACAGAGACCTCCGAAAGCATGCAAAAACGTAACTGAACCTCCACGCAAAAACTAGCTGAATACTAAGGAAAGAGGTTCTATCCCTTACCTTCAAAATCCAGAGGGAAATGACGTCGTGAGGCTGATTTTGTTTTCTCGGGTCCGATAGCAAAAACCAAGAAGCCAATGACAGTTTTAGACAGCGAAAACGTAATGAAGGATCACTCTCTCTCTCTCTCTTTCGTTCAGACACTCTCAAACCTCACTCCCTCGGTTTCACACTCTGTTTTTCATGCCCTCTGGCCGTAGGAGAATGAACCCAAAATGAGGGAGTATGGAGTAATAAGAAAACAAATGAGCATGGGCACGGACATCCGACTAAAACGAAACACAAAGAAGTGGAGCATGGTGTAGGTATTTGCTTCTGTGATTCTGGAGATAAATATGCTGACACGTAGAGCAATTATAGAGTAAAGCTTGCTGAATTTGCTGAGTTCCAAAGACGACAATGGAGCATGGTTTTGCAGGCGCACGATGATCTGTCGTAGAGCATGAACTGTCGAATATATCACTGTCTACGTGTTGACCGAGGTGTTGATGCAGCAACTATGGGCTTGTTTAGCTTTGGTTTGAGGTGAATGTGTACGTGTGTTGGGCTTGAAGTAAACTGAATGAAAGTGGGCCGAAAGAATAACGTATGGGCTGGAAAAGTTAATGAAATAAGATGGAAATTATTTGCTTTGGGTGAGAATTGCTGATGATGAAGTACATATGGGTTGAACAATTAACTATGGCTGAAACTAATGTTCGGTGGAGAATTGTCTTCCGGTGATGTGTTGATTGATAAATATGAAAAATTAAATAATGGGTTGTATTTATTTTGTTTATTTAATTGGTTAAAAAAATAATTCCTTAATCTTGGGAAAATATGCCTTAATTTCCCAATAATAAATTTTTAAAGTAACTAAATCAAAATTTTATTTTATTTATTTATTTTATCTTTAATTCTCAAAAATCCAAAATTTTGGAATGTTACATCAAACAAGCCGGTTCGGTTTTGATAACCATGATGATATCTATAATTGAGGGAGATAACCAAATTTATTAGTTTTTAATCTTAGTTAAGTTTTTTTTTTTTTTTGATGTTGAATGTCTAAAACTAAATTTAATTGGTAACTTATTGCATTATTATCTTTATTGATGACAAGTAATATTGTAAGTTTTATGTTTAATGAAATTATGTTTTTCTAATTTTAGATTCATTTAATTATATTTGTCCCCGCAAAAGTAAATGCTTGCTTTGAATTAATTATCATTACATTGGTTTCTCCACCAAGTTTCATGTCCTGTGGTGATATAAAAAGGTGGGGTGAGAGGGGGTTACAAAGGTTTCTAATTCAAGGGTGCCATTATTCAAACATAAATTGTCATTGATATCTATAAATGACAAAAAGTGTCAATATATGAACGAGGGAGATAACCAAATTTATTATTTGTATATCTTAGGTAGTTAAAGTTTTAGTTGGATGTTTAATGTTTAAAAAATAAATTTAAGGAAAAATTAATCTTTTGGTCTCTATAATTTTGATTGGGTTATAATCTAGTCTCTACACTTTAATATGATGCAACTTAGTCCCTAAATTTTGACCAAGTTATAATTCAATCTTTGAACTTTGACCAATTGCAATTTAGTTCATATAGTTTTAACCATTTTAAAATATAATCACCTACCTTTATTCTAGAACCTAAGCACTAAAGTATTATGTCCTACCTGTATTCCATTAGAAAAGGAAATGTGAATGATATATATATAAATATATATTACAATCTAGTAAAAAATTATAAAGGCCAAAAGATTACTTTTCTAAATTAAATTTGTAACTTATATATTGCATTATTATCCTTATTAATGATATTAATAGTGTAGCTTTTTGTATTTAATGAACTTGATTTCTTCCAATTTCAATTTAATTATATGGAGTTTGAAGTTGTGGAAAATCCAAAAATCAATTTGAAATTCAATATATATAAGTAAACCTTAACCCATAAAAACCTAAATATAGGTGATAATAAATAACGTACATGGTTTCTACTAACTTGTGTCACGTTTACTTTACTTTCGTATTTTCAACCATTTGTAATCATCGATTAAAATTACTTTTTAAAATTTATAGATCATTTACATTCCATTTTCTAATGAAATGGCCCATGCATCACACGGGTAATCGATCTAGTTTATATTATATATGCAATGAAAAAATTATATTTTAATATTTATTAAATAATTAATGATAAATAATTTAGTTGTATATATATTTTTATTTTTGGATTTTCAATCAAGGTATGTAAGTGTATGATTGTGTATGATATGGTTAATAAGCACGTATGATAACTAAGAAGTAAATAACTATTTATTATAAATAATATAATGAATTATATACAACTTTTTTCTTATAATTATATGCTCTTGTGTATCTGGTACAAACAAAATTCTATAATTTAGATTGTATGGATAAACTTTTAGGCATTGGTTGGTAATTACCTACTCAAAAATAATTTTGTGTAAAAACTACTTTGTTGGATCATAAATGTATGATATAGATAATTAATCCGCATATTTTAAAAAAATTAATTAATCGCAAAATATTAGTTTTGTCCCTTTGGTGTGTAAAACAATATGGTTGAAGGGTGTGAGCTTCATCAATAAATTATTAAACGAAAATGTATGAGATAGGAGTTTTGTGAGGATAAAAGGCATAAACAAACCAGTAGTCTTATTCTACACAACTTCCATGTAAAAAGTAAAGATAATCATAAACAGAAAACACCACAAATCGAAAAGCATCACAAACATGTTAATTATCTAACAATTTTTGCCTATGAGGAGTCTTATTTCTATCTTCTCATGCTCGACCAATTTCATGTTGTCGATCTTGATCATTTTGGGAAGTCAATTAATACCACTGAAATTGGGGGAAACCTGATGTTCATGTTAGGCTTAGCATTCTTCAATACGCTTGCGACTGGTACAACCTATATATGCATGCACAAGTCATACAAAAAAATAACGAAGTGTAATTTAAGAATGAGCATTAATTTATAGCAATTAATTTCTCCAATAAATGAATTAATTCTCGAAATGGTTAAAAAAAGTTATACATACCCTAACGGGGTTGTAAAAACTATTCTCATCTCTGACCTTCTCTGAAGTAAGCAATGTAAGTGAGGACCTGGAGAGATCCACATTGGGGTCCAAGCCATCAATTTTAATTGCAAGAGTGGTGGATCGGTTGGCAAAATTCATAGCCTAACATAAAAGCATTTCAAATCTTCATTAAGTGACAAATACTTAACTTCCAATATGTGTAATTAATTAACTCCAAAATTCATGCATTACCTTTATTCTTAAGTAACTCTTGTTCTCAGTCTTATCTTTCCAAACAATTGCAGATGCAACAACAGAAGTTCTTCCTTATGGCCGACTTAATGATGATGAGAAAGGAAATAAGAGAAGTCAAAGGTTTGTTGGGTGTCCCAAGGAAAAACTTGGGCAACAAGTAAAGATAACATGGCCAGCACGTAAAGAGACATCTACTATATTTGGCATCTCCCATCTTTTTCTCTATTTTGGCCGACTTAATGATGTTGATAAAGGAACTAATAGAAGTCAAATATTTGTTGGGCATCCTAAGGAAAAACTTGGCCAACAAGTAAAGAGACTTCTACTATATGTGGCATCTGCCATGGTTTTCTCCATGTTGACCGACTTAATGATGTTTAGGAAGGAAATAAGAGAAGCCAAAGGCTTGTTGGACATCCCAAGGAAAAACTTGGGCAACAAGTAAAGATAACTTAGCCAATAAGTAAAGAGACTTCTACTACATTTGGCCACTTCTCTCTTCTTCGTGTGGGCCGAATTAATTGTGATGAGAAAGGAAATAAGATAAGTCAAATGCTTGTTGGGCATCCCAAGGAAAAACTTGGGCAACAAGTAGAGATAACTTGGCCAACAAATCAAGAGACTTCTCCTATATTCGGCCTCTCCCCTCTTTCTCTTATGTTGACTGACTTAATGATAATTAGGAAGGAAATAAGAGAAGTCAAAGGCTTGTTAAACAACATAAGGAAGAACTTAGGCAACAAGTACATATAACTTGGCCAAAAAGTAAAGAGAGTTCTACTTTATTCAGCCTCTCCCCTCTTTTTCTCCACGTTGACTAACTTAGTGATGATGAGAAAGGAAATAACAGAAGTTAAAGGCTTGTTGGGATCCCAAGGAAAAACTTAGGCAACAAGTAAAGATAATTTGGCCAACAAGTCAAGAGACTTCTACTATATTCGGCCTCTCCCCACTTCCTCTCCATGTTGACCAACTTAATGATGATTAAAAAGGAAATAAAAGAAGTCAAAGGCTTATTAGACAACACAAGGAAAAACTTGGGAAACATGTAAAAATAACTTGGCCAACAAGTAAAGAGATTTCTACAATATTCGACCTCTCCCATCTTTTGTCCATGTTGACTGACTTAGTGATGCTGACAAAGGAAATAAGAATAGTCAAAGGCTTGTTGGGCATCCCAAGGAAAAACTTGTGCAACAAGTAAACAAAACTTGGCCAACAAGTCTAGAGACTTCTATTGTATTCGGCCTCTCCCCTCTTTTTCTCCATGTTGACCGACTTAATGATGATAAGAAATGAAATATGGGAAGTCAAAAGCATGTTGGGCGACACAAGGAACAACTTGACTGACAAGTCAAGTTAACTTGGCAAACAAGTAATGAGACTTCTACTATATTCAGTCCCTCCCCTCTTTTTCTTCCTTTTGGCCGACTTAATGATGATATGAAAATAAATAAGAGAAGTCAAAGGTTTGTTGGGAATCCCAAGAAAAAACTTGGGCAACAAGTAAAGATAATTTGACCAACAAGTCAAGATACTTTTACTATATTCAGCCTTTCCCTCTCTTTCTCTCCATGTTGATAGACAAAGTGATGATGAGAATGGAAATAAGAGAAGTCAAAGTGTAACACCCCCAAATTTCTAGAAGTTATAATGACATAAAATAGTGATATTCTTTTTTATAAATAATACCGAAATTCATACCAAAATTCAAAATAGCTAAATTTGGGAAGTGTTACTGCCGCACTTGTATGAGACAAGTGCAAGGCTACTTATTACATTAACATAAATCTAAACCTAAATAGAAATGTTTATTCAAAATATAAAATAAAAGGGAAATAACTAAATTTTATTTGGACGTCCTTCCTCACTTCTCATTACTAGCTCTAACCTTTGGCACCTGTTTCACTAAAATTCTGTTCCCCCAAAAAATCATCGCAGCCCAAGAACTCAAACATCAACAAAGCTGGTAATCCTAATAAAACACAAATTAAATGACACAAATATATTAATCAAAGCAAATATATATAATCATGTGGTAATTGCATCAAACATTAATCGTTGTCTTTTTAAATTTATTTAGACTCGGGAAACCCTGCCAGTCTATTTAGTGAGAAGAGAACCATGGTAGACCCGGATATCTTGCCAGTCTACCTTGTGACCCGAGAAACCCTGCCAGTCACAAGTCATCAAATTGGCCATAAAATATTTTCTTCTTAGTGTGCATACCTCTTCCCAAAGTTGCTACTAGTACCCCAGATATCCTGTCAAACACCACTTTGGGAAGAACGGATACTATCGGTTCACATCAAATAATATTTCAAAGGCAAAAAGCCTAAAGGTTGTGTTCATCACTTTAGAAGGTACCATCTCAAAACTATCCTCCCACGATTAGATTATTTCAATGAACCAAGGTTTTTGGCATTATATAAAAGGCTTTGGTTTTCTCATGTTACATGAGGAAAAAAAGTTTCCTACACACACATGAAATGGTGGGACCCACATATACATATATGAATTAATATATGTATATGTAGATCCCAACATTTTATGTGTGTGTAACATGAGAAAATGGTTTTCCTACAACATGAGAAAATGTTTTCCCTTATATAAAAGAAAAAAAGAAAGCCGAATAAATTATAAAAATACAACTCATACAACACATGAGACACCCAAAAGAAATCTTGGTACCAAACTCTTGAAGAACACCAACCATAATTATATATATATATATATATATATATATATATATATAAGATAACAAAACAAATCCAAAGAACATGTATATTTGTGTCAATAAGTGATAATAATGACAAGGCATACATACCCATCCATTATAATAAACTCCACACCCAGATTACGACGTGATTATTCAATTTATTCTCCCAATACAATCATTCAATCTCTTTTTTTGTCATCATGCGATTTTGTTAGTGTATGAATTACAAAAGAGCATTGATTGCTTGCTTTATCCAAGCAGCGTTCCTTCAGAATTAGACAGATAAGAGATTCGATCACAAACAACGCTCTAACACTACCATCAATTAATTTATATTGTCTTAGGGATTAGGATTACCTGGTCTTCGTGTTTGCTAAACTCCTAGGAGAGCCGTTTATTGCAGATTTTACCAAGAAATAAGTAAGGAGAAGGAAAAATAATAAGCGACGGCTAGGGTTCAGCGGCTAGACCTAAACTTATAATTAAACTTTAGGGTTTAGCTATGGGCTTGGCTCTGTGGGTTGGGCTCTTTAGCTATTGCTAATTAATGAATAAAAATAATTATAAAACATTATTAAATTCTAAATTTTTTTATTATAAAAAAATAATAAGTCATTTATTAAATTCTTTTTTTACTATATTATTAATTTTAATATTAATATTAACATCATCATCATCATCATCATTAACAATAATAATAATAATCTGGGGTATTACATTCTACCCTCCTAAAAATAAGTTTCATCCTCTAAACTTAAATGTGTAAAGCTCTGGGATGAAAGAAGTGCATGGATAAAGCATGAACTATGATAGAGTAAACCGAGGATGAGAGTTGGCTATGAGCTAGACTAGAAGGAAAGCTACAAATCTAAGAGCAATGCACTAGTCATCCTAGTAGGATCAGGTAGGTAAATTAAGACAGAAGGGGGTGGCCGCGATGAAAGCTTTGAATAAAAAAAAACTAGAGGAAAAAAATGAAATAAAATAAAGAGGTATCGGAGAACAAGAAAGTGAAAAGCTAAGCCATAGTTCTGATACCTATAACATTCTTCATAAGGAGACTTAAGCCAAAGAACAAAGAAATTTGAACCTAGTTTTGATACCCGTGACATGTAAGAGGGCAAGGAAACCCAAGCCGAATCATAGCTCTAATACAAATATTATTATTGTTATAAACTAAAGGCATTATATACCATGAATTTTAAAGCAAACAAATTAGGAGGATAAAATGTATAGAACAATATGAATGGTAGGATAATATACTATGGTAGGAGACATTGCTTATGTGCTATCTAAGAACCCTAACGACAGAAAATTCATTGAAGGCCTTGACTCCCTCGATAAAGAAGTCTATAGTATATATTAGATCTAAAATTAAATCTACTTTCCTTAATCCCTTTTAGTTTGTGAAATATGATCACACAAACAAATAAGAAAACAATTTTAAGATGATAATTTGACAACTAATTAATGCTTGTTAACCTTTGTGTTTAATGTTATAAAACACACATTAAATCTTGTAAAATAGTTTAGAAGAGTGTTTTGACCTAAGACCAAAGAAAAACTCAAGATAATGGAGGAGGGAGCAAGTTGCCGGTGACGATCGAGCTTGCCGGGGGGAAAACTGACTGACTTTTTTCTAAGATAATACTTTCTACTACAATTCTTGACAAAAATTGGCAATTAGTTTGTTACATTTCGGAGAAAATGGAGTGATTTAATTTTTACACATGTTTCGTTAATAATAATAATTGTCTTTAAGTATGAATTGATATATATGTAATATCCCGAATTATGGACCCTGAGAAGTGAGGATAAGCCTGAAATAGACGGACGACTAGGCCCAGTTCGGGAAAAGTCTCAAGGATGTCGAGAGTTAGGAAAGCTCTCTAGGACTAAGCAACTCGGCCATACGGGTCAATAGACCTAGTATGAATAAGTCGTGGAATTAAAGTGCTGATGAAAGAGGGGCACAGAAGGCCTGTACAGTGTAAATTCGGTTGGAAAAGATGCCGCCCAACTATGTCCTAAGGTATAGGACAACTAGTTGAGCGAAAATATGCCAGTATAGGTTAGTACATGGCATTTTTAGGACAGTCGTGGGAGTCTTGCGTTTTTGAAGAAAATAAGGGAGGAAGAAAGAGAGAATGTGTATCTGGACCAAGTACAGAAGGAAAAGTCAGTAATAGTAGTGCTATGTCGGACACGTGGCATTTCGGAGCCGGAAGCTAGATTAACGGGTGGCATGCAGTATGAGGCGGTTATGAGATACTGGAATAAGGGTTTCTTTCTCCCTAAGGCACTATAGTTCGTCCACCTATGGTTAGGGAGAAGAGACTGATGATTTGGGCCCACACAAGTCCCATAGAGTGGCACGAGTTACGAGGAAGGTGTACCCAGCATAAAGGAGCTACGCGGGACCGGTTAGGGTACCAGAGTCGGGCCCAGACCCTTGGACACAAAGGGAGGACGAAATTGGTGGGCCCAGAAGAGAGAGAAAGTGACTTGGAGGAAAAGAAAAGGTCACATCATGTAATTATGAAGAGAGAGAAGGGTAACGTCAAGTACTTATGATAAGAGATAAAGAATAAAATAATCCGGTTTAATCTGGACCACATCTTTTGAAACTAATATGACAATGAAATGGCATGTAATTATGACTAATAAATAGCATTTATTACTCAAATCCAAGGGCAGATTTTGTGGGACCCAGGCCTTGGAGAGAGAAAACATGAAATGACCATTTTACCCCTAAACTTAAAACCTACTACTAGGGGCAATTTTGGAATCCTATTTTTTCCTTGGAATGCGCAATCATTAATCTGCCCAAAGAGCCCTCTAGAAACCTTGAGAAATGTGTGGGGAAATTATAATTTAATCCGAAGCACTCTTTTAACCAATGGACAATGACCAGAATTGGGTAAAAGCTTGCAACCTTAGGGCCTATATAAAGGCACTTCCTCCCCTCATTTCCACCTGCCCAAGGACGTGCTCAAGGTGTGGGAGGAGAGTGTCCAGCTGAAGTCATGGTTCGGGAAGTGAACGAGGTCATATGCAACCGAAATTCCAAGGTAAGCATCTCACCGACAAACTTCAAGTTCTTGCTTATGCCCTATGGTGTTTTCGTGGTAGTTGCAGTGGGATTTGCATATTTTTGAGGTTGTCAATGAGTCCATGATGAGATTTTGTGAGGGGATAGGTTAAGGTCACCTTTTTCACACACGAAAAACCCTAAGACGTAAACTACGTAAATCTGCCAAGTTCCTACATTTTCAGGGCAGTGAATGGAAATTAATGGTTTTGAAATAGTAAATGAAGTTCAATTGCTCTGAAATTTTACATGGTGAAAGTAGACATCTGTGGCTTCATTTTGGTATAATATTGTGTCTTTTTGGTCTTCCTTTCGAGAGATACCCTCTTTTGAAAACAACCCTAAAACCTGGACTTTGTCTCAGACCAGTGGCTATGTTTTGGGAATCAGAGAATGATTCGCACCCAGTTGGATTTGGGAATTATTTTTCCTATAAAATAGACATTCTAAGAGTTCTAAGGCCACTGATTTCATGTCCAAACCATTTTTTCTTTAGAAACGGCAAAGTTGGGTCAGAGATTCTGAAAATTTTGGCGCTATGCGAATTTTATGGAACTTGAAGTAAAGTTTGAATATGTAATTGAAAGTGTGGTATTTTTTCTGTATCTAGGATGTGAACACGTGTGAGACATATTTCAAGTGCTAAAGGAAGGGTTTTCTATTTTCAAGGCGTGCCAGGTAGTAACTGTAAACTTGCATACTCTATGTTACTTTCGCATGTGTGTTTTTATCATGAGGTAAGGGATTGGACTGTGGTGCCTATGTGACTGTGTGTCCTTAGGTGACCACTGAAGTCCAAAGTATGTCAGGCTGTGAGGCCCTTGGCATGTAGGGTAAGTAAGTACCTATTGAACAGTGTGTTCTTTAGGTAGCTACTGAGACCCAGGTTATGTGGGGTAGGTGGAGTCTATATTATTGTGTGTTTATAGGTGTCCACTAAGGTCCTAGGGTAGGTGGTTGGGGTTGGCCCCCTGACTACTAAGGCCCTTTGCACACTAAGTCCAGGGACTTGTCAAGACCAGGAGTCCTGTGGAGGTATTACATGCCAGTTTACTGTGCCTGGGGCAGAATTATTTTCCCTATTATGATTCGCATTACATGCATTGCATACATATTGTATATGAGTTTAATAGTTACTCTAGGTTTCAATCTTGAACTCCAGACTGGTTTAAGGATACATGTGCTTCAGGTGGAGATGATCAAGAGTTTAAAAGGCAAGGGCCGAGGGTTGAGATGAAGAAATGAAGATGCTCTAAGGAGGCTTTAAGCTGTATTGGATAAGAGTATAATATTAACTATTGTTTAACATTTTATTTGGGATTATTGTACTTTTAACCCTTAAGGGGACTTGTTTACCTTTTGGATTATTATACTTTTACTAGTATATAGTATTTGTCCAAATTAGTACATGCTCTATTGCATCTACTCTGATACATGAGAATAAGGAACAAGTAGCAGTAAAAAGGTAATAAGAAAAAGGAATCTCTCTAACCTGCCACCCGAAAGGGCGAGGCCGGTTGGGGTGTAACAATATCATTAATAAAAATAAATATAACCAAAATGTATAAGAAATAATATAAGGTAGATTCAAGGGTTAAAATTTAGACTAAATGTAACAATAGTATAATCTTAAGAGTTATGGGGATAACTCACAAAATAAAATTAATATCAAAAGACAAGAAAATAACTCTTCACTACCCATCTCTCACATTTAAATTTATTTATTTATCATTATCATTATCATTATTATTATTATTATTATTATTTTAAACTCTGGGATCTTTGATCTCTGAGTTAGTATCAAAAGTGGAACTTAAGCAGAACCTTAGCCTCTGATACCATTTTGTAACACCCCCAAATTTCTAGAAGTTATAATGACATAAAATAGTGATATTTTTATAAATAATACTTAAATTCATACCAAAATTCAAAAATAACTAAATTTGGGAAGTGTTACAGCCGCACTTGTATGGGACAAGTGCAAAGCTACTTATTACATTAACATAAATCTAAACCTAAATAGAAGTGTTTATTCGAAATATAAAATAAAAGGGAAATAACTAAATTTTATTTGGACGTCCTTCCTCACTTCTCACTGTTAGCCCCAACCCTTGGCACCTGTTTCACTGAAATTCTGCTCCCTCGAAAGATCATTTGAGCCCAAGAACACAAATATCAGCAAAGCTGGTAATCCTAATAAAACACAAATTAAATGAAACAAATATATTAATCAAAGCAAATATATATAATCATGCAGTAATTTCATCAAACATTATTCTTTGTCTTTTTAAATTTATTTAGACTCGGGAAACCCTGCCAGTCTATTTAGTGGGAAGAGAATCATGGTAGACCCGGATATCTTGCCAGTCTACCTTGTGACCCGGGAAACCCTGCCAGTCACAAATCATCAAATTGGCCATAAAATATTTTCTTCCTAGTGTACACACCTCTTCCCAAAGTTGCTAATAGTGCCCCGGATATCCTGCCAAATACACCACTTTGGGAAGAACGGATACTATCGGTTCACATCAAATAATATTTTGGAGGCAAAAAGCCTAAAGGTTGTGTTCATCACTTTAAGAGGTACAATCTCAAAGCTATCCTCCCACGATTAGATTATTTCAATGAACCAAGGTTTTTGGTATTATATAAAAGAAAAAAAGAAAACCGAATAAATTATAAAAATACAACTCATACAAAAATGAGACACCCAAAAGAAATCTTGGTACGAAACTCTTGAAGAACACCAACCATAAATATGTGTGTGTGTGTGTGTGTGTGTGTGTGTGAGATAACAAAACAAATCAAAAGAACATGTATATTTGTGTCAATAAGTGATAATAATGACAAGGCATACATACCCATCCATTATAATAAACTCCACACCCAGATTGCGACGTGATTATTCAATTTATTCTCCCAATACAATCATTCAATCTCTTTTTTTGTCATCATGTGATTTTGTTAGTATATGAATTACAAAAGAGCATCGATTGCTTGCTTTATCCAAGTAGTTCCTTCGGAATTAGACAGATAAGAGATTCGATCACAAACAACGCTCTAACACTACCATCAATTAATTTATATTCTCTTAGGGATTAGGATTACTTGGTCTCCGTGTTTGCTAAACTCCTAGGAGAGCCGTTTGCCATAGAGTTTACAGAGAAAGAAGTAAGGAGAAGGAAAAATAATAAGCGATGGCTAGGGTTAGGCGGCTATACCTAAACTTATAGTTAAACTTTAGGTGGGCTAGGCTCTGTGGGTTGGGTTCTTTAGCTATTGCTAATTAATGAATAAAAATAATAATAAAACATTTATTAAATTCTAAATTTTTTTATTATAAAAAAATAATAAATCATTTATTAAATTCTTTTTTTTTACTATATTATTAATTTCAATATTAATATCAATATCATCATCATCATCATCATCATTATTAACAATAATAATAATAATCTGGGGTATTACACAAAGGCTTGTTGGGATGCCAAGGAAAAACTTGGGCAACAAGTTTTTCTACTATAGTAAAGATAATTTGGCCAACAAGTCAAGAGAATTTGGTCTCTCCCTTCTTTTTCTCCATGTTGACGGACTTAGTGATGACGAGAAAGGAAATAAGAGAAGTCAAAGGCTATTTGGGCATCCCAAGGAAAAACATGGACAACAAGTAAAGATAATTTGACCAATTATTCAAGAGACTTTTACAATATTCGGCCTCTCCCCTCTTTTTCTCCAGGTTAATTGACTTGGTGATGATGAGAAAGGAAATAAGAGAAGTCAAAGGCTATTTGAGCTTCCCAAGAAAAACTTACCCAACAAGAAAAGATAACTTGGCCAACAAGTCAAGAGACTTCTACTATAATCGGCCTTTCCCCTCTTTATATGCATTTTAGCCGACTTATTGACTATGAGAAAGGAAATAAGGGACATCAAAGGCTTGTTGTTTATCCAAAGGAAAAACTTGGGCAACAAGTAAATATAACTTGGCCAACAAGTCAAGAGACTTCTACTACATTCGGCCTCTCCCCGCTTTTTCTCCATGTTGATGGACTTAGTGAGGATGAGAAAGGAAATAAGAGAACTCAAAGGCTATTTGGTCATCCCAAGGAAAAACTTGGGCAACAAGTACAGATAACTTGGCCAACAAGTCAAGAGATTTCTACTATATTCAGCCTCTCCCCTCTTTTTTTCCATGTTGACTGACTTAGTGATGATGAGAAAGGAAATCAGAGAAGTTAAAGGCTTGTTGGGCATCCCAAGGAAAAACTTGGGCAACAAGTAAAGATAACTTGGCCAAAGAGTCAAGAGATTTCTACTATATTCGGCCTCTCCCCTCTTTTCTCTATGTTGATGGACTTGGTGATGATGAGAAATAAAATAAGGAAAGTCAAAGGCTTGCTGGGTGACACAAAGAACAACTTGGCCAACGAGTAAAGATAACTTGGCGAACAATTAATGAGACTTCTACTATATTTGGCTTGTCCCCTCATTGTCTGCATTTTGACCGACTTAATGATGATGAAAAAGGAAAAACTTGGGCAACACGTAAAGATAACTTGGCAAACAAGTAAAGAGACTTCTACTTTATTCGGCCTCCCTCTCTTTTTCTTCCTTTTGGCCGACTTAATGATTATGAGAAAGGAAATAAGAAACGTCAAAGTCTTGTTGTGCATCCCAAGGAAAAACTTAGGCAACAGGTAGAGATAACTTGGCCAAAAAGTAAAGAGATTTCTACTATACACGGTGTCTACCTTGTTTTTCTCCATGTTGATTGACTTAATGATGATTAGGAAGGAAATAAGAGAATTCAAAAGCTTGTTGGGCAACACAAGGAACAACTTGGGCGACATGTAAAGATAACTTGACCAACAAGTCAAGAACTTTCTACTATATTTGGCCTCTCCCTTCTTTTTCTCCATGTTGACGAACTTAGTGATGATGAGTAAGAGAAGTCAAAGGCTTGTTGGGCATCCTAAGGGAAAAGTTGGGCACCAAGTAAAGATAATTTGGCCAATTAGTCAAGAGACTTCTACTGTATTCGGCCTCTCACCTATTTTTTTCCATGTTGACCGATTTAATGATGATGTGAAATGAAATATAAAGGTCAAAGGCATGTTGGGCGACACAAGGGACAACTTGGCCAACAAGTGAAGTGAACATGATGAAAGAGTAATGAGACCTTTACATTATTCGACCTCCACCCTCTTTTTCTCACCTTTTGGCTAACTTAATGATGATGAGAAAGGAAATAAGAGAAGTCAAAGTCTTGTTGGGCGTTCCAAGGAAAAACTTGGGCAACATATAAAGATAACTTAGCCAACAAGGAAAGAGACTTCTATTAGATTCGGCCTCTCCCTACTTTTTCTCCATGTTGACGAACTTAGTGATGACGAGAAAAGAAATAAGAGAAGTCAAATGCTATTTGGGCATCCCAAGAAAAAAATGGGGCAACAAGTTAAGATAATTTGACCAACAAGTCAAGAGACTTCTACAATATTTGGCCACTCCCCTCTTTTTCTCCATGTTGACTGACTTAGTGATGATAAGAAAGGAAATAAGAGAAGTCAAAGGCTTGTTGAGCATGCCAAGGAAAAACTTAGGCAACAAATAAAGATAACTTCGCCAACAAGTCAAGAGACTTCTACTACATTCGGCCTCTCCCCGCTTTTCCTCCAAAATGACAGACTTGCTGATGATGAGAAAGGAAATAAGAGAACTTAAAGGCTATTTGGGTATCCAAAGGAAAAACTTAGGCAATAAGTAAAGATAATTTAGCCAACAAGTCAAGAGACTTCTACTACATTCGGCCTCTCCCCGCTTTTCCTCCAAAATGACAGACTTGCTGATGATGAGAAAGGAAATAAGAGAACTTAAAGGCTATTTGGGTATCCAAAGGAAAAACTTAGGCAATAAGTAAAGATAATTTAGCCAACAAGTCAAGAGATTTCTACTATATTCGGCCTCTCCCCTCTTTTTCTCCATCTTGACAGACTTAGTGATGATGAGAAAGGAAATAAGAGAAGTCAAAGGCTATTTGGGCATCCCAAGGAAAACTTGGGCAACAATGACCAACAAGTCAAGAGACATATACTATATTCGGCCTCTCCCCTCTTTTTCTTAATGTTGACCGACTTAATGATAATGAGAAAGGAAATAAGAGAAGTCAAAGGCTTGTTGGGCATGCCAAGGAAGAACTTGGGCAACAAGTAATGATAACTTGGCCAACAGTCAAGACATTTCTACTATATTTGGCCTCTCCCCTCTTTTTCTCTATGTTGACGGACTTAGTGATGATGAGAAATCAAATAAGGAAAGTCAAAGGCTTGTTGGACGACACAAGGAACAACTTGGCAAACAAATAATGAGACTTCTACTATATTCGGCATGTCCCCCTTTGTCTACATTTTGGCTGACTTAATGATGATGAGAAAGGAAATAAGAGACGTCAAAGGCTTGTTGGTCATCTTGAGGAATAACTTGGGCAACACGTAAAGATAACTTTGCATAGAAGTAAAGACACTTCTACTATATGTTTTTTTCCATGTTGAGCGACTTAATGATGATTATGATGGAAATAAGAGAAGTAAAAGGCTTGTAGGACATCCCAAGGAAAAACTTGGGTAACAAGTATAGATAACTTGACCAAGAAGTAAAGAGACTTCTATTACATTCAACCTCTCCCTGCTTTTTCTCCATGTTGACGGACATAGTGATGTCGAGAAAGGAAATAAGAGAATTTAAAGGCTATTTGGGCATACCAAGGAAAAACTTGGGCAACAAGTAAATACAACTTGCCCAACAAGTCCAGAGACTTCTACTATATTCGGCCTCTCCCTTCTTTCTCTCCATGTTGACTGACTTAGTGATGATGAGAATGGAAATAATTGAAGTCAAAGGCTTGTTTAGCATGCCAAGAAAAAACTTAGGCAACAAGTAAAGATAACTTGGCCAACAAGTCAAGAGATTTTTACTATATTCGGCTTCTCCCCTCCTTTTCTCCACGTTGACGGACTTAGTGATGATGAGAAAGGAAATAACTAAACTCAAAGGCTATTTAGGCATCCCAAAGAAAATTTGGGCAATAAGTAAAGATAACATAGCCAACAAGTCAAGAGACTTCTACTATAATTAGCCTCTCCTCTCTTTATCAGCGTTTAAGCCAACTTAGCAATGATGAGAAATGAAATAAGGGATGTCAGAGGCTTATTGTTCTTCCAAAGGAAAAACTTGGGCAACAAGTATATATAACTTGGCCAGCAAGTCAAGAGACTTCTACAACATTTGGCCTTTCCCCGCTTTTTCTCCATGTTGCCGGACTTAATGATGATGAGAAAGGAAATAAGAGAAGTCAAAGGCTATTTGGGCATCCCAAGGAAAAACTTAAGCAACAAGTAAAGATCACTTGGCCAACAAGTCAAGAGCCTTCTACTATATTTAGTCTCTCCCCTCTTTTTCTCCATGTTGACCTACTTAATGATGATGAGAAATGAAATAAGGAAAGTCAAAGGCTTGTTGGGAAACAGAAGGAACAACTTGGCCAACAAGTAAAGAAATTTCTACTATATTTGGCATCTCGCCTCTTTTTCTCCATGTTGACGGACTTAGAGAGATATAAGAGGAAGTAAGAGAAGTCAAAGGCTTGTTGGGCAACAAAAGGAACCACTTGGCCAATAAGTAAAGATAACTTGTCCAACAAGTAAAGAGATTTCTACTATATTTGGCTTCTCCCTTCTTTTTCTCCATGTTGACTGACTTAGCGTTGATGAGGAAGGAAATAATAGAAGTCAAAAGCTTGTAGGGCAACACAAGGAAGAAATTGGCCAACAAGTAAAGATAAGTTTGCAAACAAGTAATGAGACGTCTACTATATTCAGCCTCTTCTTTCTTTATCTTTATTTTGGCTGACTTAATGATTATGAGAAAGAAAATAAGAGACGTCAAAGGCATGTTGGACATCCCAAGGAAAAACTTGAGCAACACATAAAGATAATATGGCCAACAAGTGAAGAAACGTCTACTATATGCGGCATCTACCCTGTTTTTCTCCATGTTGACTTACTTAATCATGATTAGGAAGGAAATAAGAGAAGTTAAAGGATTGTTGGGCAATACAAGGAAAAAACTTGGTAAACAAGTAAAGATAACTTGGCCAACAAGTAAAGAGATTTCTACTAGATTCGGTCTCTCCCCTCTTTTTCTCTATGTTGACTGACTTAGTGATGATGGGAAAAGAAATAAGAGAAGTCAAAGGCTTGTCTGGCATCCCAAGGAAAAACTTGGGCAACACGCAAAGACAACTTGGCCACCAAGTATAAAGAATTCTAATATATGTGGAATCCGGCTTGTTTTTCTCTATGCTAACCGACTTTATGATGATTAGGAAGGAAATAAGAGAAGTCAAAGACTTATTGGAAATTCCAAGGAAAAACTTAGGCAACAAGTAAATATAACTTTGCCAACAAGTAAAGAGACTTCTACAATATTCAGTCTCTCCCCTCTTTGTCTACATTTTGGCTGGCTTAATGATGATGAGAAAGGAAATAAGAGACATCAAAGGCTTGTTGGTCATCCCAAGAAATAACTTGGGCAACACATAAAAATAACTTCGCTACAAGTAAAGAAACTTCTACTATATGCTTTTTTCCATGTTGATTGACTTAATATGGTTATGATGGAAATAAGAGAAGTAAAAGGCTTGTATGACATCCCAAGGAAAAACTTGGGCAACAAGTATAGATAACTTAGCCAAAAACTAAAGAGAGATCTACTACATTCGACCTCTCCCTGCTTTTTCTCCATGTTGGCGAACTTAGTGATGACGAGAAAGGAAATAAGAGAAATCAAAGGCTATTTGGGCATGGGCAATAAGTAAAGATAACTTGACCAACAGTCCATAGATTTCTACTATATTCGGCCTCCCTCCTATTTCTCTCCATGTTGACTGACTTAGTGATGATGAAAATCAAAATAAGAGAAGTCAAAGGCTAGTTGGGCATACCAAGGAAAAGCTTGGGCAACAAGTAAAGATAACTTGGCCAACAAGTCAAGATATTTCTATTATATTTGGCCTCTCCTCTCTTTTTCTCCATGTTGATGGACTTAGCGATGATGAGAAAGGAAATAAGAGAACTCAAAGGCTATTTGGGCATTCCAAGGAAAACTTGGGCAATAAGTAAAGATAACTTGACCAACAAGTCAAGAGACTTCTACTATAATCGGCCTCTCCCTTCTTTATCTGCATTTTAGTTGACTTGATGATGATGAGAAAGGAAATAAGGGACATCAAAGGCTTGTTGTTCATCCGAAGGAAAAAATGGGCAACAAGTTAATATAACTTGGCTAACAAGTCAAGAGACTTCTACTACATTCAGCCTCTCCCCGTTTTTTCTCCATGTTGACAAACTTAGTAATGATGAGAAAGGAAATAAGAGACGTCAAAGGCTTGTTGGTCTTTCTGAGGAAAAACTTGGGCAACATGTAAGGATAACTTGGCATACAAGTAAAGAGATTTCTACTAGATGCTTTTTTCCATGCTGACCGACTTAATGATGATTATGAACAAAATAAGAGAAGTCAAAGGCTAGTAAGACATCGTAAGGAAAAACTTAGGCATCAAGTATAAATAACTTGGCCAAAGAGTAAAGAGACTTCTACTACATTCGGCCTCTCCTTGCTTTTTCTCCATGTTGTCTGACTTAGTGATGACGAGAAAGGAAATAAGAGAAGCTAAAGGCTATTTGGGCATCCGAAGGAAAAACTTGGGCAACAAGTAAAGATAACTTGGCCAAAAAGTCAAAGACTTCTACTATATCCGACCTCTCCCATCTTTTTATCCATGATGACTGACTTAGTGATGATTCGATAGGAAATAAGAGAAGTCAAAGGCTTTTTAGGCATGCTAAGGAAAAATTTGGGCAATAATTAAACATAACTTGGCCAACAAGTCAAGAGATTTCTATTATGTTCGGCCTCCCCACTTTTTTTTCTCCATGTTGATGGACTTAGTAATGATGAGAAAGGAAATAAGGGAAGTCAAACACTTGTTGGGAAACATAAAGAACAACTTGGTCTAAGAGAAAAGATAACTTGGCAAACAAGTAATGAGACTTCTACTATATACAACGTCTCCCCTCTTTATCTGCATTTTAGCCGACTTAATGATAATAAGAAAGGAAATAAGAGAAATCAAAGGCTTGTAGGACATCCC
This sequence comes from Acacia confusa, assembly GCA_037074495.1. NCBI lineage: Eukaryota > Viridiplantae > Streptophyta > Magnoliopsida > Fabales > Fabaceae > Acacia > Acacia confusa. The sequence continues at coordinate 14,080,894 of CM073506.1, forward strand.
AAGGAAAAACTTGGGCAACAAGTATAGATAACTTGGCCAACAAGTAAAGAGACTTCTACTAAATTCGGCCTCTCCCTACTTTTTCTCCATGTTGACGGACTTAGTGATGACGAGTAAGGAAATAAGAGAAGTCAAAAGCTATTTGGGCATCCCATGGAAAAAACTTGGCCAACAAGTAAAGATAAATTGGCCAAGAAAAGAGACTTCTACTATATTCGTCTTCTCCCCTCTTTTTCTCCATGTTGACTGACTTAATGAAGATGAGAATGGAAATAAGAGAAGTCAAAAGCTTGTTGGGCGTGCCAAGGAAAAACTTAGGCAACAAGTAAAGATAGTTTGGCTAACAAGTCAAGTGATTTCTACTATATTCGGCCTCTCCCATCTTTTTCTCCATGTTGACAGACTTAGTGATGATGAGAAAGGAAATAAGAGAAGTCAAAAGCTATTTGGGCATCCCAAGAAAAAAAACTTAGGCAACAAGTAAAAATAACTTGGCCAACATGTCAAGAGACTTCTACTAGATTCGACCTCTCCCATCTTTTTCTCCATGATGACTGACTTAGTGATGATGTGAAAAGAAATAAGAGAAGTTAAAGGCTTGTTAGGCATGCCAAGGAAAAACTTGGCCAACAAGTAAAGATAACTTGGTCAACAAGTCAAGAGATTTCTACTATATCGGCCTCTCCCCTCTTTTTCTCCATGTTAGCTGACTTAGTGATGATGAGAAAGGAAATAAGAGAATTTAAAGGCATCGCAAGGAAAAACTTAGGCAACAAGTAAAGATAACTAAGGCAACAAGTTAAGAGACTTCTACTATGTTCGGCCTCTCCCCTCTTTTTCTCCTTGTCGACCGACTTAATGATGATGAGAAATGAAATAACGGAAGTCAAAGGCTTGTTGGGAAACACAAGGAACAACTTGGCCTACAAGTAAAGATTGGCAAACAAATAATGAGACTTCTACTATATTTGGCCTTTGCCCTCTTTATCTGTATTTTAGTTGACTTAATGATGATGATAAAGGAAAAATGAGAAGTCAAAGGCTTGTAGGACATGACAAGGAAAAAGTTGGGCAACAAGTATAGATAACTTGGCAAACAAGTTAAGAGACTTCTACTACATTCGGCCTCTCCCTACTTTTTCTTCATGTTGACAGACTTAGTGATGATGAAAACGAAAATAAGAGAAGTCAAAGATAACTTGACCAAGAAGTAAAGAGATTTCTACTATATTCGGCCCCTCCCCTCTTTTTCTCCATGTTGACTGACTTAGTGATGATGAGAAAGGAAATAAGAAAAGTCAAAGGCTATTTGTGCATCCCAAGGAAAAACTTGGGCAATAAGTAACGATAACTTGGCCAACAAGTCAAGAGACTTCTACTTTATTTAGCCTCTCCCTTCTTTTTCTTCATGTTTACCGACTTAATGATGCTGAGTAATGAAATAAGGGAAGTTAAAGACTTGTTAGGCAACACAAGGAACAACTTGGGCAATAAGTAAAGAACTAAAGATAACTTAGCAAACAAGCAATGTGACTTCTACGATTATTGGCCTCTCCTCTCTTTTTGTTCCTTTTGGTCAACTTAATTTTGTTGAGAAAGGAAATAAGAGAAGTCAAAGGCTTGTTGGGCGTCACAAGAAAAAACTCGGGCAACACATAAAGATAACTTGGCCAACAAGGAAACATCTATTATATTCGTCCTCTCCTGTCTTTTCCTCCATGTTTACTGACTTAGTGATGATAAGAAAGGAAATAAGTTAAGTCAAAGGCTTGTCTAGCATCTGAAGGAAAAACTTGGGTAACACGTAAAGATAACTTAGCAACCAAGTAAGGAAATAAGAGACGTCAAGGGCTTGTTGGGCGTCCCAAGGAAAAACTTGGGCAATAAGTAGAGATAACTTAGCGAGCAAGGAAAGAGACTTCTACTCTATGTGGCACCTGCCATGTTTTTCTCCATGTTGATCGACTTAATGATGATTCAGAAGGAAAAAAGAAAAGTCAAAGGCTTGTTGGGAAACAAGAGGAACAACTTGGCTAATAAGTAATGAGACTTCTACTACATTCACACTGATGTCCTTTGTTAGTTATATGTTATGCTGACTTATACCACCTCGGGCTTACTTCATGCACAAGTTATCTCGTAACCCGTCATGGTTTTGACCTTGTTGTGACAATAAACTTTCATTTAATTTTAGGCAATGGCTTTTCTTCTGAAAGTCGTTAGAATAGCTTATACCATAAACTACTGAAAATAAAGGCTTTCAAATTTAATTCAAGGCTTCTCATTACTATACAACTTATGCTTGTACATGTATTACAAAAGTAGGGGTGTTACAACCTCTTGATCGAACTTATTTTCTTCTAGTTGGTTCGTTCTCCTTGACCAAATTTGAATTTGGCAGCAACCAAAATCTCTGAACTAGACCAGATTTTAGTTATCAAATTTTGTAAACTTTTCTGAAACTGATTTTGAGCTTCAGACCTTCAAAAGTTCTCACATGATCATGGTAAGACCAAATTATGGACACCCAAATAGCCTCATTTGGCACTTACAATCAGGAAATTGGACACTGCAAACTGAAGTGGTTAGGCTAAAATCAAAACCAAGACCGAAAATATCAACCTAGGAAAAAAAAAATAAGACTAATTTGAAAAGGCTTATAAAAGACCATTGAGGCAACAAGATCATAGAGGCAAATGAGCACCTTAATGACAGTGCCCCTCTATTTATGGGATTGTTTGAACTGCAAACTGGAAGTGAAGGGGGGGAAAACAATTGATTTTTTTTTTTTTTTTGGTTGCAGATAATAAATCTCTTTCATATGTGCTGGTCGGTATCATATTTTATACAAGAGAAAGAAAATTCATTTCCCTTGCAATCAATTCGGTCAAAACAGTTAAAAACAACTACGAAATCAAGACTACCTACGCCGTAAACATAATATCAACACTTGACAAACTAGCCATAAGAATCTAAGGGTAAAAAATGTAAATGGATATTCACTCAAAACATGGAACCACAGTAGCAAATCATATTAAACAGTCTTTACGCGCTTTACCCTAAACATAGCCAAAAAATCTCTTTAACTATGCCAAAATAACTCCTCTATTTTGATCTCCTTACATAGCTCCCAGCAATCCTACAACAAAATATTGTTAAAGCAGACAGGAAAAAGTTAAGTTAATGCAGCATCTGCAGAGATCAAATGTGCTTCAATATAAAAAATAAATAAACACACACACGCGCGCATTTTTGTGTGTAAACAAAAAATTAATAGGGGAAGTGCTTCAACCTTCAAGGCTGTCATTTCTGCAAGACAACCAAATATGAGTTATCACGTGAGTTTCATATAAAAGCAGTTCGCCCACCCCTTCTGCTATGCCTGTCGTATGCAGTATTGAATTTGTCTACCAGTTCGTTCATTGCACTACGGTGACAAAAAAACAGTGAATCATTCATTAATAATATCGGACTGAAGATACAAGGCAAATCTACATATTTTTTATTTTTTATTTTTTTAAAAAAAGAGTATCATATAATGGCATCCCTTTGGTATAAGGGCAAAGTTTTGTTTTATTCAATTTTGCCACAACTAGTTAAGGATTGAGAAGGCCTCACACAGATTTAACAAGAACTAAAGAGTAAAATGACTAGAACTTATATTCGCCTAACAAAAGCCCCCAACAAAAGAAGAGGGGAGAAGAGGCAGGAAATTAATCGCCCAATCTACTATTCTGACATATCATTAAGCTGGTTCAACTGCACTAATTGTCAACAATACTTTGCAAATATTAAACGAGCTAGAAAAATATTAATAAACCAAGGCACTAATTGTTAACGTCATACCTTGAGCAGTTGGTCATCATAGCAAGGTAAGTAATTAATAAGGTATCATTGTATTCCTACAAAGGCAAAAAACAATTCAAATCAGATATTGTAATCTAAAACACTGTAAGACAAGTACTAGAAAGTTTAACTAAGCCTACAGCACAGCTTCAAATAGAATAAATATAGGTGCACTGCATCCATCATCGATTCTATAATTAAATTTAATGAAACCCTCTTGAATGACCATTCTCCTGCAATAAATTGTGTCTCGAGTATGTCAATTCAGCTTGTCCAAATTCTTTTGGCATATTTTAGATTCCATAAAGTACCCAACTTCGATTCCATCCAATGTTGCCAGTAATAAACCAATTTTCAAATCACCAAGCTTCACTGCTTTTTAGCTCTAACTAAAGAGGGATCCAACAACCATATACTATAAACACCTTCCAAGTGGACCCTGAAGTAATAAATAAACTAATTCTCCATTTCTTGCAAAGGCAGCTAATATTTTCTCCTTTTTTCATTTCCATTTTATACAAAAACATAAGAAGAAAAAAGAGAAAACAGATGTCATCCAGTTCCAAGGAGAGGAACCCACCATCAAGAAATCATCTTGGAATTTTCCAGATTCAATCGCTGGCAATCTTCTCAGGAGACTTGATGCTTGCCTTAACAGAGAATTGTCACAAGGGACTTCACCTGCTTTGCAAAAAGCAACACGTTCATCAGTTCTTTCAGAATATTTTGATCTAGATTATATACACGAGAAATGAAAAAACATTGAATTGGTGCTTCATATAGATTGACAGCAAAATAAATGTATAAAAAATATAGTACACTATGGAAATTCATGCTTCAAAGTTCGTAACGCATTCCAAAATTTGTACGATTGACAATTTTCTATCTGATATGATTCAGAACATTTTAAAAACACACTGGAATATTTTGAAACACTCAAACTGCACAACAGCTCATGGGTAATGATAGTGATATATGAATGGGCGTGAATATTGATATATTTGAATTGAAATCTGTGGTTCTAATACGTTCAATATGTTTTAAGCAATCATGTACTAACATCACTTGAGTATTATTTCAATTAAAAGAATTTATCTATACATAAATAAAGGACAATACACATTTGGAAGAAAAATAATTTCCAATTCTTCTATGGCATCATTCTTATTATATGTACAGCTTATGGACAATCATACTGATATGCTGTTACTAGTGTGATTATTTGTTTCCTTTTACTCACCAATAATATGAAACACTAAATACCCCTACTACATTTTAAAATCTAGACACAATGACAACTTGACTACACCTGTTAAGATATTGATAAAATTTAATTAGTCTTGTAGGCTTAGAAAAGGGTAACTTATATTATCCAAAGTAAGGTGTGCAAGTGTCACTAAGAGGTTATAAAATTAGTATGTATAGAGGATGAGAGTTCTTAATTGAGTTGTTTGTAAATATAGATATTGCTTAGACCCTTCCATTTCTCCTTGATTTTTGCTCTACATGTATTAAAGAAGAGGTACCACACACCTTACACCTAACTATAGCTTCAATTCAACCCAAAAAATTACACATACACACAAAAATAAAACGGAAAAAAAGAAGCAAAACAACATATATTGAAAAACACCAGTGACTTGAGTTCACTTTTCATAATCATATTCTAAAGATGTTTTCCATTCTTTTATTGGACATATCAAAGTGTGAAGTTAGTTCTTTTAAGGAGTTGTTAAATGCTGGCGACTATGATAGTACGTTGTATGTGTGTGTGTGTCTATATATATATATATTCCCCTAACAGACTGTGATAGTATGATATATGGATAAGTGGTTTGCTGAAAAGAAAATTGCAATCCAATTTCTTGGTAAGATACTAGGTTTTATTGGCTACCATTCACCAGACTTAGGCATCAGTATTTATATGCTATAGGAACAATTCATGGGAAGTGGGCCAAAGACATTCAGGAGTTGTGACAATGTGTTGGCCAAGACATCAGGAATAACAACTGGATTGATCCACTCTGAACTAGTGACCCCTTGACCTAATGCCTCGATCAATTGGATTTTCAGAACCTTGGATAACTTCATCCTATTTGTGCCCCACTTCTGCTTCCCCACTTGGTTTTTATAGAGAAAAGCGCCTCACCTCTTGGTTCACGCTAACAATGTAGGACTTTACAACAACAGGCAGTAGGCATTGCTCTTCTTGCTCTCTTTTTTTTACCTTTGATCTTTCACGAATTATTTTCCTGAAGTCAAATTATTTTGTTGATGTAATCATATACCTTTAATCTTTCTACTTCAAATTACTTATATATATATATATATATATATATATATATATTTTTTTTTTTTTCTTTTTTCTTTTTTTTTTTACTTCAAACTTTTTCTTCTTAAATTAGTTTTTATAAGCATCCCAAAAGGGCATGATACTTTGTCATTTTCATTAGATAATGAATGTGTATTCTTTAATATTAAACAAAACTAGAGTAATTTCAAAAACCTAGAATGCGATTTTGCTAAATTGAAGAGAAGATAACCTCACCCTCTTATCTTCCAATTTTTTATATACTAATAAAATGATATTTAATAATTTGGTTACTGTGCAATTTTGCCCTGGTGTAACCACTCAAGAGCTTTGAGTTCCGGAAGTTTTTCGAGGAGCAAATTTTTCCCTGAAAATATCCAAAATGTAACAATTTTGACCCTTGCTATTAAAAATGTTAATGGCCAATGCCAAGTTTTTAACGGTCAACAATAGTTTTTTAACAGTTAGGGCGAATTTGCTCCTTTTTCAACACTTTAGGGACAAAATTGCTCCTCAAAAAATGTCTAGATACCCAGAGCTCCTGACTCTTGAGTGGTTACTTCCGAGGAAAAATTGCACCTTAACCCTTACTAATTTAATGAAAAAATGTTTTAAAGTGCCAATGAATTGGTGGATTACAAGCAACTGACAAAAACAGGTATGGAAATTCTGTTTTGGTATCAACACATACATTTAATGTCTTTTAAAAAAATGTTAATGATGGTCATTTTAAAATTCCTCAGATTGTTTTTTTTTTTTTGGTTCTAAATGACTTACTGGATATGGCTTATTGCTATTAGCAAGAGTTCTCCAATCCTAGATATGGGCCAAGAATAATCTTCTGGGAATATGAGGGACCCAAAACTATAAAACTAGATCAAACATCATCGTTTCTTAACGTTTTTTCCGACCATAAGCAGCTATGGGCTCAGAACTAGCTTTCTGAAATGATGTAATATGAATTAAAACTCCTACTGGATTAATGGAAGATCCTAGAGTGGTTCAACTTCAATTCCTATAGAACTAATTTCAAACGATCAAAGCAATATTTTTTTGGCCCTTTTTCTTTTCCTATATTACATGTATTTTCTTTATTTCAGATCTTTATTATTTGAGAAGGCTACTTTTATATCACAAATACTTCAATCCTGGATCCATCCCTGCTAGCCCCATTAATATTCTTTTTAATCCATGAAGGACCCCATATCTATGTATAAGGGAAAATGGTTAAGTTAGTTTTTCAATTTAAGGGTAAGAAATTTTGACATTAACACGATTGAAGCTTTCCCTTAAATTCCACAATCAGCTAGTCGCCAAATTAAAGCAGCAAATTGAAGCTTAGGATAATAAGGAGCCTAGTGGTAGATAAGGCTAGTAACTGGGACCAAGTCCTGCCAACAACTGAGTTTGCCAATAATAATTCAATAAAACGGTCTATAGGAAAAAAGCCCTCTTAGTTTGTCCAAGACTTTACTATTCCCAAGACTGTTGTCCATATGCCCATTCCTATGACATCTTATAATACCATGAGCCTAAATCTATCGGATCATTAGCTTAATTACTATTAAGAAAAATTTAGGGCTTGTTTGATTCTCTTTTTAAAAACAGTTTTCTTTTTTTTTTAAAAAAAAAAAACCAATAAAACTTGTTTGGAAAACTATTTCCAATAAATTATTTTTTTTAAAATTTTTTTTTTTAAAAAAATAAAAAATCAAAACAGTTTTTAGGTGTTTTCTTGTTTTTTTTCCTTATTTCTTACTTTTTTGAGGCCACCACTTGTCCACTATCAACTCCTAATAAGATTAGAAGAATTTAGGATAAGAAAGGGGAAAAGAAAGACAATCTAGAGCAGAATCTGAACTCTAGGCAATACCATAATTCTGAATATCATATTTTTCATTTATGACTTCATAAAATACAATACATGTATATAAAAAGAGTAGCTTTCCATAACTGCCTATACCATACATAACTACCGATACAACAATCTTTAAATAGATAACTTACAGTAACTCCCTCTAACTGATAATAACTATCTTGTCTTATCCTATTTCTTCAACTTCTTACATCTGGAATAAACTAACAGAGGCAGAGGGCATTTATTCGAATAAACTAACAGAGGCAGAGGGCAGTTATTCTCCTTATTATTCCTATCAACTCCACACCACCAACGCCAACCACCACCATGTCATCATCGGCAACAGCCGCGCCATGTCACTTTAAAAACATCTTTAAAAAAAACACCAACCATATAATTTTTTTTTGTTCTTCTATTTTTAAAACTTGTTTTTAAAAACAATTTTATAAAACAGTTTAGAAAACAGTAAACAGAAACAAACATGCCCTTCATTTCCCTGCCTCATTTCTTCTCCCTCCTCTTCTTCCCTTTATTTTCCCTCAAAATTTGTGAAAAATTCAGGAGTAGAACGAACGAATTTTCAGGATGTCCTCTTCCATTTAGAACACTCCAACAAGAAAAATTTATCTCATGGTGATATGCTATATTTACAGTAAGGAGACAGATGTACCTTTCTGCATTGCAAGAAGATAATGATGCAGCACCTTAATTCTGCTATGCAGCATTTTAATAGCACTGTGCATACCAGTAAGGTTAGCAGCCACTGCAAAATGCCACATCATATAGCACAATGAAATTCCGAAACAAAAGATCATTTACCTTCAATGAAAATGAGGTTAATGAAAGGCATTGAGTCTAAGAAAAATGGCATTAGTCGATTAAAAACACTCACGTTGTGTAGCAGCTGAACCACCATCCGATGGCTTAAGATGTGCAACATGATCAACTGAAATCCGTTCTGCTTCAACAGTCTTCAAAAGAGTTTGGATTATTTTAGGGGAGGGGGTAGAAGCCAAGTTGATTATTTATTGTGTAAAAGTATACAAGAAAGGTGAAAGAAAGCAGTAAAGTCAGAAAAGCCCAACCTCAATAGTGTAGCTCGAGTGAACAAAGATCAGTTGTGGAATCCCGTCAATTACATGCAGTTCTTCATTTGCAAAATAAAGCACCCACAATAAAGAAGAGGATTCAGAGGCTCATCATAGTAAGCATGTGAAAAGACAGGTAAAAAGTGAGCAACAAAGAGATAAAAAAAGTGCGAAAGCAAAAACACAATCCTTTACATAAATGAAGCTTCTATGATTTTATGTATTATTTATATCTCAATATAGAATTTAGTTAGAATTTCTCTTACGTGTTACATTCCTATTATCAACGAAGATTAGGATCAGATTTGTTTATTGTAATGTCTATCTCAAGGGGCAAAAATAATATTCTATACGCCCAGATCCTTGTAAATACAAGGCGTCTTTCTCCATTCAATAAAGGTGCTGTGCAGGGAACAAAAGTACAGGGCTAAGGGAAAGCATAAATTGGCTGAAAAGGGGTTCGGAAAAGGAAGGACAGAGCGTGGGGAACCGTGAATATCAAAGTCAAATACTTCACTGGGACGATGTGAGCAAGAATTGAGTGAGAATGGAGAAATTTGGGAATCCATGTGAGTCTGCCCCCTCAGAGTAAAGAAATTATCTTCTTTCCTAAGTATTCTACCCTCTAAAATGACTGGTTTCTATAGTAATTTATAAGAGGAAATCCAGATTTCCATCAGGATGTTACAGAATACACAGACTAGGATTTAAAAATATAATCACACACTATACAAACAGCAGGTTACATACATACCACTTTCAAAAATACTGACAGGGAGATCCTTCTGAGCATGATTGATTGAAGGATTCAGAAGTACATACACAGGACTTTCATTGATATCCATCAACTGTTACAGCAAGAAATACACTACCATAAGATAATAGAAGAAATTGAATACATAAAGTTAAAAATGATCCAAAGAAACAATGTGAATTTAAGTCTGAAGAAGGAAATCTCCATAAAAAACATTCAATGACAAAGAAAAAATGCTGCGGAAGAAAGATTGAACAATTTGTACTGACATTTCATGATGATATATCACTAACCAAAAATCACCAAAGTCATGGCAGCAACATAAATCCATACTAGAGAACACAATAATGGAACTATTAAAAAAGCAAATCAAAGCAATACTTAAAATAGAATAGCTGCTAACATCTTTAGACAAAGACATCAATGACCAATGAACACTAAGAGTTAAGTACCTAAGGGCTGTAGGAAAAAAAATTGAATATGCAGACAGGTGGATAGGAAGATTAACAATATCATAGTGAATTACACAGGCACCGCATACTCAGTGTTGACAGATCACCCACTTAATATATTTTAGGACTTCTTTCCCTCTTCCGTATCGTTTGGTTAATACTTCTTCATCTATTTCCATGATTAACATTCTATGTACTAAATGCAATCTAAAAGTACTCCTTTAGTCCTTTTTCTTGATATAGAATAGGATGAAAATCATAGATTTCAATAGACAAAAGAATGGCCAATATCATGTTGTTATATAAGATGTGAAATATATTAGAGAAGGGATAATTGTTCTGGCACTATACTGATTCGATGAGGCCTTAGGACTTAGGACTAAGTAAGTATAATAGGAAGTAGTAAAGGGTATTAATGGCATAATACAAATGCTATAAGGCCGTTGGGTAGTTAGTTATTTTTGTTATATTCTTCTATTATATTGCTTAAGAACTTGAGAGATCAGCCTATATATATGAGGGGCTGCATCTAAGAAAGGATGTATGAATCAGATTATTGTGTATGAATGAAAAACAAGGATAGCAGTTCTGTCAAGTCTCCCTCTCCTCTCTATCTCTCTTCTTCTCTATAGAATTCCTATCAATGGTATCAAAGCGAGTCATCCTCAACTCTTCCACTGTGAACTCTACTGTCTTGAATCTGTCACTGCCATCCTTCTTGTGGTAGGGACCGAAAATCAAGAACTGTCAAGATCAAGCCTCTTCGAGTCATTCTCCTCTGGGTTCAGTGAGCAATTGTGAATCACCCAGAAAACTCCAAAAGAAACACAACTACAGTTGAAACCGATCAGAGTCATTCCCTCCACGTCCGTCTGCATTTGACCATCAACCAAGAAATTGTAAATGAAGTGCATGCACATTCAAGAAACGTGCTAGTCATCACTGGAGGAGTTTTTCGATTGACCCAGACACCTCCTACAGCATAATATTCATCAGCGAAGCAAGATTCACAGAAAAGGACTGTCGACATCGACACTCTGTATTGCGTGAACGTGGATGGTCTCAACCCGTGCCCAGGTTGCCAAAGCCATGTCAAATGATCTAGCTGAACGTGTCCAGGCATTGGAAACAACCATTGCTAACCTTCCAAGGGTGGTGCAGACAACCATCACCAATAAGTTCGCGGCCTTCACAACGGCACAAGAAGCCCGTCTTCGGCGAGTTGAAGATGTGCAAGAAAACAATGAGGGCAATCAAAGAATCCCTCACCGACCAAGACAGGGGCCGAATATGCTCCCCCAACTCGTCAAACTAAGTTTGATTTTCCAAGGTTTCAACGTGATGACATCGAGGGGTGGCTATATAATTGTGAGCGCTATTTCGAAATTGATGGCAAGCCAAATAACTGGAAAATCAGGCTGTCAATCTTAATGATAAGGGATACATTTGGCATCAATCACTCATGGACGATGCCTAGGGACGTGCCATAACATGGAATGAATACAAAAGATCAATCAAGGCGCGGTTTGGAGCACCATATGAATCAGCAATGGCAGAGTTGACGCGTCTCTCCCAGACGGGTACATTGGACCAGTATAACAATGACTTCAACGTCTTACACTGTAAGTTGGGATTGAATGAGGAGCATGCAATCCAAGAGTTCATTAAGGGTCTTCAAAGCAATTGTGCTCGGCAAGTCAAAGTTCAGCAACCACATTCTTTGCTTGATACGAGGAGGATAGCCCAAATTCATGAATTTAATGTGCGAGAAGAGTCCGGCACAAGAACGACACAACATAAAGCTTACGAGGGTGCTACAAGTTCTCCAACAACTTGGAAAACTAACAAAACTCAATCGTTCGCCACTGGGTCATAATCGATGGCACCCAGACCTTCGAATTCAACAAGAAATTAGTGGTCTTCAGGAAAATCTAACGTTAATTCACAATTAGGATCATCGGCAGTTTCAACGGCTAGAACAGGGGAATTCAGCAGACGGCCTTCAGCTTACAACGGAGATGATTTGGATGACTTGAGGGCGCATAACCTCTGTCTCTATTGCAAAATGCCATACTCACGTGGCCATATGTGTCCTCAATGCTAGAGGTTATAGCTGCGATTGATTAAATTAGACTCCACGGAGAAAAGGAGGATGCAGCCGTACTCGAGGGTGATGAATTACAAGAAGAGGAAGAAGGGGATCCTGCACCTGATCAATGCCTGCAAATCTCTTTACATGCAAAATTCAGGGAAGCATGGGCGTGGAGTCTAGGCAAATTCAGGTATTTGTGGGAAGACATCCAGTTCAGGTCCGGATTGATAATGGGGCCTCCCATGGTATTTGGACTGTGCATTGGCCCAAAAATTAGGATGGAAGGGTGACTCCATGGAAGCAGGGGAAGTGGAAGTGGCTAGCGGTGCAAAGCTGAAGCTTTTTGGGGTGAGGAAGGGTTCAAATGGAAGACGCAAGGCAGAGTTTGTCTTTGATTTAAGGGTCATGGAGATCAAAACTTATGATATTGTTCTAGGACTCCATTGGTTACAAGAGATAGTGCATCACGCCACTTGGAATTATGATGACCTATCAATGACTTTTAAGTATCAAGGATCCATGTGCACTCTGAAACCCTCTTCCCTCCATAGTAGCAAGGGTGCCAGTAAATTACAGTAACCTAAGACAGAAGGCAATCAACTCTTCCTCCTACAAGCATTAGAAGAGTCTACAGGGACAACATGTCATCTGTCCAATGGCAATGCAGAGGCAACCAGCAGTGTAAGGAAGCTTCTCAATGATTTTGGGGATGTGTTTGCAAAACCTAGGACCCTGCCACCATTGAGAGGAACCCACAATCATCCAGTAATATTAAAAGAAGGGGCTGACTCGGTAAATCTGAAACCCTACCGCTACCTATATATTCAGAAAAATGAAATTGAGAAGCAGGTCAAGGGATTGATAGAATCAGGGGTCATAAGGGAAAGCTCCTCCCCTTTTGCTTCGCCAATTGTCTTAGTCAAGAAAAAGGGCGGATCCTGGCGCATGTGCATAGATTACCAAGAGCTCAATAAACTCACTATGAAGAATAAGTATCCTATTCCCCTAGTAGATGATCTACTAGATGAATTGAAGGGGGAGAGGTGGTTTACAAAACTAGATCTAAGGGCTGGTTACCACCAGATTAGAATGGAGCCATGTGACGCCTATAAGACAGCTTACAGGACTCATTCTAGCCATTATGAGTGGCTGGTTATGCCCTTTGGGCTTACAAATGCTCTAGCCACATTTCAAGGGGCAATGACCAGTATATTCAAACCTCACCTGAGGAAGTTTGTCCTAGTTTTCTTTGATAACATCGTCGTTTATAGCTCCAGCATGTTTTCACACTTGGAACATCTCAAGATAGTTCTGAAAATTTTAAGGCAGCACCATTACTTCATTAAAGAGTCTGAGTATACCTTTGTTGCCACAGGAGTTGAATACTTAAGGCATATCATACAAGATGGGGTGGTTGCCATGGATCCACAAAAGATTAAGGCAATAGTGGACTGGCCTAAACCATCCTCAGTTAAACAGCTCCGTTCCTTCCTCGGTTTGGCTAGGTATTACAAAAAATTCATCAAGAACTATGGTATAATAGCAAGACCATCGACAAACTTGCTGCAGAAAGACCAATTCAAGTGGTCCCAAGAAGCAACAGATGCTTTTAAGGGTCTGCGACATGCCCTCAACACAACTCCGATGTTAGCCTTGCCTGATTTTTCAAGACCTTTTATATTGGAGACTAATGCATGTTCCACGGGAATTGGTGCTGTGCTGATGCAGGGAGGGCCGCCATTGGCCTTTTTCAGCAAGGGACTTGCACCAATCTATGAAAAGAAGTTGCTTGTGGTTGTTCAAGGAGTGGAGCATTGGCACCAATATTTAAAGGGGTGCCATTTTGTAATCAGAATAGATCAGCAGAGTCTAAAATATCTGCTGGATCAGAAATTGAAGACCTCCTTTCAGATGTACTGGATTTCTAAATTGATGGGGTATGATTATGAAATCCACTACAAGAAAGGTGCTAATAACAATGTAGTAGATGCTTTATCTAGGCTTCCTAAGTTTCAGGTATTTCAGATGGCTTTATCCACATGTTCAGATGTGTTATTGACAGAAATTAAGGGGAGCTGGACTGCTGATTCTGAGGTCCAGAGTATTATCGATCAATTGAAAGACAACAATGGAACCATGGGTAAATTTTCATGGGATGGGGAGTTGCTCAGAAGGGAACTCGCTTGGTTGTAGGGAATGAGCCTATGGTCAAATTGAAAAGGCTAAAGTATACTTTTAATCCTCTAAATTTTATATAAGGCATACTTTTAGTCCCTTAATTCTATAAAGTATACATTTGGTCCTAAAATGCTAACACCGTTAATATTGCTAACGGAAAATACTGACGTGACGAACTCAAATGATAACTAATATCATTTAATTAAACAAATTTTATATATTCTTCAATTTACTCATATTTTAAATTTAAATTTAATAGCATTTAATTACATAATCATCACTTAAGTTTACACCGTCATCACTTGAGTTTGCATTTTCCGTTAGTAAAATTAACGATGTTAAAATTATAGGACTAAAAGCATACTTTATAAAGTTAAGGGACCAAAAGTATATCTTATGTAAACTTAAAGGACTAAAAGTATACTTTAGCCAATTGAAAATCATGGAATGGCTCCATGCGTCTCCACAAGGGGGCCACTCCGGAATTCATGCCACTTATGAAAGGGTAAAATCATTATTTTGGTGGAGGAAATTGTTTGAAGAAATTAAAGATTTTGTTCGTCATTGTGATGTGTGTGCAAGATGTAAATACGAGACAGTGGCATCACCTGGATTACTTCAACCCTTGTCCATGCCTAGTAGGGTTTGGGAGAGTGTGACTATGGATTTCATTGAACGGTTGCCTAAATCTCATGGTTGAGACACTATTTTGGTGGTAGTAGACCAACTAAGAAAGTATGCACACTTCCTAGCTTTGTCACACTCATTTTCAGCTTCCAGACTTGCTCAATAATTTTTAGAGGGAATTTATAGACTTCATGGGGCTCCTGCAGATATTATATCAAATAGAGACTCAATTTTTATCAGTAACTTTTGGCAAGAGTTCCTGAAAATCCTGAAGATAGACCAGAAATTGTCCTCCTCCTACCATCCTCAAACTGATGGACAAAGTGAAGTGTTGAATCGCTGTTTAGAAACTTACTTAAGGTGTATGAGCTGGGAATATCCTAAGCACTGGTCTAAATATCTACCTCTTGTAGAATGGTGGTATAATACTACCTACCATTCCTCTACTCAAATGACCCCCCATGAGCTACTTTATGGGCAGAAGCCAGCGGTTTACGTGCCTTATCGCCTAGATCAGCAGTGGTTGAAGCTGTTGATAGATCCTTTATGGCAAGAGAGTGTTGTGATGGTGGCTAAGCATCATTTGAATAGGGCAGTGAATTTAATGAAACAAAAGGCAGATGCTCATCGTACACAAAGGGAGTTCCAAGAAGGGCAATGGGTTTTTGTGAAACTCCAGCCTTACAGACAAATTTCAGCTGCTGCCAGAAGTAACCAGAAGTTGGCTCCTAGATTTTTTGGACCATATCGAATCAAGAAACGTATTGGGGCAGTTGCTTATTAGCTGGATCTGCCTGAGGTCAAAAGGATCCATGATGTGTTTCACATTTCCTTGTTGAAATTATGTCCAGATCCCTTAGTTAGAGCTAGGCATCCCCCACTGAACTGGCATGAGCCACCTACTATGAAAGAACCATAACAAATACTGCAATGACAAATGGGACGAAGAAAGGGGCGCATTGTGATAGAAGTTTTAGTTAAATGGAAGCAATCTCCGGAAGAAGAACCCTCTTGGATGCTGTTATACAACTTTCAGCATCAGTTCCCTACATTTGTCCTTCCTAAACCTTGAGGACAAGGTTTGTTTTAAGGGGGGAGTATTGTTATATAAGATATGAAATATATTAGAGAAGAGATAATTGTTCTGGCACTATACTGATTCAATGAGGCCTTAGGACTTAGGACTAAGTAAGTATAATAGGAAGTAGTAAAGGGTATTAACGGCATAATACTAATGCTATAAGGCCGTTGGGTAGTTAGTTATTTCTGTTATAAACCTTCAGTTAACACCTAATGTCCCAGATTACCAACATGGCCCCATATCGTTTACAAGAAATAACATACTTAATAGTCTCTAAGCCAGAACTCTCTTGTAATGCAAAGTAATCAATTTGAATATTTGTCACATAAAGCAAACCCAGTAGTGAATTTTCTTTTCGGTGCGGGCACCATGTTCATATTATGGCACAATCAACCTTAGAACAAATTCATGAGAGTACAGCAATAATGTGAACATACAGCTTTGTGAATATGCATATCTGATTCCTGGGCATCGCTCCCAGTTGAATACCATCCCAGTATGTAGAAGTGGGGGAAAACCTTCTTGTCTGTTGAACCGAAGAAAAAACAAGTCAATAAATAAGCAAACTACCAGGGTAAAAGGGAAACGAAAAAAGACCCGGTAGAGCAGACAATTCATAGAAGTAGCCCAAATTAAATCTTAGAACCAAACTTTAACGGGGAGAGTTCGAATTAGTGATTATTAGGGGAAAGATAAATACTTAACAGAGCTCTTGCTTCTTCTCAAGAAAAGAACGATCGAGGGAGTGGGTAGAAGGGTCGTAAAGAAGTTCGAAGCTATTGAAGATCTCCACGGTGCGTCCTCTCTGTACTCCTATCACGCATCCGTATACCCTAGGAGGAGGGGAAACCATTTCGTCGGCAGCATTAGAGTTAGCGGAGGTGGTACTTCTCTGATGGGATGCATTGGGCGGGTTCATCTGCATCTTAACCCGAGTAAAATGATCCGATATGTTGACTATCGCCACAGGATGTAGCTTGAATGTCAATCCACTGCTCGACGATGACGCCATAATCTGAAAAACACCTCAAAATTGTTGAAGACAAACCAAAAAGGTCAACGAATTAGGGTTTTAGTGAATAGGCCATGAGTACTAAGTTTTCGGTTTCTGAATTTTCTTCCATCTTTTCAGGCGAAGTAGCAATATCAATATACTTCACCTGGCCGGTTTTCTTTTTGGCCTCTGACGCCGTAGGATCAGTGCCTAGACAAGAACCAAAATCCTGAGAAAGTGATCGAGCAGCCTGATTCAGTTCACAGTTATCACCATGAAACTGAATCAATATAAAGCATCTAAAGCACTAAGATGTCCAACTATACATGAATGGTGAAAGGACTAGAGTTTTTATTTTCTTTTTCAAAAGGGCTTGACGGTTTTGAGAAGAAGTAAATTGAGTTTCAATTCTTGTTAGCCCTGAAATATGGTTTAATCTGATTTCCCTTAGTTTTTTTGTATTATTTTAATATAATATTTCTTTTATGAGTTTTCAAAATAATTTAATCAAATTTTTTAGTCAATTTACATTAAACTTATTTTTCAATTGTGTCTTTAAGAAAAATGATAAGATTTTATTAGAATCGTGGGCCTAAATGCCCACATCCACAAAATATCCATAAAGTTGAAACCAGCCTTAGACTTGTAGGTTTGGGGAGAGTGAGGTTTGAAAGGGTTTAAGTGCTTCTTTAGAATAGCAATTAGAGCTCTTAAAAGAAACTTTTTAATCATAATTTACAGTATATGAAATAAGTATATAAGAGAAGTTTTATCTTAATTCACGTAAATAAACACTTTGGATCTTGTTCTACCTAGATTGACAAAGATGTCTAATCCTAATCCATTGGACTAATATGTTGATATTGGATCGGATAACCTTGTCCTAGATATATATGAATTAGATAGAATAGGTGTTAACGGAAGGGGTGGTGTGTGTGCACAGTGATGGTAGAATAATAAATGAAAGA
Organism: Acacia confusa; assembly: GCA_037074495.1. Classification (NCBI taxonomy): domain Eukaryota; kingdom Viridiplantae; phylum Streptophyta; class Magnoliopsida; order Fabales; family Fabaceae; genus Acacia; species Acacia confusa. The sequence continues at coordinate 14,099,143 of CM073506.1, forward strand.
GAATCTTTATACCTGCAGCTTTTACCTTTTATTTATAGAGTTTACCTGTAGGGTTAGAGTTTGCAGTTATGGGCCTTTATGCTTCCAAGCTCAAATGCTATGCCGACATATCTATGTCACATAGATTGCCCCCTGTTGGGCCATACATTGAATGGGCCTCATATACGAGTCCATAACAGTGGCCCCCCAGCAGGTAGTCAAGGTGTTTAGGTTGCCAGGATGCATTTATTATTTAACCCGAATCTCATATCCGAGTCATTCAGCTTGTTTGATTAGTTGTTTTGTTCACCATTCATCTAGGCTTTACCAAACTTCGGGTTCGTTTGTGTCCTACTTGTGAATTACCCTAGCATATAATCCAGGTTAATTTGTTTGGGAACAACCTGTTCCTTTTCATGATTGTTGGGATTTCTTTGCAACAGACATTTGGGTTTCTGAGTTTATATGTTTTAGCAACAAGTTTCCCCCAACCCTGTTTCCCCAACCCGAATATCTCTTGCATTGATCTTGGTTACTGACGAGTGTGTTTTCTTTCACTAACACTATTTGAGGAGTTGGGATAGTATCTAGGATAACTCACATGGTGAAAGGACTCTCATTTCCTTCTTATATCATCATAACAACTTTATAGTTGTACACTTCCAACCGTCACAGCGTAAAACAGTCACCTTCAGCTATCTCTGTATTCATGCACATTTAATGCCCACGTTGTTTCACATACCTCATCATTGCTTTTTGGGGTGAATTGTCTCCTTTTCCCTTGCCTCTTGCGATTCATGACCTCGACGATTAGCCTTTTATACACTCATTTCCCCATATTCTTTCATTCGAACGCTTTGCTTTTACTCTAAAAACCTTTCATCACTTGCTTTCTGAGAAAAATTTCTTTCTCTTCATAGCCTTTCTATTAGTTCCCTATGTGTTTTGATGATAACTGATAATTGTAAACTAAAAAGTTGCTCTTTGTTGCTAAAATTCAAAAAAAGGTAGAAGTTTGTTAACATTAATTTAATCCTTGTTATGTAAGTTAAACTCGAGCCTAAACTTGTTAAACTGGAGTTCATACTTAACATAAAAGAAAGACAAGTATTTTTGAACTTAGGCAAACTCGAGCCTCCTTTGATAAATTTGAGCCTACTCGTGACAAAGAGCAAGTTTCATGATTTTATCTGCACAAAACTCGAGCCTATTATGTTAAAATTGAGTCTACAAGTTACAGAGAGCAAAACAAGTTGTTCGCTCTTAGTTAAACTCGAGTCTGTCGTAATAAACTCGAGCTATGCCTTACATAGAGCATGTCGCCATTTTGTAACTTGAGCATGTTTTATTTAACTCAAGCTTAGGTCTTACAAAGAGTTCTCCATTAACTGTCCATGTGAACAAACTTGAGCCTGCTAAGCTAAACTCGAGTTTGTCCCTTACAGAGAGCATTCAAAATATTTTCAAATATGAACTCGAACATGATTATATAGACTCAAGCCTATTTCTGATTGAAAGAATTTCAAAAGTGTTTGACAGAAGCAAACTCGAGCCTAAAACTTATGAACTCGAATTTGGCTCAGACAGAGAGAGTAATCAAAGCTTGGAAGATGATTAGACTCGAGCCTACATACTTTTAACTCGAGCCTAGCGGAACTCTGTTTTACTAACAACATCCTCTATCTGTTTGATTCAGACTAATATGTTGATTTACTCACATGTTAAGTTGTGAATCATCATATATATGCTTGATCAATATGCTTATTAGTTTCAGATGAATTCAACAAGGATCAAGTTGAAATCAGATCTGGGTTAAATGCATTTAATAAAGTGTTGGTTATGATTAGTTTTGATGATGTCTTATATAGATGCCATTAGCAAGAGCAAAAAGTTTATACAATATACATTGTCTAATTGCTATATTTAATGTAGATTTATTCATGTGGAGAAAGAACAAGAGAAGAGAAGAAAAGATGAATTGATTCATGGAAAATAATCAAGAAGAGAGAAGAAAGAAAGAAGAACATTTGTTCATGTGAAGAAAGAAAGAATCATAGAGAAAGATCAAGAAAAGAGAAGAAAGAAAGAAGAACTTGTTGAATTGATTGAGAAAATCATTATACAAGTTTTTAGATTGATTCTTAAAGTTTCCACGATCAATTGGAAGTTGGAATGGTTCAATTCGGAGTTAGAACAAGCAAATATCAGTTTCCGGATAAATAAACTCGAGCCTGCCACTTCTAGACTCGAGCCTAGATGTTTTCTAGCGATTCTGGCTCTTCTGGTACGAGCAAACTCGAGCCTAAACATGTAAACTCGAGCCTGGTATGAATAAACTCGAGACTGTCACTTATAGACTCGAGCCTGGATGTTTTTTAGCGATTCTGGCTCTTCTAGCCCGAGCAAACTCGAGCCTATACTTACAGGCTCGAGCCTGATTGATTTCCAGTAACTTTGTCCAGCTCTGTTTCGCGTTTTAGCTGAGCGACCTCTGGTAATTTGACGATATCTCCCAAACCAGGAATCCGTTTGAGGTGAAATCAAATTTGGCTGAAACTAGACATCCAATGCATCATCTTGACAAAGTTTCATGACCAAAGAAGATCAGATGAGAAAGCTATGAATTTTTGAAGTTGACCCATCTGTTAACGTCACTCAGCAGACCAAGGTTCAGTAATTTGAGGATATCTCACAATCTACAAATCGAAATGAGCTGAAATCGGTGGCATTTGAAAGAAGACTCACATGGCTTTCCATCGATACTTAATTCAACTAAAACGGAGTTCAGACCAGGGAGATATGGCCTTTGGAAGTTGACTGAAAAATTCAGGATGTCACAAACTCGAGCCTATCACTTATAAACTCGAGTTTGACTCAGACAGAGAGCTAGTCACGATATGATATTCGACAAACTCAAGCCTAAAACTAATAGACTCGAGTCTAGCTCAGACAGAGAGCTATCAAAGGTTTCCAATTCGATCAAACTCGAGCCTTGACACATAAACTCGAGCCTTGACACATAAACTCGAGCCTAGCTTACACAGAAAGTTTCTCAAAGCTTTTGAAAACGTTCAAACTCGAGCCTACATTTACAAACTCAAGTTTGTCACTTACAAAGAGCTTTCGAAGATGTATTTAAGGCAAGAAACTCGAGCATAAAGTTATAAACTCGAGCCTGTAGCAGATCAAGAGTTTTCAAAAGGCTTTTAACTGAAGCAAACTCAAGCCTAGAAAAACAAACTCAAGTTTGCATGAACAAACTCAAGCTCGCTGAAACTAGGCTCAAGCCTGACAGATCTCTATTTTCCAAATCGTGACTTCAACTCTTAGATTCAATCCTATGATTCATCTTACACATAATTTGAATTGTGAATTACAATATATCTGTCTGATGAGTTAATTCATGAGTTACAGATTCGATTAACATGTCTCAAGCTTCAAATATGAATTTCTCGAAGAGACGTTCAGCGACGCAATAAAATATTCAGGGAAATTAACTTTACAGCTAAGACATCCACCGAATTGCCAAAAGGACCTTATCATCAGACAAGAAGAATATTCATATATCCATGGCAGACAAACAGGCATGGGTGAGCAATGGGAAGGAGCCTACTGTCTCTATTCTATTTTTCCTACATCTTTCTCTCCAACAGAGGTTCAAAAAGTCCAACGGTCATATTCTGGAGATAGCATTTAGATAATCTTCTTCATCTATATAAGAAGCCCGAAATCAAAGATCAAAATGAGCAAGCACAAAGACGTGAGCCTACACTGTGAAATATGCCAATACTCTGAATCCAACGTTTGTGTCATACACTCTCTGTTTTCAATGCTTATATAGTTCATCTTAGAGAGTGAGATTATTTGTATTATGCTTCAGTGTTCATCATATTTACTTTTGAGAGAGAAGATTGATTGTTAATCAGTTTATTTGAGATATACTCAAGATTGGGTGATCTTGAGTGGGAAACACACTGTGTTGTTATTACAACTTGTAAGGGGAGTGGATCCTAGGGAGAGGATTACTTCGAGTACAGAGTGTGTAATCAAGCAAGTGTATTGATTACAGTTTGTAAGGGGGAGTGAATCCTAGGGAGAGGATTACTTCAAGTACAGAACGTGTAATCAAGCTCAAAGCAGACAGTGGATTGAAAATCTCAAGTGAAGCTTGGGGACTGGACGTAGGTCAGGGACTGGACAAACCAGGATAAATCACAGTTTGCATACTCTCTTCTCTTACCTTTTACATTTACAGTACATGCTTATCTTTGAATATCTAACTGTCAAGTTATAAGTTGCGAAAAGATTTTTAAAGTTCCTAAAGTTTTATCAAACACTCAATTCACCCCCCTCTTGGGTGATAGCCAGATCCAACATAAAGAACCAAGAACAAGCCTGAAACTTCTCCTCTTTCCTAATGGTTCAGCTCAGACCGTTATAGGTCAATCAAATCACTCTCCAATGGTCAAATATAGATCATGGAATGACAAGAATTCTGGAAGATCATCTGCAACGACTAAATCCAGGATTCCGGCTGAGAATTGAAAAAAAAAAGAGAAATATATGCAACTGTCATATTCCAGAGATGAAGCTGAACATTGAAGAATAAAAGAGAAGAAAATGCAACGGCTAGTTTCTCCGATTAAGCTATAAATACCCAAGAAGACTCATAGCAACAACACACAGAATTACTACTGATTACATCTTTTGATTTGAGTCTTTGTGTATTCTATAATATTTTGAACTTCAGTGTTTATCCCTATCTGCTCTTTTTGAGAGTCTTGTTTTGAAAATCATTTGATTATTTGTTTAAGGAAACTCAAGGTTATGGAACCTGTGAATTGGGTTGATCAATTACAAAGTGTAAGGGGGAGCACATCCTAGGTGATTAGGATTGCTTGAGAGTTACATTGTTGTAATTAAAGAATATTAATAGTTGAAAAACCTAGAAGATATCTGGGGATTGGACGTAGGTCAAGGTTAGAACCGAACCAGTATAAATCTTCTGTGTCTAAGCTTCTCTTCCTTGCCTTCTTATACTCTGTTTTCAATCCAAAAACTTGGGTGTTTTCGAAAAGAATTTTTAAAATCCCCAATTCACCCCCTCTTGGTGATTTCTTCCATTTTCACTTTCCTTCTCAGGTCTTATGAGCCAGTGCCTTTCTTTGAGGCCTAAAAGCGTGAGCTTCAAGAAATTGAGCTAAATGCCATGAAGGCCTCCGAATTGACCTAAGCTTTGGCTTTGGTGAAAAACAAATATGCCAAAGCTTTTACCAAGTTGAAGCAAGTCAAGGCGGAGAAAGACAAAGCCTGTGATCAGAAAAACAAAGCTCTTGAGGAGCTTCAAGTGGCCAAGGTGGAGAAGGACAAGGCCTATGAAGAGCTGATAATGGCCAAGGTAGGGCTTGAAAAAGCAAACTCAAATCTTCTCCATTCTCAAAGGACTCATGTTTCTGATGTGCAAGCATTAAAACTTGTTTAAACGATGCATAAGGACACTGAAGCCGAGTTGAAACATACCACGGCCGCCCTCGAAGCTGCCAATGCCGAGGTCTCCACTTATGCAGCTACATTGCAAAATGCCACAGACAGTTCTTTCAACAACGCCTTAGAGCAAATCCAGCTATTTAACCCCAACGTTGAATTGAACATCTTTGGGTTGCATTACAAAGCATATGTTGACAAAGGCAAACTCATCTCGCCCCTATTATCTCCCGGTGGTGACTTTGTATATTGGTTGGATGGGAGTCCAGGTGAGGATGGTGGTGAAGAGGTGAACGCTACTGGTTCTACTAGAGGAGAGGAGGTTCATACTGCCAATATGGCTAAGGGAGAGGTTCAACTAGCGACTAAGGCTCCAAAAGACTGAGGGGCCGGGATGTCGATTTCATTTTGTACCCTTTTTTATTATTTGTAACAAATAGTGCCGATTATTAAACCAGCTTATTTTTTCTAAATTTAACTCTTTCATGGATATTGTGATATTGTTTGTAATGATGACATCATTTTCCCTAGTTCATGGGTTTTTCATTCCTTTATCAACTCGGATATACTCTCAAATTTTATCTTCAATGCAACAATAAGTAAACAGTATGAAGTCAAACATATTTTCAGAGTTCTATTCAATGATTGGGACAAAGTCAAAATTATTTACGTAGAGTCTGCTTAGATATTCATTTGGTACTATAAACCAGGTATCATATTTATGAAGATTTTTTAATTGGACCTTCACATCCCATTCTAGTTTTGTTAGCTGGAATTCAATCCAGAGTAAGGGCAACCCGTCACATGTTCAAACTCAATTTTAAACCAAAATTTTAAACATTTCAACCTGATCAAGGTCAGCATGACAGTTCGCCTCATTTCCCCAGAATAAAACTTTGATGCATCACAACTTCGAAGGTTTGTTATTATACCTTCGCTTTATCCAAAGCCGGGTTCAACTACCCTTGCTTTGTTCATTCATTCTTTCATACTTAGCATACTTCGAACTATTTGGAAACAATTCTCAACTGAGAATTTCTTCATTTATTTAAACATAAACTTATTAAATGAACTTGCCAACATAGTCAACTTTAAACAATCCCAAAAAAGGAAAATTGTGCTTAAAGCAAAACAAACTTAACATGGAACTTGGATTTAACTGTAATATGCTCAGTTTATCCCGGTTTCATGATAAACACTTAACATGGAACTCTGTATTTAACTGTAATATGCTCTCATTTTATCTGCGTTCCACGTTCTTTTTATTAACTTCTTCTCCAACACGTAAGCTCCTTTGTCAAGCTTATCTCTAACCTAATAGGGGTCTTCCCAGTTTGTAACAAGCTTTATATCTTGGGCATTTTTATTTCCTAGGTTTTCTCTTCGAAGCACCAAGTCACCTTTTTTAAATGACCGAGGCTTCACTTTTTTATTATACTTAGCTGTGATGAGTTGCATGGTAGCCATATCCTGGGAGGGTGCTGTGACTCTAACTTCATCTATTAAATCCAACTCCACAGCTAAAGCTTCACTATTCTTCTCCTCTTTCTCTTGAAGAATCTTCATCCGTCTCCATGCTGGTTATCTTATCTCCATCGGAATCATAGCCTCACATCCATATGTTAGCCTAAATGAAGTTTGCTTAGTTGACATTTGAACACTAGTCTGATAACACCATAAGATGAAGTATAGCTACTCAACCTAGTTGGACTCTGCCTCCTCCATTCGCTTCCTTAAACCATCAACAATAATTTTATTTTCTGCTTCAACTTTCCATTTGAATAAGGGTGCTCCATCGAGACAAAATGATGCTTGATATGGAACCTAGACATCATTTCTTTGAACTCTTATCTATAAACTGAGTACCGTTATCCGTCACCACCTCAGCTAGGATTCCAAATCTAGAAATTATATTTCGTTTAAAGCACTTTTTGTACCCGGGCTGAGGTAATTGTCATAACTGGTTTGGCCTCGATCAATTTAGTAAAATAATCAACAACCATGATAAGCCATCATAACTGTCTTGTTGCTACTTTAAATGATCCCAGAAAATCCATGCCCCATTTGAAAAATGGCCACGAAGCCGAGATAGACTTCAATTTGGCTGGGGGTGACCAAATTATTTTGGCATGTTTCTGACAACTACCATATTTTTTGACATGGTCCTATGAATCTACCTCCATCGTTGGCCAATAATAGCCTGCTTGTAGAGCCTTTATGGCCAAAACTTTAGCTTCAATGTGGTGGCTGTTTGTCTTGAATCTCAGCTAAAACATACTTAGCCTCTTTCGGGTTTAAACACTTCAACATGGGAGAGTGCAGGTCCTTATGGTATAACTGATCTTCTACAACCGTGTACACGGCTGCCTTGCATATCAATTTTTTCCTTCAATTGAATCATCGGGGAAGTAGTCTATGATCAGTTTTCTCTAATCTTCCACTACCGAGATAACAATAACACAACTTGGCTTGGTAAACTTTGTTGAATCACAGTTCTATGGTTGCTCGGACTCTTCGTACTTGCATATTTTGACAAAATATCAACCCTAGTATTTTCCCCTCTAGGAATGTGAGTAATGGTCACCTTCTCAAAGTTGGACATCATTTCTTTCACTCTATTCAAGTGTTTCATTGGGCCTTTGACCTGGTATGTCCCTTCAATTTGTGCTGCAACAAGTTGGAAATCAGTCGAAACTTTAACTCTTTCAGCTCCATCTTCCTTTACTTGTATTAACCCAACTAGCAGTACTTCATACTCTGCTTGATTATTTGATGTTGGAAAATTCAATTGAAGGGAATACTCAATTGATACTCCTTGCGGGCTTTCGACAATGATTCTAGCTCCACTTCCTTTAACATTTGATGAGCCATCGACATAAACTTTCTAAGTCCCCGGATCTCCATTTTCCCCTTTATTTTCTGGGGTTAGCTCCATTACAAAATCAGCCAATGCTTGCGACTTAATCCCATGTCGAGCTTCATATATGATATCGAATTTAGATAAATCCGGCTTATGCAGCACTTGCCGGATTGGTTAGCTTGTTCTAACAACAATGTGATGCCCTTGAAAATAAGGATGAAGTCTTCTTGTTGTGGCGAGTAAAGTGAATGCCAACTTTATAAGATTTTGGTACTTCAACTCAGAGCCTTGTAGAGCCTTACTTACAAAATAAATTGGTGCTTGGTCATTTTCTGTTTCCCTGACTAACACCGCACTTACAGCTTCTTCTCTTACCAACAAATACAGGATCATGATTTCTTATGGTTTCGGTTTAGACAAAACTAGCCGGGTAGCTAAACATTGCTTTATCTTTTGGAACGTCACCTCGCACTCTAAGTTCCAACCTCCTTAAGCCTCCTTTTTTAGTGATTTGAAGAATGGAAGAACATTTTCTATTGACTTTGGTAAAAACCTTGTCAATACGGCCAATCTTCCTGTCAGTTGCTGAACTTCTTTTTTGTTTCTGGGAGCCTTTATATCCAATATGACTCTATATTATCTACATTAGCTTCAATCCCTCTGGTTGTCAATAAAAATCCAAAGAATTTTCTAGCCGAAACGCCAAATGCACATTTGGCTAGATTTAACCAAATTTGATAAGCTCTGAGCTTGTCAAAGGTTTGCTCTAGATCTCGGACGTGACTTGCAAGGTTGCTTGACTTGCCAAGCTGATCTTCAAAAACTCTATTCATCATCATTTGATATGTAGCTCCTGTATTTTTCAACCCGAAAGGCATTACATTATAACAATAGTTAGCCTTCTTAGTAATGAAGGTTGTCTTCTCTTGATCCTCTAGGTACATAGCGATTTGATTATATTCGGAATACACATCCATAAAGGTATCAATTGAAAATTGAATGAGTTGTCTACCAGCTAATCTATATTAGGCATTGAATATAAATCCTTAAGGCACACTTTTATTTAAATCAGTGTAATCCATACATACTCATCACTTCCCACTTGGTTTCTTTACCATGACCACGTTGGATAACCAGGTGGTATACTGTATTTCCCATATGAATCTGGCATCGAGCAATTCTTTAACACGCTCTTCCAAAGCCTGTCTCCTTTCTAGGCCAAGTTTCTTTTTCTTTTGTGACACTGGAACCGATCTTGGATAAGCTGCTAACTTGTGACAACAAAATTTGGGATCAATTTCGGGTATCTAGAATGACTTCCAGGAAAACACATGCTGATTCTTTTTCAAGAAATCTTCCAACCTAGTTCTTACCTCTAGGTTCATTGTTTTATCCACTCCCATGACTTGCCAAGGCTCATTGCCTAACTTTAGGTTCTCCAGCTCACCTTCTGGCTCTGGTCTTAGTATATCGACTTTTTCTCGTATATCTAACTCCACCATATTTATTGGCTTACTTTGCTGACTCTTTTTACCCTTGGTGGTACTCCAATCTCTTTCACAAATCTAGGGTGGGGAAGAAGGTTCGCCTTCACCTTCTTTGATTGCTTCAAAGTAGCATTGCTGAGATTATTTCTGGTCTCCATTAACAGTAACAATTTCATTCTTGTTACTCACCATCTTCAACTTTTAATGCTTCGTGGAAACTAACATAACCCAGTTATGAATAGTTGGCCTTTCTAATATTATATTATATGGAGACGCTATGAACCTTACTCGTTCTGACTTGAATGCTTCCTTTGTTCCCAACGTTAACCTAAGTTTGAATAGCCCTTGAGAGGAGTATGTTCCCTATTAAAACCTATGAGGGTTGTCTTACACGACTTCAAATCTTCTTGATTGAGATTCATTTTTTTGAAAGCATTCTAGAGGATGATGTCGGCACAGCTTCCAGCGTCTATGAAAATCTTCTTAACCTGGTAATTCACTAGGGTTCTAGTAACCACCAACCCATCTTCATGACCTGGGACTACATCTTTCAAATCTTCTTTAGTGAAAAATAACATAGGAGGTTTAGGTTTACCAAAATCTTCTTTAAACTTTAGCTAATCCCTTACTGAAAGGACATCCCTTAAGTACTTTCTTCTCTGGTTTACTGTGTCTCTTCCTCCTTCGAGAGCTCCACTGATAACGTTGTAATCAAACTCAGCTTCTTGAAATTTATCATCATTGTTGTCTGGTTTCTTCCACTTTTCATCTTTCTTTCTCTTTTCAAGAGTCGGGCTCTTATTGCGACCTCTTTGCTTGCATTTATTGTTCTTGAATCCCTGGGTTTTTATCACGTATTATCGTAATTTACCCCCTTTGATAAATTTTTCCACAGCATCTCAAAGATCCCAATGTTAATCAGTTGTGTGTCTCGGTCCATTATGAAAAGCACATAACCAGGATTGATCAACACCTGCTGTATTATAAATTGGTCGAGGTCATTCCGCCTTTTTCATCTCGGTCAGTGCTACCTCCCTCCAAATTCGAGATTGTGGAACATTTAAGGGAGTATATTTTTCATATTTTGTTTCGTACTTCCCACCCCAAAACTTGTTGTCCGGGTTTCTTTCTCAGAAATCTTGCTTTTGACTCCCTGGTTGTTCTTTTCCTGTAGCATTTGCTACTTCCATTTGCTCCGGCTCCAACTACTTCTTTGACCAAGTTCTAAATTCCACCAGGGTCTTGATGGGATTCTTATAGATTGACCTTGCTAGCCGGGATGAACCATCCAAGCCGGCTACAATTAAGTGCACATACACATTTTCTTCCAACGCATATACTTGTAATGCAACATCTTTAAAGCGATCCAAGTACTTTTGGAGCATTTCCCCTGCTACTGCCTAATCTTGCCAAGAGCAAACTCGGACTTTAGTTGCTTTTTGTTGGTTGTAAAGTTCAGCAAAAACTTGTCTCCCAAATCCTCAAAATTTCTGATGGACTTTGAGGGTAAAGTATAAAACCAGGTTTCTGTAGCTCCTATCAATGTTGTAGCAAATATCCAAGAAATGATGGGCTCATCAATTCCCTGCACATACATGTCCATATCAAAGGTATCAATATGGACTTGTGGATCTTGACTTCCATTGTACTTTGACAAAAAGGCCAAATCTAAATCTTCCGGGTAAGGAGCATTCACGATCTCATCAATGAAAGGACTGTTGTTATACTACCCATACTGTACTTTCTCCTGTATTTGCCAAGAGTATTTTGCATTCAAGGTACCAGATCCCAATTTTGATCTCCTCCATCCCGGATACCTTCAGCACATTGGTTATTTTAGGCATTGTTAACTTGAGCCTGGTTTTGATCTCCTCCATCCTAGACACCTTTAGCACGTTAGTTATTTTCGGTGTTGATAAATCAAATAGGGCCTCCAACATTAATTTGTCCAGAATTTGAGGCATTAACCCGAATAAGGTTACTAGCATTCTGATAGTGAGTAGGTTCTCAATTTATTTGAGACGCTCCTCCACCAATTGCATTATTTGGATCTCTTCTAGCCACAGAGTTGCATTATGATGATCCATATGCTCCTGCATACTGATGATATCCTTTTCTTTGGAAATTGTTGCGTTGCTCCATCTCCTCCATTCACCTTAGTACAACATGTAAGGCGGTTTGTGTGAGGCGAGAGTTTGGATTTATGATTGGAACTTGTTGAATTTGAGGATTAGGTTGATTTTGAGGGACATCAAGCATCTGAACAGCAACAACATTTGGAGGATTGGTCGGAGGTGATGGGCTAAAGGCTGTATCTGATACATCCTCACTAACGTGCATTGCATTATAATCTGGAATGCCTTCAGGTTGCCATTCTTGATTTTGCTACGGTTGGTTTTCAAGTAATTGCCTGAGGAATGGCATCAGACTATTGCTTCTAGTATTGACTATCTTTGGTTGCAGGAATCAAAATTTATTGAGTCCCCATGGATGGCGCCAATATTCTGTCTAGATTGACAGAGATGTCTAGTTCGTTGGACTAGTATGTTGATATTGGATCGGATAACTCTCTCCTAGATATCTATGGATTAGATACTATAAGAATAGCAGATCATTGTGCACAAATAGGCATTAGCCGAAGGGGTGGTGTGTGCGCACAGTGATGACGTAATAGTAAATGAGAGAGAATCTTTATACCTATAGGGTTTACTTTTTATTTATAGAGTTTACCTGTAGGGTTAAGGTTTGGACTTATGGGCCTTTCTGGCTCCAAGCCTGAGTTCTATGCCACCATATTTATGCCACGTAAACTGCCCCTTATTGTGCCATACATTAAATGGGCCTCATATACAAGTCCATAACAGATCTCAAACAAACATAGTTTAGGTTTAGGTTTCTCTTTCTTAGATTCGTGTGTTGTTCTTGATGGAAGAAACCTCTGTCTAGAAAATTCCTCTGGACAGACTGTCTAAGGACAAAGAGTTATTGTCCAATGCAAAGAAGTTGAAGAAAGAAATCAAAGAAGACTCCATCATGTCAAACCAAATGATCAATACAGATGAAGTATTGGAAGAAGAAGTCAAATGTAATGAAACAATGAAACACAACTAGACTTAATTATTATATACTGAAAGAGCAACTTGGTTGCATATGTGGATTCAATGACTTCGATTGATAGATTTACCATATAATTACTATGTGGTTAGCTTCAACAATGGAGGAAATTAGGGTAGAAGTGTAAAAGAGTGTTGTTTGAAGGTACGTGAGTGGTTTTCCAACATAGTGTAGTGGTCTAGAGGGGGCACCATATATTGATCCCTTCCAAAATCAACTCAAATACATCATTATGTGCTATTAAGGGGGGGGGGGGAAGCCTTTTAGACCAAATGAAATTTGCTTTTTAGACTGGGTTTAGGTTCGATCTTGTATCTACGGTTTAAAAAGTCTATCCTTATAAGACCATCCCTATAATTGGTTGATTATACTATCGGTTTTAAAAAATTTCAATTTATAATAAAAATGCACATTCTTTACACCAATTAATTTCATATTTAGTCTAAAAAGTGGGTAATTTTGTTTTTTAAAATGTACATTTTATTTTGTTTGACAGAAGGCATGTTGGATATTATCATATCAAAAAAACTATATTATGTGTTATACATTTTACAAACACCCTTAAAAAGACAAATGCAATCGATATAAAAAATAATTATAACTGATAACCATGAATCTAAGTTCTATATTATTAGATAATTATTGAATAAAAATCCTGGCATTTGTTTTTTCAAGGTTTACTTTTTTCTTTATTGCATTTTCCCCATGTCCAAAATAGTTAGATCATTTTTTAGTGTTGGATTTACTGGATGTAGCTTTAGGTCTGGCATCTGCATGTTGTTGGCACACAATTCATATTGTAAGTATTCTTATAGTTGAATGCAGCTACCCTAGATTGGGTGCTAGGTTACTAATTTGACAAGAACCTTAGCTGTCTCTATAACATCCCAAATTTTGGGACTAAAAGTTTAGGAATAAGACGGACATAAAAAGGCTGTTAAGCTAGTAGGAGCAAAAAAACTTAAGCTTATCATGAAGAAAAGTTTAAGATAATTATTAAGAATTGTTGTGGACCTTAAAAAAGAATTAGGGAAAAACTTATGAAATATTATTTTGAAGATTAAGAAATATTACAAGGGGATTAATTATGAAAAACTTGGCCAAAATAGTTTTAAAGCTATTAATTTGGAATTTAAGGCCTATTTTCTTGAAAATTTAAGGAAAAATAGTTAGAGGATAAAATTTTAGAGTCAATACTTTATAGCCTAGATAAGCTAATTGAGGAAGAAATCCTTATATGAGATTAAGGATCAATTTTCAACACTTATCTAATGTTTGCAATTAAATAAGCAAAGAACCAAGTTGCAGATGAAAGCCTTGTAGAGAGTCAAAGAGAGTCAAATGGATTATTTTGGAGTTGCCCCCTATACTTCTCTTCTTATTACATGGTACCCACTCTTCTCAACACTCATACTTCACTCTCTCACATGTAGACAACACACACATTCTGTCTCACCTATACATACACACCCCCTTCCAACTCCCTCATTTCCTCATGTCCTATTTCACTTTTAGCTTAACACAGGAAGAGAGAGAGAAAGCTGAGACAGAGTGAGAGAGAGTGAGAGAATGAGAGACACAGTCTAAGAAGCTAGAATCGTGGGAACAAAGGAAGAAGAGGTTGAGGGATGAGCAATTTCCAACATGCAAAGCTTGTTTTAGGTTAAGGTAAGTGCCTAGATCCATAATCCACCTTTATTTTCTTGATATGGAAGACTTATTAAGAGTGGATGTGATTGAAATTCATGGGTTAGTGAGAGAGAGAGAAAGAGAGCTCATGACAGTTTCTTTGCTGCATGAATGTTGAATTTGAGGCTGTTTTTGACATTTTGTTCTATCATTGAAACACTGAAAATAGAGCATGTAGTGTAGGCTTGAAATTGAGCTTATATGTCCTCCATTTCATCTCAACTTCTTGATAGAAAAATATAGGGTCATATGCATGTCGATTTCAGGAGTTAAAGTTTAAGCTTTTCAGGGAGATTTGGTCAGGAGATAGTTCACCCCCAAGATTTGAAACGAGCCTCAAGTCATGTGTAATACCCCAGATTATTATTATTATTGTTAATAATAATAATAATAATAATAATAATAATAATAATATTGATATTGATATTGATATTAATAATTATAGTAATAATAAGAATTTAGAATTTAATAAATGAGTTATTATTATTTTTTTCATTAATTAGCAATAACTAAAAAGCCAAACCCACAGAGCCCAGCCCATAGTTAAACCCTAAAGTTTACTTATAAGTTTAAGTCTACTCACCTAACCCTAGTCATCGCTCATTATTTCTCTTTTATTTTACTTCTTTCTCTGTAAACTCTGCGGCAAACCGCTCTCCTAGGAGTTTAGCAAACACAGAGACCAGATAATTCTAATCCCTAGAACGTTAGGAATTATTCACCTCACCTAGTTATATATTTACATCCATGATCTTCTCGACTTGCGTGATAAATTTCAATGACCCAACGTGGCAATAGGAATCATTAAATAAGGTTTGCTTTTTCATTGATATATATACACCCCATCGGTTTTGTTTTTTTTTGGTACATAAAGGAGTGATTTAACATCTCGCATGCATGTATATATGTTCCTCCATCATTAATGTTTCGTTGAATATTGTACGAGGATTTCAACGTGTGCACTTTTGATTTTCGTTTTCGTTTTCATTTTTTTTTTCGGTTTTAAGGATGTTCAATTTTTTTATTTATATATATTATTAGCAGCATACATATTGAGAAATAATCTAATGAATTTCCCATGAACATCTTATAAGGACCCATGAGTAATTATTTTTATAGTTTAATTTGGAAAATCTCATATTAAAATAGAGACAACATTTCAATGATTATATTTGGGAAAACTCACGAGCGCTTGTAAAGAGTTATAGTTCTTGGGTTTGTGAAATTAAGATCCACACTTTCTTGAAGGATTAAGAATTTTATTATTATTATTATTATAAATATTTGATTAAACATAATAAAGATCATTTAGGAATTTTATTATGAGTCTAAATTATTTAAAATAAATTAGCAGTGGGACGATAGCTTTGAGATGGTACCTCCTGAAGTGATGAATACACTTTTAGGCTTTATGCCTATGAAATATTATGTTGATGTGAACTGATAGTATCTGTTCTTTCTAAAGTGGTGTCTGGTAGGGTTTCCCGGAACACTAGTAGCAACTTTGGGAAGAGATGTGCACACTAGGAAGAAATGTTGTTATGGCCAATTTGATGATTTGTGACTGACAGGGTTTCCCGGATCACAGAGTAGACTTGCAGGGTTTCCCGGGTTTAAATAAATTTTTTAAAAAGATAATGATTAATTTTGATGCAATTACCACATGATTATATATATTTGTTTTGATTAATAAATTTGTGCCATTTAAATTGTGTTTTATTAGGATCACTAGCTTTGCTGATGTTTGTATTCTTAGGCTGCGATGATCCTTCGGGGGAGCAGAATTTCAGTGAAACAGGTTTCAAAGGTCGGAGCTAGCAATGAGAAGTAAGGAAGACGTCCAATTAAATTTTATTTATTTCCTTTTTAATTTTTATGTTCCGTGTAAAACATTTCAATTTAGGTTTAAATTTATATTAATGTAATAAGTAATAAGTAGTCTTGCACTTGCCCTATATAAGTGCGACGGTAACACTTCCCGAATTTGAGTATTTTAAATTTTAGTTATTATTTATAAAAATCATTGAAATTTTATGTTATTATAACTGTTAGAAATTCGAGGGTGTTACAAAATGGCATCAGAGGTTAAGGTCCTATGTAACTCTACTTTTGATACTAACTAAGGGATCAAAGATCCCAGAGTTTATAATAATAATAATAATGGTAAATAAATAAATTTAAACATGAGAGATGGGTAGTGAAAGGTTATTTCTTTGTCTTTTGATATTAATTTTATTTTGTGAGTTATTCTCATGACTCTTAAGGTTACTATTGTTACATTTAATCTAAATTTTAGCCCTTGAATCTACTCTATATTATTATAAAATTTCTTATACATTCTGGTTATATATATTTTTATTAATGATATGTTAATTCATGCTTAAAGACAATTATTATTAATATTCAAACTATGTTATCTAACAATTAAATTAAATATGTATAGATATAGTTATATCTCAAGGATATTATATATTAATGGTCTTATAATAATACATTAGTTAGTAATAATATATAAAAGGTCTTTGGTTTTCTCATGTTACATGAGAAAAAAAAAATTTTCTACACACACATGAAATAGTGGGACCTACATATACATATATGAATTAATATATGTATATGTGAGTCCCACCATTTCATGTGTGTAACATGAGAACACCATTTTCCTACAACATGAGAAAATGTTTTCCCTATATAAAATAGTTTATAAAAAAACATTTGAGATATCATAATAACAATATTAATCATTACGTAGACACCGGGCACCCCTTCTGTCTTAATTTACCTACTCGATCCTACTAGGTTGATTAGCGCATTGCTCTTAGATTCATAGCTTTCTTTCTAATCTAGCTCATAGCCAACTCTCATCCCCGATTTACCCACTCATAGTTCTTGCTCTATCCACGTATTTCTTTCATCCGAGGGCTTTACACATTTAAGATTCGAGGACGAAACTTATTTTTTAGGAGGGTAGAATGTAATACCCCAAATTATTATTATTATTATTGTTAATAATGATAATAATAATAATAATAATAATATTGATATTGATATTGATATTGATATTAATATTAATAATATAGTAATAATAAGAATTTAGAATTTAATAAATGAGTTATTATTATTTTTTCATTAATTAGTAATAGCTAAAGAGCCCAACCCACAGAGCCTAGCCCATAGCTAAACCCTAAAGTTTACTTATAAGTTTAGGTCTAGCTGCCTAACCCTAGTCACCACTCATTATTTCTCTTGTCTTTACTTCTTTCTCTATAAACTCTGCGGCAAACCACTCTCCTAGGAGTTTAGCAAACACGGAGACCAAGTAATCCTAATCCCTAGAACATTAGGAATTATTCACCTCACATAGTTATATATACATCCATGATCTTCTCGACTTGCGTGATAAATTTCAATGACCCAACGTGGCAATAGGAATCATTAAATAAGGTTTGCTTTTCCATTGATATATATACACCCCACCGGTTTTGTTTTTTCTGGTACATAAAGGAGTGATTTTACATCTCGCATGCATGTATATATGTTCCTCCATCATTAATGTTTCATTGAATATTGTACGAGGATTACAGCGTGTGCACTTTTGATTTTCGTTTTCGCTTTCATTTTTGTTTTTGTTTTTTTTTGGTTTTAAGGATGTTCAATTTTTTTATTTATATATATTATTAGCAGCATACATATTGAGAAATAATCTAATGAATTTCCCATGAACATCTTATAAGGACCCATGAGTAATTATTTTTATAGTTTAATTTGGAAAATCTCATGTCAAAATAGAGACAACATTTTAATGATTATATTTGGGAAAACTCATGAGTGCTTGTAAAGAATTATAGTTCTTGGGTTTGTGAAATTAAGATCCACACTTTCTTGTAGGATTAAGGATTTTATTATTATTATTATAAATATCTGATTAAACATAATAAAGATAATTTAGGAATTTTATTATGAGTTTAAATTGTTTAAAATAAATTAGCAGTAAGAGGATAACTTTGGGATGGTACCTCCTGAAGTGATGAACACACTTTTAGGCTTTATGCCTACGAAATATTATGTAATGTGAACCGATAGTATTCGTTCTTTCCAAAGTGGTGTCTGGCAAGGTTTCCAGGGACACTAGTAGCAACTTTGGAAAAAGGCGTGCACACTAGAAAGAAATGTTGTGTAACACCCCCGAATTTCTAGCAGTTTAAATAATAACTAAAATTAAAAATACCCAAATATGGGAAGTGTTACTGTCGTAAATGTTTGGGACAAGTGCAAGGCTACGAACTACATTAAATAAATCTAAATCTAATTAGAAAGTTTTACTCAAAATATAAAATAAAAGAAAATAAAGAACTAGAATTCATTGCACGTCTTTCTCACTCCTCACTGTTAGCCCCAACCTTTGAAGCCTGTTTCACTGAAATTCTGCTCCCTCGAAGGATCATCTCAGCCCAAGAACACAAACATCAGCAAAAGTTAGTAATCCTAATTAAATAAAGATAATATAAAATAAAATAAAATACTTAAGTAAATAAATAAATAAGTGAATTTAAAATAAATTGAAATATAATGAACATTTATAAAAATAATTACAAAATAAAACAAAATAATAAAAAATATATATATGTATAAATAAAAGGTGTCTTTGTTTATAAAAGTTTCTAGTGGGAAGAGAACCATGGTAGACCCGGATATATCCTGCCAATCTACCCTGTGACCCGAAAACTTGCTAGTCACAAATCATAAAATTTGGCCATAAGTCATTTCCTTTTTAGTGTGCACACCTCTTCCCAAAATTGCTACTAGTGCCCCGGATATCCTGTCAGGCACCACTTTGGGAAGAACAGATATATCGGTTCACATCAAATAATTTTTTGAATGTGTAAAGCCTTAAAAGTGTGTGTTCATCACTTTAAGAAGTACCATCCCAAAGCTATCCTCCCACTATAAATTTATTTTTAAATAATTTAAACTCATTATAAAATTACTAAATTATTTTTATTATGAGTAATCAGATATCCATGATAATAATAGAAAAATAATTAACTCCGACAAGAAAGGGTGGATATTAATTTTACAAACCCAAGAGTTATAACTCTTTATAAGAGCTCGTGAGTTTTCTCAAATATAATCATTAAAATGTTGTCTCTATTTTATTGTGGGGTTTTTCAAATTAAACTATAAGGTAAATACTCATAGTTTATAAGGTGTTCATAGGAAATTTCTAGGACTATAATTTAAACCCTATGTCAATCACGCAGGCTATGCACATGCGGAATGATAATTCACAAAAGACAAAACACCACACATCCACCACCACCACCACCACGACGACTACTACCACTACTACCACTACGACCACTACTACTATGACCACCACGACAACTACTACCACTACTACCACTACGACCACTACTACTATGACCACCACTACTACTACTACCACCACTATTACTACTACTACTACCACTACTAGTACGACTATTATACTACCACTACTACTACTACCGCTACTACGACTACTACTACTACTACTCTTGGGCTACGATGATCCTTCGGGGGAGCAGAATTTCAGTGAAACAGGTTTCAAAGGTTGGGGCTAGAAGTGAGAAGTGAGGAAGACGTCCAATTAAATTTTATTTATTTCCTTTTTAATTTTTATATTCCGTGTAAAATATTTCAATTTAGGTTTAAATTTATATTAATGTAATAAGTAGCCTTGCACTTGTCCCATATAAGTACGGCGATAACACTTTCCGAATTTGGGTATTTTGAATTTTAGTTATTATTTATAAAAATCATTGAAATTTTATGGTATTATAACTACTAGAAATTCGGGGGTGTTACATCATGTTAATCGGAGGACTAGAACTCAAGTTATGATTTTCCAAGTAGATAGGAAAACTGAGAAAAAATCCTGTTTCCAAATTCGGGTTTAAATTTCATGCGAGGGTTTGACCAAGCAAATGACTTTGTTTGTCTCTGAAATTTGGTCGAGAGATAGTACACCTCATAAGCTTAATAGGGTAAGACATAAGCTGATTACCCCTAGCTAGGTAGTGAGGTTTGTAATTGAAATCATGCTTGGAGCTAGACCAATATCTAAAGCCCCATATGGATTGGCTCCCAATGGCTGAGTTAAGGGAGAAAATTAAGGAGCTGCTAGAGAAAGGGTTCAAACGACCTAATGTATCACCATGGGGGTGCTCCAATGCTATTTGTCAAAAAGAAAGATGAGAGTCTAAGACTATGTGTTGACTATTAAGAGTTGAATAATGTGACTGTAAAAAAACAAATACCCACTTCTTAGAATTGATGCTCTTATGGATCAATTAGCTGGTTATTGTGTATTCTCAAAGATTGATCTAAGGTCTAGATATTATCAATTGTGAGTGAAAGTAAATGATGTGTTGAAAACTGCTTTTAGAAAAAGGTATAGAAATTATGAATTCCTTGTGATGTTGTTTGAGCTGACCAATGCACCTTTTGTATTCATGGAAAACATGAGTCATATTTTTTGACAATATCTACACTAGTTTATGAAAGAGGAATATCACCTTGAGGGAGGTGAATAGGGGATTTCAGATTCTTTTTGCAATTTGACCGGAGAATGATAAAACAAAGACAGAGAGAATGAACATAAGGGAGTTATATTGGTTCGATCCAACTATTTGACCTACATCCGTCCCCGTACACTCGGGGATTTTCACTAACTCACAATCACAATCACACTTTTTGTACTTGAAGTAATCCTTTCACACTAAGATTCACTCTTTCTTACAAGTTGTAATCGTACACCCACATTCAATAATCACTGAAGTACAATATATTAGAAGATATTAAATGAAATAAATGAAACAATACTTTTCAATAACTTCAAATTGAATACTCAGAGGTTCGGTAGATTGGCGAATTGAATGTGCAAAGCTTTTATAACAACTTCTATTTAATGACCGTTGAAGGGCTTTTAAGATTGCCATTAAGAAATATTATCAGACTCTAACACTCACAATGATATATTTATTCATAGGAAAGGATTACACTTATATAATCTCTAGGAGAGCTATGAAAGGCAAGATTAAAGGGATTACAAATAAAGAGAAATAAAGGACTATTACAAATAGAAATCTTTCCTAAACAATACAATTAGAATCAAAGGAAGTGATAGAGCTAGGATCATGGAAATAATCTGATTTCCAACACTCCCCCTCAAGCTGGAGAGTATATGTTGATCATTCCTAGCTTGTATCGAAACCCTTCAAACTTTGTTCTACCAAATGGTTTAGTCATGATATTTGCAATATGGTCTATAGATCTTATGTGAGATAATCATAATGTCGGCTTCAATCTTTTCTTTAATGAAGTGTCTGTCTATCCCTTATCAAAGAAGCCAATCATGGATTTGAAAAAGAGGAGCAGAAACTTCTTGTAGGGGACTCAGGGGAGAATGAAGATGATAAAAAGATCCACCTAATTGGTTGGGAACAAGTGAGACAAGAAAAGATGGGAGGTCTGGGCATAAAAAACCTTTGACAACATAAATGAAGCATTCATGATGGAGCTATGTTGGAAACTAGAAACTGAGGAAGACACATTTTGGATGAAGATTTTGAGATCCAAGTACCGATGTGACAGTAACCCGGTATGCGAAGTCAAAAAGAGACACAGTTCATCTCTTACATGGAGAGGAAAATGTGGAGTTTGTGAAAAAGTCAAAAAAGGACTGGGTAAGAAGATTGGTAATGGTAGTGGTACATTGTTTTGGTTTGAAAATTGTTCCATGGTAAATATCCCTCTTATTGATGTGGTTCCTGGTCAGGAAGAATATGAGGATAGAGAGGAAAGAGTGGCGGATTATGTAACATCTGAAGGCGAGTGGAACAGAGAAAAGTTGTTGATATGGTTCCCTCAGAGGATAGTTAATGACATCGTGTGTGCACATCTAGGAGAGTACCAGAGAAGATCAAGTCTTTTATTTGGGCCTACGCATGGAAGACTTCACACAAGAGAGCTCAAAAGGAAGCGAGGCATAGCTGAAACGGCGGGTTGTCCATTCGGGTTAATGCATGTTATTAGGAACTGTCAAAATGGACGTGACAGGTGGGCTGAGTTGGTTGCTACCTTCACTACTCTTGTAGGGATAGAATGGATGAGATGGAATCTGAAGCAGGAAGCGGGTCAACAATTCACTAAGAAAGTAGACTGCACCAAGGCTCGCAACAGTCTGTACCGAGCATGTTGGGATAGAGATCTGACTAAATGTTGTTCCCTCCTTACCACATCTTTACCAATTTCTCACAAAAGGGAATCCTATGGTGAAGGAGTGGCGCGATTGGAGGTAGATGGAACTGTCCTCAGTTATGGCAACAGCGGCTGTGGGGGGTGCACGCAGGGATCATCATCATCGGTGGATATGTGGTTTCAGCTGCAAATCATCAGAGTACCACCAGCCATAGCAGAGCTCCTAGGCATCTTAAATGGCTTACATATATGCTGGAGCCGAGGATTTAGAGATTTGATTATTTTCTGAGATTGTATGGAAGCTATTAACTCGCTACTTAGGGGAGTGATCATAACCATATGCCTTTTGCATAGACATTTTTGTAATCAGGTGGCTTGATGATAAGGGAAAGCAGGATATGTACAGGTTATGGAATGAATTCAGTTTATATTAAAAAAAAATAAATTGGGACCAACCTAGTGAGCTCTCTCACATGCCGACGCCTAGGATTTTGGAAACAAAAATTATGCAATTTAAACACTTTTCAAACAAAGGAAAATAACTCAATTAAAACAAATAATGTAAATAAAAACGAAGAAGAACAAAAGAAAGGCTTGACGAAAACTTGGAACAAGTTATGCAAGAGCCATATTTCAAGAGAGTAAAACTCATCATCCTGTACAACTTCCATCTCACATGAGAATAATTATTCGACTAAGAATACCATTCAGGTCAAAAGAAAAAAGACTAATAATACCATTTGAGGTGAAATTACAGACCTCATCTTATATAAATAATCAGAAGTAAAACGTAACAATGGAACTGTCACGCCACCCAACATTTAGCACATTTCAGAACTGCAGCTGTTCTTTAGTGTTTAGCGTTTGCATAAATATTACAGTAATTTGACCAAAATCCGCAGGACAATGATGTGCATTAGCATTTTCCCCTGCCCACCCCTTAACACATGACCCAGTCAAGTGTTTGTGTTAAAAAGTACTTCATTGGGAATGAGAAAATTCTATTTAAATAAAATACAAATAGATAATAAAAAAAAAAAACTTTTTTGTATTACTACGCTGGCCTGCTTCATGGATCCACACACTTGACTGAATTCAGATCCCATCCGGAGTTCCAAGGGTAATAGATTGTGTCTATATCTAGTTTTGTTGGCGTGGTCACACTGATTGGGCAGCTATCTTGGAGATTCTGCGTATCTAGATATCGATGTGTGGGTTTTAATTTCACAAAAAGTAAGATAAAATGAAATTCTACAAAACATTTAAAATTGAATATCCATATTCCAAAACTCACCTCTGTAGTTGAAAACTGAATTCATTCGGAACAAATCTACTGTAGCGGAAACTCCTTCTGGAGAAGGTCTAGGTTTCTTGAATCACAAGCTTCTAGCATGTCATTCCTGGAAGCGCAACTGAAAAAGTAGAAAAGGAATGAAAATTGCGAAAGATATGTAAGAAGTACTCCTGTCCAAAATGTAGGACCTGATTTGAGGAAGAATTTAGGTCCTAAGTGTAATATATTTTTCCATATTATCTTATTATTTATTATTTTTTCTCGAAACTAATTGATATATATTTAGTTACATAGAAGTATTTTAGAGATATTATGTTATATGTTATAATTAAGTAATTTATTTAGCTTCCTTAATCTTCCTAAATTAGATAAATAAGACTTACATTAAAGACCAAATAGTACCAAGAATAAAAGCTCCCATGCCAATCCACTCCACCATATGCATAAATTTACTTTTGGGTTAAAATGAATAAGGAAATCATACCTCAGAGAGATTCTTAGATATAGCCATGCATTATCAGCTTTAGGATTCATGGCGAGTGCTCGAACATAATAACGAATGGAATCATCATACATGCCCTAAAGGGGTAGAAAATCACATTCAGCCAAATTCATAAGGTGAATCACACCCAAAAAGAAAAGATAAACTGTAAGCAAAGTTTCATGAGACTAAATAAATTGAATTGAGTCCAGGCAAAAATATTGAGCAAGTTGTTCTACTCATTGCATAGCCTCATCCAATTGCAAAGTGCACATGATGAAAGAGTTTGATCATGCTTATTTTACATGAGAAGCTTTATCCATGTAACATCAAACATTAGCATACGGTGAACTCAACTCTAATCATAGATAACTAAGAGAAGTTCCTCGTATTTCTTCTATCAGGTTGGGACTCACGAGTTTATGATTCTAAAATATTACCATTACGAGTGTATGGTTTTGAAAAACCATTCAATTTCCAAAATCCATATACTTGATTATTAAGAATCATACACTTATGTTTTAATTGAAGAACTTGGTAGTAAAGATATTAGAGACTGCCTAGAAGATCTGTTCATAATAATAATGATGCTAAAATAAAACCGTAATATATTCCCAAGCTAATGCATTGCTATTAGGCTAATTCATATTGAAGTTTAAGTCTTCAGGACTACGGGAAAAAAAGACTGATGACCCAAAATAAAGACCAGAAAGACTGTCTTTTGGATCATGCTGACTTCTATGATATGACTTTTGGTTTCATAAAACTTATGGCTTCTCCGATCAGAGCAAGGCTGACACTGAATCCAATTAAATAGAAAAATGGACAAGGAGAGAAGAGGATAGAGGGGAATCATCTCTCTCTGCATAGAGTGTTCAAATGTAGTGCCACAATTCTCACATACTCCACTTCCTCTTTATTGTGAACATTGATATCTAGCTCTAAAACAGATCAGAGTGAATATTTTTTACTCATATAGCTGCTAGGGATTTTCTTATGTATGTTCAGCATACAAATTGATGCATCAATAACAAATAAAGCCTAAAAAGGAAAGACAATCTTGAATTTCATTCCAACATAATAAAATTAGACAATGATAGCAAGTGACAACCCAAGTAGCGTACACACCTGGTTTGCATAGCTGATACCCATATTTGCCCATGCCCGAACATAATTAGGCTTCAAATCCAAAGCCTGGAGATCAAGATAATTCATTATAGAGATCGATTTGAGGATTTAGCATATAATGACAAACAAGTGCAATTTCAATTAATTCAACCGTTCCTCCCATCTTTTACTGGAGAAAAAGAAAAACTCAATTCCATCAAAAACAGGGAAGAAAAGAAGGATCAGCAGAGAAAAGGAAAACTACAAAAGAGGAATCAGATCAACCAACTCTTTCTGATACCAACCCTAAAATAATATCCGGGGGCAAATAAGTGTTTGACAATGCTTAAGAGCAGAGAAATAACAATTTTTTAACAGATGGCCCAACAAAATCAAAATCCTGACATAGAATTGGGCTCTAATGAAATATGAAAAAATACATCCAATCTACCATATTTCAGAAAACACTGTCCTTAGTGTCCATACCATTTTTTTCATTTCCTTGGTGATTATATCCTTTTTCTTGAATTTTTTATTAGTGGTTCTCTTTCTCCTTTTTCCCTTATCACATGAGAATGCCCCTCACTATGTAACTCTACTCTTACATTTACCTAATAAAACCTTCTGTATATGAAAGTAACCTTCACAGTGCCCTCCAAATCAAAAGACAGCAAAAGCCAACAAGCATTTGCCACATAAAGAAACCAATTTGAGCATTCAACACATTGATGGAAGGTCTAACGATAACAAGCTCTCCTCACAAGGCTTCCTATAAGAACGGTGTAACCTCAGAAATGCATGAGAGTGTTGATCTCTTATAATTTCCTCAAACTCACACTGATGTGTAACTATAAATATATTAGGTGGGGCTAATCCAATAAGCGCCTAATATATTAGGGGTATTAAGAAGGTAGTATACTAATTCAGTAAGCACCTAAGGGTAGGATTATGAGTTAGTTACCATTAGTTAATTACTAACTGTTACTAATATAAAGGTAGTTAGACATCATGCCTATATAAGGGAGATACCGCTCAGATAGAAGGTGTCATTTGTTGATTGTTGAATGAAATTCAGAGTACCATTCAGATTCTCTCTTCTCTCTTCCCTCTCCTTCTATATTCTTCTACACTTCCACATCACACACATAATTAAACCCTATCTTCCATGTACTCCAAACATAAGAAAAGCCACTCTCCTTATGTAATTGTACTCCAACAAACCTTATATCTATACAAGAATATGTTGGGCTCGAAAAGTTGTAGAACTTAGTTTACCACAGGAGGGCCAAACACAATGAACTAGGCCCAAGAACGTCCTGTGGAGGAGCAGAATGGGACTAAGGCCAATGCTGATTCTCTGACTGGGCAGAGAAGTGGAAGTGCGTCAAAAAGGGAGGCCAGAAGAGAATGTGATGGTAGTGAGTAGACAGAAGTAAGGGAGAGGGCCTGGTCTCTCGAAACACTAGGCAGAGTGAATTGGTTACTGTTCCATTGTAATTTCATTTTTCTTTCCTTAAAGCTTCCTAATTAGAAAGGAGCATTAGGATCTGTATTCTCTCATTTTCCCTATCAGTAAAGAGGATACATTCAGCGTGATTTCTGGCCTAAATTATCAGTCCTAACAGAATAACCCTTATGATGTCTTCCAAGTCAAAAGGCAGCAAAAAATCCACAAGCATTTGCCACTTGAAGAAACCAATTCAAGAATTCATGCAATTTATAGAAGGCCTAACTATACCCTGCTCCTCATAAGGCTGCTCATAAGAATGCTAGTAACATCAAGAAACATGGCATAAGAGTCTCTCAATCCATCTTTTGCAATTTTACCCAAAGTCCTAGTCTCTCCTAATACCAACTTAATTGATTACTCAAATATTCATTGGATCAAGAATATCCTTCAAGATATTCATTCCTTAGATCGCATATATCTCCCAATTAATGATGATTTCCACCAATACTAATCATGACAAAGTTACATATGAAGAGGTAATTCAGTTAGCCCTTAATTGAAAACATTATAATTTATCCTCTCAATTTTCTTGTATATATTGTCTGAATTAAAATAAAGAAAGCTATAAAAAGCAAAGTTAACCCCCTCAGAAGTTCTTGGAATTTTCTCTTGTTAGTACAATTTTGTCATATGCTAGTCTAGGGTTCAAAGTTCATGGGATGTATTTGAAACAGAAATAAATTATAGAAACAGAAAGTAGGGTTGAAGAAAGGCCAGAAAAGTTAGATTTGTGGCGAGAAGTTAGGTTCGTGGCTAACCCATAACAAATTTTAAATGATAAAATTATAGGAAATTCTGATTAACTGCAATAAAAATTAGGCCAATTACACTCACCCTCTGATAGATTTGTTCAAATAAACAACACTATTTAATGACATTAAATTGCCAAACAGGATCAAGTTCTCTCTTGATGGAATATTCTAGTGAAGTTAACTCAAGGTAATGAAAAAATTTGACTAATAGTATTCATGTTCATTTACTAATATTCATGGAAAAATTAAAAGATTTTTTGGCTTTGTTTTACCAAATTAAAAGGCCTATTAGACCAATCTTATTTGTCTCTAAGTCAATAGCCTCCACTCACTGATTTGTAGACGACCCTAGAAAATGTAAGCCATGAGAAAATAGGATAGTATGCAGTTTTTTACTTTGA
Source organism: Acacia confusa (assembly GCA_037074495.1). Classification (NCBI taxonomy): domain Eukaryota; kingdom Viridiplantae; phylum Streptophyta; class Magnoliopsida; order Fabales; family Fabaceae; genus Acacia; species Acacia confusa. The sequence goes on from CM073506.1 coordinate 14,127,542, forward strand.
ATTTCCTCAACGGAATTTTGATTGATGTAATTAAAATGAATTTGATTTTATCTTTGATAAACATTTGTTTTTATCAATTTTATTACTCTCTCCAATCCTTAATATAAGATATATTTACTTAATTCGTATAGATTAAAGAAGTTAGTTAATATGACATGTATTTTGTAAAACATCCTAGTTATCTTCCTTAATTCTCTCATTCTCTCTCATCCTTGATTATTATTGAGGGGCACCAATATGGGTAAATTAGAAAAAGATTGACAAATATGAAAACCATGTCTTATATTTAGGACCGAGATCAACTTCCCAAATATGTCTAAGGATCGGAGGAGTACTCACGTTCACCAAAACTTTTTATTTTAATTTCTCTTTATAATTAAGAAAAACAAGGAATTCAACATTTTTCTTTATACTAGACCCAAAGTTAATTTGAGACATTTGAAGTTTAAAACTGCATAGTATACTGTTTACTAGTTTTCTGATGTACCTAGTAGTGATAATTATGTGAAGAAAAAGAGAAATATGAACCAAAAAGATGTTCAGAGTGAGTTGGCAGAGAAAGGGCAGGCAGAGTATTTATCTAGTGACAACTAATTACGCTATATAGTGCACAAGTGGAGAGAGAAACTGACATGTAATGTTTTAGAATAAGTGTAATTCACTCTAAAAGTAAGATTCCCTCACTCAAAACGATTCATAGGATAATGATAAGGCCATATGGGGATTAATGCTATAAAAAGTACCTGTTGATAAGCCATTATAGCATCAGCACTTTGAACGCTGTTTGCTTGAGTCGCACCAAGCTTGTTCCAAAGAGAGTAATCCTGTGGTTGAAGTTTCAATGCTCTTTGGAATGATTGAATGGCTTTGTCATAATCCCTACTTAGGTTGTATAAGACCCCGAGAACTATGTGAATATCTGCATCATCAGGTGCAACTTCAGCAGCTTCATTGAATAATCTGGCAACCTGTTTAAGAAAAGAAAATTAATCATCCCAACTCTATCCAACAAAACATAAGCTGGAACTGAAATAAGTCAACAAAGTGTGACATGAGGATTAATTGTTTATTCACTTCATTATAGATTGTTTTCAGCCAGAGAAACGAACAACTAGAGTGATGCACAGCCAAAGGAACAGAACAAGTCTGAGAATATACCAAACCTGAAAATCACTTAGAGGTGATATCGTTAAAATTTAAAAAATTTCAGTTAACCAAATCAAAGCGGAGAGAGGAAGAGATAAACACAGACACATGATATATCTTAGTTCGGTCTAAAACTTGACCTACATCCAGTCCCCAGAACCCCTGGGATTTCCACTAATACTCTCAGCACAATTACACAGTACTTGGATGATCCTCTCACAGATCACTCCCCCTTACAAGCTGTAATTGTTTTCCCCAAACACTTGAGGTCCCAACCTCAAGATTTTACAGATAATCAAGTAAAGTTTTTGGACTCCTATTGAGTAGATAAAGTGTTAAACACTGAAGTGCGTAGTTGAATATGAAACTACAGAAACAGAGTAACAATGAATGCTAATTAATTGCACAGCGTTTCAGTAACTTTAATAGTTGGCGCTCATGAATGCTTCTTCCTTTTATAGCTTCGCCATTAATGCCGTTGTAATGTAGCCGTTGTCTCTGGTCTGTAATTCCGTTAGTTCTGGCGTTGATATTATGACCCTTGTTGCTTCATTAAATGCTGGTGGTTGGTCTTGGGAAAATAAACAGGCTTTAAGAATATCTCATCGCTTCGTAGGAAGGGTACATTGTTCTTCATTTGACCGTTGGGCAGCAGGAAGCAGAAAGAATATGTGAATCCTTTATGATGATCAGACGCTTCCTTGCTGACATGAGGATTTTGATATGTAAACTATAAATAAATTGATTAGTTAGGATTAGTTAGTTAGGGAATTAGTTAGTTAGTTGTTAATGAGTCTTGAGATTGGGTCTTGAGTTGTTGCCTATATAAGGCATACAACTCTAAATTGTATCCGTGTGTTTTTAGTGAATGTAATAAATGAATGAAATGCACAGTGATGTGATTCTGTGTTCCTCTCCTCTCCCCTCAGTTTCTCTTCTCACTCCCTCTGATTTTTGTCTCTAAACCCTCTGAATTCTCTAATTTCTACACTAATCCTATCAGTGGTATTAGAGGGAGTCATCCTCGGCTCCTCCACTATATAATCTCTGAAGTTCTTGAGATAATTTTTGGTCCATTCTTCTTCTTACGGTCAAGTTTTTGTTTCAAGATTTACCTAGAAAAAAAATACAAAAAGATATTCAAGATTTTATCCTCAGCCATACTTTTGTCTCGCCTGATTCTGGCAACAGTCAAGAAGATTGAAATTTTCAGTCTTGACTCCCAAAAAGATACCAACGAGTGGGTTTGGGCTCTGCATGTGGGATTCTGACAGAAATAGGAGTTTCTGAGTTCAGTTCATTGAGTTAGGTGCGTTCATGATTCTTGGCTCTATTCGTTTGTCGCCTGCAATCATCTATTCGAGTCAAGATAAGTCTAGTATTGCATCTTCAATTTCAGCGACTGAACATGGTTTCTCATCTGCATTGAACGTCTCTGTTTTCTCATTCGGTCTTGCACTCTATTTTAGCGGAATTCTGGATAATCATCCTGTCGTTGGATTGTAGTGTTGGTTCACGTCGCACGAGTGGGTTCTGCATAGTCAATTACTACTGATTCATCATTTCCGATCGCGGCAACCGTGGGTGTCGTCTGATTTTGGTTCGGTTCCGTTCGACGGAATCTAACATCATTTTAGGTTGGGTGATGCCGAACTCTGAGTGTTGTGCATCGTCAGGTTCACGTTTGAATCAGAACTCTTCATTGCAACGATTGGTTCGAATTCTCTTTAAGGTTCTGTTGTATTGCATGCGTCTGAGATTTTGGATTCCCGTCAACTGTCAAGATTTTTGCGTTCTGCCTTCTTTATATATGGACAAGTCAATTGGATCTGTGACTCCAACTTTCGCTTAAGCCATTATTGGAATCTAGGAATCACGTCGTTAATTGGTTTTGGTTTGTTGGGGTCGGAATTTGTTCTGTTGATTGTTCTTTGACTATGGTTTCTTCACTTCTGATGGCGTCGCACAATTCTGATAGCAATATGAAATTTTCTGTTCGTCAGTGTTCTGGTTCTTCATCGTGGGGCTAAATCTGGGTTCGGCTTGTGAGGTTTTGATCTGATGTGTTTGGAAAAAAAATAAAAAATCTTTTCCTGTTGGTATGGGACAATAGCTGAAGGAAACAAAAAGAGAAAAAAAAATCCTCTTCTTGTTGGTATGGGACAACGAGTTGAAGGAAACCAAGAAACCTATCAATCCATGGTATGTTCTTTGAGAAACGGCTAACCGGAGAGGGCTACCTACGAAAGATTCTGACTGGAGGGGCTGGCCAACAAGAAGTTGAGTGAAGTACCGTGTAAAGTATCATAGAGTGAAGTCATCGGGAAGTAGGCTCTCAAACAGGATGTTTTGATTGATTTAGAATTGTATTTTTGAGTTTTGTATTTTTGTTCTTTAAAGTTTGTGTTTTTGTTGTTTCACATCCTTGAGGGCAAGGATGTTTTTGGGAATGGGGTATTGATATGTAAACTATAAATAAATTGATTAGTTAGGATTAGTTAGTTAGGAAATTAGTTAGTTAGTTGTTAATGAGTCTTGAGATTGGGTCTTGAGTTGTTGCCTATATAAGGCATACAACTCTAAATTGTATCCGTGTGTTTTTAGTGAATGTGATGAATGAATGAAATGCAAAGTGATGTGATTCTGTGTTCCTCTCCTCTCCCCTCAGTTTCTCTGCTCACTCCCTCTGATTTTTGTCTCTAAACCCTCTGAATTCTCTAATTTCTACACTAATCCTATCAGATTTACATTAAATGCTGCTGATATCATTAGCTACTTTATTTTATTGCAGATCAGCATTAATCTTCATTTTCCTGAGACTTATTAAAAAACTTGTTGAATCACAAACATGATTAGGATTAGGAGTAATAAATTGAATTGGCAAAAACCAGCTGAAGCACGTTTAAATCTGTTATGATTCAAGCGACTTGTCAAAATTTATCCAGTTTGGCTCAAGTCAATCTCTCAGACTCGAGTCGATCTTTTCTGTCTGCAGTACCTTAGACTCGAGTCTTGATACCTTGACTCGAGTTTTTCCCAAAACTCGAGTCATTCTTTTTAGGCTCGAGTCACAAGAGTCATTTTTCAAAAGGTAATGGTCAAAATTCATCAGGCAACAAATTTATAATATAGCTTCTGGCTCGAGTCACATTTGCCTGGCTCGAGTGTTGGCATAAACTCGAGTCACTATTTGTAGGCTCGAGTTAGGATATGTAATTTCAAAAATAACGACAAACATGGATGTTCAGAGTATTGCTGCAAACTCAAGGCAATATTTCCTGACTCGAGTTTTGGGTGAAACTCGAGTCATACTTCCCTGGCTCGAGTCAGCAAGTTCATTTATTAAATTTTCTCAAGCGCCTAGACTCAAGTCTCATTTCCTGGCTTGAGTTTAGGCTTAAACTCGAGTCATGATCCCTTGGCTCTAGTCAATTTGACAGGAAAACTTAGTATGTAATTTTTATGTTCTGTTGACTAAGCTCAAGTTGGGTTATCTTGAAACACACATGGAGCTAACAAAACCAAATGTTAAAGCACTACCAAAAGTGTAAAGAGAACCATCAAATGATAGGAGAAAAAATGACTGAACATACACTGAACAACTAGAGGATTGGTAAAGATGTGGCAAAACATCAGCCAAAGGAGCAGGGTCCAAAGCTCCCCAAAAGAATTGGGCAAAATCATTGGCTTCTGGACTATGCAACCACTACAGTTTATCTCCCAAAACCACCCATAGGAATGTGAATAGATTGCCTAAAAATAAGGTTGGCTAGTTCTTTGATTAATAGGTGACTGTTATGTAATTAATAGAGATATTATGGTATAATCAGGACTTCCGAGATTGGTAATGGTTTTTCAAATTTCTCACCTTTAAATTGTGAGCCATGTTAGTTGGGTTAACATTCTTGCTTCTCTTTTTCTAATAGTAATGATACTAGAGCTGTTGCTCCTTTTCCTGTTGTTCGTTTGGATGAAATGCACCATTCATGGTTTATTAACAGTGCCATCTATTTTTTGATATATATTGATGATATTGATTACATTGCTCTATCTGTGATCTCTCAAGCATAGTTTGGTTGCTGTAATTCAACAATAGTATTCAGCACTATAGATTAATTAGCGATGAAGCTGACACTCCTTTTTCAACATGAATTGAGATTTTAATATATACAGATATCTAATAGTTTATGGGCAAGGCGTTGTCATCACTTGAAATGGTTGAGAAGGAATCTTACAACTTAAGCAATGCCAACTTGATTACTTTCAGAATAAGGACTTGGACAAGTTGAAATATTTCTAGGGCTTTGAGGTAGCTCAACCCAGTTATGGGGCCATAATCTCTAAAATAAGTTATATACTAGGTATTCTTGAACAAACCAGCAGTCATATGGTTGATACTCTCATGGATCCTGAAGATGCAACTACATAGACAGCACATTTCTGCCATACCTTTACAACTGGCTTACATCTTCTTATTCTGTATTCCGTATGATAATTTCTCAAATTTGCCAAAATAAACAAATAATAGATAAAATAATATTGGATAACATCAAAAAGAAATAGATTCTACTTACATCATTAAAAAACAAAGAATCTGGTTGCTCTGGTAGTGCAAGGCTTCTATACCTCGGGTGATTACATAGCCACCCATATAGAAATTTCAAGGCTTGAGTTTGCTCCAACTCTGCAAGTGTGGTTGAATAAATTTAATTTTTTTTGCCTGAAAATCATAATATAAAAGACTACAAGTTGTTCTCATCTACTCTTTCAACTATAAATTAATAGAAATATTAATGAGCTGCAAAATAAGGAATTATCCTAAGTAAAATGAAAAGAAGTTAAAATGCATATTTAATATTTTTGTACTTTCACCTTAAGCCACTGTAAGAAGCCATATTTAGAAACCTAGAATATGATAGTGGTCTGCTCTAAAAGTGATATGTAAACATAACAAAGATTTAAAAGTTGGGTAGAGTTAGTTAAGAGATATAGCCATTAGGCTAATGATAGCTGTTAGTTAGGGAATTAGAAGCATGACTGTTGGTTTAGTTAGTGTTAGAATATTATAATATGGATTATTTAAATTTAATCTTTATCTTATTAAATTTGATATTTCTCATATTTTAGGATTAGATAAAGATATATTATATCTCAAGATATTATATCTTAATTATTTTGATTTATTCTGATTAAATAGATTAGATTAGATTCTAGGGTTAGCTCTAGGTTTGCCTATATAAAGGCCCATATGTACTCTCTTTGATTAATAAGATTAATAAAATGAGTTTTATTCCTCTAAATTCAACATGGTATCAGGGCACCTACAGTAAGCTTGGTCCTCCACTATCATCCCTTCCCACTGTTATAAGTCCTTATTCTCATATCGTCCCTAACCAGAAGCAAGAGACATAGAAACGGACAAAACCCAGAGTTACAAGAGGCAAGAGACCTCGATCTGAGCAGGAGAAGGAGTGTATCGTACCGCCGGCGGTGGAGACGGAGCCAAACCCTACGAATGAGCGAGACGCGGTGACAAACGAAGAAAAGAGACAGAAAATCAGACTTTCGACTTGAACAGGAGAAGGGCGCGTGTCATCTCACCGCCTCCACAAACGGAATTGGAGGCTGCTGACCGGCAAAACCCAAAGGAACGTTGGCGATCTAGCCGGCGCGTGACCACCACGCGCCACCACATTGCCGGAGCGTGACTCCCATGCGCTGACGTGAACAGTAACCTCGTCTTTTCGAAAAAAAAAATACATTACTATGGACCCTCCTCTATTTGGTTCAGTACCTCAAAGCCTCACTGGAGTCTATCCCATGGCCTTTATGACAAGTATAAGTTCCCAAACTCAAGAACCACAAATCCAAACAGAACCACCAAACCAAATAGTACCCTACAGAACCACAGAGATGATACCAGATTTCTCAGAAAATCACAGTATCGTTATTAACCATAGGTTTAATGATAAAAACTATCTCCAATGGTCACAAAGTGTGCTAAGGTATATTCGTGGCAAGAGAAAGGAGAAATATATTAATGGGGCAGCTCCTCAGCAAGCTCCTAATGACCCAAATTTCGACACATGGTTTGCTCAAAATAACCAAGTTATGACTTGGTTATGTAACTCAATGACCATTGAGATCAGTGAACGCTATTTGCTTGCACACACAGCAAAGGAAATCTGGGATGCAGCCTGAAGGACCTACTCCTCACTTGATAACACTGCTGCCTTGATTCATCTAAAGCGACAACTCCTTGATTTAAGACAAGGTAACATGTCGGTGACTGAATATTATAACTCTGCTAAAGTTGTGGCAACAATAGGATCTGTTTGAAGTACATCCTTGGAGCAACATCGATGATGCTCAATTGTACAAGAGGATCGTGGAAGAAGGAAGGATACATGATTTCCTCTTAGGCCTGAATGACTCTTTCGAAGAGATAAGGGGCAAAATCATGGGGTTGAAGCCACTACCGCAGCTCTTTGATGTTGTTAACCACGTACAGTTCGAGGAAAGTAGAAAACTCCTAAACCAAAGTGGCCTAAGCCAAATTGAAAGCTCAGCACTTGTAGTTAAGGGACCACCCGGAGAACAAAAGACTACCAAATGGTGCAACTATTGCAAGAAGAATGGTCATAATAGAGAGGAGTGCTGGAAACTCCATGGAAAACCTTCCAATGAAAACTCAAACTTCCAAAGTCACATTATCCAAGCTGAACCAACGGTTGAGAATGGTGATTGCCTAAGCAAGGAAGAATTACAAATGCTTCGTAGGATACTTGGGAAGGAGAACAAGTCAAACTCTATTACTCCTAGTGTGAATCTGGTACAATCCGGATTTAAACACGAGGAGGATGATTGGGACTTCTAGAAAATGTTACAAAATAAATGGGCCCCTAAGACTCGCAAAGAAGTACAAGCCCAAGCCTTAAAAAAAAGGGATCTCTGAGACTCAAAAAGGAGTACAAGCCCAAACAAGAATATGGGACCGTTGAGACTCAAGAAGTACAAGTCCCAAGATTTTGAAGACTGAAGAATATTGAGGCAAGCTGGAAGTCGTCGACATATACTCTCTAGCTTGAGGGGGAGTGTTAGAATATTATAATATTATGGATTATTTAAATTTAATCTTTATCTTATTAAATTTGATATTTATCATATCTTAGGATTAGATAAAGATATATTATATCTCAAGATATTATATCTTAATTATTTTGATTTATTCTGATTAAATAGATTAGATTAGATTCTAGAGTTAGCTCTAGGTTTGCCTATATAAAGGCCCATATGTACTCTCTTTTATTAATAAGAGAGTTTTATATATAAGCCTAGGGTTATATATAAATTTTAGGGTTAGCTCTAGGGTTATTAAATTTTGATTAAATAGAGTGAGTTTTATCCCTCTAAATTCAATAGTTAGAAGGGCTGTATATAAGCCTATAAATAGATGTCCATACCTTTGTATCTCTCGGTTTGTGATTGATAATGAAATAGCCCAGAAATGTTTTTCTCTTATTCTCTCTAGATTCTCTCACTTCTTCTCTCTTGAATCCTCTGTTTCTCCTTTTTTATTCCCCCCCCCCACTCTTTCTTTCCCTCTCTTTCTATTTAATACAGAATATTAATTCTGTAATAGTGGTATTCAATGTTGTTAAAACGTAGAGTCTACGTTGAAACGGTAAGGGTGAGCAAAAACGTAAAAACGGAAAACGTAAACGAAACGTAAGAGTTTACTACATTGTGTTTTAATTTTGTATTGTAGGTGTTTAAGAAGAAAATTGAGATTTTTGAGGGTTAGAATTGATGTTTTGAGGACTGGAGAAAATTATAAGAAAAGCCACAACAATTTCTGAAAATTAAAAATCAATGAAGAAAAGGGCTAGAGAAAAATTACATAAAATGATCCATATGTTTTGGAAAGTATAGTTATGCCCCAAAAATATTTCAAACTCTTCAGTTTAGTCCCTCCTAAAAACTTTAAATTCCTGCATTTTAGTCCCTTGTTTTGACCACGCGTTTTGACCAAGGGAATATTTATTATTTAGGTTTCTTCTTCTTCATTCTCGGGGAGCATCAGACTGAACAGAGGAGACCATCACAGCGCCGCGAAGAGTGAGAGCAGACCACCACATCCTTCGAGACGTCGCCGTCCAGCCCTAGCGATCAGAGAAGCAGAGGAAAGGAGAGTCGAGGGCTCGAGGCAGAGCAAATCACCACGCCTTTCTAACCCTTTTTTAAAAAAATTTCAGAACGGCAAACTCGCCGTTTCCACCGTTTTCACCGTTTCAGACGACGTTTCTACCGTTTCAGCAAGGTTTCCGTCCGAACCTCCGTTTCAACACGGTTTTCCGGCGAAAAACGTAAAAACGTCCGTTTCAACGTTTTGAAACGGCGTTTTAACAACACTGGTGGTATTAGAGCGGGCGATTCTAAGCCCTCCCACTGCATTTCCTTATTCTTATAGTTCTACATTAATTTCAAGAACCATGGCTTCCTCTTCATTCCCAACTTCCAATGGTAGTCAACTGTGGCTTTGGCAACTTGGCAGTGTGAAGGAGTAAATTGAATTTTTTGATGATGCATTCTAGCTCTAGATGCCAGAAGAGTACCTTTTTGTAGAATATGTGAGTGAATTGAATGACAAAATAATTGACTCAATCAAACTCTTTCAACCAAGAACCATGCGTGAGGCTTGTTCTATCGCTAGAGTGGAAAAAATATTTCTGCAATGGCGATTGGAGAATGCAAGAAGAGTCTTGAAAGATAAAGAAGACAACGGGCATCCTCCAATGACTCCACCCAAAGTGCAAAAAGCTTATGCTTTACTGGAAAAGGATGAGTTTTGTGCATATGCCGCCCAAGGTTGCTTTGAAGTTCAAGAATCAGCAAACAGTCACCAAAGAATTCTCAACATGTTCCTGGAGTCCATCACAGGTTAAAAACAACGCTGCAAGATGATGATGAAGTGAGGAAGCTCTTGGATATTCACATATAGAAGAAACCCGAAAGCCACAAGATGGATTCATAGGTAATTCTCGCCGACCAGAAACATGGGTAAGTGTGAACGAGACAACTCATGAAGATGTGGGATATGCCAAGGAAATTTTGAATGAAGTTGGGGTTGCTTCTGGTCTTCGAAACCTAGACAAGTGGGAAAATGTGAGCTTAGCATCTGTGTGTAGTAGGTCCCAGCATCCCCACAGTAAAGGTTCAACTGACCCCTAATTCACCTCTGTTCTAACGAGTTCGGCTTCAATATTCTTTGAACAAAGGTCAACAGTCAGCACTGTTTTGAAAGCAAACTGAATGGGAAACTCAAGTTCTTCCTTACCATTGCTGGCTGTTTTGGGTTGTTTCTTGCCTTTGAATTCGATTTCTTCATCACTGTCTTAGTTTGTTGTTCATCCTTTAGTTCGTGAGTCTACAAATCAAGAAGGGCAATTGTGTGTCAAAGAAAAGTGAAAGGGTTGCATGGCAAGCTAAGGATTGTGTTGTACAAAAATCTCTTGTCCTAGGAGTTACAAGGCTAAGTGAAGATCAACTTGAAAAGTCAAAACCACAGCAGGTTTCCACCTTCCCATCCTCTTCCAGCTATCTTGCAATTTCTCTGTGGCAGAAGAATGCTGATGAGTTACTGCTGGATGGCATTCTCTTTAAACAGCAAAAGCATCTTAATGGGGCAATGGGTTTAATAATTTCTGATACGTTTATAGCAGAGAACAAAAGAGCCCAATAAATCTGCATTTGGGTTACATATTTTTCTATGGGTTTTCTCAATAATAGGCTGTTGCAAGGAGTCTCATTTCTTCAGTTCTCTCCTACACAAGTTGTACAGAAAATTTGGTTCAGGGGCAAGTTAATTGAAATGCTTTATGAAAGAATCTGTTCAATGAGTAGGAAGAAAAGAAGGAGGACTAGTTTGCACCAGTACTGAAGGTCAATCTGAAAGACAAGCTTCTGAGTACAAGATTTCAAGCAACAGGTTTTTTATTTTTCAAGGATCAGCAAAAGTTTTCAGACTTTTCAAGCCTATGTTATTGTTGCTTTCAGATTTGTTGGTTGTAAATCATCCTTGACGGCAAGGACGTTTTGGAAGGGGGTATTGATATGTAAACATAATAAAGATTTGAAAGTTGGGTAGAGTTGGTTAAGAGATATAGCTATTAAGCTAATGATAGTTGTTAGTTAGGGAATTAGAAGGATGACCGTTGGTTTGGTTAGAAGGGCAGTTAGAAGCACTGTGTATAAGCCTATAAATGGATGTCCATACTATTGTATCTCTCGGTCTGTGATTGATAATGAAATAGCCCAGAAATGTTTCTCTCTTATTCTCTCTAGATTCTCTCACTTCTCTCCTGAATCATCCGTTTCTCCTTCTCTATTCCCTCTCTACTCTCTTTCCCTCTCTTTCTATTCAATACAGAATATTAGTTCTGTAACAAAAAGCATGATTGCTTAACTAACTTTTCTGCTCATTGTTTCATTATTTATCCAGCAACATGATATATGCATTCACTGACCATTTGTATGACTAACACCAAGAGCAAGAAGAACTTCCAGATTTGTTGGATCAGCTTCCTGTGCACGCATCATCGCTGCAATAGCCTGAGGAAGCTTTAACAGTAAGTTACAGTATGAAGTGAATTCTCTGATGCCTTAAGCTCAGTGACATATTAATGTAAAACATGGCAAAATTAAGAAACAAATAACATTTCCATTGGACCAAAAAAAACATGATCAAGATATCCTCACTGAAAATTTTCAACTCACTTACTCAGCATAAGTCGAATAATGTTCTAAGAGTTGTGTATTTAACATAGTAGCCTTAAAGGAATTGCACATATTGAACGCTGTTAAACTGTAACTACAAAATAAACTCTCAAGGTTTCTGCACAATGAAAGGGGCAGAGCAAATGATAAGGAACAGTGTCAACGGTTTGGTCAATACTAAACAGGTAATTACTAATAAAATACAGTAAACTGCCTTTAAAGAGAAGCTTGAGATAAGATTATGATAGCCATCTACATCTTAGCAATGTCTCCTAGCAAGAAATCATTTATAATAGCTTTCTATATATTAAAAACACATATGTTACCAAAAACAAAACACATCTGCTACTACTCAAACCATTTGTTTCACACGGGCATGGACAACTTTACCATAGATCTGGAATAATTATTTTTTGGAATAGGAAAACATGAAAAGAGATGGTAAAGTACTTTTGTGTTACCTTCATTTACTATTATAACGCATATGTTTGAAGGTTTTATGTTTGAATTATTAAGACATTTTGCAGAATGTTAAGAGTAATTAATTAATGTGTTTATCCCACAAAATGCCCCTGATAAAAAAAAATCAATTGGCGCTCATTAATTAGGTTCAATCCCCATTAAAAGGTTCAGCTGTGTTTAGTGAAGGAAATATTTGAAAGATTGGAATGTTTTAGGGGCATTAACTAATTGCATTGGTCTATGAGAGTTTGTACAAAATGCCCTATAATAGTAAACGGAAGGAATAATAGACTGATGAAACAAAACTGGAATAATTTGATGAAAGTGTGCTTAAGCTGTAATATATATATATATATATATATATATTTCATGAAAGTGGGAATAATATACTAATGAGGGTATAACCTGTTGATCATCATCATTTTCAGCATGTGCTATTCCAAGTAACCTCCATGCTTCTACATTCTCAGAGTTTTTCAAGACTTCAGCTTCCAACGCAAGCACTGCTTCACTTAAAAGACCTTTCCTGAATAGTTCCTGTCCTTCTTTAAATGGATTGGAATGGCCAACATAAGGATTCAAATCTGAAAAGACATACACGCCCCTTGAATTATCTGGCCGTTGCCTGGTAGCAACTTGCTCATCTGTGTACCTTCAAATGACGCCCAAAACAAATTCTGATCAATTTAAGGGCAAAATCTCCATGATAAATAAATAACATTGAGCTAAAATTTTAAGATATACATTTTTTATAAGTTATGATAAAATAAATCCATAATATTCTTGAGAGTACTTTTGTTGGAAAAGTTTATGCACATTCTCAAAACAGAGTAAAGGGCCACATAGTTTGGGCATCTTATGAAGCATGGGGGCCTATACTTGAGTCCCTCTCTTTGGTTGGAGGGTTTTTTTTTTTTTTGGAGGGGGGGGGGGGGGGGGGGGGGGGGATACTGGCAACTAATTTTAACTTACTCATCAAATGCCTGTGCCCATTCATCAGCAGAATTCTCCCCAAAAGCTCCTTCACCAATCTGCTCACCATATTCTTCTGCCCACTCTTTAAGATGCAACTTGGAGAATTCATTTACCCACTGATCATCAGTTGATAAGTGCTTCTCGTTTGTTGTATACTCATTTGCCCACTGTTCAGGTCCATTTGAAACCTGAAACACAAGTAAGAAGTAAAAAAATACAGCAATAACTACGAATAATTTACCATCTCACATTCCAATTAATTAAAATTAAAATAGCTTGCACAGAACTTTATCATGTAAAATTCGTAATAAAAAAAAATATAATCGTGGTAATTGAATAAATTTCCAATAACTAGCATTATTGATTGCCAGGAGTTTAGATAAAAGTATAATGGTTATCAAATCATCCAACAAAACAGTTAATAATTAGTGAAGACCTTTAACACCATAATCCTAGAAGAGGCCCTTCCTAAGAAAGAAAGCGATAAAATTATAGCTGATGATCTATAATTGTTTTGTGTTCGTTCTAGGATAACAAGATGCACTTGGATGACGTCCTAACTACTCTAAAAGAGAACATGGCAAAACCTCCTCTAGGCACAGAATTATTATAGTCTGTCTTAAAAACAGCATTTGTTGTATGGTCTATGAACTCAATTCATCCAGCATTCTCTACAAAAAAACACAAAACTCATCTAGCACATCAACAAAATAGCATAGAAAATCATCCTGCAAATAAGGATGCTTGCAGGAATTAGCAGCCTCGTTTGAACCTGAGCAGTAACAAGGCTGTGATGCTTGTTATTCATTTTTCCTATCAAATTTAAATACACATTCTTACACTAACTATGCGTTTAGGTATTACCATTCACATTCTCGAACTGATATAGAAACCCTAAAAGCACTTAGGGACCTATTTGTAAAGTATATCCAGGCACTCAAAATGTAAACTAAATAGTTAGTAGGATAATTATGTAATTATCCTACTAACCACTAGATTAGGACTTGAGGGAGGATATTATATTATAAATAGCCCATCTTGCCATTGTACATCAGATTTGACTTGACTGGAATAATATATTGTGCGAGAGTCTCAAGGAGTTCTCTTCACCTCTTCTTCTACTCTATATCTTGTGTCTCTCTTCTACATCTATTTCTTTATTCTACATCAATAAACATAACAGTGGTATCAGAGAAGCCCTTCATTGGCTGTTCTTTTTCATTTCTGATTCTGTTCTCTGTAAGTTCTCTGGTTTTGTTCATCAGAAATCCAGAATTTCTGAGTTTTGGTTCAGTCATGTCTTCTGGACCAATTTTCTGGATTCTGGTTCAAGTTTTCAACACTTTTGTTTCAAGAATTTCGGGTTTTCTGGTCCAGTCAGGTTGAATTTGATTATCATATCTGATTGTCAGCACTTCTGGTTTGATCTTTCTTGGTTCTGTCATCGTTAGCCTATGATCCTCCAAGTCCCTTGATCTGATTCACTGCTACATGGTTGAAACAAGGCTTCAAGAAGGATCAAGAATGGCAGAAGAAAGGTTCCAAAACATTGAGCAAAGGCTCCAAACAATGGATGACACGCTACAACTGTTGTTGTTACAGAATCATAATTTTGTAATGAGAAAGGAGAGAAAGAGAGGAGACACAGAACAGAGAGGGAGAAGAAAGAAATCCGGTGATACTCATTAGTCATTCATCTTAACAAGCATATCATACAATGGAGAGTCATATGCCATATATAGGCAATACCTCTAGACCTACTAATCCCAACTAACTACCATTAGTTATTTATAGTTTACATATCAATACCCCCTTCCCCAAGACATCCTTGCCCTCAAGGATGTGAAAAAACAAAAACACAAACCTAAAAAAACAAAAAATACAAAACTCAAAAATATAAATCTGAATCAATCAAAAACATTCTCTTCAAGAGCCCACTTCTGGTTAGCCATTTCTCAAAGAACACACCATTGATTGTATCCCCTACCAACAAGAGGAATCTTTATTTTTTTTCCTTTTTGTTTCCTTCAGCCATTGTGCCATACCAACAGGAAGAATGATATATAAATAAGCATAGCATGTACTTAGGGACCTACTTGTAAAGATCCTATAGGGACTTAAGTGTAAACTTGCATAATTAGTGGGATAAGTGTTATAATATCCTACTAACCATTAGATTAGGATTAGAGGGAGGCTATCTCATTATAAATAGCCCAATCCTCATAATTGTACAATCATGTTAGTCATGACCTTGCAGAATTCAGTTGTGTGAGAACCATTGGAGTTCTCTTCTCTATCTCTCTTCTACTCTCTTCTTGATCTCTAAACTCTCTTCTTCTCCTATTTCTAAACCTAAAAATCTAAAACCTTAACAATGGTATCAGAGGAATTGATCCTCCGCCTTCTTCCGCTGTTCTATTCTGTTCTACGTCTGCTCTGTTCTGCTTTCTGTTTGGGGGTGTTTCCTCTGTTTCAGTGAGAAAAAACGAAAGAAAGGGTCTCAAGATAAAGAATAGAATACATGGTGATGCTCCGTAATACCTTCGGCCTTCCAGTGGATAAATCGATGGGCAACTCTACGAGGCTGAAGCAGAAGGGATCATTGGCGGACTACAACGCCAAGTTCGATGCGATCTCGGCCAAATTGGACCTCCTTGAGGCTTATCTGGTGGAGATTTACGTCGCAGGCTTGAAGGAAGAAATCCAAGACCAATCTTGATGTTTGATCCCTAGAACCTGGGTGAAGCACGCTGGCTAGCGAAAACCCAGGAGATCGCTGTGAATCGGCGGGAGGCGAAGGCCATCAGAGATCGCATGCCTCGATCGACTTCGACGTCTTCTTCATCACTATATGCATCAACAACTCCACTGGTGTCTTTAGGGGCGACCAAGACGTTTACATATAATAAAACAGGGGGCCCGCGAACTGGACCCCACACACGGGATACATTGGGAATTTCTGGAAATCCAATTCAACACATGACAGACACCTCCAGAAGCGCCAATAATACAGAAAAAACTGGGCAAAAATCCTGGCGCAATGCAAAAAATCTTTCTACAGAAGATGAAGCTGAACACAGGGCCAAAAACTTATGTTTTTATTGCCATGAACTATTTACAAGAAACCATTCTTGCCCTCAAAGACAAAGAATGAGACTACAATTCATGGAATTGATTGAAGATGATGAAGTGGCTGCCAAGGAAGGGATTGAACCTGAAAATGACAATGAATATGCTCCCCTTATATCCCTTCATGCCATAAATGGGATTGATACAAATGATTCTATGAGAATACAAGGGCATGTGGGTAAGAAAACGATCCAAGTGTTGATTGATAATGGGAGTACACATGATTTTATGAATTATGACTTTGCTGTAAAAATGAGGTGGAAGGGTTCAGAACATCCTCTTGCTGCAGTTCAGGTTGCTGGAGGTCAAAAAACTTCAAGTTTTTGGGGTATGGCATGGTTTTAGATGGAAGATGCAAGGTCTGGATTTTGTTTGTGACATTAGAATTATCAAGTTGCAAACATTCGACATTGTACTGGGCCTAACATGGCTGAAAATATCAGAAGTGCCTTATGGGATTATGAGAAACTCTATGCAATTTTGGTATAGGGGAAAATTGTGTCAATTGCAAGCAAGTCCTACAAGCTCTCTAAAAGTGGTTTCATCTACAAAACTAGGGGGTAACAAGCACCTTGGTCCACAAATGTATTTGGTACAACTCTTGCAACCTTTACATAAAATTTCAGATTGTTTTGCTATTGGTAATGCTGATGTTGCAGGAAGTACAGATCTGCCTACTAAAATTCAGCGGGTGCTTGGGAGATTTAAAGGTCTATTTGATGAGCCTAGAGGCCTTCCTCCACTAAGGGCTGGTCATAATCACCCAATTGTGCTCCAAGAGGGCACTAATCCCATAAGCCTAAAGCCATATCGTTACTCAACAGCCTAAAAGGATGTTATTGAGAAGCAAGTGACTGAATTGCTTCAAACAGGTGTGATTCAAAAGAGTTCATCACCTTTTTCAGCTCCTATTGTGTTGGTCAAAAAGAAGGACGGATCATGGAGGATGTGCATTGATTTCCGAGAACTCAACAAGAAAACGGTAAAGAATCAATACCCCATTCCTCTAGTTGAAGATATTTTGGATGAGTTACATGCAACTAGGTGTTTTACCAAGCTTGATTTGAGGGCTGGTTACCATCAAATCAGAATGAAGCCGGAAGATTGCTACAAAACGGCCTTTAAAACATACTCGGGACACTATAAATGGTTAGTGATGCCTTTTGGCTTGACCAATGCCCCGGCTACATTTCAAGGTGCAATGAATGACATCTTTCGACCTCTGCTAAGGAAGTTTGTTCTTGTTTTCTTTGATGATATATTGATCTATAGTGCTGATTTACAAGAACTTGCTAAGCATCTTGAAGAAGTGTTATAGATTTTGCAAAAGCACCATTACTTTGTTAAGAAGAGTAAGTGCACTTTTGCTGCCAAGAGTGTGGAGTATTTGGGGCATATAACCAGCAAAGGTACAGTAGCTACGGATCCCAAGAAGATTCAAGTAGTTGCTGATTGGCCTGAACCAAAATCAGCAAAGCAACTAAGGGCTTTCCTAGGCTTGGCTGGGTACTACCGGAGGTTTATTAAAGGGTATGGCTCAATAGCTAAGCCTCTTACTCTTTTATTGCGGAAAGAAGGGTTCAAATGGGAGGAGGCAGCAGCTGCATCCTTCAAAGAATTGCAATCAGCTCTTATTTCAGCACCCGTTTTAGCCTTACCGGACTTCTCCAAGGATTTTGTGGTGGAGGCTAATGCATATGGAGGGGGGATAAGTGCTGTATTGATGCAACAAGGTCATCCCTTGGCTTATTTAAGCAAGGCTTTGGCTCCTAAACATGTAAGCCTCTCTATCTATGAAAAAGAATTACTAGTTGTTGTGCAAGTGGTGGAACATTGGCACCAATATCTTGAAAGAGGTAAATCTGTGATTAGGACTGATCAACAAAGCCTACAATATCTCTTGGGACAGAAATTAAAAACTCCATTCCAAATGTATTGGATAGCAAAACTCTTTGGGTACAACTATGAGATTCAATACAAGGGAAATGAGAATGTTGCTGATGCATTATCTAGATTGCATGGTTCTCAAATTTTGCAGATTTCCTTGGATACTTCTTCACCTGAATTAATGGAGGAAATCAAGCAAAGTTGGGAAATGGATCCGGAAATAGCAGCTATCTTAGTGCAGGTGAAAGAAAATGATGGCATATTTCATTCCTATTCATGGGATGGCACACATTTGAGGAAGAATAACAGATTGGTGGTTGGTAATGTGGCTGAATTGAAGACCAAGCTGCTGGATTGGCTACATTCAAGCCCTCAAGGGGGCCATTCAGGGGTGCAAGCTACCTATTACAAGGTAAAAGGTCTATTTTGGTGGAAGCATCTCCATAGGGATGTTGAGGAATTTATCTGGGGATGTGATACATGTGCTAGATGCAAGTACGAAACGGTGGCTACACCTGGATTGCTTCAGCCCCTTCCTATTCCTAGCAAGGTTTGGGAGAGTATTTCCATGGACTTCATTGAGGGGTTACCTAAATCAGGTGGTAAAGAGGTAATATGGGTAATTGTGGATAGAATGACTAAATATGCCCATTTTTGTAGAAAGTTAGGATCAAGTAATTGAGTCCGATGGATATTTCTCATTACTTCATGTCAAATATATAGAATACAATGAGAGCAATCTGTTGTAACAGATTGAGGACTTCAAGGGAATTCAAAAATTGAAAGCTAGAATCTGATTTTAACTAACTCCTAGATTTTAGGATCTAATCTTGACTAATCTAATATTATTTACAAAATAATATAATTACCACACTCCCCCTCAAGTTGGATCATAGATACTCATCATGTCAAACTTGCATACAAAACCTTCAAATGTGTCCTCGGGTAGACCTTTTGTGAATATATCTGCAAGCTGTAATTTTGTAGGTATGTAGGAGAGACAAATAATTCCATCTTCTACCTTTTCCCTGATAAAGTGACAATCAACATCAACATGCTTAGTTCTACTGTGTTGTACTGGATTCAATGCCATGCTTAAGGCTGCCTTATTATCACAGTAAAGTTTTAATGGAGATTCTATCTTGGTGTAGGTCTCGTCAGCAACCCTTTTTATCCATATTCCTTCCCTGACTCCTTCAGATAGTGATCTTAATTCTGATTCTGCACTACTTGTGGATACCACTCGTTGCTTGTGACTCTGCCACGTTACTAGATTTCCCCACACAAACGTGCAATATCCTAAAGTAAACTTGTTGTTCTCTTGGTCTCCCGCCCAATCTGCATCTGTGTATATCTCAATAGTTCTCAAATTAGTTTTTCTGAAGAGACCTCGGCCAAGAGTTCCTTTGAGATATTTCAGGATTTTATATGCTGCATTCAAGTGTTTCAACTTCGGTGAGTGCATATGTTGACTTGCAGTGCTTACTGCAAAGGCGATGTCAGACCGTGTGTGAGAGAGATAGATAAGCTTTCCAACCAATCTCTGATAGCGCCCTTTTTCTTCCGGTTCGTCTTCCTCTTCTAGTTTTTTCTTTTCTGCCACCTCTTGTTTGGTTGTTGGTTGTTCTACTTTTTTCTTCTTCTTTTTGACACTAATGGGAGTCTTGCTTGGCTTACACCCAAGCATGCCGGTTTCCTTTAGTAGATCAAGGACATATTTCCTTTGTGAGATGTGAATTCCTTCTTTTGACCTTGCCACTTCCATCCCTAGGAAGTATTTCAAGTTACCAAGGTCTTTGACCTCAAATTCCAGGTTTAGCACCAGTTTGATTCTGTTCATTTCTTGAGGATTGTTTCCTGTAAGTATTATGTCATCCACATATACTATTAGAATAGTAATCATACCTTCATGATTTATAGTGAACATAGTGTGATCAGAGAGGCATTGGTTATATCCTTCAGCCTTTAGAACCTGTGAGAATCTATCAAACCAGGCTCTAGGGGACTGTTTCAATCTGTAAATGGACTTGTTCAGCTTGCATACCTGTTTATCATGACCATTCTCAAAAGCAGGTGGAAGTGTCATATAAACTTCTTTTAGATCCCCATTTAAGAAGGCATTTTTTATGTCTAGCTGTCGTAAAGGCCAGTCGAGATTCACAGCAATGGAAATAAGGATTCTGATTGTGTTTAGCTTTGCTACGGGAGCAAAAGTTTCATTGTAGTCCAAGCCATAAGTCTGTGTAAAACCCTTGGCATTGTCTGGCTTTATACTTGTTCAAGGTACCATCAGCATTGTACTTGGGGGTAAATACCCACTTACACCCTACTGCCTTTTTACCTTGGGGTAAGTTAGTGATATCCCAAGTTTGATTTTTCTCAAGAGCATTCATTTCATCCATCACAGCATTTTTCCATTCAAGAATTTCAAGCGCCTCATGTACACTTGTGGGAATCTGAACCTGATCAAGGTTAGTGACAAAATGACAGTATTTCTGTGAGAGATTACCATATGACATGTAGTTTTGAATAGGATGTTGAGTACAGGAACGCGTCTTCTTTCTCAATGCAATGGGCATGTTTAGATCCTTGTTGGCATCAAGAGTCTCTCTCAGTTGGGAGAGTGGCTGAGCCGCAGGCATAATGGACTCTACTACCGTTTTGTTCCTCCTATAGTATACCTTGTCGTATTGTTTGACATATTTGTCTCCCCCTGTTTGTGATGGCATTGTGAGTGAATCAGGTGTTGAGGGTATGATCACAGAATAGGAAGGTGGTATAGGTTCAGGTATAGGAGGCGGAGAGTCACTTCAATTCTCCCCCTGACTCGGAAGGTGTGGATAGAAAGGTATGGCTTCAGCAAATGTGACATCTCGGCTGACAAAGATTCGTTGGGATTTGGGGTCATGACAACGATAACCTTTTTGGGAATTGGAATAGCCAAGAAAGATGCAAGGAATGGACCTAGGGTCAAATTTGGAAGGAGGATTGTAAATATGGACATAGACGGTACATCCAAACACACGGAGAGGAAGAGAGTGATCAAGGTGTGAAGTCAAATGAGTCTCACGGAGTTTATCAAGAGGGGACATATGGGAAAGGACACGGGTAGGCAATCTATTAATAAGGTGAGTAGCAGTAAGGATTGCATCGCCCCAAAAATATTTGGGAACATTGCAGGTGTACATAAGAGCACGGGCAATGTCAAGAAGATGGCGATTTTTACGTTCGGCAATACCATTTTGCTGGTGTGTGTTAGGACAGCTATTTTTATGAATGATGCCATGAGACTTTAAAAAATGGCTGAAGTTATGATTGAAATATTCGGTGCCATTGTCAGAGTGTAAGACTTGAATGGTAGAATTAAATTGTGTTTTGACATAGTGGAAGAATTCAACAAAGATATTGAACACATCAGATTTGTCTTTTAGGAGGTACACCCAACACATGCGAGAGTGATCGTTTATGAAAGTGACAAAGTATTTTGAACATGTCCGATTAGATACTCTAGAGGGACCCCACACATCACTATGGACGATGGAGAAGGGATGTGCAGAGTGATAGGTTGTGGGATGGAAATGATGTTTTGCTAGTTCACATGTTTCACAATGGAAATTAACATCTTTATTGAATGAAAATTGAGGAAACAATCGTTGTAAATACTGAAACTAGGATGACCCATCCTTCTATGCCATAACATCAATTTATTGTCTAAAGTAGGAGAGGCATAGGTCTTTATTTGTGATGACAAGGCACTTGCAGAGGAATCATCAAGGTAGTAAAGGCCGTCGTGCTCCTTAGCTATGCCAATCGTCTTCCCCGAGGAGAGATCTTGAAATATACAATGAGTGGCAAAAAAGTGAGCAGAACAATTTGTTTGTATGTTTTGTCAATTTGCTGATTGAAAGGAGATTGTATGCCAAATGAGGAACATGAAGAACAAAATCAAGTTTCAAGTCTCTTGTAAGAGGTACGGTACCAGTACCAGCAATGGGAGCACTAGAATTATTGGCAAGAATTCAATTATTACCAGCCAAAAGTGAATAAGAGGTAAAAACCTTTGATTCTAAGGTCATATGATCAGAGGCGCCGGTGTCTACTATTCATTGTGGCTGAGATGATGAGATAAGGGTAAGATGATCATTACCTTGCTAGGCGATAGTGGCAACTGGTCCTTGAGGGGACTGTAAATTTTTCAGCAAGTTGAGAAGTTGATTCATCTGTTCAGTATTGAGGGAAGGAGGCATGGATTCTGAAGGAGTATCTGCCTCCATGACTGTTTGATGAGCAAAAGGTGATCGTGATTTGCGAGGTGTCCAATCAGATGGCTTACCATGGATTTCCAGCATTTGTCTTTAGTATGACCAATCTTCTTACAATGATCACACATCGGACGGGATTTGCTAGAACCAGAACCAGAAGAGGAAACATGCTTACTGATTAAACCGGACGCTTCTGGTCCCGAAGAGATAGCTTTGAGAAGCATAGTATGTCTTTGGGACTCTTCGTGACGAATCTCAAAATATACTTCCAGGAGAGGAGGAAGAGACGAATTACTCAATATCCTTGCTCGAGCATCGTCAAATTCTTCGTTGAGGCCAAGAAAAATAAGGACCCGGTCGATGTTAACATTTTTTTGGTGATGAGTGGCATCAACGGAAGAAGTCCATTCATTAATTGCAATTCGATCTTCTTCCTGCCAGAGAGCGACCAATTCAAACCAGAATTCAGCAACACACCGAGAGCCCTGAGATGACTTCCAAATGTGACGCCGAAGATTAAACAATTGGGATAAGTCCTTGGCATCTACATAAGAGTCACGAACAGCATCCCAAATATCCTTTGCAGTAGGAAGATACATGAAGCTTCTTTTAATTTGCGGAGACATGGCATTGATAAGCCAAGAGCAGACAAGAGAATTATCAGTTTCCCATTGAACCTAGGCTGGTGAGTTTTGACCTGACGGTGGTTTGATCTCTCCAGTTAAAAATTTTCGTTTTCCATGTCCACCAATAGCCAGCAAAACAGCTCGTGCCCAGTCATGATAATTGTGAAGATTCAATTTTTCCGACACCAATTGGTTACCGGAAGAGTGGAGAAGAGGTGAATTGTCGCTGGTCTTGGGAAGCGGTGTTGTATCATTTGATGATGCCATTGATAATGAAGGTATAGTTCAAGAAATGAACAGTAACAGTTCCTTAAAAAAAGTGAATAATCCGAAAAATGAACAGTACCAGTCCAGGAAAAAATGAACAGTAAAGCCACGAAGTGAATAATCCAAGCCCCACAAAAAATGAACAATATCCAAAGTGGACCAGTGCAGTGCAAGAAATGAGCCCAATGAATAGTAACAGCCCAAACAGAAAAATAAAACAATTAAAGTACAGTCACAGGCCAAGATTCAAAGTGAATCAGATGTTCCAAGTGAAACAGACCTGATAGCTCAGCAACAATACTCTGCGATTGTAAAAAAAAAAAAATACTTTGCAATCGTGAACTGCGGATGAATTCTCTCCAGAAATACAAACTTGAAGAACCGGTCGGTGATGTCTTCACGAAACTGGGAAGAGAGTCCAAGAGAACTGATCCAGCAACATTTCAGTCGATTTGATTGGGCTTCGAGTTTGACGGCAACGGAGAGGGTGTCGGATGTTGGAGATTCCTGCAAAGGACGACAAAAGCTTCAATCTTGATGGAAGCTGTGCTTACTCAGATAGAGCTAAGAACCAGACGACGCCGAGAAGGACTGGTCAAGTCTGGGACGGAGACGCTCGAAACTGATTTTGTTGCAGTGGGCAACATTTCACGAGCTCGAAATTGATTATGTTACTGACCCGAGTTGACTGAGAACATTACGGTGGGTAAAGTCCCAAACAGGAGTCGAGTCGGAGGCGTTTAAAGTACACAAGAGGTTGAGAGCGTTACAATGGGTAATGTATAGGATCGGACTCGAGTTTGGAAGCATGAAAGGATGCTACGCCGCTGCTCTAATACCATGTAGAAAGTTAGGATCAAGTAATTGAGTCTGATGGATATTTCTCATTACTTCATGTCAAATATATAGAATACAATGAGAACAATCTGTTGTAACAGATTGAGGACTTCAAGGGAATTCAAAAATTGAAAGCTAGAATCTGATTTTAACTAACTCCTAGATTCTAGGATCTAATCTTGACTAATCTAATATTATTTACAAATATAATTACTACAATTTTATATCTCTTTCTCACCCTTATTCAGCTTCTACTTTGGCACAAGTGTTTTTGGATCAAGTTTATAAATTGCATAGTGCACCAGCTAAAATCATAAGTGATCGAGATCCTTTGATCTTGAGCAACTTTTGGAAGGAATTCTTGAAGATATTGAAGGCGAAACAAAATCTATCTTCAGCTTATCATCCTCAAAGTGATGGTCAAACGGAGGTACTTAATAGATGCCTAGAGTCCTACTTGAGGTGTATGTGTTGGGAGGTTCCCAAGGAATCGAGTCAATGGTTAGCACTAGCTGAATGGTGGTATAATACAATCTTTCATACAGCCACCAAAGCAACTCCACATGAACTATTATATGGGCAAAAACCAGCTGTTTATACTCCTTATGTGCCTAGGACAACAATGGTAGAAGCGGTTGATAGAAGTTTTACAGCAAGGGAAAAGATGCTAGCTGTTTTGAAACATTATCTCCATAACACAATGAAGCAGAAGGCTGATGAAAAACGCTCGGATAGGCATTTTGAGGTGGGGCAATGGGTGTTTTTGAAGTTGCAGCCCTACCGACAAATTTCAGCTGCTACTAGAAGCAATCAAAAGATTACTCCTCGCTTCTATGGTCCATACAAAGTGTTACAAAAGGTGGGACCAGCTGCATACAAGTTAGAGTTACCTCCTGAGACAAGGATTCACTCTACTTTTCATGTATCCTTGTTGAAATTGTGCCTAGATCCGAGCATCAAACAGCGGCACCCTCCTATTGATTGGTCGGCTGTTCCGAGTTCACTTTATCCCCAACAAATATTATCTCAAAGAATTGAGAGGAAACAAAAGAGGATCATTACCGAAGTACTAGTTCAGTGGCAAGGTTACCCGGAAGAGGAAGCTACATGGGTGTCCTTGATCAACTTGAAGCATCAATTTCCAGAGTTTCAGGTGCCAAACCCTTGAGGACAAGGGTTGTTTAAGGGGGAGGGGGGCATTGATATATAAATAAGCATAGCATGTACTTAGGGACCTACTTGTAAAGATCCTATAGGGACTTAAGTGTAAACTTGCATAATTAGTGGGATAAGTGTTATAATATCCTACTAACCATTAGATTAGGATTAGAGGGAGGCTATCTCATTATAAATAGCCCAATCCTCATAATTGTACAATCATGTTAGTCATGACCTTGCAGAATTCAGTTGTGTGAGAACCATTGGAGTTCTCTTCTCTATCTCTCTTCTACTCTTTTCTTGATCTCTAAGCTCTCTTCTTCTCCTATTTCTAAACCTAAACATCTAAAACCTTAATAAAGAAAGAGTTTTTTTTCCAACAAGAAATTAGAAAAACAGAAGAACCAGAAACAAAGATTAGAAACTTCTTGATGGTTTCTTGAAGTTCTTGATGAAGACAGTCAGCTCGGTAATCACAGTACTGGAACTAGTTCCCCAAAATTTGATAGTAGACAGAAATGAAGAAGCACAGACTATTTGGTGGTATCTTGATGATTTTCTTGCTGCCCACAATTTTGAATCCAGAAGGAATGAAACAGAAACAATGCAGCCTTAGAAATGATGGCTTCTTGAAGGGTTCTTGCTGCCCAATACGTCAAAACTCAGGCAGAGATAAGAATGGAGCTAATACTAGCCTCAAAATTGATCAGAACAGAACCAATCTCTTTTTTCTTTTGTTTATTAAGCAGAACAGAAGGGGATGAGAACAGAACCACACAAGAGACAGCCAAGGAAGGACTGCTCTGACACCACTATTGCAGAATCATAATTCTGTAATGAGAAAGAAGAGACAAAAAGAGGAGACACAGAACAGAAAGGGAGAAGAAAGAAATCCAGTGATGCTTATTAATCATTCATCTTAACAAGCATATCATACAATGGAGAGTCATATGCCTTATATAGGCAATACCTCAAGACCTACTAATCACAACTAACTACCATTAGTTACTAACAACTAACCAACTAACTAATCCCTTCCTAACTAACTAACCTAATTAGTTATTTATAGTTTACATATCAGTTGTTGGCTGGATTTAACACTGGTTTCGCAAATTTGCAGCAAGAAATGCAAGAATTTCGTGCTGCTGGATAGCATGATCCAAGAAACCATGACCACTACCAAGAAAGATACCAAGACCATTGGTAAGGACAACCATAGTACCGTAAGCCGACCCAATTTACAAAAATGGAGTTTCCTAGATATTTTGGTGATGATATACTGATTTGGCTTCTCAAACGTGAGCAATTCTTTGAATTAGAGGACACATTGGAAGAAAGCAAGGTAAAAATGGCTTCTCTTAAGAAGAATTAGAACATTGAATGAAAAACCTGTGTTTCTACTGTCATGCTCCTTTTTCCTGTGAGTTCAAAGGCAGAAATTTCAGTTACATTACATTAGCCCAGATCTGATTGAACAAAATATCAAGAGTGATGAGGCTGATCCAGAAATTGAAGGAGAGGATGATTATGCCCCTTTGATCTCTCTACATGCCATCAATGGGGTCAATACATGTGACTCAATGTGTATTCAAGGGAGTGTGGACAAGAGTGTCATTCAGATTTTGATTGACAATGGTAGTGCCCATGATTTTATGAATTACAATCTGGCGGTCAAATTAGGATGGTCACAACAGCTCCTCTTGGTTCGGGTTGCTAGAGGAAAGAAATTAGAGGTTTTTGGTGTGTGGCATGGTTTTAGGTGGAAAATGCAAGGTTTGGACTTTGTGTGTGACCTTAGAATCATCAAACTAAATACATTTCATATTGCAATTTTGGTACAAGGGTTAACATGGCTGAAGACCATCAAGAGCGCCTTGTGAGACTATGAGAAGCTATCTATGCAATTTTGGTACAAGGGTAAGCTGTGTGAATTACGAGCAAACCCTACAAATTCTTTAAAGGTGGTTCCTTCCACCAAATTGGAGTTCAATCAGCATGTTGAGCCACAAACATAGCTAGTT
This sequence comes from Acacia confusa, assembly GCA_037074495.1. NCBI lineage: Eukaryota > Viridiplantae > Streptophyta > Magnoliopsida > Fabales > Fabaceae > Acacia > Acacia confusa. Next base: position 14,155,088 of record CM073506.1, read on the forward strand.
CAGATGCTACAACCATTATCAAAAGGCTGCAGTACTGATCTGGCAGAAAACACAATAATTCTAGCTTTGCCAGTTTAGATTCAGAGGTCATTAGGGAGGTATAAGGGTTTACTGGATGAGCCTAAAGGTCTACCTCCATTCAAGGCAGGCCATAATCACCCTATTATGCTTCAAGATGGTACAAATCCTATAAGCTTGAAGCCATATCGATATTCGGCTGCTCAAAAAGATGTCATTGAGAAGCAAGTTGCTCAACTACTATTATTCTGGTGAAGAAAAAGGATGGAACTTGGCGAATGTGTATTGATTTTTGCAAGTTGAATAAGAAAACAATGGAAAATCAGTATCCTATTCCGTTAGTAGAAGATCTATTGGATGGACTGCATGATGCTAGATGCTTTACCAAGCTGGATTTGAGGGTTGGTTACCATCAAATCAGAATGAAGCCTGATGATGCTATAAGACTGCATTTAAAACTCATGCAGGGCACTTTGAGTGGTTAGTTATACTTTTGGATTAACTAATGCTCCAACCACATTTCAAGGAACAATGAATGATATTTTTAGGCCTTTCTTAAGGAAGTTTGTTTTAGTTTTCTTTGACGACATTCTCATATACAGTGCCAATATAAAAGAACATGCTCAGCATCTCGAAAAAGTGTTGGGAATTTTGCATAATAATCACTACTTTGTCAAGAAGAGCAAGTGCACCTTTGCTACTAATAGTGTGGAGTACTTGGGCCACATAATCAATAAAGGTAAAGTAGCTGCCGATCCCACAAAGATTCTAGCAAAGGCTGATTGGCCTGAACCAAAAATAGCAAGGCAGTTGAGGGCTTTCCTTGGATTGGCTGGGTATTATCCACGGTTTATTCAAGGGTATAGATCGCTAGCAAAGCCTCTTACACTCTTAGTACAGAAAGGCACTTTTAAATGACCAGAAACAGCAGCTACAGCGTTTAAAAAGTTGCAGTCAGTTCTTATTTCAGCACCTGTTTTGGCACTACCAAACTTCTCCAAGGGCTTTGTGGTTGAAACTAATGCATGTGGATGAGGAATAGCCGAATAGGTGCTGTGTTGATGCAACAAGGTCAGCCCTTGGCATATTTTAGTAAGGCTCTAGCTCCTAAACATGTAAGCCTTTCAATATTTGGACCAAAGCAAGTTTATCATTAGGACTGATCAACAAAGTCTCAAAATGTCTCTTGGGACAGAAATTAAAAACACCATTTCAGATGTATTGGATAGCAAAACTCTTAGGGTATGACTATGAGATTCAACACAAAAAGGGAAATGAAAACACCATGGCTGATGCGTTGTCAAGATTGAATGGTTCTCAAATTTTGCAGATCTCTTTGGATACTACTTCCCCTGAATTAATGGAAGAAATTCAGCAAAGTTGGGAAAAAGAATCAAATATAGTTGCTTAGCTGCTGCCCTTACTCAAGTAGAGAAAAAAGGTGGAGTCATTCAAACATCCATGGGATGGCTCTTATTTGAGGAAAAATAATCGTTTGGTTGTGGGGAATGTTGCTGCCTTAAAGACTAAGCTGTTGGAATGGCTTCATCCTAGTCCTCAAGGAGGCCTTTCACGCATCCAAGGGACTTATTACAAGGTTAAAGGGTTATTTTGGTGGAAACATCTGCATAAAGATGCTGAAGTCTTTATTCAGGGGTATGATACTTGCGCTAGATGCAAATACGAGACAATTGTTGCACCTGGTTTATTACAGCCGCAGCTATTTCCGAGTAGAGTTTGGGAAAGTATCTCCATGGACTTCATAGAAGGATTGCCTAGATCAGGGGTTAAGGAAGAGATATGGTCATTGATGATAGAATAAGTAAATATGCTCATTTTAACCCTCTTTCTCATCCCTATTCAGCCTCAACACTTGCACAAGCATTTTGGGATCAGATTTACATGGTGCTCCGGCTGAAATTGTGAGTGGTCGGGATCTTCTTTTCCTAAATAACTTCTGGAAAGAATTTCTTAAGGTTATTAAAGTCCAACAAAATCTTTCTTCCACTTGCCATCCTCAAGGTGATGGTCAAACCAAAGTCTTCAATAGGTGTTTAGAGTCCTATTTGAGATGCATGTATTGGGAAACTCCAAAGGAGTGGAATCAGTAGTTAGCCTTAGCTGAATGGTGGTATAACACTAATTTCTATACATCCACCAAAGCCACTCCTCATGAGCTGTAATATGGCCAGAAACCTTTGGTTTATATTCCCCATGTGCCTCAGTCAGCAATTTAGAGGCTGTAGACAGAAGTTTTGCAGCAAGGGAGATGATTGCTGTTTTGAAGCATCATCTCCATAGGTCAGCTAATAGAATGAAGCAAAAAAATGATAAGAAATGTTCGGATAGGGAATTTGAGGTTGATCAAAGGGTATTTTTGAAGTTGCAGCCTATCATCAGATTTCTGCAGCCATGAAAAGCAATCAGAAGTTAGCTCCCCGCTTCTTTGGTCCTTACAAGGTGTTGGGGAAGATAGGACCAGTGGCCTACAAGCTGGAATTGCCTCCAAAAACTAGAATTCATTCTACTTTCTATATTTCTTTGCTGAAATTGTGCCCAGACCCAAGTGTAAAGCAAAGACACCCACCAATTGATTGGCCGGCAGTCCCAAATTCCCTATATTCTCAGCAAATACTGTCCCAGCATATTGGAAGAAAGAAACGCCGGATCATTTCTAAAGTATTGGTGCAATGGCAAGGCTATTTGGAGGAAGAAGCCACATGGGTTTCTTTGTATAATTTGAAACATCAATTCCCGGAGTTTCCATTGCCAAGCCCTTGAGGACAAGGGTTTTTTTTTTTTTTTTTTTGGGGGGGGCGGGGGGGATTGATATAGAAACTCTAAATAGCCCTTAAGGACCTATTTGTAAAGTATATCTAGGGACTTAAGTTTAAACTTCATAGTAGGATAATTATATAATTATCCTACTAAACACTAGATTAGGACTTGAGGGAGGCTATTATATTATAAATAGCGCATCCTGCCATTGTACATCAGATTTGACTTGACTGGAATAATACATTGTGTGAGAGTCTCAAGGAGCTCTATTCTTCTACTCTATTTCTTGTGTCTTGTATCTCTCTTCTACACCTATTTCTTTATTCAACATCAATAAACATAGCACAAATACAAGCCCTCCTCTTCCATCCCCAACTTCACATAAAAAAAAAAAAAAAATCAGTACTGCTCAATAATAAGCTTAATCCCATTAAGTGAGGTTGGCTATAAGGATTGTACAATGTCATTAGACTCTATCAACAATTAACTATTTAGAAATATAATTTCCATGAAATCCAATTCTATAACCTTGTTCAGTTTCCTCCATGATCTCTTTCTAATAAAGGTCAATATAAAACCAAAAGAAAAAGGATCTGAAAATTATGCGCATGTTTACATGCAAAGGAATAGTAGTTGTACTGAAGAAAAGGAAATTGTGTATGAAAACATATTCAATAACAACCATATTAAGTAATAAATCAAATTTTTCTAGTTGAATATATGCCAAAAATCTAAACTACTAATAAAAAGAAAGAAAAAATGGCTGCAATATAACAGTATTTATACATGCCTTATTATTTAAAAATTCATCTTCCCAAGAATCTCGGTTGCCAAAATGTTGTTGGTATTCTGCAGCCCAATCACCAGATGCAGGTAATGAATTCTCTTTAACTTGATTATCATCGTTAATTAGTTCACCACGGCTCATCTTTGACAGAAACTGAAGAAACTTTGAGTTCTGCAAGCCACAAAAGCGTGTTAGTCACTATTATCAAGGAAGAAACATCATAAAAAGGAGGTAATATACGATATTATTTCAGAAAGGCATAGGATATCCTTTTGATAGAGGAAAATGCATAAAGCACAGTAAAAATAAAAAAGGCACATGAACACAATAGGAAATTTATGTGATGCTTTCAGCATAAGGTTTCTTAAAGAATAAAAAATCTATGTGATGCTTTCAGCACAAGGTTTCTTTAAAATTTTGAGTACATGAGCAAGGACATTCAAGAGATACTAACGTGTTTTTCACCACTCTGATTTTTTTTTTTTCTAGAGAAGGCTATATTGTCCAAAGTTTATGTATTTCAAATCCTGTTTCAACAAAACAAAGAACAAACACCTATAAAATCTTTCTTCTACCCACCAAAGGTCATAAATCAGCCCAACTAATAACCTAGAAAATTCAGGGGGCTTTTTGTATTAGACCAAGCAGGACACCCAGCCAAACTCAACAAGTTTCTAATAATTCATGTGACCCAGCCAAGTGCTGCATGTTTCGAAGTAAATAAAATTGTGGAAGAAGAAAATGCTCCAACTTGAGGAAAAGGAGACTTCTTTTATAACAAATTACAGCTCGTAAGCATATCAAATAATTGTGCTTTATAATGTTCGTCACATATTACACATTCTAATGAATTATTCTTTTTGTGACGAGATGGTCATTACTTTCCCAGTCTTACAATCTTAATCTCAACAGATATCGAACATTGTTAGATGAATTAAAATAGCAAGAGCTTGGCAATGATCAATGGCAGGGTGACATGGCCAATGAATCAAAACAGACAGTACCTTTAACAATGATCAAAAGGAAGACAATGCTGCCTACAACATTTATTTGAGATATACTTTCCCAATTTGACATAAATTTAGGGTCAATGGATGTCTGGATGTTTGCATTAACATGATTTACATGCCCAAGAATACTAAACTATTCCCGACAAAAGAAGCAAGTAAACCTGAAATTTTGGGTCACTATTTTGTGCCAGTGTATTTGCAAGTAAACGAGACTGTTCCATTGCACCTATGTTTGGAATATTTGCACGTCTCATTTGATCTGCAGACGACAACTGAGACTGCAGAATGAATAGTAAGAGAAAATGAGTAAGAAAAATTAACTGAACGTGATCATAAATAACGTTTTGAATTATAATATCAAGACTAGCAGAAAAAAAGGGAGAATGAGAAGAAGCAGTTTGTACAATGTAACAATACTTAAAGGCATATTGCATTATTGAAGATACCTCATCTCAGGATATATTTAGTTGTATACTTCATGCACCCAAATTCTACCTTTTTAGGATTGTAGAAGAATAATCTGAATTCCTTATGTATTCATATACATATGTTGTGTATTTATACAAGAGGAGAGAGCCCTGAGCATTAATGGCTCTTAATGATAATTAATCCTGATTTCCTCTAATCCCTGATTAGTAGGGATACTAATCACTAATTGATTATTACAATATTTCCTAACACTCCCCTCAAGTTGAAGCATAGATATTAATCATGCTCAACTTGTTACAAAGATAATCAACCCGAGTTCCATTTAAGGCTTTAGTTAGTAGATCGGCCAATTGGTCGCTAGACCTGACGTGTCCTGTAGAAATGAAGCCCTCCTTGATTTTATCACGCACAAAATGACAGTCTATCTCAATGTGTTTGGTGCGTTCATGGAAGACAGAATTGGAGGCTATGTGCAAAGCAGCTTTGTTGTCACACCACAACTTCACAGGCAATGACGTGGTAAGACCAACCTCCTTCATTAACTGATGAATCCACACAATTTCCTGTACTAATTGAGACATGGATCTATACTCAGCTTCTGCACTCAACTTAGAAACCACATCTTGCTTCTTACTCCTTCATGATACTAAATTTCCACCCACAAACACATAATATCCTATGGTGGATCTTCTGGTAGCCTTTGACCCCGCATGATCTGCATCACAAAAACATTCAATCTTGTTGTGACCATGATTCGTATCGAGTATACCACGACCAGGTGAGCCTTTCAAGTAAGTTAAGACATGCTCCAAAGCTTCCCACTAAGCAACAGTTGGTGCAATCATGAATTGGCAAAGTAGACTAACTGGAAAGGTCACATCAGGGCGAGTCACCGTAAGGTAATTCAATTTCCCAATTAATCTACGATATCTCTCAAGATAAGCAAACGGCTTGATCTTCTTCGGGTCAACTTTCTTTCTCACATCCTCAGGTAGCTCATCAAACGGTATGTTGTCATCAATATCCAAAAAAGGGTTAGGAATCATGGGAAAGCTACTCGGTGCTGCTCCGAGTTTCCCGGTTTCTTTTAACAGATCAAGAACATATTTCCTTTGTGTCAAAAAGATGCCTTTCTTACTTCTCATAACCTCTATCCCAAAAAAATACTTTAACAGACCCAAATCCTTTGTTCGAAAGTGAGAGTCAAGAAAGGCTTTAAGTGATGAGATTCCCGAGGCATTGTTACCCGTAATAACAATATCATCAACATATACCACTAACAAAATCATGCCAGCATCTGTCTGCTGATAAAACACAGAATGGTCACACTTACTCTGATTCAAGCCAAACTTCTTAACCACAGAGCTAAACTTGTCAAACCAAGCACAAGGGCTCTGCTTCAAGCCATATAAAGACTTTTGAAGATGGCATACCTTCCCGCACTCCCCCTGAGCAACAAAACCAGGTGGTTGCTTCATGTATACTTCTTTGAGAAGGTCACCATTCAAGAACGCATTCTTAACATTCAACTGATGAAGATCCCAACCAGAATTGGCTGCCATAGAAATGAAGAGGCGAACAGAGGACAATTTTGCCACAAGAGAGAAGGTTTCTGAATATTCCACACCATAGGTCTAAGCATAGCCCTTTGCAACTAGTCGAGCTTTCAAACGTTCCAAGCTGCCATCAGCTTTTGTTTTGACTGTGAACACCCATTTACACCCGATAGCCTTCTTGCTAAGAGATAAATCAACGAGAGTCCAGGTACCTGTTGTAAAGGGCCACCATTTCTTCTTCCATCGCAGCACGCCAACCGCGGTGGGCCAAGGCTTGTTGGAGAGTAGTAGGAATGGTGATAGAGTCTAAGGACACTATGAAGGAATAGGATGAAGGAGGCAAATGATTATAGGAAACAAAGGAAGAAATAGGATAGGTGCAAGTACGTTTACCTTTGCGTAGAGCAATGGGCAAGTCATCAGAAGTATCAGGCACTATGTCTCGTGGAGCAGAAGTATCTGAAGTATCAGGTACTAGAGCTGGTTTAGAAGGGGAAGCCGAAGGGACTAATTCTGGATCAGACACCGAAGCTTGTACTGGTGGGGTATGAACCTGATTGCCTACATTACTCGCTCTGGAGCTACATTACTAATCACTAATTGATTATTACAATATTTCCTAACAAGGATGTACCAAAATGAATTAGGTTTCCCATATGTAACATTCACAACGAGAGCAGGCTATAAGAAGAATAACACTAGCTATAGAATTATTTGCAAAAATTTGATGAGAAATACCGTAGAATATAGGTTACTCAGATTGGTTATTTCTTGATTTCTATGGGATAACGAAAACTTTTCAAGACATAAATACAAGCCTAAACTTGAAAGGTTCTGAACACTTTTGTTTGGTTTATGTTCAAATGCAAAAAAGTAGAATCACTGAAGAGAATCAGGTGAGAAAATAATTGTTATTTTATTTAGACGAGAGGGCGATCACATTTATACACAAAGGAGAGAATCAAATCTGTTAATGAGATCTAGATTCAAAATTTGAAAAACCAATATCCTAACAATAATCTCCTATAATCTCTAGATCTAGTTAATCCCTATAGTTGTGAGATTAATAATATATTCAAATACGGATTCTACACTCCCTATCAAGTTGGATTGTAGATATCAATCAAGTTCAACTTGTCAATTAGATACTCAAACCTCTCCTTGGGCAATCCTTTAGTAAGGATGTCTGCATTCTGTTTTTTAGAAGGTATATACCTTAGATCAATGCCACCCTCATCAACTTTTTCCCTTATAAAATGCCTGTCTATCTCAACATGCTTGGTTATGTCATGTTGAACTGGATTATAAGCAATATTAATAGCGGCCATATTATCACAATAGACTTTGATTGGCATATTTATTATACATTTCCTTAAGTCTTCCAGACACGCTTTATCCATATGCCATATTATCACGCTTAAGTATTCAGCTTTAGAACTGCTTCTTGCAACTACACTTTGCTTTTTACTTCTCCATGTGACCAAGTTACCCCACGCATATGTACAATATCCAGATGTGGATTTCCCGTCATCTTGATCACCTACCCAATCAGCATTTGTAAACAACTCTATATTTCGTTTGTCAGTTTTCTTAAATAGTAAATCACGTCCCGGAGATCCCATCAAATAACGAAGCATCCTGTAGACTTCATTAAATGTTTTTGTTTAGGATCATGGGAATGCTGGCTGACAACAACTTACTACAAATGCAATGTTTGGTCTGGTATGAGACAAATATATTAGTTTGCCTAACATCTATTGGTACTGTTTTACCAAGTTTTGCTTCTTCATCTATGTTATTAACTTATATAGGTGTGTCACTAGGTCTGCAACCTGCACCCCTATTTCCTTTAAGAGGTTTAGTACATACTTCCTTTGGGAGATATAGATTCCTCCCTTGGATCGAGCTACTTCCATCTCAAGAAAATACTTCATTTCTCCAAGATCCTTAATTTGAAATTTTGTACTAGAGCTACCTTGATTTGATTAATTCCGACCTCATCATCTTTGGTAAGAATTATATCATCAACATACATGACTAAAACAATCATCTTGCCCTTGTGATGTTTAACTAACAAAGTGTGGTAGCTCTGCCACTAAGTATACCCATGTCTCTTCACAACTCGAGTGGATCTGTCAAACCAGGCACATGGAGATTGTTTCAACCCATATAATGACCTCTTTAGCTTGCAGACTTGGTTAGCTTGTTTTCATGGAAACCCTGGAAGTAACTTCATGTACACTTCTTCCTTGAGGTCTCCATTAAGGAAGGCATTCTTTACATTGAGTTGGTGCAAATCCCAATCTAAATTTACTACAACAGATAAGAGAATTATAATGGTATTGAACTTGGCTACCGGAGAAAATGTTTCTGTATAATGTTCCCCATATATTTGAGTGAAACCTTTTGCAACCAATTTAGCTTTGTATTTCTCAAGTGTTCCATCTGCACTATACTTTGGGGTGAATACCCATTTGCATCCAACAGGCTTCTTTCCTTAAGGTAGATCCACTATATCCCATGTCTTATTTCTTTTGAGGGCCTCCATCTCTTCCAAGACAACTTGCCTCCACTTTGGTGGCTCTTAAAGTTTTGAGAATATGACGATTCTTTCATTCGACAATGCCATTTTGTTAGGGTGTATTGAGACAAGTACTTTTGTGAACAATACCATTTTCAGATAGGAAGGTAGATAAGGACTGATTGAAGTATTCAATTCCGTTATCAGTGTGTAGGATCTGGATATAGGTTTGAAACTAATTTTAGATCATACTGTGGAAGTTGATCAAAGTTTGATATATCTCTGTTCTATCTCTCAACAAGTAAACCCAATTGACACACGTATGGTCATCGATAAAAGTGATGAACCATTTAAATTTTGATCGCTTTAGTGTGCGTGATGGTCCCCATAAATCACTGTGAATTATGGAAAAAGTTTTTGATGCATGGTACAGAATTTTTGGAAATGAAGTACGATGATGTTTAGCCTTTTCACATGAATCACACTGAAAATCAAAAGCAATTTTATTAGAAACAAGAGATGGAAACATCTGAGACATGTAATTGAAATTTGAATGACCTAAACGTTTGTGCCATAACTCCAAGTCACTAATCCTAGGAAGAGACACTTTATTACAAGATTTAATCCTATGACTATCACTTTCATCAAGGTAATAGAGACTTCAGTACTCCCAATCATCATCCCTATCAGCATATCTTGAAAAATAAAGTGAGTGGCAAAGAAGTTAGCCTGACATCGTTCATCATTAGCTAATTGACTAACTGATAGTAAATTTCACTTCAATTTTGGAACATGTAACACAGAGTGAAAGTAAGTGTAGCAGAGATAGCACCAATTCCAGTCACTACAGACTGAGAGTCATTAGCAATTAGCACAGTTACTCCATGGTGATAGGATTATAGGATGAGAAGAGAGCTGTATTATTACTCATATAATCTGAGACACCTGAATCAATAATCCAGCAATTCCTTATACATAGACCTTTTATCACAGCTAAGGCTTGAAAAAAATTACCTCTCCTGACTATAGTGGCAATTGGTTGCTTTGTAGTCTGTAGTGCGACTAGCGTTTCATGATTTTGCTAGGCTAGTCTTTTTGGGATGGTTTTTTGGAGGCTTCAACTACATAACCTTTTTCCTCTTCCTTTATTTGGCTTCTAGTTAGTAGGTTTACCATGAAGATCTCAGCAGGTGTCTTTTGTGTGCGCTGGTTTCTTACAATGATCATAGAATGGTCAGCCTTTAGATCCTTTGGATTCCATGGATCAAAGCGCAAGAGCTGAGGCCTCAAAAGGTATATGAGTAGCAGCGGAATTATTCTAATTCTAAAGCATTAATTTGAGCCTATCCTCTTCATTGCGCAAAATGGTATAGACTTCACATATAGAAGGCAAGCGCTCTTGACTGAGAATCCGAGCCTAAACATCATCATAAATCACATTAAGACCGGTTAGCAACTATAATCTCTTTCCTCTTCTTTCACTTTGTGATCCTCTTTAGCATCATCCCCACAATGATGAGTTTTATTTGTTAGGGCATCAAACTCTTCCCGAAGAGCTTATTTTTCAAGATAGTAATCATCAAGCGACATATGGTCCTGTTTTAGCTGCAATATTTTTTTTAAAACATCAAATATGCGAGAGTGATTCCTTATAGGACTATATGTCTCACGGAGAGCCCCCCAAATTTCGCAGGCTAATGGAAGGTGCATGAAACTCTTCTTAAGTGAGGACATAGCATTAATCAACCAAGAGAACACCAAAGCATTTTCTGCCTTCCTTTTTTGAAATGTCATGGTTTCTAATTGTGGAGGCACTTTAGCTTCACCATTAATATATTCAAGTCTGTCCCTTCCATCGAGAGCAAGAATCATGGATTGAAACCAATCTCGATAATTGTCACCGGCAAGTTTCTCATAAACAATAAGAACAATAGACATGTCACAAGACCCAGATCGTGGCACTAATGAAGACATAATGATCTCAAATTTCATATGTCTACCTTGGAATTACCCAAAAATGACAGTTTGGTCCTTAAATTACAAAAATGACAGTTTGGTCTTCAAATTTGATGAATGACAATTTAGTCCACGCAATAGCAAACAAAAAGAAGCATAGTAGTTAAGAAAATATTCCAAACCCAATAAGCAATGTCACACCAATATCCAAGAAAAACAAATTACCATAGCATCAGTTCAGAAGCAAGGATAACTCAATAGGATCACAGACGGCGCCAAGTCGATAAGACTAGTCAAAGATGAGAGTGGGTGAGGACGATGGTCGTTAGACAAGTGGAGCCAAAGATGTTGTTGAGTGAGATACTAGTTGAAGACAAGACTGGAATGAACCGTTAGACGATTTCGTTTATAGTGAGATCGAGAACTAAAGGCAACGTTAGGTCTGACAGATGGAGATTCTCAAAGTTGGAGAGACAAGGTCGACGCTGGTTTGTAGAGTGCAAAAAATGACAATCTACTAGGAAGGACCAGGTCGAATTGCAAGACGGGATGGAGGTCAATGTAGAATGACAATCTGCTATGAAGGACCAAGTTGAGGAGGGCAAACTGGACTAGGATCGTCAGATGAGCTCAAGACAGTGGGCTACATTCCATTACGGATCCAGGCTTTGAAGACTTTATAGTGGGCAATGTTTGCATTGAAAATACTCAATTAATCTCTTCTAATAACATGAAGAGAATCAGATGAGAGAATAATTGTTATTTTATTCATATGAGAGGGCGATTACATTTATACACAGGAGAGAATCAAATATGTTAATGAGATCTAGATTTGAAATTTGAAAAACTAATATCCTAACAATAATCTCCTATAATCGCTAGATCTAGTTAATCCCTATAATTGTGGGATTAATAATATATTCAAATACGGATTCTACCATCACTATTCCCCCAATAAGAGGAATCATTTTATTAGCATAGATATATGATTAGGCTTGAGGCTCAAGGTGGCAGAATATTAGCTTAGCAAGTAACATTTTAGAAAGCATAAGTATTATTAGAAAAGAAGGACAAATGAGAAGGATCAAATAACCTCCAAGAAAACAAGAGGCAAATAGAAAAGTCAGTTAAACAAGCAAAATACTGCCCATTGCTTCTCCATATCCAAAAAAGATAATCCATCATAAAATCCTAGAGCCAAACACCACAAAGAATCTGAAAATAGAATCCTTGCTCATAGGCTTGTTGAAGAATTGAAATCCATGCTTAAATTCCTATCAAGATTAGGGGTGATGACATGACTACACTAGTAGAACAAAAAAACTTATTAAGATACAAGTAAACAAGCATGTGGAAATTGATTGCTATTTCATCAAAAAGAAGGTTATATCAGGTATGACAGAGCTCTCCTATATTCCTATCAATTCCTATGTGGCTGATCAGATAACAAAGGCAGTGCCCAGAACTGAGTTTCAATGATTAAGCTCCAAGATAGGCATCATCAATATTTACACCCCAGTTTGAGGGGAGTGATCGAAAGCATGTGTTCTTTCCCAATCTTTCTCCCCTGCTTGGTCTTTGTTCTGTTTTTCCATTTTAGTCAGTTAGTCAACATTATCTTTATGTTGCTCCATTTATCTCACTGGTATAGAGTCAATTCAAGTATCATTAGCTATTTTTGTGAGGAATAGCATCATGCATTTAACATCAGCTAGGTATCTGCTCAATGCCTTCTGCTTACTTATTTTACCAAAAAGATCTGACAAAGAACTGAGCAATATCAATTAGCGCATACATGATGGCAGGGGGATTACAAAGGTATGGGTGCAATCTTTAGATCAATGATTCTCACTTTCTCAATTACAAGTGATCAAAACCAAAAACCTGATAAAAAACTCATTCTAAAATTTAATTCCTGAACAATTAATGAAAGAAAATGCACCATATTAAGGAATCATTAACCAAGAAGCTTAAAATGTTAGGTAAAAGTTGGGTTTTATTTCTCAAACTAGTTTAAATTCACAATTTAAAGTGTGTAACAACACAAAGTCACAAATATAGAATGGTACGAGAAAATTCAGCAAGCTAGTTTTGTTAAATCAAGAATAAGGATCTTATGCATGTGGAATACTTAAACATGAACAAGAAAGAAAAAGAACGTTAAAGCAACAAATAAATAGTAAAAATTTCCTACTTGCTCAAATTCAGAGACCCAACCATCTACGCCATGCTGTTGCTCAAAAGAATGAGCCCAAGCATCAGGATTAGCATGAATTTCCCTTCGTTGATTGAATTCATTAATCCATCCATCTGCCACATGAGCACCAGGTTGCAAGTTACCTTGGGACTCATTCCAGTAGCCATCAAGTTCTCGAAATATTCTAGGCATGTGTCCCTTGTCATGAGTGTTAGCTTCAATATCCAACGAGCATAGGAGGGCATTCAACTGAAAAGTAATTATTCTTTATGAGTAAATAAAAGTCAAGCAATTAATTTTAGAGAAAGGCATGATAACCACATTTTATTTTGGGACAATAGTGTCACACGTATAGGAAGATAATAAGTGCCAGAGGAGATTAGTGCCTTAGACAACATGACATCCTTTACATGTGGAAATTTCACATACTCCAAATGAAGAGTTCCTAATTCTAAGAGCAAATATTTCATCAAGGATACAAATTGTTAATCAACTTGGTATTACCAGAGGCCAGCTCAATATATGAAAATATTTAACAAACAAATAATTACTTTTTCCCTTTGAATGAGAGAAGGATGGCAGGGTAATGGTATTGTAACAATTCTTTTTTCTTTGCAATAGCTCCATAGGAAGTGGCCACTTTACAAATTAAATATTCATAAGCAGTTGATTGATTTGTGCATGTTAGGATCAACTTATTTTAAGTGATTTTATGCTGTATCAAATAAGGCGTAAGGCGTAAAAGCACTCATTTTACGAGCTCTCAAACACGCACAAATCCATCAAAGAGAAGCACTTCCAATAATGATCTTCCTCTGCTTTATTATTTCAATTCTGATGAATGTTTATTCCTATTCTTGCTAAACATCAACTCAATCCCAATTGATGCTCAAACAAGGTAGCAATCAGCAAAAGTTGCCCCTAACAAAGAGAGTAGATTTTATTGAAAGCACTTGCCAAGTAAGGAATAGGCAAGTAACCACAAAAGTAACACGAAAAGACCCACAGTCTAAGTACTGATGCATAAAATCATAAACATAATGTGATTCTTCGAGACACAAAATTCAACAAGAATAGAAAAGATTCCTAGTACAGGCATGATAAAGGCTACAATAGTCTGTTCCAATAAGCTTTTTGAGCACCTTGCCTTAGTGCCAAAGGAAGCTTACTCTAACAACATTGAACTCCAACTATCAATCAACCCTCTTTTACCTCACTAAAACAGTATAATACTTGGAGGAGAACTACATAGGTATGTATAATACAAACAAACTAGTAAAAGAGAAGTCAATGAGAAGATGGAGGCGTGCATGATTATGAACTTCCTTACTTGTGCATTAATAAATTCTTCACTTTTATCTGCAAAAAGATGCCTGGCCATTATACTGCTACGATCACGTATGCATTGTTTATCACCTTCAGACAAACCCAATAATGGAAGAGGAGCAGGATGAAAAGGAATTCCTCCACGGCTACTATCAAGAAAGGAGTGCAAAAGGTGGGATAAAACTCTCTGTGGTGTCCCTGATACTGCAAAAAGAGGAATTTCTATTTCCCATAAAGCACTATTTAGGGTAGGTATATCAAAGACCCAAAGCAAAATATTAAAGCACGTGGGTTATATGCTAAAACCTATAGCAATTCGACCAAGAAACTGCCCCTGCACACCCCAGGTTGGGGGGAAGGTGTGGACTCTAATTTAGGTAAAGCTCCAAATTGGCAACTCCAATATCATACATTCCAGTACTAAAGATGAGGAATTTTGACTACCAGAATAATGAATATTAAATATGGGTAGCTATAGCGATAAAAGTAGAGCTCAATGAAGCAATATATAAAGCATGGACACAGGACGATACTTCAAATCACATGTGGACATTTTCAGACTTTGCCCTGTGCCCGTGTCCATGCTTCCAAGCAAGAGATTAAAGAACTGGAATTACCATCCAATGGCGGTTGACGGTGAACATAGTCTACTCTATCGTTGAAGGGTTCTAGTCCAGGAATTGGGAATTGACCAACTCTACCCTGAGCCGGAGGCCCATGAGGACGCTGTATCTCATTCCATGTATCCTCGAATCCTGCCCGATCAGCTGAGCGGAAGCTATTGAAAAACCGTGAGCCCTATCATATGCAGCTCACAAACTTAAGGTCATCAAGAGCCAAAGGAAGACACAGAAAAATTAAAAATTAAAATGGCCAGAAGATCAAACCTGAGAGCTACCATCCGCAAACGGTTTATCAGATTCCAATCCCGGAAGCTCATTCAAATTTTCACGAGCTTCTGAGTAAAATTGAAGCCCAGAGTTCGTAGGAGTAGTCGTAGGAATCTCCTTCAGTCTTTCCTGTTTCAATAAGAATTCAGATACAAGTCACCAAAAACATCAGCTATCAAAACAATTACCCCATATCCATATTATGAACAAGCAATCACTTCCTCTAACAGAAAAGTTGCCAAATTGAAAAGGACAAACGATGACTTCATTGAAATTACGTGCTTGAAGAATAACGCAACTGCACCTGTGTCTTAGACGAAGTCCCTAGAAGAGCGTTGGCCAAACCCCCAAGTGGATTAGAAGAGGAAGAAGAGGATGGATCACCGCAAGAGGTTGAACCGGAAACAAGGTCACGCATCGCCATAGCTCTAGTTTTTCAAATTCTATCAGTTCAAGTTGCAGATAACGATGTGATATCACAGCGATCCTCCTGAATTCTATTCGATCCTCCGCCCGCACGAGCTCTTCAACAGTGTCCTCCCTAGCCGTCTTGGAATTGTTTCCTCATATGATTGGAACTATCATCCACATGTTATTTTTCTGTTCTGATAAATTATTATATTTATTTCACAAATAAGAACCATCTGGGCCCTAGCCGCTTCGCGACGAAATTACGTTATTGAATATGAATCGTTGAAATTTTTTAAGGATGTAAGCGTTTTTTCCCCTTTTTCGGATTGCAAGTGTTGCGATCCAAATTTTTACTTGAGAAATTGGGGATAAGTTATGATGGAATATCACTTAAGATGAAGATGAGATAAATTAGGTGATGTCAAAAGCTTTGTCAATATCCCCGTGAATAAAATTGGAAAGATGAAGATAGAATAATAAATGACAGAAGATTCATATTGGTTCGTTCTAATTATTGACCTACGTCTCATCTCCAAACACTCTAAGATTTCTACTATTACTTTCATACAATTACACACTTTGTATCTTAAGTAATCCTCTCACTAAGATTTCCCTTTTAGAAGTTGTAATCGTTACACTCACACTTAAAGTCCCTCTACCTTGACATTTTTTTAGAAAGAATGATCAAATAAGAACTCTTCTACAAAGTAGATAATGAACCACTAAAGTATAGAATATCTGAAGATTTTTACAGAGAATTGAATGAAACAGTAAATAACAATAAATTCGATTGAGCGTTGGTAGTTTTAGTCATCGCTTCGTAATGAATGCTTTGTCTTATATTGATGGTTGCAATTTATGACCATCGAGAAGCTTTAAAAAATCTATTGTGAGTATTGAATATAGTCATTAGAGCGAGAACCTTATTCGTCAGTCATAACTTATATTCTACAGAGCATTCATTATTTTTCTACCACTTTGACATTCGATTTGCTCATTGATTTGCCATAATTCTCATAGCAATGGAATAGCATAAATGTCTTTTGGTTGCTTAGAGATCTTTAATGCTTCTGACATAATCAATACTTTTTAGAATTTTGAAGCTATTCATCCACTTAATCATTTGAAACTTCATTAATATATCAGATAAACATGGTTAAGAGAAGTAAAGAGTGACGATAAAAAAGATAATATATCATAAGCAAAGAGTTAAGCTTTACGAACACGATGTTTTACTGAGGCAAGAATGGAGACTCGAGTTATCATTAACTGGCTTGAGTTGATAACTCGAGTTTACTTTACAAAACTCGAGTCTTGATGTCATTTCTTCACAAAAGATAGTTTGTTTCAATATGAATTTGAACCAAGAAGATTGTTTTATAAAGAGTAACTCAAGTCTTAAATTACTAACTTTAATTGTAAACTCGAGTCAGGTCTTCACAACTCAAGTTGTGAAGTTTTGTTCTAAAAGATGAAGACTAAGTTTATGTTACAAAAAGTGTTTTGATTAAAGCCAACTTGAATCTTTATAGACAAACTCTAATGAGTGACTCAAGTAGATAGATCATAACTCGAGTTTTGGCATTGTTAAAGACTTTTAGTTGAAAAAATAAGTTTAGAGAATAACTACTAAAACTTGAGTTCCATTTTATCAACTCGAGTCTTACAAAATGAACTTCAAGTGAGCTAGAAGCTTAAGTAAAATACACAAGTCTTGAGCATTACCATTGTAACTCGAGTTTGACGAAAGTAACTCAAGTTGTTACCTTTGATAGTTTTGTCGCTAAAAGCTTCTCACTCGAGTTTTGAATAGTTAACTTGAGTTGTCAATACTGAAAGCAATTTTGACAATGATTTTAAAAGTATTGACTCAACTTTGTAAGAGGAGCTGAATCACCAAGAGGGGGTGAAATAGGGATTCTGAAAATTTTTCGCAAATTCGGCTCTTATGGTGATTGATCGAATAAAATCAATGAGCAGGGAAGAATAGCGATGCACAACAGTTTATACTGGTTCAGCCCAACTCCTTGGCCTATGTCCAGTCCTCAGGCACCCTAAGCTTTTCACTAAATCACTTGATTACACACTCTATAACTCTAAAGCAATTCTCTCTCTAGAACTTGCTCCCCCTTACAAGTTGTAATTAATGACTCCCCAAACCTCCAAGTCCCCCGACTTGTGATAACTCACAATCAAACAAATACAATCAATAAAATTCTCTTAAAGAGCAGATAAAATAATCACTGAAGCTCTATTGTGTCAACCGACACTCTGTACAGGAAGCACACCAATAAATGAACAAATTTAATACTCTTTTGTTTTTCAGCTCAATGTTCTGATAGAGACTTGAATGCTGCTCTATTTATACTTAGAGAGACCTTAATAACCGTTGCAGACATTCATTTGACCATTGGAGAAGTCTCCTATCTGTTGGAAGCAGTTTAGTCCTTTCTCTCTCTACACTTGTGCTTGTTTCTTTGAGTTGTAGGATAGAGAGTGATTCCTAGTAATTTATATCCGTTGGAATTGTCAGTCCTTGATTAAATGAAGGTCTCTTTATCCTTTTTCCACCGTGTAATGCTTGGTAGTTGAGTTTGTAGCAAGTTTGGTAGTCTGCATTTAATACTTCTGACAAGACTTTGCTTTAGGTGTTAACAGCTCTTTTAATCTGCTTGTATCATCTGTAATTGGGCTGAAATATACTAGCAAACACATTAAACATATCTGGTAATGATGATAATTAAGAATATAAATCATTTAGATCATTGCACAAACATTACACAGATTTCACAAATTTGAATTACCAGAAGGCGTGACCAATACTCAAGTTTGTGTACTAATACTCGAGTTTGTCACTATTTACTTAAGCATATACTCGAGTTTCTGAGTCTATACTCGAGTATACTCCTTCCAGAGACGATACTCGCGATTTGAGCTTTGATGTTCCTGATGAACTGAAGCCAATACTTGAGTATTCTACCAATACTCGAGTTTTAGACTCTTGATGAATAATTGTCCAAAACATCAAAACCGAAGTTTTCATTCTTATACCGGAGTATTGAAAGCTTAGAAACCTTGATAGCTCTCTATATGGCTCAATACTCGAGTTTCAATTTCCATATTCGAGTTTTCTTCTTAGTTTTGAAACTCTGAGAATGTTTAAGTAAGTGTTAAACTGGAGTTTCCAAAACTGTGGTTTTCAAAACTGAAGTTTATAACTGTTAATCCTTTTAGAACATCTTTGCTTGGCTCAATACTTGAGTATTCTAACGATACTCGAGTTTTCATTTGAAAAACCAAAATATTTGAATTCTGGAGCCAAGTTGGAAAACCGTCTTTCTAAATTCCAAACATTAGTTTTCGAAACTGCAGTTTTCCAAACCGAAGTTTCTGTCTCTTTTGAAAATTATTGAAGAGTCATATAGAACCGAAACTCGAGTATGCATATCAATACTCGAGTTTTCCTTGATGGAAAACTTGCGAAGCTCTCTGTTAGTTCCAATACTCGAGTATTCATTTGAATACTGCGGTATTGTCCTAAGTTAAGTGCATTGAGCTTTTCTTTGAAATCTCAATACTTAAGTTTTGTTACTGAAACTTGAGTATTGCCTCTTTTAGCAAGTTTTGCTTTCTTGAGACAACTCTTCAACCTTGATTTCATAATTAATTGTTATCATCAAAACCCATAGAGAACTAACAAAATTCTTAAACCAAAACTTGAGTGTGTCTTCAACAGGCACATAAAAGCACTTTCTTATTCAAAATTTGGTTGCAATAAACACATATTAAATCGACAACTGACAATAAGTCCTTGGTGAAAATTTTTTATTAGTGAGAATGACCTAACCCCAAAAACATGTGCAAAATTTAGAAGTTACTTCTTGTATAAAAAAATTCACGTGCTTTCACAAATAAATTTTTGAATGGCCATTTTCCCTAACTTTTCCTTTAAACTTTTTATTTGAGTTTTTCTCCAAAACATTTTATTTAAGTCTTTACTTAGTAATATTTTTAAATCTACATTTTTGATTAAAAAATAACAATAATTAAATTAAATCCTGATAGTTGAATTTTCAAATTTGATCTGATATGTATATTTTATCATATCTCTTAAACATCATGCAGGAAGCACTAGTTTTATTGGTTTGTCAAATCTTTATTTGTATATTTAGAATTACCTTAGATTTCGGTCCATATCGTACCATTTTTTTTTTTAAAAAAAAAAAGATTTATGAATTTCAATCCTGGTTCAGAAAAAATTATTTCTCAATTAAAGAAAGATGTTCAAATTTTTACTATGCATAGAATTATCATCCTCATCCCCATTTGGGCTTACAACGAGAAATTAAATAAATCAAAACTACAAGGTTATTTGGTTGGATGATAATTATCATAATATAAAAAATACTAAAAATTATCATTTTTAATTATAAAATATGATTTTAAATATTTCTTCTAAAATTGGAAAATATTCTATTTTATTTTTCTCAAATTTTGAAAATATGTAAGTACATATTCATACCTTTTTACCTACATTTTATGAAACAACTTTAAGGACAGAACTTAGATCCATTTATTAGTATATTAATGAGCGTCAATGTGCAGCCCCAATTGCTGAATAATGCTCTCTGATTGTTGAACTTTATACATCAGATCAATTAGTACAACTTGCCTCTTATACACACATTTACAGGCAGAGTCATAAGTGTGATGACACGGCCCAAAATAGGCATAAAATAGCCTGGTATATAGATACATAAATATCTCCTACACTCCTTTTGAAGTTAGGAACTCTATGCACAGTTTCTTAACTTGTTGAGGGTATATTTATAATATTATAAATTTTTGGCTTAGAGATTTGAGGATAAGTTTATATTAGGTTAACTACTAAGTTGAGTTTGGGGAGAGTCCCAAAAATGACAAGAGATAAAGAGACTCTCGGGACTGGGACTCTGATTTAATTTTTTAGAAACGAATGGTTCTCCTAATGATATGAGGGTTTAAAGGTTGTAGTTTGTCGGAGAAATAGACAAACTCATGTATTTAAGTACATGTGGCGTCCTTAGGGAGCAGAAAGCCACTTAACGCCATCTAGAATGACAAACACAAGTGTTTATGGGTCCTAGACTATGTGATTTGGCTCTTTAGGATAGAGAACAAGTCTCCAAATTATATGAGGGCTCAATGGGTGCGATTAGATGAATAAAATATGTTCCTAGAGGTGTGTACATGGAACTTTTAGGATAGGTAGATATACATGTGTTGTTTAATGTAACACCCCCGAATTTCTAGAATTTAAATAACATAAAATGTCGATAGTTTTCATAAATAATAATAAAATCCAAAATAAACTACTTCGAGAAGGTGTCACCGCCGCACTTATATGGGACAAACACAAGGCTTCTTATTACAGGAAATAAGTCTAAACTTAAACAAAATGTTTAATTCGAAAAATAAAATAAAAGAAAGTAAA
Organism: Acacia confusa; assembly: GCA_037074495.1. Lineage (NCBI taxonomy): Eukaryota > Viridiplantae > Streptophyta > Magnoliopsida > Fabales > Fabaceae > Acacia > Acacia confusa. The sequence goes on from CM073506.1 coordinate 14,176,440, forward strand.
TGAAAAGAAAGTAAATAACGCAAACTTATTGTCCGTCATCCTCACTTCTCACTGCTAGCCCCAGTCTTTGAAACCTGTTCACTGAAATTCTGCTCCCCCGAAGGATCATCGCAGCCCAAGAATACACACATCAACAAATGCTGGTAATCCTAATTAAATAAGGATAAAATGAAAATAAATTAAATTAAATTAATTTTAAAATAAAATTAATTAATTACCAAATAAAATAAAATAAATGTGTCATATGTGTTTATGTATAAATTAAAAAGGTGTCATTGTTTTTAGAGTTTTCTAGTGAGAAGAGAACCATGGTAGACCCGGATATCCTGCCAGTCTACCCTGTGACCCGGAAACCTGCCAGTCACAAATCATCATCAAATTGGCCATAGATCACTTTCTTCCTAGTGTGCACACCTCTTCCCAAAGTTGCTACTAGTACCCCGGATATCCTGCCAGGCACCACTTTGGGAAGAACGGATATATCAGTTCACATCAAATAATTTTCTTTTCGAAGGCATAAAGCCTTTAAATGTGTGTTCATCACTTTAGGAGGTACCATCCTAAAGTTATCCTCCCACCATTAAATTATTTTAAATGTATCAGGATAAAATTTACTAAGTTATTTCCATGCACCCTAGTCACCTATTTTATTATACAAATACATTATATAGAGAAAGATACAAGGAAGAAAAAAAAAAGAAAATTTAAATGGATTTTGCATTTATTTCAACATATATTATATATATCAATATATGGTATCTATTCTTGTGTGGATGAATAAAACAAAAAGGGATCAGAGACGTGACAGCTCTTGCTTCTTCATATCTATATACCTATTTATGAATATTAATCAAAGCAAAAGGTTCACACCAACACCCATTCAATTTCCAGAGGTTTGCAGTAATGCATTTTGTACAGAAAGGCGATTTAAAAACAACCAAAAATAACGTGTGTGTGTGTGTGTGTCTATATATATATATATGTATGTATATGTGTATATATATATATAACCTAAAAATCAAAATCATAACAGGAAGAAAACGAAACAAACCGAAGATGCTCTGATTCAATGCATAAAGTATGACATATGTGATTCACGCAAGCCGAGGAGAATAACTGGATATATATGTGTCAATGCAAGAGGGTCAACATTTTCTATTGCCACGCTGGAGATCTCAGTAAGTATACAATCACGTAATTCAAAACATTCAAAACATGGAGGAATAGATATATCTATACGAGAAGGCAAATGATTCTTATTGTGATACATTGTTTCTCAAAACACACATTAGATTTCTATTGGGATTAGGATTACAATCAATTAATTCTAATCAATGTTCTAACGCTACTAACAATTAATTTTTATTGCTCAAGGGATTAGGATTACCTGGTCTCCGTGGTTGCTAAGCTCCTAGAAGGGAAACTCTGTCGCAAGGAATTTTCAGAGGGAGAGAGCTACTGAACGATGACTAAAGTTAGGCGGCTAAACCTAACTTATAATTAGGCTCCTAGGGTTTAGTTAATAGCTGGGCTTTGTGGGTTGGACCTTTTTGTTTTTGTTTGTTTGTTTTTTTTCTTAACTATTGCTAATCTAATAAATTATAAAATAATACAAACATTATTAAAATCTATTAAATCAAAACTAATAAAATCAAATCCATCTAAACTAACCAATCTAATCAAATCAATCTAAATTAATAAAAATTAAACTAATACTATATTATTAAACTAAAAGTAAACTAATTAAATCAATCTAAACTAATAGAATTAGATAATACTATACTATTATTATTATTATTATTATTATTATTATTATTATTATTATTATTATCATTATCATTATCATTATCATTTTTATTATTATATTTTTATTATTACTACTACTACTACCATTATTTATTATTATTATTATTATTATTATTATTATTATTAATCTAGGGTATTACATTTAAAAGGAAGAAGAGATATAGGCCATATAGATCCCACTTGTACACACAACGACACACTCTTGGCAATCCCCTAATGCAACACATATGGTGCATTATAGAAGATATAAACCTGTGTGGCACAGTCTGAGCCTTACATTAATAAAATAACTTTTTTAAAGTAGTTTTAATAAAGTAAATAATGATGAGTACTAAAGGTATTTACTTTTGTGTTGGATAACTAAGAAGTTGTCACTTAGCCTTTAGTTTTTAGTTGGCTCCATAAGAAGATGACACATGTTCCTCATCATTACAATCCCTTTTTTACTTTTGTATTGGCTCTCTTTGGGAACGACATCTAGCACAATAATCAAGGAAATCCTCCGGTCTTCAATCTGTTGATGTACCTGACTTTCCCGAACACCAAAAAGGGGAGTCAGGGAATTCATCAGGCTTCCTTTCCCTTGACATTAAAGGATGCCTAAGAAAGAGAGAGAAAGAAGAAGGATGATTTCAAAAGGCACTTGTCATTTTGAGATTTAATCTCAAGATACATGGCACTTTAAAATTAAACACTTAGACTTATGTGGAATTAAAGTCCAAGACTCCCTAGACTCCGTATACTTTGTCCAAAGTAGCTCAAAGGAAAAAAGAAAGAGTAAAGAAGGTGGACAAAAACGTAGTGTTCTTAAGCTCTTAAGCCGATTTTACCTTTGAAATTTAGTTTCTACCTCCCGAGGTTTCCTCTAATGTTGTTCCTCTTAGTTAGAGCAACATTTCTATAGTTTTAGATTATTGACCAGAGTTCTTTGGTTTCGTCTACAAGGTAGAGGTGCCACCAAAATCAAGAACTGGATATGGAGTCATGAAGAGGTATGTATAAGCTCTAATTTAAACTGAATATCTTGAGGCTTTGATAAGTTGTTGATATGTCCTAATTTTCTATCAGACTTGAATTTTAGGAAAGGAGTGTGATTTTGCTAGTTTTGATACTTACAATGAGTTTAGAATGAAAAGTTGTGCATGACAATAGTAAGAAACAAATCTTGGAAGCATCGGTAGAGAAAATATAACTTTTGGCCAAAGAACCCTTAAGTTCAGCCAGACCAATTCCCGAAGAAGGAATTTGATTTTGCTAAATTTGAGAATATAAATGGAATCTACACACAAAATTATGAGGAAATAGCCTATGTAAAGGATTTTGTCTGCATTATATAGAAAATCCTAAAGTGGCAATTTTAGTATAGAGCTACTAGATCACATTATCCGTGAGGCAGTTTGGTTGTGACAAAATTTTGAACAAGAAATCATGACCAATGACTGTGATATTTTTCAAATTGATAGAATCCATCTCAAGCTTTAATTTGATGTACAATAGGTGACATTTGGGTTAGTAGATTGTAAGATATAAGTCTTTAAAATTTGGGCAGTGAAACTAGAACAAATTCTGGATCAGTTTGGTTCCTTGAGGATTTCTAGATACTTGTGCATATAAATGGCAATAAGTGATATTTTTCCCATATAGAAAATTTAAAAAGCTTTTACATAGAACTTTGAACCACACCATTTGGAGGTTTGTAGATTAAGTTATGTGAAATTTAGGTGAAAATTCTGGCAGTATAGGCTTAGTATTCAAAAATGAGGATCGGAGTGAATTGTAAATAAGAGTGACTTCCAAGAGTAGAGTTATGTTTTAAAGGCTAATGTAGCCCTATTAGACATTCATTTGTCATGGCTCCAACAAGTCTAGCAATGGCGGAAGTAGAAAATATTTTTAGTCTTGGCAAAAAAAAACATATTGAACTATTTACTAAATAGTATCACATAACATTAAGAATATAAATAAATAATAACCGAAAATTATAAATAAAAAAATATATAAGATAATACGAAGCTTTTCAATAGGTATTTCAAATAAGGATTTTACTTTCCTCTCACAACCTAATGAATAATGAACCAAACATTGTCCTAAAATTATCACAAACACAAACATAATAATTATATGTATAATGAAATTTAATAACATTATTTAAATATAATCAAAGGAAAAAATGCCTACATAAAATTGTAGGCGATGCTCTTTTAAATTGGACAAATCTTCAAGGATAGAATCAATAGTACATGTTTCAACAATTTCTCTTTTAATATACACAACTAAATTATTTGCAAGAAAGTCATCTTCCATCTTATTTCGAAGCCTTGTCTTTACAATTTTCATTGTTGAGAATGCACATTCACTACTTGTTGATGAAACTGGTAGTGTTAAGATAGAACAAACTAGTCTATAAACCAAATAATGTGAATTTGTCTTTCCTGTCTCAGCTAATCCTTGACACAATTTAGAAATTGAAAACAAATTTTTAGCTTTGGATATTTTGGAATGTCTTTATGGAAATGCTTCAATTGACAATTCAAATTAATTCTCTCCTGCTCAAAAAAAATCAAGAGGATAATACTTCTCGACAAGAATACAAATATCATCAATATTGAAAGTTTTGTAACCATCCTTCGGATCTAACAAAGAGCTAAGTAACAGAAGTTCCATTGTTTGCTCATTAAAACTTCTATTTAACTCTTGCAATTGAAAGTCAATGGTTGAATTGAAGATATCAAAATGACAATGATGCTAAATAGTTATTTGATCATGTTTTCAACAACCATGATGTTGGTTCTCCATATGTGTTTTGATAATGATTAACTGTTGGAAATAATATGGAAAGCAATCACTTAGGCCATGAGTCAAAAATAAAGTTAAAAACAATTTTCTAACTAATTGACTTGAGCTAGTGGTATTAGACTCAAGACAATCAACCTCTATCCTCAACTCTGAAGGCTTAGTGACTCGAGCCCCCAAATACCTGACTCGAGTTTGAGACTAAACTCAAGCTAGCCTTTTCTCTAACTCGAGTCTACTTGGTCTAAAATTTAAAGATTCCAAGTCATTTGAATTCTTTGACTCGAGCCTAAGTATGTTAACTCAAGCCAAAGTCTTGACTGTTGATTTTAAAAATGTGGAATGACTTAAGTTATCACTTACTGACTCAAGCCAGAATACTAATATTGATTCTTAGATGAAAATTAGCCACGATAGACTTGAGCCTAAAATACTGACTCAAGTCTAGAGCTAACTTGAGCCATGGATTTCAGCCTCGAGTCAATTTTCTTCTATGCGATTAAATGATTAAATCTACTTGACTCGAGCCATGATTTTTGTTGCCTCAAGTCTAAGCTAAAACTCAAGCTAAGAAATCCCTTGACTCGAGTCTGTATCATAAAAGATTTTCCAAGACTCCTTCAGTGATGGATTGGCTCGATCCAAGTAACGATCTGACTCGAGCCAATACACTTTGCTTTTCGAAGTTTGAATCTGATGCACCTATATCTTCTTAAACATAATTTGTGAGTATCATATATTAATTATTATTGCATCCTAATGCTTTTAACCAGTTTTCTCTTGAGTTTCAGTTCCTTAACTTATAAATTATCACTGGGTTCAAATAAAGCAATCTAACGTGTCACGCATGAAATGCACTTACCTAAACCAGCAGACATTCTCTTTGATCATTCGAAAGTCTTACGAAGGAACGCTTCATTCTCTTTTCTCTCCAACGGCCATAAAACAGCTGGATCAAGATAACCAATAAGCATTTTATGAAGCCTAATACACCGAGAGACTTTTCATGCTTTATCTCCAACGATCTACTGGATAGTCACAATGGAATTTATTTTGAGCTTCAATGCTAATAAATGAGATCATCTATAAATAACGAAGCATTGAATTTTATCACCTACCGAAACGTTATGCAATCAAATTCTCAACTACAATGTACTATTTCATTAGTTTCGTATATTTTTCATTGTACTTCAGTGTTCATATTTATTCACTTTGTAAAAGAGATTTTATTGATTGTAAAATTACTATCGGTTAAAACCTTAAGGTTGTGGAACCTTAAGTGGGATATACATTTACAACTTGTAAGGGAGAGTAAGTGTTGTGATTGGATCATTCGAGTATAAGTGTGTACTTGTATTTATTGAGACAGTGAAAATCCCAAGCCATTTAGGGACTAGACGTATGTTGTAGAATTAGACCGAACTAGTATAATTCTGTATGTTAATTCTCTCGTCCTTTATCTCTGAGATTTTTAGAGCAAAACTTTTTATAGATCACCTATTCACTCCCCTCTAGGTGATATTCCACTTTCACATGGCCTTCAATATATTAAGCATTAAGATCTGGAACATCTATTTCATGAAGTCTGGAGAAATTAACAACACTTTCAAGCATTTTTTCCAACCACCATCTCTTAATTCTTGAATAGGTCCCTTTGTACTTTGAAACTAACTGCATAGCGTTCAAAATATCTTGAGACTTTTACTGTAATGCTTTGCAAAGAACTTCATCGATACCCATGATCTCCTTCATCAAATGTAAATTAAAGATAAACTTAAAAGAAATTATCATCTTATAAGCTGCAGTAGCATCTCTGTTGGTCGCTTTGTATCACCTAAGAGGGAGTGAATTGGGTGGGTAATACAAATTGAAAACGATCTGAACAAATAATTAAATCATGAAGGAAGAGTTAGAAAGATATCACTGAAGTGTGCACAAAGAGTTATACTATTTCAACCTTAATCTCGTGACATACGTCTAGTGCTTAGAGCGTTTATGAGATTTCCACTATCTTTCAATGATTACACAAGCTCAGAGTAATCCTCACCATGACTCACTCCCCCTTACAACTATAATCAAACAACCATACTCAAGTCCTACTACCTTAATTTTACAATTGTAACATTTCCACCTGTATGTAAATTAATGTACAAGAATATACTAATGAAATATTCGTTGAATACATGTGATTTTTTATGAAGTTTTTGATGAAATGACAATTGTTTCTTAAGATAGAATTTTCTAATATAATTGGTTAATTGAGGTAGCATATTTTATAAGTTCTTATAGTATCATGAGACAATGTGAAAGTTACAATGATAGTGACGTATTTTGGCCAAACCACATAAGAGGAGGATAAGGAATCATTTTGTTATAAACTTAGTCAATAAAGGTAATATTTGCTTGCCAAAAATAAACAAGTTCTAAAGGGCATTAAAAGACAAATTGATGGTCCCTTTGGTAAAGGCCAAATTTTGGCCAAATGAGATACAAAAGGCAGTAATTAATGAAATCTTGAAGTTTGACATATAAAGTTAACTTGATTAAGACCTTAGCCATATGTTTATATAGGAATTAAAAAAAACAAAATTCCTATCCCCTTTTCACTTAAGATTTCAGCCAAATTAGAATGAGAAGGAGACAAGAAGATTATTCATGTAAAGGGACACATGGAAAGCTAAAAAGGTTGCATGAAAAATATCCTTTGACTTTAGAATTTAATTAAGATAAATTTACATCATCAATGTGACATAAGATGACATAATGTACAAAAGTCAAAAGGCAATTAAACAGGCACAAAATCTTCCCCTAGAAGCATGAAATTTCGCCTAAGAGAAAGGATGAAGAAGAAGTCAAGCAATTTTGCACATGTTTCATTCAAAAGTCAACTACATTAATCCTAGAATGACAAGTGTCACAAAGGGGGCTTGAGTTGACTTTTGCAAGGTATACTTGGACAATCCTAATTAAGGCATTTTAATGACTAAATTCCTTCCTCCATGATCTATATAGGTCGGCCAAAATGAGACAAGGAGAGGAAGAACACAAAAATCACATATTGATATAAAAAGTCAAAGATAATTCCCTAGTTTGACAATTGTCTACATGGAAATTGAAGTTGACTTTAAGTAGGACACTTGAATAAGCATAATCAAGGATAATTAAAGTTCAAATTCCTTCCCTTACAAGCCTCAATATTTGGCCAAGATGAAGACAAGGAAGAAGTAACAAAACACAAGCACAAATGGAACAAGAAAAGAAGTAAAAAAGGCTATACTTCTTAGCCGATCAGAGGAGACTTAAACCTAAGTTAAATAGACATATAAGACAAGATAATCTTGTGCTAAAAGAGGGAGACATTTTGGCCTAAAGGGAACAACAAGGGAAAGTCAAGAAAAATATAGAAAAATTGAGAAAACATAAGTCAACCAAAGAGTAAAAGTAAGGACCAATAGGATAATGACCTCCTAAGATATTTTGGCATGGCTATTATTATTTATTTAAGGACTCATCTACCTCATTTTTATGACACAAGGTTGGCATACCCAAGAAAGAAGAGAGCAAGAGCCATTCCAAGCAAAGAAGAAGAAGGAGAAGGCATATAAGTTGAGGATCAAAGTAAGTAAGCTTGGATTATGTTAAAGTAGCCTTCTATCTTCATGAATGTCTTAACGGAGGTCTACAACTCTAATTATGATTTTTAGAAATTGAGATAAAATTTGAAAACGTTTTTGATATCATTCTGGAGACAAAAAATGACATGGAATTTCGGGATAGGTAAACAAACTTCAAAAATTATGAAAATTTCCAGATGTGTAATAGACATATAGAAATTTAATTTGATAGGTAATTCGTTGCATTTCGATGAGTATACAAATAGTTATGAATTTTGGAAAATGGGTTACAGAACTGGAATGTTTTCTGAGTGATAGTTATGTTTTTGAAAATTGGGAATAATTGGCATATGATAAAATACTGAAACCAATTTTCATAGAAACTAGGCTCATCAAGGAGTTCATAGAATTTTTGAACCACTTAAATCCGATGCCTAGAACTCTAGATATGAATTTTTAAAGTTGAACTATGAAAACTGGTAAGTTTCTATTCCCAAATTGGATAGTGCTTAGATTTTCGAAATTTAGGAATTTTTCTCAGCCATAAATCAACTTGGTGACTTTAATTTATGAAAGTAGACTTATCAAGGAATAAATAGAAATTGGAATTACTCCATTCAGAGTTATATAGACCAAGTTGCAAATTTTCCAAATACCCATGGAAATTTAAGGTCAATTTCTGATAAGTCTTAGAACAGTCACCCAAGTTGTTAATTATGAAAGAATATAGAATACGGGATAACTAACTGAAAGTGAATGAAAAGAATAAGTTTTATGGGTCGGTCTAGTAAGCTTAATCCTAATATTGCTATTAAGATTAAATTGAGTAATGACTCATTCATTATATAAATAGGAAGTGATATTTGCCCAAGTTTGAAGGACAATCAAATTTGAAAGAATCTTACAGAAGATACTTCGCGACGTCAGAAGAGACTAATGGCAATGATAAACGGTTTTAGGCAGACCTTGACACCTCTACTGATCCCAACACCTTCAGACAAAGTTAAAGACACAAGCTTGAGGTGGGTAACTCTAATCTTGATAACATGTATATATGTGTTTATGTATTAGTTGATCATGTTTGATAGATGATTTACATGTTATGTTTTTCCTAGCTGTGGATTGAGGCTGCGTGTCTTATAGGGTTGCGTGTCCTAATAAGGGTTGTGGTCCTTGGCTGTTAACTGCGGTTACGGTGTGACTTGTTTACTTGTAAATGCTTCTATGCTTAACATGTGCTAAACTGTCATTTATGCTTCATATATGTTCTTGAGATTAATTGTTATCCTGGAGTTCATTCATTTGAACTCTAGATCACATGAAAGAGACAAGTGATGGATCGAGATCAAGAGGAAAGATGCAGCTGTAAGGACTACAGCGGAAGGGACTTCTGTAATAATATAAAGAGTTAGCTATAAGGACTACAGCAGAAGGGACTTCTGTAATAAACTTTTATTCCACAATTAAGTCGTCCAAATCATTTCGATGCCTATGCGTGACAACTCTGATGAATAAAGGCCCCATAGGGAGGTCATTACACCTGGAATCTGGACTTTGTCTCTCACCAAAGGAGATATTTTTAATGTAGTAAATTAATGTGAATTTCTATGGTCCCATAAAGTATTTTAAGTCAAAAATAGACATGTTAATGATTGCATATCCTTTGGAATAACCTCAATTAGATTTTTCTAAAATTAATTATGAATTTTTAAAGTTGGAACACAAATTCTGGAATTTTCTGGTAGTTGGCTGGAAACAATGAAAATAAAAGGAGATTTTGCATAAATGATAAAATTGGTTGTATTGTATTGTTTGTAGGGTTGTTAAGTACCCAGGATACTATTCGTGCATCCGAAAAATATTTCACATATTGACAAGTCGTCAGGTAGTAACTGTATTCTCATATGCTCTGTGTTGCTTTGTATGTTTGTTTTACCATGATAGTGGACCCGTGTCTCGTGAGGGGGACATGCATTTGAGCTTTAGGGCCTAGTGGACTGGAGGTCCTTAGGTTGCTACTGAGCCTCGATGCATTCAGTCATGTTGGGTTTAAGGCCTAACATCTGTTGATTTTCCTAGTATTATGGATCTAAGATTTTTTCTTTTAGAGGTCTTGTGTTTATTAGGACTTGGTCCTTTCCAGTGGACATTTGCATATGTGGTATGCTATTTTATGTTACTGTGCATGATGATTTTACTGAATGCATGTGGTATGTATTGCCATTGTTATTTTCCTAATTATGGTTGCTTACATGCACTAGATACATATTGTATATGAGTTTAACAGTTACTTTAGAATTCAATTTTGGGTCCTAGATTATCCTAAAGATACAGGTGCTTCTACTTGAGCTGATCAGAGGTAGAAAGGTAAGGGCATAGAGCTAAGTTGTGAAGAAATAGGGGATGCCATGTGGAGATTTTGTATATATTATTTTGGATGACTGTATATTTTACTTCCTGCTTAGTATTTATTTTGGATTATTATACCCTAACCCTTTGGGATTTATTTTTGGTAGCTATGTAGTACTTATTTACTTTACCGGTATTATATTCTTATCCAAACCGATTGCATGCTCGACTACGTAATTATACTTTGATGTATCTCGTTAAGTAATAATTGGGTAAAATAAGGTGATAATAACAAAGGGATCATACTACTCACCACCCAAAAGAGTAAAGTCAGTAGGGTGTAACAACAACAATCAACTGAATGATAATAACTCTCTGACATAGTAGATATATGATCATAGAAGAATTGAATATCAAAAGATATTTCACATAAATTGATTGTAAATGAGAAATAAATTTGATAGTTTGTTGGTTAGTTTTTCTGAATTAAATGCTCTTCATATTTCTAGTTTAACTCTATTGATGAATGTTTAGAGAAGCTTCAAACTATTCGTTAGAGACTTCAAACTTTTTTGTTTGACTCAGAAGCCTTCCGTTAGACACAAGCTAGAGTTGTTGGAAGATATATGGATATGTCGCTTTCATATCACCGTTGAAAATCTTTATATGACGTGCCTTTGATCTTTGTAATTGACTTAGGAAGAATCAATTTTACTTTCACCGGAATGGGTCTCTGAGAAGGTGATCATTTGACCTGCTTTGAATAGCATTTCGTGCGGTGCTTTGTTTTTCTGCTATGTATTTAATATTCTGACACAATTATTGCTTTTTGAGGATTTGCAGGAAATCCTTTCACTAATCATCTGAAACCCACTGACAAATATGCTTAGAAGCATTAAGAACAATAATAAGTAATAGTTAGATGTTAAGAAATAATAGCTAGAGATTTTGGATTTACAAAGACTAAGAAGACAAAGTTTTAAAGGAATTGATGAACATTTACTTGAGTATAGACTTGGTCTACTCGAGTATCATAATATCTACTCAAGTAACTTTCACTATTTTACACAGGAAGTTTGTGAGTATCTCTACTAGCTAACAACATTACTCAAGAAACATAATCCCTTACTCAAGTAACGTGCTCAAGTATACCTTTTGTGTACTCGAGTAATAACCTTAAAGAAACTTTGCATTGAATTTAATCAAAATTACTCGAGTATACCATAATCTTTGCTCAAATAATGTACTCGAGTAAAACTTCTTGAGTAATCGAGTAACAACTTGAAAGGCAAAAGTTTAGTAACAAAACACATGTGATCAAGTGCAATATTTCTTTACTCGAGTATTGTGCTCGAGTAAGGCAGTTCCATACTCAAATAACTTCTAAAAAATTAGTAGACCATCATGATCAATATACGTACTCGAATTATTACTTGCTTATTTGAGTAAGCATCATGCTCAAGTAGTACTTTGGTATGCTCGAGTTACGTTTAGAAAAGACTCGTGTTTTGAAGATTAAGCTACAATACTTGAGTACCACTGAGACTTACTCGGACAACAATTCCAAATCTTCAAATCACATTGAATTAAATCCTTTTTCCTTTTTACAAGTTTATTATCATCAAAGCATAAATTCAAGAACTAACAATCTCCTCTTTGAGAGTAATTTGAGCCTTCACTATGAATATTTTCAAACACTGAACAAGATTCATTATACCCTCATTGAAGAATGCATATAGAATAGAAATGAGAACCCCATCTAGTATCACTAGTCCGCTTTAGTTTGCCTACGTGGTTAGAGCCTCTTTTTGTTTCAAGCTAACTAATAGCTTGCAAATCTTCAAATTCTATAATTATTTTCTTAAAAATATCACTTTTTGAAGTTACTCTCTTCTTCAAGAACACATCTATGCTTTTTTGTTTATCTTTACTCATCTTTTTCAATCTACAACAAATTTGGTGACACAAAATATATATTGTTGTTAGTGTTAATTGGTATCTTTTGTTACTAAACATGAATTCTTATAGTACTACTCAATCCACAAAACTAACACTTAAATGCGCATCCTACTTACCTCAAAACAAAATAATTGGAGAAAATAAAAGAAATATAATTGCACCAAAAAAAATATATTAAAAAAACATATAAATCTGATTCAATTTCAACTAAGCAAATAATCATTCAAACATCAATTTATAAGCTCTAACAACACTTTAAACTGATTGAACATAAATTCCACCTCTAAAAAACATAAATCAATCATTAAATTCAAATTTAATTGGTAAAACTATTATATTCAATCATAACATTTTCCTTATATTCAAACTATAACTCTGAATCTCTTATATATTGCAATATAAAAATTCTAACTTGATTAAAACTTTAAGATCACCTTCAATAATCCAAATAAATTATAATAGACAAAAGTTTTAGTCTCCAAAAATCTAGGATTAGGAATTTATTATAAATCCACCTAATCATCTGCGAATATCTCTCTCTCTCTCTTTCTCTCTCTCTCTTAATTTAATAGAAATAATCTGTTAGATCAAATCAACATACAATTTAATATTATCAATAGGATCCTTTTTCACTTCTCCTTATTACTTTTATTTCCCAATAAAATCACCAAAATAATTAAATTAGTGATTCAATCTTAAATGTTTATTTCACCAAGAATATGTTTAAATGGGGATTTTACCAAAAAAAATATAATAGATAAAAATCCACCTCAGCATTCGTGAATCAATTATTTTGCTATAATTTAGAGTGAGCACGGTTTATAAAGGGCTCAAAATGTAAATGTTGATTTTAGTGAATAAAAATCCACCTCAGCCTTCATGAATCGGTTTTTTTGCCTAATTGCAAGAAATAATCTATTCTTAAATGAACAAATAATTTAATATTGTAAATATGACATTTTTTAGTTACTACTATTTCTCAATCAAAACACTAAAGCTAAATATCAATTCAAATTCAAAATTATAAATTGTTTCCACACATTGTCACAAACTAATTGAGGGTTTGTCGCTTTTTATTAGATGGAGAAGCGATATATTACTTTATAGGTATATGTCATTGGAATTATGAAATTAATTTAACATAATTACGACTAATTAAATATTAGAGTGATTTTAAAAGAACAAAAATTTTAATCCCCATAAATCAAGGCTGAAAGAGTTATTATAATTCAGAGTTGTCAAGATTCTCAAGTTATTTGAAATTAAATTATTGATCTCACCTAAGAAAGTAACATGTAAAAATTTTGTTATCTTTGTAAATCAAGGAGTTAACAATTCAAAGTGAAAATGATAAATTTTTCCAGACTAATTAAGAGGTTGTCATGATTTTATGAGGGCAAAAAAAAAAAAAGAAAAGAAAAGAATAAATGGAATGAGAAACAGATAAATATGTAATCAAGTACTTAATCACAATATATGCTACAATCAGCGAAATCATTTTCTTACCTTTAATTCTTAGTATATAAATCATTGTAATATCTTCCTCCCTAGAAAATTGTGAAATGCTCATACTAATAGTGTTAGTTCTCTATGTGTTTTGACGATAACTGACAATTGTAAACTCAAGATAAAGTTTGTCTTTGGTAAGTTGAAAAACTTACTGTTAAAGGTAAACTCAAGTTTTGGATGAAAAACTTGAGTTTGGATTTGACAGAGAGTAGCTCAATTTTTATGAACTAAGACAAATTCTAGTTTATATAGACAAACTCGAGTTTGTAAAATATAGAGAGCACTCAAAGTTTTTTACATTAAGACAAACTTGAGTTTTTTTTTGGCCAAAAAACTTGAGTTTAGTTGTATTAACTCAAGTTTGCACCTAACAGAGAACCTTCAATATTTTATGAAGTATGACAAACTCCAGTTTACTTTCGCAAACTCAAGTTTATGTTTCTGAGAGGGTTTTTTCAAGGATTAGAGAACTTGACAAAGCTCGAGTTGAGTTTTCATAAACTCGGGTTTGTGTTTGACCGAGATTCTTAATGTTTATCATCCTGAGCAAACTCCATTTTGTTATGACAAACTTTAGTTTGCATTTGGCCAAGAAGTTTTTCTAAGTTTTTTTGAATTTTGAGAAAATTTGAGTTTGTCTTTATGAACTTGAGTTTGGGATTAATAGAAAGTTTTCAAAGATTTAGTTTTAAAGGAAACTCAAGTTGGATTTTCTAAAACTCGAGTTTCAGTCAAGTAAAGAGCTATGCTCTATTTCAGTGATTTAAAAGCTCTAGTTTTGAGCTTTGTGGACTTAGGGGGTGTTTGGAAGTTGATTCTAGAGAATTGATTGGGGGATTTACGAGGCAGAAATAGATTTTGGAGAATAGATTTTGAAAAATAGATTTTGGGATTTACGAGGCAAAAATGATTTTTGGAAAATAACTTTTGGAGAATAGATTTTAGAAAAAAATGATAGTGTTTGGATAATTTCAAAACTTAAGTTTTGACAAAAGTTTGCCAAACACCCCCAAAATTATCCAAAATCTATTATGCATCAAAACCTAGGTTTCAGCAAAAGTTTGCCAAACACCTCTATTTTTTCCAAAAGCTATTCTACATCAAAACCTAAGTTTTCTCATAAACTTACCAAACACCTCTATTTTTTCCAAAAGCTATTCTACATCAAAATCTAGGTTTTGAACCCCAAAACCTAGGTTTTGTCAAAAGCTACTTTTTTTCTATTTCCAAAACCTAGGTTTTGTCAAAAACTATTTTTTTAGCTTTTTTTCTCTCTCCTTTGCCATCATCTATATTTTTTCAATATCAGTCAGCATCCTTAAGATATTTTGTAGTCCATTTCAGTACTTTAAAATATTTTTGTAAGAATAATTACCCTGAAATATTTTTGTCATATCGTAATTTTTTTTCAAGATCAAGAAATATTTTTTCAGTATCTTTAAGTATTTTTTTTGTACTCGTTGTTATCATAAATTTTTTTTCAAGATTGTCAGTACCCTAAAATATTTTTTCAAGATTCTAAAATAAATTTTTAAGATCATAAGAAGTATTTTTTCAGTATCAATTAGTATTAAGTATCTTTTTAGTACCCCTCAGTACCCTGAAATATTTTTTCAAGATCAATCATTACCCTGAAATATCTTTTTAATACCGTAGAATAAATTTTTAAGATCATGAAATATTTCAAGGTACTGACTTGTACTGAAAAAATATTACATGATCTTGAAAATTTATTTTACGATATTGAAAAAATATTTTAGGGTAATGACTGATCTTGAAAAAATATTTAGGGTACTGAAAGATACTAAAAAAACATTTTAAAGATACTGACTAGTACTGAAAAAATACTGATGATGATAGAGGAGAGAGAAAAAGCTTAAAGAAATAGCTTTTGACAAAACCTAGGTTTTGGGGTTCAAAACCTAGATTTTGATGTAGAATAGATTCTGAAAAAAATAAGGATGTTTGGTAAGTTTATGATAAAACCTAGGTTTTGATGCATAATAACTTTTTAAAAAAAGAGGGGTGTTTGGCAGACTTAGTACAAAATCTAGATTTTGTCTCCAAAACCTAGGTTTTGATGTTTGCCAAACAACCCCTTAAACTTATTTTCTCATCATAAGTCCAAAACTTAAGTTAGTCACTAATCAACTCGAGTTTGCTCATACATTCATATTGTGCTTCAATGCTTAAATCACAACTTCTTCTCTAGAAGAACTAAACTCGAGACAGGGTTTGAAAACTCGAGTTTAGTTTGTAACATCCCAAATTTTGGGATTTGAAATTTGGATATTTTAGGGGAATTAATGATGTGATTTGATTTAAAAGAGATATGAGCTAAATTATTTGTTTAATTTTGGGAAAAGAATAATTAAAATAATGAATAATTGGGCCTAAAATTTTGGAAGATTAGGTCGCAAAATTTTCCTAGAATAATTACTAACTTAATTATTGAAAAATTTAAATAAATAAATAAATAAAAACACCTATTTTATTCCTATTCATTCATTAAACACCCAATTAGTAATCTCACACTTGGCTCAACAACAATTAAATAAAACCCAACCTATTGCCATTTCCCTTCATGCTAAACCCGTGGCCCAAACTAATGTCATAATACCCCCAGCCCAAGTCATTTTTTTATACATCCATCAAGTCATTTCCTTCAGCCCACAAACAGTAAAACAAGCTCATCACGTAAGAGACCACCAGCTGAAGCCCAAAATCACAATCCATTAAGAACCCAACGTCAGCCCATTTCAGTCCAATAGTTTCTGCATGAAATAATCATTCCAATCCAATTATTTTGCAGCAAACACGTGAAAAACAAAAACAATACCCAACTCATCATCACTTATCAGTCAAAGAGAAGAAACAGAACACGCAATTACGCAGAAGATAATCCCATGCTTCCTTGTCACGCAAGAACGCTGAAACTGGTCCAGTAGCAGCGAAAAATCAGAACCTACCATGCCTCTTCATTGTTCTCGATCCCATCGCCTTTAACCTCTGGTCCTTGCCTACTGATCAACCTCTTCTCCCTCCAATACATATATCTTTGTTCCATTATCCTCCACCACTCTTTCCGTGAAGCAGAGAACAAAACAGATGGATAAGAGAGAGTGAGTCAAGCATAGATCATCTGCCCTGTTTTATTGTGTCGGAACAGAGGAGCAAAGCCAGCGCCATTGTAAGTCTCTTACCATCAGTTAGCTGCCATCGTTTTCCCATTTGCTCTGCTGCCGTCGTGCTATTATTGATGTGGGGGGCTGACACACACACACACACACATATAAAATCTAACGTTGAAAGTGAAGCAAGAACTAGGTTTTAAATATTGCCGAAGGTTGCTAAATATATATATAAGTATAGTGCTGTCGGGGAGAGAAGGAAGAGATGCTAAAAATGGAGGAGTGAGAGAAGAAGAGTGAGAGATAGAGTTAAGCATAGATCATCTGCCCTGTTTTATTGTGTCGGAACAGAGGAGCAAAGCCAGCGCCATTGTAAGTCTCTTACCATCAGTTAGCTGCCATCGTTTTCCCATTTGCTCTGCTGCCGTCGTGCTATTATTGATGTGGGGGGCTGACACACACACACACACACATATAAAATCTAACGTTGAAAGTGAAGCAAGAACTAGGTTTTAAATATTGCCGAAGGTTGCTAAATATATATATAAGTATAGTGCTGTCGGGGAGAGAAGGAAGAGATGCTAAAAATGGATATTGATAATGAGAAATCAAAAGCATGCATGATCACGACGTGTGTAAGTATTTTCTTAGATGTTTATATACACTTGATTCATGAGAGACCTTCAATGATTAAGCAAAGAGAGATCTGCAACAATAAAGCTGATAACGTCTTCTTTTGGGGCCTTACTGTCATCATTTTTTTTTTTCTTTCTTTGTCTTACGTGTGTGTATGCATGTGTGTGTTTGCTTCACAAAGAGAGTTCAAAGAAGTATAAAAGAAGGAAAAATATCAAGTTGTTTTGCTGTCATCAGCATCTAATCACGTTGCTGCCATCGGGTTCATTGCTTTTCTCTTGCTGCATGTGTGTGGGTTTGAATATATATATATATATATATATATATATATATATATAACCTATATAGGTGTATAAAGAAATTTTAATGATTTACTTGTCTTATGCCGAAGTCAGAGAATGAAAAGGGGTAGCGTTTTGCAGTTTGAGTGTGTGAGCACTTAATATATAAGTGTGGATGTACCAGACTAAATGAAGAAGGGAGCCGTAAGTATCCTTGGAGATGTTTGGTTAATGTTTGATTTGTTGTGAGCACAAGATCATTAATGGCTTCATCGGAGATCAGGTCTTTTGATGAGATTGTAGTGTGTCGGAAGGCGTTTTCTTTTATGTATTCATACTTGAAGGAAATGGGTTCAGCTTGATTTTAGACATTCACTATTAAAATGCCTCATTATGAAGCCCAAGAGGAAAGATGCTTTTCTAATCATCATTTGGATAGATGTGTCTAGCTAAGATGGAATTGAAATCCATAAATTTGTTTTTTTTTCTTGTTAGCTACACACAAGTATGTCTGTACGTGTAGGTGCTATCGTTCTCCTTTTGCTCTTGTTTTGGTGGGTGAGTCTAATCTAATATAGATATAGATATAAATAAGTTACATAAATTTCATTGAGGATAAAAGAAGGACGTATTACATTTGTCTTTTATACCAGGAATAAGCTACTGTGTGTATGTCTCTATTACATAAATATATATAGTTATAGTATACTTGATGCCAGTGTGAATAAAACCTATGGATATGAAGAAAACAAGTTTAAAAGCTTATCTTAAGTGTGTGTGTATCTCATGCATAAACTCACTGAATATACTTGTATAAATAATTATAGTAAATAATAATAATTGAAGAATTGTTCATGTGATGTTTGTTATTGGGGAATTCAAAAGTAATAAAATAAATGAATGACAATACTGATAATATTTTGCCATTATTATTAGAATAAGGAAATAAATAACAATGAAAATAAATAATAAAGGGATTATTATTAAAATTGGTATATTTTTAATTTTATGAAATTATAAGTTATAATTTTGAAAATGTGGAATTTTTAAGGGTTATTAACTATTAATGAATTGATTTTTGATAGATTGAATTGTGAAGTGTGATAAACTCGATTTAGGAATAGTGTGGTAATTAGCTTTGGCGAGAGGTAACCACTTTCTACTTATTATGCATGTTGATATGTTGTTTGTGAATATTTTGTTAAATAATTATGAATGGTTTTATTAGAAATTGCTTTGTAGAACCTTATGATTTGAAATATTGAAATATATTGTAAATTGAGATATTATGACATGGTTATGAGAATTATTGGAAAAATTCTTATTGAGTTAATTATTATGATAATTATGGAAAGGGATGGATTGGGAAGAGATGGAGTTGTTATTAATTCAACGGAGGTTGTTTCACAGTCTTCTGAAACAAAATTACAAACTCCAGTTTGGATAAACCAACTCGAGTTTGTGTCACTCGATTTGAAAATCAAATTGCTCGAATTTGTGAAATCTTCGTATTTGATCTTAATACTTTTTATCATCACTCATTACTATTCCTAACTATGTTTGATCAGTTTGTTAGTGAGTTTCATATGGTTTAAAGAATATTAAATGAAAATTTAATCAAAAAGCAAAAAGCAATGTCAAAACATTTATTGCAAGTCTAGAAAGTTGCATTCTTTTGACAATTATTCTACACACATTGCAAAGGGATTAATGTTTTCTTTCCCCATCAAGAAGTTGCTCTTCCAACAAATTTATTTCAAGAGAAGTCAACCATAAACTTCTGTGCAGCTGATCTAACTGAAAGTTAGAAAGAGAAGAAGACCAAAATGTTTCCAACAGCTATTCCAATGTCTCTAACGGTTAGATTGAAGAATCAAACAGTCATTAAATGCTCTCTTCATATAAAAGGAGTTGCATTCAAGTCTTCTCAACAACACACAACAACCAAGATATAGAAAATGAAAATCATTCAAGTTTCATTTATTGAAATAATTTATTGTAAGAATCTCAAGTTGTGGGACTTGGAGATTGAGAATATCAGTATACAACTTGTAAGGGGGAGTGTATCCCAATAAGAAGATAATTTCGAGTATAGAGTGTGTAACTGATTCTAAGTGTTGGTGAAAAACCTAGAGAGTCCAGGGACAGGATATAGGTTAAGGAGTTAGACTGAACCTGTATAAATCTTGTTGTGTCTTACTTCTTCTTCTCTACTCTATTCTGCTATGTTTTTGTGTTCAAGTTTTAGAGCACTTTGAAAAGAATTTTTAAATTCCCAATTCACCCCCTCTTGGTGATTAGCTCTGCTTTCAAATGGATGGGTATTTGATGTTGTTCTGCTTGACTCTAAAGTCTAACAATGATCAATCATATGGCCCTACAAAATAGGCATCACTTTTGTGGATTTTATTATAAAAATAATGCCAATTCATGGAAGCTTCATAAGGATGCTCCTATGCCACAGGTATGTACATTCCTTACGGTGTGTTCCTATGTAGATCAATGCTTAATAGATCATCTATAGATTAAACTAAGAAAATAAATTTATTTAAATCTTTATATAAAACTAAAATATCACTCTTCTCTATTTACATATAATGAGAGACAAACACAAATAGATCTCCAAAGGATCTACTAAAATGAGCAAAGACAGTCGTAACTCATGTCCTATTAACTTCTTGTTTGCAATTTTTAATGGCGTGGAGGTGATGAAGGAAGCAAAGGAAAATTCGTACTACATCCAATCTTAAATATAAGAGATAGGTATAATAAAAAAGTAGTTACAATGCACATAAGCAAAAAGGGTATTATAGGCAAAACCGACATATGCTTGTTATAAATAACTAACTTAACATCCACAAACTAGTTATCTAGTTCTTACATTAAATATTATTGGGAGTAATAGATATTATTGAGATATCTTGTTTCTATATTGGTTAGCAAAATTTTACCTATTTGCTTTAAGCTTTGACCAAAAGGTTGGTTGCAATTCAATCAGTCCATTACTTCTTCAGAAAATACATCTCATCCCTAAGCTTTAGATTCTCTTCAAAGACTAGTCCAGATAATAAGCTCTGAAGTTGCTGAAGTGACTTGTCATAAGGTGGATCAACAATGTAGAACATCTACGTAGCAGTAAGACATGGAATGAATCTAACTGACCATAACGTTAATTTCAAAAGAATTTTGTTGTTATTACCTTGAGGGTATTGTGAATTCGATCTAATGCCATGCTACCAAAGTTTGTGAGCATGCCCAGGATAAATTTCGGCAACAAAATAATGGCAAATATTAGATGGCTTTACTCACATGCATTGCATGCCAATAATTTACTTGCATTCAAGCCTGAAGAGAGAGTTGCATAGCTCTCCATTCCAAAGCATCACTTCAGTTATAAGCTATTGCACAGGTAAAGCTAGTGATCTTTTTTTCTTTTGCATGAAGTAATCTTTTAATCTTCAAAGGTTGCTTTTATTTACCAAAGGAACTTCTTTTTTTTCCCCCCTAACTGTACTTTTTCCATTGAATAGCTCTCCCTACTGTGGTGAATGAAAGAAGCCCTTTTTGTTATCTAAGGTTCAAAACACTTGTAAAGCCAACCAGTAGATATTAAATAATGTGCAAAATAAAAGTCCTCAATTCGTGAAAATTTTAGTGTTAGTCAATTAGATATACGAAAGCAAGACATAAGTATGTAACATCAAAATCCCAAATGAAAGGTTCAAAATTTGACAAGGATTCACACATAATGGAGAATCATTATTTCACATACCTTATAAACTGTCATTTCCTCACAAAGGTGATTCTCCACTAAAGCCACAGATCTCTCATCCTCCTCATCACCTCCTAGAAGCTCTTGGGAACCACCACCACTGCATCCATTCTTACTTATGTCAGCCATTTTGTCCACAAGGGTGAATACTTGGTCAAAGTTAGCCCTAGAAGTTTCTAGAATGACCCCCTAAGAACAATAAAGAAGGCAAAAAAAACTTATTTCCCTCTTCACTTTTAAACCTAGGTTTCTATAACCTCTAATTAGACAATTCACATCTATAATAAAGAATCCATCAAAATGGCAAACAAGTAAAGAGAATTCTACTATATTCAGCCTCTCCCCTCTTTTCCTCCATGTTGACAAACTTAATGATGATGAAAAAGGAAATAAGAGAAGTCAAAGGCTTGTTGGGTATCCCAAGGAAAAACTTAGCCAACAAGTAAAGAGACTTCTACTCTATTCGGCATCTCCCCTCTTTTTCTCCATGTTGATCAACTTAATGATGATGAGAAAGGAAATAAGAGAAGTCAAAGGCTTGTTGGGCCTCCCAAGTAAAAACTTGGGCAACAAGTAACGATAACTTGGCCAACAAGTAAAGAGGCTTCTACTCTATTCGGCATCTCCCCTCTTTTTCTCCATGTTGACGAACTTAATGAGGATGAGAAAGGAAATTGGAAAAGTCAATGACTTGTTACGAATCCCAAGGAACAATTTGGTCAGCAAGTAAAGATAACTTGGCTACCAAAAAAGAGACTTCTACTATATTCGGTCTCTCCCCTCTTTTTCTTCATGTTGGCTGACTTAATGATGATGAGAGAGGAAATAAGAGAATTCAAATGCTTGTTAGGCATCCCAAGGAAAAACTTAGGCAACAGGTAAAGATAACTTGGTTAGGAAGTAAAATGATTTCTCCTATGTTGGATATGATTAGTTTTGATGATGTCTTATATAGAAGCCATTAGTAAGAGCAAAAAACTTGTATACTATATTTATCTCCTACATTGACTAATTACTATATTTGATGTAGATTAGTTCAAATTGAATTGTGGAGAATGATCAAGAAAAGAGAAGAAAGAAAGCGTTCAATTATGGGGAATAATCAAGAAGGAAATAAGAGATTACAGAAAGAAGATTTGCAAAGAAGCAAGAAGTTATCAAAGGATTTTGGGGATAATCAAGAAGAAGAGAAGAGATTGAAGAAGGAAGAACTTGATGAATGGAATATCATTATTCAAGTTCTTAGATTGATACCAGAAGTCTTCATGATCAAATGAAAGTTGGAATGACTCAATTTGAAGTTAAAACAAGTAAATATAAGGTTTTGGATGAGCAAACTCGAGTCTCGAGGTTTCAACTCAAGTTTACTTCCTTACTGTAGTGATTTGCTTCTCAGATACGAGAAAACTCGAGTTAAGGACACAAAAATCGAGTTTGGGAATCAAAACTCAAGTATGTCACTAACTAACTCAAGTTAGTAGTGTTTTAGCACCTCTAGCGTTTTTGAACTAGTTAAACTCAAGTTAGCCACTCAAAACTTAAGTTTGTTGTGCTTTCAACTCTTCTGTTCACCTCTATTTCACGTTTAGCATGTACGAGCTCTGGTAATTTGATGATATCTCCTAAACCAAAGATCGGATTGGGGTGAAATCAATTTTGTATGAAATTAGACTTCTAGTGCGTCAGTATGACAAAGTTTCAAGCCTAAAGGAGTTCAAATGAAGGAGCTATAAATTGTAGAAGTTGGAACTAAAATTCACGCCACATAGTAGACCAAGCTTTAATGTTTTGAGTGTATCTCACAAACTACAAATCTAATTGAGCTGAAATCAATGGCATATGAAACTAGACACATATACCTTTCCAAGAAAAAAATCAAGACCATGGAAAACAAAGATCAAATGAGAGAGATATGATCTCTGGAAGTTGACAGTCAATTTAGGATGTTGCAAAAATGCTAGTCAAAGAACAACCTTCATTCATCAGATTATAACTGTTAGAACACAGTGGGTTTGGAGCTGATTCCTCTTTCATTAGAGTCTTACCTCGAGCTTGGACATGTAAACTTGAGTTTGAGATTGGCCAAGAGTTTTCTAAGTTTTCATACTTTTCAGAAAACTCGAGTTTATCTTTGTAAACTTGAGTTTGGGTGTTTTTCTCACTTTGAGGAAACTCGAGTTTGATTTAACAAACTCTAGTTTTCCCTTGATAGAGAGTTTTCAAAGATTTTCAGTTTTAAAGAAAACTTGAGTTGAGTTTTGTTAACTCAAGTTTATGTCAAACAAAGAGCTATGCTCGATTTTTGTGATTTGAAAACTCTAGTTAAGTTTTTGAAAACTCCAGTTTGAGCTTTTATGAACTTAAACTCTTTTTCAGTATGACTAGTGTCAAACTCAAGTTTGTCACTTAATAACTCGAGTTTGCTCCTATTTCAAGATATTCTTCAAAGCTCAATCGTGATTTTTATCTGAGAAAGAACTAAACTTGAGTTTGTGTTTCTAAACTCTTGTTTAAGTCATGTCTGTTTTGAAATCATCTTATCCGAATTTTTGAAATCTTCATGAATGATCTATACGCTTCATATCATTTGTTACTACTATTCCTAACTATTTTTAATCAATTTGCTAGTGATTTTCAGATGATCAAACGTGCATTAAAATAAGGTTTAAGAATAAAGTAATAAGTGATGTCAGAATATTAAATGCACCGCAACGGCTAGTTCCAATTGATCTCCAACGCATACTATTCACAACGGTCATATTCTCAATAGTCAAATGATCTTCATCAATAGGTAGAGTCATCTTCAAGACAGAGAAAGACGATGACAAGAGATTGAACTGTTAAGATGCCAATATTCTGAATGCAACATTTATCTCATACATACTCTATTCTCAATGCTTATATAGTTCATCATGGAGAGTGAAGTGATTTGTATTGCACTTAAGTATTATTCATTCACTTCTGAGAGAGAAGATTCATTATAATCATTTTATCTAGAGTGACTCAAATTGGGTGATCTTGAGTAGGAATTAATTGTATTCTTGCAGTGTGTAAGGGGGAATATCTCAGTGAGAGATTTGGCTTCATAAGTGTCTGAGTGAACTTGTGGGATTGTAAAGGTTTCTCTTATGCCTGGATTAAACAAGAGGATAATAGATTGAAAATCTCAAGTGGAGCTTGGGGATTGGACGTAGGTTAAGGATTGGGCCGAACCAATATAAATCACAGTTTGCATATTCTCTTCCCTGAACTCTTATATTTCCAGCATATATGTTTATTTGAATATCTGATTGTTGATTTAGAAAACACAAAAAGATTTTTTAAGTTCTAAGATTTTAGTCTTTCACCCAATACACCCCCCTCTTGGGTTCAGTTGAGCCTTACATACTATATTCGGCCTCTCTCTTCTTTTCTCCATGTTGAATAACTTAATGATGATGAGAAAGGAAATAAGCCAATTCAAGGGTTTGTTGGGCAACACAAGGAACAACTTTGCCTACAAGTAACAATAACTTGGCCAACAAGTAAACAAACTTCTACTATATTTGACCTCTCTCTTATTTTTCTTTGTGTTGACCGACTTAATGATAATGATAAACGAAATAAGAGAAGTCAAAGGCTTGTTGAGTCTCCCAAGGAAAAACTTGAGCAAGAAGTAAAGATAACTTAGCCAACAAGTAAAGAGACTTCTACTATATTCAGCATCTCCTCTCTTTTTCTTCATGTTGATTGACTTAACAATGATGAGAAAGGAAATAGGACTAAATAAAGGCTTTTTGGGCAACCTTAGGAAAAACATGGCAAACAAGTAAATAGACTTATACTATATTCGGCCTTTCCCTTCTTTTTCTACATGTTGACTGACTTAATGATGATGAGAAAGGAAATAAGAGAAGTCAAAGGCTTGTTGGGCATCCCAAGGAAAAACTTAGCCAACAAGTAAAGATAACTTGACCAACAAGTAAAGATACTTCTATTATATTCAGCATCTCCCCTCCTTTTCTCTATGTTGACTGACTTAATGATGATGAGAAAGGAAATAAGAGAAGTCAAAGGCTTCTTGAGCCTCCCAAGTAAAAACTTGGGCCACAAGTAATGATAACTTGGCCAATAAGTAAAGAGACTTCTATTATATTCGGCATCTCCCTTCTTTTTCTCCTTGTTGACAGACTTAATGATGATGAGAAAGGAAATTGGAAAAGTCAAGGACTTGTTACAAATCCCAAGGAACAGCTTGGCCAACGAGTAAAGATAACTTAACTAATAAATAAAGAAACTTCTACCATATTTGGCCTCTCCCCTCTTTTTCTCCATGTTGGCTAACTTAATGATTATGAGAGAGGAAATATGACAAGACAAAGGCTTTTTGAGCAACCCTAGGAAAAACATGACAAACAAGTAAAGAGACTTTTACTATATTCAGTATTTCCCCTCTTTTTCTCCATGTTGACGGACTTAATGATGATGAGAAAGGAAATTGCAAAAGTCAATGACTTGTTACGAATCCTAAGGAACAACTTGGCCAACAAGTAAAGATAACTAAGCTAACAAATAAAGACACTTCTACTATATTCTGCCTCTCCCCTCTTTTTATTCATGTCGGCCGACTTAATGATGATGAGAGAGAAAATATGACAAGACAAAGGCTTTTTGGGCAACCCTAGGAAAAACATGGAAAACAAGTAACGAGACTTCTACTATATTCGGCATCCCCCTCTTTTTCTCCATGTTGACTAACTTAGTGATGATGAGAAAGGAAATAAGAGAAGTAAAAGGCTTGTTGGGCCTCCTAAGTAAAAAGTTAGGCAACAAGTAACGATAACTTAGCCAATAAGTAAAGAGACTTCTACTATATTCGGCATCTCCCTTCTTTTTCTCGATGTTGACGGACTTAATGATGATGAGAAAGGAAATTGGAAAAGTCAACGACTTGTTATGAATCCCAAGGAACAACTTGGCTAACAAATAAAGAAACTTCTACTATATTCGCCCTCTCCCCTCTTTTTCTTCATGTCGGCCGACTTAATGATAATGAGAAACGAAATAAGAGAAGTCAAAGGCTTGTTGGCATCCCAAGGAAAAACTTAGGCAACAAGTTAAGAGAACTTGACCAACAAGTAAAGAGACTCCTTTGTCCCGGGATGGGATTTGCATCAAAATCCACATACCCTCATTATTTTTCATGAGGATTCCAGAAGGCCTTAAATTGTTGCGAGATTCATGAGTTTGGGCCCTGGACGGCCACGTACCTGATTTGTGTTCACTTGACTCAAAAGAATGTAAGTTTGGTTAACGTCTCGGATATGTGTGAAAACCCATATACCCTCCTTATTTTTCATGAGGATTCCAATATGCCTAAAAATTGTTGTGAAATTCATTCGTTCGGGCCCTATACAGCCACTTACGCGATTTTTGCTAACTTGAGCTCAACTAATGAATGTTTGGTCTAAAAGGTGGAATATCACCTAAGAATTGGGTGATTTAAAATTTTTTTTAATCCTCTGAACCACACAAGGACAAACAGGGAGAAACATAGAAGAAGAGATAAATAATAGACAGAAGAAATTTATATTGGTTCGGTCCAAATCCTTGACCTACGTCCAGTACCCAGATTCTCTGTGATTTTACTATCTCAAAAATTGATTACACACTCTGTAACTCTTAAGTAATTCTCTCACTAGAACTTACACTCCCCTACAAGTTGTACTCAACTAATCCCAATCTCAAAGGTTTTAGAACCTTGAGATTAATACAAGACTAATAAATTTAAGACTCTTTAAAAGAACAGATGTCTAATCACTGAAGTATTTTAATATCCAAAGATGTTGCTTTTGAAACAATTAATGTTAAATTCACAAATTGAGTACACAAATTTTCGGTAGCTGAAGAACTCAATGCTTCTGGCTTTTATAGTTGTTGACATTAATGACCATTGAGAAGCTTGAGAATTATCCGTTGATACTGATGAAGATGACCATTAAGATTAATTAAAATTAATCATTACTCACACGTCCTCTTTCTTCAATCATTGTTGTTATTCCTTTTTACATTCCATATTCCATTTGTCCGTCGAGATTCAGTATTATAAGTAGAAAGGAAATGGTTGCAAGGTTTTATGTTACTCAGATAGTTGGTTGCCTAATTCTGGTACTTCTCTTTGCTTTGCATTTAATGCTTTGATACAATATTGCTTTATTGCAATTTGGTGTTAATTCATATCAAAATCATCTGAAACTCATTAACACATTGATTAAACAATGTTAGGAATAGTAATGAGTTATATTGTGAAGTATTAAGATCATAATCAATGATTTAGATATTACGAACACGAAACTTTTCATTTTCCATAACAATGACTCAAGTCATATATCATTGACTTGAGTTACATGACTCATTTTCAATAACACGGAACTTTATAAGTGATTCTTAATGGTTCTGGAAAGTATTGGCTAAATATTAACTTATTCAGAAAGTTACAAATCACGATTCGTGATCTTTGTTCACAAGAACTCAAGTTTTGAACTCAAGTTTTCTCTACAGAACTTGAGTTCCTGTGTTTGCTTTTCGAATGACTCAGTTCCTTAAGGTAAGAACTCGAGTTCTTTACCAAGAACTCTGTTAGTTCCCTACGTGTTTTGATGATAACTAACAATTGTAAACTAAGGAATTGCTCTTTACTATTAAAGTTCAAATAAAGGTAGAAGTTTGCTAACATTGATTTTGATCCTCATTATGTTGTGAAAATGGAAGAAATCACCAAGAGGGGTGAATTGGGGATTTCAAAAAATTCTTTTCAAAGATGTCTGAATTTTTCAAAACTTGACAAACAGAGAATGAAAGAGTAAGAGAAGAAAAGCTGGACACAAAGAATTTATACTGGTTCAGTCTTAACCTTGACCTACGTCCAGTCCCCAGATATCTTCTAGGTATTTCCAGTAACTCAACAAGCGTTAATTACAACAATGTAAACCACATGCAATCCTAATCACCTAGGACTTGCTCCCCCTTACACTTTGTAATAAAACAACCCAACTCACAGGTTTCACGACCTTGAGTTCTTACAAAAACAAGTAATCAGAAATGATTTTCAAAATCACACTCTCTTAAAGAGCAAATAAGTATAAACACTGAAGTTCAAAAATTATTTTGCATAACACAGCTAAAAATCAAGAATGTAATTAGTTGTAATTCAGTTGTGTGTCTTTTACTCTGAGTCTTCATAGCTATTTATAGCCTAACTAGAGGAACTAGCCGTTGCATTTTCTTCTCTAACGTTTAGCTACAAATTTGGAAAATGACAGTTGCATATTTTCCTCTGTTCTTTCAATTCTCAGTTGGAATCCTAGAATTCATTTATGCAGATGGTCTTCCAGATATTCTGTCATTCCATAACCCTTATTTGACCATTGGAGAGTGATTCAATTGATCCATAACGGTTTGTGCTGAACCATTGGGGTAAAGGAGAAAGATTAGTCCTGTTCTTGGTTCTTCATTAATTGCCTTTGACCCAGATTTGATTTTACCTTGATCTTTGCTTAAATCATCTGTAACTTACTAGAAAAAATCATTAAACAATGTTGGAATCAATAGCAGCATATGATATGACATTTTAAGATTAACACATGAAGATTTCTCAAATTGCTGAAATTTGGTTTTTCAAGAACGTCGACACAGACTCGAGTTTGTAGTCCCAGACTCGAGTTTTGGGTTCATCCAGAGAGCAAAGTCGCGTCATGGGTTTTGAACATACTTGGGAAATCTATCTAAACTCGAGTTGATAAGTGACTGACTCAAGTTTGGAATTTTGATGAGAAAATTGAGTTTAAGTTCAAACCTTCAAAACTGGAGTCTTTAAGACAAACTGGAGTTTTCCAAATTAGAAATATTGAGTAGCTCTCTGTATGGCCCAGACTCGAGTTTTGAAACTCAAAACTCGAGTTTCAGTGTAAACTGAAACTTTGAAATTTCTTTGTCAAATGTAAACTGGAGTTTCACATTCAAGACTGGAGTTTAGAAAACAAGTTGTAACTTGAGTGCTTTCTGTTTGAACTAAACTCGAGTCTGTAGAGTCAAACTCGAGTCTTAGTATGAGCTGAAACTTTGAAAGCTTTCTATTTGATATAGACTTGGAGTTTGTGAAAGCGAGACTGGAGTTTACAAGACTTGTGATTACACTGAAGTTTCTGAATTCTTTCTGTTTGGCCTAAACTCAAGTTTTAAGACCGAGACTCGAGTTTGTCTTGTTGTGAAACCTTTGAGTGCTCTTTGTATCTTGCAAACTCGAGTTTGCTTGAGCAAACTAGAGTTTGGCTTCCTTTTTAAAATATGAGCTATTCTCTGTCTAGTCCAAACTCGAGTTTTGCTACCAAAACTCGAGTTTGCCTTTGATAGTAAGCTTTACAATTTACCAAAGACAAACTTCATATTGAGTTTACAATTGTCAGTTATCATCAAAATACATAGAGGACTAACATGTTGGTCAAACTCGAGCCTAACTCTGTTAAACTTGAGTTCATACTTAACATACAGATGAGTAAGTGTTTTTAATTTGAGCAAACTCGAGCCTCTCTTGATAAACTTGAGCCTACTCATAACAGAGAGTAAGTGTCAAGTTTTTATTTGATTTAAGCTCGAGCCTATTACTTTAAACTCGAGTCTACAAGTTATAGAGAGCAAAACAGGTTTTGTCGCCCTCAGTTGAACTCGAGTCTAATATAATAAACTCGAGCTTATGCCTTATAGAGAGCATATCGACACTTTGAAACTCAAGCATATTTTATCTAACTCAAGCCTGTGTTACAGAGAGCTCCTTCTTTATTACTCATGTTAGCAAACTCGAGCCTAATAAGAAGAACTCGAGTTTGGTCCTCACAGATAACATTCAAACATATTTCAAAAATATGGACTCAAACATGGTTATGTAGACTCAAGCCTATCCTTGATTTGAAACGTGCCTGAATGAAGCAAACTCGAGCCTGGCACTTGTAGACTTGAGTTTGGCTCAGACAGAGAGCTGTTGAAAGTCTACATCACGATTAAACTCGAGCCTACAAGATTTTAACTCGAGTTTATCGGAACTCTATTTCACCAGCGAGATTCTATGTCTATCCTATTTGGATTTATAGGTTGATTCACTCACATATTAAGCTGCGAATCATCATAGATACACTTGATCGATATGCTCATATGTTTCAGATGAATTTAGGAAGGATCAAGGTGAAATTAGAACTGGATCAAATGCATTAAATGAAGAACCAAGAACAAGCCTAAAACTTCTCCTACTTCCCAAATGTTCAGCTCAGACCATTATAGGTCAATTAAATCATTCTCCAATGGTCAAACATGGATCATAGAATAATAGAAACTTTGGAAGATCATCTGCAACAACTACATCCAGGATTCAAACTGAGAATTGAAAGAATGGAGAAAAATGTGCAATGGACATATTCCAGAATTAAAGCTAAACATTGAAGAATAAAAGAGAAGAAAATGCAATGGCTAGTTTCTATGATCAAGCTATAAATACCTAGGAAGACTCACTGCAAGAAATACACCGAACTATTACTGATTACATTTTCAACTTGAGTCTTTGTTGTGCAATTTTATTTGAACTTCAGTGTTTTATCAATATGTGCTCTTTTGAGAGTATTGTTTTGAAAATCATTTTGATTACTTGTTTGTGGAAACTCAAGGTTGTAGAACCTGTGAATTGGGTCTTTTGATTATAAAGTGTAAGGGGGAGCAAGTTCTAGGTGAATAGGTTTGCTTGAGAGCTACATTGTTGTAATTGGAAGATATTGATAGTTGAAAAACCCAGAAGATATATGGGGACTGGATATAGGTCAAGGTTTGGACCGAACCAGTATAAATCTTTTGTGTTTATGCTTTTCCTTCCTTGCTTTCTACTACTTTGTGTTCAGTTGAAAAACTCAAGTACCTTTTGAAAAGATTTTTAAAATCCCCAATTCACCCCCCTCTTGGTGATTTCTTCCATCTTCAAACTCTAGTTCTCAAGTTACACAGAGATTGAGTTCTTAAAGAACTTGAGTTTTCAAAGAAGAACTTGAGTTGGGAACTTGAGATTGAGTAGAATCATTTTCAAGATTAATTTCTAAATCAATTTCTGGGTTTTCTTTATCCTCATAAGACTTTTGAAACGAATGATTCTGAAAAATTGAATCATCCTCATCACTTGAATTTTCAGAAATCGATTCACAAAATACAACATATATAGATTCTTGTACAACTTGAGTTCGGTTGTTGAAGACTCTATTTGCTTTACTTCTATTTGAGTATCCCAAGAATATACCTTTATCGGATTTGGGATCGAATTTTCCCAAATTATCCTTACCATTGTTGTGGATGAAATACTTGCAGCCAAATATGTGTAGGTGAGCTAAATTTGGTTTTCTTCCTTTGTAGAGTTCGTATGAAGTCTTATTAAGTTTCCTCCGAAAATATGCTTTGTTAGACACATAACATGATGTGCTCATTGCATCAACCCAAAAGACTTGTGAGGTTTTATTTTCATTCAGCATTGCCCGTGCCATTTCAGTTAAGACTCGATTCTTTCTTTCAACCACACCATTTTGCTGTGGTGTTCTTGGTGCCGAGAAGTTGTGATCAATTCCATAAATATTACAGTATTCAAAAATGCTCAACATAGAACTCGAGTTTTGAACTCAAGTTTTCTCTACAGAACTTGAGTTCTTGTGTTTACTTTTTGAATGACTTAGTTCCTTATGAAAATGGAAGAAATCACCAAGAGGGGGGGTGAATTGGGGATTTTAAAAAAAACCTTTGAATTCTTTTTCAAAGCCTTTTGAAAGTAAATGTTAAGAAGGTAAGAGAAGAAAAGCTTGACACACGAAATTTATACTGGTTCGGTCTTAACCTTGACCTACATCCAGTCCCCAGATATCTTCTGGGTGTTTCCACTAGTTTCAACAAATTTTCAACTACAACAATGTAGACCAGACACAATCCTAATCACCTAGGACTTGCTCCCCCTTACACTTTGTAATTGAACAACCCAACTCACAGGTTCCACAACCTTGAGTTCTCACAAACAAATGCTTTCAAAAATTTACAAACTCTCAAAAGAGTGGATAAGGATAAACACTGAAGAACAGGTTGAAAATAACAATACAGACTCAAATTTCAAAGTATAATCAAGATAGCTTCGTTGTGTGTGTTTTGCTTTGAGTTTTCACAACCTTTTTTAGACTGAATGGGTGAGCTAGCCGTTGCAATTCTTTCTCTAATGTTCAGCTGCAATTCTGGAAAACTGACAGTAGCATATTTTGCTCTGTTCTTGAATTCTTAGCTGGAATCTTGGAATTTAGTTGTTGCAGAAGGTCTTCCAGATTTTTAGTCATTCCTTTAACTCAATTTGACCGTTTGAGATGATTCTTATGAGTTACAACGGTCTGAGCTGAACATCTGGGATAAGGGAGAAGGATCAGCCCTGTTCTAAGTTCATCATTTAATGCATTTATCCTGGATCTTGATCTCACCTTGATCTTGGCTAAACCTTATCTGAAAAACACTCAAAAATTCATCAAGGACATTAGAAACAATAATATCATATGAGGAAATAATTTCATGAAGACCCATTAAGATTTCGCAGATCAACATCATTTGATTTTTCAAAATCCCCGATGCAAACTCGAGTTTGTTCTTCCAGACTCGAGTTTGGGGTTCATCCAGAAAGCATGTCTGTTGATTAGTGGTCTAAACTTACAGTCTGTAAAAGCTAACTCGAGTTTATCGGGCTCTGGACTTGGGATGGAATTTTGGTCCGGAAGCTAAACTAGAGTCAATTAGTAACTAACTCGAGTTTGGGTCTATGTTTGAAGAACAAGCCTAAGTTTGTGATTTTCCAGACTGGAGTTTTGGGTCATAGACTCGAGTTTGTAGTGTAGGCAAAATGGATGATCTTTCTGTATGATCCAGACTCGAGTTTGGGAAGCAAACTCGAGTTTCAGTGACTACTGAAATATTTGAGGTTTATCTGAGTCAAGTGCAAACTGGAGTTTGGAAGGCCAGACTAGAGTTTGGGAGTCTGTTGAGTTTTTTGGGTTCCTTTCTGTTTGGTCTAAACTCGAGTTAGGGAATCTAGACTCGAGTTTGGCTTGCTTGGGATTCTGAGTGCTCTCTGTATCTTCCAGACTTCAGGTTTGATTTGCAAACTGGAGTTTAGCTTGATGTGAAAATTTTGGATTCCTTTCTGCGTCTGTCCAGACTCGAGTTTGTCTATGCAGACTCGAGTTTTGGCCTTTATGTAAAATTGAATACCTTTTTGTCAAGTCTCAAACTCGAGTTTATATACCTAAACTCGAGTTTGCCTTTGACAGTGAGATTTTCATTTTGCCAAAAACAAACTTCATATCAAGTTTACAATTGCTGGTTATCATCAAAACACATTGAGAACTAACACCTTACGGTAAGAACTCGAGTTCTTTACCAAGAACTCTAGTTCTCAAGTTTCACAGAGATTGAGTTCTTAAAGAACTTGAGTTTTCAAAGAAGAACTTGAGTTGGGAACTCTAGTTCTTTGTCAAGAACTCTAGTTCTTTAGACTTCAAATGAAACACAGATACATCAGAAATGAAGAACTGGAGTTTTGAATAAGGAACTAGAGTTATGAACTCGAGTTCTTTATTAAGAACTCTAGTTCTTTGAACTTTGTCTGAAACACAAATATGTCATTAACGAGGAACTTGAGTTTTAAATGAAGAACTCAAGTTTTGGTCTCAAGTTTGTAACTAATGAACTTTAGTTCTCAAAGTCCTTTTGAATTTTTGAAAGATTTGAACAATGCATAAGTCACGAACTCGAGTTCTCTTCCCAAGAACTCGAGTTCTCAACCTTCTGATCGAGAACTATCTGTTAAGTCTTTCCAAAACTTGAGTTTTAAGATATGAAATCAAGTTTGTATTAAATCAATAGTTTACAAGTGTTTAGTTATCATCAAAACTCAAACTGAGAACTAACAGTTTTGACCCAATAAATGACTTGAGTCATTAAGTGACTAACTTAAGTCACTTTTGACCATTGGAAAAAGCTGAGTTTGAAATTTATTTTGGTGACTAAAGTCACAATAGACCAACTCAAGTCAAGATACTTTGAGAATTTTTTTTCAATGTTAAATAAGAACTACAACTCGAGTCATCTAAGGTTGACTCAAGTCACTATGACTCAAGACTCTTTCTGGTTTATTTCAAACAACAATGACTCAAGTTATACAAGGTTGACTCGAGTCGTCTTATCACAAAAGATGACAGTTATTGAACAAGACAATTTTTAATCATGATAGGTTCTTGGTCTTGAATCAATAACAATCTTTTGAATTTACAATTGTCAATTATCATCAAAACCATAGAGAACTAACATGGTCAACGTCTCATATTTGCGTGAAAACCCTACATTCCTACCTTGTTTTCCATGTGCATTCCAAAATCACGTATGTGATTTGTGCTAACTTGAGCTTAAAGAAATGTAAGTTTGGTCATTATCTTGGATTTGAGTGAAAACCCTCACACCGTCCTTATTTTTCTTGAGGATTCCATAAGGCATAATAGTTTTGCGAGATTCATCTGTTTGGGGCCTAGATGGCCACATACGTGATTTGTGCTAACTTGAGCTCAAAAGAATAAAAGTATGGTCAACATCTCGTATTTTGGTGAAAACCCACATACCCTCCTTATGTTTTATGAGGATTTCATAACGCCTAAAATTGTTGTGAGATTCATTCGTTTAGTCCCTATTCGGCCACATACACGATTTGTGCTCAGTTGAGCTCAAAAGAATGAAAGTTTCGTCAACATCTCAGATTTGCGTGAAAACCCATATACCCTTCTTATTTTTCATGAGGATTCCATAAGCCCTTAGATTGTTGCAATATTCATCCATTTGGGCCCTGACTGCCACGTACGCGATTTGTGCTTACTTGAGGTTAAAAGAATGAAAGTTTGGTCAACATCTCGGATTTTAGTGAAAGCCCTCATACCCTTCGTATTTTTCTTGAGGATTCCACAAGGCATAAAAGTTTTGTAAGATTCATCAGTTTAGGGCCTAGATGGCCACATAACGATTTTTGCTAACTTGGGCTTAAGAAAATGAATGTTTGGTCAATGTTTCGGATTTGCGTGAAAACCCACATACCCTCCTTATTTTTCATGAGGATTCTAGAAAGCTGTCCAATTGTTGCGAGATTCATCCATTTGGCCCATGTATGCAAATTGTGCTCACTTGAGCTCAAAAGAATATAAGTTTGGTTAACGTCTCGGAATTGTGTGAAAACCCACATTCCTACCTTATTTTCCATGAGGATTCTAGAAGGACTAAAGGTGTTGTGAGATTCATCCATTTGGGCCCTTATATAGCCACCTTATTTTCCAAGAGTTTCCTTGTGTTGCCCAACAAGCCTTTGACTTCTCTTATTTCCTATCTCATCATCATTAAGTTGATTAACATGGAGAAAAAGAGGGGAGAAGCTAAATATAGTAGAAGTCTCTTTACTTGTTGGCCAAGTTGTTCCTTGTGTTGCCCAAAAAGCCTTTGACTTCTCTTATTTCCTTTCTTATCATCGTGAAGTTGGCCAAAATGAACAAAATGAGGGGAAAGGCCGAATATAGTAGAAGTCTCTTTACTTGTTTCCCAAGTTTTTCATTGGGTTGAACAACAAGCCTTTGACTTCTCTTATTTCCTTTCTCATCATCATTAAGTCAGTCAACATGAAGAAAAAGAGGGGAGAGGCCGAATATCATAGAAGTCTCTTTACTTATTGGCCAACTTATCTTTACTTATTGCCCTAGTTTTTCCTTAAGATACCTAACAAGCCTTTGACTTCTCGTATTTCCTCTCTCATCATCATTAAGTAGGCCAAAATGAAGAAAAAGATGTGTTTAAATTGCAACTATTTGCTAAAATCATGTGTTTGTTGCTACAAAATTTGATCCAGAAAAATAATTATTATAATACGCACTTACATGTGTTAGATATGATTAGTTTGGATTATGTCAAATATCGATGTCAAATATTAAGAGCAAAAAAGTTTACATAATATATTTATCTTCTACAGTGACTAACTACTATATTTAATGTAGATTAGAAGATATCAAGTTGAATTATGGAGAATGATCAAAAAGAAAATTAAGAAAGAAGTTTTTGAGTTGAATTGATCAAGAGGAAGAAAAAGAAAGAGATTGAAGACATTAGTCAAGAAAGCAAGAAGTTATCATAATATTTTTGGAGAATAATCAAGAAGAAGAAAAGGGATTAAAGAAAGAAGAACTTACAAAATATAATGGGAATATCAATATTCAAGCTCTTAGATTTGATATTGGAAGTCTTTAAGATCAAATGGAAGTTGGAATGATTTAATTCAAAATTAAGTTGAGTTATTTTAAGCTTCACCATGAATAGTGATCATTTAGCTACAATAAAATCGCTCTTAGGCATCATTCAAGTGATTTTCAATGATAACGCTATGAACTCGAGTGATACCTAAATTCACTCAAGTGAATTCATTATTACAGCTACTCCTATTCAACTCTATTCTTCATTAAGCATGAATAAGGCTCAGTAATTTGGTCATATCTCTCAAACCAAAAAATCAATGAATGAGCCTTTGTAATTTGGTCATATCTCTCAAACCACAAATTCGATTGAGTTGAAACTTGTTTCATATGAAACTAGACTCATAATGAGACACACAACACCAAGATCAAGTTCAAAGGAGTTTAAATGAAAGATAGATGATATTTGGAAGTTGACACTTGAATTTCTCAAGTCATTTCATAACAGGTTCAATAATTTTGATGTATCTCACAAAATAAACATTCAATTGAAGTAAAACTTGTTACATATGAAACTAGACTCAAACTCCATTTCAAAAACATCAAGATCATGATCAAAGAACAAGAACTGGAAGATATATTATTAGTTCTCGGATTACAGGTTTTGATCAGAACAAACACTTGCAATGAAATATAGACTTGATGATTCAAGTCACTGGAGTGTGTATTAAATAGCACTCAAGTGTCAACAGTTATTGAAACCAAAACTTGAATCAGAAAGCCAGTTTTAAAGTGTCTAATATAAACACATACAAGTGTTACTTTCAACACTCAAGTATTGGCTTCAAAATCCCAGCAAAAGTGCCTGAAACTCACTTCGATTATGGAAGTAATGAGTTAGACACTTAAGTGTTACTCTTAACACTTAAATGTTGAGTACCTTGTGGATAGCTCGAGTAGCTAAGGTTAGAGCCTAAGATATAATTGGAGATGGTGACTTCCTATGTTAGTTGTTTAGTTCATGGTATGTGTGAAAGATTAAATTTTGAACTTACCAATGTTCCTGCTATTGTTGTGAAATTTTGAAATTGAATTTTTTGAACTAAATTCTCAAATGAAATGTTTTTATTCACGAATTGAAAACAATTTGAAATGGTTGTTTTGAACTATGTTGTCTCATAGATAGGGTCTTGAGAGAATCTAGATTTGAAATTGAGTTGCGAACAATGTTTTGTAGTAGGAGTAGTACAAAACTGGAAGAGGCCAAAAACTGTGGTAAGCATACTCAGTTTGTTGGATCTTGCTAGAAGTTTGAAAATGTTTTTGAAATCGCTAGCCATTGTTGAAATTTTTTTCGAGGGGATTAGTTTTGGAGAAGCTGATACCCGCACCAGTAGTGTATGCACCCAATTTGAGTAGTTTCTGAAGATGGAAGAAATCACCAAGAGGGGGTGAATTGGGGATTTAAAATTTCTTTTGGACTCCTTTTAAAAACCGTGAGAAGTAAATGATGAGAGAGTAAAAGTAGAAAAGCTGGACACAGAGAATTTATACTGGTTCGGTCTCAACCTTGACCTACGTCCAGTCCCCAGATATCTACTGGGTATTTTCACTAGTTCAACAAGCTTAAACTACAACAATGTAAACTACAAGCAATCCTATCCATCAATGACTTGCTCCCCCTTACACTATGTAATTAAGCTTCCCAACTCACAGGTTTCCACAACCTTGAGCTTTCACAAATACAAATGATTTCAAAGAATCAAAACTCTCAAAAAGAGTAGATAAAAATAAATACTGAAGACAAGTTGAAAATAACAATACAGACTCAAATTTCAAAGTATAATCAAGATAGCTTCGTTGTGTGTCTTTTGCTTTGAGTCTTCACAGCCTTTTATAGACTAAATGGATGAGCTAGCCGTTGCAATTCTTTCTCTAACGTTCAGCTGCAATTCTGGAAAAATGGCAGTTGCATATTTTGCTCTGTTCTTTGAATTCTTAGCTGGAATTTTGGAATTTAGTTGTTGCAGAAGGTCTTCCAGATTTTCAGTCATTCTATGATCGTAATTTGACGGTTTAGAGTGATCCTGAAGTGTTGCAACAGTCTGAAGTGAGCATCTGGGATAAGGGAGAAAGATCAGCCCTGTTCTTGGTTCTTCATTTAATGCACTTATCCTGGATCTTGATCTCACCTTGATCTTAGCTAAACTTATATGAAAAATACTCAAAACTTCATCAAAGACATTAGAAGCAATAATACCATATGATAGAATAATTTTAGATTGACCCATTAAGATTTCGCAGATCAACATCATTTGATTTTTCAAAATCCCCGATGCAAACTCGAGTTTGTTCTTCCAGACTCGAGTTAGAACAAACTCAAGTTTGGAGTTCATCCAGAAAGCATGTCGGTTGGTCAGTGGTCTAAACTTGCAGTCTGTAAAAGCTAACTCAAGTTTGGCTTTTACAGAGAGAACTGTCGGGCTCTGGACTTGGGATGGAACTTTGGGCATGAAGCTAAACTCGAGTCAATTAGTGACTAACTCGAGTTTGGGTCTATGTTTGAAGAACAGGCCTAAGTTCGTAATCTTCCAGACTGGAGTTTTGGGTCATAGACTCGAGTTAGTAGTGTAGCCAAATGGATGATCTTTCTGTATGATCCAGACTCGAGTTTGGGGAGCAAACTCGAGTTTTAGTGACTACCGAAACATTTGAGGTTTATCTGGGTCAAATGCAAACTGGAGTTTGGAAGACCAGACTAGAGTTTAGGAGTCTATTGAGTTTTCTGGGTTCCTTTCTATTTGGTCTAAACTCGAGTTTGATAATCCAGACTCGAGTTTGGCTTGCTTGGGATTCTGAGTGCTCTCTGTATCTTCCAGACTTCAGGTTTGATTTGTAAACTAGAGTTTAGCTTGATGTGAAAATTTTGGATTCCTTTCTGTGTCTGCCCAGACTCGAGTTTGTCTATGCAGACTCGAGTTTAGCTTTTATGTAGAATTGAACATCTTTCTGTCAAGTCTCAAACTCGAGTTTATATATCTAAACTCGAGTTTGCCTTTGACAGTGAGATTTTCATATTGCCAAAAACAAACTTCATATCAAGTTTACAATTGCTAGTTATCATCAAAACACATTGAGAACTAACAGTTTCGCCTTGTAAGGGCACTTGACTTGCCTTGTCTGGATGGCACCCAAGCAAACATTTGGAGCAAGCCTCCGTGGATGATGGTCCTTTATCCCGGGAATGAGATTCTTGTGGGTGACCTGTTATTGTATGTGCCAGTGCGGACACTAGGTCTTAGGAAGGGACGGAGACTCTCCCATATTAGCCGACAGGTGTGTTGCTACTTTGGTGGAGTATGAAAGGATTGGGATTTGCCACTGTACTGAAATGTTGAAGTGGTGGCGAGAGCTTCTTAATGTTGAATTTGTGAAATGAATAATCTCGCTCATTAATATGTGCCAGTAGTAAGCGATTTATAATAATAGATCGGCAGTGAATTGTTTTTGAAACTTGAGTTGGTAGCGATTATAGTTTATTGAAAGCGTGAAAATATTGTTTTGTGCAACTAAGAAATATATTGCTTCCACAGAAATTTTTAATGTTGGAAAATTTGAAGGTAAATATGAGGCAACATAGGGGAGTGAAAAGCAGTAGCATGATTGTCATGGCTAATATACGTAAGCGGTGCAGTTGGTAATGTGTTGATACATGAACAGAAACTAATAAAATGGTTTAGAAATTTGAATTTTGTAAGTCAGATAAGACCTGTCAACTACAATGCTAAGCAAGAGGAAAATAGATTGGGAGCTTGAATTGAAGAAGCTCAGACATGAGATGAATGAGAAGAGGCTTGAAGCGGTGAGGTCTGATAAGCAGGTTTGCATAGGGCCGTGTCCCTAGGTTGTAAGACCTATAATGCTTAGCACTGTGTGAAATGTTAAATGGTTGGATGATTTTAGACTAGTATTTCTAGGGAATGCGGGAGGACTAACAAATGTTCAGATTGTACTAGGTGGTAATTGAGATACCTATGGCATAAAGGTGATTTCCTGAGCAGTAAGGCTAAGATATCTAATGACATGGTAGGATGGTAAGAAAATGAACCCAAATATATCGGACTATAAAGTCTATGTAGCCAAGTACTCAGAAAATAGACCAGTAGATCCTATATGGGTAAATGCTACACCTGGATACATAAGCAACAAGCATGATATATGATTGTATGGCGTGCAAGTTAGGCATGCAAAGGAAAGGGATAGCCTGAGTTTCTAGAGTAATTCCCTTAAGTTGAAACGTCCAAATTTCGAGGATGAAATTTATTTAACGGGGGGAGAAATGTAACATCCCGAATTCTAAACCCTAAGAATAGAAAATAAGCCTAAAGTAAGTAAACGACTAAGCTCGATTCGTGAAGAGTCCCAAGAATGTCGAGGGTTAGGAAGCCTCTCTGGGACTAAGTAACTTAGCTATACGGCTTAGTGTACCTAGTATGTTCAAACTGTGGAATTAAAAGTACTAATGGCAAAGGGCACCAAGGACCTATACGGTGTAAATTTAGTTGAAGAAGATGCAGCCTAACTATGTCCAAAGGTATATGACAATTAGTTGAATGAAAATATGTTTGTAGAAGTGAGTATACAACATTTTCCAGGCAGTCAAGTATGCCCTACGTTTTTGGGAGACATTGGTATTCGTTAAGAAAACCTGAGTAAAACTCGG
The DNA here is from genome assembly GCA_037074495.1 of Acacia confusa. Taxonomy (NCBI): domain Eukaryota; kingdom Viridiplantae; phylum Streptophyta; class Magnoliopsida; order Fabales; family Fabaceae; genus Acacia; species Acacia confusa. The sequence goes on from CM073506.1 coordinate 14,218,315, forward strand.
GAAGGATCTCGAGCAAGCATTGATAAAGTAACTTTAATAAAGTAAGGTCATAATGACTAATGATGACATACTTTTGTGTTGGATCAATAGAATTGTGACACATGTCCCTTCACGATTATAAAAGTCAAAGGTAATGATGCTAGTGGGACATATGGCGTTTCGGGGTCAGTAGTTAGATTTTCAGTAGCACGAGGTATGAGGTAATTATGATATACTAAAAAATGGATTTCTTGCTCCCCAAGGCAATATATTTTGGCCCCTCATGGTTAAGAAGAAGGGACAAATGATCGGGCCTTACACAAGTCCAGCAAAGTGGCACAAGTTATGAGGAAAGGTATAATCGACAAAAAGTAGCTGAGTGAGACTGGTTAGGGGTTTCTGGAGTCAAGCCTAGGCCTAGATGCAAGGAGAGGGCGAAATGTTTTGGGCCCAAAAGAAAAGGTACAAGGTCACATCACTTGGAGAGAAAGTACGAGGTCATATCAAGTAATAATGAAGAGAGAAGAAATAAAACAATCAAAGATTAATCTGGACCACACAATTTGAACCTGATATGACAATTGAATAACAAGTAATTATGACCTTCCAAGAGTATTAATGGCACAATCTTGGGCATATTTGGTGGGACCCATTGGCTTAGAAGAAGAGCAAGGTAAAATGACCATTTTACCCATGAAGTGTTATCTTAATTACCGGACGAAAACTTTCATCTAGTAATTCCAAAAACCACCATCAAGGGAACTTTGGGAATACGATTTTTGGGCTGAAAATGGCGCCACCCACCTTCCAAGAACCCTATAGAAATCTTGAGAAACAAGTTAACAAATTATATTTTAATCCGAAACATCCTTCTGACCAATAGATAATAACCGAAATTGGATAAAAGCCTTAATCCTTGGAGTCTATATAAGGGCACTTCCTCCCCTCTTTTTCACCACCAAGGGCGAGCTAAAGGATAAGAAGGAGGGTGTTCAGCTGCAACTCTTGATTCAAGAAGTGAAGAAAGTTATATGTAGCCGAAATCTCAAGGTAAGTCCCTAACCATCAACCTAAAAATTCTTGCTTCTTCCCTATGATGTTTTTCATGAAGTTGCAGTAGGATTTTCATATTTTTGAGGTTCTTATTGAGCCCAAGAAAAATTTTTGTGTGGGGACAAGTGTAACATCCCGAATTCTGGACCCTAAGAATTGAAAATAAACCTCAAGTAGGCGGACGACAGCTCGAGAAGAGTCTCAAGAATGTCGAGGGTTAGGAAGCCTCTCTGGGACTAAGTAACTTGGCTATACGACTGAGCGGACCTAGTATGTTTAAGTTATGGAATTGAAGTGCTAATGGAAAAGGGCACTGAGGACCTATATGATGTAAATGCGGTTGGGAAAGATGCCACCTAACTATGTTCTAAGGTATAGGACAAATAGTTGAGTGGGAATATGTCAGTGTAAGTGGGTATATAGCATTTTCAGGGCAGTCAAGTATGCCTTGCATTTTTGTGAGAGCATAAGTATTCGTGAAGAAAACTTGAGTAAAACTCGGGCAGGATCTCGAGAAGGCACCGATAAAGTAACTTTAATAAAGTAAGGTCATAATGACTAATGATGACATGCTTTTGTGTTGACCAAATAGAATGGTGATACATGTCCCTTCTTGATTACAAAAGTCAAAGGTAATGATGCTAATGAGACACATGGCGTTCTGGGATTGGATATTTGAATTTTTGGCACCACAAAGTACGAGATAATTATGAGACATTAAAATATACATTTCTTGTTCCCCAAGAATCAAGAAAAACATGCAGCTACATTAGGGGATAGGAAAAGCTGATTTAAACACATATAAAAACCCAACTACAAGGTCAAAAGCTTGGGGAAATGTTTGCTAGGATCCAGCTGAACCCAAGAGGGGGGTGAATTGGGTGAAGATAAAAACTTGTAAACTTTTCGAAATCTTTTTGCAATCGGGTAAAATCAATTTGTATGATTGTAAAGAATTTAAAAGTTGTAAACAATCATTCAAACATACATGCTGGAAATAAAAGAGATTAAGGAAAGAGAATTGCAAACTCAGATTTATACTGGTTCGGTCCAACCTCAGGCACCCTGAGCTTTTCACTATTCTCCTTGTTTAACCAGGCACAAAAGACAAGCCTTTACACTCTCCTTGTTTAATCAGGCACAAGAGACAAGCCTTTACACTCTCCTTATTTAATCAGGCACAAGAGACAAGCCTTTACACCCCACAAGTTTGACCAGGCACTTGTGTAGCCTTTGCAATCTCTCACAGAGACTCCCCTTTACTTCCAGTAAGTTTACAATCAATTTCCCAACTCAAGGTCACCCAATCTTGAGTACCTCTCATGGAAAATATGATTTACAATAGTTCTTCTCTCATAGAAGTGATTATGATAAACACTTAAGCACATAAGAAATCATTTCACACTCTAAATGATAATCTAAGAAGGTATGAAAACAGAGTGTGTGGGCAGTTCTGAATTTCGGCATTATAACATTGTAAGCTCACTCTACCACCTTCTTGCATTTTGAATCCAGCTCTATTTATAGACGAAGGTCTTCTAACCGTTGGAGAATAGAGCCGTTGTGTTCAGAACCGTTGAGAGCTCATCAAATGGAAAACTAGCCGTTATTTCACTTTTTGGGACATGACAGGTCAGCATCTTGAATTCCATGAAATCCCTCGTTTGATCATTTGAAATGTGTCCACAAATGATGTAAATGATGATGATAAATTTTATGAATCATTTGGGAAAACCCCTGGTTGATCTGGATCAAATTCGTGATTTTCGACATTTTGAGTTTTTTGATGCTTCGCTACAAACTCGAGTATTGACTTCGATACTACGGTATTGAGCTAGTTTCGATACTTCAGATTAGCCTCTATATTTCCTATACTTGAATTTTGCTTCACATACTTGAGTATTGAGGATCCATTAATGTTCATAGCTTTCTGTCTGAGCTATACTCGAGTATTCATTCAGAAACTCGAGTATTCAACTTGTTCTGGCCCTTGGTTGCTTTCTGACTTGATATAGCTTTTAAAATAGCAAACCAATCATCCCCATAAAAAGCTCTTGGAGTCTTCATTCCACAGAAATAAGAATTAGATCTTAATTTGTTGGAATTCATCCGTTATGATTCAATGAAAGAAGATTGTTCCTTGACCAGCGTTTTGCATCGTTCTTGAACAGTCAGTCAACTTTCGAAGGCTGTATCTCTCTGGTCTCAACTTTATTTTTTTTTTTTTGAATCAAATATTGATGGAAAGCCTTATGTGTCTTCTTTCCAATGCCACCAATTTCAGCCCATTCCGATTTGTAGATTATGAGTTATACTCAAAACACTGAAGCTTGCTCTGAAGTATGGTGTGAACATTTGATCCAACTTTGGAAATTCAAAGCTCTTTGATCTGATCTTCTTTAGACTTGAAACTTTGTCAAGATGACGCATTAGATGTCTAGTTTCAGCCAAATTTGATTTCACCTCAATCCGATGTCTGGTTCAGGAGATATCATCGAATTACCAGACCTCGCCCATTCTGATCGTAGAACAGAGGTGAACAGAGTTGCTGAAGGAGCTGGAAACTCGAGTATTGAAAAGGAAACTCGAGTTTTGTGGGGTCTAGATGCGCGAGAGAAGCTAAAAACACCCGATACTTGAATATTTAAGTTTCATACTCAAGTATTGACTCCTATACTTGAGTTTTGACTTTCATAGCCCAAACGGTGGTTTCCAAAACTGTAATTTTCAAAACCTTAGTTTTCTCTGTCCAGAAGCAAATTTTTCAATAAGCTTGCATACTCGAGTTTTGACCTAGAAACTCGAGTATTGACTTCCAGAGCTTGATTTTTGCAGTTTTTGACTCTGAATTGACTCAACCAACCTCCTTTTGATTGTGGATACTTCTATAATCAATCTAAGATCTTGAATATCAATTTTTCTCATTCTTTTTAACAAGATCTTCCCTTTCTTCAATCTTCTCTACTTGTCATTCTCCACAACTCTTTTCTTTCTTTCTTCTCTTCTCTTTTCTTGAATATCTTCCATATTCATATTTGAGCTAATATTGACATTCTCATACTATCCATCAACTTTTTCATCATCTCATCTTAATTATCCCCAAAACTGAACACTCCCATCCATTCTTTAATACTTCTTTATTAATCTTCTTCTTGATCATTTTTCATAGATGAGCTTCACATCTTTGTTGAGAGTGTATTTTTAGAATATTAAAAAAAATTTATGAGCAATTTGGTCAATATGAGTTAAATAATTTATCTTCCCTCCCCTTAAACCAAACACACTAAGTGCTAGACGGGTGGGTTTTTTCTTTTTTCTTATTGGGTGAGCACAAAAGGAGCCAATTTCTTGTGGGTTGTGACTTCTTGCTTGCTCAGCCTAGCGAAAAAGATCACTAAAATCGATCAAATAAAATAAGGTTAAGATGCAGATTAGTCAACAAAGTATTCCCGAGGAGCACTAGGCACCAAAATGTTTTAAAGATAGCAAAAACACCAACGAACAATTGGAAAGGTGCAAAAACACCACTGAAGAAGTTAATTTTGATAAAAGTAGCACAATCCCCATTTTGGTCAATGCAAAAGTTTTAAATCTTCATTAGTATTTTTGGACCTCTTCAATTGTTTATGGGTTTAATGTTTTTGTTTTTTAGGCGGAAACATTTTATCTGTCTCACTCACATAAAAGTGAGTGGATCCCGTTATTATTTTATCTCTTATCTCTTGATAGTGGGACTCACTCACTTTTATATGAGTGAGGCAGATAAAATATTGCGAAAATCCTCCCTAGGGCCCAATTAAGCAAAAAAATTTCAAAAAAGACCCCAACAACTTTTACATGTTAGAAAAGGCTTTCTAGTATTATTTCAAAAGCGTTAACAACAATATAGTACCACATTAACAACAAAATCAGTATCTGTTAACAACAATTCCGTTAACAACAAAATCAGTATCCGTTAACAACAAAATCAGTACCCGTTAATAACTATATTTTTCTGAAATAATATCATAAAATGTCCTAGAGCCTTTTTGACATGTGAAAATTATTGAACCCTTTTTTTTAAAATCTTTTTACTTAATTACGTTGTGAGGAGGATTTTCCCTAAAATATTTCGGGAGAAACATTAAATTCATTGTTTTTAGAGCCGGCACTCTAACGTATCTCGACCAATCTACATCTTTAACTTAAGAAAATATACAAATGTTTGGTTAAAGAACAAAATATCTTAGGTTGATGAGATTAGCCCGCCGGTGAAGGCGATGGCGATCTTAAGATACTATTCAGTCAAACTTTTTCCTCATTTCTCGTCCAGCTAATCTTCTGCCTTCATAACCCTTATCTTTGTACTGCTTTGTATCTTGAATCTCATCAACCATCGTCTTCTTGAACCGGTAAATTTACATTTCGCTTTTATGTTTCAACAGTTTTGACCTACGGAGCTTGAAATTGAAGTCTGTATCAATCTGTTCAGTCATTTTTGTATTCATTTTCGGTGAATTGTTGCCCATAATTTTGAACATTTATAAAGGCTTTCAAGCAATCTTGTTGTTGACCTCCCAAATCTTATTAGCTCTGCCTAATATTAGACTTGGAAGCACAGTATCCTTCAAATTGCAGTGAGCATGACTTTCTTTTTCAGGAGTAATTCAGTCACCACGATCGCCAGATTCAGAAGTTTAATAACTCCCATTTCATATCGTGGAAGCTTGAGACCCAGCACGAGCATCCGCGTCCCACGCCCACACGTTTCACTTCAATCTGTTTATAGATTTGATCAAGGTGAGTTTGGGTTTCCCTCCTTCATTAGGCGTTCTTGGTGAAATTTTCGGAACTGGAAACCATATGAATGCAAGCTTGCTTGCTTGTGTGATTTGCAGTGTGTTGCATTAGAAATATGGCCTCTTTAGCAACTGCAGACATTTGTGATTCATATGGAAAACATGTACCAACTGGTGAATTGCGTGTGTTGCAACCAATTTTCCAGAGTTATGGTCAAAGGAGAGCATTCTCAGGTCCCATTGTGACATTGAAGGTGTTTGAGGACAATGTGTTGGTGAGGGAGCTGCTTGAAACAAAAGGGGAAGGAAGAGTTCTTGTGGTAGATGGAGGAGGAAGCACAAGATGTGCTTTGGTGGGGGGAAACTTGGGCCAAATAGCTCAAAACAATGGGTGGGCTGGGATTGTGGTGAATGGATGCATTAGAGATGTTGATGAGATCAATGGATGTGACATCGGTGTGAGAGCCTTGGCAACGCATCCGCTAAAATCAAACAAGAAAAGAACTGGCGAAATGCATGTTTCTGTTTATATTGCAGGAGCTCTGATTCATGAAGGAGAATGGTTGTATGCTGATAATGATGGCATCCTTGTGTCCAAGCATGAGTTGTCTGTCTGAATCTGAAGCTACACAAACTTCTTCTCATTATGCTTCTTAAATAACCATGACTGGTTTTTGTTTGTATGTTGCTTATTGGAATGAATATATCCAGTATTGTCCCAATAAAAAGCATGACTGGAAAGAAATTATGCGTTGGTAATTCAATTTTCATATCAACAATGGATACCCCATTTGCATATCTTGTTACTTGTGATCAAATTAGGTTGGATCCAAGACTGAGTTATCAATCTGAATCCTGAAGTAGCACGAACTTCTTCTCATGATGCTTTTTAAATAAACATGACTGGCAAGAAATCTGTGCATTGGTAATTCAATTCTCATATCCTTAATGAACACCCAGTTTCAATACGTCATCTTCTTCCTTGTGATTGAATAAGGTTGAAACTGTGCATTGATCATCACAGCCTTCATTCATTGTGCTTTGATGGATTTCTATAATTACTGATGCATGTAATATTGTTGCATCTGCATTGCCTTCTTATACTTTTATTTCCTAATCTGAATTTGACACAGATTCTTCTCGTTTGTTTCTATAAGTATTGATGAAAGTAATATTGTTGTTCCATCTATATTTGATAGAAGATTTAAGCTGCTTTTTTGTTGTTACATTTTATTGTGCCTATGTAGTTGTGTAGGCTTCCTGGTTTTTAATTTTTCCTACATGATCATTCTTGTAGTTGCCATAAATCTTAATATGGAGCTAGCTGAATGGTAACGCAATAATGGAAATTTTAAATACCCCTCTCAATTTTGAGACAGTTGGAAATACTTCCTTCAGCCTCCTCATGATTCAAGCTCTTTAATATTTGAGCATTGCTGTTGTTTTATTTTGAAAGAAAGTCAAATGCATTCCATAAAAGATAAACATTTAGTACAAAAAGACTCTTTGCTTTACAAATCTGCATAGACAGTGAAGCAAGAATTGATGAAACTAGTAAAGTTTACATTCAATTGTTTGATCAAAAGAACTCTATCAAACTTAAAATGAGAAATCGATGGATTGATATCTTGATAAATGCAATTGGAAGATGGAGCAATAAATCCTGTTGGAGGGAGGGAGGACATTCTCATGCATAGAATTTGCAGTTGTTGCTTCGGTCCTTCAGTAAAGAATGTTGTTGTTGTTTTATTTCTTAGCTATGTCTATTACAATCTCACATTAAATTGTGTATTCTTTTTTTTTTGGGGAAACTATTCTTAAGATAATCATAATTTCCTTCAATCTTTAATTTGATGGTTGTGTGATTTTTCTCCTTATTAAATTCTTTAGTCTTAATCTGATACCACAATTAGCTTCTATACCAAGGCTAACAATACTAATAGAGCAAAGTTAGGATAACTCTACTAAAGAGTAAAATTTAAAAGATTTAATAAGAAAAATAAAGGAAAAATGATAATAAAGGGCTTAGCATAAATAATATTTATTAAGAAAGATCATAAAAATAGTAGTTATTTTGAAAGGTTATAAATTAAAATATTAAAATAGAAATACTGAATTAATCATGTGTTATCTTCAATTCTCCTCTTCCTAGTTTTTGTCATTTCAACATAAGGTTTTTCAAGTGTGAGGTTCTTACTGATATGGAGCAACTATCAAAGAGAATTAATTATTAAAGCATTAATCAAGAGTGACCTAAATGCTATTTCTAAAAATTTGTGGAAAAATATCTGGCAAGTAGTGTCAATTTGGGATAACTTATGAGTACCGTAAAAAGTTACGGATTTTTATGAGTACCATAAAAGGTTGCAGGTTATAACTTATGAGTACATAACTCATAAGCGATAGAAAAATTTCAACACTTTTGTTATTCAACCTTATGAGCAATTGCTTGAATGTCAAGCAACACCCCAAAATTTAACCAACACAAAGACGTTAAATCGCAGCAGATTTCATGAGTCTGTGGTGATTTTTGAGATAGATTGTGAAACTTTTGTATAAAATGGTGGTAAATAGATCATTAATTGGGGGTGACTGGAAGTGTTTGGACTTGATGAATGAAATCTTGGGGTTGGTTGAGTCCATGGAAGGAGTGTCGCTCTCCCTTGTCTCTAGGCAAGCAATAAAGTTGCTGATGATTTAGCAGCAAATGATGCAAGAAAGATGCATCAGCCTGAGCCTGATTGGTTGAATTGTGTTCCATCTTTCTTAAGCAAGTTTTTACTCCATGACTTGATGAATCCCAGAGACATCACCTGAGTGTCCTACCGGGTATGATAGGGAAGTTGACAATATAGTTTGAGATTTTGATATAGCTAATAGGTTTGCATTCTTTTATAGTGGTTTATTCTATTTCTGTTTTTTAGTTTTGGTAAGATGTGCGATAGGTTGTAATGATAGGTTTTATGAGGTTTTTTTGGCTTTGGCTATTAGCGTGTATAATACTTGTTTGATTTTAATAAAATTAATCTTTTTTGGGGCAAAAAAAAAAAAAATCTAAATGCTATTCAATTCAGGTATTTCCTTTATGCACACAATGTAGAAGAGGCACATAATGCTTATTGCTTTTTTCATATTAGTTGGAAACAATACATTGACTGTGGGATACAAAAAATAACAAGAGTAAAAATATGTCTATTGAAAAGATTAGAAAAACAACCAAAACAATTAAGATAAACAAAAATGAGAATGTTACTGAGAAGAACTCTAGGAGGTGAAGCATTGGGAGTATACTTAGATGTAAATCATCTGCAAAAATGAATATGTTAGAGCATATTTCCTTACAAAAAAGCCCCCTCTCTTTGTGATTTAGTTTTACAAATTATTCTGGTGAAGTTATTAGTCTGTCGAAGGTGAAGTTGCCTTGTTTTGAAAGAATGAGGCAATTTGAATTGGTATCTATTTGTTATTAATAATTAATCACTCCAAATTCTTAGTTAAAAAACAACCACTCCAAATTTGGTTAGAGAGAATATAGAAAATCGACAATTTAGTTTTTCTATTTTAATATTTTAATTTATGGTTCTTCAAAATAATTGCGATTTTTATAGTCCTTCTTAATAAATACTATTTATCCTAGTCCCTTTATTATAATTTTCTCAAAAGTAAATACACAACTAAATTGAAAGTAATGTCATGTACCTCAAGAATGTTTTTCCCTATTTTTAACTTGCACGCTTTCTTTCATCTAGAAATAACTCGCGTCAATTTATTGGATGTTAGCTTAACCCAGAAATGGAAAAAGGAGCCTAAATTTTTAAGAAGTTTTTTTTTAATTTCATAATTAGGTTATATGAGTGTTTGTCGTGGAATGAGTTATACTTTTATAACTTGTCATTTTTGTACTTGTTTTAATTTTTTAATTTTATATTAATTTATATTGATTGAACAATTTGCTAATATATTAAAAGCGATAATATTTGCCTTCCCACCCCCCCCCCCCCAAAAAAAAAAAAAACCATCGTCTTGCAGATTCTGCATAAAAAGCTGTATACATCATGAAATCATATTAATTGAGGTTTACCGTTTAGTTACAAACAAATTTGCCGTGCAAGAAAACTAACGAGTACATATAAAAATAATAATAATAATAAGAACAACAAACAACAACAAGAAGTACATTATGCCTTTGGGACAACAAATAGTAAGTACAAATTGAACAGCCTTGAAACTTTCATCAACATGGGAAGAAAGAATATAAAGGGCACTGCTTCCATCCATCGCCATAAGTGCAAGTTTTAAGAATCATTTCAGCATCTAGTTAACTCGTTTTATTTTTTATTTTATAAAAAGACAATTACATCTTTTTGGAAAACAATTGTATCGCCTTGGAAATTATACATTAATGGAAAGAAAACTCAAAAGTGAAGATATACTTTCATGCTTAATCATCAGATGAGGACAGGTTTCAGGGATGATTTCAGTAGCTTAAGAATTCACACTATTTATTATTATTATTATTATTTGAAGGCTATAATCCATTTTGATACTTATACAAAGGTTTTGCATCTTTCAAAAAGTGCGCTTCCAGAAATTTGACTTTGTATTCTTTTCCTTATAGGATTAGGCCGCTTGTAACCTCAAACAATAGTTTATTGGTACTCACACATTGTTTTAGTATGAATATGCACCATATTAATTTCATGACACTTAGATCTAATTATTTCCATGATCCTAAATGTATGAGTTAGTTAAGCATTCTATTTTAGTTCTAAATATTAGAACTCAATCAATTATGTTTTCTAAAATTATAGTTTTTTTTTTCTTCTAAATTATCCCTATTGATTGACTATATATATTGAGATTATTTTCATCAACAGGTAATCCCAACACATTATTAAAGAGGATATTTTAGGAAAAACTAACAAATATATTTTCACAATAAGAAAATTAATAACTTTTTTAATTTATGTAAATATTATATACCCCTCTATTATATGTATGTATGTATGTATGTAAAAGGTCTTTTTAACTCAATTGAGGGATGCTAGAAAATAGTTAAAATTTGTTAAAAGTAATAAATCTATAAGAAATATAACTTTTTTTTTTTCTAAAGATGCCCTTATTTATGAATAAGAGAGAAAAAGTATTGATGAGAAAAGAAAGAAAGATAATGTATAGTAAATAAATAATGTGAGAAAATAAGAGCAAAATAAGTAAAAATGCATTAATTATTGAGAAAATGGTTAATGTATAATCTTCCTCAGTTTTACCCTTATTTTGGTTTTGATTCCTCAAATTTCAAACTATAAGTTATTGTCCCTCAAGTTTTATTTTGTTTAAAACATTGGTCCTTGTAACTCATTGAACCATTTTGTCCCTACAAGGACTAACACTAATAGTTGAAATTTGAGGGACTAAAACCAAAATAAAGGAAAATTTGAAGGAGTAAAGATGGAACTAACCCTTGAGAAAAAGTCAAATGGGATCTTATAAAAAGAGACAAGCACATTAAAAAAGGATCTTATATGTAGGGATGGAGGGAGTAATTCGTAAGTTTAAAGATGGAAAAAGAAAAAGGGGTTAATATATCATTGTTTGTTTCTTACAATTTGATCCTTTTAGTCCTTATAGTTTCATATAATTGGTTTTAGTCTCTATAATTTTATAAGGACATGGTTTAAGTTCAAGTATAGAGACTAAAACTAAAACTTATTAAAAGTATAGGGATCCACTATTAAAGAGAGATCAAGTATTTATGAAACTAAAGAGATCTAAACTAATAATTCAAAACTACTGAGATCAAAACTACAATTCGATTAAACTATAAGGAACAAACAATAATACAAGAAAATAACATAGAAATGAAACTTGTTGGATATAAATGTTTTTATGTAGGAATTGCAATGAGGTCTAAAGAAACAATTTAATTATCAATAAGTTGCAATGACAATTTAAGAGCAAGTAATGACAAGTTCCAAATAAATAAGTGACAACACTTTATTTATTATTGAGACTTCTTGGTAATTAAATTCTTTCCTTGAGATCTCATTGTGTTTTATCACTAATGATTTTGTAATTTAATGGCATGAGAATTCTTATATAAATAGGAGGTCGTGAATTTGAATCTGCTCATAATTTCTAGCCGGATAATGCCTACCCCTTTAATTCAAACAAGAAAAATTTGTTTTATCGAAATTAGACTATGGTTGCATTAATTATTTTATGGATATGGATATGCTCTTCTGATAAGTTTGGGGCATACCTAAAAGTCCGAAGTGTGACAGGCTTATGATGAGCCTCATCACTTGGTGGGAAGCTCTTTGAGAGCTCCGTACATTAACTATGAGAACTTTGTCTGTTTCAACTTTCATGAGGAACCAGCACTATTTGTAGTGTAGTGGTATTGAGATTCATTTCCCCCCCTTAAGTCCTAGGTTCGATCCCCCTCCCCTCGCTTTGTATAAAAAAAAAAAAAAAAAACCCCTTTCACGAGGAGCCTTCCCTGTTCACACAAGCATTCCAATGTGCTCTCCGAAAAAACAAACGTTGGAGGAGGATCCATATCATGATTGGCTTCCAAGGAACAAGAAGACATTAAGATATGACACCAATATAATATTACAAAAAAAATTATCGTTTTCCCCCTCAATGAAATGGTTCATCTAATGAGACCCAAAAATGGTATTCCATTCGATGCAAGCTCAACTTGATATTCTATTCAAAAAATAACAATAATAATATTATATCTGGTCTTTAATATAAGATCCAATTTACTAATTTAAGAAAATTAAAAAAATTTAAATAAATTACTTAATTTATTTAACTTTCTAAAATGCTTATGTTTAATCATTAGATTATATATCATTTGACAAATCAATTTTTTTCAAAAATAAATATAAATATTTTAAAGTAATTTATGTAAATTTCTTAATCTCCTCAATTTAGTTAATTGAACCTTATATTAAGGATTGGAGGTGGCAATTAATAATTCAATGTAAAATATATCTCCTCAACCTAAATGTATGTGTTAGCTGAAGAATTTGTTTTGGTGAAAAATGGAAAACCTTAATTCATTTTAACTTTTCAATTTATAATCTTTTTTTCTATATTATATCTATAAATTTTTTATATTAAAGGATGTTTTTAAGGGAAATAATGATTGAAAAAATATTATAGATTATGTAATATAAATTACACACAACAAATTTAATATTGTTTTGACATTTGTTAGTTAGTTACTTCCCTTGTTCACATTTTTGGTAGCAGGGAAAGTATAATACATTATCAAAAGCTGTGCTATTCAAAATCTTCTCTTGAACTCTTTGCAACTTCTTCTTGTTGTTGTTGTTTTTTTTTTTTTTAACTATTATAATTTCCTCACACATTTGGTTTGGCTTACTTTGGAACCTCTCCTAAGGGCATTCTTCAGTCCTACTACGGTTTACTATAACACTTAACATTTTAGGGATTATGTATATAATACATTTATTTGAATAAACTCATTTTAATTAATGGTGAAGAGTGAATCTTAGGGTGTGTTTGGATTTCTTTTGTAAACAATTATGAGAGTCGAAATCATGGCTTCTTTCCTATTTTTTTTTTTTTTTTACACTAATGCTGTTTTTTTAGACCACCTAGCACCTTAAAATATTTTTTCAATAACATTTAGTATTTTAAAATACTTTTTGGTCCCCTCATGGCTCACCCCTAAAATATTTTTTTAGTACTCCCAATATCTAGCATCCAAATATGTTTTCAGTATCATTTTTAGTGCATTCAACACCCGAAAAAATTGTATCAAAAAGTAGTTCAAAATGCTAAATGTGTTAGTTCTCAACCAAGTTTTTGATGATAACTAAACACTTGTAAATCAGTGGTTTAAATGTCTAAATAAAAACTTGATTTCAAGCTTCAGTTCTCATCACAGCAAAATGAAGAACTCGAGTTCATGGGTAAAGAACTCGAATTCATGGGCTAAGAACTCGAGTTCATGGTTTAAGAACTCGAGTTCGCAAGCTTGGTTTGTGGAAAATGCTCTGAGTTTGAAAGAACTCGGGTTCATTAGTAGCAAACTCGAGTTGATCAACTCGAATTCATGATTAAGAACTCGAGTTCTCTTTGTTGCAAACTCGGACAAGACAGAACTCAAGTTCTTGGCAAAGAACTCGAGTTCATGAACTTGAGTTTTCAATAAAGAACTCGAGTTCCTTTGATCAAGTTTAAGAACTCGAGTTCTTAGTCTAGAACTCGAGTTCATGAACTTGAGTTCCTGTCTGAGAATTCAAGTTCTTTGAGAAATGAAATTGAAGAAAAATGAAGAACTCGAGTTCTTGGTAATCAACTCAAGTTTTTATTTTGCAGATCAGAGGTGTGTGAAGAAAAGTCAAAAGAACTCAAGTTCTTGATAAGAACTCAAGTTCTAGAACTCGAGTTCTACTTTGACAACTCGAGTTCTTGGCGCTGTCTGTGATTTCTAATTCTGCGAAAGAGCTGATCTTTGGTTGATAACTTTCTGAATCACTTAATATAATATATGAAATGTTTTTATCACGTTTGCTAGTGGTTTCAGGGATTACAACGAGTTATTATTTAAAATTAACATAAAGATGATGCTCACGTCACAGCATTTAATGCTGAAGCAGGAAACAGAGCAGCAAATAGAAAGAAGCCCAGAGCAGCAGGAAGAAACATTCTTCTAAGCATTACTTAATCAAGACATTCTTCTGCAAAAGCACTCTCAACGATCAACCAACGCATTTAATGAAAGAACGGATTTCATTTAGTGAGGCCTCAACGGTCTATTTGGCTGCACAAGGAACAGAGCAAGTTGTGTCTAACGGAAAATTAAATAAGTCACAACGGTAACTCTCAGTTCCTCCCATAGGCATTAATGGCAAAAGTGTATAAATACCCAAGCATTCAATTCGGCCACCTACCGAAAACTCTGTGCATTTACTCTGAGTTATTATCTTATCAATTTTTATTACTCTCAACTGTACTTCAATGATCATTTATTATTCAACTCGTGAGGAGTTACTTAAACATTCAATTTTCATTCATTCAGTTGTAAAAAATCTTAAGGTTGTGGAACCTTAAGTATGAGTGTACAATTATAAGCAGTAAGGGGGAGTGAGCCTGAGAAGTCATCCCAAATTGTGTAATTGTATTCTGGAAGATAGTGAAAAATCTCAAGATGTTCTTGGGGACTGGATGTAGGTCAGGATAGACCGAACCAGAATAAGTTCTCTCTGTGTCCATTCTCCTTCAAATTCTTGGTCAGTTAGTTTCTTAATTTTTGAAAATCCAATATTTTGTTTAAATCACCTATTCACCCCCTCTAAGTGATATTCCATCTTCAAAATGTTACTGAAAATTTTTTTAGGGTGCTGGATGCTAGATATTGGATTATAGTAACAATTTTTTTAGGGTGGTGAGTGGGCCAAAAAAATATTTTAGGATAGTGAGTGCTATTAGAAAAAAATATTTTAGGGTATTTGGTGATAGTAAAAAAATATACATGATATTGAATGCTATTTTTCAAAACAGAAAGTGATTGCCATCATTATGTGCCAGAATGGCACAATTTTTAAGGGGAATGAGGGTAATAGACCACAAAAGAAGATGGGAGACACCGCATCTGAAAAATATCTAAAGTCTTATATGTGTTAAAATCAATTATAAAGCAAAAATTAAACACCCTTAAATGTATATATGTTAGAATTAATGATGAACTCAAAATCATGATTATCTTATAAGTTACTAGGCAATGCAACGGAGTTTTATTAGTATCTATAACGGCCTCCGATTTAGACGAACAACCTAGTTTTATCCATGTCAAAATTAATAACGAGATTAAAACATGGTAATAACAACTTATAAGAAAACCATGATTTTAATATTTTATATTCATGAGGTTTAGTAAAAGATTATGATATTAGATCCACCTAATTAATATATGAAACTTAGCCAACTTGAGTTTCTCTCTCAACAAAACAATATGATCAAAATATTTAAAAGATAAGTATAATTTTGGAAGAAATTCTTTTTTGCTATTTTATTTTTAATGGACATATTACATAATAATATCCATGAGGTTAAATAAGACATCATGATCTTATACTATATTCACCCTACTTGTTTGTGGGGGACTTACCCAACTCTTATGAGTCTCTGTCGACAAAACATGTGGCAAACGTAGAGAAACGGAATATGATCTAGATAAGGATAATTTTGGAGGAAATTCTTTTTCATTATCTCCTCTTTAGTGGACATATTACATACTATATATGTATTTATAGGATAACAGATTACCAGAAATCCGAGCTGTAAGGGAAGCAAATGAGATGGAAAAGAATGAGAATAGGTGGTTAGGTAAAAACATGAAATTGCAATTTGTGGTTAAGCTCAAGAGTTTATTCCCACATCCCTTCATGGCTTTACACATAACAAACACAGATCACTATTAACTCGCCCCTTTTCATAATTTAATTATAAATTCATACTTGTACGCGACAATTGATGGAGTATAAGTATTCAAGAACACAAGTAAATGACAAATTACTGGCATTTAAAATCCCAAATTAATGATTATTCACGGAACCAAACTTCGTGAGTGTGTCTGAGAAAAAAGATTAAAGATCCAAGCTTTTGTCTCTTTTATCTCTCCCACCTTATATCTCTGTCAAAGATTCCATTGCATTTTCCGGTCCACCACCATTACACAATCATCTCTCCTTTTCCCCCCTCCACCTTCCCCACAAAGTCCTGCTTCTCTTTTGCTTTTAATTATTTCTTAATTATTATAATGCCGCAATAAAACTATTCAATTTTTTCTTTTCTTTTTGTAACTATTCTTCTTCTTCTTCTTCTTCAGCATAATCATTCATTTCAATTTGGGATTTGAATTCAAAGACAGAAGGATACTCTGCTTTTTTGTCCTCCCCCCAGGTTTCCTTCTGAAATTAAGAGGAAAGAGAAGAAACAAAGCAGCAACAATAAAATTTTCTGGATCTTGGTCGAGTCAGAGTCGGGTCTCTCTCTGCTCTTCCTTGTTGGTATTGTTTTCTGAATCTTATTGTTAATCATCCATTCCACTCTCTGGATTTTAAGCTATTTATTTATTTATTATTATTTTTTGAATTTTGGTTCCTTCTGTCTTGCACAGTTTTTCTGTTCATTACAATATTTGGGAATTCTCACTCTTTCTCTCTCCCCCTGTGCTATCTTCCTTTTCTTTACGTGGATGATAATCTCAAATAAATGTTTTTCGTCGACATTTCATGACCAGTATTTCCTTTTGTAAGAGCGGATTATGCCCTCGGTTTGGTTGGAATATATCTTAAATTTTAGCCTTTCTGGAATTACTTTCCCTTTTTCTCGGTAGATTTTGGAATTTATGGCCGAAACTGCCTATCATATTCTTATTTGTTGCATTTCGTTCATACGATCTTCAATTAGTGCTTTATTAAGGTCAACTTTAGCTTCCTTCTGCTTCTGATTAGACAAAATTCATCTTGGATTTCAAACTTACCCGCATGAACAGTTTTAGTTCCATTATTTTTTTAATGGGGAATGTAGGGGAATCAGAATGTCATGTTATATTTGTTAATGTTTAGCTTTGTTTTGTCCATTGTTGTATCATTTATGAACCTTTCAGAAATACGATGTTGCAGTCTAGGTGGTCCTTAATTGAGACGTCTTCTTCATGGCTGGGATTGATGATAATGTTCCTTTAAATGGCGACTGGGGCCCTCCTAGTCCGAGTCCAAGATCATTTTTCTCTAAAATGCTAGGTGAAGATAATCTTTCAAGACAAATCTCAGAGCCTCTTGGAAATGGTAGAACTAAGGAGCTCTTTGTGCTACAAAATCAAGAGCTCATTATGACCGGAAATTTCAACACAAGAGATATAGCACAACAAGATGACGCTTCTGGTAGCCAATTTAATGGCACAACTTCTTTGTCTGAGAATAAGTCTAGCTCGCGAGGAAACCTTGTTGAAAGGATGGCTGCTAGAGCTGGATTTAATGCCCCAAGGTTGAATACAGAAAGCATTAGATCAGCTGATCCTACGATGAATTCGGATACTAGATCTGCTTACTTAACCATACCGCCTGGACTCAGTCCGACCACACTTTTAGAGTCTCCGGTGTTCCTTTCTAATTCGCTGGTGAGTGAGCTCTACATCTAAAGTAACATGCTCGATATTGTTTTGTTTGTGGTTCGTTTTTGAGTCCTGGTTTGGTATTTGAGTTGGAAATGTACTCTTGTGAGGTGGATTGAGTTATGATAAAATTTAATCTGATGTCGCTTTTCCTGGATGATGCTACTGATTGCAGAGGAATTGTTTTATACCTTGATGGGAGCTGCTTGATGTAGAATTATGATGTATTTATTATCATTTCCTCTTCTCTTCTGACGTGTCAAAATAATTTCCAGACAATAATTTATCCTATTGTTTATTGCGTTGCCAAAAACTGCAAATGTCTGTTATCCCTCACCATACAAATTTCTGATATGTGACACATTTATGCATTGCCAATGTAGTTTTTTGTGGAGGCTTGGATGCTTTTTCCCAATTAAAATATATGGTTTAATGGGTAACTTGAGTTTTCAAGGCTTGAATTTTGACCGGTTACAGTTCATGAGCTTCCTTGCTTGCCTCTGCTGTTATTTTCTTCCAACACATTTGAGTGCTGAAAATTTCATTAGATATCAGGGGTATGCTTAAGATGTGATATGAGTGGCACTTTTATGGGATCATAACTAAGCACAAGCACTTGAAGTTATAGAACTCTTATGATGAATGATATTCCGAACATTTAATTGTTGATAGAGTATAATAGTGTTATGTGATTCATATAGCCAACCTCACTTGATGTGATAAAACTTTCTATTACTGCTGTTATAATATAAAAGGGTGGGCCAGTGCATAAAGCTCTTTGGTACTATCTACCAAATTCATGATGAGCAAAAATTTTATGCTTTTGTGCATATATTGTACTCGTGTACATGGCATCCAGTAAAATGTCAGGGATGCCAGCAATCATCATTTAAATATTTTGGATGCAAAAATCTGATTTGTCAAAGTTGTTTATTCACCTGCTGAATTATGAAACTGTCTAATTGCAGGCACAACCGTCTCCAACAACCGGAAAGTTTCCATTTAGCACAAATGGCAACTTCCAGGGTTCGGAACCGAACCCTGGTGCTACTGGAAAAACTAAAGATTACAACTTTGATGACATTTATGCATCATCGTTTGCTTTCAAGACTACAACAACAGATTTGGACTCTTTCTATAATGGTGCTGCTAGAAAAGTAATCACTTAGCGAAAAACATTTCACTATTTCTAAATAATGTTTATTTACCTTCTGATGCATTATTGGACAACTATGTAAAAAGGCAATGACACATTTCGGTATCTTTGTAGATGAATCGAACCGCACTGCCAGAACAATATCTTACTGCTGAGGTCTCAGCTCCAACTGACCCTCCTGCTCCAAATGTCAGTAGAGCATCAGTTGAGGAACCAGCAGATGAAGAAGGAGGTCAAAGAGGAAATGGAGATTCTCAGGCTACTGGTGTTGGGGGTACACCATCTGAAGATGGATATAACTGGAGAAAGTATGGACAGAAACAAGTTAAAGGTAGTGAGTATCCACGAAGTTACTACAAGTGTACGCACACGAATTGCCCTGTAAAGAAGAAAGTGGAACGATCTCATGAGGGCCACATAACAGAAATAATCTACAAGGGGAATCACAACCATCCAAAACCGCCCACAAATCGCAGATCTGCTGTAGGGTCTCTTAACCCTCTCGGTGACATGCAAGCAGATGCATCTGAAAGTACTGAACCACATGGTGTGGGTGACGGTGAACTGGGCTGGACAAGTACACAAAAAGGAAATATGTCTGGAAATGTGGACTGGAAGCATGAGAACCTTGAAGTGACCTCCTCAGCAGCATCTGTGGGCCCTGAATTCGGCAACCAGTCCACCAATTTGCAGGGTCAGAATGGTGCTCAATTTGAATCAGGAGATGCAGTGGATGGCTCATCTACTTTCTCTAACGATGAGGATGATGATGATAGGGCCACTCATGGTAGTGTATCAGTTGGTTATGATGGAGAAGGAGATGAATCAGAGTCTAAAAGAAGGTATCCATTGTTCTCTTTCTAATTTCTTAAAAAAAACAAACAACATCTCAGTCAAGTATTAAAATCAACAATATTCTATCTTCCCAGAAAACTGGAATCTTATCCAAATACAGCAGAATTGAGTGGAGCCACTAGAGCTATTCGGGAGCCTAGAGTTGTTGTTCAAACTACCAGTGATATAGATATCCTCGACGATGGATACCGTTGGCGTAAATATGGACAAAAAGTTGTCAAAGGAAATCCCAATCCCAGGTGAGCATTCCTTAGTGGCTGTATTCTATCATACTCCTTCCGGTCGTTAATGCAAGATCTATTTACCTAATTTAATTAGATTAAAGAAATTAGTTAATATGATATATATTTTTTAAAACATCTAAATCATCTTCTTTAATTTTCTCCATCTCCCTCTTGTTTGATTATTGTTGATAGAGCATTAATAGAGGTAAATTAAAAAAATATTGACAAATATGATAAATAAGTTTGACATTTTAGGACCAAGATCAACAACTCGACCAAAATATACATACACATCCATGCACACCCACTCACACACCCGCTCACAAGGTCATGCAATGCACATACTTGTTTATCTGAATGTATGGCTGAGAATGGATGAGATGAGAAATGGATTTTGGTGTCAGGAGTTACTATAAGTGCACTAATGCGGGTTGCACAGTGAGGAAGCATGTGGAGAGAGCATCACATGACCTGAAATCTGTGATTACTACATATGAAGGAAAGCACAATCATGATGTTCCTGCGGCTCGCAATAGCAATCAAGGCAATAATGCTGCAGCTTCTAGTGCTGCTACTGTTCAAGCTGCTTCTTTTATTCAGAGTCACAGAGGTGAGGCTTCACAAGTTCACAACAGAATTGGAAGGCTTGAGAGGCCTGTTTTGGGCCTGGGCTCGTTCAACTTACCCAGGACCGGGCCTGGGCCCGGGAGGCCACAATTAGGGCCTTCTCATGGCTTTTCGTTGGGAATGGGAATGAATCAATCAGGCTTCCCCAATATAGCCGCCATGGCGGCTTTGGGCCCGGCCCATGATAAGCATCCGGTCATGCCGGTTCATCCGTTCTTGCCCAATCAACGTCCACCAAACATGGGCTTCATGTTGCCCAAAGGAGAGCCCAATTTGGAGCCCATTCCAGACCGCGGGCTTAATATGCCCGCTGGTTCTTCAGTATATCAGGATATAATGAATCGGATGCCACTTGGACCCCATATGTAACATTTTTCATATTCTTTGAATAGAAAAGAAATACATATACATATATATATAGACACCCACACATGTGCGTGCGCTCTCAAGTTGCAAATTTATTACTTCTTGGTTTACTAACTCTTAATTTATTGTTATAGATATATATAAAATTCATTATAACATTTCAACTCATTTGAGTTAGCTCAAAACTAATAATTAGATGACTTAGCGGGTCCTTATGTTTGAATGAAGGGGGAAAAAATGAAAGAGAAATACTATAAGAAAAAGTAGAATGAAAAGTATATTTTCTTTCCAATGTTTTCTCATGAAAAATGTAGAGATATTTGAAGAAAAACACGTGTATTCAAAATTTCCTCAAAAGAAAAGAAAATAGGCATTAGGCTGACATATATTTTATATGAATTTTACTCCATTTTCTCGTGTTTTCCTTTGATTCTGCTTATCCAAATATAATGGGAAGGAATGTTTCCTCTTTTTTTTTCCCCTTTACTATATCTTTCCTTTCATTTTCTTTTCTCTCGGGTTCTCTATTCATTTAAGCAAAGCCTCTTTTTTATGTGTTCAAAGGATAGGTTAAATTTGGGAAAATAATTCTTATAATATGGGAATACAAATGATGTCATTTTTTCATTCTTAAGGATAACATGAATTAAATGATTAAAATATACTTAGAAACGCCGTAGGATGGTTTGTCAAGGGAATTAGAAAATTTAATGGCATCGCGTCTATATTAATCATTCATGTCGACATGTATTTTAACGAGTTTTAATAATAATAAGAAAGTAATGCTCTGCTTATAAAAAAAATAAAAATAAAAAAAGGAAGAAAGTAATGCTCTGCTAAAAAACGAAAGTAATGTATTTTTAGAAGAAAGTAATACACAACGTTCTTGAACACAACACTCAGCAAAAAAACATTAAGTTGCTAATGGAACTACACATTCTCCAATAAAATAAATTATCTCCATCATTAAAGATGACAACTGTGTGTGTTTGTTTGTCTCTCCGTTTTGGTGTCCAAATCCAACGTTTTACCCAAAGTGAACAAACAAATCCAAAAGGAACAAACAAACATGCTCAAAGTTGGAAGGAGATTTTCCTCTCATCTCTTTTTCATTTTCTCTCATTACTAAATCTGAACCGTTGATTGAAAAAAGAGAGAAAAGTAAAAGTAATATTATATTGATTGAGTGGATGCGATTTAGAAATTATGAGAAATAATGAAAAAATGATGATGAAAGAAACGCAACCCGCTCAAAGTTATTGGGCCTTATTTCCCATGATAAACAATATGAATCAAAAATGAAAATCCTTAAAACCGATTAATTTAAAGAGTATAAGAATAATTGTCTTTATGGAATTTTCTTTTCAAAAGTATAAGCATTTTTCTATTAGAGATAATTGTCCAACACTATGCACCTCCCTAAATTTAAACATTGGATAGCCACATATGTGATTTCTTCCTTTCCAACCTTTGTTGGTTACTTTAAATAAATACAATTTGAAATTCCAAAAAGTGGGTGCAATATGCAAAATTTCAAGTTAATCATTGTATTAAAAAGGAAAATAAAATTTGTGTTTTTACAATTTTACCCCTTAGAAAAAAGCATCGACCACCCTTGTCGGAAACATTGTCTGCGGACCACTAATAGATTGTGGAGCTTCAACACCAACGCCGGCAAAGGCCACCACTGTTGGAACCCAAAGGCTATATAACAAACAAGCAAACCCATTCAAAAAGTTGTGCAAAATATTATATAAAGTAACTATCAAAGTAAAAGGCCGGGGTTCAACTAATTAATTGCACTAGAGGTGAAATTTACTACAATTGAAACTACTTTCACCATATTGTATTAATTATTCACAACACTTTTTTTATGAATTCAACACTTAAAACTGCTCATATAATATACCATGTTCTGGGAATTTACTACACTAGAGACAAAATTTATTACACTTAAAGTAATTTTCACCATTTTACTTTAGCGATTTACAACACTTTTCTATGAATTCCGCACATAAAAAAAATTCATATGATATATCATGTTTCTGAAAATTTACTACACTAGGGACAAAATTTACTATACTTGAAACGATTTATACCATTTTGCATTAGCGATTTACAATACCTTTTTATGAATTCCACTCCTGGAAAAATTTATATAAAATTCATATGAAATGGTGAATCTCGTTTTAACTGTAGTGAATTTCACCTCTAGTGAAGTAAATTCTTTGAAATTTCTAAGTAGAGTGGAATTAATAAAAAAGTATTGTAAATAAAAAATGCGAAATGGTAAAAATTGTTTCAAGTGTAGTAAATTTCTTCTGTATTGTAGAAATTCCCTTAAACATGGCGTATTATAAGCGTGAAATTCTTAAAAGTGTTGTAAATTGCTAACGTGAAATTGTGAAAATCATTTTTAAGTGCGGTAAATATTTTGAAACATGGCATACTATATGATTTTTTCTCAGTGTGGAATTCATAAAAAAATGTTGTAAAACACTAATGTGAAATGGGGAAAATCATTTCAAGTGTAGTAAATTTCCTAAATCATGGCATATTATATGAATTATTTTAAGAGTGGAATTCATAAAAAGTGTGGTAAATTGCCAAAATGAAATGGTGAAAATTATTTCAAGCGTAGTAAATATAGCATCTAGTGCAATCAATTCTATGAAGCAGAGCCTTTTATTTTGTCAGTTATTTTACATATTATTTTGCACAATCTTATCAAATGAGTTTGGTAGCTCTATGGTGTATATTTTTGGGATCAAAGGAGTGGTGGGATCAAATGATGCGAATTAGCAAGCGGTCTCTTTAAATTCGTTTGGTGACTTTTCGACTTCAAGTGATCCTTTGCAAATTTCAAGTGGACCAATCACAAAAGAAAGAGAAAAGAATCAAGGAAGCATTAAAATGGTTGAATGGGCTAGTGCAAGAGACACGGACAAGACAAATGGTAATTGGATCAAATTTGAGAAAAAAATGGTGAAACTGTCACTAATTTCATTTGTTCTGAAAATGGAGCCGCTAATCAAATTTTGGGCTTGAAGACTTCAAATTAAAGAGCTTGGAACACGTGAGAGAACTCATTTAGGCCTACACAATCACATTTGGGGCTTTAGGTGCTGATTATTTTTTATTTTATTTGTGTGAAGATTGAAATCATATTAGTCCCCTATAAGTACACTATGCCTCCTCATATGTAAATAGACTTGATTGTTGAATGAAAAAGTTGCATTTTTACACTTTGTTCCTCGAGAGTGGATTCTCTTTAGGGTTCTTATTAGAACTAACAGACTTATCGAGGCTTGATTAACCTTTTGGTATCGTCCAACACTTTGAGTCCTTGTTCTTTTGAGCTCAAGGGTTCAAGTGAATCATCGATCTTTGTTTAGCTTTCTTGGAGTGAGTGTATCTCATATTGGTTGTGGATTCATGGGATCTTCCCTTGTGGGTTTGCACCATCAAATCCCACCTTAGCCACAAAATTCCAATCATCGACGTCAGAGCTTTGGTGATAGTGGCAGGGATGGTTGGTAGTTCC
This sequence comes from Acacia confusa, assembly GCA_037074495.1. Lineage (NCBI taxonomy): Eukaryota > Viridiplantae > Streptophyta > Magnoliopsida > Fabales > Fabaceae > Acacia > Acacia confusa. The sequence goes on from CM073506.1 coordinate 14,243,060, forward strand.
AGAGATCTAACGGTCGACAAGTACTATGGGGTCTCCGATGAGGGTGTTTGAGGCTATTTTTATAAAATAGGGAGAAAAAAAATGTAAGAACACCCAACATTTTTTTTTGGGTACAAGTGATCAATATGGGATTTTACATATTGAACTCACATTTTTGGAAATTCCAAATGGTATTTTATTGCGATTTTCCTATAAAAAAAATGTTTACAAATGAAAAATTCACCCATTACATTTTCTCCTCCTCAAAAATGTAAGAACACCCAACATTTTTTTTTTGGTTACAAGTGATCAATTTGGGATTTTACATATTGAACTCACATTTTTGGAAATTCCAAATGGTATTTTATTGCGATTTTCCTATAAAAAATGTTTACAAATGAAAAATTCACCCATTACATTTTCTCCTCCTCTCAATTGTGTTTTTCAAAAACACTTTTTATACGTATCAAAGGATAAATCCCTTGTTCTTCTTCTTCTTCTTCTTCTTCTTTCAATTGTGTTTTTCAAAAAACACTTTTTATACTCTTCCTCCTCTCAATTGTGTTTTTCAAAAACACTTTTTTATACGTATCAAAGGATAAATCCCTTTTTTTTTCTTCTTCTTCTTCTTCTTTCAATTGTGTTTTTCAAAAAACACTTTTTATACGTATCAAAGGATAAATCCCTTTTTCTTCTTGTCTCACCCATTGAATTTGGATCTCTATAATAACTATAATTTTTCATGAAAATCACTCTAAGCCTTATCCCAGATTGAGACTATGTTCTATGGTAACTTATACCTCAAGCCCTAATTTCTTAAAGGGCACAGTCAAAGTAACTTGATGCACATAAGAACAATCTCATGCATACTTTTAAATTAGAGACTTTAGAATGATATTGCTTATTCAAAGATAAATAATTCTAATTAAATTTAAATTTTATAATTTCAAGTTTGGAATTGAAATTTATTTATTACTGAATGGTTGGATCAATACATCATGTTATAATATCAATTAAAAAAAAAAAAAAATCCTTGTAATAGTTTTTCTTACATTTGTGGTTGATATAATAGCAACTAAATGAGTATGTAGCTGTTTGACAAATCGCTTGATGCAAAACAAATTGGAGATACACTCATACACACTTAGAAATAATGCATAATAGATTTGATTTAGGGTAAAGGGATTGAATAAAAGGAGGATATGAGAGAGGAATGTAGAAAAAGATGTAGGAGAGGTAGAGAAACAAAAAGATGTAGGCACCAGACTGTGAGGCTACAAAATGGATGACACTCAGTCCTCAACTCCAACCATATTCAATGGATCTTCCTTCCTCAGTTCTATCATTCATATATATCTAAAGGAAGTACTTCAATGGTCCTACTCTTTTACTAGGCCTCAGAATGTTGAATATCTTATTGGGGTTGAGTTTGGCTGGAGCATCCTTCGGCGCCTTCTTAATCCCAAGCCACTTGTTAATCATTGAGCCAGAGATAAGAAACTTTTTTCCTCTAACACTAGTCTCAAGATCTTCTTCAATCACAGAGCCACCATCCGAGCAATTTTCAACTGGCTCTAGATTGCAATAGAAATTTCTAACTACCTTTGGACAATAAGGTAGATGTATAGAGAGCTGAGGCATGTAGTGTCCAAGATACTCCGATAAGTCTAACTTAATTGCTTCAAACAAAGTACTCAAGTTTACATAGAACATCTTAGAAATTTTGTGTTTGATAAGCTGTTTAGTAAACTTCTTGGAGTCTAAGAGTTTGATTGCTAGGAAGCCAGAAGGTTCCATAGTGATGTCCTCTTCCCCTTTATCTTCTTCTATATTTTCTCCTCTTCCCTCTACTTCATGAAAGGCCTTAGGTTGAATGGGTACCAAAGATGGCCCTTCTTGAGCTCTAGGTCTTTGTGTCAACTTGGTTGGGATTTTGGTACTCATTGACTTCTCGAGCATGTTGGTCATAATTTTATAGATCTTGACATTGTATCTGGCCTCTTGCCTATCTTTTTCAGTCTACGAGGGTATGTGTAAGTTAGAGTCCAAACCCGGTGGATTAGGAGGAGCCTTTGATTTTCCCTTTCCCTTTAGTATGGTAGCTTTGGTCTTTGAACATGTTGCTCTTGGTTCTTAGATCATAATACCCTTAGCTTTTGGTTGTGGTTCGGGAGGAGCTTGATCTAGAACCTTTGGTTGAAGGTGCTTTTTCTATTTAGATTTTAGGTTGATAATTTCTTCTAATTTTTAGTCGGAGGAGGTGGTGGAGACTCAAATGATTCTTCCACTTGCCGAATAGTAGTTTTGGTTCTTGCCATGATGATTGAAACTCAAAACTTGGAATTCAGAGAGCTGATTGTCAGAACTTTGTTGTTTTTAGGGAAAAAGGACTTGAGAGGATTTTGGAGGTGTTTATAAGTGAAAATAAAAGGGTTTTGATAGGAAATGTGTGGGCAATAAAAATGTGGAAATTTTTGTCAAAGCACTAGGAGTTGCACTTGAAGTGAGTTGATGAAAATCACTGCTTCCATAAAAATAGAAAATTTTCCTTGATATCAATCAAGTGATCTTGGGTCATCACTTGAACTCGAGTGTTTGAAGAACAAGGAATATCACCTAGAGGGGGTGAATAGGTGATTTTAAAAAATCTTTTCGATAAAAGCTTAAGAACAATAAAACAGAGACTGAGAATGAAGATGAACACAGAGAAATTATACTAGTTTGGTCTAACTCTTTGACCTACGTCTAGTCCTCAATCACCTTGGGATTTTAACTATCTCAAACACTGATACAATTTACACACTTTGTACTCAAGATGATCCTCGTACACTAAGACTCACTTCCCCTTACAAGTTGTAATGGTTTGCCCCCCTTGACATCAGTGTTTAGTAATGTTATTAAGTTCATAGGAGTATTGCCTTATATGCTTGATCCATGCCAAATTTCTTCAGGAGCTTCTTGAGATACTTGGTTTAGGAAATGAATACTCCATTCTTCCTTTGCCTATTGTAAGCCAAGAAAGAAATTTAGCTGTCCTATCATAGACATTTCAAATTCACCCTACATATTTTGGAAAATTCTTGAAACAAAGAGTCATTAGTAGCACTAAATATAATATCATCAACATAAATTTGTACAATTAAGATGTGGTGTTTCTTATGTTTGATGAATAATGTTATATCTACTTTGCCTCTAACAAATCCTTAATTAAGGAGAAACTTACTTAGTCATTCATACCAAGCTCTTGGAGCTTGTTTGAGACCTTAAAGTGCTTTCTTAAGTCTATAGACATGATTGGTTTTGGAAATATTCTCAAAGTTAGGGGGTTGCTCAACATAGACTTCTTCCATGTTATAACCATTTAGAAAGACACTTTTAACATCCATTTGAAAAAGTTTAAATCCTTTGATGCACGCAAATGCTAAGAGTACTCGTATGGCTTCTAATGTAGCTACTGGAGCATATGTTTACTCATAATCAATTCCTTCTTTCTTATTATAGCCTTTGACCACCAATCTTGCCTTGTTTTTGATAATGATTGTGGATTCATCAAGCTTGTTCTTGTATACCCATTTGGTGCCAATGACCGGATAATCTTTAAGCCGAGGTACCAAATCCCAATCTTGATTTCTTTCAAATTGGTTTAATTCTGAAAGTGGAAGAAATCACCAAGAGGGGGGGTGAATTGGGGATTTAAAAAAAAAACTTTTATATTCTTAAAAAGAAACTTAAGAAATAAATAACGAAAGAGTAGGGAAAGAAAAGCTTAGACACATAGAATTTATACTGGTTCGGTCTTAACCTTGACCTACATCCAGTCCTCAGATATCTTCTGGGTGTTTCCACTAGTTCAATAGGTTTTTAACTACAACAATGTAAACTAGACACAATCCTAATCACCTAGGACTTGCTCCCCCTTACACCTTGTAATTAAACAACCCAACTCACAGGTTCCACAACCTTGAATTCACACAAACAAATGCTTTCAAAGAATCACAAACTCTCAAAAGAGTAAATATTGATAAACACTGAAGAACAAATCAAAAATCACAATATAGACTCAAATTGCAAATGTATTCAAGTGTAGCTTCGTTGTGTGTGTCTTGCTCTGAGTCTTCATAGCCTTTTATAGCCTAGCTAGATGAACTAGCCGTTGCTATTTATTCTCCAACGTTTAGCTGCAAATCTGGAAAATGACATTTGCATATGTTGCTCTGTTCTTTTAATTCTCAGCTGGAATCTTGGAATGTGGTTGATGCAGATGGTCTTCTAGATTTTTAGTCATTCCATGATCTTAATTCGACCGTTTAGAGTGATCTTAATGTGTTACAACGGTCTGAACTGAACATCTGGGATGAGGGAGAAAGACCAGCCCTGTTCTTGGTTCTTCATTAAATGCATTTATTCTGGATCTTGATTTCACCTTGATCTTGTGATGAACCTGTCTAAAACTTATCAAAAACTTGATCAATAATGTTAGGAATAATAATACAACATGATATGATAATTTCATATTAACCTATAAGGATTTCGCAGATTGATTTAATCTGGTTTTTCAAAATTACCGATGCAAACTCGAGTTTGTATTTATAGACTCGAGTTTGGGGTTCATCCAGAAAGCATGACTGTTAATCAGTGGTCTAAACCAGTAGTTTACAAATGCTAACTTGAGTTTGGTTTTTACAGAGAGGACTGTCGGGCTCTGGTCTTGGGATGGAACTTCGGGCATGAAGCTAAACTCGAGTCAATTAGTGACTAACTCGAGTTTGGGTCTATGTTAGGAGGATAGACCTAAGTCCAAGAACTTCCAGACTGGAGTTTAGGATCATAAACTGGAGTTTGCAATGTGGACATTTTGATGTTCTTTTTGTATGATTTAGACTCGAGTTTGGGGAGGCAAACTCGAGTTTCAGTAGGAACTGAAACTTTGAATTTTATCTTGGTCAAGTGTAAACTGGAGTTTGAAAATACAGACTGGAGTTTACAAGACTTATGAAAGTACTGAGTTTTTCTGGATTCTTTATGTTTAGTCTAAACTTGAGTTTCATGGTCCAGACTCAAGTTTGTCTTGTGCAAAATTTTGATTGCTCTCTGTATTTCCCAGACTTCAAGTTTATTTTCACAAACTGGAGTTTATCTAATTGAGAAAAACTTTGATTGCTTTCTGTGACTCCTCAGACTCGAGTTTGTCTAAGCAGACTCGAGTTTGGCTTTCTTTCATAATAGAGCAGCTTTTTGTCAAGTCTCAAACTCGAGTTTACATACCTAAACTCGAGTTTGCCTTTGACAGTAAGTTTTTCATCTTGTCAAAAACAAACTTCATGCTAAGTTTATAATTGTCAGTTATCATCAAAACACATAGAGAACTAACAAATTCTTCTTGCATTGCTATCACTAAGTCATTGTTTGATAGGGTTTTCTTAGTGCTAGAAGGTTCTATTTCAGAAATAAAAGCAGAAAAACTAAGTTCATTTAAAACTTTGTTTCTAGTTTTCACTCCTTTACTGACATCACTTTTGACTTGATCTATGGGATGATTCCTAATATATTTCCAAGCTCTAGGTTAATCTTGAGTATAATTGTGATCAACATGATCTTCACATTTATCATCTTGAAGTATAGATATATTTGGGCTAACTTGGTCTTTTTCTTTATGAACTCTGAGGTTCTTTTTCACTAGGTTTGGCTAGAAGTTCAATTTTAGTAAACACAACATGTAGAGACTCTTCAACAACACAAGTACATTTATTAAAGACTTTATATACTTTACTTCTATTAGAATAACCAAGAAATAAACTTTCATCAGCTTTAGGATCAAATTTACCAAAGTTATCTTTACCGTTGTTTTGGATGAAGCATTTGCACCCCAAATACATGTAGATGAGCAATGCTTAGTTTTCTTCCTTTGTAGTACTCGTAGGGTATCTTTTTAATTATTTTGATATAGACTCTCTTTGATATATTACATGTTGTGGTGATAACATCTGCTTAGAAGATTTGAAACACATCCTTCTCATTGAGTACCGCTCTTGCCATGTCAATTAGGACTTTATTCTTCCTTTCAATTACTCCATTTTGTTGAGGAGTCATTGGGGTAAGGAAGTTGTGATCAATTCTATTAGCATCATAGAATTCTCTAAATGCTCGATTATCAAATTCTCCTCCACGATCAATCCTGATAGACACAATATGCATACCTTTCTCATTTTGGACCTTCTTGGCAAAAATAACAAATTCATCAATAGTTTCATCTTTTGAAGAAAGAAATATAGTCCAAGTAAATCTAGAATAGTAATCAACTATAAACAAAATATGAGTTTCTACTAAGGCTTTTCACTCTTGTTGGTCTAACTAGATCTATATGAAGCAATTGAAGTGGTTTTTTAGTAGAGACATCCTTCTTGGATTTGAAAAGAGGACTTTATTTGTTTCCCCTTTTAAAAAGAGTCATAAACTATGTCATTTTTGAAATGGAGTTTAGGTAAGCTAGTGACTAAATCTTTCTTTATTGGTTTGCCTAGTTGAATCATATTGACATGAGCAAGTCTATTATGTTATAACCACCTTTCATCAGCATTACTGAGAAAGTAATTTTCAACATTATTAGTATCAATATTAAGAGTATAGCAGTTGCCATTCCTTGAGGCTTTTATTTTGACTTTGAGATCTTCCTTATTGAGTTAGAGATCCTTTTTGCTTACAATGAGGTCTGACTCTGAGTCAAAGATGATCCAATTATCTTTGTCTTAGCTTTGACTCACACTAAGTAGGTTGTGGTTAAGTCTTTCTACAAAGTAGACATCCTTCACTTGCACTTCATCTTACTTGCCAACTTCACCAATTCCTACAATTTTTCCAGATTGGTTTCCTCTAAAGCTCACTTTGCCTCTATCTTCTGGTCTCATTATGGCAAATTTGTTTCTTTCTCCATTCATATGTCTCGAGGAATCACTGTCAATATACCATTTACTTTATTTTGATGCTTTGAGACATACCTACATTCAAGGATAATCATGTTTTGGTACATACACTTTATTGGGTCCTTTGTGGTTAGTGTGTATTACTTTAGGAACAAGTTATCCTTTGGGCATCCATTTGTAGGTTCTTATCATTCCCTCCTTTTATGAAAACAAGAGGAAGTATAATATCCCTTTCTATTACAACAATTACAATATGTGAAGGGGTTAGAAATATGTACAAAATGATGAAAATAGTTTAGGTATGTTTTACTACTCTTTTTCTTCTTGCCTTTCTTTTTATCTAAGTCTGGATTATATCCAATGCTAGACCTATCATTTGTAAACCTCTAATCCTTCAAAGTGATCTTTAGCATTTCACTTCCCTAAGTGATTTTTTCAAGTGTCCTGGTAATATTAGAGTTTTTATCTTCTAAAATATGACAAGTTTCACAAGTACTCATAGAAGTTTCCTTGAGTTATTCCTCATGTAACTTGACATTTATTTTTATAACTTAATGAAAGTAGGAATATCACCTAAGGGGGGTGAATTGGGTGATTAAACATTTCTTTTCGAAACTCTCTAGAAATGCACTCACACAACAGAGTAGAGAGAGATATATATCGACATAGGAAATTTATATTCGTTCGGTCTAAACTATTGACCTACGTCTAGTCCTTAGACTTTCTAGGTTTTTCACTATAACTCCAAATGATTACACACTCTATACTCGAAAGTAATCCTCTCACTAGGATTCATTCCTCTTCACAAGTTGTAATCAAATATCTCAATCTCAAAGTCCCCTAACTTTGAGATTCTTACAAGAATAAGATTTAGAAATAGACTTTCTAAAAGAACAGATTGATAATCATTGAAGAATATATATCCGAAGATATTACAAATGTATGAAACTAAAATGTGTATTAATTTCACAGTAAATGCACAACGTTTCGGTAGGTGGAAAATTCAATGCTTTTGGTATTTATAGTTGCTGACATTTATGACTGTTAGAGAAGCTTGAGAATTATCCATTGAGACTAATGAAGATGACCAATGAGGCTTAATGGCTTAATTGTTACTCACACATCTTTATTCTTCAATCAGCGTTGTCATTCTCATTCCTTGAGACATTCCCGTTGGATGATTAGCTAACCATAAATGGAAAGACAATATAAGTGCCTTAGGAATGTGCAGAGATTGTTTCCTCAAAATTGTGTTTTGTTTTTCTGAACCAACATATAATGCATCTAGCATAATCATTCACTTTTTGATTATTCTGCATTAAATCACTTGTTTGATCTTCTGAAACTCATTAGCAAACTGATTAAAATAGTTAGGAATACTAATGAGTGAAGATATGAAATATACGAATTACACTTGAAGATTTAGTGTTTACGAAGATGGTGATTATAAAATAGGGTCATTCTGCACTCGACATTATTTCAGACAAACTAGAGTACATGACTTGAGTTAACATTTCTTGACTCAAGTTAATAAGTCATCTTCTTTAAAAATATGTTTGAAGTTTAAAATGAAGATGTTTCTATATGACTTAGACTTGAGGTAAAAATGTCTGACTCAAGTACATGACTTGAGTTAAGAGTTCAATGCTCGAGTCAAGCTCTTCTTTCGAAAGGAACTTCAAAATAACATTTTGAAAGTGGTTTGAAATCGCATTAGTTTGAGTCATTAAGTGACTAACTCAAGTGAACTAGATTATTGTAAAATATGTTTTAACCACTAAACTCGAGTTAATATATACTGACTCGAGTTAAGGACTTATGAATTTGAAAATAAGTTTAGGTCCACAAAATATGACTTAAGTCAAATACCATATACTCGAGTTAAAGACATTTCACAAATATTTTAAAAGAGCCTATGACTTGAGTTTAGAAATATTGGCTCAAGTCAATATGTGTTTAAAATACATTGATAGCTCTTGGCCTTGCATTAACTTAAGTTAAACAATGCTAGACTCGAGTCAAGTATAAGTTAAAATGCTTTTGAAAGCTTTATGTATTAAGATGACTCAAGTTAAGATATAACTGGCTTGAGTCAATATTAGTTCAAAGATTTTTGAAAGCTTTCTATCTTGTGTTGACTCGAGTTTTACTACTCTAAACTCGAGCCATGCTTGACAGTAAGTTGCTAGTTTAAGTTTCATCAAATAAAAAACATTTTGACTTAAACCATTAACTTAATTTTGTTTGCAATTGTCAATTATCATCAAAACACATAGAGAACTAACACTTAACAACTCTTTGACTACTTTACTAAATTCAGAATGTAATGCATTATACTCATAAAGTAATTCATCATAGGTAGGTTAAAAATCATTTACCTCCTCGCCATCAGACTCTTCATGAGCCTTTAAGCATATGTTGGCGATCTCTTCATCAACGCTTTCTTCATTAGATGAGCTATCTCCACAGATAGCTAGGACATATGCCTTTTTTTGGAGTACTTGTTCTTTTTCTTTTCTTCTTTCCTTAGATAAATATGACATTTAGATTTATGTCTAGGTTTATCACATTTAAAGCATATGATTTGGTGTTTCCCTTCTTTTTTGCTACTAGAGCCTCCTTAGTAGAACTTCTTGAATCCTTAATCCTTTTTGGGGAACTTTTTGAATCTTCTTACGATCATTCCAAGTTCATCATCTTTAGCTTATTCTTCCTCCTTTTTTTCCTTTGGTTCCTTTTCTTTGATCACATGAAGTTTTACTCCTTTCTTGTCCTTGTTGGAAATTATGCCCTAGGAGCAATCATTATACTTTAAACCTTAATGTTATTTAAGGTATTTCTCCATTTTGTTATCATATCATTTCATTTGCATGTTTATTATGATGATTGTATCCATGGATGTATCATAAAGATTATCCTAAATGTCCCTGGTCGGTCATCTATGCAGGAGCAAAGATGAAATAAGACTAATATGATTGTGATGAGGTATGGAGATACGAATTAGATCATAGGCACTTGTAAGAGTAGTGGCAGATCTTGAGATAAAGATTTAGGGGGCCAAATTTATACTCATTGACTAATTAAGACAAAAAATTATTTGAGGGGGCCAAATGTATAAATTTTTAGGATAAATGTATACATTTTTTTAACTAAATATATATATAAAAAATCCTATTTTGATTAAATTTTTTTCATAGATTTTTTTTTGCGGGGGCCATATACCCCCCATTCCACCATGAAGCTCCCCCATTGTGTAAGAGTATAAGGTGCTAGATCGACCCACTATGAGAAAGTTGTATGGATTAAAGTCATAAGCTTATCTCATGTATAACCATGTTATAATGCCCTTTGACCTGAGATCAACATGGATTCCTACATGAGATTCGCTGACCTTTGACCTAATCAAAAGTCACCTTTGGCTAGGTGATGATAAAGGCTTCGATCGGGATTAATGGTTTTCATGCAGAGAAGTGTGAATACTCAAGATGGGATTTGTCCCTCATATTTGTAGAGAGATACTATTAGGCCCCTCGATGAGTGAGTCTAAGAAATGTATGACCATACTACGATGGAAAGGAGTTTCCATTTCAATTGTTAGACTACTCAAGAATCGATAAAGTAATGGTCAAGAAAATGAGGATAACACTATCCATGCTTCATCCTTGACTAAATTATCGCGTGGCAAAAGGGATGTGGCATGGTTGTATGATAGGTTGCATCATATCATTGAGCCTCATATGAGTTGGGTAGTCGTAATGTCTTACTAGAGGTTGCTTGCGACTTGTGGACTGATACAATGTTGGCCTGCTACCAATCTCATGTGGGCCTTTAGGGTCACACACAAGAATAATCTAACACGAGCTATAATGTCTAGATTTTTTGAATCTTACATATGTCTAAGATCTAATGAATACAACGTTTAATCTTGGTTGGATATATATATATATATATATATATATATATATATATATATATATATATATATAATTGAAAATAATAATAATATTATTTAGATAATGATATTATTTATGTAGTATTAGTTTTGTATTTAATTTATATGATAAATTAAATAATAATACTATTAGAGATATAGTATCTCAGGTTTAATTTAAATGGAAATATCATATCTCAGATTTAATTAAATCGATAGATATCATAACCTAGATTTAATTTATAAAGATAAATTAAATCAGCTGGCTTTTAATTTGAATTAAATAAATAGATTATATTATATTTGTTGGATAGATTTAATTAATATTATTTAATCCATATTCAAATTTCAAAATTAATTAAGGTTAATTTTGAATATTTTAATACGACCCTTTAGGGTTTGAAAAACCCTATAAGATAATAAGCAAGTCGTATTAAAGATAAGCCACAAGAGAGATACCTTAGACGATACAGAGATAGACATTTGAGGTGCTAGCACACTTCTTGTGTTGGAGTTTTGTTCATATGGATACCAGTAGAGGGAGTTAATTCATCCAGTCGGCTCCTGGTGATCGAACAAGATGTATACGTAAAGGTACAATTTTGACTACCCTAGTTTAAATGCCATTGATAGATCCTCCAATGGGATTCGTAATTTTATTTTGATATAAATTTCTTTCACTACATGTATGAATCCCAATAGCCCTCCTTTATCTCTTATAACTCTTTTTTGAATTTTAGCTTTCCTTCATATTCGGAAAGGTTTCCAAATAGAGTTGCAACATATCTTATTGATTATCTTTTGGCTTCTTCCATCATCGTGACTTTGGCTTCCCATTCCTTAGTAAGATTATTGAGGATTTTTCTTACTTGAGAATTTTGATTGTAGGTCTTTCCCAGTGTAGTGAGTTGGTTGACTATATGTGTATATCTGAGTTCAAACTAAGCTATATAGACTTCACACAAAATAGATCATACTCGATAATAAGAGTATTGGCTATGTTTTCTTTGATTTCATAAGTTCTTTCATGAACAATCTCCAAGGCTTCCTACATATCTTTGGCTGAGTGCACATTTTAAAATACTCTTTCTGGCTCAACGGACCTTGAATCATTAGAATGACTTTGTTATTGGGGGCCACCAACTTCTTGTCATTGTTACCAAATTATGAAGGTGCCTTTGGAGCCATTATTCCTTCTATTTTCTTTATAGGAATATAATCTCAATCTTCAATAACTTGTTAGAGACCATATTCATTTGTGGTCACGAATACTTTGTATTTAGCCTTCGAAAAGGAAAAATGTTCTGTATAAAATCCTAGTGCTTTGGTGATTGAAGCTCCATGAGGAATAAATCCTTCACCCATGCTTGTCATTGGATTGTTCTTAGGTTGTTAAGCCTGAAATAAGAAAACTTGACTATGATACCAAATATTAGAACAAGACTTTCACCTAAGAGGAGGTGAATTGGGTGATAATAAAAACTCAAAACTTAATGCAAACTTTAAGAAATATAATAAATTTGAAGAGATGTCCCTAGAGATAAACATATGAGATTTATAGTAGTTTGATCCAAACCACTTTGACCTACATCTAATCCTCAGAAGCCTTATGAGATTTATGATGTTCTTCAAGATTCGTTGGGCTCTTGGTGCCTTAGTATAAGACAATTCTTTTTCCAAGAAGAATCACTCCCCCTTACAATTTGCATTTAATGCTCACTTAAGATTCGACAATCTTGAGTCTCTCACAAGAGTAAATACATGATCACTAACGTATAGGCTTAATTTAAGAGCTTAAGACTTTGCAATAAATGAACAATAAGTTTTTTGTGTGCAAAAGTTCATTACTTCATTTCAATGTAGGTACAGTGAATTAATGGCCATTGTCTTATTGAATGTATCCTTTGGAGTACTCTTGGTCCTTGTTATAGCCATTGAAGTTCTTGAGCATTCTTTTTGTCTAAGGAATTAATTGTTAGAGCATAGAGAATGTTCATTGTTTGAATGTCTTTCACATGTAATGCTTTTGACAAAAAAGGTGCTTTTTCCAATTTTTTTTAATCCTTGTTAGATCACCTGAAAAATATTTAAGCACTAACATAAAAGTTACAATCATTATAATGATTTTAAAAGTTTTGAGACAATACTCTATTTTTTGGGAAAGCATCACTTGAATAATCTTCTCTTGGCAGTTTGAAAATCTTATAGAGCATTGGATAGGTCACTGGAGTGATGTGCTGATGATGACTAAAATGTGATCACTTGAGTGATCTTGTTTTAGATCACTTTGTTAGTTCTCAATTTTATGTTTTGATAATAACAACTTGAAAAAGGAAAGGGTTTTAATTTAGTGAGATCTAAAGTTTGAAAGTATGTACTTAAGCAGATAACAACTTACTCAATTAGAAGCTTACTTGAGCAAGTAAGTGATTACTCAAGTAAACTTTCTTTGTCATGATATTACTCATGTATTACTCAAGTGAATTGCTCGAGCAGGATTTCCCTTATGCTCGTGCATTATTGATTGATCATAGCTTGAGTATATATTTTAGAAGCTTACTCGAGTATGTTGTCGAGCACCTAAAAATAGGTACTCGAGTATATGTACATATTCTTGAATTGAAGTTGTTTTCTAAAAGGTTACTTGAGTATATTGCCTTGTTGCTCGAGCACTATACTCAAGTAGAAGAAGAGTCTTACTCAAGTATGATTAATTGTTCATTGCACTATGTTTCTTCAGGTATATTACTTGAGCACACAGAAGGTTTACTTGAGCAAGGTACTCGAGCATGAATACTTGTTTACTCGAGTAAGCAAGCTATTGCACAATTTCAAAGAATCTCTCTCAAGCTTCCTATGTAACACAATTGAAGGTTACTCAAGTATAATAGCGTGTTACTCGAGTGTACTACTCGAGTAAAGCAAGTTCTTACTCGAGTAATGGTTTTCTAGTTCATTCAATACTTTGTCTTCTTTACCTTCGTAAATTCAAAATCTTTGGTTATTATTTTATAATATCTTGTTATTACTCATTACCATTCTCAAAGCTTCTAAAATATGTTTGTTAGAGAGTTTCAAATGAATTGGCTAAAGGATTATGTGCAAATCCTCAAAAAGCGATAATTGTGTTAGAACATTAAATGCATAGTAGAAAAACAAAGCACCACAAGGAATGCAATTTAGAGTAGATCAAATGATCATCTTCTTATAGATTTTGATGAAAGTGAAAGAGACTCTTCCTAAGTCAATTACAGAGACCAAAGACATGCCATATGAAGATTTTCAACAACGATACAAAAATGACATATCCAAAAATCTTCGAACAACTCTAGCTTGTGGTTAACAGAGGCTTTTAAGTCTAACATAAAGTTTAAAGTATCTTAATAGATAGTTTGAAGCTTCACTAATGGCCATTAATAGAGTTCAACTATAAATACAAAGAGTATTGAATTCGGAGCTAATAACAAAAGACTATATAATTCATTGCTCGTTATTGTTCATTAATATTTTATGAGATATCTTTTGATATTCAATTCTTTAGTGATTGTATATGTACTCTGTGAGAGAGTTATTATCATTCAATTAATTGTTGTAAAATCTCAAGGTAGTGGGACTTTGAGTATGGTTGTCCAATTGTAGTTGTAAGGGGGGTGAGTCCTGGTGAGGATTACTCTAAGCCTATAAGCTTATTGTAATCATTGTTAAAAGATAGTAGAAATCTCAGAGAAGTTCTATGGACTGGACGTATGTCACAAGATTATGGCCAAACTAGTATAATTCTCTGTGCACAGTTTGGTAATATCCTTCTAACTCTTTCTTAGTGATTTAATTATCTATTAAGATCATTTTAATTTTTATAACTCACATAATTCACCCCTTCTTGGGTGATACACTGCAACTAACATACTTAATACATCACGTGAGTGATCATATAGTGATGAAGAATTATAGGGTCACTCGAGTTTCACTAGAGTGATCTTGTTTCCTTTGATTTTTGAGAAACAATATATAAATTGATCATATCACTGGAGTGTTTTGCTAGTGATATTGTGTTTAACATATCACTTGAGTGATCTTATATTTAGAAATTTTTTCAAATTTCAGAACACTTCTAGTATCACTAGAGTATTGCATTAGTGGTTCTATTTGTCTCATCACTCAAGTCATTACTTGAGTGACATTTTCTTTAAGATATTTCAGAGTATCATCATTAGAACAAATCACTTAAGTAGTATGCTAGTGATGAGATTTAACACAACACTTGAGTGAGTTTGGAAAATCACTCGAGTGATTTTCCCATTGAAAATTTGTACAACATTGATCATAGAATGATTCACTATGGTGATTTGGTGATGATGAATTCTTGAACACTCACTCAAGTGGTTACTTGAGTGGTTTTCTTTTGTAAAACCATTTTTACCAGAAAGATCACCATGATGGTTTAGCTAGTATTTATCACAACATTTGAATAGTCACTTGAGTGATATGTTTTTATACTCCTAATGATCACTTATAGTGGTGAAATCATATCACTCGAGTGATACAACAATTTTTCCAAAACAATGATCTTTTATTGTTCAAAATACTTTGTTCATGTTTCAAATCCTTTACCAAACCATTCTAAGCTTTGTTATCATCAAAATATGGAATTTAAAAAATAAAACTTTCCACTTACAGTGCATTTAATACAATTAATGATGAAAGAACTTGCTAGATAAAGTAGGAACATAAAGTAATAAAATATATAAAGAAAGATAGAATTTCTTCTAAAGGATTATTCAAAATATCATTCTTATATTTCATCATTTCTCCTTACTTGAAAAACTCAGCTCTTGACGGGTTAAAATGAAAGCTTAGATTTTGGGGCAGGGATGGTAGAATTCAATATGGCAATTCAATCTAGAAATTCTTTACAATGAGCAAGGTAGTTGTAGAGGTTATCATCAAGTGGAAAAACAATGTGCTTTTTCATGATCATATCTTTAGAATAATGTGATACATGAATTTGATGAACTTAAAGAATAGAAGGACAATATGCAAAAGAAATATGATGAATTTTAACACCTGTCTTACCAATATTTCCAACATGATAAATCTTTACTGCCCTTGAGTCATGATTTTTGGCCATCAATTCAAAATCTTGATTAAATTCTATACTCTTGCCTTCATATTTTGTAGAGAGTTCTTTCGATTCAATCTCATTCTCTTGCTTTTTAATAATTTCTTTATCAACATCACTTTTAACATCTAGAAAGCCTTTCCAATAAACAAGATAGCCATGGAGAGATGATTTAATTTGACAAAACCTTAGCATCTCGGGGGCAAGTCACAAATTATAATCAAATTAAATGCAATATAGTGCATAAACTCGAATCATTCACTTATCAAGGAGCCTTTATTTTGATTCCTTGAGTAAAATCTAAGTACTAACAATATGGTTTTGAGGTAGGGGGTGGGTTTTTTTTTTTTTTTTTTTTTGTAAACAAGCCTATAATTAACCAAATGCAATGGAAACAAATCTAAAATCATCTTTTTGATGTTTCTGTAAATAAATGAATGAAGTGGTTTGGATTAAATGGAAAATATGATGAAATGGATCTTGGTAATGAAATCAATGGCTTTCCTACATTCTAAAATGATATGGGAGTTAAATTGGCATCATGTCTTAATGAAAAACCCAAGTATTCACATTGAGTCCAACTATCTTAATCAATGACTAATATTACAATCATATTCATAGCCACTGCATAGGAAAGTTATCAAGAACCACTTGATGTATGTTTGAAAAATGAATTAATGCACTTGATTTCTCTTTTATGAATGCACAATTGTGACATTCAAATCAATAGTAATCAATTACACAAACTAGATATCATATAATGCATAATTTCATTAATCAATAGGAAATGAGTTTAATAAAAACTTTGAAAACATTAATCTAAAATTCAACACGGTATCTAACCAACATAGACAAATAATCACTCATCTAAGTCTTAGAATCATAAGCACATCAAATAAATGTTCATTACACATCAAATACACAACTCTAAGCTAATGGATAACAAAAAAACTCCCTTATGTAGCTCATTGAAGCTCATGTCATCTTCTTTACCACTAATGCACCAAGAATCTAGCCACCCGTGCCTTTAAATTCATCACCTACAAGCACAAAAACATGAACAACCATATGAATGGTGGAATAGGACAAATTTGATGAAGAAATGATGGGGGAAATAGAAAGGAATCGGATTGAAATGGAAGTGTTGTTATGATTAGTTTTGATGATGTCTTATATAGATGCCTATCCAGAGCAAAAAGCTTGCATACTACATTTATCTTCTACTTTGATTAATCCTTATATATTAATGTAGATATGAAATTTAAACAATGAAGAATGATCAAGAAAGGAGATTGTCAATATGAGAGTCTCTATGATCAAATGGAAGTTGAAATGGCTTAATTTGAAGTTAAAATAATCTACAATTGCATTCCTGAAGTCATGCTTGAGTACAACATTGTCATACTCGAGCACAGTACATCTCCAGCTCCTATTCACACATAAATTTTGCTCATGCTCGAGCACAGAAATGTCATGCTTGAGTAACATCGTTTTTCAACACTTCGTTCACCTCTGTTTCACGTTCAGCTTGGGCGAGGTCTAGTAATTTGATGATATCTCCTAAACCAGAGATCGGATTAAGGCAAAACCAATGTTTCATAAAACTAGACTCCCAATGCATCATCTTGAAAAAAAATCAAGTCCAAAGAAGATCATATGAAAGAAATATGAATTTCGGAAGTTGACATAATAATTAACGTCACACAGCAGACCAAGCTTCGGTAATTTGGGTGTATCTCACAAACTGCACATCAGAATGAGCTGAAATCAGTGGCATATGAAAGTAGACACTCACATACCTTTCCAAAAACATCAAGATCATAGAAAAATGATCAAATGAGAGAGATATTATTTTTGGAAGTTTATAGTCTGTTCAGGATTGTGCAAAAATGTTGGTTCAGAACAGCTGCTATTAATTTGATCATAATGCTCGACATACAATGAGTTTGGAGCTAATTCTTGTTGCATTGGAAAAAAGACTTGAAGAGCTTCTGGGTATGGGTGGTTTGTCAAATTTGACGCTATGTAGAGAAGACGTTAAGCTAACTAAAAGTTGACCTTTATGCTGCAAGTACTCTTACGCTTTGAGATTCACTACATTGTGAGTTTAATCCTTGAAATCGAGTAAAGGCTTGATGATGAATCATGAAGCATACTTGAGTACACTTTGGTATTACTCGAGTATGGTAGAGTATGGCTTGCTAATATAGGCATGCCCAAGCATAGCAATTAGAATGCCTAAGCATCATCAGGCTCAAAGCAAAGAAGTGGAAATTGGAGAGTTATGCTCGAGCAAGGAATGTGGCATGCTCGAGCATCAACGAGTTAAGCAACACTTGTGCAAACTTGAAGAGTCACGCTTGAGCATAGTAAAAGGGCATGCTTGAGCACAATGCTCAAGCATAGGTAAATGAGTGCTTGAGCAACATCACTCAATCAATTACTCTTAGCCTCTGAATGACTTGTGCCCGAGCATGAAAATATCATGGCCGAGTAGTGTAGTTGGTCCTTTGCCCGAACATGCCTTATGGCTTGCTCGAGCACTGATGACCCATTGCCCGAGCATGGAGTCTTTCTTGCTCGAGCAACAATGATATGAATTTCTTTTTAAAGTCTCCAAAGAAGCTTGCCCAAGCAAGCTTAAATTGATGCCTGAGCATAAGGTGATCTCTAAGTTGTTCAATGCTCTTTTTAAACTAATGCCCGAGCATACTGATAATCATGCTTGAGCATGATCACCTCTGTTTTTAAATCTCCATCTTTGTAAATATTAAATTATCAAGTATGAATTAATTTCCATATATCATTACTCATCACTATTGCTAATTGCTTTTAATAAGTTTGCTAATAAGTTTTAGATGATTTTATCATGGATCACCAACTGAAAAAATGCATAATAGACATGAATCTGTGAGTATGATTATTTTGAGTTATCATTCGTTTCTGTTTAAATCTTACTCAAACTTATTTATGCTATTACTGATTATCTTCTTGAGTGGATTTCAAATGATTAACAATGTTTAAACATTGATTAGCTGAAAAGCAAATTCATGTGTCTAAAGCTTTTAGTGCTTATACAGCTCAACACTTTATCCAGCGAAGCAATTGATAGAACGAGCTAAACGACAAGTCTAACGAATATATTCCAACAACTACTTCCAATGAACATCCAACCGTCATATTCTCAACGGGAAGAATTGTTCAACAGTCGAATGCTCTTCATCAACTATAAAAGGAGAAGAATTCAAAATAGACTCAGAGATATGAGATTACAACTTCATCGTCAAAATGCCAATACTTTGATTTCTATATCACTCACTCTTCGATAATCTCAATGATCATATAATTTAGAGAGTGTGATTATTTGTAATGTACTTTAGTGTTTATTATATTACTTATAAGAGAGAAGATTCATTGTAATCAGTTTATCAGTTTATTTGAGAGTTACTCAAGATTGGGTGATCTTGAGTGGGAAACTGATTGTAACCTTACGGTGTGTAAGGGGGAGTATCTCGGTGAGAGATTTGGCTTCATAAGTGCCTGGGTGAACTTGTGGGATTGTAAAGGCTTTTCTTGTGCCTAGATTAAACAAGAGGATAGTAGATTGAAAATTTCAAGTGGAGCTTGGGGACTAGACGTAAGTCAAGGATTCAGCCGAACCAGGATAAAACATATTTTGCATATTCTCTTCCCTAAACTTGTATATTCCTAGCATATATATTGAATGACTGACAATTGCTTTATAGATTATTACCATCATACGAACTGCCTTCATTAAGCTGTGAAAAGATTTTTAAAGTTACCTAAAGTTTTATCAGACACTCAATTCAGCCCTCTCTTGGGCGATAGCCAGGTCTAATAGGAAGGAGATGAAAAAAATGGTGAAAGATGTAGAGAAATCATGGAAAATCAATGTAAATGAGAGTATATAGTGTAAAATCAACTTAAGGTTTGAAAATTGCATCCTTATGGTAGTATGTAGACGTTCTAGAGAAAATCTGTTTTACCATATGAGCACTTTGTATTATTTGGTATTTCATGAGTTATATATTTGAGTATACTTTATCTTTATCATATTTATGTCTTTCCTATATTTTACGGTTAATATGCATTTAAGGATAAAGGCCCTAGGAATAGAATATGTGTTTACTCAAGGATCTATGAATGAATCATGATCATGAGGACTCGAGGACACTACATGTCTATTGCTTAAAACATGTTCCTAGTCTTGAATCACCAAGAAAGGGCATTGATGATCTCAATAAGACTAATACGATATCCTTTACTTGTATAGAGATAAAAAGTACGGACCTTATGGAATGTAAGTTTGCCTTAGCTGATATTGTGGTTAAATCTGTTAGAGGATAGATAGCATTAAACTAACCTGCCAAGAGACTCCATAAGGATTCATTGTAGAGAGTATCATTGGATTTGTAACATCTCTCATCATTTGGTAGTGCGGATCATCCTAGATTTAAGGATGTCATCAAACACTATGTCCTAGGGTTATACTTTAATTGTGCAACTCTATCCACTTGAAAATGAGGAGAACAATGTACTCTTAAGTATTGCTCGAACATATAAGTACAAATGGAAATGCCAAAAGGACTCACAATCCCTTACAAGGGATTAGTTGCTCACAAGGTTGGTAGGGCTTGGATGAATTCTAGTTGATTCAGGAATCTATGCATAGTAAGCAATCATGAAGATTCATGATCCATCTTAAAGTCAATGGAAGAAAATTCCTAGTTCTGCGAAAAGCTACATTTAGTCAACCAAGAGAGATGATACTTTACATTTGCTCATGACTAAATGTGAATGATGATAAGAGAGATAATCCATCATGGTATCTAGTTTAGAAAGGTAGATCACTTGATCAAATCGATTAGTCATGGGGCCGTAGAGTATTGCTAGTGTCTTATATGGTCATTAGACAAATCAGCTTCGTTAAAGGAGTTTAATAAGTCCATCTATGTCAGTGACTAACTAGGCCTAAAAAAAATCACACACTAAGGTTGTTCTTGTTTGATTGATTTAGTAGCTTTGGGCTAATAATTGTTATTGATTTTTAGCGCAATTCAAAATTTGAATTTGAAATTTAGGCTAGTAAGTTAAATAGTTGACTTGGCCAAAATGAGTTTTAGTGCAATTCAAAATTTGAAATTGAAATTTTGAATTCGAATTTCAATCACAAGCTAGGATAAGATTGAACTTAAATTTAAATTTAAATTCAAGAGGTTAAGTGGTTAATGAAAATGGAAGAAATCACCAAGAGGGGGTGAATTGGGGATTTTTAAAAAAAACTTTTGAATTCTTTTTCAAAGCCTTTTGAAAGTAAATGTTAAGAAGGTAAGAGAAGAAAAGCTTGACACACGGAATTTATACTGGTTTGGTCTTAACCTTGACCTACGTCCAGTCCTCAGATATCTTTTGGGTGTTTCCACTAGTTCAACAGATTTTCAACTACAACAATGTAGACCAGACACAATCCTAATCACCTAGGACTTGCTCCCCTTACACTTTGTAATTGAACAACCCAACTCACAAGTTCCACAACCTTGAGTTCTCACAAACAAATGCTTTCAAAAATTTACAAACTCTCAAAAGAGTGGATAAGGATAAACACTAAAGAACAGGTTGAAAATAACAATACAGACTCAAATTTCAAAGTATAATCAAGATAGCTTCGTTGTGTGTTT
The DNA here is from genome assembly GCA_037074495.1 of Acacia confusa. Taxonomy (NCBI): domain Eukaryota; kingdom Viridiplantae; phylum Streptophyta; class Magnoliopsida; order Fabales; family Fabaceae; genus Acacia; species Acacia confusa. The sequence continues at coordinate 14,264,708 of CM073506.1, forward strand.
TGCTTTTAGTTTTCACAGTCTTTTATAGACTGAATGGATGAGATAGCCGTTGCAATTCTTTCTCTAATGTTCAGCTGCAATTCTGGAAAACTGGCAGTAGCATATTTTGCTCTGTTCTTGAATTCTTAGCTGGAATCTTGGAATTTAGTTGTTGCAGAAGGTTTTCCAGATTTTTAGTCATTCCTTTAACTCAATTTGACCGTTTGAGATGATTCTTATGAGTTACAACGGTCTGAGCTGAACATCTGGGATAAGGGAGAAGGATCAGCCCTGTTCTAGGTTCGTCATTTAATGCATTTATCCTGGATCTTGATCTCACCTTGATCTTGGCTAAACCTTATCTGAAAAACACTCAAAAATTCATCAAGGACATTAGAAGCAATAATATCATATGAGGAAATAATTTCAGGAAGACCCATTAAGATTTCGCAGATCAACATCATTTGATTTTTCAAATTCCCCGATGCAAACTCGAGTTTGTTCTTCTAGACTCGAGTTTGTGGTTCATCCAGAAAGCATGTCTGTTGATTAGTGGTCTAAACTTGCAGTCTGTAAAAGCTAACTCGAGTTTATCGGGCTCTGGACTTGGGATGGAATTTTGGTCCGGAAGCTAAACTCGAGTCAATTAATGACCAACTCGAGTTTGGGTCTATGTTTGAAGAACAAGCCTAAGTTCGTGATTTTCCAGACTCGAGTTTAGGGTCATGGACTGGAGTTTGTAGTGTAGCCAAAATGGATGATCTTTCTGTATGATCTAGACTCGAGTTTGGGAAGTAAACTCGAGTTTCAGTGACTACTGAAATATTTGAGGTTTATCTGGGTCAAGTGCAAACTGGAGTTTGGAAGGCCAGACTAGAGTTTGGGATTCTATTGAGTTTTCTGGGTTCCTTTCTGTTTGGTCTAAACTCGAGTTAGGGAATCTAGACTCGAGTTTGGCTTGCTTGGGATTCTGAGTGCTCTCTGTATCTTCCAGACTTTAGGTTTGATTTGCAAACTGGAGTTTAGCTTGATGTGAAAATTTTGGATTCCTTTCTGTGTCTGCCGAGACTCGAGTTTGGCTATGCAGACTCGAGTTTGGCTTTTAGGCAGAATTGAACATCTTTCTGTCAAGTCTCAAACTCGAGTTTATATACCTAAACTCGAGTTTGCCTTTGACAGTGAGATTTTCATTTTGCTAAAAACAAACTTCATATCAAGTTTACAATTGCTGGTTATCATCAAAATACATTGAGAACTAATAGTTAAGGATAATTTTGAATTATCTATAGCTATATCCAATTAGGATTGGATATAGGCTTCTTTGAACAAATCTTTTATTTGAATTTTGAATTCAAATAAAGGTTGTTGAAGCAACAACCTTGAAAGATAATTGATTATAGGATTAATCCTCTTGGACTGGGTCTTTCTTGTTAGCACTTGAATTAGGATGAAACCCTAATTAAGTGGCTAAATAAGGCGCCACTTTTAGTGCTATTTTTAAAGAAAAAGCTTGTGCCCCACTCTTGCACCAAGAACCTTATCTTGGTTGCCTATTCTTGTACATTGTATCTTCCATGTTGTGCCACACTTAACCATAAGACACCGCCATTGTCTTAAGAAAGTAAATCCAAACACTTAAAGCCTCTACCTTGCCATTGCCCAGCAAGCGTCCAAGGACAAGGAGGATTCAAGAATAAGGAGTTCTCGTTGCAATCAAGAGGCAATTGTGTGGATCAATGATAGAGGACATCATACACTTTGATGTTTTCAAGTGATCAAAGGTAACACTAAACCCCAATATGTGTTTTAACGGGTAGATCCTAGGAATAACTCATGAACACTGTAAACGTGTGGGGTTTATACTAGTGAATTTTCAAAAGGGGTTTTGGAATCTACAATTTTTATGACCAAGTGTTCTTTAAAATTATGTCTTTATGAAAGCATGTTCTTTTTATATGACAAATTTTTAACTTTTCATGGTAAAAACACCACCTTGTAGGGACAAGGGTGGCAGCCAAGATGAGTCTTAGGGCTTGTGTGTTTTGGCCAAGCCTAGTTAATTTGGGGATGGCTGAAACCATGGTGGTTAGTACCACCAAACCCTAGCCACGACCTAGGTTGTCCAAGGCAGCCCCATCACATAACAAAGTTTAAATATTGATCATGAATTATGGCCAATCATTAAGTGTTGATGTTTTTTCCTTGTAGGTAATTCAATGGTTGTTTAGGATTTATGATAATTGCATATTATTACACTTAATTGCATCTCTTGTTTGATAAATTTAGGATTGTTTAGTTCATAAATAAATGGCTTTTATGCTTATTTGGGCTTTGGGCTTTTTATTATATTTAATTCATTTTAATGATTAAATTCCAGATTTACAGTGTTTCACTATTTTCACCATAACTCTTGAACAAAATATCCAATTAGTCTTATTCTTGTCTCATGTAGATGATTCAGAGAGCTACAAGTGATATGAAGAAGAACAATTTGAACAAGAAAACAGTCGATTTTGGAGCTGAAGTCGGATGCATATTTCTGGATATTTTATTGTGCCCACACTTTGTAACAAAAGACCTTTTATTATTTTTGTTCCATTTTGGACCGGATTTTGGAGCCCAAGTCCATTTTTTGTTTTTCTATTTTAGGTTAAGTGAGTATGGGGGCTGAAAACATTTAGTCATTATGTTTTAGTTGTAATTTCGGATTGAAATAGAAATTTTGAATTTCTATGAAATGTTTTTCATCTGTTCATCATGTTCTTCATCTAGGTTTTTGATTTTTTTTAGCCATGCTTAGCTAGACTTCAATGATTAATCCATGAACTAAGGATTCACGTTTTCATTCAGAGGATGCATTTTAATCAGTAACCAAACTCATTTCTGTTTACTTAATTGGATTCAATTATGGGTTGTAGTTCAGACATTAGATTTAATATTTGGATTAGTTTATCCCAAGGATGGAGTTTGAATGGGGTTAGAGTGATTATTGTGCAGTCGTATAGTGACAAGCGACTATTTGGACAAATGTTAGGTGATCATCTAATCGAGGGATTTTCTGGATGAATGTAGAGATTTCAATTCGCCTAGAACCATTCATGAGTTTAGTAACAATATTTTCGTTCGATGATGGAATGAAGCTTTGGGAATCCTGTTTTGGATTGATTGTGTTTTAATTTGATTTTTTTACATTCGATTTTAATTATTGCTTTCATTTCATTTTAACTGCACATTGAAAACCCCTCTTTTGTGATTGTTTACCATTAATCGGACCTACTATGAATTTCATGGGAAAATGAACCACGTTCCTTATATTGCAATTATTCTATAGATCCTGGTTATTTTGCAAGAGCTTGGCAACTCTTGTCAATTTACAAATTGTTTGCATGTATGTTTCTAACCTTTCTTGTAGGTATATGGAACACAGAAGGTCAATGTGCTTCGCATTTATGGTTCAAATTTCAAATTTCTTCTGGTAAATGAGATTGTTTTGTCCCAATTTAAATTTTATGCCATTATTTTTTGTGTGTAAAAGATTGTAATAGGATATAAAATTTTGATTGTGGGAGTTCAAAGCATGAAGGTGCTCTAGTTTGATTTCTTTTTTATAGTGATTCTAGTTCTTGTTCAATTGCTAGCAATTTCTAGTTTGATTCAATCTTAGTTCCTTTAATTTCTTATTCAATCACTGGAAATTTCTATGGCTATCGAAGGTGTCATTCAAGGTGAGAATCAAAGGATCTAAGATTTTTTTTAAAAAAAAAAACTTAAGTCATAAGTCTCTTATGGGTCTCTTATGACGTCCCTTTTTAGGGACGTTGTATCCTGACTTTCCTACGTCCCTGGCATAGGTGTCCCCTACTTTTAGATGTTAAAAGGCCAACTTAATTCCATATGTATTATTTGATATAAATTAATAATAAAAAGGATTGAAATGAGTTTCCATCACCATATCTACAAGTGGAATTGAGGGGAGACAATATGCGGCACCTTCGATGCAGCAGTCAAAATTTTAAGAAGATGTATTCAGTCTTTATGTCACAAAGATTACACCCACTAGAATTCATTTTTGTCATGATCCTTTAGATGTTCTTATTGCAAATCTTGTCAAAATCCTTAAACCCCTACCATCACTTCTTGTGTCACCCTTCCATTGTTGCTCGACCCGATAAGGATCTAGGAGCATCAAAGATGACTTGTATCCTTTATTAATCTCAATCCTATGTTGTCATTTAGTTCTATGTACGCTATCTTCAAAAGATTTTATGAGAAGCTTGTTTTAATTACTTTCTTCATTATTAGTGTTTGTTCAGATTGAGCTAATCTATCTTCTATCATTTCTTCCTCAATGGATGCCGCTCTAACTCGTTTGCATATATGATCATTACGAATCTTATCTATTTTTTGTATGATCACACATCCATTTCATCATCCTTATCTCAGCTACCACTACTTTATGTTCATGTTGCTCCTTTAAAGGCTAATATTCATTATGATATAGGATTGATGGTATTATAATAGTGCAATAAAACTTTCTTTTACCTTATTAGGTACTTTTCGATCACAATAACTTTAGTAGCTTCTCTCAATTTTTACCATCTATTTTGAATTGTATGACCAACATATCCATCAATTGCACAATCTTGTTGTATAACCGATCCCAAATATTTAAACTTTGCTACTTGTGGAATGACTCGATTTCCCAATTTAAACATCCATATCACTTCTAACCTATCTCTTATCAAAATTGCAATTCATATATTCTTTTTTGCTCATACTCAGATGAAAATCATTTAACTCTAGAGTCCTTCTCCATCTCTCAATTTTAAACTTAATCTTCTCCGTTTATTCAGCCAACAAAGTTATATCATCACCAAAAAACATGCAGTTAGAGATCTCTTCTTTGATAAGAACAATTAGAATGCCTACCACTAGGTTAAGTAAATAAGGGCTTAAAATGATTCATAATGTAGGCCAATCCTTTTAGGAAAGTCCTTTGTCTACCCTCCAAGTGTTCTGTCACTAGTTGTCACCATATCATACATGTCTTAAATGACTTTGATATTACTTTGCAACATGCACCCCTTTATTTTCCAAGGCTTTCCAAAGTAAGTCTCTTGGCATATGGTCATACGCTTTTTTCAAGTCAACAAAAACCATATGCAAGTTTATTCCTATAATTTAAAACCTTTCCATTAACCCCCTCGGTAAATAAGTCAATTTTGTTATGGATTGGTTCTCAATAATACGAGTCTCCAACTGTTGCAACCCTACTAGCCTCACCCTCTTAGGTGGTGGATAGAGAGATTCCCTCTTATTTATTACCTTGCCTTAGTTAATTATTACTTATTAACATGCATAAGGGTGTTATGCAGCACAACATATGGTTGGTTTAAACAAATACATAATGATGGGAAAAGTAAAAATAGTAAACAAAATATAGTCCTTGAAGGGTTAGGGTGTAGTAATCCAAAATAAACAATAGGTTGTAAGTAAATATATACAGTAATCCCATAAAATATAAAGTACAAAAGATGATAGAGCATTCCTTATTTCTTCACTCTGCAGCTCCATGCCCCTTACCTCTAATCCCCTAATTAGTTCAAATAGAATCACCTATATCTTTAAGATAATCTGAGACTCAAAATTGAATCTTAGAGTAATTGTTTAACTCATATATAACATGTATGCAGTGTATGCAAGCAACCATAATCAGGAAAATCACAATATCAATAATGGCAATACATACCACATGCATTTAGTACACATCACGCGCAACAACATATCAAATAGCATACCACATATGCACATGTCTACTGTGTAAGGACCAAGTCCTCATAAACTCCAGGCAACCTATCAAAATAAGCCTTAGTTCCACAATGCTAGGAAAAAAAATTACAGTAGCTAGGCCTCAAACCACAACTACATTGAATGCATCACCGCCTCAGTAGTGACCCAAGGACACACAGTCCACTAGGCTCTACAGCTTAAATGCATGTCCCTCATGAGACATGTTCCACAATCATGGCACAACAAACATACAACAGTAACACAGAGTATATAAGTAAACAGTTACTACCTAACAACTTATTAGTAATAATAAAATTCCTCGGTGCCCAAATGTTGTTCTAGATAAGTGCCTATCCTAAACAATGAAAATACAACCCATTTTATTCACTTATACAAACTCTCCTCTTAATTTCATGATTTTCGACCATCTCACAGAAATTCCAAAAGTTATGTTCCAACTACAAAAATTCACAATTAATTATAAAAAAATCCAATTAAGGTGATTCTAGTGACTATTTAACCCTTAACATGTCTATGTTTGACTAAAAATACTTCCAGAGACCAAAAAAATTCGTATTATTTTAGTATATCAAAATACCACTCTCTAGTCAAAGACAAAGTCCAGTTTCCTGGGCTATTTTCAAAAATTCATATCTCTTAGTAGACACCTCAAAAAATTACATGTTATATATCAAATTAAAGCTTGAGATGTATAATGTAAGCCTATAAAATCTCATGGCCATTGGATACTATCTACTATTTTAAAATCAAGCCTTAAGCTTGATTTCCTCTAAAACTATCAGAGTTGGCAGATTTTTGAAATTCTTGTAACTTAGCTCTTGAGTTCCAAAATTATATTCCCTACTTATTCCCATACAATTTTTCATTCTAAACACTTTGGAAACATTAAAAACATCAAAATCTCCTCATATCATCATGCTAGTCCACTTGGCCGAAAGTCACAACTTGGAAACAACAACATAGATTTTTCATTCTAACTTCATACTTGTTTTTGTTCTTGGCTAATCTTCTCTTTATGACCACTATCTTAACTTTACACACTTGATAATTCATTTAAGTAACTGGGGAAGATTCTCCCCCTTAAGAAACATCAATTTCCTTAATCACCAATTACCTTACAAAAAAAAATCCAAGAATTCAAAACACAAAGTCACAAACAAGCTAGTTTAGTGACTTACTTGGCTTTATACTTGATTTCACTTGAATTTCTCCTTCCTTACACACCATGAAAAACTTGTTCATAAGAACTTTGAGGATATTCATGAGGATTAAGGAAGGTAGAAGGCTATTCCAACATAATTTTGGAACCTATTTACCTTGGTCTCCAATTTATGCCTTCTTCTTCTTTCTTGTTTTGTGGACTCTCTTTTCACTCTCTTCCTCTCTTGGTGGGATGACTTGGGCAGCCAAAAATGAAGGCTTAAAGTTCTTTAAATAATGACTATTAGCCATGCAAAATATCTCTACAAGTTAATTCTCATTGGTCCTTGAATTGACTTGTATTTATGACTTGCTTTTCCTTCATTTTCTCTACATTTTTCTTGACTCCTTCTTGCTGGCGAAATACTCCCTCTCTTGGAACAAAAATTTTTCTTGTCTCATGTGTTAATTTTTCTTATTGGCCATAAACTCCAAGCTTTTGACTTTAGTTTCCTATCATTATATCTTGTCTTTTGGTTCACTCTTATTGTCTTTATGTTGGACAAATTTTTAGGGCTGATAAAGGGGAATATTTTTGTCTCTAAATGATATAAAATTAAGCCTTAGATTGTCCCCTTTTGGTTCTTTCTCATTGGCCAATTTTTTCAGAGACTTTTTGACTTGTTTCTTTGGCTTTATTTGTGCTTGAATCATCTTCCTTCCCCTTTTAGGAAAAGGATGTGTGACTTAAATTGCCTTGAATTTAGCTTGTACAAATTCCCTACCTAAACTCAACTTTAATTCCCAAGTTGACACTTGTCAAGCTAGGGAAATTGCCTTTGACTTTTATTTTACATGTGATTTTTGTGCATGGCATCTTGCTTCCCCTTCTTGGCCAAATTGTATGGCTTATAGGAGAAGGAATTTTGCCTTCTAGAAGCCTTAACCAATTGTCCAAGGGTTAAGGTGTAAAAATACACATAAGTTTTTTCCCTAGGAACGCCCAGCACCAAGAACTTTTTTTTGGAGCAAACATCCACACTTGGTTACCATTTTGGAGCAAAGGTCACATCCCACCATTAAGTCACTATTCACTGTGATGAGAGAGAAAGAGATAAAGTGAACAGTAACATAACGATAGTGAATGGTGACTTATTAGTGGGATGTGACTTTTGCTCCAAAATGGTAACCGCGTGTGTATTTTTGCTCCAAAAAAAAGTTCTTGGTGCTGGGCGCTCATGGGGAAAATGATCATGTGTACTTTTGCACCTTAATCCATTGTCCAATTATCCTATCACAAAAGTCAACCTAAGTTCCTATGGTGACACTTGTCATTTAAGGGCTAATTGTAGTTGACTTTAAGATTAAAACATATGAAAGTTCATGCTTGTCTTCTTCCTCCCTCTTTGGTTGAAATATTCAAGCTTATGGAGGAAGACTTTGTGCCTTTATAATGCTCCTTTGACTCTTGTTCAATAAGCTATCTTACATCATCTTTGGTGATGTAAGCTTAGTTGACAATGTTCCTTCATCAAAGATATTTAATCATATTAATTCTTTGACTTTTATTTGTCCCTTTTGTATGAGAAATATTCTTGTCTCTTATTCCCCTTAAGTTGGCCAAAATTTTAAATCAAAGAGAAAAAGAATGTTGCTTCTTAATTCCCATACAAGCATATATCATTTATGTCTAAATCAAATTGACCCTATATGTCATACTTTCCAAGATTTCATTCTTATTCCTTTTTTTCTCACTTTGGCCGAAATTTTGGCCTTGTTAAAGGACTAACAATTTATTCTTTAATGTCCTTTAGGCACTTGATAATTATGACAAGTCAATTTACCATTTATTGGTCCTAGCCTATTAAAACAATTCCTCACCCTCCTTTGCTTAATTTGGCTGAAAATTAAGTCATTATTATAGTGACTTCCACATTGTTACAAAGTCACTAAGATCATTTACATGACATGTCACTTTAACTAATTAATTAAATTATAAAGTTTCACAAAAGAAAAAAAAATGACTTTGGTCAAGAACCTCACAACATTTCATTAGTACATACTTTGTACATTGTTCATGAAAATAAAGATGTTGCACCACCCACTACCTATGTTCAAGCACATTTTCCTAGAATTTCATTGTATGACCTATAAGCTTAAATCCTTTGTAGTTTGCATAATTCTAAATATACTAGTTATTTTTTTCTCCAATCATCAAGCATTTTCTTGGATTGCAAAATCTCATTAAATAGCATAGAAAACCACAATACACCCTCTTCACATAAACATTTCTAAACTTCAATCGGAATACCATCAGGTCCAAAAAATTTACTCTTTTCTATTTTATTAAAAGCTTCCTTAACCTCACCAACTCGGATTCCACGATAAAATACAGATTGAGTTCATCTTCTCAAGTTCTCAAATCCTCCATATCACAAGTCAACCTTCCCCTTCTATCATTGAGTAGCTTATAAAAGCAGGTCTCCTACCTATTCTTAATATCTTTATCAGTAACCAAAAATTTTCCTTCTTTGTTCTTATACACTTTCACATGAGCTTTACTCATGCCTTCTTAGTCTCCTTTTTAACCAAGCAATACCATTTTCAATTTTTAGCAGTATTATGCAAGTGTATGGCTTCAAAACACTCTTTTTTGTTCTTGATTTTCTCCCAAATAGTCTCATCCCACTACTAATTCTCTTTAACTCAATCAACAAATCTTTTGTATTCCCCCAAAATTGGTTTAGCAATTTATCTTAGTTGTAAATCCCAAATTTTCTTTTTGGATTAAACTAAGATTAGGATGAAATTTATCTTGTAATTATTAGAGTAAGGAAAATTTACTCAAAAATGAATTTAGTTTTTCAAAATAGATCACTAATAAAGTTACTTAGAAAGTAGGAATGAAAAAAGAAACATTTAAAGTATGTTTCCAAAATAACATATTATAATTATTAAAATATTATGCAAATTTATTTGAGTGGGATACATGAATTTAGTCAAATTTCTTAAATTTCAGGAATGTTAAAAAATTGTGAAATTAAAATAAATAAATAAATAAATAAAATATTATTATTAAAGAAAAGAAAAAAGAAAATTTATAAAAACCAATATAATATTTATACCCAACCATTAAATGAGTTTTAGTGTGGTGGTATCATAATATATACCCCGAAATCCCCCTCAATTAAATAAACTCCTCTAGTCCATCTTCACTTGAAAGACATTGGCTATGATCATCACTTAAAAAGATAAATTTGTTGGACTGGATGGTAATCTAGTGCAACAAAATTTTCCTTGCAACCATTGATACCCCAGCCTACATTTTTCATCATCTAATTTAGATGTCTTAATGATCAACCCATTACTAGTAACCAGGGGCGGAGATAGGAATTTTAATGATAGGGGGCAAAAATAAAAAATATTATATAATAAATAAAAGTACTTGAAATATTATATAGACTTAATATTCAAAAAATTGAAAGAAATCTATTACAGAAATGAATATCACTTCACTTGATTTTTACTCTACTTGTTTTCATATTGTTAAACTTATCTATAGTTGAATCCGTGCTAAAACTCAAGACAATTTATTTTTCAATGTATATAACTACAGAATCATGAGAAAATTGGTCTTCCATTCTATTTTGAAACCTGTTCTTGATTATCTTCATAGTAGAAAAAAATCTTTTAGTAGTTGTAGTAGAAATTAGAAGAGTGAGTACAAGTCTAATTACCCTATCAATAAGAGAGTAACTAATGGACTTTCCAATTCTTACTGACCCTTGATATAATTTAGATGTAGTTGATAAATTTATTAAATATGGATGTTTAATAATGTCAAATTCAAAATATTATAATTC